>OY856391.1:8076666-9453750 GCA_963693495.1 Malacosoma neustria | reverse complement strand
CTATTAGAGATGCTGAAGACTGTGGAGACTAAATCCCGACAACTGAAACTTCCACTTAGATACCCGGGGTCCGCTTTTCGACTTTTTCTTCTCCACTTCACACAGTCTTCGGCAACCCTGATAGTGAGGCCATTGGCTTATGCATCAAGCAATCATAAATATCCACAAGAATAAAACGTCAAAAATAGACCTTGAATACCGAAACAAAATTTTACGCTAGACTGCAAGATATCTCTTTCACCACTGTGAAATACCAGACGCAGCCAGGCTAATCGACTCACGATCCGGCTGATACACAGGGGAGGCCAGTCTAAATCGCCACGGCCAGCCCAGCCCGCTCGAGGCGAAAGTGCACGCGAAAGGATATCCCTCAGGTGTCGTGCAGTAGAGAAACTCAGGGATTGTTTTAGTGGGTATACTAACGATATGATTATCAAATGTGAGTGCACGGTTGCATTAGTCCCACACTATCCCGCCGCAGGCCTGAAAGCGATGAAGTGCGCATCAAGTATTTCCACAGAAAAAAGGAGTACAAAATATAAAAGATTTTTTTTTATATATTAAACATAATCTGAAAAAAGTTGATTGTTTTTCCAACATCAAACATTGTTTCAGATTATAGTAATAACAACCAATTGTTTGGTATAGAAAATAATTTCCATTGTAATCCATCAAAAATTCAACTTATCAAAGCGATGAAAAATCCAATCAAGGCAATAAAAATTCCTTTGACGCGAAACTTTTTTCTGGAACCAACGTCAAAGGAATAGTAATCAAAAAATTTGCAATATAGCGTCAGCTCTCTTCGGAAACAATATTGGAATTTAGAGTAGCGTAAATTTCAAATGTACCTACATATCTATTGTTAAAGGTATTAAAACGTGTAGATTAATTTAATTTATCAGGAGACTACTCATATAGCAACTGTTGTTGTAGGAGACGTAGAATAATTAGGAATGTGACACGAAAGTTACATAATTCTATATTCCGCTTGTGGATTAGGAGGTCTTGAGCTGTATAAAAATACATACCGGATCTAGTTATGAACCTAAACCATTTAGGAGCTCAAATATTTCATCGAAATTGAATATATAATGTCAACAATTTTATATCAGAAATGGCTTGATTTATAAAAAAAAATTGTATATGAGTTGTCTAGTGCATATGTCCCATAACACAAGGGCTCTGCTGCTTATTTTGGGACTAGGTGGCGCTGCGTGTTATAGTAAATACATCCGATTTACCTGAGCATCTAATATTTAATGGAAATATTTAATTTGTATGAAATATTAAAGAATTTTGTAAATTTAATTTAAAGCTAAAAGTAGCATCGAACTTTCCAGATTGATCCAAACATAATTAAACTAGCTGTAGGATGGGCAGAGGAGTAATGAGTGCAATTTTCGATGCAAAACGGTGGGCGGGTGTCATGTCGCCTTCGCCGAGAATTAATTATGTCGGAATTGGGAGAATGCGCTACAATTTCAAGCTATGCTGGTATAATTACTATAAATTTACTTCGTGTTGTATATGGATTTACAGTAATTCTATATGATGAGTACTTTAAACTACTTACTTGGATATCAAATACGTTATGTTCAACGAACTCAATTTTAATGTACTTTTAGTCTATTATTTAAAGGTCTTCTTTCCCACAACATTTCCTTTGGGAAGTTTGGGGCCTCGAGTTGGTACTATTTACCCCGATATGAACTCAGGGAGTAACGACCCCTCAGAGAAGTGGCTCGAGCCGTGGAAGCGCACACTAACATGATTGTGGCTTCGCAGCTTTAATCTTGGCTATTATTGTCCATCAGTGGCTTCTGTTAACCTGTTTGTGCCTTAGTGGTTCTACGACCTCAGTTGCTCATCTTCCAGGTCCGATGAGTGGTCTCTAGTCTTTCGAAAATACTGCTTGTATACATTACAGGGTTGTCAATGTCAGATACGACTACGAAGTATGACAAAGTTACTAACAATGCATTTGTAAATTATGATGCCAATTATGTTAACATGAACAGACTATATTAACACCCATATTCCGTTTTAGGAGTGTGCAATTATATAAGTGAAAGTGGTTATTGTCAATGAATGTGGCAGTGGTGAGTCGTTCTCAAAAGAGGTGAACGGATTATTCTATCCTAAACGAAGGTGAAATTAGCTCAAGAGAGACAAATAAAGAAGTTGTTAAGGGAAAAGTGAGACAAATTTAGTTATTTTTGTATGCGGCTACAGTTTTCCTCCTAACTTCTATGGGACAGCGTGTTCATGGTGCATTTCTCTTGAAAGAGACCTATAAAATGCTAGACGTTGTAATCTGAAGATTACACTTCCCAAATCGCACCTAATTTTAGATTAAAATAGTAAACTCTTATACAACGATAAACTTGTTTATTCCAATATATTATTTTTGCAAATCATTATTGTATTGAACAATTAAGTTTTTAATAATTCATGCTTAAACTAGTGTAAAAATCATATTATCATATCAGTTTTAGTACTAATTTTGTTAATATTTGTCATGTATAAAATCGTTATCTAAGTTAAATTTTAAATATCGAACATGCTAATAAATTCATACCAGTAACGTATTAACGTATAATTATTCAAATTAAATAGATTCTGAAAACATTAAAAAAATATTTAGTTTAAATGCCGGCCCGTTATTATTCACCCTTCAAATCAAGCGCATGCTTTACCAATCAAAGGTCGTGTAATCAACCGACTCCAAAGTACGTATTTTACGGTTGAAAATGTCCAATCAAAGTCTGAAGAAGTAATCAAAGTTCTACAACTATTTCCTTTTGAGGTTCGAGGTTTGTCGTATCTTTGACACCGGACATTTATATATTTCGATATTACGAGGTAAAAAACTGTAAGAAGCATGGTCTCATTTAATAAAAAAAACACTTCCCACTTTGGCCACTTCATCACGTTTCTTGCCCCTTTATGTTAAGCAGCTTATTTTCAACTCCAAAGTAATTAATAAATGCTTCTTGAATAAGATCAACGAGGACCATTAATTTTTCGTCAATATTTTGTGACGCGAACAAAAATTAGATCTAAATATTTCAGTTATAGTTCAGTAGTTGTTTTGTTTAGTCGAGTCGTGAAAATGACTCTTAAGCTCTTAAAATGTGAATAAATACAGTAAATATCACGGGACAATTCACACAGCGCCATCTAGTCCCAAAATAAGTAGCATACCACTTGTGTTAAGGGCATTTTACAACTAATGTACTACATATATAATTTTTTATACAAATAAATACTTATCTATACAAAATTGGAGGGTCTGTTTGTAATATTAAAATAACCGCTTTTTACTAAATGCATTTGGATGTATACACGGTACATATATCAAAACAACATTTTTTACAATTTTTGTCTGTCTGTCTGACTGTCTGTTTGTTCCGGCTAATCTCTGAAACGGCTGGACCCATTTTGACGGACCTTTCACTGGCAGATAGCTGATGTAACAAGGAGTAACTTAGGCTACTTTTATTTTAGAAAAAAAAATTATTTTAGTTAAAAGTGATTTATATCATCATCAATCATATAAAATAGGGTTCAGCTTAGGCTGGATTTTTAGATTCGAACGCAGTTTGTATATTTCATTTATTTATATTTTAGGGTTTATAGGGTTTGTAATCCAAAATAAGCCATAATACGCGGACGGAGTTGCGGGCACAGCTAGTTATAAAAATAAACACCCAGACGCGAGATAGGAATCAAGCTGATGACCTCCACAAGCGTAGCGATGTGCGTTAGCTGGTACCCGACGCAAGTCGTCTAGTCATCAAATGATGAGTTTTTGAGGGGAAATATATTCACGTGTTATACATATGTTTATACATGGTTACTTTGAAAATAATACATTTAATTATTGTATATCTTGTCATATTGTAAACAGCAAGAAAATGATTTTAATGATTCGGTATGATAAAAAAGTAAATATGCGCTAAACTCCGGACGCCGAGCAGGAAGAATTTCGGTCATTGACCTGTTATTATCTGTCTCTGTCATTCCTGCGTAAATATAATGCCGCTTTACTCGCATAGAGCAATGACCACCGTCGGTCATTGCTCTGTGCGAGCAAAGCGGCATTATATTTACGCGGGAGTGGCAGAGACAGATAATAACAGGTCAATGACCGAAATTCTTCCTGCTCAGCGTCCGGAGTATACCAGTACGTAAACAGGTCATAACTCAGTGGTATTACACTCGGAGACCAATCTAGAGATGCTGGGTTTGAATCCCACGATAGCATGTACAAAAGGTGCAGTTATTCTTGTCTAAAATGCGTATTATAGCTCAATTGCCACTTATTGAAAGTAAAGGAAAACATCGTGAGGAAACCTGCATACTGTGATCACCGATCTGTGTAACCCACCAATGCGCCTTGGATAAGTTGTGGGATGCTATGGTTTGTTATTATATAATCCGTAAAACGTAGTAAAATTATGAACATCAGTTATGAAAAGTAAAAAAATATTAACTATATAGATTTCATAGCCTAAGATTGAGTTGAATGAAATGAGAAGAGATCAAATACATATTAATAGATTTCCACTCCATATGTGTTGCGAGAATGTTCTTTATCATCAGATTCCGGTCAATAAACCCCGTTGATTTGTCGTCTCTGCCTTATACGGAGTTTATAGGCGATTTGTCGGAAATAATACGTTGAACTGCAAATGAGCTGTAAACAGCCTCCGTGGTGATAAGTGTGCACTCACCAAATTATATTCCTGTACTCTCGTAAAGCGTTATTTAAAGGATATTAAATTTAGGTTACGTTAATCAAAATTTTTCTATGCTACAAACGAGGTAACATATTGTATAATAATACATTTTACTTTTCATTAACATCAAATATTTTTAAGGATTTTAGTAATTGATCAGTTTCAAGACCAACTTTAAAAAAATATTATAGGTGTTAAATGAAAGCTGTTATTGCTAATAATCATAATTTAATCACTTTGGCTACAAACATCTTGTGTACACTACAAGAGAATAAATTGCGAAATAGTTTAAAGATATAGGTTTTATTTGGTCAACGCACACGGGTTAGGCCTATCCATGGACACACCCACGAGAGACTATATCCTAAAACACACTATCCAACGAGCTGTAGAGGTAGCCGCACACGTCGTGCAGGGAGAGGATCAAAGGGACGTGCATTTTTATAAATACGCGCTAAAATATCTAAATTTAAGGCTTATATCCTGTTACGTAGTAAGAGAACGCGTTGGGTACGGTGGCGTAGCAAGACGGAAAAGCGTAATGTATAATTAAATTCTAGCAATATTACTAAGAGTGACAGTTCACTACAGCGTCAGGCAATTTATAACCTAGAGATCAAATTATATACCTAAAATTCATTATTTTATATATATTATATTTTGCGAAAATATAAATATGGTGGTAAAAACATACATGCATACATATAATCACGCCTCTTTCCTGTAGGGGTAGGCAGAGACCACTTCTTTCCACTTGCTACGATCCTTACATACTTGTTTCGCTTCGTCCACTTTCATTATTCCTTTCATACATGCCCTTCGGTTTAGGGTACTCTTGACCTGGCCTTTTTTCAAGACGTCCCTGATCTGGTCTGGTAAAAACCCTTTTAATAATATGTATAATGCGTGAGCGAGCGATATATAAGATGTCTTATTACAATAGTCTTGATTTTGACGATTATTTTATTACTACATAAATCATCACCTAACCTAACAAGTACTGTTTGAGCGTCGATGTATGTCAAAATATATATTTTACTAGCTGTGCCCGCGACTCCGTCCGCGTGGAATAGTGGCTTTGGGCAGCATTTTTTGGATTTGTGAGGTCAACCTATATTGGAAATACAACCTACAATGTCCAACCTAAGCTAAACTCTATTTCATATGATTGATGATATATGTAAATCTGAGGTCAACTTAAATTGGAATATAAAATTTCCGAAACTTATAATTTTTAACAAAACTTATTTTTTTTTTCTAAAATAAAAATAGCCTTGATACATCAGCTATCTGCCAGTGAAAGTCCCGTCAATATCGGTGCAGCAATTTCAAAGATTAGCCGGAACAAACAGACAGACAGACAGACAGACAGATAAAAATTGTAAAAAATGTTGTTTTGGTATATGTACCCGTGTATACGTCCGAATGTACTTAGTAAAATGCGGTTATTTTAATATTACAAACAGACCCTCCAATTTTATTTATTTGTATAGATAAAGAGCCTAAACAAACTTTAGATTTCAGAACAATCAAGAAACAAAACACACACAATTTATTTTCACTTTTTACTTCAAATCTGTAGGTCAATTCGATGTTAAATGGTTGTTCATATAATATTTTTAAAATAATTGTAGGCAAGCAGCGGTTGGTGCGTGGGCAGCATGCCGCGCGCCGGCGCCATCTTGCTGGCGCTTGCGGCGGTTCTGCTCGCTGCAGAGTGGGTACAAGCCTCTTACATCGACCCTGGTAAGAATTTACTATTTCGTATATCTATTAATACTATGAGTCTTTCACACATGTGGATAATATAAATGAAATAAAATGGGCCGAGGCACCATCTTTTCTACGGTTGCAGGTCATGTTTACTATAAAGTTCAAAAGGTAGCTTTTAGACCAATTCATACACATAATGATAAAAACTTATATATTAATTATTTAACTAATGATCTCTCTTTTTCGATTTATAACAATAATCTCCATTATATATTTAAAAATTTGAAACAGAAATATTGCTACAGGACAAAACTTTCTCACAGCTTTTTGCGTTGTTGATCTTTTGATAAGTAAAAATAAAAGACAAAAATAAAGGCGAGAGAGTGCTATATCATGAATAATACAAAGATTTGATTTCCATTTCATCAGAAACCACGTAGCTAGGGTGGGTTGTTTTGTCGCCTTTTACGACAGGCCGACCCCAGCCGCAGAGGTTATTATTCTTTCTCAGCCTCTGCATGGATAAAAAAAATTGGAAATTTTATACTTAAAATTAATAAACAAGATAAAAAATCTCTAAGCCAACAAGTCGAAAGATATTGTTATATTTTTCACCCAAGAATTATGAAAGAATTTATTTTTTAAAAGAAAAGTTTAGTACAAAATTTTTAAGAGGGATAATTATTTATAAATTCTTTTACTTTTCAACTTTATATTATTATTATTATGGAAATCAGTTGTTGAACCCAAAATTCTAAGGGAAGTAAAATGTTTAGAACAGCGTAGAAGAAAATAAAACGTGTATATATATATATATATATATATATATATATATATATATATATATATATATATATATATATATATATATATATATATATATATATATATATATAATATGGGTCAGTTGTCTAGTCTTCATAAAGCACTTATCTGCTTACTTTTAGAGTATAAGACGTGTCAATTGTCATAGTGTATACATGTATATTATTATTAATCGAAATGCACTGTCAACAGGCGAAAATGATGTCGAAGTGAACCTGTCTGATTACGGCGAGGACCCTGCTGATTTACAACTGCTTGAGAATGTTGGAAAGTGAGTTTTATTCTCTATCAATAACGTCTAAATTATATACATGTTATGGCGTACGTGGGATTTAACCCACAGATTGTATACAGTGACTTACATATACGCCATTTATAAATCGTGTCGTCATTATAAATGATGCAAAAATGTAAATTATTATTAAAAAAAAAATTTTATTGCTGAGAAACGATAACGTAACTTAATAACGAGCAGTTACCTTCGCCTATAGATGTCTGCGAGACACCGAGAATATGCTGCTGTTCGCATAGAGGTACTAGAACCAGGGTCACTAATGCGGAATACAACACAAGATTACTATGTCAGCATACTTTTAGGACACGTAGCTAAGGTTGTTTAGTCGCCTTTTATGTAAGGTCAACTCCGGCTACAGGGGAAGTATTCTTATTCCGCCCCTGCACGGAAACAGAATACCTTAATTCTCTAAAATTTGTTTCTAAAGTCTGCAAGTACATTCTCTTTCGCTCGAGGTTGTTTTCCTACTTTGGTCGAATATTGTTTGCCAAAAATTATACAATGATTCTGTGAACCACTCTTCTTTTAATCTGGAATATTGGTTGTGCTTTCTGTTTAATTTTCACCATATTTAGCTGTTACTGTTAGCCACAAAATAGTTTAAAAAAAGTGTACCAGAAAATTTGATAGTTAACGCTTTATTCAAACAATTAACAAAACAATAAGAAATTAAAACTACCATTGTTATCCCGTTTTTCTTTTATAATATTAATTGGTTTTTTTTTTTTTATTTAAAAAATATTACATACAATATTAGGCTAATCCATTCATATTAATATTATAAATATGAAAGTGACTCTATCTGTCTGTCTGTTTTCACGCCTAAGCCGTTGACGAATTTTGGCAAAGAGATAAATGGAACCTTGGAGAAGGACATAGGCTACTTATTGTCGCGAAAATAAAACTTGAAGGGGGTGAAATAGGGGTGAACGTAATTAAGTTCTGTCTATTTTCAATTTATATGGCAGAACGACGTTTGCTAGGTCAGCTAGTGTTTTATGTAATAAGTTTTAAGACTCGTTGACCTTCAGATGAAACAATTGGTCAAGGACGTTCACAAAACTTAGGCTAGCTTCGCTGATGTGGTTTCAGACGATCGTCGCTGATCTACGTTTTCAGACGCGCCTGTATTCGGCGGGGCGGCAACTGCGACCACCGGCCGAACGACTGCTGCCACTCGTCCTCCTGCCGTTGCAATCTCTGGGGGTCCAATTGCCGCTGCCAGCGCATGGGCCTCTTCCAGAAGTGGGGATAGACCGGCACTCCTGATCCTCTGAAGCGGCGACCATCTCCCACCAGCCGACTTGACCGCCGCTCCATTGGACATGCGACAACCTTAGCATCTACACATGGACCCTTTGCTTTCTTATTATATCTATTTAATTTCTTTACATTTTAATCAGTTCGAATCGAAAACAGGGATCTAGTTTTTTTTATGATACTAAATTGTATTATATTTAGTTTTTAGCTCTGATTAAGTGAGTGTCCGCTTACTTGATTGGGCAATCACCCAGCCTTGTTGCTCAATCAGTATGCCTTGACAACGTACTCACTAAATCAGACCAAACTTAGTTCGGCGGCGCTTTCGCTCCTCTGAGACCCGTCGCCCGAACTTTTAACCTTCATTACAATGTATGTATGTAGAGATAAGTAAGCTAATCGTAGATAAAGTAGCTGCTAATTGGTGGTAAACTTACGTCAATAGGAAGTAGCAGAAAAAATAGTAAAAAAATTTATTAAATATAACGTTTAAAATAAATGTTTTAGAATAAGTAACAGTAAATTAAACTTGGTGAAAGACGCTATAATAAGCCTTTATGATAAATTCTGCCACTTGTATTTGCGATTGGCAACTTAGAATTTTAAAATATCTATAAATGTGTCAATATAATAAAATTAATCTTTACTGTCTACGATTCTTGGACAGGAGGTATATTGGAATTGCAGCAAGTAGATTCTTCTGTACGTAGCTTCTTGTATCGTATTCCACCTGGAATCTGATAATAGTATGAATATTGGAAATAATGGTTAATATCAATAAATGTTTATGAAAGATATGTGCGTTTTCTTGTTTGTTTTAATAATGATATGAAGCGATATTTGTGAAAAAAACATCGTGAAGAAACCTGCATACCGACATCACCGGTATTTGCCACCCGCCAATTAACTTTCGACAAGCTTAGCGAATATACTGTCCGTTCCCTCTAGGGGGACGCCCGAACCCAGCAATGGATGTTTGCAACGACAGTAGCATTGCGAACACGCTGCTATCCCATAAGGGTACAGGAACTAGGGTCACTAATTCCGGAACACAACTCAAGGTATATGGCGGCATACTTGAGACCAAAGGTGGTCGTCATCCAGACAGGCTTAGGTGCTACCACGTAGCTGTGTTATTTTGCTGCCTTTTACGACAGGCCGACCCCGGCCGCAGAGGTCAGAATTCTTTCTACTCTGCTCCGTATTATTCGATACGTTAAAGTTTATGGGTTGTATTTTGTTTTCCTAAATATGAATAGATAGATAACGCTTTATTTATCACCAAAATTATAAATTACAACACAAGTATACAATAAATTGACGGTGAAAAATTGGCGGCCGCATCGCTTACAGCGATCTCTTCCAGGCAACCGTACTCAAAAGGAATTTGGATAAAATATCTGGCGAGAAGATGGCGCTATAAATATAGGAATATAGATATAATAATAAATATATATATATATTACAGAAATACATACATCATCATCATCATCATCATTTCAGCCGGAAGACGCCCACTGCTGGACAAAGGCCTCCCCCAAAGATCTAATAAATAATAATATAATAACAATATACACATAAAAAATATAAATAAATAATTTTAATATAATTATCCATACACATAAACACACGTATATACATATATAAACTAACGGACTCATAAACTGCATCAAAGTTCAGGATTACTTTGAAATGATTTTTTTTAATAAGTATGCAAACTTTCTATACAGATTTAAATTGAAACCTCTAGATTGGTTCGTGAACTTTAAAACAGCGTAGGGTCATATCCTTAAGTTTAAGTTTGTGTACTGGAAAGGACCTTAAGACTTTTTTGAAGAAAAAACAGAAATTTAAGGAAAATTGGTTTAATTAAAAAATTGGTTTTAACAACAGACACAAAGTTTTGCAAGGGTTTATTTATGTTTTAATAAGGTGTATTACCTCCACGTGCCCTTATTACGGATTCTAATCGGTTCCGCATAGATTTTATTAGGGTTATTAAAAGATCTTGCGGAATATTGTCCCATTCTTCTGAAAGTACTGTTCTTAGTGCTGCCACTGTCGTGGGCAAAGGGTTTCTCGCATATACAGCTCTTTTTAAATTGTCCCAAATATGCTCATAGGAAGAAGTAATTTTATCGGAAATAGAATTAATGAAAATAGAAAACAACAAAGGAGATAAAACGCCGCCCTGAGGCACGCCGGCTATCACGTCACACCACGATGAATAGTTATCATCAATACGGACACCCTGCCGGCATCCATGCAGGTAACTGTGAAAGCACCCAATTACTGTTGGAGATATGTTGAGGGTGCGAAGAATCCCTAGTAATAGATCATAATCAACATTATTAAACGCATTGCTAAAGTCAAGCAGTGACAGAATTGTCAACATACCATTCTCCATACCCATCCGAATGTCATCAGTTATTCTGATCAATGCTGTCACAGTGCTAAGACCTGGGCGGAAACCGGACTGAAAGTTATTCAACAATGAGTTTTGGTTGAGGAAATTGGTCAATTGCTTATGGACTTCACGTTCTAGGACTTTGGAAAGGAAGGGAAGAATTGAAATAGGTCGGAAATCTGCGCAAAAAGTAGGATTATTAAGTTTGGAAAGAGGAATAATTTGCGCTTCCTTCCAAATAGTCGGAAAAGTAGCGGAGTTCAGTGAGATATTAAAGATATGGGTAATAACTGGGAGAATAACATCCAAAATAAGAACGATCATGTTCCGACTAATTCCGTCACTGCCAATGGCGTTCGAAGAAATAGATAATAAAACACTCTCAACATCACAATCAGTTAAAGGACTTAGACAAAATACTGGACGAGAAGGAGTTGAAACCGTTGAAAGATTTTTTAATGTATTTGACTTGACTGTCAAAATTTTTAGTGGACGTAAAATGTTGATTTAAATTATCAATATTGAAATTTTTGGGTATTGTATTCTGATTAGACTTGCCAACTCCAAGAGATTTCACGGATTCTACGGATTTATGTATAAACCGGCGTTGAGCGTCCCTACACACCCTATTGCAGCGATTACGTAGTATTATGTAAGCCAATTTCGAGGGGGCCAATAGGGAAAAGAAAGATAGGGAGACCTTCCATCAGATGGGAGGACGAAATCAAACGTATAGCGGGTCCAAACTGGACACAAACAGCACAATCAAGAGAAAACTGGCTCAAGTTGGAGGAGGCATTTACCTGTAGAGGGGTTCTTACAGAATAACTTTATTAATATATATATATATATATATATATATATATATATATATATATATATATATATATATATATATATATATATACTTTAACAATGATAATAACGTATCTCAAATTATTTATATTAAGCTAAAACTACTAATCATTAAATATAAACTAAAAAAAAATCTTGATACTAACAAAACTAATTAACTTATGAACTAGAAAGTTCTGTAAGAAATAAAAGGCTTTTTTATTTTATTTTTATTTATTTTATGTAAGCCAATTTATTCAGCTCGCTAGGTTGATTTTTTAATTTAGTCTTTGCCAATGTTTTTTTATGAATAAGTTACTTAATTTCATCGGTCAGCCATGGAGCAGGAGTATGTTTAATTTTAATGAGTGTTAATGAATAAATGTTGATTCTTTTAATAATCTTAGGCTCCAAAACCTGCAACAGAAATGAAATATTTGTAAATAAGGTGGACGAAAGTAATCGTGAGCCATCTATTTCTCTTGCAATTTTTAATTAAGTTCTTCAAGGGGCGCTTTTTAACTACAATTCTGCAAATGGCAATTAAAATATTCTTCTTCTTCTTTTAACTATTTCAATGCACTAAAAGAAAGTAAGATTTTTTATTTATTTAAAGCACATCAAAAGAGAAAAGGTCTATCAATCATCAAAGAATTCAACACGTCAACTTCAAGAGTCTTAATTATCTTGCCATTTTTATGCTAATATCCGGCCGAGATAAAAGATGGAAGGAATTTGGCTAAATTAGGTTCTTACAAAGGATAACCCTTTGTAAGAACCTAATATTTTTCTTTACGATATTATCTTTTCGTGCCCTGAAAGGATAATTATGCGCCGAAACCTTGTCTGATTTACCACAATCCACGTGCTAGTAGTTGAGATTGATTTGAGCTGAAAGTATTAGTGTGGCCTCATACACTCTGACAAACTTATAACGTTAGTAACAATAAATTCACTGGTATGAACCAATAATACTCTTTTTATTATCGTGGTGGTAAAACTAGTCCTATATTTACAAAGTAGAGCAATCTCGTTGTGAAGTACCCTCACAGCTATAAACGAACTAATGACGTCATAAAGGAACTGCTTTATTCACGTCGCCAGTTAACACCTAGTCAGCGGTAGTTTATGTGTCGAGATCGGCTTACTTAATATTACAATGTTAGTTATGAAGAATATACGTAATTTGAATGTATACATTTCTTTTCCTTTTCTAATTAATTCCATTTTCAATCTTATTTTGATAACACCAAAGCATTCAAACTGGGGGCTTTCAATTTCCGGTAAGGTGAATTAGGAAAACCATATTTTATAGCTATTTTGTTATGTAATATTCATAATAGGAATTACTTAGTTAAACTAACAAACGACTAACGGCGGGATTTTTGCTGAGCATTTAATAATAAAACAACAAATAATTTTTCTGGTGCAATTCGGACTCTTGTTTTAAAGACATTAGAATACATTAGTAAATAAATAGATATTATGCATTATAACGCGACGGGACTCTTCAGAACGCACCAATCTTAATTCCCATCAGCGCGTCCCACGGAACGCGCCTCAACCGGCCGTGATTGGTCGGCGACCGCGTCGCCAGTGCAAGCTACCACCGCGCCTGCGCGACTAGACCAACGCCGACGCTCAGCGGCGCTCTCCATTTTAGTTTAGTACCGTTTTGCGACCTGTCTGTGCGCGTACGCTTTTAGTGTAATTTTACATAAAGTGTTTGTCTCAATATTAACAATAATTATTAAACTTCTCGAACGATTATTCGACGTTTTACTCCAAAGCAGCCCAGGAAACAACCCAAACCACTACTCATAAACATTAAAGCATATGATGTGGTCGTATTATCTGTTTCTGATTACAGACAGCATATAAAAAACCCGTTCAGTTAATGTTCTCCAGGTTGGGGCAAATGCCAGTCGTATCCATAAAACCAATTTTAGCTACATTCAATCAACATTTTTTCTTGCTGCTTTTTCAAGAAAAGGAGGAGAAAAAATGTGCGCTGAACTTTTGTCCTGCAAATGTATTTAACCCCGGGCCCCAAAGTGTAGATTTTGATCCATATGAGTATAGGATAACTTTTATGACGATTTTTAGTATTCGCCGGCCTGGGTCTGCCGATACCGTGGCCTAGGCCGACGCCGGCCCACCCCTTGTGGTTGGTCCTCTTCCGTGGTGAGCGTCAGGGAGTAATTATTAAAATCTCTGACGCACTGTTGCGTCAATCCTACAGTAAAGGAGGCATGCGAAACAGCACGTGTATATTAGCCCTTGCGGCTGTCTGTCTTTGTCAGCCGAAGGACGTTGGCCGCCTTCTAGCGCTATCGTTTAGATCTGCGTCAGCAGCAGGGGAGCCGCTTCCGCCCTGCAGCCTCCTTCGCAGATATAATGTTTCGCAGAAGGAAGCGACGGCGGTCTTTGTGGACTCATTTTGATCATGGCCAAGGCTAGTAGCGAGAGATCCATTCCACAGATGACGTCGACGCAACGCTCTTTGCGACAAGATGGGCACACGATTACCATGTGTGTTACCGAGCCATTCTCGTCGCCTGCACCACAATGTAAGATTCATGACGTCTCCTCCCGCTCTGTGCTGTACAGGTACCTTCCGAAGCATTCGCATGACGAGAGGACTTGCATTACATCAATAAGCCAGAGTGGGCTGTGAGAGTACTGCAATGGGTCACTCCATTATGAGCACTTCGTGGCGCAGATCAGCTCGTTTTGCAAGAGGCGAATTATTATGTTCCTGAACTAAGTCAAAAGAAATCCAAATTCTAGGTGTCTTACTATAAGTTATGCTTTGTAAGAATTTTAATAGAATAATATTTATATAATTCATAAAATTACATTATAAAACTCAATATTTCTAATTATATGGAATAAAAACTTTAGTACATACATAATGTACATCGCGAAAAGACAAATTTGTATAAATATGCCATTCAAAGGGTTATATTACAAAAAAAAACACCCCTGTACGGTAGGTTAACATTTAAACATATAACACTCTTCTTTGTTATCTTTTTGACTTTTGACCAAACAAATCTTAAGATCTACAAAAACATCACAAAATTACGTTTTTCCAGAAACGTGTTTCAAGCCAAGAAGAAGTATAGGACAACTCCAATGTCTATACCCTAAAATACTTAACAACAAACGAAACACAATATTCCGCTCTCGTCGTCACATAGAGCAGACAAAAACTCCTTAATAATTCGCCACTAGGGACGATTTAAGACGTGTGCCGGCAAAAACTTTTATATTAACAGGAGCACAAGTTCCTTTGTGGTTTGAAAGTTTTCCAATGTATAATGTATCTTTAGTAGTTTTATTTTGGTAATAATTTCTTATCCGATTAATTTTTTTATTTATAAATAATACTGTTCACCTTTTACATATTCACGTAAAAATATGTTTTATGCGTATTAGGATACATTTTTTACACAATAAGTCTTAAAAATGTGACGACTTTAAAGTCAGAAGCTCTAGCTTTGACTTTAAAATCTTCATTCAAAACTAAAACTAAGAATAAAATCCTATAAATCCCTGGAGAATTATTAAATAGATAGACTTGAAAACGAATTAATCGGTTGACAAGTTCATATAAAGTAAAAAAGAACTTCAATTTTTCTTTTGGAGTTGGAAGTGGTCTGACGGCAGTGCTCAACATAAAAAACGTATCACCTGGTCTATTTTGTCCTTGTAGGAAGAGAAGGGTCACAAATTCAAATGAACTGCCAAAATTTTAGACATGAACAATTATATACTTAGTAATGTTCTTTGGGTTCCGAAGAATCACGGATAATAATAATATCTGTGTAGGGGTGGAGAAAGAATACTAACCTCTGCGGCCGGGGTCGGCCTGTCGTAAAAGACAACAAAACAACCAACCCTATCTACGTTGTAGGGCCCCTTTCTTCCCGTCTACCTCCTACATCCTTTCCAACTTCGCTCTCTGTTCGTGGCGTGGTCCCCGGTGGGATGGTTGCGAATACTGATTGGGGTCCCGGGTTCTGCCCCGGGCCCTGATTTGGTAGTCGAAACCATGCCTATTTCGACTGCGCCTGCACAGAGAGTGTTCCCGGAGTAGGAGTCGCATCCTCGCTGTCGGTTGGTCTTGCTGGGTCGGCTACGGCGTTAGGCGACTCCCTGGTTTTTCTGGAGTGTCGCCTGGTGGTCGTACCCGAGCCTGACCAGCACGCGACGGGGGTGCGAGTCCCGTCCGGAATTGGCCGCTGACCTGTCACTCCCGGCCCTGGTTCTGTCCATGGTCGGGGGCGATCCTGGATGGACGGCCGTCGCCTCCTTTTGCGAGGCAGTAATGTCCGCAAAGGCAGCGGCGGGGCGAGAGCGGGAGTAAACTCCCGCCAACGCAGGCCACTTCATCGGCGCCGGAGGGCAAGAAACGACCTCCGGCCGCTGTAGAAAGCGGCCGCGGGCGGCCACTCGGGGGAGCATCCGCCACCCGCACTAATGCCGCGAGGGAGAGGGCCGCGAAACAGTACGCGGCTCCTCAACTCCTTGAGTCAATAGGAGAGCACCGGGGGGATGAAACCCTGACCCCCTGGCGTCAACACTTTAGAAGAGGCCCGCCTTGAGAAAGGGCGGGCCGGCGCCGGCCCGGGCCACGAGAACGGCAGGCCACATTTCCGTAGGCCCGGGCGTAGGCGATAGGAGAACAGCGGGGTTTTTAGTGGGTAGTCGGATGGCCGAACATCTTTCCCGGAGTCCCACATATCCCTCGGCCCCTCTGGGCCGGAGTAACCCGTCAAAAGAGGGTTTTTCCCCGAGACCAAAAAAAAAAGGCCTCAAGCCCGTGGGGATAGCGACCACCTTTGATCTTAAGTATGCCGCCATAATAACCTTGTGTTATATGTTCTAGCATTAGTGACCCAAATTCCTGTATCCTTATGAGAGCCAATAAAAAAAAACAATATACATATTTACAATGTAACAAATATGAAACGATAGTGAGAAGAATAGCTCAAATTACCAGTTGACTTCTTGACTTTGACTTTTCCCCGTTCTGATATTAAAACATTATATTTCAAATATACCTAGTCAGGTCATAAATTCTGTCACATGTTTAATGTAAAATAATTGTAACAAGTTTATTCATTATGTAACCATTCATATACCAAACTGAACTTAACAAAACATAGATTCTTATGACATTAAAGTTTATTCAAAATGACCTCCGTGATTTTGAATACAAGCCTTCAATCTGCGCGGCCAGTCGTCTATCGCAGCACGAACGAGGTCCATGTCAATATCGGCGGCTGCCTTAATCAAGGATGTTTTGAGTGACTTCAAATTGGGATGAGGCTTTGAGCACGCCTTTTCCTCCAAGTGTTGCCATATCTTGTAATCTAACGGATTCAAATCTGGACTGGAGGAGGGCCAGTCTTCGTGCCGGATGAAGTCGATTTCACGCGCCGCCAGCCAGTCTTGTGTGCTCTTCGCTCTATGAGCTGGCGCCGAATCTTGTTGGAATACCCAGTGCCTGTTATTGAACATGGTATGAGAAACAGGTTCCACAAGGTTCGTCAGGACTGTATTTTGATACACAACAGCATTCGTTTTTACACCTTTCTCACAAAAATGTACCTCTGTTAAGCCCCAATAAGAAACTCCCAACCATACCATGAGCGAGGATGGAAAATGACCTCGTTGGACACGCGGAATACGGTTGCTCGCTTCTTCACTACTGTGTGCGTACACCTTATCATTTTGTTTGTTGTAGCTCTCTTCTACGGTAAACAATTTTTCATCCGAAAAAAGAATTTCCCGATATTTTTTTCCCGCGTACCGCTTCAACAAAGCGCGGCATCTCTTCAGTCTCAGGTCCATTAGACGAGCATTCAAACGATGTCCTGTTTTTCTTCGATATGCCCGAAGCCCTAAGTCTTCATTTAACACCCTTTTCACCGTGGTTCTGCTTAACCCCATCTGAAGGGCCGACAGTTTCTGCTTACGTTTGGGATTTCTTTGAATTCGTGCCTTCACAGCTTTTATCACTGCTGGAGTCCTAACAGACCGAGGGCGACCACTTCTTGACCTGTCATCTACACTAGAGTCTTCATTGTATCGTTTGATGGTACGATAAACGAATCTTTTGGTAATATTCAAATTTTTCAGTATGTTAAAAATTTGAATTGGCGCGTAACCGCAACGATGCAACGCAATAACTGCAACACGGTCTTCTTTAAGCGTCCACTCCATATTTAAAAATGAGTAAAATTCTAAAAGTTATACATTTTTATTTTCATGAACAATTCGAAATTCTAATTCAATAAACTTTTTTGTGGCCAGCATTCTAAAAGAAAAGTTTTTACTGTGTGACAATACTTATGACCTGACTAGGTATATACTAGGGGTGTTCAATAAAAAGTGATAATAAGTATGACGCAATATCTTTTATTGAATATTAAAAGCAGTCATATATCTATACTACTATTATAAAGAGGAAAGATTTGATTGTTTGTTTGTTTGCATTGAATAGGCTCCGAAATAACTGACCCGATTTAAAAAATTATTTCACTGTTGGGAAGCTACACTATCCCCGACTGACATAGGCTATATTATATTTTAAAAAAATTAGGAATCCTTACTAAAACTCCAATAATGTAACCCAAGGTGTAAAAAAATTACCTAAAATATTATTTAAATCGCGTGCGCTGCGAAAACTATTGATGACAGAGTAAAATAATGTACTACGACTTTACAGAACACATCATTATTTACAAAAAGTGTCGCAACAGCATATGTCTAACTATTATAATTATGCCACAATGGTATTAAATTCTTATCAAAATAAATTACTTCATATTCAAAACTGCTTCAATACCTTTATATAACTTTTTAAATTATTCAATTCGGATATTCCATTCAAAAGATATCACGAGTTTAAAAATGTAAGTATTAGAAAAATGTTGCGTGGTAGCCGCTCACCCTGTTCGGCTAGCTAGGCAGCACCTTATGCAATGTAGGCGTGCGTCACTGGGGTTTTTACAAAAATTAGAAAAAAAATACTTATTAAAAATAACGAAAAATAAATAAAAAATAATAACAAAAAAATCATTAAAATAAAAGTTCAGAAATAATAATATTCAAACTTTCTTTATACATAATTTTATTTTTTTAGTAACCTGATGCAAATAGAAGGGTTTATATGTGTGTATATAATTTTTCATTTTGAAATTTTTGTATACCCGTGCGAAGCTGGGGCGGGCTGCTTGTTTTTTATAAAGTTTTTCTTGTATACAATATTTCTTTTCTTTCTATACATTCTATGGAGTATCCGATAAGCGTATAGTGACCGTTTTCTACTATACGTATTATTATTTTCCCATGCAGGAGTGAGGGAAGAGTAGGGTTCCCAGCCCGTTTGGATGGCAACTACCCCTGGTCTATAAGTATGTCGCCATAATAACACTGTATTGTGTTCCGGCGAAAAGTAACCCAGGTTCGAGTTAGAAAAAAAATATACGTATACAAAATAACACCAGCCGCAATCCAATCAACATTTGTTTCAACAATAAATATGTTTTTCTTTACGTTATAAAACAATTTCATTAGAATTTCCAATGAAATACGTTCTTTTGAGGTTGATGTAAATCGTATTACGCCTGAAGGTTTTTTCGGATCACAAAAGGATCGTTTATAATATTATGTATCGAAAAATGTTTAAAACTCCACAAAATACCTTATACGAGTACAAATTGGTAAATGGAAATATTTGTTACGCACGATTTACTCGGAATATTTTCAATAAAATGATTTACTGAAGTCGATAGGTTGTTGTATAGCATAGTTAAGGCTTACTTTCGTCGTTTCCTTATTTAATTATAGAAACCCGGCCAGAAAATTGTGAACTACGTGGGAGGGTAGAGTTTGGTAGATTTAAGGATATATGCGACACTGCATTTACTATCAGACACGGTTAATCTTTAGGTACATTTTATATGTAATATACCTACTAGCGTTGTTCAATAAAAAGTGATAATGAGTATAACGCAATTATCTTTATTAAATGTTATTTTATTTTTCGACGTAATCACCTTTTAGAATTATACACTTTGTATATCTTTTTACTAAAGCTAAAGTTCCGTTTAAAAGAAAATCTTCTTGATCCCTTAAAAAATCGTGTACCGCGGCGACTACTGCGTCATCTTCAAATTTATGGCCCCTGAGATGTTCCTTTAGCCGCGAAAATAGATATAAATCAATAGGCGCTAGATCCGGAGAATATGGAGGATGTTCCATCAATTCGAAGCTAGCTTCTTGAATGGCAGCCATCGCAACTCTGGACTTGTTGCGCGGGGGCGTTATCTCGGTGAAACAAAACTACTTTAGCGAGTTTGCCATACCCTTGCTTGCGTATTTCCTCACAAAATTTATAATTTGTCCGTCATACAAAGTCCCCGTAATAGTGGCTCCATGATTAAGGTTCGCAATTATGACCACCCCATTACTCCTGGCTGTCCCAGAAAAAATTGCCCATGATGTTACCTGCGGATGTATTCGCCTTAAATTTCTTCGGAGTTGAAGACGACGGTCTCTTCCAAATCATGGACTGTTTTTTCGTTGCTGGGTCATAATAGTGAAGCCATGTTTTATCCATAGTTATAAATCAAGCCATAAATCGGTCAAGATCTTGTTGTAACAGACCCAAACCGCTTTGTGAAATTCTCAGTCTCGTTTGTTTCTGCACGTCAGAAAGCATTCTGAGCACCCAGTGCCAGTGCTAACAATTTTTTCATACCCAAATGGTTATGTATAATATTATGGACACTTCCTATTAAAATCTTCATTTCTTCTGCTATAAAACAAATAGTAACACGACGGATCGTCGTCATGGATTGCGAAGACAATGTTTTCAATTTATTTAATAATTTGTTCAGTCACTACCGATGCAAGGCGTCCCGTGCGGGGGTCGTCGTTAATGGAAGTTCTTCCTTGCTTGAACTCAGCACACCAATGCGCAATCATACAATATGGAGGACCATGAACCCCTAATGTTGCTCTCAAGTTTTGATTTACCAGCTCCGTAATAAAAATTTTCAAGCAGATATATTTTAGTATCGCGCGAACTTCAATTTTATCCATTTTTATGAACACGTTCCAACACGACGCCAATAAAATTAAATGACTTCTATTGTAAAAACAAAAGAGAATCGATTGCTTTTTTATCATTATTATATCTAATGTCTGGGCTATGCCTGCCAGAATTTATTTTTTCTTTCTAAGGAGAATGTATTGCATTATCACTTTATATTGAACACCCCTCGTAGAGCCTGAGCTCGTAGAGCCTCGTGTACTTTCATGAAACATTTTTACAAACGAGACCCGACTAGACGACTGTGTAGTTATCATTGAGCCTGATTCATGAACAAAAGAGAAGCGCGCTACCGTAACGTACGTTGGGGACGGCCATGTCCATATTTGGCATAAATTTGCCTCCTCCAACTTAATTAATACACCGTCTATTTTAGGTAAATATTAATTGAATTCTACCGATAATCTAATATCAAGCATATTATATCTATGTAATAGATGATTATTTTAATGACAAAAATGTAAGTTTTCAAGTAGAGTAAGAATTTTAACCCCTGCGGGCGGAGACAGTCTGTCGTAAAAGGCGACAAAATAATCCCAGCTAGGTGGTAAGGCTCCAGGCCTATCTGGATAGCAACCATACCTGATCACTGCCACCATAATAACGTGTTGTGTTCCGAAATAAGTGACCCAGGTTCCAATTTCCCTACGCTCTCTCTAGTTGTACAAAGTAAGTAGCATAATATTTGTGTAAAGGGTACTACACAACTGATATACTACATATATACTTTTCTTTTGTAAATAAATACATATTATACATAAACACCCAGACGCGAGACGGGAATCGAACCCGTGACCTCCGTAAGCGTACCAAAGTCCGTTAGCCGCTAGGCCACGGTGGTCGTCATTTTATTAACATTCTCCGCAGTAGTAACAGCAGTTCTTCGAGCATATTGTCACGTAGATACACACAAAACAACTACTGTTTATAATTAATTTATTAAATATTTAAATTTTATTATAAGAATCAAGTAACAATAAAATGATATGTGTAAAACGTGATGTAAATTGTTTTACGCGTCCGATATTACGGTCGTGTGTGCTATTATTTCCAGCCGTGTTAACGCCATCCTGTGAATGACAATGCACGATAAACTGACGGTTTGAAATTGTGGCCTAGTTAGCTTATATTTTATACTACAGATAGCACAACACAAAATCTTAATAGCTAGACGTATTATGCTCTATCGGCTCCCAAACATCATCTGAAATCTTGAAAATTCTTCTCTTCTAATAGTAAAAGGGACTTTAGTGATACCAAGATCCTAAAATTCAGAGAGCATTTAGGTTAAGTTTCATGTGACTTGATGAACTTTTTTTAATGGTGTGCAACAGCAGACGGGCTGACGGCCCACTAAACAATTAAGCAGTTACCGTCATCTAAAGGTGTTAACGACACCAAGGCCTAAAAGGTACTGCTAACACACTGCCGTTCGCTTAGGGTCATTGCAAGCTGAATTAATAAGACCCGGCTAGTTAGAGCACTGGTATTCTCTATTTTCCTATATGCTTCGGAGACGTGGACCCTGCGGGAAAGTGAGAAGACGAAAACAGACGTTCTCGAGATGTGGTGCTGGAGAAGAATGTTGAGAGTGTCCTGGAATCAATTCCGGACCAACAAGTCCATTCTAGAAGAACTCGAATTCTCACTTTCTTTGGTCACGTGACTAGGCGTGACGATGTCTCCATCGAACGTCTAGTTGTACAAGGGAAAGTAGAAGGAACAAGACCTCGCGGCAGATCGCCTATGAGATGGACGGACCAAGTAAAGGCTGCAGTGGACGTCCCAGTACACATGTGCTCCCGAAAAGCAGCTGTCCGGGAGGAATGGAGACGGATTGTCAGGCGTGTGACTGAAAAATGATGACCACGACCGCTCTGATAAGAGCGCAACGAAAGAGAAGAAGAAGCTGAATTACTTATGCCAGAATATAAGACAAAGTTATAATGGCGATATATTTAGATTCTAGGTGGTTTCCATCGAGCTGGGCTTGAAGCCGTACCATCTGGCTAGGATTGTTCTGTCACCTGTTACGATAAGCCGCCCCCGGCGCAGGATTTAGTATTCTTACTCCGCCCCTGCACGTACTGTAGAAGACTGCCTTCTTACGCTCATGTAATAAAAAATATTGTAACTTTTAAATCATTATTATCAACAAAAATGCGGTCAAGTGCGCAAAAGATCGGTCAAGAGTGTGCAGCGTTGCTGTTAAGCGGATTAGGTAGACCCACGAGTAATTTATGCTTCAGCGATTCTTTACATAAAGATTTTTACTTGTATAAGTAGCTAAAATTTATACCCTTAAAGTCTTGTTTTAAAAAAGTAATTCACGGTCCAAAATTCGATGTAAAACTCATCGAGTTTGTGCTAATTAAGGCTGATAGATAACAATTTATATTATAATTATTAAATACTATATGTTACTTCTTTCTAGCGTGCGTGCTAGCCTTCTTACGTATATAGACGACAGTAGCTAAGAAAATAATATACGTCTTGAGAAAAAACCACAATATCATTTCAGTGCATTGTAAAATACTATAATTTAATAAACATACTCTGATAACTCACATTGCGCCACATAGTCCTAAAATAATAAATAAATATAACGGGACAATTCACACAGCTCCATCTAGTACCAAATTGTTCAGTAGAGCGTTTGTGTTATGGATATATTACGATTTTACTAAACTACTTATAGAATTTTCTTTTGTGAATACATATTCATACAATATTTTGATTCGAAATGGGAATCGAACCTGCAAAACCACAAGCGTTCTCACGTGCAAATCTGTTGCGATATAGAGGTCGTCAATAAAGTAACGTAAAAAGATGCAGTACAAGTATTGTATATCGAAAGTAATTAACAGCCAAGACACAAAATTTAAAGAACTTAAAATTTAAAAGCCTACTTCGTGACATCTGCAAAAATGGCAGCAATATTAAAGTATTTTGACTAATTACTCCCCAAGGAAGTAACTAAAGTAAATTCAGGTCAGCAGGTGGCCAAATAAAGTTATAACAATTAAAGTTCATAACAAAATATCTCTGAAGGGTTAACCAAACAACCTACCTAAATGACAAACTCAGTTAGGTCTGGCATTTCGTTGAATTTTAGCTCAAACGAGTCCCTAGACAAACCCTTTCATCATATTTCAGACATAGTGAAGAGGTCGTAAAGTGGGGCTAGTCTTTTGAAAATTGTTGATACTATATTACGAAAGGTTTTTGTCATAAGTATTCCGGACGAAGATTGAACAAGTAGTCTGGGGTTCGATCACAACGGAGGACAAAATATTTATATGATGTCTTTGCACTATCTAGTTTCTTCTCTGGGAGTATCATCGTTAAGATCCGATTTTATCCGTGCAGGGGCAGAGAAAGAAGACTAACCTCTGTGTCCGGGGTCGGCCTGTCGTAAAAGCCGACAAAACAACCCCTAGCTACGTGGTAGGGCCTCAAGCCCGTCTGGATGGCGACCACCTTTGGTCTTAAAT
The DNA here is from genome assembly GCA_963693495.1 of Malacosoma neustria. Taxonomy (NCBI): domain Eukaryota; kingdom Metazoa; phylum Arthropoda; class Insecta; order Lepidoptera; family Lasiocampidae; genus Malacosoma; species Malacosoma neustria. The sequence goes on along the minus strand of OY856391.1, from coordinate 9,429,047 downwards.
ATGCCGCCATAATAACCTTGTGTTGTGTTTCTGCATTAGTGACCCAAGTTCCTGTACCCTTATGGGACAGCAGCGTGTTCGCGATGCCACTGGCGTTGTAAACACCCATAGGCGACGGTAACTGCTAAATTCAAAGCGGGCCGTCAGCTTGTCTGCTGTCCTAAAGCAATAAAAAAAGATGATGATGATCAAAGCTGTATTATTATCATCCCAGCGTTAAATCCTTGATGCAGACGAAATCTTATAGACCGCTTTACGACTTTTCCTTCTCCGTTTCGCACAATCTCATTAAACCTATATTATCTTTTACAACATTAAGCCCGTACTTTTTGGGTCTACCCCTCTTGCTAGGCGTCCAGTAGAGCCAGCATAGCTATACAATTGTTTCCCACGTAATCAGCTGGTTGTTGCAAACGTGGCCATACCAACGAAAGCGGCATTCATACAGCCTCTTTGCAATATCAGGGATATAAAAACTGCCGTGAATGCTGAAGATCCTAACACGGTTCTTCCGCGTACTACCGCAAATTGGCTCACATCCACTGTAGCTTATGTTTGTATCACTCTAGTACCATTCTCGTTTCACAGTAGTATAAAATTACAGGCTATTATTGATCTTAATGTTCTTATCCTTGAACTTAACTGGCAAGTTATAGTCATAAACGACGCCAGTCAACACACGCCATTTGGCCTATGTGGCAGCAATTTATGCGATTTTTTAAAATAAATTATGATTTAGTATTTTGACTTATTTTGAAAAAAACATGATAATTCAAAAATGGTTCACATTTGCAGAATGCATTTGGGGGTTAAAATTATCGCAAATAGTCACCTTTATCGCCTCATATCGAGAATACGTCGAATTATCACCAACCCTGTATAATGCTAGTATTCTTTAAAAATATATCTACCACATTCTAAGAAGTCATAAAGGCGAATAGTTTAGGTTATAAAATATGTAGTTTATTAATTTTTCTTGGTTTCCTTTAGTTAATGTCAAGCATAATATAACATTATAGCCATATAACCAGGCAATAAAGAAAAATTATTTTTTACTGTATTCCTTTAGTTTTTTACCTTTTGTGTTGTAAAGTCTGATTCGATCCAGGTTAAATCAAATACAGCCAAATCGTCATTTTTAACTAAAGTTTGAGAAGGATTATGAAAAAGCTACGATGCGAATAGCCATATAGACCTTTAATCAATGCCTAGCATAAGAGTTATGTCAATTCCCTCTAGGACTACAATTGGCGATGGTACCTGCTTACTATTAAGTCAGCTTTCGACCTGTCTGCTGCTCCTCAACAATAAAATAAAAAACAATTATAATTATATGTGTCCGCGTTATAGTAATGGATAGATTTTTGGATTTGGATTCTTGGAGTCACAGCATATACCTAGTCAGGTCATAAGTATTGTCACACAGTAAAAACTTTTCTTTTAGAGTGCTGGCCACAAAAAAGTTTATTGAATTCGAATTTAGAATTGTTCATGAAAATAAAAATGTATACTTTTTGAAATTTTACTCATTTTTAAATATGGAGTGGACGCTTAAAGAAGACCGTGTTGCAGTTATTGCGTTGCATCTTTGCAGTTACGCGCCAATTCAAATTTTTAACATACTGAAAAACTTTGAATATAACCAAAAGATACAATGAAGACTCTAGTGTAGATGACAGGTCAAGAAGTGGTCGCCCTCGGTCTGTTAGGACTCCAGCAGTGATAAAAGCTGTGAAGGCACGAATTCAAAGAAATCCCAAACGTAAGCAGAAACTGTTGGCCCTTCAGATGGGGTTAAGCAGAACCACGGTGAAAAGGGTGTTAAATGAAGACTTGGGCTTCGGGCATATCGAAGAAAAACAGGACATCGTTTGATTGCTCGTCTAATGGACCTGAGACTGAAGAGATGCCGCGCTTTGTTGAAGCGGTACGCGGGAAAAAAATATCGGGAAATTCTTTTTTCGGATGAAAAAATGTTTACCGTAGAAGAGAGCTACAACAAATAAAATGATAAGGTGTACGCACACAGTAGTGAAGAAGCGAGCAACCGTATTCCGCGTGTCCAACGAGGTCATTTTCCATCCTCGCTCATGGTATGGTTGGGAGTTTCTTATTGGGGCTTAACAGAGGTACATTTTTGTGAGAAAGGTGTAAAAACGAATGCTGTTGTGTATCAAAATACAGTCCTGACGAACCTTGTGGAACCTGTTTCTCATACCATGTTCAATAACAGGCACTGGGTATTCCAACAAGATTCGGCGCCAGCTCATATAGCGAAGAGCACACAAGACTGGCTGGCGGCGCGTGAAATCGACTTCATCCGGCACGAAGACTGGCCCTCCTCCAGTCCAGATTTGAATCCGTTAGATTACAAGATATGGCAACACTTGGAGGAAAAGGCGTGCTCAAAGCCTCATCCCAATTTGGAGTCACTCAAGACATCCTTGATTAAGGCAGCCGCCGATATTGACATGGACCTCGTTCGTGCTGCGATAGACGACTGGCCGCGCAGATTGAAGGCCTGTATTCAAAATCACGGAGGTCATTTTGAATAAACTTTAATGTCATAAGAATCTATGTTTTGTTAAGTTCATTTTGGTATATGAATGGTTACATAATGAATAAACTTGTTACAATTATTTTACATTAAACATGTGACAGAACTTATGACCTGACTAGGTATACCTCCTCTGTGGTTTGATCGGAACTGGAAGAATCATGGCGGCTTGGTCAGTTAGAAGCGTCCACGCCGAGTGCGCGTGTGTCACAGTGACATTGACGCTTTTATTTGACGTTGACATTTCGGGTAGAGATGTTAGCGTTTTAGTCGCAAACACTATGTATCATAAGTACCAGGTTTCATAAAATATAGCCTTACGTCACAGTTATATAAGATAATAAACCAAGAGATCGATCGCTGCGAATCCCCAGGCTATATATCATCAATCAATCTGGAAACCTCATCAGTTACACAGTCAACAATACCACTCAAGAATATTCGATGTGATGCCGAGTATATGTTTCCCAGACAAACTATACTTCGAATTCTGATACGATGACATAAAATTTATCATTGTTATATTTCAGGCATTATGAAAGCAGCTTAGGGAACATACCCATATTACGAGACCCGTTCATAGGGGGGGGGGAGGTCTTCAATATACCACACTTAGCCACTGGGCTTAGGTTTTTATCACGTAGGCTATATCCTTTAAAGGAAATCTCGCACTTTTTAGAGCTATATTGAAATAGTTTAGTATAGTATGAAATAGTTTATAACTATAGCTATAAATGCACGCGGCTAGCGTTGTATTATTAAAGACATTATAAGCCATATAATATTTTATTAACACTCTATTTACAAAACAAAACAAGCATTTATGATTTACTACGTGAAAACTCGAGGGTGACGGGTATCTCATACATACTTCGGATGGTCACCAAAAGGAGGGAGTGGGCTAAAAATATACAAAATTAAGTTTATTACGTAGTATTGGTACGTCCCTTAACGAGAAGTAAAGCCATTTTTTTTCTTTTGGAATTCAAAAAGGCTTTATTCTATTAAAGCATTTCGAGTAAATGTTCGAAGTTTTTATAACTATTTCTTTTGGTTTGATAAAAAAGTTCTCGGCCTAAAACAGAAATTGACAGATATGACAAGTTTTAACTTATTCTCTCAAGTAGTTTGTTTCACGCATTTCTGCAGTAGACGTCTTGCGTGTTATTCGTTAAAATGCATAAACTTGCGGTCATAAAATTCTCCGTTTTGGATTGATTAACCCCCAAGGAAATTCATCCGAAGTTGAAAAAAGTTTACGGGAACTTTGCTTCTTCAAAGTCAACCGTTAAAAAATGGGCAACTAAATTTAAACGCCTCGAAGATGATCCACGTGAAGGACCAAAAACGACCAAAAACCGCAATCACACCGGAAACCATCGAAAAGGTGCACGATATCGTGTTGGATGATAGGCGTGTTATGGTGAATAAGATAGTTGAGGCCGTGGGAATATCGGAAAAAAGAGTGCGAAATATCTTACACTAAGAATTAGGGATGCGAAAGCTCTGCGCAAGGTGAGTGCTGCATTTGCTGAATGCCGATCAAAAGCAAATGCGCAAACGATATTCGCAGCAATGTTTGGACCGATTTGTGCGGCGATTTGTTACCATGGATGAGACACGTCCACAACTACACGCCAGAAACGAAACAGCAGTCGAAGCAGTGGGTAGAAGCCGGTGGTTCAGCGCCAAAAAAGTGAAGTCGATCGCATTTGCCCGAAAGGTCATGGCCAATGTGTATTAGGATGCGAAAGGGATCCTGTTAATTGATTACCTTGAAAAAGGCAAAAAAATTACAGACCAATATTACTCTAATCTTCTTGACCAGCTGGTTGCCAAAGCGAGAAAAGGCCTGGCTTGAAGAAGAAAATTATCATTTTTATCAGGACAACGCACCTGTTCCCAAAAGTGCGTTGACAATGGGAAAACTGTGAGATTTGGGGTATGATTTGCTCGGCTATCCCCCTTATTCTCCCGATTTGGCAGCCTCAGACTTCTATCTATTACCAAATTTGAAGAAATTTGTTTCTGGGAAGCGCTTCGCGTCTAACACTTCCGGGAAAAAATACTGCTGTTAGAGAAACGCTGGACCAAGTGTGTTGTCAAGGGAGAATATGTAGAAAAATAAAATCATTTTTCAACTGAAAATTAGTATTTCATTGTCAGGTCGAGAACTTTTGACCTTACCCTATTATACTATGAAAATTCACATGGCGCCACCTGTTCTCAAAGTAAGCATCTGAGCGCTTGTGTTATGGAATCACTCATGATCAATGAGATCGTAAGTTATGTTGAATTAAATATTTTTGATTTCATTACAAGTTCTTTATCTGTGCAGGGGCGTAGAAGGAATACTTGACCTCTGCGGCCGGGGTCAGTCTCTCGCAAAAAGCGTATAGGGCTCCAAGCCCGTCTGGATGCTAACCACCTCTGGTTTTTAAATATGCCGCCATATGTGGTATTCCAGCATAAGTGACCAGGTTACAATACCACTACGCAGATAGCAGCGTGTTAGCGATGCTCCTGGCATTGCAAACACCAATAGGCAACAGTAACTATTAAATTTTAAGTGGGCCGTCAGCCTGTTTCTTGTCCTACAGTAATATAGCTTAAGGGAAGCAAATTTTGCTCTATAATAACAAACTCCGAAAAATACATTGCAAAGGAAAAGCTTTGTATTTATCACGAAGAAATCATTAGAAAACCTCCATATCATGTCACAAGTTCGATTCCCGTTCCTGATCTGGATGTTTATTTATAATATTTATTTATCTACAATCGAAAAGTATATCAGTATTTCGTACTCATAACACAAGTGTTCTTTTGCTTAATTTGGGACTAGATGGCGCTGTGTAAATTACTATATTTATTTGTTATTACTATTTATTTTTACATAATACTTTTGCGCCTTATTTCAACAGCATCAATCACTCTTCAAACAGTATTATTTTCATTTGTGATATCACAGAGATTTAATCCACAACCTTATAAATGAAACACGTAGTCAATATTTATTTAATCCGTGAAACGAATTCACTCCATCAAACACTGGTAGATTATTTTTTTGCCGTAGATTTTCTATCGAATACGAATGCTGACGATCAATCAAACCGTTGTGTTCTATATCTATGAATAATATGCTAGTTCCACAGTATTTGTACGATGATGACAGTCACGGACCCATATTACACTGTATAATGAGTGAGTGAGAGTGCAGTGGGCTGCATGTTATAAAAGCTTTTAGAAGAGAGTGGTTAGTGAGAGATATTTATACTTGATTTCACCACTTCCCAGCTCGGTACAGGTTTGCTTGCAGAGAAACTATTGCACCGAACTGTATTTTACAAATCTAGATACAACAATTTTCTTGCATTGCCAACAAAAAAGAAGTGGTTCACAGGGAGGTCGAACGTTGACACGTCCTTTGCGTTACAAAGACACGCGTGATACCACCGCTCGTAACATCGCTTTCGCCATTATTTCACGCAAGAGTGAGGGTAGTTATCAAAATTAAAAGTCAAGTCCCTATCTACCCTATATGCAAGCATCGTGTAGTATTATAATCGAAGTCATATTTTTGTCAGCAAAATCATAGATAGTAACCTCATAGTCCCTAAATACGAAGACGTAAAAAGAAAGAAATTGATTATTTTTTCTTTTGTCCCGACGCGATAAAAGATCAGACGCTCCCTTAAAGCCAAGTGAAACTTTGTTTATACCATATACTAACTTATACTTCTTAGAAAAATTAAAGCTGGAATTACGACATAACTTACAAAACTTACAAAAACTTGCAGACTCTCCGTCCCGTAACAATCCTTAAAACAAAAATAGGCTTCTTAAAATTTAAGATTTGTATGCCATTGAAATGAACAGCTTAGAAAAATACAGGAGTCATAATATTCTATCATTATATACTATGATCAAATACAATCAAATGCCAAAATACCAAAAGAGTAGTATTTTCCTGATGAAATTATATTACTACCTCTATATTACTACGACTTTTATGCGTTACGCATTACGTTTAACATAGTGAAATGTTATAGAGGTCGGTGCCTCATAAAGCACCCCTATTCAACACAAATGATCATTTGTACGCAGAAGGCGACATTCTAAGCTGTTAGACCATTAAATTTTTCACTGTACAAACAATTTGAAGAAATAGAAATTTTATTTAGAATATTTACGTTGTTCTAGACATGCAGCCCATGGTATCACTATAATACAATGCCTTGCATTCAATACACCATCAAAATTGTGTAGCGCATCAGCTATCTTTGCTTTTACGATACGCAGACAAAATGGATCCTTGTTGCTAGCGTCAACACCATCCTGAACATGTTTGAGTCTAAACCTATATTAATCGCTGCATGGTTCACTATCCAATGGATTTATATTGTACGCGTAGATGTTGCATACCGTAGATGCGTATTTCTTATATTTAACCTTTTTTCTGTCATGAACCATTAAAATATTTATTACCTATATAATTCTAACGTAAATGCTTACACACGTTTAATCTAGTAAGGTGTGTGGTAGCCAATTGATATAGCACTCAGATATTAACTTAAAAAATTAAGGTTTGAATCCTCTAACTGCATGCAACGCTTAAGCAGTTTCTCTCGTTTAATATATGTAAATATATGTTTTTTTTAATTTAATTTAGCAGTTACCGACGCTATGTCTATGGTTGTTTACAGTGGCATCGCGGATATAATGCCAGAATATAACACAAGGTTATTATGGCAGCATACTTAAGACCAAAGTACGGTCGCCATCCAGACGGGCTTGAGGCCCTACCACGAAACTAGGGTGGGTAGTTTTGTCACCTTTACGACAGGCCGACCCTCTCCGCAGAGGTTAGTATTCTTTCTCTGCCCCTGCACGGATATGGATTGTATTGTAGTTGTTACGTACCGTCAGTGAAGAAAATTTTTGTAAGAAAACATGCATATTGATATTACCGGTATGTGATGCGCATAGTTGCAAAATCCGCTAAAACGTAAGTAATTTAATGCAAAGGGAAGAATGCCTTATAACTAGGAAAATGATATAAATGAGAGTGGATAAATACAGGAGGAGAAGTAGACCAAAGAAAAGATGGATAGATTGCGTAAAAGATTATATGAAGAAAAAAGGTATGAATGTAGAGATGAAAGCTGCTAACAGAGGAGAGTGGAATGAGGGAATATGTTGTGTGGAATCCATATAATGAGGTATAAAGGCTAAAAATGAATATAAAATGGAAATGAGAAATAAAACTGAAGGAAAATGCACGATTATCATACATTTATTATAAATTGTACAAATTATTTACATAAATTTACATTAAATAAATAGTAAAAGAAATTATTTGCATCAAATATTTTTCTTCCTCCCGTATGACCTACTAAATCACGTAGCGGCTGAGTCAGCCGTATAGGCAGTACTAGGAGAACCAAGGGATCCAGTCTGACTTGGGGTCAGTCTCCTTTCGATGCCATTCTCTAAACGTCTGAATAGAAGTTAAAACATCATCAGCGAACAGTTTCGGCATTTCTAGAGCCAAAAAGTGGCCACCATCTTCGAGTGTCGTTGAGTTTAGTAGGTTGACGTACTTTGTTTTGAGAATTGGAGGTGATTGGTAAATAATTTCGTCTTTGACGTGTATCGTGCATGTTGGTACCGGTGTTGGAATTCTGAAATAAACGCAGAAGTATATTGAATTAATATCTTAACCTTGAACTTCACTTTCATGGCGTAGCAGCTTTTGCACCTCGAAATGCCTACAAAGGTCGCATGCGTTACAAATTTATTTCCCATCCTGAGTTTGGGTAATTATGATAATTTTTATTTATTTACAAAATAAAATGTATAAGTAATTTTGCGCTCATCAAAAAATTGCGCTCGGAGGACAGAGATTTTCATTAAATGAAGAGGCAATCACCTTCGTGAATAATTATTTTGCAGAGAAAAACGCCGAGTATTGTTTGGATGAGTTACAGAAATGGGAGCATCGCTGGAAGAAGTGTGTAGAGTTACAAGGAGACTATATTGAAATTTAAATAAATATTTCTGAAAAAATGTCTTGTACCTGTGTTAAGTTGGAAACTTTTCAGACCACCCTCGTAGTTCTTTAACAAAAAGTATTTAAATACAAATAAAATATAATAAAAAGTTTATTTAAAAACTGTTTTTAGAAGAGGTAATTTTAAACTCTATTAACATACATTTGTTGAAGTCGCTCTCTGCTGCCGCTGTTTTTATTTTCAATAACTTTAAGATCTATAACTAAGTTTTAATCTGTAATTAGGCTAAAGTTTACCGAGTTTAGTTTTTTATCCGTGCAAGGGCGGAGAAAGAATACTAACCTCTGTGGCCGGGGTCGGCCTGTCGTAAAAGGCAACAAAATAACCCACCCTGGCTACGTGGTAGGGCCTCAAGCCCGTCTGGATGGCGACCACCTTTGGTCTTAAATATGCCGCCATAATAATCTTGTGTTGTGTTCCGGCATTAATGATCCAAGTTCCTGTACTCTTATGGGACAGCAGCGTGTTCGCGATGCCACTGTCGTTGCAAACACCCATAGGCGACGGTAACTGCTAAATTCTAAGCGGGCCGTCAGCCTGTCTGCTGTCCTACAGCATTAAAAAAAAAAGTGCGGCTGACATAATTTTTAACAAAAGCCCCTATATAAATTAGATTATAAAAAGAACATAAATTAACAAAAACTCACTCGTTGATTCTCTCTCGCGCGGTCCTCAAGTTTACAGTTTCAGCATAAATTCTAAACGATGTTGTAATACTATTGGGAACCCAATACATCATAAGGTTATCGATTATCTCGTCACGAGTATATCTTATATCAATACCTCCATCCACCCTATTTATGTACTCTCTTCTAGTTCCTGATGAGAATATTTGTAGGATGTATGCCAGAAGACCTGCTGGTGAATCTGTCATGGCTACACCTAAAATAAAAAGTATAACCTTCTTAGATCCTACTTTGAGCTGGATCATAATGGATTAACACGCGTGACACAATACTTTATATCCGTGCAGGGGCGGAGAAAGAATACTAACCTCTGCGGCCGGGGTCGGCCTGTCGTAAAAGGCGACTAAACAACCCACCCTAGCTACGTGGTAGGGCCTCAAGCCCGTCTGGATGGCGACCACCTTTGGTCTTAAGTATGCCGCCATAATAACCTTGTGTTGTGTTCCGGCATTAGTGACCCAAGTTCCTGTACCCTTATGGGACAGCAGCGTGTTCGCGATGCCACTGGTATTGCAAACATCCATAGGCGATGGTAACTGCTAAATTCTAAGCGGGCCGTTAGCCTGTCTGCTGTTCTACGCGATAAAAAAAAAAAAAAAATACTAAGTTACAGCTGAAAATAAACATTGTGTTATGTGTGGAAAAAAATTGCAAGTTGTGAATATCTATATATCCAGTAGCGCAGCTAGGCGTAGACGAAGTAGGCCCTCGCCCACAGCCTGGCACTTAAAAGGACCTCGCAAGGCCTTTTTAAATGCGATGCCAGCAGATTTTAAATTCCGTTTTAATTTTAAATTCAATAAAAACCTTTAAAGTGTTGGCCACACTCATCACAGACTACTGCTCGTAAAGAACTTCAGTAAAGCAAAATGCCGAAGAACATTACCTATCTAAAAATGAAATCAGTCAAGTTACAAAATAAAACCCTTTTTCAAATCTATATAGTTTTCAATATTCACCCACTGTGTATTTATATTTTTTCGCTATTATGAGTAGACATGTCGTAACAAAGCATATTTGGTAAGATAAATTCAGTGGGTAGATCTTGGGAACCAAGCAAAATGTTGCGACTTTGCTCACATCCATATTAGTCCTGTGATTACTGCCGCTACGCCACTGTATAGAGTAATCGATAAACTACAAGAGACCTTTTTTGTAGAGCATTTAATTTCCTATAGAAATAATAGAAGTTCAATTATTAATAATTATTATTTGGTAAGTTATAAAATTCCAAACTAAACGTTTTATTTCATAAAAATTTTCAATTTTTAACCTTGAATATCTTTTGAATGGTTAGATTTATCAAAAAATCATAAGAGACCAGTTATGTAGAGCGCTTAATTTCCTATAAAGATTATTGATGGTGCAGGTTAAATAGCATGTTGGTGATAAGATATGACTATTTGTAGATGAGACTAAATTGAAAATGCAAATCTATGATGAGGATAATCTTCCCAGTAATATTAAGAGCTCATAATTTGGTGAGAACTTTCTAGAGATATCTAGCAACAAGATTTCATGTGTTGGATAAAAAAAAAAATTTTTTTACCCGGGTACCCATATATATATATATATATATATATATATATATATATATATATATATATATATGGGTACCCGGGTAAAAAAATTTTTTTTTTTTATCCAACACATGAAATCTTGTTGCTAGATATCTCTAGAAAGTTCTCACCAAATTATGAGCTCTTAATATATATATATATATATATATATATATATATATATATATATATATATATATATATATATATATATCTGCCGTGTGACCCCGGCCAGTGAAAAGAATAGGGTCACCCCAGGTCATTCCAAGGGAGTCGTAAAAGGCGACTGATGGACTACTCTTTTGCCAGCTTGCATGCGGCAAAGGAAGTGCACCTCTCGGTTTTTCCTCTAGGGGTTGGGAGGTCGGACGGCAGTCGCTCCCGTAAAAACCAAAACTAGCCAAATAATATGGTTCGGACACGTAAGGGATATGTCACGGATAGGGCGTCGCCGCAAAACGACGCGCAGGAACTTCGCCCGACTCCTGTGACAAGTGGACTAGGGCTGCCGTGCCGTGGGCGAGCACGGCTAAAGACACTAGCCCCATCCAAAGGGAAACTCCGCTTCGCAACGTGGAATATTGGCACGCTAACCGGACGCGCGAGAGAGTTGGCCGATGTGCTCTCCAGGCGGAGGGTGGCCGTGGCGTTCCTGCAGGAGACTCGGTGGAAGGCCAGCAGATCCCGGTTCATTGGGAATGGCTACAAGCTGATCTACACAGGTGCACCTGGTGGGGAGAATGGGGTTGCCATAGTGCTCTCGGAGGAGTTCCAGAACGACATTTTGGAAGTGAAACGTCATAGCGACCGGCTTATGGTCGTTAGGGTGCTTATCGATGGGGTAGTTACCCACTTGATAAGTGCCTATGCGCCACAGGCCGGTTGTGACGACGCCGATAAAATAGCGTTTTGGAATCAACTCGGAGAAGTGCTCCGTGGAGTCCCATTATCACAGGGGATCATTTTGGGGGGTGATCTAAACGGTCATGTGGGTGATGAATGTGGGGAATTTGAGCGTGTTCACGGTGGATTTGGGTACGGTACCCGCAACGCGGAAGGGGAGAACATCCTCAATACGTGTGCGGCTGCCGACCTTGCCATCGTGAACACGTATTTCAAAAAGAGACCCGAGCATCTCATCACCTACAAGAGCGGGAGGAATGCTACCCAAATCGACTTCCTTCTCACTAAGAGACACCACATCAGCAAAGTAGCCAACTGCAAGGTCATACCCGGTGAGAGTCTCACTGCACAACACCGTCTTCTTGTCATGGACCTCTGCGTGAAGCCCAAAGGCAAATGTGTCGACCGCCTTCAACGCCGAATCAGGTGGTGGCTGCTTGATAATGTCAAGTCCCAGGTGTTCGCCTCTGCCATCGGCGACAAGTGCGCCGGAGGTGAGGGCGAACCGGTTCAATCTTACTGGGACAGGATTCAGGCGGCTATCCTTGGGTCGGCGAGAGAGGTGCTTGGCGTGTCTAAGGGCGGACGCAAGTGTGACAAGGAGACTTGGTGGTGGAACGACTCAGTCCAGAGGGAGACCAGGGCGAAAAAAGCCCTCTTTAAGAAGTGGCAAGCGTCCAGATCTCCTGAAGATCGCGACGCATACAGAGATGCCAAACGCGCCACCAAGAAAGCTGTAGCCAGAGCCAGACGAGACCACTTACAACCACTTTACGATAAGTTGGACTCGTCTGAGGGGCAGAAGCTCATATATAAGTTGGCGCGCTCCAGGGTCAAAGCGGCACAGGATATCTCCAAGTGCCGCTGTGTAAAAGACCCCGGGGGCAACTTGTTATGCGAGGACCTCGCGGTGAAGGAGAGATGGCGCTCATATTTCCACGAGCTGCTGAACAAGCAGCACAAAGAGGTGCAGCCGCCAGATCTTCCTCCGAACCAAGGACTAGTGCCACTGATAACGCCTGCAGAGGTCCAGAATTGTCTTCGACGCATGAAGAATCGGAAAGCTGTTGGATCCGATGGAGTCCCCATCGAAGCCTGGAAGGCGATGGGCTCTCGTGGTGTGGGCACTTTAACTGACCTTTTTAACCAGACACTCCTCACCGGTACGATCCCGAACCAATGGAGGCTGAGTATCATTACTCCAGTCTTCAAAGGCAAGGGATCGGTGCAGGAGTGCGGTAACTACCGCGGTATAAAGGTCATGTCCCACACCATGAAGCTCTTCGAGAGGGTTATCGACTCTCGGATTCGACAGGAGTGCACTGTCTCGGAATGTCAATATGGGTTCCGCCCTGGTCACGGGACAATGGACCCTATTTTTGCCCTAAGGACTGTCGCGGAGAAATACAGGGCGAAGAATACGCCTCTGCATTGTCTGTTTCTTGACTTGCAGAAGGCCTTCGACTGTATTCCTCGCGCGATAATCTGGTGGGCATTGCGGTCCAAAGGGATTCCAGAGGCCTATATTGAGATCATCCGAGACATGTACCGTGATTCCGATTCCGTAGTTCGGACCGCTGTTGGCGACACTAAACCTTTTCCCATCACCGTCGGTGTGCACCAAGGATCCGTCCTTAGTCCGTTTTTGTTTAGCGTGGTATTAGACGTATTGTCAAACAGCATCAGAAACTCACATGAGCAGCCCCCGTGGCTGCTCATGTATGCTGATGATATCGCGCTGGCAGATTCGGACAGGGGTAGGCTGGTGCGACGTGTGAAGGTGTGGAAGGAGTCGCTTGAGAACGGTGGTCTGAAGCTCAATGTGGCGAAGACCGAGTACTTGGCCTGTAACTCCACAGATCCCACACCCGTACGCATAGACGGCAACACGGTCGAGCGCACGGACCATGTGAAATACCTGGGATCTGTGTTTCATGCGTCTGGTGACATCGATTGCGACGTCAAGGCACGCATTGCTGCCGCGTGGGCCAAATGGCGTGAGGTAACTGGTGTCATTTGTGACCCCAAGATGCCGGTAAAGTTGAAGGGACAGGTCTATAAGACCATCATTAGGCCTGTCCTTTTATACGGCTGTGAAGCGTGGCCGGTGTTAGAGCGACACAAGCAAGAACTGCGTATCACGGAGATGAATATGCTGCGGTGGATGTGTGGAGTGACGCGGAAGGACCGCGTTAGGAACTCCCGCATTCGCGGTAGTCTTCATGTCCGTGACATTGCAGATAAATTGCAGGAGTGTCGGCTCCGTTGGTATGGCCATGTTTTACGGCAACCGGATGCTTACGTGGGAAACAAATGTCTGGCCATGCCGCCTCCGCCGGGCCCCGGCAGGAGGGGTAGACCCAAAAAGTGCTGGCTTGACGTCGTAAAGGGTGATATGCGTGCCAATGGGCTAACTACCAGGGATGCTGAAGATCGCGCGAAGTGGAGTAGAAAAAGTCGGAAAGCGGACCCCGGGCACCGAAACGAAAGTTTTGGTGGCAACCGGGACTAACGCTAGGATGATGATGATGATTATATATATATATATATATATATATATATATATATATATATATATATATATATATATATATATATATAATCAAAGTTAACCACATCTATTAAATTTTGTGTCCTTTCAACAAAAATCCCGGGAGGCATCGATGTATGTACAAAGAAATTTAACTCCTAATAATTAAGGGTATCCGGGTAAGCTAAATGAAACGCGTGAATGAGTGCGTTGCACCCGTGTGAAACATGTGTGGATAAAGTAATTATGAAACAAGACATGTGTTAAACCATTGTTAATTACAGTTTAAACTAATGCATAAAAAACGAATATTTTTTAAATAACCTTATGAATAATATTAATATAATTATTATGGCTAATAATTATTTCTAAAAGTTATTCTACTTGTATGAAATCTTTCTATCCGTGCAGGGCCGGAGAAAGAATACTGACCTTTGCGGCCAGGGTCGGCTGTAGTAAAGGGAGACAAAATAATCCACCCTAGCTACGTGGCAGGGCCCCAAGCCCGTCTCGATGGCGACCATCTTTGGTCTTAAGTATGCCGCCATAATAACTTTGTGTTTTGTTCCGGCATTAGTGACCCAAGTTCCTGTACTCTTATGGGACAGCAACGTGTTCGCGATGCCACTGGCGTTACAAACACCAATAGGCGACGGTAACTGCTAAATTCTAAGTGGGCCGTTAGCCTGTCTGCTTTTGAAACACAATTTATAAATTTAGGTCGTATTTTTTTCTAATCTATACTACTATTAAAAAGAGGAAAGATTTGATTGTTTGTTTGTTTGCATTGAATAGGCTCCGAAACTACTGAACCGATTTTAAAAATTCTTTCACTGTTGGGAAGCTACACTATCCCCGGGTGATATAGGCTATATTATATTTTCAAAAAAATTAGGGATCCTTACTAAAACTCTAATAATGTAACCCAAAGTGTAAAAAAATTACCTAAAATATTATTTAAATCGCGTGCGCTGCGAAAACTATTGATGATAGAATAAAATAATGTACTACAACTTTGCAGAACACATCATTATTTACAAAAAATGTCGCGACAGCATATGTCTAACTATTATAATTATGCCACAATAAGTGTTCTTTTATTTTAAAAATTTAATTGAAATGCCGCCCTTAGAAAAGGCTCTTTATTTGTATCTTGGTATTAATCCTTATCAAAATAAATTACTTCATATTCAAAACTGATTCAATACAAGAGAGTCAAGAGAGGTTTTTCCCCGAGACCGAAAAAAAAATAGAAGGGTTGTGTATGTATATAATTTTTAAATTTTTGTTAAATACCCGTGCGAAGCTGGGGCGGGCCACTAGTATTAAATATTTTTGTAAATGTAGGTTATGCAAAATAAAAAGATATATATGTAAAATTACATTGGAAAAAATTCACTGAGGAATTTGTTTCGCCGTTTCATCTCTAGCCGTCGTTTTATATTGAGAAGAACTTCTAGACGATTGATGTATATGATTTTATCCTAACTAATATTATAAATGCGAAAGTGAGTTTCTTTGTTTGTTTGTTTGCTACGCTTTTACGCCTAATCCGCTGAACCAATTTTGATAATTAGTATAGTCATAGATTTCACCTTGGAGAAGGACATAGGCTAATTTTTTAATACATATGGCAGAACTACGTTTGCCGGGTCAACTAGTATTGAAATAAATTCTGATTGATTTTTCATGTTTATGTAAAAAAATACTCACCTATTGTATCCGGTTTCGTCGCTTGGATATGAAAGTAGCCAGATTCCCTTATTAGGGTGAACATATGCTGACTGAGAGGATACATCCTGCTTGCCAGATGAGGTTCCACCACGGCTGATGGGAAGAAGGTGCCAAATATTGTCATTAGTATTGCTTTTGGCGTTAATGCTACAGCCAGATTGCTGTGATAACCTAAGACTTCCTATAAGTACAATACACTTCGTGGTTATTGTTGTAAATATATATATATATATATATATATATATATATATATATATATATATATATATATATATATATGCTGCCATGATAATATTGTGTAATATTCCAGCATTGCTTGCAGCATTATTGGGTGGACCGTTAACATGTCTCTGTTCTATAGCTATAAAAATGATAATTGTCTCCCCAATGAAAGATATGAAGTTGAATTGTGCCCTGAAAGCCTTGATGGGGACTCTTTACTCAATAAGAAAGTGATCTTAATGATCCCGGCCAAATATATTAATTGGGCTAGCTCATTATAATATTGACTACCCACGGCACGCAAGCAACATGCCTAAAGCTCTGAACATGAAGTTTTTAATATTCATATTTTGGAGATTCAAAGACTCCAATAAATGTGTATGATGGTAGAATTCTTCATCGGACGTCTTTTTTGGAGCTGCGGTCACAAAACAAGCCGTATACTTATTGATTCGAGTATTTCTATGCTTATGAAACAATTTATAATTGCTGCTACGATGAAGAGGTGAAAAAATTATAATGAGCAAGACAAAGGATATGTACTCGTGCGTTCCGTGTCGCGCGCCATTCGTACATAACAGAGAACGTACATTGATCGCGCGCGCCTGTAAGAGCGAACGAGGAGCACAGTGCTACTATAGTATTATTAAAAATCCACAGCAAATAAATTAAGTGATGCAATTACCATCGTTTTCAATACTAAACTAGTTTACTACTAATACTCACATCAGGAAACAAGGTAGACATTTTAGATCCAATTATTGCACCCCAGTCTCCCCCTTGTATATAAAACCTTTCGTATCCCAATCTGTGCATTAAATTTCTTAGTACTACAGCCATTTCTGTCGCGCCCAAGTTTGGACGAATTGCAGCCTGAAAACAGGATTCTATATATATATATATATATATATATATATATATATATATATATATATATATATATATATATATATATATATATATATATATATATATATATATATATATATATATATATATATATATATATATATATATATATATATATAATCAGTTCATGACAAAATTGCTCAAACCATTGGCAGGTCAACAAAAGCCGATAGCCGATAACATCCAAGATTGACCCAATAATGCGGTGATACCACGCCAAACATGTGGGTATGCGCTACGCGGCTCGAGCTAAGTAAATAAGGGGCCGGTGTCCCTTAAATTTTTGCTGAAGTAAAGAGTACCAACTCAAACCCAACCTCCTCAAGAATACGTTGTAGGGAAGAAAACTCAAAGAGACTTGGCTAAATTTGTTTTTATACGAATCACCGTCTGACCTCCCAAATGTGAAAGGAAAACCTATACTATTTACTGTTTGGGGAGAGCTTGAATTCCGGAAGTCTGGGTACTCTCTCAATATTAACAATGCTTACGTAAAAGGTTAAGGAAACGTGAAAATTCTGACATATTAATTATACAACGTTTTAGCAGTGGAATTTGTGAATTATTTAATTAATGTTACGGGAAATGTTTGTTGTTACTGTTTACAACAGAAAGTAAATATACTTCCGATTTTCAATTAATTTCAAATTACATTAAAAATTCACATTGTTTGTAAGTGAATATTCTTATTAACACACTAAAAATAAAATAAGAACATTACTTGGTACATGTGTACTCCGCCTATGTGAAGAACTTGGATACTTTGTTCCTATCAATATACCGTGTACATCTTTGTATGTTTGTAACAAATAAACTAAAAAGTAATTGACCGATTTCCGAAATTCTTTCACCGTTAAAATGCTGCTAATTTTTTCTATTAGAAAAAAACTACGAATCCATACTAAAACTTCAATAATATAATCCAAGGTATAAAAAATTGCTATAAAATTTCTTTCATCGCTTGCACGGTGGAAAACATTGATTATATTACAAAAATGTTCTACAATACTAAAGTATATATCAATATCTACGAAAAACTTTGCAATACTATACATCCAACTACTGTAGTTATACCAATACACATGTAACTAATTTTTAAAAATTGTAAAGAAAAGCCGACCAAAACTAGACCATGCGATGGATACCTTAGTATTAATTCATCCTTATCTAAATACGTTTAGTATTCAAGACTGTTTCAATACCTGTAGACTACTTATTTCATTATTCAAGTCAGATATTCCATTTCAAAGATATAATGAATATAAAAATGTCAATTAAAAAATAACAAAACTTTGAGAATAAAAATAGGTTTATAAATGTAAATTAAATAAAATTAGAAAAACTGCTAATTTAAAAATTTAGTCTACGTTTATCCCAAAATGTTAAGAAAATAAATTTCCACCTGTGCGAAGCCGGGACGGGCTCCCAGCATAGTCGTAAATGTTTTTTTTATTGTTGTAGGACAACAAACAGGCTGACGGCCCACTTAGAATTTAGAAGTTACTGTCGCCCGTGGGTTTTTGCGATGCCAATGGCATCGCGAACACAAGGTTATTATGGCGGCATACTTAAGACCAAAGGTGGGTCGGATTCTGGGGCTTGGAGCCCTACCACGTAGCTAAGGTGGGTTATTTTGTCGCCTTTTACACAGGCTGATCCCGGCCGCAAACGTCAGTATTCTTTCTTCACCCCTGCACATATAAAAGTATAGAGTATATGTAAATGTAGAGTTTTTCCATATCCAAAAATAAATACAATAAACTTACATCGGAATAACCAAATCCTGGTAAACTCGGCACTATTAAATCCAAAGCGAATTCTCGTTTCTTTGAGGTAGAAGCCAGATGTGGTATAGTGCTGTAAAACTCTCTTACTGATCCTGGCCATCCATGTAGGAGGAGTAGAGGAATCATTTCTTGACCCGGGTACACCTTAAAAAGTAATTGTAAAAATACAAATTTCGTGTAACTTTTCTTAAAGATAACCACAACGCAAGTGAACGCAAGTTTTGAATATTTGTATGATTGTAGCTTTCTTTGTTGCTGAGATTGTCAGACAAACTAACTGCGCACAGATTATCATTTTATTTAGCTATGCTAGTTTATTCAACTTACTACCACTGCGTCCAATTTAATGAGCTATTGTGATCGCCACACATTAACTATATCTCTTTGACAAAGCCTGCCCCGTTGATATAGCGAAGCAATTTTTTGGCAGAAGTTGCTCGTATCTCATCCGGTTCCAGCATGTGCTTTCCTAGGATGAGGTTACATTTATGCATCAGAGGATAGCAATAACACAACAGGTGCAGAGGCGTTTCATCTGCCTTATTGCAGAATCTGCAAGCTTTGCTGTCTCTGATTTTTACGATATTGAGGTGCTTGTTCAGGCAGCAGTGCCAGGTTAGCGTCGTTAAGTTGCACAGCTGATTCCTGTTTAGTGCTAGTTCTTCAACCTCCAGCTTACGGTTGTAGGCTTGTACTAAGACTTAGGATTGATTTAGACCTGGAACTGCATTCCAGCGTTTAATAAATTCACTGGTGTGTTGATCGCTGAGGGTGAGCCGGATTAGGCTTTTAGCTACGCCACAGAATGGTTCAGGTCCATACTGCGTCCCCTATTCGGGCAAGTTCATCGGCCTTTTTGTTGCGCATGATACTAGTACCCGCATGGGAATCCAACGGAGAATTACTTTATTTTTTTTTCTAAAGTATTTAAGTACTTCAATACAGTTTTTGACAAGTTTCGAGGCTGTTAAGTCTGTATCCAACGCCAAAAGTGCTGCTTGACTGTCAGAGTAAATGTATGTCACTTGATTGATGTAGTCTTTTTGCAGATTCAATTCTGCACATCCTAAAATGGCGTAGACCTCTGCTTGGAAAATGGAGGCGTATTTTCCCAAGCTCAGACTGGTTTTGAAAATTCCAAACACCCCACAGCCTACATAATGTCCAATTTTGGACCCTTTGGTATACCATAAGAGGCTTTTGCACTTCCGCGATATTTTCTTGAGCATCCAGTCCTCCCTGGAAGGAAATTCCACATTGTTTTTAGGTCCTGCAAACTGTGGACACATATTATCTAATGGCATGCGTAAGATGGGGTGTGTAACTACAGAGACAGAAATAATATATAACAAGTTAAACACATTTCCAATGAATTAAATAATCGCATTTATTTCAGACAAACAGCAACGAAACAAAACTTATAATACGGATTTGTATAAATCAATTCATATATTTATAATAGTAAGACATTATATAATATTTAAGACCATTGTTTGTTTAAAAAAATACAATCCTAATTGAGACTGTCACCAAACAAGCATAAATTGGAATCCATACTAGAAATTCGGTATATACGAATGGACAAAGGCTAGTGCTGACTGTGGATTCATGTCAACACCAAGCTCAATTTGATTGCTTCGTTCCTTGTTTCTTTGACGACTGTACGAGTTTTCGAATTGTCCCCTTTTAAGTCATTACTAAACTTATAAAGTTATATAAAAATATCAATATCTTATAAATTATCTCCATTTTGGACTTACATTATAAGGATTTGGCATAATATGTTCTATTCGTCCACTCTTCTCTATTAGCCATCTTCTTAAAGTTTAAAACTTTTTTTATATATATATTTACGCATTCTTTTAATTTTTCTTTGGTCTAGCCCTCCTTCCATATCCATCTACTCTAATTTTTCTGAAAACTTGCACTTTAGAGAAGGGTCTTAAAGCAAAACTATCGCACCTTTGCTCATCGTTGTTTATTTCTTGAACAAGAAGGCACACTAAAAACGTTCAATTATTGGTGCTTGTTTTTCAGCAACTGTTATCTTACCAACCAAGGTCAAAAAGAGAAATTAAAATGTACTCTTCACCTAATGTCTGTAGGCTAGCAAAAGGAGAAATCCAATCAATATCTAAAATTCTGACTACGGCTTCAATTTCTGTACTTGATTTTCCAATTAAAAATGTCACTTTACGCAAACCAAATTTTACCTCAATGCAAGTGCAAGAACGAACTTTATGAATGAATGGAATGAATACAAACATCACAGAGAGCAAAATATTAGTGAGGTGCGCGAACTAGGTTACTTTTTAATTGGGAATATATGGCAACGAGGTAGAACTGATGATACTCAAAATTCACAAACTACCTATCATTAATTTTTCAATAATTCGAATCATGAATGAATGAATTCTATTAATTAACCACAAGATAATATTTGTATATATATTTACAATGAACATATGGAATAGGTTACAGTGATACAACGGACCTAATCGCTAAAAGCAATCTCTCAGTATAAATTACTCGTGGTTTCATCGCTTTATGTTATTTTGAGAAAATCTTCCTAAAATGAAGCATATTACCTTAGGAGTTATTTTAATAAAATGTATATCCAATCCTTGTATGTAGGTCTTGAACTGTGGGTATTTATTTAGATATTCTTCTCTTTCTTTAAACGGATATACATTTGCCCAATATTGGACCCAATCGTCCAAGATGGCTGTGTTGAACCCATATTCGAAACCCACGCCTTCCAAAGGCGGGGGAGGACGTCGATAGTTGAGTAGTCGATATCGTAAGTCATCTATCATCTAAAAACATCTATCATTTATTATTTTTATAAGTTATCCTGTACATATCATAAGTATAGACAATTCACATATAATCCCTAAGTAAGTAGCAGAACACTTGTATGGTGGGTAGCTTTTCCTTTTTTTATTGCTTTAGGAAAGCGGACAGGTTGACGGCCCACTTAGAATTTAGCAGTTATCATCGCCTATAGCTATTGGTGATTACAACGCCAGTGGCAACAAAGACGATGCCGTCCCATAAGGGTACAGGAACTAGGGTCACTAATGCCGGAACACAACGCAAGGTTATTATGGCGGCATACTTAAGACCAAAGGTGGTCGCCATCTAGGCGGGTTTGGGACCCTACCACGTAGAAATTCCTGAAACAATAAATAGGCCGTGCCCGTATGGATGGCAAATCCTGGCCTCAAAATATGCTGCCATAATAACCTTGTGTTGTGATCTGGCATAAGTCAGCCAGGTTCCAGTCCCCCTACGCCGACGACAGCGATCAGCAGCGTTACTATTAAGCAAACTTGTCCGCCACTTCCACAACAATAAAAAAAAATTATGACAACCTCCGTGGAACAACAGCTTTAGCAAGTTAAACCGCTTGCGGGGGATCATAGGATCGTTTCTCGTCTCAAGTGTTTAATTTTTTATTCTTATTTTTTATTGCTACAGCAATAAAAAATAAAAATAATCAGCCGTCAGCTGTAGGACAGCAGAGCTGACGGCCCGAATAGAATTTAGCAGTTACCGTCGCCTAGGATGTTTGCAACACCAGTGGCATCTCAAACAGGCTGCTACCCCATAAGAATAAAAGTTATTACGGCGGTATACTTAAGACCAAAGGTGGTCACCATCCAGACGGGCTTGTGGCCCTACCACGTAGAGGTGGGTTGTTTTGTCGCCGTTTACGACAGGCTAACCTCGACCACAGAGGTCAGCACTCTTTCTCCGTCCCTGCATGGAAACATGTGTTTATATATAAAATAAAAGTTGCCTAGTATTTGTAACACTATCGCTGTGCTACTTGCCTATGGGGTTAGATGCCTCTGAGCGAATTATCACAGTATTTCAATTTATTTACCTCGTCGTCAAACACAATTCTGAACGGCCTTATGCTTGTATCATTCAGTCGTTTTAACTCCTCAGGACCCCACCAGGCATTTAAGTCTTTCCTCGGTAAATGGGGCGACCAAAACTCGAATGTGTTTCCCAAATTTGCCAATGTGATGACTATTGCAAGACTTTTTATGCGCGCCATTAGATTAATAGTTTTAGTTTAAGTTTCTGCAACAAATATGGTTTATTACACGACACCAGATAAATGTCACGCACACTGAACACACAATCTTATGGCACGGCCAATGAGAGTTAAGAGTATCTGAAGCCAATTGCGCACGGCGCGCGGCGCAGAGAATGGTCTTCAGGGAGATCGAACGTTAACCGTCCCGCGCGTGTAGGAGCTCACGCGATCATCATCATCATCTAAGCGTAGTATCACGGTTGCAACCTAAACTTTCGTTATGGTGCCCGGGGTACGCTTTCCGACTTTTTCTACTCCACTTCGCACGATCTTCAGCATCCCTGGTAGTGAGCCCATTGGCACGCATATCACCCTTTACGACGTCAAGCCAGCACTTTTTGGGTCTACCCCCAAGCCTGCCGGGGCCCGGCGGAGGCGGCATGACCAGACATTTGTTTCCCACGTAATCATCCGGGTCCCTAAAACGTGGCCGTACTAACGGAGCCGACACTCCTGCAATTTATCTGCAATGTCACGGACACGAAGACTACCGCGAATGCGGGAGTTCCTAACGCGGTCCTTCCGCGTCACTCCACACATCCACCGCAGCATATTCATCTCCGTGACACGCAGTTCTTGCTTGTGTTGCTCTAACACCGGCCACGCTTCACAGCCGTATAAAAGGACAGGCCTAATGATGGTCTTATAGACCTGTCCCTTCAACTTTACCGGCATCTTGGGGTCACAAATGACACCAGTCATCTGGTGACATCGCAATCGATGTCACCAGATGCGTGAAATACAGATCCCAAGTATTTCACTTGGTCCGTGCGCTCGACCGTGTCACCGCCTATGCGTACGGGTGTGGGATCTGTGGAGTTACAGGCCAAGTACTCGGTCTTCGCCACATTGAGCTTCAGACCACCGTTCTCAAGTGACTCCTTCCACGCTTTCACGCGTTGCACCAGCCTACCCCTGTCCGAATCTCCCAGCGCGATATCATCAGCATACATGAGCAACCACGGGGGCTGCTCATTTGAGTTTGAAGATGAATAGCTGTAGGTACGTGGTGGCCAAGTGGTCTATAAAGTGATTAACACCACACGAAAGGCATATATAAAAAGTAAGCTATAAACAAAAACTACTATAGAATATATAATTTCTACTTTAGTCTTTAAAACTAAATATTCAAACCTGAATGTAATAAGTACTAAATGGATTTCTAACTTTAGTATACAGATACCAAATGTGTTACTTATGTTAAATTATATGTAAATAAAGCGTTAATATTCATCAGCAAGCAAAATAAATTTAACCCAACCACCTTTAGCGACAGGAGTGACTGCCGTCTAAGAAAGATCATATTCCATAAGAGAAAAAAAGTGCGTGCGCACAAAGTACACATGTCAGAAGTGAATCTTCTATCGCAAACTAATTTTTAAATCTTCTAATAAATTTAGAAAAGAGAATTTATGAAATATTATTTTATATCTTATTAAACAAAACTCAACTGTATTTTATTGCAATAAAGTCGCATTTTGAATAGATATGTATAAGTAATGCAATCATTTAAAAATTACATTACAGAATAAGCTTTAAACCATTATTAATGAGGTTAGTATTACTGGACCAAAAAAAACGTTTCACATCTTCGTGACGCTAATATTGCGTTTCATCCGTAAAAATTTTACCCTCATGCGCACAAAGAAGTTTCACTTCAAAAACAATAACAACAATGTAATCACGGGAATTTAAAATAAAAAAATTCAGACTTACATAACAGACTTAAGTATTTACACTCAGCAACTCCGTTAAAAATAAACCATTAGCCTGACATTCTCAAAAAATTAAATAAACGAAACAATAAACAATAAATTATCACAAATAATAACAAACAAAAGATAACTTTTATAAATTTATTATTATACTGCACGCTTGAACGTTGCTCATGATAATTATACATGTAATATATAATTATATTAGCTGTACCCGCGACTCCGTCCGCATGAAATAGTGACTTTGGGCAGAATTTTTTAGATATATCTTATGGTTTATTTTGGATTACAAACCCTATAAACCCTAAAATATAAATGCAATATGCAAACAGTCAGTATTATCGAATGCAACTGTTACGTTATGCGCCTCCGGAATACGTACGTTCGAACCTACAAAGTCCAGTCTAAACCCTATTTCATATGATTGATGACATAAATCTGAGGTTAACTTAAATTGGAAATTCAAGCTACAATGTACAGCCTAAGCTGAACCCTATTTCATATGATTAATGATATAAATCTGAGGTCAACTTAAATTGTATATAAATTTTTCGAAACATCATTTTTAACAAAACTATTCTTTTTTCTAAAATAAAATTAGCCTAAGTTACTCCTTGATACAGCAGCTATCTGCCAGTGAAAGTCCCGTCAAAATCGGTGCGGCCATTTCAGAGATTAGCCGGAACAAACAGACAGACAGACAAAAATTGTAAAAAAATGTTGTTTTGGTATATGTACCGTGTATACGTCCAAATGCACTTAGTAAAAAGCGGTTATTTTAATATTACAAACAAACCCTCCAATTTTATTTATTTGTATAGAAGATAATTCATAATAAATGATGAGCACTTAACCAGTTTGAATTAAAATTAACAATCACGTATCATTACACATTATCCGTTTGAAAAAATTAGTCACCTTTATATTCGTAACCTGATAAACATAATTTATAAAAGCGCTTTTATTCCTCATTCTTGGAACGTCAATAAAACAGGCGCACTGAGCTGACTGGTTTAAGTCACTGCAGGTACCAACATATAGAATATAAAATATGCAGTTGAACAACACTACATCTTTCCTCCGTTACAAATAATCTTTCCTATTTTCGTAAACTAAGAATCATATACAAAACAAAACAGTAACTATTGTAAGAATATGTACGCATAAACAGTACCAGTTCATTTATGAACTTTGAACAAAGTTAAACTACGAGTATTTTCAATCTAAAATAACTACTACAATTAACGTTTAAAACGCTGTAAGCGCTTATGGGCTCGGAGTGCAAGGGAGGATGCGCCTGCTGGCGGTGAACACATTTTAGGGGATGATACTGACGTAGATTCTCCAATGGGCTCACTACCAGGGATGCTGAAGACCGTGCGAAGTGGAGAAGAAAAAGTCGGAAAGCGGACCCCGGGCGCCGAAGCGAGAGTTTGGGTTGCAACCGGGACTTAACGCCAGGATGATGATGATGATGATGACTGACGTAGATTCTTAATTTGTGAAACAGCCTCTGCAAAACCTTCCGGCACTACCTTGCACGCACTTATGCACGCACCCATCATTCAGTTCCTTACTGACCACAGGAGACTTAGCGCTGAGCTCGTCTCGAACTTCTTCCACGACTGGCTCTAAGTTAGTCCTAGACAAAGAATATCGGGACTTTTCGGCCCTATACCATGGCCACTGCCTACTGCAGTTTGTGGTATACCACTCTTTCGGCCGAAAATATACGTTAATGGGTTGTGGTCAGAATGCAGGATAAATTGCGTGCCCAATAATTAATGGTGATGTTTGGTTATCTCAAAGTAAATGGCTAGGGCCTCTTTATCTAGCTGTCTATATTTACGTTCGCCCCGCTCAGTGTTCCCGATACATAGCTGACGGGCCGCTCGCGGTTGGCATTGTTATTTGTGAGCGAGCACAGCCCAACCCATAAGCATTGCTGCCTACAGAGAGGACGAGTGGGCGCCCCTCTTCATAATGTGCAAGTACCCGGTCATTCGGGAGAATCCGCTTCGCTTCCTCGAAAGAACGCTCGTAATTAGAATCCAATTACCAGAGCACTGACCCCGTTTCAACAGGCTATGTAACGGATGTAACAAAATGCTCAAATTGCATATAAACTTCTCAAAGTAATTTAAATAAAGCTATCAGGTTGACCTAAACACAATGTAGGTAGGCTATTTGTCCCTCGACCAAGAAACTAGGAGGAGAAGGGCGAGATTTTTTAGAAGATATTCTCACGAAGTTTTACATACCCCTCGCGTTAGGGGAAATCAAAAATGAGTTTTTACTCGAAAAAAAAATGAAATATAGCAATCTGGAATCTTTTGAACAAGCTTAAATATACAAAGCTATTTTACATCACGAGTTAAATTCAATAGATAATTTTCAGCACACGGATGACATTATTTTATTATTTTTAGTATCGTATAAAATATTAAAAACAACTCTTTAGATAAAATTATTACTTCATATAATTTATATGAAATGTCCATTATCATTATCTGCGTATTTATATAATTAACTATTTAAAAATATGAATGATAAAAATGATAAAATATATAGTACGTAATTTAGTCATACAGCAGCTTCATTCTGAGTGGCCATTTGAGAAGTAAAGACCGGGTTACCACATTGTTTTCTACTTATTATTCATTCGCTGAAAAAGCAAGAGCACCGTGGCGTTCTTCTTTCGCGGAAGGGACGTAACCTCAGTTGGCCCCAAGATATATTTAATAACCTTCATGGTGCAACGGCTTTCGCGTGTAAGTCTGGGTATTTGTATAACATAAAGTTGTTTAAGTATTATAAGCTACAAAATAAAATTACGATTTTAGTACGTATAACAGAAGCGCTTTACAGCTTACTAGTTCCAAACTAGATAGCGATGTATGTCAATACTCAATATATTCATTTATTAATATACTAGCTGATCTGGCAAACGTTGTTTTGTCATATACATTTAGAAAAAGTAGTATGTCCTTTTCCAAGGTCCAATCTATCTCTAAACCGAAATTCATCAAAATTGCTTGAGCGTTTAGGCGTAAAAACCTAACAGGCAGACTTTATCTTCTGTCTCGCTCACTCTTTTGCACTTTTCTTTTTTTATTGCTGTAGGACAGCAGGCAAGCTGACGGCCCATTTAGAATTTAGCAGTTACCGTCGCCTATGGGTGTTTGCAACGCCAGTGGCATCTCAAACACGCTGCTTTCCCATAAGGATGTAGGAACTTGGGTCACTAATGGAACACAACACAAAACTACTATGGCGGCATACTTAAGACTTAGGTCTTAAGACTTAGGTGGGCGCTATCCAAACTGGCTTGGAACCCTACCACGTAGTTAGGGTGGATTGTTTTGTTGCATTTTACGACAGGCCGACCCCGGCCGCGGAGGTCAGTATTCGTTCTACGCTCCTCAACTGATAAACATTTATCTTGTTTACACAGTATGTTTTTATACTCGATTTTTACACATATAATAGCGTATTTTCTAAAATGAAATCATGGTATCTTGGAACCGACTTTTACTGCGACCACTACTACCAAGAAAACCTCCAACAACAAATCTATTGGAAACCAGGAGCCTCTGCACCTCCAAAACTTTCTCCCTAGAAGGAACAAACAATATACCTGCCATGCTTGTTCAAACGGGATTGGCAGATCACATAACAATGATCACAGTAATCTGACTTTCGTCACGATTCTTTCGCCATCGGTAGATGATAATTTACAAACGAAATTTAATGCTAAGATAATGGCGGGTAATGCAGGATATAGTTATCTGATAAATACAAGCTGTTTGTAACTTGAACCGCATCGGATAAACGCCCCCGGACTATAAATCAAGTTGCCGCGTGTAACCGTAGGCTAATTTATTGCTATTGCCATATACAGCAATTTTCATTAATTAAAAGAATACAAATTTATATTTTACGATGAACGCTATATAAGTCAAAGCAGTTTGAAATTTTATAACCTGCATGGCACGACTTTTGTCGGGACATCTTCAGAGGTTATGTGTTCGCTTCACGTCCTAAGTCTGGATGTTTATGAATAGAATCATCAAGATTAAAAATAAATTATTTTTTTAATTAACCGTATAGGGGCGGAGAAAGTATACTAACCTCTGCGGCCGGGGACGGGCTATCGTAAAGGCGACAAAACAACGCTAGGTACGTGGTAGGGCCTCAAAGCCCGTCTGGATGGCGACCACCTTTGTTCTTAATTATGTCGCCTTAATAATCTTGTGTTGTGTTCCTGCATTAGTGATCCAAGTTCCTGTACCCTTATGGGACAGCACCGTGTTCGCGATGCCACTGGCGTTGCAAACACCCATAGGCGACGGTAACTGTTAAATTCTAAACGGGCCGTCAGCCTGTCTGCTATCCTACAGCATTAAAAAAAATTAATAAAATATTTTCTTTACTTATGAGTAGTGCATTATTAGAGTATTATTAGTCTATTTTTCTATATTTATATCATATGCATATCAGTTGTACCCATAGAAGAAGAGCTCTGTTGTTTACTGTGAGGCTAGATGGCGCCATGTGAATTATCACAGTATATTTACTGATTAGTATCGTTTGATCTCAGACAAAAGTATAATAAACCTCATCATTTTTATTGGGATGCAAAGAGCTACAAGCGGATCACTTCTTTTGCTAGATTAGATAGCAGGATATTATAAGTTTCCTTACATGGTCTGGGCGTCAGACGGTACTTGCCCGTTAAATTTAAACCAACCCATATCTATTTCATATATTTTAATGGCTTCGTTTACTGGGGTCTGCTTTCCGATTTTTTCTTCTCCACTTCACACGGTCTTCAGGATTCCTGGTAGTAAACTTCCTTGTGTGTATGTAATCTATTAGCATGCATATCACCCTATAGGACGTAAGATCAGTACTTAGTACTCATGTCCGTTGAAGGCGACATGAGTAGACATTTTAATAGATAAAGAATTTGGTCTTATTGATGAGGAACAGCAGATATGCTAACGGCCCACTTAACAGTAAGCAGTTACTCTTGTGTCGTTACGTTACGTCGCCTATGGATGTTTGCAACGCCAGTGGCATCGCGAACACGCTGCTGTCCCATAAGGGTATAGGAACCTGGGTCACTGATGCCGGAACACAACACAGAGTTATTATGGTGGCATACTTAAGACAAGGGTGGCCATCCAGACGGGCTTGGGGCCCTATAACGTAACTAGGGATTTGTCACCTTTACGACAGGCTGACCCCGCCGTAGGGGTTCGTATTCTTACTCCGCCCCTGCATGGAGAAATAAGCAAATAATTATTATTAACCAAAAGCTTAGCTTAATATAATAATACTTTGGTACTATGTTCCCTTCGTAAACTGTGCATAATATGTAAAACACGGATTATATGATTGTTTTTACACGATTAGTGGTCCGTCCAGACCGGATGGATCCATCAGCTTTAGTTTAACATTGTCGTCATAATCACCTTAATGTTAATGTAATGCTTTTTAATATTTTGTTACATATTGCACAATGTTTCATTCCTTAACTCTATCTATACAAATAAATAAAATTGGAGGGTCTGTTTGTAATATTAAAATAACCACTTTTTACTAAATGCATTTGGATGTATACACGGTACATATACCAAAACAAAATTTTTTACAATTTTTGTCTGTCTGTCTGTTTGTACCGGCTAATCTCTGAAACGGCTGGACCGGATTTGACGGGACTTTAACTGACAGATAGCTGATGTAATAAGGAGTAAATTATTCTACTTTTATTATAGAAAAAAAATAGTTTTTGTTAAAAATGATAAGTTTCGAAAATTTTATATTCCAATTTAAGTTGACCTCAAAGTTATATCACCAATCATATAAAATAGGGTTCAGGTTAGGCTGGACTATGTAGGTTCGAATGCAGTTTGTATATTTAATTTATTTACATTTTAGGGTTTATAGGGTTTGTAATCCAAAATAAACCATAAGATATATCCAAAAAATGCTGCCCAAAGTCACTATTCCACGCGGACGGAGTCGCGGGCACAGCTAGTTAACAATAAATGAATCACAATATCAATAATAAATAATGCTAGCAATCACGTTAATATTTCGAAACAAGAAAACTTATAGGCGTTATTTTTTTATTGATCATTTAATGATAGACTTAAAGATAAAATTTATAAGTCCCTAATAAGACCTAAGATTGTATGGATTGGAAGGCTGATCCATAAATAGGTAGTATAAAAGGTTACTGCATGCTGCGGAGATACAAATCTTGATATGGATGAGTGCAGTTGCAAAGCGGATAAAATAAATAAAGTTGTAGTGTCTGTTTGTAATATTAAAATAACCGCTTTTTACTAAATGCATTTGGATGTATACACGGTACTTATACCAAAACAACATTTTATACAATTTTTGTTTCTATGTCTGTCTGTGTGTCTGTTTGTTCCGGCTAATCTCTGAAGTGGCTGGACCGATTTTGACGGGACTTTCACTGGCAGATAGCTGATGTAACTTAGGGTACTTTTATTTTAGAAAAAAAATAGTTTTAATTTAAAATGATCAGCTTAGGAAAATTTTAATATCCAATTTAAGTTGACCTCAGATTTATATCATCAATCATATGAAATAGGGTTTAGTTTAGGCTGGTATTGTAGGTTCGAACGCACGTATTCCGGAGGCGTATGGCGTAACAGTTGCATTCGATAACACTGACTGTTTGCATAAACATCCAAAATAAAACATATATATCCAAAAAATGCTGCCCAAAGTCACTATTCCACGCGGATGGAGTCACGGGCACAGCTAGTTAGAAATAAATATATCAGGGGAAGTTTGAAAATGGCGCCAGTGATTGAGAAACTGAAAAGTAGTACTAGCCTGGTATGGTCATATAATTCGAAGAGAAGAACGTCATTTAAAAAAAATGAAATTAAAGTGGATGGATACAAAAGGAGGAGTAGACCAAAGAAAATATGGATAGCAAAAAAGTGTGAATGTTGAGATGCCGACTAATAGAAGAGAGTGGAAGGAGATAATATGTTGTGCTGACCGTACATAATTTTAGATAAGGGCAAGAAAAAGAAGATTGATTATTCAATGAAAAAAACATTTATTGTTTACAACCAAATTAACCAGGATCTGAAACCTTTGAACAGAACTGCTAATAGGAAGTTTATAGAGAAATACATCGTAAAAACAAAGCGAAAAAACTAACAAAAAAATATTTTTTAATCTATTTCGAGGGAAATGGACAATTTAATGATATTATTATGACCAACATCTTCAATATCTGATAAAGGTGAATGAAAATCAATAAACCAAAATATTTAATCCTAACAATATGTTCATAAAATGGAATGTTATATTTCTAGCTCGAAAATGAAAAGTATTTTACTATGATGGAAACCCCGAGTGGTCCCAGTTTTCGTTTACTCAAGCAAATGCCCAGGGTATAGGCATAGAGATGGACACGAATCTATCGATATTACGATTAATAACCTACCATTGAATTCATGTACATTTATATATTTTTGACAATTAAAACAAATACAATCATGCTGTACTTATCTAAATTCTTTATTGTCCACCACACATTTTTACAGAAAAAGAAGATATATTCTAGAAGAAGAAAAATATACACACCCCCAATTCGAAGTATTTGTAACCCGTTTTGTCCGCTGAGAGATCGAACAGGCAAACATACTAAACTATCCCTATTGTCAAAATAATACTATTAATTTTAAATCTATAACTAATTTTAAATATAGAATATAAATGAAAAGGAGTTATGATGATTATAATTGAGCTCACCTTGTAACCTGAAGTCCGTACTCATACAAGGCTATAATAATGTAAAACATTTCGCGATATAGACGATCACTAAGAACGGATTTTATATACCCTACCCATAAATTTTTTTAAATTTATATGGCAGAACAATGTTTGCCGGGTTAACTAGTTCTAAATAAAGACTAAACAAAAATAAAAACAGAATACAATAAATAGGAATAAAATAAATAATTTTTTCTATTCTTTCAAAAAATCGATAATATTGATCAACTCACTGCACTACTACACTACACATTAGGTTCGCGAGAAAACGGTCAAGTTAGCGATGGCAAGCAATGAATTGCACTTGTCCGGTGAGTTTGCGAGTCCCTTTACGCGGGCATCTTGTTTACTCCTATCCCCTTAATCCCCCTAAATTTGGGACAATAACGTACCCTAGTTTGAACTTTTACTGATAAATGTTTCCACGAAAAAGTTCACATAGGATAAATAAGTATCGAGAATTCTAAACGACTTAATAATTTTGGAAGATACGAAGGTTCATTTTTTTTTTCATTTTTTTTTTGTTTATTCACCTATCTTCTCATTAAAACTACAATACTAGTTTTGTGAAAAAATAATTTTTTATAATCGGAATATTCTGTAAAAAGTTATGCGTGGTCATACATAAAAAAAGGAAAAAAATACGCGTCGAATTGAGAACCTCCTCTGTTTTTTCGTCGGTTAACAAATTAATATTAAGTAGAAATTGCTATTCTATACAAGTTTCTCGACATTACTGTAAAAATAAGCACGTGTTATACAGAACGCTATAATAAAACTAAAAGTTCATTTAAGCACGTAGCCCATACATACATACCCCAACGTAAAAAATAAATGAAATATAACTATACATACTATGCTCAGGAAGTCTTAATGTGTGAAATAATAAAGTGTAGATTAGTGTAGATCTACGAGCCTATTGTTATTGTATATATCATAATATTACCAGCCATGATTCATGATATATCCATGATATTCACCTTGAGCCTACCCTACGACTCAGCAGACAGTATATTCGCTACACTTGACCGATTACGTATACTGATAATCTCGGTTTGCAAGTTTTTTATTTCTGTGGACAGTAAACAGACTGATGATGCGGATATAAGGGGCCCTACCAACATCTTCGGGGTCTAAGTCAACCTCACCTACAATTCGGCGCACCCTGCTGAATAACAGACGAGACCCTGATGACGGCTTTCCTTTTGTGGTTGGGGGGTCAGACGGCAGTCGCCCCCGTAAAAGCCAAAATCAGCCAAATCAAACAATGGAAAGACTAAGATTACGGGATCGTCTAAAGCCTGGTTTCTCAACCGGTGGGTCGCGACCCCTAAGGGGGTCGCGTTGTTTATTAAAGAGGGTCGCAGTCTGTTGAAAAATAATAAGACATCGAAACATACAAACTATAGAAAAGATTCGTTTATTAAAGGAATGAATTTTAGTGTCATATTATAAAATTAAATATTATGATGTAATAAATAACAGCATGAAAAAATAAACTTATAGCTTACTTTATTTAATTAAAATGATTAATCATGAACATTCATTAATTAATGTGATGTTTGGCATTGTTTCTCTCTTAAAAGTATGTATATTTTATACATGGATCATCATTGCAAACACTCATAAGTAAATTATTTTCGAGTGATTTGATTGTGATTTTGAGTGAGTGAGTCGGTTCCATCTTATTTGATTTAAAACTGAATATTTTTGTAATAATCGAGTGTAAACAGTGTAACATCAGTGGGCCCACGCGAAATAAGGACGAGTAACAAGAATTGTGAGTACCCTTAATATTCATTTCCCTTAGCTAGCTCTTCGCCTAGCCAGACCCAATACCAGCGCGAACAATTTTTTTTACAATTGATACAATATCGAGACGTATTAAAATAAAAATTAGTTATTAAACGTATGAATAACCAATTAAAATATTATTGTTATCTTATAGTACGGGGTCGGGAGACGTTTTACTTAACTTTTTGGCTTTTTGTGGATCGTGACATAAAAAAGGTTGAGAAACGCTGGTCTAAGGGCTAGAGTGCCGCCACATAACGGCGCGCAAGAGCTTCGCCAAGCCACCAAGCAGGCAACCAGCATACTGGCAACCAGCCAGTATGTCATCAATAACAAAAAAGTTTACATACCTACACACTTTGAGTGAGTAAAGACTTAGAAATTAATTAGTATAAATCGTAAATTTGTAATATCATGCATGTTGCTTAGACTTTTTTGATGTGTGTGTGTGTGTGAATGTAAAATAAATAACAGTGGTGTCAAATAACGGAGTATATCACCACCTATCTATTTTCAGTAAGGTCTGATTTCATTTATATAAAAATAAAACAAAACAATGTTTGTGTCTGAAAAAATTGAGACAATACTGTACTGTTTTCACATGTACTACAAACTGTTTCAAAAAATATACTCATTTATATTGTCAAATATTATAGTATAATGTGTTAAAATAAACGAGTATATACATATACACAACGTACTATATACTCGTAAGTTATAGTATTCATCAATTGAGTAAAAATAATTTTGAATATGAATCTAATGCTTTGTTTAAATAAAATAAGTTAAAGTGATACAATATATTTTTTAAACGCTTGATAATTTATTGAAGATTTTAACACGGGTAGATAGATAAGTAATTCAGTATATATTACATTTAAACTCCAGTATGTCTCTGATATCCATTAAATCCAGCATGCACTTGAATTACGACCTTGTGAAAGCAATTCGTGTGTGCGACGACATCGGCAGTTTATCGATTTTGTCCGTTTGTTATCAATGGTGCACTGAAAGTAAGACCGGTGGTATATTTTATAGCGAAAAAAGACATTTTATTTATTTTATTTTATTGATGCACAAAACAAATTACAACCAAAGAAATTATAAGTTTAGATATTCAACATAACAATCTGGATTGCAATTCAAAACAGGTGCATACAGAAAAATTGTAACAACAAATGCCTAAAAACCTTGTGTGTATATAATGATACACACATAACACAC
This sequence comes from Malacosoma neustria, assembly GCA_963693495.1. Classification (NCBI taxonomy): domain Eukaryota; kingdom Metazoa; phylum Arthropoda; class Insecta; order Lepidoptera; family Lasiocampidae; genus Malacosoma; species Malacosoma neustria. The sequence goes on along the minus strand of OY856391.1, from coordinate 9,393,418 downwards.
ATGCACTGACACATACTCACACACAAAGCACGCATACACACATTTTGAGAGTTTTATTAGCAAATTAAAATCGAGCGGTCGTGCCTTTCACGTCATTTTATAGCATATATTCATCAGCCTAAGCCCGATCATCGACAACTGGATCCACTTCCTACCAGCCATCTTTTGTTAATCGATACTTCACCTAGCAAGGTACGTCTTACACTACGTTTGCCTCGTTGTCTCCTAGAGATATTTTATTCTTAAGTAAGTTCGCCGACAAATGACCAATCCACTGCCAATTGACACTCTAGATTGGATGTAGACTATTTTTTTGGATGTAGACTAGCATTACTATTAGTGCAGTTAGCACTATTCTCCGTGCATGGGCGGAGTAAATACTAGTATGTGAACCCTTGCGATCAGGGGCGGCCTGTCTTAAAAGACGACTAAGCAACCCAATCTAGGCTAGGCCCGGGCTCCAAACCCTTCTAGATAGCATCCACCTCTGGCATCTAAATATACCGCTATAATGACCTTCTGTTCTGTTCCGGCTTTAGTGACCCAGGTGTCAGTTCCCATGCGCAGACGGCAGCCTGTTAGCGTTGCCCCTGGAGTCGCCAACATTCATAGACGACATATACTTACTATTAAGTGAGCTGTCAGCCTGTCTTCTGTTCCACAGCAATAAAAAATGAATTCAGAAATAAACAGTGTCACGGAACAACATCAAATTTCTATCAAAATTTTCTTTAGTATATCTCTTACTAAAATGGGAGAAAGAAGTATATACCTAAATGAGAATGTTTAGTTGTGTGGAATGGATAAATTGAGAAACGATATACTTACTAATAATACGAAATCTCTGAAAGTAGCACACCTATAAATGAGAAATTGTGGGGAACGATAGTGATATGGTTTGGATAAAATAACAACGGATGTGGATCGCGTTACTAGAAGAATGATGAATCGCATAGTAGATGGGTACAAAGTTAGGGGCAGACCTGATAGCAATAGAAATAATTTGTGATGTGCGATCAGGGATCGTAAGGTAACATCATGTAAATCATGCCAGGATTGAATAAAATGTAAATAACTAGTATAAGACCAAGAAAATTATGATGAACTTAGACCCCTAAATCTACGCTCATATGCAATCAAGATGAAACGCTTGTTACACGAAAGTAAACGAGTACGTAATAGAAAACTTTTACAAGGAATTAAATCAAAGATCTTCGAGGCGTGCTCGGTGAAACTTTTAGGAAGTTACAATCCCTGTTCTTGAAAAAGTGGAGTTTTATTTTTTATTACTTGGAATTCCGTCGCCCTCATCCCCGGATATCAAGTTAATTAGGCAGGGCCATAAAAATAAAGTTCGTAAATTACGCAGAAGCACTTGTAATTTAATTTGGGAAAGGTGCCTTTAACGTTTCACAATTACTTTCGAGGGGCCTGTTTTAAAAACAATACAACTAATTAGGTTCCTTAAAATTGACAACATCTTGTCCGTGACATTGTGATAAATTGCAAGAATGCGCCTTCGCTGGTATGGCCACGTTTTACGGCAGCGGACTACTTAAGTGGGGAACAAATGTCTAGCCATACCGCCTTCGCCGAGCCCCGTCCAGAGGGATAGACCCAAAAGTGCTGGCTGGCTCATAAGAAGTGATATGCATGCCAATGGTTTCACTAGCAAAGATATCGCAGATCATGCGAAGATGAGAAGAAAAGTCGGAAAGTGAACCCCGGGCACTGAATCGGATATTTAGATTATATAGAGTTACCTTTTATTGGTCGTACCAAATTTATTTTATATATGCATAAGTGTAGCAATTGTATAGCTGATTCCGTGCAACAGTTCCTCACCAGAAACCTGAACCATACCAGGAAGCGATGGAGTTAAGGTCAGTGGGAATTTCACACTCACTACGAGGTACGCATATTTCTAAACTAACCACTCCTTTCCAGTTTCTCCACTGATCTCTCACATTTTTTTTTGTCTCTCCTACTAAAATTCTACAGTGTACTTTGAGTTGATGAGCCGTATCTCATTATCATCAGTAGCAGTATATTATACGATTTTATATCACAAATTAAATATCATATTCATTTCAAAGCAATCAGAAACTGAAGCTTTGCAGATTTATTTATAAATCCAATTTTCCTTGATACCTTCGTAGAACAGAGGACGTTTGGCGTAGAATATACAAGTTAATTTAGTCCCACCACCACGGCACGTACTAAAGTTTCCTAGCTATTTTCAAGTTAGTTTGAATCTAGATTTCGAGCGAATTTACTGAGTATTTTATGTTTTGTGGGTATGTTACAAACTAGTGGGAATGAATTTTAGTTATTTTACCATGGAATCTTTCTTGCAAGTTGTTTACATATTTAGCAAAATTCTATATCATTATAACATGGGAGGTGTTAGGTTTAGTATTTAGGCTTCATTGACTTCGCCCAATTTAATACCTTCTTGTACAAGAAAGAATCTCCGAAGTGCGAGTTATAGATTTTTGAATGTGATCAGAAAAATACTCTTAGTAGAAAATTTAATATTAAATTGTATTTTTCTTTTTTTCGGCAGCACTATTTAGTCCAAAAATAAGTATAAGAGCGTATGTGTAACAGATATCAGGCAATTAATATACAACTTACAACTGCACTTTATCTGTGCAGGGGCGGAGAAAGAATACTAACCTCTACGGCCGGGGTCGGCCTGTCGTAAAAGGCGACAAAACAACCCACCCTAGTTAGCTACGTGGTAGGGCCTCAAGCCCGTCTGGATGGCGACCACCTTTGGTCTTAAGTATGCCGCCATAATAACCTTTTGTTGTGTTCCGGCATTAGTGACCCAAGTTCCTGTACCCTTATGGGACAGCAGCGTGTTCGCGATGCCACTGGCGTTGCAAACACCTATAGGCGAGGGTAACTGCTAAATTCTAAGTGGACCGTCAGCCTGTCTGCTGTCCTACAGCAATAAAAAAAAAATTATTTTGTTTATAAACTCCCGACTTGAGAAGGAAATCGTATCCCTGCAGGTGTTTTGGAGTGTTAAATTTGTTACGAGCAGAATGTCAAATAAATGTTTTATTAAAGAAAACTGTTTTATAATAAGTACTCATTTTACAAAAGTTGCTTCAAAGACAACGTAACACAGAACAAATACAAATCCAATACCTTGTACGCAGCTTAACACGAGTTCAGAAGTGTGGACACACAAGTTTTCCAATTATTATAATTCTTGCTATAACTTTTATTTCTCTGATTTCTCCGCTAGTTACGAAATATTGGTTATCTTTTAGATGTAAAATGTCGAGGATGTATTAATTCTTCCGATGACTAGAGGATCAGGTATTTTAAAACAGTTTTCATTATCTATGTCATTTTTGATCGTCATTTTTTAATCATCTATTTTAGGAAACTTCCTTAGTTTGCAGCTTCTGAGGCTCTATTACTAAAAAGGAATAAGTTGTGCATCTGAATGGGCACATACTGGTCCTTGCCGTCTGAATAAGTAAGCTTCTTATCCTTATTCGTACAGGAGCGGAGAAATAATACTAACCTCTGCGGCCGTGGGCAGCCTGTCGTAAAAGGCGACAAAACAACCCACCCTAGCTACGTGGTAGGGCTTCAAAACTCGTCTGGATGGCAAACACTCTTAAGTATGCTGCCATAATAACCTTTTGTTGTGTTCCGATATTAGTGACCCAAGTTCCTGTACCCTTATGGGATATAGGCGACGGTAACTGCTAAATTTTAAGCGGGCCGTCAGCCTGTCTGCTGTCTTACAGCAATAAAAAATCTTAACATTGTAGAAATTAGGGCCAGTAAATTTTGAAGGCTCTATAACAAAATTGACGAAGCTCTTTACCTGTTTTTGTTGTGTTATATAACTGGGATTGTGTTATATCATGGGAAATTATATGCTGAAACTGGAGGTAGGTCAGCGTTGCTCTTAAAATGGTTGCTGAGATACATTAGTACCGCAGGATTTTACTGCGACATTTTTAGAGGAATGGAATTGAAAGGATACATTTAGTCCGTAAAAGTTGATTATATACTTATGTGTCTACATTGTATGAAATTTCAATAAAATAGAAAATGATGAACAGATATAAAGTAATAGAAAGCTACATTTTTTACTGTGCCCTGACACAATTCAACCATACAGTTCAAACATATGTTTTCCTTATGCGGTAAGCCAATAGTATGGTACAGATATGAAAATGAAATTTTGAGGTTGATAAGAGAAGTAGGGATCTAGGGTGCCGTGATTGGACCGAAATTTCAGTATGTCTCAATAAAGACCACAACAACACCTTCAGATGACTAAAACTTAAATATGTCCGTAAGTTTTCACGGCATTCATTACGCGTTACTAAGAGTTTTCTTTAAGTTTTTTAAAAAGAAAAATTTATTTGAAGATTTATCGTGATACTAATGATATTTCTCAGTGACAATTTCTTTCGCCTTTATCAATTTTGTGACTTGGTAAAGGCTGCTGAAAAGTTGAAACGATGACAGTCATTCGTTAAAATTAGAGAAAGTTGAGCGGGATATTATTGGATTACTCACCCGCTACCGGGACCCCGTGCACTGGTTTGTATCGGAAGCGGGCACTACGGGATCTTGCTCCCCTTTTTTAATTTGTTCAAGTCCGGGGGGCAGCGGTTGCCTCTACGCGCGGTTCGAAGTGAACTGTGGCGCGGGGGGCCGATCGCCGCGAGAACTGGGCCGCGGTCCTCGCCAGCAGCATGGTATCCGTCCCTTTAATAGCGGGTGTGTTGGTAAGGGATGGATAATATAGTAAGCGGGGCGTAGAAGTGGTGCGGGAGCGGGAGCTGGTAGCAGAAGCGGGTGTAGGAGCGGAAAGGAGAAAACCGGTGCATGCTCAACGTCCGGCACATACAGTATTTTTAATTTAGCATCACGCTTCTAGGCACGGTCTTCTTTGGGTATGCCCTATGATCTTGAAACTCAATCCAATCGTAAAAATACATATGTATGTACATAACAAGTTTACGACTGCATAAAGTCTAAAGACAAAATATGACGACAAAAGTCGATACCTCTAGTTACTAGTCTAGCAACACATGTCACTACATCAGACTAACAATATATGTTATTAAAAAAAATTAAAAAGCAATATAACAGTGCCACAATGAATGGGTAAGTGTACATGATAAACGAAGGAGTAATGATTATTTTCAACGTGCAAGTGAACTTTCAAGTTCCTTGTGCTACCTTAATGGCTCATTGTGCTAGCACGGTTGATGAAATTGCATATTTAGGGCTGCCCACTGTAGTTTAGGAACCCCCTAATGATATACGATTATTTATTGTGATTCTATCGCCACAATGAATCACCTACAGTAAGTTTATCCGTGGCGGAGAAAGAATACTAACCTCTGTGGCCGGGGTCAGTCTGTCGTAAAAGGTGACAATACAACCCATCCTAGCTACGTGGTAGGGCCTCAAGCCCGTTTGGATGGCGGCCACCTTTGGTCTTAAGTATGCCGTCATAATAACCTTGTGTTGTGTTCTGGCGTTCGTGACCCAAGTTCCTGTACCCTTATGGGACAGCAGCGTGTACGCGATGCCACTGGCGTTTCAACACCTATAGGCGACGAATAAAAAAAAGAACGATGATCTATTGTTCTATTTCAAATAATTGATAACCAAAAATTCTAATAATATCAAAAATTGTAAGTTCCATGAATGATTTCTAGTAAATGGATTACTTCTATTAGATACACATTTACGAACAATTTATTTTTTTGTTCTGGACTTGAGGATAAGAAACAAACTCATTTTATTTTAATATAAATACTGGGACAATTTACACAACACCATCTAGTCTCAAAGTAGCGTAACTTGTATTACGGACATTAGACTTCTAATATCGGCCTAGGCTACGCGATCGGTGGGCCAGTATTTCCGTGGGCCCAGGCAGTAGGCGATAACAGTGGGGTTTCTTTAAATGGTATTCCGACTTCAACCTTCTTTCCCGGCGTCCTACACACTCGTTGTTCGGAGTTTTGTCTCATAAAAAAGACATCTAATATACTAATTTATACTTTTCTTCTGTTAACAAATATATTATACACGAAAATATATTATACCCAGATGCAGGACTGGGATCGAATCCGTGATCTCCGCAGACTTTCCAAAGTGCGTTAGCCTTTACGCCACGAAGACTATCAAAATCGAGATGAATCAAGAGTATTTTAAAGACAGACATGCGCCCTGAAGAATTTGCCTTTCAATTGCATCGGGCGTCACAATGTGTTTAATATTTACTGTATGTACATCTCGCTCTTTTCTCTTAGTAACACGATACAAGTAGCACATAGAGCTCAAATAAATATATGCTTTCATTAGTATATTTATCAACCCAAATCAATCCAAAACAAGTACATTAAATGAATGAATGAGTATATCTAAAATTCGTGGAGACTTTGACAGGGTGTAAAAGACTTCATAAAGTACCGCCCCTACGTGTAAAGACTCTCCGTACGTAGTACCATACCCTTTGTTGTTCTCGCCCGGCATCCTGAATTTAAATTTCAAAAATGTTCAGCGAGTCCCAATTTTTACGGAATTTAAATTTAAAAGGGTTCCCCGAATTGTTAATTTCGTTCCTAACTCAAAACTTGAAATCGGCGAATATTTGAGAGGATCTTTGTTTTCATAAATAAATCTAACATTATATTTGTGAAATACCTTCCAGGCTCATTTATCTTTAGCACACACAGAAACAGACCATTAACATAAAGAGATGATGATTTACCTGATATTGATTTTGAATATTAGTGATCTTTAAAGTTTAACGGCTTGAATGACTTGAACGTTTGGTGAGGGTAAACTTTTTTATTTTATTTGTTTAAATATTAGCTCTACTTTATAATAAATATTTATACAATGAAACTGCGGCGTAAAACTCCCAATTTCCTCGAATCCACTCTGTCCCTTACAATTTTTCCGCCAGTTTCTCCACGTGCTACGTTGAATACGTATCCATCCATTGTCTCCTTGTCTAGGTGGCTTGCTAATTTCCATTTTAATCCACGAATTATATTCTGTTGACATCTGCTGCCTGATGACGTCTTTTGCATCGGAGGTTGGGACGTTGAGGTGAACTTATTTACCCCGGTATAAACTCGAAAGGCGATTACCCTCCAGTGACGTAAAGTAGGTCAGCGGAGTACACCATGTGAGTAGCGGGGCATCACAGCGGCTCGAGTTAACATCTGTTATTTTAGTTATTTCCCTTACTTTTATTTGTAATATTCTTTGGTGCACGAACAGTTTCTCTGTCTTGCTCAACTTTTTATTGTACTTAAACTAAACATAATAATTACATATTATACAATACAACATAATATTTAGGTTAGTTTTCAAGTGTGATAGTGCTCGACGAACACTTATAAATAAATAAATACGCAGTAGGGGTAAATTTTTACCTAATTACAAGCACGTTGTTTTACCACCCGATTTTTTTATAAGATCTGAAGAACCGTGTTCCCTTTTTACACGCCATTTTAAGATAAAGCAAATAAAATTTATTTATCTCGAATGTATAATGCTTTATTCTCACATACATCGGTATTTCTCACTATGGTTCCCTTAGCCGTCAATACATGACAATTATATATAAATAATTGTAATAAAAAGTTAATTATATTAATTGGAAAAAAATCTACTTAAAAGACCCCTGTATATTGCTAATCGAACCTTTGATCTCTGTGTTACAATCTGCATATACCATTTAGCTATCACGTCCTAAGGTTATTAATGCTTGTATTTTTAAATCATATCTTGTGGTATTGAAGGGATCTGAATGTACATAAATTAAATTAAAACTCCTTTGTTTGTCGGGGACTGGCTAATACAATTTATTAAAAAATGATTTCACGCGCTTATAAACAGGAGGGCACATATTTTATGATAAAGGTCGCGTGTATTTTTGTAATACTCTTTGCTATGCGGCAATTTTTCTCCAAGTTACAGATTGTTGAAAATCACATATTAATGTTTTTAATTCCTTATTTTGTTCTCTAGTATTATGTATAACGGGGAGACAGTGAAGAAGCCGGAAACAGTGACATTATTAAGAATGAAGCGAAGAAATCTAAGATTTTTGGTTTCTAAGTCTATACGACGCATTAGGATTTAAAAATTAAGAGAACGTTGTTTCTTTATCTTATACCCATACTTTCAAGTACCTTAGTCTTCCTGTAAGATGATATAAATAGTCATATCTAACACCCAGAAAACCTCAGTCAAAGACTTATTAGTTAAAGTTTGTTCTCTTTTAATGCTATACTTGCACGTATCTTCTCTGCCCAACATTTTTTTTTAATTATAGCTAGAGTTAGCAGACAGGCAAACGGCCCACCCCGGCAGGTGGTCACCGTTGCCTATGAGCATTTGCAACACCAGATGCATAACCAACGCGCTGCCGGCCTTGAAGAAATTTTATAACGCCATTTTTGAAGAACCCCATATCGAACCGCGCTGAGAAAAATTCAGCCGGAAGCTCATTCCAGATTCTGAGAGTACGCAACATGAACGTTCTTGAGAACCGTTTCGTGCAGGAAAGAAGAGGCTCCGAGAAATGGGGATGAACACCCAGCCGATGGCCGGCAGTGCGATGGTAGGAAAACGACGAGGGTACCATTCTAAATAACTCTTCAGAAAACTCCCCGTTGTTTATTTGCAAAAGACCGATAAGGTTAGTTAATTACAAGATTACAGGATCTACTTGCCTAGGGATAGTAGAATGTTGTTATAAGTACCTTACTGGCTCGGCAATATTCATCTACATCTCTGCCCGATGTAGGTACATCTGTATTTTTTCAATTGTGACACTGATTTTCTATAATTTCAAATTATATTTTCATGTTGACAACACTCACCCGTAACTCTTGTACCTTGGCAATGACATCTTCACAATTATACATAGACACATAGCGTATGTATACAGCATACAATAAAGATGTCCTGCACATTTTGGTGTCAATGATAGGCTCGATAAACATTTTTCTAATCGTTGGATAGGGCGAAGAGGACCCAATCCGTAGCCTGCGAGGAGTCCGGACTTAACGCCCGTTGATTTCTATGTCTAGGGTCACATGAAATCCTTAGTTTATGACGTCACATCTGTGTCATCCGCGGAAGAACTCAAAACAAAAATTGTAAACGCAGCAAATGCGATGCGGAATAATTTGACTACTTCGGTAGTTGTCACTACTCAGAAAAATAATGCGACTTTGCGTACGCAATAGGGGAAGTCACTTTGAACAAGAACTTTAATTAGGCTAAATTAAAAACTGTCCTGATTGTTACTTATTATATTAATTGTTATTACTATTAAACTGTTACTGGTTGTAAATTATATTTGAAATTTGTATTTTTGTTTTATTTACATTGGATACTTTGTTTTTAATTAATTTTATCGAAATTTTAAAGAACGACCTTAAGTTTAGTTCGAATACGAATTTCCGTCTGCTTCCATTGTGATTTTTTTCTTTTCAGTTTTTTTGAAATAACGGCTATGCTTTTAAAATAATCTGCAAACCAAGTTTCATAAAGTTTTATTTGTTTATAAGGCATTTTAATAGAAAAAAATATTGAAATAATATCACTTATTTTGTTGTTTTAATATTGATAAATAACCAGTGTTAATTTTTTTATAAATCAGAAGAAAAAATGAGATTTAAGTCGATACTTATTTTTTTAAATAAATGATATTGCACTTATAATTTATTTTGAGAAAAGCTAAAAAACATGATAACTCAAAAATGGTTCACTTTTGCATAATGCATATGGGGATTAAAGTTATCGCAAATAGTTACCCCTATCACATCCTAACGGGAATACCTCGAATTACCAATAACTCTGTATACAACTGTGTCATATGTAGTATATGATCACAGAACAAAACATCCATAGACAATCGCTTCATAGTTTGAATACTCCACTGGCTTGGACAGTGTTAATAAATACAATCCGTAATGCATTTCAGCTATCCCATGCCTACGCGTTGCCCGAAAAGGAATTACTCTGACAACTCATCTCATCTATTTATCACTTTTGTTTATCGTTTGTATTTATGTATTAAATCTTATTAAAATACATTATGGTATGTTTTATTGAATAAAGTATTTATGTATATGGGATATAGCATTGTATTAGAATGCAAATTTTTCTCCGTGTAGGGACGGAGTAAAAATACTAACCTCTGCGGCCGGGGTCAGCCTGTCGTAAAATGCGACAAAACAACCCTAGCTACGTGGGAGAGCCTCAAGCCCGTCTGGATGCCAACCACCCCTGGTGTATAAATATGCCGCCATAATAACCTTGTGTTGTGTTTCGGCATTATTAACTCAAGTTCCTGTACCCCTATGGGACAGCAGCATGTTCGCGATGCCCATAGTGTCGCAAACATCCGTAATCGACGGTAACTGCTTACTATTAAGTGGGTTGTCAGCTTGTCTTCTGTTCCTCAGCAATAAAAAAATGCAAAATTACATACATTAAAAACGAGAAATATGGCTACTTTGAAAGGATGAAAGCTATAGTAAATAGTTCTGCTTTATTTCATGATTACCTATATAAAGTATTGATTTTTAAGTATTTTCCATTGTTTAAGCAACAGGTGTTATTGAAGCCATAAAACCGTATCGCATTAGCCAATATACAAGTCCACACTAGGAGCGTTCCGGCAGTCGAATAAATAAAATAAGTAGTACCATTGCCGATGTAGCTGAACATCGTCGTACTATAAAAAGCCAATTCTAGTTCTCAAAGACAGAACGTATCGAATAAACTTAAAAGTCGTACAAAATAAACTTTCCTGCAAGTGTTTTTACTTGTGAAATTAATAGGAAAAAATTGTCAGTTAATAAAAACAATATTAAGTCAGGTCCGTAGTTAGTTTCGGGAGGTACCTGTGTCGCATAGGGCGGGAGGCGACGTCAGGGTGCCACCATATTGGCGCAAGCAACTAAGACACGGAACCACACGCTCACCTTGAGCACTGTGGCGCAAGGAGCGTCGCGGCCACTTCACCTACAACGGGCGTGACTTCTTGCTTGACATGGTTGGGAGCGAGTCCGGTAGGACCGCCATTACATCCTTCTACGAGGCAGAAAGAAGTCAATTTCCGTTAAGTAAATATAGTATTAGACCAAGAGCCGGAGACGCCAAACAATTTATGTTCCGCCTACCCCCTCAATCCTACTGGATTGACACTGGAAAACGCCGGGAGTCACAATTCTTACCCCCTAGTGCACCATGTAAGAGGCCCACTTTGACACAAGGGTCTTACCGATGCCAGCCTGGGCCACAAGATCACAGATTTTTTGGTGGGTAGTCTCACAGATTCTCACATACTTTCTAATTCTCCTGCAATCGGGAGAACTCAGAAATGAGTTAATCGAAAAAAAGCCAATAGTTATTGTCCGTTGTTCTGCTGTAGGCGTGCATCAGACACTCTTTGTTTTTAACCATGTCCATTCAATCCCTTTATACACACGTTTTTAATCCTTTAATCAATACTGCAACTCAAAGCTACTACATTTAATTTTAACGTTTACGGCTTACTAAATCATGATAATATTTTTAAAATACATGGTAGCCAAGTGGTATCACTCGGAGGTCCTGGGTTCATCTCTTCATGATATGCTCCACTTAAGCAGTACTTCTTCGTCTAATGTGCATAGTATATTATAATTGCTACGTATCGACGGTAAAGAAAACCATTGGTAGGAAACCTATGCAGGTTTGCACTAAGATAATCAGTGTGCTACTTCTTTATCCATCTTGGACAAGCGTGGCGGGTATAGTGTCTGCGGGTATACTCCCCAAACGTTATGGGCTTAATAATGGGCTTTTTTATAAAAACGGATAATGTTGTTACATTTTAATTTTTATTAAATTTTTATTCATATTCGATTACCTTCGTGATTTCCCTCCTAAGTCTGCTTGTTTGTGCATATAACATATTTTCATTTAAAATATATATGTAGTTATCAGTTGTCTAGTACTGTACGATGCCGGTCACGGATCAAGATTGCAGCGTACAGGAATGAGAAGGATAGCTCGAGAGCAGTGGACTGTATGAGAGAGGATGGGATAGGAGTGGTGGCTAGAGACGCGATATCATGCAGTGGACAAAGAAATTCGCACTAACCTTGATTCCACCACCCCTTCCCGGTTTGGTTCAAGTCGCGGAAGAACTGTTGCACGGCACTAAGTATCACGCACTGAACACACAATTTTATGGCACTGCCAATGGTTTGGAGTAATTATCAGGGAGGTCGAACGTCGACCATCCCACCCTATATATGTGTATATACCTAGTCAGGTCATAAATTCTGTCACATGTTTAATGTAAAATAATTGTAACAAGTTTATTAATTATGTAACCATTCATATACCAAAATGAACCTAACAAAACATAGATTCTTATGACATTAAAGTTTATTCAAAATGACCTCCGTGATTTTGAATACAAGCCTTCAATCTGCGCGGCCAGTTGTCTATCGCAGCACGAACGAGGTCCATGTCAATATCGGCGGCTGCCTTAATCAAGGATGTCTTGAGTGACTCCAAATTGGGATGAGGCTTTGAGCACGCCTTTTCCTCCAAGTGTTGGCATATCTTGTAATCTAACGGATTCAAATCTGGACTGGAGGAGGGCCAGTCTTCGTGCCGGATGAAGTCGATTTCACGCGCCGCCAGCCAGTCTTGTGTGCTCTTCGCTCTATGAGCTGGCGCCGAATCTTGTTGGAATACCCAGTGCCTGTTATTGAACATGGTATGAGAAACAGGTTCCACAAGGTTCGTCAGGACTGTATTTTGATACACAACAGCATTCGTTTTTACACCTTTCTCACAAAAATGTACCTCTGTTAAGCCCCAATAAGAAACTCCCAACCATACCATGAGCGAGGATGGAAAATGACCTCGTTGGACACGCGGAATACGGTTGCTCGCTTCTTCACTACTGTGTGCGTACACCTTATCATTTTGTTTGTTGTAGCTCTCTTCTACGGTAAACATTTTTTCATCCGAAAAAAGAATTTCCCGATATTTTTTCCCGCGTACCGCTTCAACAAAGCGCGGCATCTCTTCAGTCTCAGGTCCATTAGACGAGCATTCAAACGATGTCCTGTTTTTCTTCGATATGCCCGAAGCCCTAAGTCTTCATTTAACACCCTTTTCACCGTGATTCTGCTTAACCCCATCTGAAGGGCCAACAGTTTCTGCTTACGTTTGGGATTTCTTTGAATTCGTGCCTTCACAGCTTTTATCACTGCTGGAGTCCTAACAGACCGAGGGCGACCACTTCTTGACCTGTCATCTACACTAGAGTCTTCATTGTATCGTTTGATGGTACGATAAACGAATCTTTTGGTAATATTCAAATTTTTCAGTATGTTAAAAATTTGAATTGGCGCGTAACCGCAACGATGCAACGCAATAACTGCAATACGATCTTCTTTAAGCGTCCACTCCATATTTAAAAATGAGTAAAATTCTAAAAGTTATACATTTTTGTTTTCATGAACAATTCGAAATTCGAATTCAATAAACTTTTTTGTGGCCAGCATTCTAAAAGAAAAGTTTTTACTGTGTAACAATACTTATGACCTGACTATGTATATTATTTCCGTCCTACCCTCGCTTTCACCATTTACCTCACCGAGCGTGAGGGTAGGTAACAAAAATCAGGAGGCGGAATTTCAAATACCCTTTATGCAAGGATCGAACAAGTACCCATAACGCAAGACTAGATGGCGATGTGTAAATTGCCCCAATGCAATTATTTAGCAATTATAAAATCACTATTTAAATAAAGGTAACTCTTAAAAAGTGGTGATTCGTCACATTGGTTGATAATACCTGAATCTAGATTTTCAAAGCTATGAAAAACGTAAGAACATTTAATATTTCAAACATATTTCAAAGAATTTCCTAGCGTAGAATATTTTTCCATGAGAAACATCTTTATCTCAAGTGAATCAGACGTTACTTTAGAAGCTTTGAGTGAGTAGAAGGACACAATGGTCCCATTGTCCACGGTATGGGACTCTTTGAAAGGAAATACTTTGTGAAAATATTGTTTGCAATATTATCGTTAGACTTCATGAAAAGGCCAACTAAAAGCTTTTTTGTATATTACTTTTTTTAGATTTTTCACTTATATATATTTTTAGCACTTATGAATTAACTCGTTATGTTTTTTTCTATTATTCTGTCTACACTAAGAGTTATTAAACATGTTTTAAATCAGAAGAACTGTCTATGAATCGAATAATCATGTGGAAACTAAAAATCTGCGAAGGAGGAGGCGGGGTGGGAGGGGGAAAAGTGAGCTGTCACTACGTAAAAGCAAGACTAGAACATGGCGTGTAATATTAATGATTATTACACGTTTTTATCTCTAGTTGATGCGAAAAAAAATTATCCGTGCAGGGGCGGAGAAAGAATACTGATCTCTGCGGACGGGGTCGGCCTGTCGTAAAAGGCGACAAAACAACCCACCTTTGTTCTTAAGTATGCCGTCATAATAACTTTGTGTTATGTTCCGGCATTAGTGACCCAAATTCCTGTACTCTCAGACGACGGTAACTGCTAAATTCTAAGTGGGCCGTCAGCCTGTCTGCTGTCCAACAGCTATAAAAAAATAACCTATAAATATATGATGTATGTAATAACCTATTATGTATGTGTATTTGTATGTATATGTGCGTGTGTGTGTGTGTGAAATGTCAGTTACATATATATAAATTCATTCTTTTGCAATTCACCTACACCCCATATTTTTTATTACAGTTCCTTCCTATTAGATTATCTGGAAGAGATCGCTTGAAGCGATAAGATCGCCTTTTGTTTTACTATTTAGTTTTTGTGTTATTACTTGTAATTATTGCCTAGTTTTTAGTGTGTTGTTATAAGTTTTATTTTATAAAGGTAAACAATAAAAAGTTAGCTATTTATCTAAACTGTTTCACCAATATATTTGTACATAGACAAAATCATATCCTGTTTTTATTAACTTTATAAGTAATATTAAGATATTTTTGAAATTAAACATATGAATGTAATTGCTTTTTTTACTTGTATTGCTATTTCCTGTACTGGAAGTGTTGAAGAAATCATCATCATCATACTAGCGTTAGTCCCGGTTGCCACCCAAACTTTCGTTTCGGTGCCCGGGGTCCGCTTTCCGACTTTTTCTACTCCACTTCGCGCGATCTTCAGCATCTCTGGTAGTGAGCCCATTGGCACGCATATCACCCTTTACGACGTCAATTCAGCACTTTTTGGGTCTACCCTTCTTGCCGGGGCCTGGCGGAAGCGGCATGGCCAGACATTTGTTTCCCACGTAAGCATCTGGTTGCCGTAAAACATGGCCATACCAACGGAGCCGACACTCCTGCAATTTATCTGCAATATCACGGACACGAACACTATCGCGAATGCGGAAGTTCCTAACGCGGTCCTTCCGCGTCACTCCACACATCCACCGCAGCATATTCATCTCCGTGACACGCAGTTCTTGCTTGTGTCGCTCTAACACCGGCCACGCTTCACAGCCGTATAAAAGGACAGGCCTAATGATGGTCTTATAGACCTGTCCCTTCAACTTTACCAGCATCTTGGGGTCACAAATGACACCAGTTACCTCACGCCATTTGGCCTACGCGGCAGCAATGCGTGCCTTGACGTCGCAATCGATGTCACCAGACGCATGAAACACAGATCCCAGGTATTTCACATGGTCCGTGCACTCGACCCTGTTGCCGTCTATGCGTACGGGTGTGGGATCTGTGGAGTTACAGGCCAAGTACTCGGTCTTCGCCACATTGAGCTTCAGGAAGTGTTGAAGAAATATTCTTATTAAATCTAACAAACTGTTTTCCTCCAAATGGTACTGGTGACTGTCAACCACCAGTAAACCCTAAATTAGTGGAGAAATTTGTTAGCTATTCTAATTTCGATCTATACTGGTTGATATAACCTCAGTTTACAAATAATAACAGACTAACTAAATCTTAAATTTAATTAATAAATGTTAAAACGCACTATAGGAACATAACAAATATTCTTCAGTATATAGTACATACTGATATGTACAGGTACATATCAGTACCAGTCTTTTAAAAAGTAAGTCATCAATTTATTATTATACTAATACAATACACAAACTCTTACCACGTTTAAAATAAACTTCTTTGCAATGATCAGGCCCTTTTTCCAATTACTAAATATGTAAAGTATATAACTCTTGTGTAAACCTACATCGCTTATACACATGTGAAGAGTTATTGCAATGAAATGGGACATAAATTACGTTGGTCTGATTGGGAGAAATGTAAATCAACATTCATTCAGATTTACTGTATTTGCGATCTCTGTTTACATTGACAATCCGAAAATGTTATCAAATTACTTATACCGGTTTTCTCATTTTCTCAATAATGTTTGAATAAATAAGTATACGTGTAACAGTTTACCTCCGGTGCTTGGGGTCAATATCTATACAAAAACATAACTTATATTTATACTGTATAGTTATAAACACAATTTAAATATTATCCTTTACGTCAAACTGTAATATATACCTATAGTGTGTATGTAAATAATATTGTTTTGTAAAATAAATAAAAAATAAATATTACGCATTTAAATCTATGACGTGTTCTCTCTTTTCTGCACAGCTAAACCATTTTTGCTGTATGGAATGGTGCGGAAGAACCAAGTTGCGAACTCCCGAGTCTTCGAATAGCATGTCTATAAAAATGGAAACATTTTTAAATGGTTCAAACGGAATATTTGGAGAACAATGTCTAGCCACGCCAGGCCCTCAATGAGATGTAGACCCAAGAAATACTAGCATTACATCGTAAACAGTCGCCTGAAGACACACTTCGTTTTCTCTGTACAGAGGTGGAGAATGCTGACTCCTACAGCTGGAGATGGCCTGTCGTAAGAGGTGACAAAACAACCCAAGTCAGGTCACTAAATATGCCGCCATAAGTGGTTGTGCTGTGTTTCGGCATAAGTGACCCAGGTTCCAGTTCTCCTGCGCGGGCAGAAGTATATTCGCGATGCCCCTGGTGTCGCAAATGTTCATAAGCAACGGTAACTGTTTACTTTTAAATGGGCTGTCAACCTGCAGTTTCATCGAAAAAAAAATACTAGGAATACCAAAAAAGTACGAATTGGTAGACCAAAAATTGGCAATCAGCATAGTATGGTAATTTAACACAAAAATAATGACGGAAACCGTTTCTTTGATCTTATTGGCCATGATACAGCACAACATCACATCGTAATGAAATAAACTTTGACATCCCTATTCCAACAAAGCCTTTTATATGTGGTTGGCATACTGTGGCAACATTACCAGAGGATCGGGTCTCGTACAAAAGGCAACAAGTGTTCCAAAGAGGCATTCACTGAGAGAGAAATGTCAAAGGAATTTTCGGAACAGGTATGAGTGGAAAATATTTACATACGTTGCGGCTATATCGATGTAAGGAACGCGCCCATTGAAATGTCAACCATAAGATGGTGACTTGAAGTTAGTATTGTAGTTGAAACGTTGTGTATATCATACTTTGTTCAGAAGACTCGTGATTGTTTTATAGAGAACAAATATAACCATTGAAACAATACCTACAAAAGGGAGGAAAATCTTTGAGCAATATGAAGTATATTCGTCGTATCATCATTTTATTGCCAAATTCCGGTAGCAAACTAATCCTCTCCAGTGCCGACCAATTTTTTATTCTTCTCCACTACACACGGTCTTTGTCGATATATGTAGTACTTCAACATATAACTTTTTAAATCTACCCCTCCTACCACGGCCACGGCCAATATAGCATTAGTTTTCCACATAGTACGTTAACATAATACGAAGCTATATGTTTAGGCCATTAATATTATTAAAGGTTCGCTTGATATATTAAGTAGTCATGCGAGAACGTCTTATGTGCCAACCTAATACCTATTTCTCACCAAGAGATGGCGTGCTGCCGTGACGTCTGTATTCAGTGTGTGTGAAAAACCGTTAAGGATCGATTGCGCCTGTGCGCGCGCGTCTTTTCCTATAATTAAAGTACAGTTTCAAGTTATTTGGGATCCGTGTTATTACGGTAATTTTATTGTGTACCACGCTAGTAATAAGAACATAAAGGTGGACTACGACAGTACAGAAAGAAGACCCTCGAGTTCGGTGAGTCCTTTTAAAATTCCCGTCCTCTATCAGTAGGGGGTTTTCGCATGATTACGCACTATACATTAATTATGTTAACACCTATATATAACATCTGTTGTATAACAACACCCTACCGCTAACTTCTGATTGTGCTAATAATTGAGAATTTGGTTGGGTTCTGAATAATCATGTCATATACGATTCTTCAAAACAACCCAACCCTTAGAACAGTTATTCTCAACCTTTTTTTGTTGTGGCACATATTTAACGATTTCAAAATTTGGCGGCACACAAAGAAAAAGGTAAAAACTATTTACTTACTACAACACACTGCATAAATAGTTTATGACAAAAATTTTAAATATACGAAATAAACTAATATATATTACAATAAGAACTAAACGCTTAAGGGATTAATTACAAGCTAATAATAAAAATGTTTTTAATGCAAAATTTGAGCTTGATGTTTTTTGATAATTTCATTTATATTTGGTCATAAAAATGACAATGCTACTCTCATATCGTCTTCTACATTTAACAATCTTGATCTTTTTTTAGTTTTAATGTTGGCTAATGCTGAAAATCCGAATTCAGACAAATAAGATGTGGAAAATTGTAATAATATGTTTAAAGCTTTTTTGGCTATCATTGGATAATCGCATCTGATGTTAATCCAAAATGAATTAATTGATTCTGCTGAATGTTTTAAAATTAAATCTCGATTATTAGAAAGCAAAATGAGTTCTTCCTCTTCATTCAAAGTTAAGTCAAATACAGAAGTATCCGTTGCAAAGCAAATAATAAAATCATTTATTTTTTTGTGGATTTAAACATATATTCATGTTAAAAATATTTTTCTTTTTAAATGATATAATTTAATAATATTAAAAATATTATATATTTACAAAATTTGGCGGCACACTTTTGAAATTTGGCGGCACACAAAAGTGCCGCAGCACAGTGGTTGAGAATCACTGCCTTAGAAGATGCTATAGTACCTTCTAACTATCATTTGCTCCGATGTGTGCAAAACTCTCTCAATAGAATAAGGTTAGTTTCAATAGTCCGTAAAAAATAATGTATTTAGTTATTTTATCAAAAATACAGTTCCAGTTAAATACAGTTCTATATCGATGGGTTCATGAAAATATCTGAAAATGACTAGACAGGCTAGCGGCCCACCCTAAAGCAGGTGGTCACCACCGCCTATGGCTACCTTTGCAATACCAGAGGTATGAACAACGCGCTGCCGGCTTCTAAGAAATTTTATAACGCCTTTTTTAAAAAACCAAATATCGTACTGGTTTAAATAATATTATAACCTACTATAGGGTGACCAGTCGAATTTTACTGAAAAAAACGCTAAAAATGTTTTTCAGGTTAGTAATAGACAAACTGTACAAATTTTTGGCCAGGGTCTTTAGAACTTGAAAGTTCTTTAATTAAATTATTAACATTAAGAAAATTTAATTAGGGTATGGCGTGTGGATTACAGTAATTTAAAGGTCACTTTGCAGTAGCGATTACAAACAGGATTGTTGTGTGGGCTGATTATGTGGGCGTGAAAATGTGAACATGTAACAATGAGAAATGTCATTTGATTAATTTGACTGCATAAAAATACGATGTGGGAGGACATGGTTAAAAATACTTTGTGACTATGTAAATTCAACTTACTTTATGATGAACCGTGGGAAGATGGAATTGTGACGGTTATTGGTAAAACAAATTTTAAATATCTTAGTAATAATGCTCGTTAGATGATATGGAGTTTTAAAGTGATAGTTTTGATTTGAAATGCTTCGAAAAAGGGGTAGCTGGGAAGCAAGGGAGTTGAACCAGAAAAATATATTTATCAAAATTAATGCACACTATCATAGTTTTCAACCAAATGAGTATACTAACCTCTGCGGCCGGGTTTGGCCTGTCGTAAAAGGCGACAAAACAACCCATCCTAGCTACGTGGTAGGGCCTCAAGCCGGATGGCGACCACCTTTGGTCTTAAGTATGCCGCCAGAATAACCTTGTGTTGTATTCCGGCATTAGTGACCCAAATTCCTGTACTCTTATAAGACAGCAGCGTGTTCGCGATGCCACTGGCGTTGCAAACACCCGTAGGGACGGTAACTGCTAAATTCTAAGCGGGCTGTCAGCCTGTCTACTCTCCTACAGTAATAAAAAAAACTAACCAAGCGTTTGGGTTATGGGTACTAGTTGATATATAAAAGTTATATAATTTTCTTTTGTAAATAATTAAATATTAAACATAAACATTCAAACAGTATGGAAATTAAACCTGTGGTCCCAAGTTGTGAAAGATATTGTGTCGCGGAGGTCGTATAATAACAGCCCATAACGTTCCACTGTGCTCGGGCTTCTCCTTAGGGGGGAAGCACGGCCAGGCCAGGAACCAGTATGTAGATCTCCTCATGATGTTTCTCATATTAGGTAGGCAACGTAGGATTCGAGCCCGGGCCATGTAGGTTGGTCCCGACTGTGATCCTCTTGGCTACCACGAACCTTGTCCTTAATTAATTATAATAATAATTTTAAATGTATTTCTACTTAAACGCTGATAGAGCATGATACCCTTTCACAGTCGTCGAGCGATCTCCGGTCACTATAAAATGCGGTCGCTGCATGCAGGCACTATTCGATAGAATGACAGCGGAAAATATCCCTTCACACGTTTATACTTACTACTCACTACGTATACTGACCATTATAGTAGTATTATAAGGGTCAGTATACTTCTTCTTCTTACAATAATTTTATCACGTTACCATCTACTTTATTACTTTGGAGCTTAGCACGGTGTACATTATAGATAGGGCAAAACATCTGCAAGCCCATTTACATCGGTACAGAGACTTTAGCTGGGCAAAGAGCTACAGGAAAAGAAATGGAATTGACGATGAAATTAATTGTGCAACTTGTATTGCTTAATGGAACTTAAGAGATGGAAAAGGGTATCAAGTAAGTTACAGACCTGAAAACCTCAACGAGAATTAAATTAATATAAACCAGTTTTATTCTTAATTAAATTAACGAACCCGACTTTAAACGTACCTGGTTAATTGTAAATTATTTAATTCAATAAAATTGTTATGTAGATGTAGTTATTCTAACTATATAACGAAGTGGTTTATTTAATTCCTTTGAATAATAATAGGCAAGTATATTGTAATAATCGTCTCCATTACCTATATTTGTTAAACCCGAGTTAGCACTAACATGCAGGTATAAAATCAATTTCAAACCAATGTTCTTGTAGCTGTAGGCTCATTCCACATCAGTAATATATTAGATTAGACTACCTCCACTTCGGTACGCTTGTGGAGGTTATGAGTTCGGTTCCTATCTTATGTTCCGCGTGTTTATATGTATTAATTTACAAACGAAAAGTATCTATGTAGTATCCATCATCTAGTATCCATAACACAAGTGCTATGCTACTTACTTTGGGGCTAGATGACGCTGTGTGAGAATTATCTTAGTATATTTATATAAAATACTCATTACAACCTCGGATGATTTGCGGTGGTTGAACAAAAACCGAGGCGTAGTAGTAAACAATTCCTCGAAAAACTGCCCGAGTATAAATTGTAGAAAATGCAGACTTTATGTATTTTATATTCAGTCATTAAAAAAACGATATTTTTCTTCAAATTATTAGATTATTAAATTTCTTCTATATAATTGTAAGATTATAATTTAGGACGATTTTTAGTCATTTAAATAGGACATTCTTTTGGGTTCACTTAATATTTCCGAAATATCTGATACACTCGAATAACTTTTTTATTTTTTTTTCTACCCCTTTTTACGGCCACCTATCACTGACACACCGTCAGATCTCTCGGTAATCAGAAAGGCGTAGGGCGTATATGCTATGAAAATCTGATGCGCTCGAGTATGTGCTGAATATGTGCTGTGACGATTTTTTTACGTTTTTGAAAATTTGTATACGCTCCTCTCCCCACAAAAACGAACATACTTAATATAAACTTTTTTCGTTTTAGCACCTAATATTCACAATCCAATAGGACCCCATTGGATTGTGAATACTAGGCTACAACGCTTATATAACTACTGATTTAGCATCGCAGTCTATTATTATATTACTCTTATACTATACGGTCTGAAAGATGTAGTGATAAAAATTGGGAAAGGTGTGCTGAGATGGTTTGGCCATATTGAGAGAATGAATGAAAAACGTTTGACGGAAAAAGTGTATAAGGCGAGTGTAATTGGAAGTGTTGGAAGGGGTAGACCTAGGCGGACGTTTCGAGACCAGATCAGGGACGTCTTGAAAAAAGGCTAGGTCAAGAGTACCCTAAACCGAAGGGCATGTATGAAGGGAATAATGAAAGTGGACGAAGCGAAACAAGTATGTAAGGATCGTAGCAAGTGGAAAAAAGTGGTCTCTGCCTACCCCTACGGGAAAGAGGCGTGATTATATGTATGTATGTATTGAGAAAATTCAATACAAACAAACTAGGCCAGCTTAAGTTATAAATAACAAGAATATTCTATTTATAGAATCTTTCATTCCACAGAGAGGATATTTTGGTGAGCAATACTAGTGATGAGGGCACGTAGGCTTACCGTCAGTAACTCAGTAACTGTTTGTTATTCCAATCTACGTGTTAGAAAGTAAAAACTATAAATAGGCACATGCATATAAGGAACCAACCCGGGACTACTAGAGTCCGGTACACTAATTATATCATTATTATTAGTGT
Organism: Malacosoma neustria; assembly: GCA_963693495.1. Taxonomy (NCBI): domain Eukaryota; kingdom Metazoa; phylum Arthropoda; class Insecta; order Lepidoptera; family Lasiocampidae; genus Malacosoma; species Malacosoma neustria. The sequence goes on along the minus strand of OY856391.1, from coordinate 9,370,453 downwards.
GACAAGAACTAGTATCGTTCCGGACAGAAATAAAAACAGGGCTACCCTACATGTGGGGTCGTAAAAGATAATTCATGACTTGCTAGACCTACACAACAGCACCCTTTTTTTAGTGAGCGAAGATTGGTCGCCAGTCTTCGCCAACAAGTAACCCTAGGCTAGCGGAAGGGGAGCCTAGTGCGTTCCCGCTCCCTCTCTGCGGCCTCCTTTGTAAATATGACTGTCTAGCAGAAGGAGGCGACTCCCAGCCATGATCTTAGCGATGGTCTAAAAACCAACTGGTGAAAACCAAGTTACATTTATTGTAACTTTGATTGGAACTTTCTGGTCAAGAAAAAGAAAAATCCACTAAAAGTTATCACCATAAAATGGTTTTAAAATATTTCTTATGATTACCGTCAAGAGTAGGATCATTAAAGTGCTAACTATGAATACAGCGCGGTTTAACCACTTCGATAATAATGTAAAAATAAATAATTCTAATCAGTTTTGCGTGTAATAATTATCACGACCCAACAAAAGTAACTTTGAAAATATTAATGAGAAATCATTTAGTTATTAATAAGTGATTTTATTATTATAACAAAAAGCATCAGAAAATCTTATAATAAAAATCGGACAACTCAGGTGGAGATCTCAAACGTATATTCATAAAAAAAATTACTAAACAAATAAACAAAATCAAAAGCAAAGTTTAAAAGTATATTTTTAGCAGAAACAATTTTGAACAGCGAACGTAAAAAATATTTTAAAAGCCATTTTCCACTTTTCTGATGGAGAATATTTGGAAAAGAATGCGCGTTATTTATTTCACTTTGGATTTTATTTCAGTAACAAAAGTATTGTGGTCTAAGCTTATTTTTTATTGCTTATACGGCAAGTTGTTTTGCCCACGTGTTAACTAACGGATATGATAGACTAGTTTGAGAGCGAAGGAATAGATCAACGACACTCTCACTCTCTGTTTGAGATGTAAGCCAGCCTGATATACGCGAATAAGAAGACGAATAGCTTCGTCTTTTTCTAAGCCTTTCTGCCCATACCCCATATTATCCATATAATATAGAACATACATAATGTTCTCTTCTTCCACTCTCCTCTGCTATCAGTCATCCTCACATACTTTCGTGGCATATTATCTTTCGTGCAATCCATCCATCTACTTTTAATCGTAAATTAAACTGAAACAGTCGAGTTATTCAGCTAAATGTTATTATATTGTGAAACACTCTCATCTTAAAGAGCAGAATTTACACTGGAACAGTGAATTTTAATGAAAAATAAACTGAAAATTTCGAAAAAAATTGAAAACTAATTAACTCCGTAAATTATTTAGTTAGAAAGTATTTATCAAATTTAAAGCAAATTGTCAAGTTAAATGCCATCAGTGTCCAGGTTTCGACTCTGTAGGTCAATACTGGTGACAGATTGCTCGAAGACTTTTATCTTCACGCACTATAAGAGTATAAATAAATATGGATAAATCTAATAAAAATATTAACATTACATTTAAAAAAATAAGTTGTATAAATAAATCGTAAACAATCAATGAAAATGCTTATTTAATCCTAATTGGTTAATGTTTTTTTAAATAATGACATATTTTAAGAGAAATAAGGTTTACTTTTCTCTCATCCTTATTCTATTTTATGCGGGACATGTCATCTCTTTCCATTATCCGGTTAGCGATCATCTCAACATGCACAAAAGAAAGAGGAACAGTTGTTATTAAAATAACATTATTTATTTTTTTAACTTACTATATAAGAATATGAGAATCAACGAACGCTTTTTTAAGGATTTTTAGAGATCCAAAGATAAATAAGATGGATGGATATGTGTGAAAATTTAAATGAACATAACAGAGTTGCAAAACCCGCTAAAACCTATTTGATAAAATCACGATATATGGTTAAAAAATACTCTAAACTATCTACATAGTTATCAACTTTTTATTCTACAAATGGCTCTATATTCTATACATTCCAATATTATATTAAACTTTTTATTTTGCGTTATTTAAGAGTTTCCAAAAAAATATTGTTATAGCGGGTTTTGTAACTACATATCTCATTAAGATGTATTATTTTATAAATATTTATTATATACAATTAGTTTCTAATCACGTGACATTCATTAATACAGGTGACATAGTTTAATTTGGAATATTCAATAATAGTTACGTAACATAGCGATCTGCTATGCATATCAACACAATTCATGGAATCTAGTTAAAGCCTACTGTTAATGTGGCGTGACTGTGTAGGCATTCCAGCTAACGAGATTAGTTTGCTAACCTAATATCTACGAATATATTACCTATTTTGGGATTAGAAAACCAATTTAGATGCTACCTTAGATATAAAAGGTTAAGGATACCTATTACATTCACAACCTGGCTAAAATATATTACTTAGGTCATAAATCAAGCTTTTATTCGAGTAAAAACGTTTTGCGAGTCAAAAACTATCCGTTCGGTGGTGTAAACTTCCTTTATGTGGGTCTTCGGGCATATCAACTAAACAAAACCCCTATTCTCCTATTGCTTAGTGCCTGGAGCGAAGGACGATTGGCTAATACTTTGGTCCAGACCAGGTTGTCAGAGCGGGCATCTTCCTGGTGTTCGCTTGCGGTTAAGTTTTTGACTCCTTTAGCTGAAAACGTCACGTGCTTTATATTGAATTAATTATAAATGTATAATTCGATAACAATCTTTATAGAATATTTCACTGGCATACACTGTGACGAGAGCAATCATAAAATTAATTAAAATATATATAAATATCAACGTATACCATATATGAATATCAATAAAAGCATTTGTTGCATACTCGTATTGTCTGACCAATTTCATCCACATTCTGAAAAATAAACATTTCATATTTTTATTTTGTACTAAAATATAACCCCCAAGCTTTAGTTGTACTGTGGAAATAATTTATTATGTAGATATGTGATTACGTCACTCCTGTACTCGTAGACTTGCTACGCTATAGATTCCCGTTGCTACGCTAACGTAACCAACTCGTTTACTACGAGTAGGAATTTTCAAGATTGATTATACAATGTTATTATTAAATCAATTAATATCAGATACTTATATTAATTAGTATAAAAGTGAAGAATGATATTTATGAATTACAAATTAGTGATAAATTAAGCTTGTTTCATATTTTAGTAATGTGGACAGTCTACATACATGGCCAATAAGTTTGTTAATGTTTTTTTTAATAAACCTGTATTATTTTCTTACTTATATGATACAGCGGTTTTATAGATATAAAATATATTACCAGGAGAATCCCTTACATACTACCACCCTTGAATTAAAAAGAGAATAGACTGGCTAAAAATTCATAGGATTTAAGACCGTGTGATTACATCTGACCGTGTGATCTTTATTTCTTGATTAAGAAATAAAAATCACTTAACCGTAAGTAATCGTAGGCAATATGAATCTACTCGTTTTTATACCTGTAAATGACAAATGAATGTATGTATGAAAGAATGAAATGAATTGTATTTTTACAATAGTAAGAAGTAAGACATAATTATACAAAAATTGGATTTTATTTCAGTTGGTTACTAGCTACAATGAAACAACAAAATAGAAGTCAGCTAATGTAAAATTTATTTTATTGTGGAATTAAATGAGGTTACATATAAAACCATTTTTATATATTTCCCTGCTCCGTGACAATCTGTATTACGAGCCTTTTTCACAAACATATGAAAAGAATAAACTATTTGCATCATGCAAGGTATCTCTTTTCTAGACAGGACCGTATCGGATCATCGGCTTATCTACTGAACTTAGAGCTTATTTCGTCAATTGGAAAACATATATTTTCAAAAACTAAAAAACACTATTTGAAATCTGAGCTAATTTATAACGGCCCTTAGAGCCCCAATGCTGGGCTCAGCAGCTAGAAGTAACGGACGGAGGAGCCACACTTGTCCAAGGCAGATTGGCGGGTTACACATACCGGTGATCTCAGTATGCAGATTTTCTCACGATGTGTTCCTTCACCGTCGGTACACGGTAATATAAATGAAAAAACTACTTAAGCGATGCATGCCAGCGTGAGATTTTTTTAATGCTGTAGGATAGCAGACAGGCTGACGGCCCGCTTAGAATTTAGCAGTTACCGTCGCCTATGGGTGTTTGCAACGCCAGTGGCATCGCGAACACCCTATTATCCCATAAGGGTACAGGAACTTAGGTCACTAATACCGGAATACAACACAAAGTTATTATGGTGGCATACTTAAGACCAAAGGTAGTCACCATCCAGGCGGACTTAAGGCCCTACCACGTAGCTAGGGTGGGTTGTTATGTCGCCTTTTACAACAGGCCGCAGAGGTTAGTATTCTTTCTCCGCCTCTGCACGGATAAGATCATTTAATCCCGGAATAGATTGGTTTCCGAGTGTACTAGCACTGAGCTTTCGGGTGTCTTAATCTGAAGAGTATAATAGAAGAATACCTAACAAAATCAAACGATGAATATTGGCAAATGCTTTTCTCATCTTTAAGAGATTCTAGAATATTCTTTTACTTTAGAAGTTTTTAGTTTTATATTAAAAGCAAGTATTCTTATCATCAATTAATGAAACAATATATAATCAATATATTATTTATAGTTATTGGGTATGTGTATTTTTTTTTCTTTTTCTAGTATAGTATAATTTTATAATTAATTTAAGCATATCTTTTGTAGATAAATATAATTTAAGTATTCATAGAACAAATAAAATTAGCGGAGTATTCTTTTAAAAATAATTCAAACTTCTTTTATCCCTGTAAGAAGCGTAAAAAACCATAAAATATCTCTTATTCTACCAGACATGAATTTACTTGGAATCTCGTGCAAGCTTAAATAGTGCCCGGACATAATATTTTAAAGCCACAATATTTTTCTTTGAAATAGGGTTTAAAATGTGTTACTGAAGAAGATAATATCTCTTTTATGTAAGGACGGGGTATTATTCTAAAATATTTTTTCTTTAAAACTGCCAAGTAAATAAACATAATATTAACGAGATGCTTAACTCTCCTAAACCGTTGGATCGATTTAGGTCTTTATTTGTATTTTAATGAACCCTATAGATACTCAAATATGAAAAATATATGCAATTGGAATGCGATATAGCATATATTTTTTTTTATTATTGCTGTCGGACAGCAGACAGGCTTAGAATTTAGCAGTTACCATCGCTATTGGAGTTTGCAACGCCACCAGTGGCATCGCGGACACGCTGCTGCCCCATAAGGGTACAGGATCTTGGGTCACTAATGCCGGAACACAACACAAGGTTGTTATGGCGGCATACTTAAGACCAAAGGTGGTCTCCATCAAGACGGGCTTGAGGTCCTACCACGTAGGTAGGATGGGTTGTTTTGTCGCTTTTTACGACAGGTCGCCCCGGTCGCAGAGGTTAGTATTCTTTCTCCGCCCCTGCACGGATATATATTTTTGTATTATACAACCCTTACTCTCGATAATTATATAAAAGCAAATTTTGTTGTATTTTTATTTAATTTTGTACAGGAGTACCATTGATAAATAAGTAGGTAGTTAACAAAAAAAATGTATCAATAAGTTTCAGAGATTTCAACAATATACAAAAATATTAAGTGTCTTAGAGCAATACTGAATGTACTTCTAAAACAGTTCATTATAAAATAGTATTTAAATGGTACAAATATTGAAAACCAAGCCAGTTGTTTCAAAATTAATCAAATACAATTATTAAATAGTATTTGAACAAATCTATTGTGGTATTGCATATTGTATGTCAATAGCGTTAAAATCAATAATTATAATCGATGAAACATAGCCTCATAATTTTTCCCTTTTTTAACTATCTACTCGTAAACTAACGTTAATTATTACCAAACCCACAAACAATCAATCAGCATTATCGCATTAATACAGCTGCAACCCAAACTTTGGCTTCGATTCCGCTACCGTACTTTATCTCGTCCCCTGCGCAAGATGCTGCATCCTGAATTATTTTCCAACAATATCTAGTCTAACGTAACTAAAGGTGAATAAGCCTTTGATGTAGCTTACAGATGACTAGAGCTTAGAGCAACTGTCCAGTCTCAAAGGCTTTTCGACAACAGGCTTTGTGTTACTACTCCATAACGTAGCATTTCGCTTACTAAGCTACCTCGATTTAAATAGCTTAGTTATAAACAAATTTTAAGGTTTCGTTATTTGAAAGCATTTTTTAGATAATTTTACGACGTATATAAGCAAAAACAATGTTCGAGCTCTTAGGCTAATAGAAGCAAAGTAACATAAATATACGTTACAACTCCGTTATGGGTCATTTAAAATTTACGCCCAGACCTGTTACTAGCACTATATAGAAGATTTATGGTCTGCCACTTTTACGCCGTATGCATAATAAAGTGAGGCGATAGGAAAACAATTTGTACTAAGCCCTGAAATAATTAACCAATCTTAAATGCTACCTTATCCATACTAATATTATAAATGTGAATGTAACTCTGTCTGTCTGTTATGTTTTCAGGCCTAACCCGATGAACTAATTATGATGGATTTAGGTATAGAATTCGAATGGACCTTGGAAAAAGACATAGGTTACTTTGTGTCGCGAAAACGAAAGTTAAAGAGGGTGAAATAGGGGTGAATGGAATAAATTTTTGTTTTTTTTTTATTTATATGTCAGAACAACGTTTGCCAGGAAACTATAATAATACTACTTCTATAGTAGTTATATCAAATTCATAGTAAATATAAAGGAATTTCTCGGCTGAAAGCAAAAATAGTTAGACCAAAAAAATTTGAAAAACATATTTTCAGGAAGTTGACCTAATTAACTAATATTGAAAAACATTATCCTAAGTTGAAAAGGCATATCGATTTGTCGGCATTTGAGTAACCAAGTTCCGGAAGTTACACGCGAAAAATAGGAAACAAACCGAAACTAAGTTAACATCGGAAAAAATAAGAAATAAGTAGGCGAAAGTTACAAAGTCCGCCACCGGCTCGTATAAAAACGAAACTTTATTATTTATGGTGTTTGGCTGAGCCTTCCTGTGTTAAATAAGATTTATTGCTTAGTGAATGGATAAGGGAAATTTCTGCAAACCGATAGGACAACAGGCGCACTGTATAAGCATTGAAGCGTGACGAGGAATAAATTATAAGGAATACGTTGAGGAAGCTTTTGATAATGGATTTTGGAATAGAGCTTTTAATCTATACAAATAAATAAAATTGGAGGGTCTGTTTGTAATATTAAAATAACCGCTTTTTACTAAGTACATTCGGACGGACGGATTTTTATCCGTGCAGGGGCGGAGAAAGAATACTAACCTCTGCGGCCGGGGTCGGCCTGTCGTAAAAGCCGACAAAACAACCCACCCTAGCTACGTGGTAGGGCCTCAAGCCCGTCTGGATGGCGACCACCTTCGGTCTTAAGTATGCCGCCATAATAACCTTGTGTTGTGTTCCGGCATTAGTGACCCAAGTTCCTGTACCCTTATGGGACAGCAGCGTGTTCGCGATGCCACTGGCGTTGCAAATACCCATAGGCGATGGTAACTGCTAAATTCTAAGCGGGCCGTCAGCCTGTCTGCTGTTCTACAGCAATAAAAAAATAAAAAAAACGGACACGGTACATATACCAAAACAACATTTTTTACAATTTTTATCTGTCTGTCCGTCTGTCTGTCTGTCTGTCTGTTTGTTCCGGCTAATCTCTGAAACGGCAGGACCGATTTTGACGGAACTTTTACAGACAGATAGCTGATGTAACAAGGAGTAACTTAGGCTACTTTTATTTTAGAAAAAAAATGATTTTAGTTAAAAGTGATCAGTTTCGGATTTTTAATAATCCATTTTGAGTTGACCTCAGAATTATATCATCAATCATATAAAATAGGGTTCAGCTTAGGCTGGACATTGTAGGGTCGAACGCAGTTTGTATATTTCATTTATTTATATTTTGGAGTTTATAGGGTTTGTAATCCAAAATAAACCATAAGATATATCCAAAAAATGCTGTCCAAAGTCACTATTCCACGCGGACGAAGTCGCGGGCACAGCTAGTTGGTATATATTTCTACAAAACTTGGTTATCCAAATAGTTATACTAAAACTACTAAAATTAACTGTGATTAATTTTGATAAATGATATCTATTTCTCCGTGAAGGCGTAGTATAAATACTGACTCCTGCAGCCGGGGTCTGTATGGCAACCACCCCTGGCTTAGAAACCGTCATGATAACCTTGTGTTGTTTCCGGCATTAGTACCACTACGCAGACAGCAGCGTGCTAGCGGTGGTCCTGGCGTCGCAACTATGGACGACGGGCGCGTCTAACCTGCTTGAGAGTTCTCTTTTAATTATAATAATAATAATAATCACTAATAGTAGGGAAACTAATGTCTTTCCAATCCGGTAACAACAGACCAAAAATTATGCGTTTTGTAAATACCAAGCCTTTGCAGGCACCAATTTAAGCCCAGAAGAATATCGAGGTAGGATTACAGAACGTGTAGATTTTTTTAAACAAAAAGTTAAAGCGTGGGCTAGTCGAATTCGTCGGTATAAAGAGCGCACTGGTCGATATAACTTGAACCGCCTATTTGAAAGTGATCAGAAAAGGGTGTATAGAAGATGGGAGAAACTAGGTAACACTCTGCCTGAGTGTCAGAGGCCAGATATTGATACAATGACAACATTCTGGAGCAATATCTGGTCGGTGCCAATCAGTCACAGGAATGGTGACTGGACGAGACTGGTTGAACAGGCTTGCTACGAGATAGCTGATATGGAACCGATAACCCTTGAACCACAAGACATCTATTATGCAATTCGTAGCTCACAGAATTGGAAGAGCCCAGGACCAGATGGATTGCACAATTTTTGGATAAAGTGGTTCAAAAGTTCGCACCCCTGTTTAGCTAGTCAATTCCAGGAAGCCATAAATGCTGGGCTACTTCCATCTTTTATGACTACTGGTGTCACCCATCTGCTCCATAAAACCGATAGTACCACCGAGGCTAAAAATTACAGACCCATTACTTGTCTACCAACTATTTACAAGTTGCTTACATCCATTTTGAGATCAAAATTAATGACACATGTTATTAATAACAATATTTTGGCTTATTCTCAAAATGGATGTAAAAATGGATCACGTGGTACTAAGGAACTACTCCTCATTGATATGGCCATTAATCATCAGGTTCGGCGAAACAGAAAAAACCTTTCAGTAGCCTGGATTGACTACAAAAAGGCCTACGATTCTGTCCCTCATACATGGCTAAAAAGGGTACTCGAGCTTTACAAAATTGATAAAACCCTTCGACAATTCCTTAGCTCATGTATGGAAAATTGGGTAACTGTTCTTAGGTATCCAGGCATTGAAGATCTTTCTGTTTTGCGCGAACCTATAAGGATTAAACGAGGCATCTTTCAAGGTGACAGTTTGAGCCCGTTATGGTTTTGCCTGGCCTTGAATCCACTAAGCACTCTGCTTAAGGAATCAAAGCTGGGCTTTCGACTTCGCAGAGGGGGTGAGATTATATCGCACCTAATGTATATGGATGACGTAAAGTTATTCTCATCCAAAAAACTTCACCTGATGGAGTTACTAAAAATTACTGAAAATTTTAGCACCTGCATTGGTATGGAGTTTGGTGTGAATAAATGTGCGATCATGCATGTACAAAGGGGGAGAGTTGTAGATTCAGGTAATATACAACTCACTGAAAATATAACTCTCAGATCTCTCTCCGAAGGTGAAACCTATAAATATCTTGGTATGTCAGAATCATTGGGTATACCCAATGATGATACGAAACAGACAATAAGGGATCGCTTTTTCTCCCGCTTAAGAAAGGTCCTAAAAACTCTTCTTTCTGGAGGGAATAAAGTTCGAGCCTTTAATAGTTGGGTCGTACCATCATTGGCATACTCTTTTGGCATATTAAGATGGACTCAAACTGAGTTAGATGCCATAGATAGGCGAGTCCGTTGTTTGCTGACAGCATATCGTATGCATCACCCACGCTCGTCGGTTATGAGATTGTACATTCCACGGAAATGTGGAGGTAGAGGGTTCTTAAATGTCAAAGACCTCCATAACCGCGAGGTGTACAATCTCAGAGAATGTTTTCTAAATGCCGATGGGGCTCGGAGTATGCATTGTGATGTGGTGTCAGTTGACAAGGGACTAACTCCGTTATCCTTAGCGAAACAGAACTGGCAAAGTCCAGTGGTGATGAGTGCTTCCGACCGAGCAGTTATATGGAAAAGTAAGGAGTTGCATGGTAGGTTCTATAAGGCCTTGAATGGGCCCGATGTAGACCTACTAGCGTCGGTAAACTGGTTACGCTCCGGAGACCTATTTGGGGAAACCGAAGGTTTTGTTTGTGCAATTATGGGCGAGGTTATCAAGACGAACAACTACAGGAAGTACATTCTGAAGGACGGTACGCTTGATATTTGTCGAGCGTGTCACCTCCCTGGTGAATCCTTCCTGTTGTTCTCGTCTTGCTAACAGCGAATACTTGCACAGGTACAACCTAGTAGCCAGGATTATCCACCAACAACTAGCTTTGAACTGATGGCGAGACTGATTCAGTAAGATACGGAGCTATGCTGGATATTTCTTTTATAGACAAAATATGAAATGAGGAAATCCGTAAAAGAAATGAAATAACTGACATATCGTATTTGGAATTAAATTGACAGTGAGCCGCTCATGTCTGTCTGTTAGGAACGATGGCCGATAGAACAAACAAGTCAAATCGTGTTTTAGCAAACCCTGTCCAGCCCGATGAACAAATGACCTGTGTATTATTGGTCAAGCCTAGATGAGACTAGCATGAAACCGGGATTTTTGACACAAATTTGAAGAAGACTACGTCCAACTGAACTATAATACCATTGACTGACAACAACAAATATTTTTGACAATTAATTGGTAAGGATTTAACGTGTGAAGCCTATTCCAGCCATTATAGTATATATGTAACATAGAGGATGTTCATAAGCGGCTGCCGGGAAGCCAACCTTCGAGAACATCATTCAGTAAATTAGGAGCCTAGAAATTCGAGAATGAATGAATGGCAAGACAATGGGTCTTATGTCATATGAATAATTCTTTCTCGCTCACGCTCCTTGCTCTGTCACTGTCAGCCAAGGTTTTTTTTCGAGTAGCTGATAAGGGGACCTTTGACGCATGTTAGTTCATCTCGCTGAGGCTCATTGCTCTGTCACTGTTTCGCCATATTTTTTTTAGTAGCTGGTCCAAAGGTCGAGCGCCTTCCAGTTCTTTCCATGCTGCAGTAGCATTAACCAAATTCTAGAAATTCATTCCAGTAAGTTTTAAATGTGTTTCGCCACGGTATTTTCTTCATTAATTTATCATAAATAATTTAATCCAAATCAATCCTGCCTCCATAAGGAACCAGGAGAGATATGACCGCATTCCCATTGTGTATTCCACGCGTGTGTAGTTCACATCGTGGCTTGTACGTATCTTAATTTCTATAACTATTGTGTTAATTTGTTAAAATTCAATAATAATAAATCTCAATATTGTATTTAAAAATAATAAGCCTTGGTTTGTGTAGTTAGTTCATATTGCCACCGATGAATTGTATATAAGATTGTTATATGAATAATAAACTCGTATTAGTTCATATATTGTAACCCATGCACGTAGCTGGGAGATTTATTTGTTAGATTACCGTGATGTTGTGGTAAGAGGGATTTCCTTAAGTACCGACGAAATAAATATCAAAGGTCATTACTTCATTACTATCGTTGTAATATCGATAACTACCTATATTTTCGTTTAAATTAAAATGTAATCTTTTCTTTTGTATCTTATGGCGTAGTGGAAGGGTGATAGATAGTCCGAAGTATAAACAGTTAGGGTTGATTCTGGGTTGGGTATTTATTTTTTTTATTTAAAGGTTTGATTTTCTTTGTAATATATTTCAACCGGACCTAAATATCACCACTCCATTTCGTATAATATTTAATTGTTTCGCGAAAGATACCGACACCCACTCCTGGTCTCTCCAAGCGCCTGGGTATCGGGTCTTTCGCGCTACAAGGGTCATTTCAACGCGTTCCAGAATCTGGGGGTCCACCGTTCGGGTTGAGAGCTGCCCGTCCACAGTCCGGGTTGAGTGCTACCCTTCCACATTCCGGTTTAAAAACCCCGTCCGGATCGGAAATTGCGAGCCGCCGCCCACTGTCCTCATTGAGAGTACGAGCTGGCTGTCCACCGCACGGGCTGGTGAGCCACCGGCTGCACCATCACCTTGAGCCGCAGGGTACATCGAGACCCCGCGAAGCCCATGAAGGACAACCAGACGACCCTCCAGGTGCAGGAAGAAGTCCTAAGCTAAGTCTCCCAAGGACCTAGTGTTTGTATTCCGATGAACTTCCCTGTGCCGCGAACCCACACCCTAGGTGTAGTTGTATAGATTTAACGTATTTTCTTTTTCTTTTAATTTATTTGATTACTACAATTTAATTCATTTTTTGTTGTATAAATTATATTATAGTAGTTAAGTTTTTTTGTAATAAACAATTGTATTATACAGAGTGACTTTGACAAACTAAACATCATTTAAGGAACCCATTTTTGCAAAAAAATTGTATGTAAAATTTTCAGAATAAAATATTTCATTCCAAGGAAAATATGATCACTAATTCAATCGTACAACCTGTTATTACCTATCTCTGTCACTCCCGCGTAAATGAGTAGTGCGTATTCGCTCGCCCGGTGCAATGACCGCCGTCCTCGCCCGCTTACTAGGTCATTGCCAGTTTTTTGCTGTACCGATGGAGAGGTCATTGACACTCTCGCGCCGTATTATATAAATTGCGAGTTCTTTGAATGACTTTGTGATGCTGATTACTCAACATTTTTGTACTATGCGATACTAATCTAAAATACACGTTTCTCATAACTTTTACTAAAGATTCTTCTGTGTGAATTTGGACGGGTTTGTCAAAGTCACCCTGTATAGTTGTCTTATTTGTGTGCGCCGTCAGGTTGCCGTAACAGTGAACAAACAAAATTGTCAAATTTGGGACAATACCAATTCACATGAAATCCAAGAGCGTCCAATGCATCCCGAAACAGTCACTGTTTGGTATGGATTTTGGGCTGGCGCCATCTCGGTCGGCCAATCTTTGAGGACGACATTGGCCAGGCTATTACTGTCAACGGCAAGCGCTATAGGTCGATGATTCTTCTTTTACTACACTTCTACTTCTTTTGACCTGAACTGGATGATCTGGTTACCAACGACATGTAGTTTTAACCACGTCCACCCTCCACAACGCTCATTCCATATTGGATATTCTGCACGAGCGATTTGAGGGCATGGTCATCTCACGTGGAGGTGATGTGAATTGGCCACCGAGATCGTGCGATTTAACCCCGTTAGACTTTTTCTTGTAGGGTTTCCTTAAGTCGCAGGAGTATGCAAATAAGCCACAAACTACAGCGGTTCTCAAAGCCAACCTAACCCATGCCATCGGTCAAATTCAGCCTGATTTATGCGCCAGAGTCAGGGAAAATTGAACATTTTGGATGTACTCCATCCAGAGAAGCCGTGGCGGACATTTGAACGGTGTTATATTCCACACATAATGGCATCAGTAGGTCTTTCAAAGAGATAAAAAATTTCGACGATATCTCACATGCTTTGTTTTATTTAAATTTAAAGATAGGAAGCGCTTAATAAAAGACCCGTTATAATCTACAAAATAAAGCCCTAACTATAAATTGGCCATAATGAAGCCCTTAATGTAAAAGGGATTGCGGAGCTGGCTTCCAGCGATAAAATTTATTATTATTTACTTACAAAGTATATAAAACATTTTATAGCTAATAAATGTAATTTTATTTAGGACACTGTTAAGGCTTTTGTTCAATAAAGCTTTCTTCTTAATATAACAAACCCAACGATTGGTTGGGTTTGAAATTGCAAACCAATGTATATTAATGTATATTTATTTATATGTCGACGCAAATCCATGGTAATTAACAAATGTAATTGTTCTGATTATGAAATCAATCATTGTGTTGAATAAATTGGTTGTTGTTAGTTATAGTAATTAGTGTTATGATTTTTGGAATGTATTGACTGTATTTTGCGTTAGAATAAAACCTAAAATTAATTGATGAAATTATTATGAGTTGTTAACTGCGATAGACTAGATGTAAAATTAATAAATCACTTTTGGTTCGAGCGCTGGGCGGTTAAGACCTGGTGAACTGGTGTATCCTATCTTGTGAGTATCTATAGTTTTATTATAATTGTGATGTGATTATAAAACCATTACTTTGATAACCCTCTGGTGTCTTGTAAAATAAATCGTATAGTGTGTTTCTGGTTGTTTTATTGTTTGCAATGAGTGCGCCGAATAGTGAAGAAGCCAGTGACGTTAGCAATACTGACGTCACTGCTTTTAAAGATTCCCCATACGGAAAAGCTAGTTTATATATTATATAAGTAGCGTTGACATACATCTACTTGCCGCGTGGTCCCGGCAACAGTTAGGCTACACCATCAATTACCTGGTCAACCCCAAACGCGTGGTACAAATAATCCTCCCCTACCAATGTACGCTGCTAAATAGATAGCAGAGGTGCTAATCCAAAGTTTTAAGTACTTTATTCAGTTCCTTGCTAGAACATTTTTTGCAAATCAAATATATATAAATCTTCTTCCTCCTGCCTTATGCCACATTATATTATGTAGTCGGCACAATATGTTACATGTTGTAATAGTTGGCTTAGTTTTTACAACCGGCCGCCTGCCTGACGTTAAAACCTTTTTGGGGAAAAATCTTTCATCCTTTTTATTTAAATTATTTTTCTCGTTTCACATTGGAAGTAGGACACGAAATTTCGTTGTCAATCATCTAATATATCCTCAAGCGACACTTTTATTGGTTTCTTCTTGAGTAAACAATATCCGCGTGTCGATTTGGGTGTGCAGGGTGGCACTTTTGCCGTTCGCCGACTTTTATGGGGTCATTGCAAAATTCACATTCGAAAAAACATCACGAGGGCTTCCAAATAGGAAATTCGCAGTGCCGAGCGTCTTAGAATGCTCTTGGTCCTGCATTCCGTTGCGCTTGAATGCAAACACAGGCAGCTTGCGCACAATGCGTCCAACTTCATATATTTTGGTGGTGGCTCACAGCAATCTTCCTCTTGGCAAGTTAGAGGGCTTGAAACTCGCGGCTTCCTTTCACAACAATACATAACCTTTGGCGACATCGTGGCAAACAGGGATAGCACATAGGTGGATCTTCTCAGCACGTTGTCGGACAAGGGATCACTAACATCGGACTCGGACATACAAACAAATCAAGATGGTCTCACAGCTAATGGTACATCTATGCTAAGCTTTAATGAAAGATGCCTGGTGCGTGCAGCTAGGTAAAAGCAGTTTTATCTTCAATAAACTCTTTAATTGAATAATAGCCCTTCTTTAATAAGAAATTTTTGACTGAGGACTTAAATTTGGTAAAGGGCTGATCAATAATGTCTTTCACGATTTTATTACAAAAACGTATGCCCACGCCCATGTAGGAGGATGATACCTTTCTTAGCCTGAAGAATAGTGGGACCAGTCTATAATAGGATCCGGTGTTACTTCATGCACATCTTTATATTTTACATAATTCATAATTTATTTAATTTTCGCTCTTTGACATTACTGAGCACCAAACCCAGGCTCCAAATCATATTCACAAATACATTCATGCGCAGTTTACGCCCAATCAAGCGAAATTGAACGGCAATCGCCAATTATCGGTTAATAGACTATTCCGCGTTGAAAGCTACTATTTAGAGGGATGTGTGAAAAGCGTGTGATTTAATTCGCGGTACGGCTTTTCAATGGGCATGGAAGCTTTTTAATCGATTATTACTCCTCCTCCTCGCGTCGGTTTCCTCAGTGCTGAGGGTCGTGATCATCTCGACGGAGTACTTTGGTGCGTATTATTTGCCGCCATCTGCCCGATCGATTATTACTATTACACTATATGTCTGAACGACAGCTTCGCATCAGTTTGACTATTGCCAGTATCACAACATTTGTGATAAATAACAAATGAAAAATATCTACAAGAACTCGTCAACAATCTTTATACGTTTTCATGCTTAAAACACATCATTTAAATACATTACTTTGCCAAGATGCATATTTTAATATTTTATATAGCATTATAATATTTTAATATTTTACTTCGGCTGTCATTAGTGTCTCAGCGAACATTTTGAATTCGGAACGAAACGTCCAACCAAAACATTTAGCTTGTACGACCTTATCTTCTTATATATATATATATATATATATATATATATATATATATATATATATATATATATATATATATATATATATATATATATATATATATATATATAACACCATATATAGGCTTAGTAGACTAATCATCAATGATAATGATGCCTCAATTGTATTAAACTTCCTACAATCCAAATTGTAGCAAGCAGCTATCGCTTACATGTATTCTAAGCTCTCCTATTTTACAATTTAAAATAAAATATTTCACTGGAATGAGTTTCTAACTGATAAACTTTTCTAAAGGCATCTTTCTTTTGAGGTCTGTATCGCGTTGATCCAGAGTTGTTAATGTTCTTATTCCTTATATTTTTGATATGGAGATCATTACAACTTACAACTGCTGTGCTCTTAGTATAAAATAACGAAATTACATAGTCAAAATGTCGGTAAATGTAGTGAATAATAAGATTACATATAAAAAATTAATTTATAATATTTTTATTAATAAGCTTCGAATAAAGTTTACGCCTTTACTTCTTAATGTAAAGAATACGTCATTGCCTCCGCCCCTTTGTACAGTTTCAGCACTAATTGGTTGCTGGATACATGATAATGGGGGCATAATGCAGACCGACGTTTTCAATGAGGTTTTATTTTTGAATCTTTTCAAATATTTTCTACCTGATTGCAATCATGCATCTATTATACTTTTGACGAATTTTAATCGCGTGTAATTAATATCATCTTCCTCAACTGATAAAAGAAGACTATCGTCGTTATAAAATAATTTTAGCCTTTTTGTTACATATCAATTAAGTATGTTAGTTGGATTGAAGATACTTAATTACAAATGTGTTAGTAGTATTCGTAGTAGGGTTTATATTCATTGTTTTCTTTGATATGACCCCAGATTGGGTATAGGCCTCCTTCAGCTTCTCCCATACTTCTCTGCCTAGCTACTGTTAGCCAATCTCTGTCTCTCAGTCGTTCTAATTGTGTCATCCACCCATCGTTTTTTAGGATTGCCTACTCTTCTTTTACAGAACCTTTCCAACGGCTACTTTCTTTTGTCCATCTGAACTCTTGTAGACGAGACATTGCCTGCCCATTGCCGTTTTAATTTATATACTATCGTCGTTATGAAATATTAAAAACTTTATTTTACTTTTAAAAAATGTGGCTTGGAATATTATTACAATAAAATGTTACAATTCAGTCACCGAATATCCATTTCTTTTAAAAGACTGTACACGATCAATAATGTCCACAGCCGTAACATAACAAAGAGGTCCGTTTTTAGCTAATCGGCATCGTTCGGGCTTGGAAGTTTTTTTCTCTCCTATTTTGTTGTCTATTTGAACGACAGTCTACCGTCTACGTAGTTTATTAATATCCCGTCTAACAGCAAGAGTTTATTCGTTTTGTTAAAGTTTTAATTAGTATCTAAGCCGGGGCTTTAGCGTTCGTTCATAATTTAATCCTATATTTCTTTTCATAAATTAAACAAAATACTATGAAACCAGACCGCGATACCGGAACTTTATAATGTCTATGAATTGAGAAAAATCTTGGATAGTAGTATTTTACTGTCAGTTTGTTAAAACCAAGTCTTTGTGAAGAGTTGGGTGGGAGTTAAACGGGAAAGTATCAATACTTTATTAACTTTGTTATTATTTAAATGTCTTTCAGATTTTTTTCTATTTTTTTTTTCTTAAAGCTAAGGCTGTCAGCGTCTCAGACGACTAACGACAGCGACACCGGGCGGAAAAGGCATTCCGGGGTCGATCAGCCGTGGCAGCGTGCTCGGGGCGCGTCTCCTGTGAGGCGCGCTCCCGGCTCGAACGCTGCATGGGGACAGTTGATAGCGGCCACGAATGGCAAGAGTACTATTAATTTGGGAACTATCGACTTCACCGGTGAAGCTGATCCTATTCTAATCTACTACCGTTTCGGAGTGCTTATAAATGAAAAAAAACATCATGAGGACACTGCTTAAGGAGATCATCGGTATGTATAACCCGTAAATCCACCTTGGATAACCGTGGCGGGTACACTGGCAGCTACCTTTAGGGGAGACCCGATCCAGCAGCGCTATGGGCTGGTATATAGGAACATGCAAACAACCATAAGTAACGGTAAGCTATTCTACAACTTCAATAAACAACACAAATATCACAAAATAAAAACTGCAAATTATACGAAGTGAACAACAAAAATCAAGTCTTATATTTAAAAGAAACTCAACGAAATTTACATCTTTTTGAAGTTGAAAAAGAAAAAGCCTCTAGCGGGGTAGTCAATCAACATTGTTTGCTTAGAAAATTACACTGTTTTTCGTAAACAGCCTCCGGGCCGGAACGTGTTGTGCAAGGTTTCACTATATGTATGCAACATACATCTATTATTTGTATATGTTACACGAGTATACGTCACTACGACTTCAAGTTAGACCAATTTACAGCTTTAATCCTGGTTACATTTTAAACCTAGTTGAACCCAGTTACTGTGTAGTATATGCGACTTAGTATATGGTATATATTTGTAGCATACCTACGCTTTCTCGTCTATGTATAGTTGACAAGATGTCACTGTCACTGACAAGACTAGAAAACCACGTGCGTGTGTGGGCGACATACATGAACATTATCGAGCCAGTGACGCACCTATACGGGCATTATACATAGTACAATCAAGTATCTGATAAAGTTAATTTTATAGGGTGATAGACTTCTGATTCTAGTATCCCTAGAGATACGCCAGTTATTGTTTAGCAGAGCGATGGAGGAGAAGGATTTAAAGGTACCTTACATTTTAATTACAAATCTAATATAAAATAAAGTTTGCTTGGTAGTAGGATGGCCTCAAGGCCATCTGGATTGCTATCACCACTGGTCTATAAGTATATCGCTAATATAATCTTATGCTGTGTTCTGGCATTAGAGACCCAGGTTTCAGTATACTTATGCGGACAGCAGCGTGTTCGCGATGCCTCTAGCGTCGCAAAATGAGCCGTATGCGCAACAATCAAAAAGTATTCAAATAACTTTATGTAATACTATCACATTATCTCTTCATACATACGATTTCCAAAATAGATATCTGAGGAACTGTGTTCTTTAAAATGTATTTTACCTTAAAAGTACGACGAAAGAATATTTTTTATAAATTTATTTGTTAAGAAAATGCTTTGTCATGACATTATTGAAGTTCGTTCAATAAAGAATGGATTTTATTAAATTCTTAGACGGAACGTCACTTTAAATATACGACTGACTGAAACCGAATCGTGTTTATAAAACTTTATCCCGATTACATTAGGAGGCGCGGCGCTGCTAACTTCCTCCAATGTTCGGTACCTAGGATTATTAATCCAGAGCGACGGTGAGATAGACCGCGATGTGAAAAACAGAATGAATTTGTGACCCAGGAGTGCCACTAATAAGGCCTGTCGTATTAACTATATGGATCAGAATTCTGGGCTACAAAGGGGAAGATGGAAAGTATGTTACGTGCTGCGGAGATGCGAATCTCGGCATTCAAGGAGTGGACATGTGAAGTTACAAAAATGGATAAAATTAGAAATTAAGGTTAAAAAACTGAAAAGTAACAGACTCGAGTGTCATAGCCATGTAATGTGTAGGGACGAATGTCATATAACAAGGAAAATGACAGAAATGAGAATGGATGGATACAAAATAGAGGTAAACCAAAGAATTGAGAGCAAAGAGAATAAACATCTAGAGTGGTCATTTGAATTTGGCTAGGGATCGGACACGATGCTTTGAAGAAAACTCGTACAATTACGAAACGTAATTTTTTATTCCTGTCTGCCATAATTAGATGGATCAACGAATGTTTCAAGTTTGTCAATTCTTGATAAAAATGTTTTCCAACGATGCCTTTTTGTTGTTTGACCCATGAACTTTGTTTTTTGACTTTGGGTCGTCTTTATAATATTTAATGATTATGAATTGAATAAAGAGCCCTATAAGTATAAATGATGAGATCTTAACGGTGATTCTAATTTGTTTTATAAATATAATTGAAGTAAAATAATATATAAGCGTACTTCGGTACGCTTGCGGAGGTCACGGGTTCGATTCCCGTCTCGTGTCTGGGTGTTTGTGTATAATATTTATTTACTTACAAAAGAAAAGTATAGTAGTAGATAACTACTATCTAGTACTCATAACACAAGGTGCTATGTTACTTACTTTGGAACTAGGTGACGCTGTGTGAATGGTCTCAGTATAGTTCCTCCATGCAGAGGCAGAGTAAGAATACAGACCTCTGCGGCTGGAATCGGCCTGTAGTAGGGCCACAAGCCCGCCTGGAGGACAACCACCCCTGGTAAATAAGTATGTCACCATAATTTCTATCCGTTCAGGGATGGAGGAAGAATACTGACCTCTGCAGCCGGGGTCAGCCTGTCGTAAAAGGCGACAAAACAACCCACCCTAACTACGTGGTAGGGCCTCAAGCCCGTCTGGATGGTGCCATAATAACTCTGTGTTGTGTTCCGGCATTGGTGACCCAAGTTCCTGTATCTTATGGGACAGCAGCGTGTTCGCGATGCCATTGGCGTTGCAAACACCCATAGGCGACGGTAGCTACTAAACTCTAAGTGCGCCGTCAGCCTGATTGCTATTCTACAGCAATAAAAAATCCTTGTGTTGTGTGCCGGCATTAGTGACCCAGGTTCCTGCACTCCCAAGCGCACAGCAGCGTGTTCGCGGTGCCTCTAGTGCAGCAAACATCCAAAGGCGACGGTTACTGCTTACTACCTGTAAAGTGGGCCGTTAGCCAGTCTACTGTAACTCAAAAAATTATACATACATAT
Source organism: Malacosoma neustria (assembly GCA_963693495.1). NCBI lineage: Eukaryota > Metazoa > Arthropoda > Insecta > Lepidoptera > Lasiocampidae > Malacosoma > Malacosoma neustria. Next base: position 9,349,275 of record OY856391.1, on the reverse strand, counting down.
AATCACGCCTCTTTCCCATAGGGGTAGGCAGAGACCACTTCTTTCCACTTGCTACGATCCTTACATACTTGTTTCGCTTCGTCCACTTTCATTATTCCCTTCATACATGCCCTTCGGTTTATGGTACTCTTGACCTGGCCTTTTTTCAAGACGTCGCTGATTTGGTCTCGAAACGTCCGCCTTTTTTTTTGGTCTCGGGGAAAAACCTCTCTTGACGGGTTCCACCGGCCCGGGGGGACCGAGGGATATGTGGGACTCCGGGAAAGATGATTGGCCATCCGACTACCCACTAAAAAACCCCGCTGTTCTCCTATCGCCTACGCCCGGGCCCACTGATATATGGCCTGCCGATCTCGTGGCCCGGGCCGGCGCCGGCCCGCCCTTTGTCTTGAGGCGGGCCCCTTCTAAAGTGTTGGCGCCAGGGGGTCAGGGTTTCGTCCCCCCGGCGCACTCCTAACAACTCTAGGAGTTGAGGGGGGCCGCGGAACAGCACGCAGCCCTCACCCTCGCGGCAATAGTGCGGGCGGCGGGTCCTCCCCCGAGGGGCCGCCCGCGGCCGCTTTTTACGGCGGCCGGAGGTCGTTACTGACCCTCCGGCGCCGCCGGCGTGGCCTGCGTTGGCGGGAGGGGAGTGTGGTGGTCAACTCCCGCCTAGGTCTACCCCTTCCAACACTTCCATTCACACTCGCCTTATACACTTTTTTCGTCAATCGTTCTTCATTCATTCTCTCAATATGGCCAAACCATCTCAGCATACCTTTCTCAATTTTTGTCACTACATCTTCTTTCAGACCACAACGTTTCCTTATCTCACTATTTCTTATACTGTCACTCAGTTTGACTCCTATCATACTTCTTAATGCTCTCATCTCAACTGCATTTATTCTACTTTCAGAATAAATGCAGTTGAATTATAAATTATAAGTAATTTTAAAATACGTAAGAACTAAGTAAACAAGTAACAAAACAATAGTATGTTAATAGTTCTTTCGCAGTATATAAAATAACCACGACACATTTCGAATACAGATTTCCGCGTACTTACCCTAGAAAAGCTTTATACGTTCCGGATGGAAGGATCTCTGATTTCGGTTTTATCCTGATAAATATTTATTCTATGCTAGATACGTATATGTTCGTATGAATGAATTCAAAAATATTTTTTTGTTTCATTTTAACATGCTGTTGAATTTTTCACGTAGAAGGGAAATAAAGAGGCCTTTAAGCGAAGCCTAAAAATGAAAAACACTTCGTTGATGATTATTTTAATCATTTAAATCTAATTGCACTAATGTACAGATAATTTTTTAACGTACGAAGACTTTATCAAGTTTAAACGATGCTGTTATGGGTAAAGAACATTAACTTAATTTACTTAACATTATTAATTTTATGGGGCTTTCTTTAATATCTCAATATGATCTAACCTGTTTATTTCATTTATGTCGAATATTTTCCTTTTAGAACCCGAAATGTGCCATTAGTGAACTGAAACCAGTGTAGATCAATATAGTTAACAATTCGTATCACTCCTTCTTCTTGTGCTGAAATAATCATCAAAAGAAAATAGATTTGATTATTATGTTGGTGATTTCCGTCTGACCTGCCAATGCTGAATGAAAAACCCTGTTTGAGAGATTTGTCCGTTTTTAATCTTACCAATTTGTAAGATTGATAAGTCGCTGACATCTTGGTGTAACTCATTGGGATCATCAGGATTCATAAATCGTTTTTAAATTTCAAATCTAACATAACTATATAAAAATTTGCGGTTTGGGCACTTTACTAGTATACATACTAGACAGACTACAGTCTGTGGTGCACGTTCATTCAAACATTCCGGTGGTCGATCCGTACGTCATCTAGGAAGAACTTCATTGATTCATTGTATATTGTAATAATCACAATGAAAAAAGAAGTATTAAATTTAAGTTAAATATAAAGCCAACGACCAAACTACCTTAGGCCGTAACACTCACTAAAATATCAAATCTATCGAATAGTTATCAACTTTTGTACTCACAAATGCGAACGCTCAAAAGTATACGAAAGTATATCCTTCACAGACTATACGTGAACTTACGTACTATAAATGCGTGCTATATTTCAGCCGTCTTATTTTCAACTAGAAATATGAATTATGTATATAAGTGGTATACTCGGCAACCATCGCTACGACAACCATTAGTGTAAGTGTTGTTTCATCTTATGTAATTGCTTCTTACACCAACAAAATTTCACAATATTACAATTCTGTATACATAAACTGTGTATGAATCAGCGTAGATAAATTTAAAAAATATGCTGTTCGTTGATATACTCACGATTCAAACATTTTTATTTTTTACTTTGCTCAGGTAAAAAATAAAGCCTACAATAGACGTGTGTAAAAGAGATGTTTACCAGTGAGAATCGGTTAAATGAGTTCAATAGTATTTAAGTTATGGACGGCCGTCGCCTCCTTCTGCGAGGCAGTCATGTCCGCAAAGGAGGCGGCGGAGCGAGAGCGGGAGTCGACCACCACACTCCCCTCCCGCCAACGCAGGCCACGTCGGCGGCGCCGGAGGTCAAATAACGACCTCCGGCCGCCGTAAAAAGCGGCCGCGGGCGGCCCCTCGGGGGAGGATCCACCGCCCGCACCATTGCCGCGAGGGTGAGGGCTGCGTGCTGTTCCGCAGCCCTCCCCCCCTCAACTCCTAGAGTTGTTAGGAAAGCGCCGGGGGGACGAAATCCTGACCCCCTGGCACCAACTCTTTAGAAGGGGCCCGCCTCAAGACAAAGGGTGGGCCGGCGCCGGCCCGGGCCACGAGATCGGCTGGCCATATATCCGTGGACCCGGGCGTAGGCGATAGGAGAACAGCGGGGTTTTTTAGTGGGTAGTCGGATGGCCAAACATCTTTCCCGGAGTCCCACATATCCCTCGGTCCCCCCGGGCCGGGGGAACCCGTCAAGAGAGGTTTTTCCCCGAGACCAAAAAAAATCCGAAACGAAGACGTAAATCTTTTTTTATATATTTTGGTATTTTTTTATAAAACATTGGTAAACTTTTAACTTGGAAAATACAAAATTATATCTGTTATGTTTAAGAATCATTTATATCATAGCTTAATATACTCACCAATTAAGTTTCCTGAAAAATATTCAAAAATATTCATTCCAAAGCCAAGAAAAATTACAATCGAAATTTTGTTCTCTTATTCCGCATTCTCCGTATTGTCTTAAGAGAGTCTTAACGTTTGTCTTGAAAAGATATCGCTTCTTGCTGACGTATAATTAGTTCTGACCCAATTCTTTAAGGAAAAGTGCCACGGAAATTCCTTTAGTCGATTGTAAGCGGTCGTTTATAGGTGGTTTATTGAGACAGTTCTTTTAGTCGAATAACAAAAACCTCTTTGTAACAAAAACACTAGCTTTTATTACAATACTGATGCAATAAAAGTAAATATTTTGTATTCGGCTTCATAGTATATTTGTCAGAATTAGCAAAACCATAAATATATCTGAAAAATTGAAAAGCATAGATGGGTAAGTTATGGAATGATAAATTTTAATTAAGCATTAATTTTAATCCGTACAGAGACGGAGAAAAAAACACTGACCTCTGCGGCTGGGCTCGACCTGTCGTAAAAAGCGACTAAACAACCCAAGCTAGGTGGTAGGACTCCAATCCCGTCTGAATGGTAACCACCCATGGTTATTAAATAAGCCGCCAAAATAACCTTGTATTGTGTTCATAAGTGACCAGGTTTCAGTATCACTATGGCGATGGCAGCATGTTAACGATGCCTCGATGTAAACATCTATAGGCGACGGTAATTACTAGCTACTAATAAAAATTCGTATATAAAAAGGTTAAAGGAAGGAGGGGATTAACTAAATGTCTAATGAACAACACATATATAATACTCTCTTGTATGTAAAATATTAAGGTCCCTTTTTATGTATTTCGTAACATAATTCAATATATTAAGCAAACTGTTATAGAAATATCCTCTATTTTATATGTGCGCGCAGTACGCCGCTGACACAAGAGCCTGCAACACTACACCGCGATAATGAGTTTACTATAGGACTCTCGACGTCCTTGCTCTCCCAATAATGGCTCGTGTTCTCACAACTATGAAAAATGTTGCTACGAAATGACGTATTAAACGTCTCCTCTTGAAGATCGTTTATAGGTATCTTATTAAAATTGTATTATAGTTATTAAAAGCGAAGTGTAAAATTTAATGTTATTATTAATAAAAAATGTTTTATGTATTTAAACAAAGTGATATTATGAATTATCATAATAAAAACACGTTTATAATTTGACAAATGTTAATAATGGATAACAGCTGTGGAATATTAAGAACGTATTATAAAAGTTTATTTATTATATGCCGTAACGACTGACTTAGACACCATTTTGAATCTGGAACCAATTGTCAAATTCATTCACTTATTCAGTGATTACGACTCAAATAAATATTGACATAACCCCTCCTGATGTCATGACTCAGCAATTATTAAATCAAAAAGAAAACCTTTTGGTAACACCTTGAAAATATTTAGGGAAAATATATAAGAAGTTCTTCAAAAAATGTGATTATTGATGTCTAACTTTGTGTATAGACGTGTGTCTGTGTGCCTAAAAAAATAAGACCGTTGTGTTGAGGTTAGTGGCACGTGTTGTAATAATATCCCAACTAAGGTAAAGGTCCTCATTAGTGGTCAACACCCGGCGCCTTTGATCAACGGTTGGTGGGACGTAGTAATTAAAATTGTCGGCGTAACCCATTATGAAAATTCAGCATACATAATTTTCACCACAAAACATTCATTATACAGACCAATGTTATATATTATGTCAAATGTACATTTTGATTCTCGTTTATGTACTTCCTGTACTGAAATTTTATATATCAATATTCTTTCACAATCATATTATTTCTTATGTACTGTTTGTTCGGTCCCCGCCTAGACGTAGATAATAATTTATTGCTCTGTCAATTTTGATGACTACCCTCATTTCTGTGTGAGGCGAGAGTAATGATTTAGAAAATTAACCGCCATCTTGGCTGTCAACATTTGATAAAATAGTTAAGAATTTGTACCGTGTTCGTCGTGTTAAAGACTAATTTTCATACTTTAAAAAGTACTGTATTAACGCAATCTGCAGATAGAGGCTGTTCAGACCAGAGAGAGATCTTAATGGCAACAAATTAATAGCTCAAAAGAAGGACAACATTTGATTTTGAATTTAATAAGCCGCTATCGCCCATAAATATCAGCTATATGCCTTGAACCTATTTTGACCGTTCTTCAGAACTACGCACGATCTCCACATGTCTAATAGTGCATCTAATGACGAAAAAAATGACCCTTGAACGATGTCAAGGAAGTTCTTTGATTGCCAGTAAGAGGTTAGATATATTTTCGCCTCATAAAGCCGCTATAGCCATACCAACTAAGCTTTCGTCATATATTTTCATATATTACATGATAAATAAGAACTTTGTTAATACACAATAATTTTTACAATAGCCTCCATTCTGTCTGATAAGAGAATTGTACTCGACCTCGATTTTCGACTTATATGGATACCAAATACAATACAACCCCGAACAAAAACTAATTGAAACCTTTTCGCCGAAAACAGAAAATTTAAACGCCCAGCCAAACATTATTCATTACAGCGAACTAGTTGAATAAAGCTTTGGTTATGCTGCACAAGCAAAGCGAGTAACTCATTTCGCTTTATTAAAGCACAGCAGCAGCGTGTTCGCGATCCCACTGGCATTGCAAACACCCATAGGCGACGGTAACTGTCCTACAGCAATAAAAAAAGCAATCATTATACGCATATAAAGTATAGTAAAACCTCGGCAAGTCAAAAACCTCCTAAACTCGAATGAAATGTTGTTTTCCCATCCCTTCAACCCCCTAAACCTCCGCTATTCGAAATCTGAACCCTCTATAAGTCTAAATAATTAGTGAGTATATATGCAAATTCAGTACTTATTTTCCCTCTTCTTCCTCCTGCTCTTATCCCACATTATATGGGGTCGGCACAACATGTTCTCTCCTTCCACTCTCCTCGCCCGAGAACGGCGGTCTGAAGCTCAATGTGGCGAAGACCAAGTACTTGGTCTGCAACTCCACAGATCCCACACCCGTGCGCATAAGCGGCGATTCGGTCAAGCGCACGGATCTATTGATCCTTACCTGGGTTACCTGGGATCTGTATTTCGCGCGTCTGGTGACATTGATTGCGATATTAAGGTACGCATTGCTGCCGCGTGGGCCAAATGGCATGAGGTGACTGGTGTCATTTGTGACCTCAAAATACCGGTTAAATTGAAGGGACAGGTCTATAAGAACATCATTAAGCCTGTCCTTTTATACGGATGTGAAGCGTGGCTGGTGCTAGAGCGACATAAGCAGGCACTGCGAGTCACGGAGATGTATATGCTGCGGTGGATGTATGGAGTAACGTTGAAGGACTGCGTTAGGAATTCTCACATTCGCGGCAGCCTTCATGTCCGTGACATTGCAGATAAATTGCAGGAGTGTCATCTTCGCTGGTATGGCCACGTTTTACGGCAACCGGCTACTTACGTGGGGAACAAATGTCTGGCCATACCGCCACCACTGGGCCCCGTCAGTAAGGGTAGACCCAAAAAGTGCTGGCTTGACGTCGTAAAGGTTGATATACGTGCCAATGGACTGACCACCGGAGATGTCGAAGATCGTGTGAAATGGAGAAGAAAAAGTCGAAAAGCGGACCCCGGGCACCGAAGCGAGAGTTTGGGTTGTAACCGGGACTCAACACTAAGATGATGATGATGATGATGACCCTCCTCTGATAGCAGTCATCTTAACATTCACACCCTTTTTTGCCATATCATCTTTTACGCAATCCATTCATCTTTTTTTGGTCTACCTCTACTCCTGTATCCGTCCACTTATTTTCCCTTTATAACTCGAAAAAATAAATTAGATCTTTGTATTTCGAAAATAGCAATGTCTGACTTACAATCTTTACAACACGATTATTGGAAAACTGACTAAAAATTTACCGATAATATACAGCATTGTTCCTTATAAGTATGGCTTTTATTTATTACACTTCTCTAACTCAAAATTAGTTGGTATAAATCTTAACCTATACAAGTCGAATGTTTTGTTACAAAATTTGGCCCAGGTTTTTACTTACTGGTTCTACTCTGTATACTATGCACACTACTACTGACTACTCACAGCGTTATCTAGGCCTAAAGTAAGGAGTAGAACATAGTGCTATGGGTACTAGACGACTGATTGGTATTACGTATATATATTTTTTATTGCTGTAGGACAGCAGACGGGCTGACTGCTCGCTTAGAATTTAGCAGTTACCGTAGCCTATGGGTGTTCGCAATGCCAGTGGCATCGCGAACACGCTGCTGTCCTATAAGGGTACAGGTACTTGGGTTACTAATGCTGGAACACAACACAAGGTTATTATGGCGGTATACTTAAGACCGAAGGTGGTCGCTATCCAGACGGGCTTGAGGCCCTTTTTTTTTTTTTTTTTTTTTTGGTCTCGGGGAAAAACCTCTCTTGACGGGTTCCCCCGGCCCGGGGGGACCGAGGGATATGTGGGACTCCGGGAAAGATGATTGGCCATCCGACTACCCACTAAAAAACCCCGCTGTTCTCCTATCGCCTACGCCCGGGCCCACGGATATATGGCCTGCCGATCTCGTGGCCCGGGCCGGCGCCGGCCCGCCCTTTGTCTTGAGGCGGGCCCCTTCTAAAGTGTTGGCGCCAGGGGGTCAGGGTTTCGTCCCCCCGGCGCTCTCCTAACAACTCTAGGAGTTGAGGGGGGCCGCGGAACAGCACGCAGCCCTCACCCTCGCGGCAATAGTGCGGGCGGCGGGTCCTCCCCCGAGGGGCCGCCCGCAGCCGCTTTTTACGGCGGCCGGAGGTCGTTACTGACCCTCCGGCGCCGCCGGCGTGGCCTGCGTTGGCGGGAGAGGAGTGTGGTGGTCGACTCCCGCTCCCGCTCCGCCGCCTCCTTTGCGGACATGACTGCCTCGCAGAAGGAGGCGACGGCCGTCCATCCGGGCTTGAGGCCCTACCACGTAGCTAAGAACTTTAAAAAGGTTTAAATACTTTTCTATTCCAAAAATAAAAAAATCATATATATATATTAAATATTGTGTGTGACCTAAAATAATAGAAAACAATTTCCGATCCATTTTCACTTGTCGCTTCTTCATGAATTAAAGTTCATTTTGGTATGTAAAACGAGGGAAAGTTCCCCTCGTAAGACGCCTGTCACTTTAGCTAATTGAAACTTCGTGACATGGGCCGACACAGTGTCACGATGTCATTTTAAAGTATGGCCGAGGCGTTGACGTAGCATTTCCCTGCAGAAATACGTAGCTTTTGATGTAGTTATTTTGTTTGTAGTTTTTTCTTGAATAGTATTCTGAATGAAATAGAGATGAAGCTCAAACTCATTTTCACTTGAGTATATACTAGAACAATGAACCTAAAAGTAAAAACCTTAAAAATATAATAAAATAATTAAAATATATTAATAAAAGGAGTCCCTTTAGGCAAGGTTCCGAAGATACTGGCAGCGTTCCCCCTTTGAATAGATAACTGCCAGAGGTAACTGCCAGCTCTTCGGTCTCCTGTGACGTCGACTAACCTCTTTGCTATTTCCTTAAAAAGCCTTATAGCTCTAGGACCCCACGGACCAAGGGTCTCGACACCGAATGGGATAAAATTATATTCGGAGCCTAGACCAGAGGTATTCGCATGCTTTAGCTTTTTCAGTCGCTTCACAAGCCGCACCAGCTCTGTTGTTGGTTCCATGTAGATGGGAAGGGGCCAGCGTGTCTGAACAGGTTGCATCCCATACCAGCACCCGGCCCATCCTCCTTTCAGTCGTATGCTTTTGCATTTACATGCCAAAACTGGGATAAAACTTATTTAATTGATTAAAACTAATTATTTTGATAAAAATAAACCAATGAAACAAAACGAAATGGATGTGGTAATTTAATTCAATAATTTCAAATGCATAACGCCTCACTGCTGAGCTCGGGTCTCCCCTTAAATGGATGTATATCGTCCAAGCCGGATTTCCGGGTTACACAGTTCCGTATAAGTTTTCTTATAAGTTATTAAGCGACGGTGTGTGAATGTGTTATATGCATATTAGGCGAGAAAAATTGCATACTAATGTTGGATTAGAAGTCTTGACTTCATGATTAATCTACGTACCTGCTCAATACGTTTAAATTATCATAAATTTCATAAAAATCAAAAAAGCTTATTTAAAGACTAAAGGCCGATTCAAACAAAACATGCCTCAAGTTGAAATGTACCGAATTTATTAATTAACTAGCTGTGCCCGCGATACCGTCCGCGTGGAATAGTGACTAAACCCTAAAATATAAATGAAATATGCAAACGGTCAGTATTATCGAATGCAACTGTTACGCCATGCGCCTCCGGAATACGTACGTTCGAACCTACAAAGTCCAGCCTAAGCTAAACCTTATTTCATATGATTGATGACATAAATCTGAGGTTAACTTAAATTGGAAATTCAACCTACAATGTCCAGCCTAAGCTGAACCCTATTTCATACGATTGATGATATAAATCTGAGGTCAATTTAAATTGGAAAATATAATTTCCGAAACTTATTATTTTTAACAAAAACTATTTTTTTTTATAAAGTAAAAATAGCCTAAGTTACTCCTTGATACATCAGCTATCTGCCAATGAAAGTCCCGTCAAAATCGGTGCTACCATTTCAGAGATTAGCCGGAACAAACAGACAGACAGACAGACAGACAAAAATTGTAAAAAATGTTGTTTTGGTTTAAGTACCGTGTCCGTCCGAATGTACTTAGTAAAAAGCGATTATTTTAATATTACAAACAGACCCTCCAATTTTATTTATTTGTATAGATTATGTTTTTGTTTTAATTCTGATATCTGTTTATGCTGGTCTTATAACATTGTCTTAAGTTATAAACATATTTTTTGTTTCATTTCTATCTTACTATTGTTTGGGAAGTGTAAATAAAAGGTATTATAATTATTCGGGCTCGTCAAAGCTTTGAATGCTGAGAAACAGCAGCCAGACCGACTGCCTACTTAATAGTAAGCATCTACCGTCGCCTATGAATCATCATCATCATCAGCATTTCAGCCGGAAGACACCCACTGCTGGACAAAGGCCTCCCCCAAAGATCTCCACAGCTGCCCTCATCTAACCTATTCCGGCGACCTTGACCAGATCATCGGTCCATCTTGTGGGGGCCTACCAGCATTGCGTCTTCCAGTACGCGGTCGCCATTTGAGGACTTTTCTGCCCCAACGGCCATCTGTCCTTCGCGCTATGTGCCCGGCCCACTGCCACTTCAGTTTTGCAATCATCCGGGCTATGTCGGTGACTTTGGTTCTCCTGCGAGATCGAATCAGAAATGAGGAGATTCCGAGCATAGCCATATGAATAGCATATAAATGTTTGTCAATATTTATATTATCTATATTTACACAAATAAATTGTCATTACGATCAAAATGTAATGAAAAAAGTAAACATGATGATGGTTGGACACTAGTGACAAGGAATAAGAATAAAGTAAATAGATTTATTGGTTATAAGGGCAAAGCACCTATCAATCCAGAAGGCAAATTCAAGGCCGCAGACTTGAAAATTCCGATTTATATATATAATGTTGACAAAACAGTAAGTGAAGAAGATATTATGGAGTATATAAAGGAAAAGTCAAATTTATGTGTTAAAGTAGAAAGAATGCAAATGAAAATAACGAAGGAGTACAATAGTTATAAAATATATATACCAAAACACAAAGAACACTTCTTTCTTAATGAAAATTTTTGGCCAGAGGGAATTTCATATCGTAGATTTATAAGTTTTTTAAGAAAACCTGGAGATACGTTTAAGTCAATGGATAATGAGAATATTATAAATATTAAAAATGGATAAAACAATAAATTTCATAACTTTTAATTGCAAATGTGTGAAGACTTCTGTAGACTGCATTAGGCAGCTGTGTGTATCGGCAGATGTTATTGCATTACAGGAGACGTGGCTTTTACCGCATGATTTGCCTTTCCTGGGTAATATTCATAGCGAATTCGCTTACACTGGTACCTCAGCTGTCGATACATCTATAGGAACACTTAGGGTAAGGCCCCATGGAGGCGTTGCGCTACTCTGGAGGAAAAGTATGTTTACAACTGTGAGTGTCATCAAATGTAATAGTGTACGTCTTGTGGCAGTTAAAGTGAAGTTATTAGATCGGGACATACTTATTTTCTCAGTATATATGCCCACCAATTGCAGTGAGAATCTGACCGAATTTACCAGCTGTCTAAGTGAGATAAACTCCGTAATTGAAACAAATAATATTCAAACTGTCTTTATGTTAGGTGATTTTAATGCACATATAAATGAATTATTTTATAAAGAGCTAACGATGTTTTCCAAGGAACAATGTTGGTCGTGTGCGGATGTTGAACTGCTGCCATCTCACACATATAAATTTGTAAGCGAGGCTCATACATGTCGTAGGTGGCTTGATCATTGCGTTGTGACAGAATCTGCTCGCCGTACCATTATTAGCGCGCAGATTTTATACGATACCTACTGGTCTGATCATTTTCCTATGAAAATAGAATGTAAGTTGACGTTAATGAAACCTAATGAAATAGTAATTAATTCTAATAAATATTGTAGTCATGTTGTTTGGGGTGAGAGAAATGTAAGCCAAATAAAACATTATTCAAATTTATGTAACAGTAAATTAAGCCAATTTATATTTCCACCAGAACTTGATAATTGTATAGGTAAAACTTGTCAAAATCATAACCATAATATGTTAATAGATAGACTGTACAATGACTTAATAAATATTATAAAAGATGCATCAAGCGTAAGTGCAGGTAGTTTTAGAATGGACAAAACATTTAAGCCACTAGCTGGGTGGAACAAATACGTTGGAATCGCTCATGGCAAGGCTCGGATGGCATATCAAGTGTGGAAACTATATGGCCACCCACGTTCAGGAAATATTTATGATAATATGTGTAATACTAAAAAAGATTTTAAGTCCAAATTAAAGTGGTGTCGTAATAAACAAGAACAAATAAAAATGGACATTATTGCTGAAAATTACAGATTAAAAGACTTTAAAAGTTTTTGGAAACACACAAATAACCTGAATCCCAAGCCGAGCCTACCTGTGAGTGTTGCTAATGAGTGCAACCCATTGAGGGTGGCTAATATTTTTGTAAATCAGTTTAATATTGAACCTATGCTACCCTGTAAAATATCTGAACCGCTGCATGTGTTCGGGGCACGGGCCGTGGCCCAGGAGATTAAACTGAATTTCACGAGTAAAGATGTAGCTAACGTCATCAAGAAGATGGTATCCGGAAAATCTCCGGGGCATGACGGCTTGAGCGTTGAACACATTAAGCATGCAGGTGGGCAACTACCAAAAATTTTGGCACATATTTTTAATTTATGTTTGAGCCACTCTCACTTGCCACATGAACTTATGAAAACTGTTGTAGTTCCTATAGTAAAGAATAGTACAGGTGACATATCGGACCCTAGTAATTACAGGCCCATTTCTCTAGCTACTATTATGGCCAAAGTGCTGGATACCTTGATTGACATACATTTGGCCAAATGTATAAACCTACACGATGCTCAATTTGGCTTTAAACCAGGACTTTCGACGGAGGCTGCCATTATGTGTGTCAAGCAGGCTGTTCAATACTACACACAAAGAAAAACGCCTATATATGCGTGTTTTCTAGATTTATCTAGGGCTTTTGATTTGGTATCCTATGATATATTATGGGAGAAACTAAAAAATGAAACAAAAGTAGATAGTGCTGTCACAAAATTATTAAGATATTGGTACCAAAATCAGATGAACTTTGTTAAATGGGCTGGTGCGACGTCTGATTTGTATAGGCTAAAGTGTGGAGTAAGACAAGGGGGGATCAGCTCACCATGTCTTTTCAACTTGTACGTCAACGCGTTGATTGAGGAGCTCAGCAGTGCCTACATTGGCTGTCACATCGACGGAGTTTGCGTCAATAATATTAGCTACGCTGATGATATGGTGCTGCTGAGCCCATCGATCGGTGCACTGAGGCAACTCATAAGTATTTGTGAACGCTACGCAGAATCTCATGGGCTCAGGTATAATGTCAAAAAGAGCGAGTTGCTGGTTTTCAAGGCTGGCTCCAAGATATGCACTTCTGTGCCAATAGTTTATGTTGGTAATACTCCTCTTAAACGTACTTCCCAGTTTAAGTATCTGGGCCACTGGCTGACCGAGGATCTAAGTGATAACCTAGATATTGAGAGAGAACGTAGGGCTTTAGCTGTCCGACGCAATATGTTGGCTCGCAGATTTGCAAGGTGTGGACGGGATGTCAAGCTGGTTTTGTTCAAGGCCTATTGCCAAACCTTCTACACCTGTAGTCTGTGGCTGAGGTACACGCGGGCGGCAATCGATGCCCTGCGAGTGCAGTATAACGACGCCCTCAGGATTTTGTTGGGGTTGCCTCGTTTTTGTAGTGCATCGATTATGTTTGCAGAAAATGCTATTGACAGCTTTCAGGCCCTCATGCGTAAACGTTGCGCAGCTACCTCAACTAGGTTCCGTGATAGCCCTCACAGTATGGTGGCAATTTTATGCAATCGGTGGGATAGCCCAATGATTCGCCACTGGGTACAGCTGCACGCACCAGTCGCGACATGGACATTTTGATCATTTTATATTTGTGTTTACTAACAATAGATTTTTAAGTTTACTTATAATTTACTAACCCACTATGGACATGATTTTGTAACTGTCTGAAATAAATAAATAATAATAATAATAATTACATAGGGCAAAACTTTAGCACGCTTTACATCAATGAGAAATCAATCGGTGCTGTTTTTTTTATTGCTGAGGAACAGTGGACAGGCTGACGGTCCACTCAATATTAAGTAGTTACTGCCGCATATACATCTTTCAAGGGTATCGCGAACATGCTGCTGTCCTAAGGGTGCTGGAACCTGAGTCACTAATGCCGGAACACAATACAAGGTTATTATGGTGGTATACTTATACATCAGGGTGGTTGCCATTCGGACGAGCTTGAGACTCTACCCAGCAAAAACTAAGAAAGATAATACCGTTCTTTTAAATACCTAGTTATAATACATTGTGATTTATTATAAGAAAGAAAGAAAGAAAGAAAATATATTTTATTGGTACAAAAATGACAAATACATACAAAAATCTATATAAAATAAAAACAAAGAAAAACATTATATCGTTATCGGTATATATAATAAGATAGGGGATATCTATTATTATTATTTTTTTTCTGCCAATATCTGTCACTTCTGTATCCAATGAGGCCCGCTCACTCAGCATAATGCCAAGTTGAAACCAATCTAATTTCGACTTGACGCTGGTTTTCAGTGGGAGCCTTAACTAAGAGCATAGTTGACCCTTTAGATTTTGATAAAATTATTTGGTTTTAAAATTAATACAGTACGAAAATTAAAAAAAAAGGGGTAAATAGATTATTTTAGCAAAATTATTTGATATTAGACTATATGATGGAAAAAAAAATATTGTAATAGATACATTAAGTTATTTAAGTAGCAGATATAAATTAACATGATACACAATATTACTTGTAAGTCGTACATTCTTTAAATGAATTATAACACGATATGATTCAAACAATATACATACAATAGTATTTTGAATTAAAATAACAAAAGAAGGGAGCATGAAATACTTTCCGTAACTAACCAGATAAAGTTAATATTAGTGTGACATTTATTCACGAATTCAGGGAATTATTACCATCTCGATAGCGATAAGCAAGTTTAATCAAAACAAAGCCCCTCAGCATACCAAATTAGTCGGGAATCGTAAATTCATACTTGGAGTTATAAATGTAGTCAGGTTATCTTACGTACATGTTAAGATACAAAAGGAACATTATACCAAGGAAAAGGCACGGATTGCGTAAAAGATATGGCGATTGATTATTTATTTATATGGTGTAGTGTATGCAATTTAGTCTATGGTACTAGCATACTTATTGCCTTACCACGAGACAACATAAGTACGTTGTCTCGTGTTTCTATATTTAGTTGTCAAGATGTCACTGTTAAGATAAGTCACTGGCGAGTATGAGCGACATAGGTTTAAGTATGCCATCAATACCTGTGTTGCCTTCCAGCTTAAGCGACCCAGGATCCAGTTCCTCGAGGTGAACGGCAGCATGTTAGCGCTACTCCTCGCATCGCAAATATCTATATACGGTGATAACTACTTACTGTTGAGTGTTCTGTCAGCCTTTCTATGCAGTAAATAAATAAAAAGAACCTATTGGTTTCTCATCGATGCAAACCATGGTGAAGAATGCTCTATATAATGAACTGAAATACTTATTTGCAATGGTCGATGATGAAACTGGGAATCGTGAGCTCCCAAATGCAATATTTATTAGTGGTAGTAAAAATTTTATAATATCGCCAATCATCAACATGAAAATTCAGATTCAGGCCAATATATTTCGGGGCGGAACTAATAATTCCGTGCCATATATTACACGTTGACAGATATTAATAGGTTGACATATCCAGGATATTCATTATTTATGTTTCACGAATTCATGCCGCTTTTTGGATATAAAGAAATTTCGCTTGGATTGAAATTAACTTTTTCGCGTAATTTTTAATATAACGCATGACTTTGGTTCTATTGCCATGGTATTAAAGGTGTTTCATTTCTGTACATACATGGGGTACGATACGCTAAGCAACAGTATCCTGGGTACGTCCTGAATATTTTCGCTTGCAGTCTCGATTGCTGAATTGAATATGTAATCATGTTATTTGACAGATACATATTATTATTAATAATAAAGTTAGAAATGGATCCTTCTCATTAATTCAGTGAATATTATTCAGCTTTTCTTCGTTGAGGAAGAGCAGATAGCCTGTCTGCCGACATAATAGTAACTTAAGTAGTTACCGCCACGTATAGATGGCCAGGGGAGGGGTATCGAGAACATAATGTCCAGATGTCCACATAGAGGAATTATGTTACTAGGCCTATGTCACTTATGCTGGAACAAAACACAAGGTTATTATAGCGACATACTTATAAACCAGAGGTGATTACCACTCAGACGGGCTTGGAGCCTTGCCGCCGTTGTTTTGTCGCCTTTTACGACAGGCCCAGCTGTAGGGATATTAATCCGCCTCTGCACGAAGAAAATGCTTAATCGCAGTTAGTAAAACACTCTTATATACTCATTTTTAATTTTTGGTCGTGTGGTCGAACCCGAAATAAGAATACCCCTTGTCTAAACAAGGCCTAAGCCTGAACCTTTCCTTCATTTATCCTTTTATCCAACTTCCCTGTAAACTCTTACACTATGCCAACAAAAAAAGGAAGGAGAAAAACTAGACAGCAGCTGTCATTTTTAATATATTAAAAAATGTTATGAAACCATTCTCTCTGCCGGCAAATGTATGTGCGTGCCTATTCATCTTTAAAGAAATCATATATAACATGCAAAGCGGGGCTCAAGAGCGAGGATCAAAGTTCGGGTAAGTCCTTTTCCTTCCTTGTCCTCACACACTTTCAATCAAATTATATTATTACCACCTAGTACTTACTATTACTACTAGTGTTACCCATCATTCACTTAAGTTGTTCACGTATTGTAAATAACTTTACTAGATGGTGAGGCTCCAAGCCGGTGTGGGTGGCAACCACCCCTGGATTCTAAATATATCATCATAATAACCTTGTGTTCCGGCATAAAGCACCCAGGTTCCAGATTCCCTACGCCAACGGCAGTGTCAGTGGTGCCCATAGCGTCACAAACATCCATACGCGACGATAACTCTAATATAACTTCTCCTAATTGGGGATATGAATATTGACCTAAAACAAGATTCATTATTCAAAACGTCATATCTAGACACGCTTAGTGAGCACGGATTAATGTGTGGAATATCTGATTATACAAGAATTGAACCCAGAAACAACTTAGTCACAAAATCATGTATTGATCATATTTTTGCACGGTTCCCCACACTACATCCTTACTCAGCAGTGTTGGATGTCGTACTAGCCGACCACCGTGCTATTTTGTTTGTTTGCATTAACGATGCTCCGCCTGCACATATACAGCGTGTTTCAAAAAATATTATTAATCACGATTTACTTTTTTTTTTTTTTTTTTTTGTCACGATTTACTGAGTAATGAATTATTAAACATAAAATGGTCCATTACTAATGATATGAGTTCTCCAAATGATATACTTAATTTTATTAATAATTCTTTCAATCATGCAATTAAAGGTACGACGACAGCTAAAACATTTTTACTTAACAAGAAAAATCAACGATTGAAAGTAGCTTGGATAGATGAAAACA
Source organism: Malacosoma neustria (assembly GCA_963693495.1). Classification (NCBI taxonomy): domain Eukaryota; kingdom Metazoa; phylum Arthropoda; class Insecta; order Lepidoptera; family Lasiocampidae; genus Malacosoma; species Malacosoma neustria. The sequence goes on along the minus strand of OY856391.1, from coordinate 9,331,772 downwards.
TTAACCAACTATGTAAAAAGCGTGATAAGATATATCGTAGGTGGAAAAATAACTCATATGACCCAAGTTTAAGGTTAGAATATAATAAATTGCGGAATAAAATACATAAAATTTTAGAATACAAACGTAATAAATACTACATGCAACAAATAAAAAATAATTTTAGTAATACAAAAAAAATATACGGGCTAGTTAATCAAATGATGGGAAGAGTAGCTCTGTCCATTGATGAAGCTATACTTAAAGCATTTAATAGACAAGGAATCACAGAAAAAGATATAGCTGACAATTTTGCTTCGGGTTTTGACAAGGCTGTAAAAGACATAATTCCTTACTGCAAAGTTAAATTGTTTGATTCGAATGTATCTTGTAATAACCCTGATTCAATCATGTATTTTAAAAAAGCGTCTTCTGATAAAATATATGAAATTATAAAAAAATTAAAACCTCAGAAAGCCCCTGGTCTGGACAATATTAGAGTTTGTGACATCAAGAGTATTGGTAAAGAAATATCTACAGCCATTGCTAATCTCATTAATCGTTCGTTTGAGTCAGGAATTTATCCTGACGATTTGAAAATAGGCTGTGTTAGACCAATTTTTAAAAAAGGGAAACGTGATGATTATCTCAACTATCGTCCTATCACTTTGCTCTCATCTATAGATAAAATAATGGAAAAATATATATGTGGGCAAATGCAAGAATTTTTTAACAAAAATAATATAATATATTATAATCAGTTTGGTTTTCAAGCTGGCAAAGGTACATATAGTATTTTATCAAAATTTACCGACGATATTAACTCATATTTAAATAAATCACACATTGTTTTAGCTTTTTTCATAGACTTCTCGCGCGCCTTTGACACCCTAGACCACCAAAGACTTATTAAGAAACTTGAATTGTGTGGTATTCAAGGTAAATTACTAAATCTGTGTCAGAATTACCTAATTAATCGTCAATTTAAAGTTAAAGTAAATAGTTCCTTTAGTGATTCCATGCCAACGAAAGTAGGCACAGCCCAGGGTTCAGTAATGGGGCCTCTCCACTTTTTGGTCTTCGTTAATGACATGCATAAGTGCATAAAAAACTCAAGCTGTTATCAATTTGCTGACGACACTTGTTTAGTTATTTCAGGGAATAATTTACAAATAACTTGTGACCTTTTACAGTCTGACTTTGATACTTTAACTAAATGGTGTCATGATGCTGGTCTGGTGTTAAATTCAAATAAAACCAAGTTACTTGTCATTAAATCACCTTATAAAAAATGCTGCACTTTTAAAAACATAGTTGCACACGTACATGATTGTATCCATACAGCGCGCCCTATTTGTAATTGCCCAGAAATCGAAGTAGTCAATACTCATACTTATCTTGGCCTTACTTTCGACAATAAACTGAACTGGGAAAGTCATATAGAATATGTATGTAATAAACTAAGACAGTTCTTAGCAAATATAACAATATTAAAAAAACGTTTACCCTTTAAAACTAAATTAATGCTTTATAATGCATTAGGTGAATCATATATCCAGTATGGATTAACGAGTTATGGTCGCACCTTTAAGTCTTACATGAATAAAATACATAGACTGCAACATAAAATATTAAAAAATATTGTTTCCCTAAATATCAAACATAAATTTGCAGATGATGAAAGCAGTCTTTTTAAACACTGCAAGATTTTACCTGTAGAAATTCAATTTAAAAAAATGATACTCAAGGAAAACTTTTTTAATAAAAAAATACAAACTAAAATGAAGCACGCTGTATATACTCGGGCCGCTGCTCAAAATCGGTTTGCTACCAGCGGCGCGAAAAATATGTACGGCAAGCGCACAACTACCTACTTAGTTCCAAGATTATTAAACGATTTACCAACAAATATAAGAGATAATATAACCCAAAAAATATTAAAGCCTCACTTAAAAAATACTTTTTAGAGAAATTGTAATCTAAATTTACTCAGTCATTTGAACGTGCGTAGACTTAAGTTTCGATGGCATTGTACAAACCTTAGTGGTTTTTTGTGTTATTATTTTATTAAGCCAATGTAATAACTGTGAATTTGATAAATAAATTAAAAAAAAAAAAAAAAAAAAACTGCTTACTATTCAGTAAGTTGTCATCCTGTTTGTTGATCTTTTTGAAGCCTTCTTTGCAGTTACTACTAGGTTACTCTAAAGTAGCTTTCAGTCTGTAAAATTACAATTCAAGCCATCTTTTATTCTATTTTAAAAATAAATCTTTTTGAAATGGGAATAAATCCGGCATTTCTCATGAGTCTAGTCTAAGGGCTTGTTCACACGTACGACCACACCACGTCGCATCGACAAAATGCTGTCAAGCAGTGGTTACGTGTGAATAGTGTCGTGCAGCTTTTTGTAGTTGCGTTGTGGTACCGACAAAATATCGATGTGGTTGCATTATATGAATAAAATGAATGAACCGAAGGAGGGGAAGAGTGCGGGCGGCGTGCGCGCACTGTCGTTGCGTCGACGCAGCGTTGCGTTTGCGATGTGGTCGGTATCTCACACACGGTCGACAACGACTGCAAAATGTGGTACGGGTGAATAGTCCTATTCATTTTCAATACGAAATATACACCCGGCCACGTGGTGTGGTTGAGGTGTGGTTGTGGTCGTGGTGTGGTCGTGGTACGTGTGAAGAAGCCCTAATACTCGTAGCTGTGAGCTTGACATGAGTTATGCGACATTCGGCCCATTTTTACTGACGATACGTCACGTAAGAGCTCTTTGAATAGCTTTTGTTCTTTTTTACAAATGTTAAACCGCTCTGACATATTTGCTCATATATGTTGTAATAATAAAATAAAAAGACTTGTGTTACAATTACTATGCAAACGGTGAAAGTATCTGGTAGCTCAGTGGTTACACTTGGAAACCAATCTAGAGGTCCTGGATTCGGATCGCGCAGTGGCATGAATCGCTTAAGGTATTCGCACATTACACCGACTCACTTAACCTAAGGGCGTATACCTTTACCTAAGGTATACATACGACTTTAACTTACAAGTTGACAAATTTACTCTTAACTACCATAACATAGAGCTTACATTTCAATGCCATACTGTGAGTTGCGTTGGAGTTGAGTCGGCGTTGAGTCGGTGTAATGTGCGAATACCTTTAGGCAGTGTTTCTCGTCTAATGTGCATATAATAATAACGTCCCACTGCTGGGTTCTGACCTCCTCCTAGAGTAAAACGGATTGGCGGGTTGACGGCACAGAAGCTTAGATACAATCGTGCAGCCACGACACGCTGACTATGTCCTGCATCCAGCAACGCCATGATTTAGGAGACTTCTCTGGGCAAGGTATCCATATTTTTAAGAAAAGATCTCTTTGGTAGGATATCACAGAGCTTAGTTAACAATCACGATCTGCTCGTTTCAGAGCTCAATTAAAAAAACGATAATTTATGCAAATAAAATTTTGATGCAATTGAATACACGTTGAAAACAATCTCTACAGACTGCAAAGATAAATGGTATTAAAAAAGTACAGTGGAATCCGTTTATAACGAAATCGAAGGGAAATGACAAACACATCATAAGCGAACGTCATATAAAGCATTTTGAAGTAAATAAACAACTTCTTATTTTTATTAATTTTATATTTTATCTGTGTATTTATTTTAATAGATAGAAACACAGCATATTAAATCAAAATATATGTAAAAATTGTACTTAATAAGTTCATTATATCTTATCACGTTATAATTTTACATAATAAATTTATATTACATTATATATGTTATCCGTGCAGAGGCGGAGAAAGAATACTAACCTCTGCGGCCGGGGTCGGCGTGTCGTAAAAGACGACAAAACAACCCAGGGTGGGTTAGCTACGTGTAGGGCCTCAAGCCCGGCTGGATGGCAACCACCTTTGGTCTTAAGTATGCCGCCATAATAACCTTGTGTTGTGTTCCGGCATTAGTGACCCAAGTTCCTGTACTCTTATGGGACAGCAGCGTGTTCGTGATGCCACTGGCATTGCAAACACCCATAGGCGACGATAACTGCTAAATTCTAAGCGGGCCGTCAGCCTGTCTGCTGATCTACAGCAACAAAAAAAATCTTTTTTTATATTTTTACATAACAAATCAATAATGTCTATCTGCTTTTGTTTTTTCCTTATTGTATTGTACTAACTGTCTAGTATTATGTGCAACGTATGCCGAATGTCGCGTGATCCTCCCGAACACTGCCGAATGTGTTAGGAATCATGTCGGTCAGTATGACCGGGTATATATAAATAGGTCTTAATAGGCTACATGTCATTATAAGCGAAGTCATTATATCCGACTTGATTATACAATATTTTATATGAAAACCAAACTTCGCTGTATAATTACTTAATGTTAAGCGGTTGGTCAATATAAGTGGAGTCATAATAAACTAATTCTACACGTAATGTAATAACAATTTACAAGACTGAAAAACTTCCAAACTCGTTTAACAAAATGGGCTCAACTGTACTAATTTTCACAAAGAACCGTCAAATGTTTCTAAAATATACTTTCATGTGTTAATTTTCCCACGTAACATACTCCATCTAGCAGTACAGGTTATATATTATAACCGCGCCAGAACGTTCAAAAGTTATTATAAGTTCGCTACATATATTTCCATGCGCGTACATGTGAAACGTGATTTTAAAATTTTATCTTTCTCATTCTGCCGTAGACATAAAAGAGATCTAGCAAAGAAGATCGTCATATTTTAAGTTATCTTACAAAAGGTCTAACCCCTTTTGGTTTATAAAGAAATTAACCAATATCTTTATATTAGCCAATGTTACAACTAACTTAAAACTAATATGAAATAGGTACTAAGTTGTTTCAATTCTCGATTTATTGGACAACTCGATTTACAGATTGGTTCACATTTAAGCTCATCCCAGCGTGAAAACGAAAATTCGCGGACTCATCACCCTCACCGGCCTCAAAGAGGTTTATGAAAGTGTTGCGGGTAGAAAAACGTCACCTCTCGCGGCGCGACCACAGCGAACGAAAAAAGACTAGCACATGGATACAATGCGCAATCTCCACTGTCCTACTGTGCATTTCCACCTGAAAAAATGCGGTAGTGTATGAAGCGGTTTTCCCATGTCTATTAAAAGGTCTAATTACTTAACCTTCAAGTTTTTTATGAAGATGTTACTTTACAATGAACTATCAAATTTAATGAATAGAAGCTGTTTGATTTGTAATATATACCCGAAAGTTAAAAAGTACTAATAAATCTGTATTTTCGGAAATATATTATTCTCTTAAATTCTCTGTACAAAAGTTGTTTATATCAACAGTTGATTCGGGAACCATCAAAGCGTTCGTAGAGAGGAACGGAAATTGAAAATCTAATGTCGAAATTGGAATTCCAATGTTGGTGAAGCGCTGCAATTTTATGCACTCGGTTTCATTTTGGATTTTAATTTCAATGGATACATTTCACATAGCTTACAGATATACATGATTTTCTTTTTTATTACAACATATAATACAATAGTAGCATAATTTAGCACATACTATCGTTCGCAAAACGTATGTATACGTTTGGAAGTGCAGGGGTTCCTAGCCTCCAATAGATTTGTTGTTGTGTGCAGGCAGTTTTTTCTGGGAGGTCTTCTAGGTAGTCGTGTTACAATAAAAGTCAGATACTGTTGTTCCAGGATTCCACTTTTTTTTTGTTTGTTTTGAGCTGTTCGTCTCAGACGACGTAAGAGCGATAATGGACAAAGACATTCCGACCCGCTCCCACGGAGTCGATTAGCCGCAGCAGTATGCTCGGTGACGTATCTCCTGTGAGATGCAACTTCGGCTCAACCGCTTCATGGGGAGCAAGAGAGAACAAGCTATGTACATACATACATACATACATATAATCACGCCTCTTTCCCGTAGGGGTAGGCAGAGACCACTTCTTTCCACATGCTACGATCCTTACATACTTATTTCGCTTCGTCCACTTTCATTATTCCCTTCATACATGCTCTTCGATTTAGGGTACTCTTGACCTGGCCTTTTTTAAAGACTTCCCTGATTTGGTCTCGAAACGTCCGCCTAGGTGTACCCCTTCCAACACTTTCATTCACACTCGCCTTATACACTTTTCTCGTCAATCGTTCTTCATTCATTCTCTCGACATGGCTAAATCATCTTAGCATACCTTTCTCAATTTTTGTCACTACATCTTATTTCAGACCACAACGTTTTCTTATCTCACTATTTCTTATCCTGTCACTCAGTTTAACTCCTATCATACTTCTTCAAACGCTCTCATCTCAACTGCATTTATTTTACTTTCATGTTTCTTCTGCCATACCCAACTTTCACTTCCGTACATGAGTGTCGGAACCAACACCCCCTCATGCACAGCCAGACGAGCCTTGTTAGACACCTTCCGACTGTTCATAAAGGAGTGCAAAGCTCCATTCACCATGTTTCCTGCATTCACTCTTCTTTCAATATCACTCTCACACTTTCCATCTCCTGTAAACTTTGAACCCAGATACACAAAATCATTCACCTGTTCATCTCCAATCACGATATTGCAGTATGTCACTGCCTCATCTCTTTCAAACACCATCACTTTCGTCTTCTTTACATTCATCTTCATTCCCTTTCTAACAAAATCTCCACTCATAGCAGTTACCATCTCCTGCAACTCTCAACTGCCGAAGAGGCAAGTAATACTTGGTCATCAGCATAGAGAAAACATTTGACGAGTAACTCATTCATTCTCAACAAGCTATGTACGGCTGGAAATGGGCATTCACATCGACTTCACCAGCGAAGTCGATCTTATTCTAATCTACTACGGTTTCGAAATGTGTATAGGGGGAGAAGAAACGGCGAAAGAAACTCCTCTGCAGCACATCTATTCTATATGTAGTTTTTGGATTGAGTGATATGTGAGTTCATAGGCTATAGGGGACGGAAAGTGTCCCTAAACCAATTCAGTCGGGCTGGTAGACCATTATTTGTTTTATTAAAATATGCTGTATATATTTACAAAAGCAGTAAATAAGAAGATACTATGTTAATGAGATAAATATCTGTAAATGTGTGAACGAGATAGATGATGTATGCGCTTCATGTTGCGCGCCGTGAATATATTATATTAAAGCGGTTTTCGGTCAACCGTCACCCGCGCTTGAAACGGTGAAGACAAAGAAGAGCGCAGTGCTGCTAAATATGATATAGTAATCAGGCCGTTTAGTGTGTCAGGTGCCTGTACTACGATTTTTTATGAAAAAAATATAAGTCCGACTCCTAGATGTTTAGAATTCAAGTCATAACCAACAGGATACTTGCAGTAAGAGTTAAAGAATCTATTCCATCTCTTTTGACAAAACTTGTAAATAAGAAAAACGATAAAATATAAAGAATAGAATAATCGGGAAATCGCTTTCGGGAGAATTACCCTATGAATTAATATTCTATGACAACTCGTGCAAATTTAGTCCTAAAGTATCTTTATTTTTTTATACCGGGGAAACCGAATGACCAGCACCACGCTGGAACTCCGGGGGAAGTCGACGTGGCTATGTAGGCCTTACCGTTCAATCCCTACGGTGGCCACTTTTGCGATATGGGCCGAGATGTTATGGCCAGCGGTTGCCACCCAAAGCCTTACGTGGAGACATCGCAGAATCGACTTTTGGTCATTACTCTGCGATAGTCCCAAAGTATCTTGCAGAGCGCTTGTGTTGTGAATACTAGACAATTGAAATACTATTATTACTATTTAAATACTTTTATATCCTGAATAAACTCATGTTATATATATACACTCAAACTTGGGATAGAAACAGAAACCGGATACACAATGACAATGGTGAATATCGGAAAAATACGGGCTCTAAAACGTCGGCTTTGCATGTAACCGAGATTAGAAGAAAAACACAAATCGTCATGTCATGCTCACATTAAAAGGTTTATTGGCCCTTGTGAATCCAATTTTCATAGATGTAATATGTACCCTTTGTATGCGATGTCAAAGCGATCGGTTTTTATTCAAATACCAGCTTTGAGCAGTGCGATCCTGATTTCAAAAGTATTTGTCTTTTAGCGGATGTTAGAAATTTTATTTAGGATATTTTTCCGTTACTACTTCTTGGGTATTATATACCTAGTCAGGTCATAAATTCTGTCACATGTTTATTGTAAAATAATTGTAACAAGTTTATTCATTATGTAACCATTCATATACCAAAATGAACTTAACAAAACATAGATTCTTATGACATTAAAGTTTATTCAAAATGACCTCCGTGATTTTGAATACAGGCCTTCAATCTGCGCGGCCAGTCGTCTATCGCAGCACGAACGAGGTCCATGTCAATATCGGCGGCTGCCTTAATCAAGGATGTCTTGTATGACTCCAAATTGGGATCAGGCTTTGAGCACGCCTTTTCCTCCAAGTGTTGCCATATCTTGTAATCTAACGGATTCAAATCTGGACTGGAGGAGGGCCAGTCTTCGTGCCGGATGAAGTCGATTTCACGCGCCGCCAGCCAGTCTTGTGTGTTCTTCGCTCTATGAGCTGGCGCCGAATCTTGTTGGAATACCCAGTGCCTGTTATTGAACATGGTATGAGAAACAGGTTCCACAAGGTTCGTCAGGACTGTATTTTGATACACAACAGCATTCGTTTTTACACCTTTCTCACAAAAATGTACCTCTGTTAAGCCCCAATAAGAAACTCCCAACCATACCATGAGCGAGGATGGAAAATGACCTCGTTGGACACGCGGAATACGGTTGCTCGCTTCTTCACTACTGTGTGCGTACACCTTATCATTTTGTTTGTTGTAGCTCTCTTCTACGGTAAACATTTTTTCATCCGAAAAAAGAATTTCCCGATATTTTTTTCCCGCGTACCGCTTCAACAAAGCGCGGCATCTCTTCAGTCTCAGGTCCATTAGACGAGCATTCAAACGATGTCCTGTTTTTCTTCGATATGCCCGAAGCCCTAAGTCTTCATTTAACACCCTTTTCACCGTGGTTCTGCTTAACCCCATCTGAAGGGCCAACAGTTTCTGCTTACGTTTGGGATTTCTTTGAATTCGTGCCTTCACAGCTTTTATCACTGCTGGAGTCCTAACAGACCGAGGGCAACCACTTCTTGACCTGTCATCTACACTAGAGTCTTCATTGTATCGTTTGATGGTACGATAAACGAATCTTTTGGTTATATTCAAATTTTTCAGTATATATATATATATATATATATATATATATATATATATATATATATATATATATATATATATATATATATATATATATATATATATATATATATATATATATATATATATATATATATATATATATATATATATATATATATATATATATATATACTACACCTATGACTACACCGAAATTCATCAATATTGGTTCAGCGGTTTAGGCGTGTAAGGGTAACAAAGTAGTTTTACCTTTTTGTAAAAACCAATAATCGAGCCTCCTTTTTATGAATATATTCCAAAGCTTTTTAAGTATTCCAAAATCACCACATGTCCTAAGATATTTGTACAAAACGTGTATCATTTTCGTTCTTACTTTTTAAAATAATTCGTATGAAGCCAACATTTCTCAGAATCTCTAGAATCAAGCGCTCGGCGCGCTAACAACTTCCTTTGCGTGTAGAGTTCTTTCATTTTTTTTTTTTTTTTTTTTTTATTGCTTGAGTTCAGCAGACAGGCAAACGGCCCACCCTGGCAGGTGGTCACCGTCGCCTATGGACGTTTGCAGCACCAGAGGCACCACCAACGCGCTGCCGGTCTCGAAGAAATTTTATAACGCCTTTTTTGAAGAACCCCATATCATACCGCGCTGAGAAAACCTCAGCCGGAAGCTCATTCCAGATCCTGAGAGTACGCAACATGAACGTTCTGGAGAACCGTTTCGTACAGGAAGGAAGAGGCTCCAAGAAATGGGGATGAACACCCAGCCGATGGCGGGCAGTGCGGTGGTAGAAAGACGACGAGGGCATCATCCTAAATAGTTCTTCAGAACACTCCCCGTTGTACAGACGGTAGAATACGCAAAGAGATGCAAAGTCTCTCCGAAGTCCAAGCGTGTCTAAACCGTCTGTGAGCATGGGATCGCCGACAACACGAACTGCGCGCCGTTGGATCGAGTCTAGGGGATTGAGCTGACAGGCCGGTGCTCCAGCCCATAAATATGAGCAGTACTCCATATGCGGTCTGACCTGTGCTTTATATAGCACAAGCCGTTGCCTTGGACTGAAGTACTGCTTGGACCGGTTTAGCACACCTAGCTTTTTGGAGGCAAGCTTAGCTTTACCCTCCAATTGTCCCCTAAACTGCACATCATTCGTGATGTCGACACCAAGGATCCCAATACTACTTGCGATGGAAAGAGAGGTTCCTTGAAACTGTGGCGCAGGTGCGAACGGGGTTTTCTTGGCAGAGATTTTAATTATTATACCTATACCACAAAGCAGAACATTTAAGTTAAGCTCCCATATTTTAATAATGTCTCTCGGAGGAATTCAACTACTCCTCATTCCATTTTCAATGTGAAAATATAATGAACCGTCATGGTCTCTTCTATACGAAAAGTCAGGCAGATTATTTCGCCATAATAGACGCTACAACATTGTTCGCGCGGATCTGCTCAGCCTTGGAGTTCTAACTTTTCTAGAAACCTGTGGCCAGGAACGAAATTTCTGATATCATTGCCAGCCTGATAGATTCTGGCACAATCTCATATTTCAGTAACCAAATCTGGGGCTGGCATAGCTGCCTTAATAACTCAAATACGAGAACAACGGAAACGATTTGTCCCGTTGGTTGAAGCGATGGAGCGGGTAAAGATCCCCTTCAGAAACATTTCGAAGATGCTCATTGAATCCATCCATGATCTGAGGGCTGGCTCTTCTTGCAGCGAATATGCATTTCTATCCAACATGACAATGCTACCAGCCTTCTAGGTATTCTCCTTGATGATAGTGGTTTGTAATAGATTCTACTGTCAGCTTTTGTTTATTTTTGATGTTTTCTTTTCATTCTTAGAATAAGTGTAATTCGTTCTAAATAAAATTATTTCGCTCCGCTAATTATGACATTATCTTCTCCATGTGTGATTTGTCAAGTAAAAGGGGACTTGCAGACATTCAATTGATACCTGCTTCTAGGACTTATAGGCCTCTTACCTAGGGCAGTAAAAAGTACTGATCATAAGGATTTTTGTTTTGTTTTGAAATGACAATCGCATCATATTTCATCTAAAAAACACTAGTTTCGTTTGTCACATAAACCGTAAATATAATAGGAAAAACAGAGTAGTAGTATTCATGATATTTGTGCCTGCTGGCTTCTTTTAGGTGACAAAGATAATACGACTAGTAGATAGTAATACGACTTACCTGAACAAAAGCTTATTTTGTGTAGCCCCCAGAATATATAATCACTTGCCCAAATTGCTAAAAGATACTAATTCTGAACATTCTTTTAAAAACAAATTGAAGCAAATGTTAATTGAGAAGTCGTATTATAACTTAGATGAATATCTGAAGGACAAGTTTCTAAATTAAGGGCAAATTATTATGGAATTGACATAAAAAAATGGATACATATTATTTTATTAATTTGATAAATTATAAATATAATGTAATATAATTATGATAATTTTTTTCTTATTTGTTAAAATTTTAATTCTATACTTTTTGTGTTTCAAATTAATAAAAAAATTAGTTATAATAAAATTATAATTGCAAATAAATGAATATGTTACTATTATTTTGTAATAATTTGAAGCATAAAAATACATTTATAAATATTGTACGCCTTAAAAAGGCAAACTGTTGATACAAAATGTACTTAACAACATTATAATGTACACAGTTCTAACAATAAATAAATAAATAAAAGATTACAAAAAGATGATGATTATAGTCTTGGACTACAATAAAAATTAATATTACGTTACTAATGTGGAGGACTCTACAATAGACATGACGGATTCTAAGTGAAAGCTCATTATTGTAAAATACATATAAACAAATAAAGTTCTTCATAACATAAATCCGAATGCTACTCTTTGCCAAACAAGTTTACTATTCAGTGTCAAGTAACTTTGCTGTTGCATACTAACTTCAAGTTAACTGGGTGGAGAACTTTAACCGACGACGCTGGCCTTGATTGGTTTATTGACGACATTTAGAGTTCAAAATTAACTAATATATTCCTCGTAGCGTGTATTTTGAAGAGTATTAAAAATTTGTGAATACAAATATTCTTAAATTATCAAATGATATTGGAAGGGAAATTTTGCCAAAAAGCGCTAAAACTGGACTGTTCAATTTCATAATGAGACACATTACATGTAATGAGAAGTAGAAATATTTACTGTAAGTTCATGATGACTATTTGTTGGCGAAGTCCTGGTTGCAGTCCAAACTTATCGCTTACCGACTTGTTCTTCACCACAACATATATTTAGACAATTCGGATAAAGCCGTTGTGAGTACTAAAAAGCTAATGTACAACTTATATTCTGTTGTTTTGTAAATAAATATATCCAGACTCGGCTTTTTATGACCTCAAACCAGCATTACTTGGGTTTACGCCTCTTGCCCAATCTTTATGAAGACAATATAGCCAAACATATTATCCATATACCAAGTTATCGTGAAACGTAATCACACCAACGCATTCCCAGCAGTTTGTACACAACATTGCGAAAGGCTACCAGCGATGCATTCTTAACACTGTCTTTCTAATCCAATATTTTATCATGCCTGCACTCTTAGAATTCTTACAATTTGAACTTTACAATAAAACCCGAAGACGCCCCGCTGCTGAGCTCTAAGTTTCCCGCAGATGGAAAGGCTAGTAAACTAGATATAAGGAGTGACTTTCTATTATCAAAATTCATGGTTTAAATATTTTTTTATGAAAATAAAGAATTCAGTGAATTTAAATCAGATTTCATAAACAAAAAGAGTGCCTCGGGGAAAATGTTTGAATTATTACTACCCCAACCGCTGAGAGCGTACTAAGTGAAATTGCATTTATCTATCTACGTAATGGTTTGAGCAACAAAACGTGGCTTTTTTAATGTGACATGATTATGTTTTGAGTTGTTTTATATTTTTTTATTTATGTAGCCGTCTAGAGAGTTAAAGAATGTCATCATTGTTTTGAAGAAATAAGAGTTATTTTGTAAACTTTAACGTCCAATATAATTGTGTTAAGGGTAATGACGATTTTGACGTCTTAATTAGCTGATACAGGATCAACTGCCTGTTTAGTAATTATATTTAGCTCCTGATGGAGTCCTGGAGAGATGGTGGTCCTTGAAAATTATATGAACCTTCTTAAAATAAGCTAAGATTTTTCAGTTTTTCTACAAATAGCGATCGCATTGAGATCTTCATTCACGAGAAGTAATTGTTTGGGTTATGTTGCCTTGATTCAGATGTTCTATAAAATTCGGATTACGCTATTGTGGTCACCGAAGCCTTTCGTAACAACTTAGAAATTGGATCTTTATCAGAACAATTTGTAACATTATAATTGTTATGTAGGTAAATTTAATGTAATGTACTATTTGGCGGCTTTGCCGCGACCGCCTGCGCACGGGACAAGATCCGCGTTGAGGGAGATTAACGATGAATCCCGAACCGACCCGGTCCACGGTTCTGGTTGTCCTAATCATCAGTCACGTTTGGCATCAGGCACACTGACGTGGCAATCCCCTCACATGCACTGTGTCGATCTTTACAATTCTTTCCCTCGTCTTTTTAATTAACGAGGGGAAATCGCGATCACCTGGCTAGCCAATAGACAACGATAGTCGGTATACCTACTAAAACCCAGGTCGTCATCTGAGCCCTTATGGGGCATCGCAGCATCGACTTTTGGTCATTACTCTATCGCCCTCGACTTGCACGCCTTAGGGAGGTACCCGTAGCATCGCTATCATCGCCCTCTCAGCTAGTGACATATAAATCGCTGGCAGACTTTACTTCGCATAGATGCGCTTAGCGGCGCGTATCTCTATTCGCTCTATCTTTAATCTCTTCAACTAGTTATCGCGTTAAGCCATCCAAATAAGCTCACCGGCTTATTTAGAAGTGGGGTTCACAGCGTTCTTACACCGATTAAATTCAAAACCACTACATTTCAGGCACCCGGCCTTAGGTTAGGAGTCGTCCATAAATTGCGTCACACGTTAAACGAGGGGAGGATATCACTGGAATGTGACATTGTGTGGTCAGGGGCGGGGTGGGGGCATCAAATGCTTTGTGACGTGACGATATGAATGAATACAAAATGAATATGAAGGAGTGGGTCCAAAGTCCATGGACACAAGATGATTAAGTTTTGTATCTATAATTAACATAATTAGTCGTTTATTGTTTCCTAACTAGTCATTTACTTTCTCTGTTATCTAAATTATTTGATAAGTATGTTGATTTTATTAAAGATTATTATTGAATAAAAATACAAACATACATATAATCACGCCTCTTTCCCGTAGGGGTAGGCAGAGACCACTTCTTTCCACTTGCTACGATCCTTACATACTTGTTTCGCTTCGTCCACTTTCATTATTCCCTTCATACATGCCCTTCGGTTTAGATCTGGTCTCGAAACGTCCGCCTAGGTCTACCCCTTCCAACACTTCCATTCACACTCGCCTTATACCCTTTTTTCGTTAATCGTTCTTCATTCATTCTCTCGACATGGCCAAACCGTCTCAGCATACCTTTCTCAATTTTTGTCACTACGTCTTCTTTCAGACCACAACGATTCCATATCTCACAACTGAACTGCATTTATTCTGCTTTCATGTTTCTTCTGCCATACCAAACTTTCACTTCCGTACATGAGTGTCGGAACCAACACCCCCTCATGCACAGCCAGACAAGCCTTGTTAGACACCTTCCGACTGTTCATAAAGGAGTGCAAAGCTTCATTCACCATTCCTACATTCACTCTTCTTTCAATGCCACTCTCAAAAATAAAAATAACAAAAAACTGAAAATAACCTTTTAGGATTATTTTTAAATACATGCATAAAATTGAAATATGTGTAACGTCATATCAGGGGGGAGGCGGTTCTAAAAATGTGACAACCTGGTGACAGTGACAGGAGGAAAGGTTAAACAATTCTAAAATTCGTGTGACGTAATTTATGGATAGCCCCTTGATTATTGTTTACAATATGTAATTTCTAGGCGAAATGGAACGATGCAGTTTATATTGAGGTCACGTACGGGTAAATCTCTTTTGTTTATGCTCGTCACGTTTGTGGAAAGCTTTATCATCCTACCACAGTTCAATAAAAAAGCAGTAATTACGTTGCACGATCATAACAGAAAATATTTTCAAGACAGTTAATGAAGTGAATAATATTTTAATAATTTTAATACGTCACGATGAAAATTAACTGTTAATTTTTATAAAGACTGCACTAGAATAACCTGTAACACGGGTATTTAATTTTTCTCAATTCACAATAATTATTTTAACTTCAGCTTAGAAAACCAGTCCGTGATGGGAAGAGCGAAGTCAGCAATGCTCGAAGTTTCTCGGAATGTTCATATGAGGTTGCAGTAAAAAGACTGAACGGAAGTATTTTTGGATTCTTACTTAAAGGGTAAATGATATCTCGTCCCCAGATTTCGTTAACTACCGTTTAACGTAAGAGCGGTAGTCGTGTCAGTCCCTGCAACGCGCAAAACCCGTGTCGAAGTTCGAACTCCTTGAAAACCAATTCTGCACCGTCATCAATATCATAGATCCTCAAATTATCTTTTAATGATCAAGCCAAAAATAGATTTGTTGTATTTAAAAAATGAAGTGTAGACGAAGCCGTGAAACTGGTCCTCTGTGAGCAGATCTAACCGGGTGAAGTTGGAAACAAGGTCATTGGAAACATTTTTTCCCAAAAGGTATAGCGAATCTCTCACCATGCATCGTACAAGTATCTATGTTATTATATCTTATAAATCTAGAATTTCTAAACCTTTTTCCCCCTTCCAAGTCTTTCTCTATTCATACTTCCTAACTCCATGTTATACATATTAAAGACAATAATTATGAATAAAAAGGCAAAGGATGTACTGCTTGTATAAAATGTACTGTGGTGTTATCATAACGACGCTGCCCTACGCCTTCCATTTACATTTGTTTTGACAGTGGGTCGTGTAAAACTAAGAATTAACACACAGATCAAGACAAATATCTTAAATCAAACGATGAAAATAACAATCTATTTAATATTGATATGAGTAAATCTGTTTTTGAATTTTTGTATTTTTGTATTCTTTTAAATAATAAAAGTTAATGTCAAGTTTTCGTATATATTTTTTTTTTGCTTACGACTAGCTGACGGCAGTGACGGCCCACTTATTAGTTAGCACTAGCAGTTACCGTCGCCTGTGGATGTTTGCGACTAACGGCTGTCCCTTATGGGTAATGGAAGCAAGATCAATAATGCCGGAATACAACAAAGGTTATTATGAAGGTTATTATAAACCAAAGTTGGTTTTGCCATTCAGAAGGGCTTGGGGCCCTACCACGTAGCAATGGTTGTTTTGTACGACAAGCCGACCCCGACCGCAGAGGATAATATTGTTACTCCGCCCCTGCTTCCGGAGAAGAAAAAACAAACAAACAAAGACAGAGATATCTAAAGTTCTATTTCGTAAAAATTGTTGCAAACTGGTTCTTCTTAGTATAAACAATAACACTTGGATAGCAAGTAAATAAAAAATAAATACTTACATGTTATTTATTTTTTTATAAATGTATTTTATGCACGGGTACTTTAAAAGCAGATAGGAACATCGAGAAGTAAAAAGATGACATAACAGCATGTGCGTACAAAAGGGATATTGGGCTTATCTCTCTTGCTTCTTCTAAGCGTCTGGGTATATCCGCTTCCAACACTAGTCTGAAGTCCGCTGTTAATTATTACGCCTATTTAAGCAACCTTTACACTTCCTTTTTCCGCGACACGGTCCCCACTCCAGGACTCGTTAGCTCCACCGCCTATCGGCCCTGCGACAGACGTGACAGGTCCACAACTTATATTTTGTGAACTATGTGAGTCACTTTAGTTATCCTACTGGTTTCTATTTGAAATTTATGAATCAGACGCGCGGTTACTGTACACAGGCACATGCTCAAGACTCATCTTCAAGCAATAGGGGATAGTCGGGGAAAAGACCTAACAAAAATTGGCGAAAGCTGCCTTACCTAACTTTAGAGGCAAACAGAAGCAACTGCAGAGGGCAATGAGGGTGAAACTCTTTTCTTCTGATCATATTTTTTGTTGTTACATAATATTTTTTGTTGCTGTAGGACAGCTGACAGGCTGACGGCCCGCTTAGAATTTAGCAGTTACCGTCGCCTATGAGTGTTTGCAACACAAGTGGCAACGCGAACACGCTGCTGTCCCATAAGGAACTTTGGTCACTAATGCCGGAACACAATAGATTATGGCGGCACACTTAAGACCAAAGGTCGTCGCCATCCAGACGGGCTTGAGGTCCTACCACGTAGCTATGGTGGGTTGTTTTGTCGCCTTTTACGACAGGCCGACCCCGGCCGCAGAGGTTAGTATTTTTTCTCCACCCCTGCACGGATAAATAAAAATACTAAGATAATAAAAATGATATAACTTCATTCTAAAACACCTAAATACATTATTAAATCATCCTCATAAATCATTACCTTATGGAACGTTTCGATTTCCTGCGCCTTTCTACTTCCCTGAATTTGCGCACTAGTACGTATCGTAAGCTCAGGACGCCTGCACACACTTCGTATTTTTACAAAAATTCTTTTGCAGTGCAAGCTGTCCAACTTTGGAATGCTTTGCCTCTCGATGTTAGGTAAGCTAAATCACTGCCAAGTTTTAAGAAGTTACTTGGTATTCACTATTTCAAATTCAATAACTACGTGTCGTGATGTTACATTTTGTATATGTTGATTGTAATGATTATTATGTATTTTTATTATGTAATACAAATTATGTATAAGAAGAAGTAAATAATAAGCATGGATACTCAACTTAAAGCACTACACCTACATCACCAGACTCCTTATAAAAATAAATCAAATTTTTTTATTTAAAAGGTTGCCTGGAAGAGATCGCTATAAGCGATAAGGCCGCCTATTGTGTATTAGTTGTAAGAACCTCTATGTTTGTAGATAAATTGAGTATACAATAAAGAGTTATCTATCTATCTATCTAAATCAAACACATATTAATTACATAAATTTTATTTTACGAATACTGGTTTTAGTAGCGTACGACATATAACGAACACTATTAGTCGCACTAATATCTAGTAGTGGCAGTTTCACCTTCTCGCATTTATACAATATCGAATTCGAATTACATCTTAGAGTATACATAACCAAGCAGAGTATACATAAGCAAGCTTGCTTATGTATACTCTAAGAATTACATATTTAAAATGCGAATAAAAGAATATCGCACGCTTAATCATAAACTGAGCGATTACGATTTGTTAAAGTGAGATAGTATAACGGGCAGCATTGTATCGACGCCCTCTATCGGCCAAACTAAGATTTATTTCGATATTTGTTTCCCACATTGAGTTATCGCTATATAGTTATGTCAATATATGGGATAATTTGTAAATGACAAAACGTTTTTTGCGATTTCCCAAAAAACAGGTTTTTTGAGTTAGGTCAGTTTATGATTAAGCGTGCGATATATTAGAGACCAGCTCTTGAAAACGAAATGCGTTATCCTTAATAATTAAAAACTAATTGTAATTTGAATTACAGTATTGAAGTATTGATTTGTATTAGAGCTATCATAATAGATTGAGTTTTGTGCGTCCAATATCACATATATAAAAATTCCAAATCTTTTGGTCCTTTGTGAAACTAGTTCAGACAAGAAGTCATGTTTCAATCAAACCTACTTAAGTGAAATTATTTATCATTTACCAGAATTATCATCTATTGACAGTCTTGTTACAAGATCCGAAATTATACGCCTTAATGACTTATTTCTTGTTATACGAATAGCTACTACTAATAAGATAGTTAAGCTATTAATAACTATTTTTTTTTGTGGATTATGGCATAATAACTTCTATATTTTAATAAATTGAGAGCTAATTTATTATATTAGTTGTAAGAAGGAATATATGTAAATAAAAAAAAAAAACAGAACTTTACGTGCACCCCCTTCTAGTTGCATTTTCGCGACAAAAAGTTGTCTATGTCCTTGTCAAAGATCCAATCTATCTCTACACAGAAATCCATCAATATTGGTTCAGCGGTTTAGGCGTGAAACGTAACAGACAGAATTAATTTCACATTTATAATATTAGTATAGATACAGTGTAATTCACACAGCCATCTAGTCCCTTAGTAAGCAGCTGAGCACTTGTGTAATGGGTACTACAAGACATATTTTTTTTATTGCCGTAGGACAGCAGACAGGCTGACGGCCCACTTAGAATTTTGCAGTTACCGTCGCCAATGGGTGTTTCCAACACCAGTGGCATCGTAAGCACGCTGTTGTCCCATAACGGTACAGGAACTTGGGTCACTAACGTCGGAACACAACACAGAGTTATTACGGCGACATACTTAAGACTAAAAGTGGTCTCAATCCAGACGGACTTGAGGCCCTACCACGTAGCTAGGGTTGGTTGTTTTGTCACCTTTTATGACAGGCCGACCCCGGCCGCAGATGTCAGTATTTTTTCTCCGCCCCTGCACGGATAAAAATACCTATTTTCTATTTTCATAATAAATACATAGAAATAAATAAATATACATTAACACCAAAAAATATCACAAGTGTTATGCAACTTAGTTTTGGACTAGATGGCGTTGTGTGAAATATCCCAACATATTTATTGTGTACTATATAATATATTGAAATTTTCTACATTATACATATTAATTTTTATTATTATTAAAAAAAAAGCAAGACCAAGACAGTCTTGGTAACGGTCTTGGTCTTGCGTATTCAGTCTTGATCTTGGTCATGCTCAAATAGTCTGTTATTTATTACTTACTTCGTTTTGAAAAATTTTCAAGGCTTTTTATAGATATAAATTATAAATGATCAACAATCAATCTCTGTAATTAAATAAGCTTTATTTTACAATAATCAATAAATGTTACCGTATCCTATTAGTTTAAATACTTATACAGGGTGACTTTGACAAACCCGTCCAAATTTTTTTTACGCACTAAACATCATTTTACGGAACCCATTTTTGCAAAAAAAATTGTGTCAAATTTTCACCATAAAATATTTCATATAGGATAATAATTCAATCGTACAGAATAAGCATATGGTGCAAACAGCAAACGTTAACCTGTCTCTGTCACACCCGCGTAAATGAGTAGTGCGTATTCGCTCGCCCAGTTCAATGCCGCCGTCCTCGGCCTTTTACTAGGTCAGATGGCGAGGTCATTCACACTCTATCGCCGTATTAAGTAAATTGTGAGTTTTTTGAATGACTTTGTGATGCTGATTACTCAACATTTTTGTACTATGTGATACAAAACTAAAATACATGTTTCTCATAACTTTTACTAAAGATTCTTCTGTGTGAATTTGGCCGGGTTCGTCAGTCACCCTGTATATTATTATATATAATATACATTACTTATACGCATAAAAAAAATTAAAATATAAAAGCACAAGGTCACATACCTTCAGCTTAATTATCAGAATGCGTACTCCACATAAGACTTTTAAATTTAACTAGATGGCTAGTGGATTATTTTGAAGCCTAGGTATCGGATTACTTCGTATATTCTACAAATATGGCTAATTTGTTATGAGTGACAGTGTTACGAGTAAAATAATTCCCATGCATAACAAAAACAAAGTTTTTACTTGCTTCCTGTAAAGTTTATACAAATGGAGTAACGCATTCTGATAATTAAGGCGACGATATTAGCTATTGCAAATATTTTTCTACGTGTCGGTAAGTAGTTCTTACATTTTTAATTGTGAAAAAAATTTCAATATATTGTGAAAAAAGTCTGGACAGTTCTATCCGTTTATTAAAATAAAACCATCTTGAATATTTCCACACCAATCCTATATTTCCAATATGAACCGAAATGGTTTGCTGAGCTGAATTAAGCCTTTCTGCGATGTTGTCGGAAAAGGATCTGGCTCCAACATGGCCTTAACATCGTCGTCGATCAAAGATGATCGCCCAGAACGTGGCTTATCAGATAGGTCGAAATCACCCGTTTCAAATTTTTCGTACCATGTTCTACATGTCCTATCAGAAACTGTACCTTCACCAAACACTTTCTACATGCTTCTGTAGTACTTCCCCCTTGTTGAAATTCATACAAAATAGTGGCGTAGATGAATGCATATATATTAAATCTATTCTAATATTACCTATAGAGAGTTTAATTTGTTACAGATAAATGCAAAAAATGTCTAATATATTCTATTAATCATGAATAGAAAGCTAAATAAAAACTAGTATCATGAGTAATTATGTATTTTCTACTCCAACAAAGAGCTGTTACAATTTTTTTATTGCTGTAGGACAGCAGACATTCTGGCGGCCGACTTAAAATTTATTATTACCGGGTGTTTGCAACGCCAAGGGCATCCCTAACCCTATGCAATCCGCGTAGTGGTACTAGAACGTTCCACCAGGCAATAGTGACCTCGTGGTCACTTATGCCCGAACACAACACAAGAGTATAAGGCAGCATATTTAAAAAAAATTATCAACAAACAAGAGCCTAATATCAACCATAGATATAGCAATTTCTAAAACTTGTGGCGGCACTAGTTGCACGTCACATCACTAACCACGATAAAAAATAAGGCGGTCAGATTTTGACAACTACTAAGCGTTGGTTTCCCTTCCCGGCAAAAATGTAAATACAATTATCTAGTTTATAATCATAAGCCTTGTACATTAAACTTCTGCCTTTGGAATAAACGACTGTAAGCATCCACGCTCCCCGGATTTCATTTATCTCCGACAATACGACCCGGAGGTGTCTGCGACCTCCACATTGGTGACATTCGACGCAAGAAAACACAGACTTTCCGATAACTTTACGGACATATGGAAATACAAAAGCCAGCCGCAGTATGTACTGGTAGCGTATCTCCACTGAGCAGTTGAGCACTTCGAAGATAAATCGCATAAGTCTACTTCCTTCACATACCTATTTAGGACGACGAAGCACCTGTCGACGCCTACAATAACCATAGATCGTGTTATTCCAATGAAGCAACGATTCTAACATAGATGGCAATAGGATTCTCTGGAGTCAGCTTGCTGTTCACACATCTCATGGAAAGTATGGTGTTTTATTATAGTAAAAGTGACAAACAGGTATACCGGTTTAAAAAATAATTAACAAATTGAAACTATTTTAGTGTTTTACAAGCAGTTAATATTTGGCATGCCTGCTTTTACATAATAGTGATACTATTAGTGCCACATTCCATGTTTGTAACTGTGACATTTTCCAAGTAGAGGTTCTACCAGCTATATCAATGAACATTGACTATGCAATATCAGTAGACCAGAACTAATTTGTAACAAACAAAAAACACTTAATCATACTTTTCATAATAATTTTTTGTCATTTATGGTTACTCTGTATGTTGAGATTATTTAATAGTACATAAATACTCCTGAGTTAAATTTACTTAAGCCACTATTATGGTCATTGCTGTTTAGTAAACCAACATACTTGTATACAGCTACGTTTTAAAACTATTTAGCATACATGCTTGGCAGCATTAATTAAAAACTATTATTTATGTAGTTCTAAATTTGACAGCTAAAAAAGTAATCATTTATTTGTTTAACTAAGTCTGGGGAATTGAAGCGTATAATTCAATACTACTTTATGTATAAATTTTTCCATATCTTAATAATTTCATTATATGGTTTTCTGCAGAGAGTGTGGTATTCATAACTTCATTTATTTGTTTACAGTTTCAAAGTACTAAATTCAGTTTTTTTTTTCTCTTCTCTCATAATGGAAAATAAGGAAGTGCATGAACAATTGCAACAACTCTTAGCTGCAAATGCAGCACTACAAAAACAAATTGAACAAAGTGAGAGAGAATCAAAAGTGTGTAGAGTGACTGTTAAATTGCCCGCATTTTGGGCTGACAAACCAGCACTTTGGTTTGCTCAAATAGAATCGCAGTTCCAAATCGCCAACATTGTGACAGACTCTACCAAATACAATTATGTAATAGGTCAACTCGACCAAAGGCTAGCCAGTGAAGTGGAGGATATTATAACAAACCCACCACCTGAAGGGAAGTATGAAAAATTGAAAAACACTCTTATACAACGCCTTTCTATCTCACAGGAAAAGAGGGTTCGCCAACTGTTGAGCGATGAGGAGCTTGGTGATAGGAAACCATCACAGTTTCTCCGGCACCTACGTTCTCTCGCAGGTAACACACTCACAGATTGCAATATTATACGCCAGCTTTGGTTGCGCCGCCTGCCACAGCAAGCACAAGCTATACTGGCCGCACAGGCTGACCTGGACCTAGACAAAGTATCAGAATTGGCTGACAAAATAGTTGAGTTGGCCCCAACTCCTGTTATGGTATGTTCGACTGCCACACCCGCCAACAGTCTGAATCTTACTATACTAGCCCAGCAGCTAGAAGAGGTCAGCAACCAAGTTGCTGCTCTATCCAGACGACAGAACCGACCCTCACGAGACCGATCCTCGTCATCATCTCGCGGTCCTAAAAGATGTTGGTACCATCGGAGGTGGGGTAGTAAAGCCACTAAGTGTGTAAAACCGTGCACCTGGGAATCGGAAAACCTAAGCCGCAGTCAGTAATGGCGGCAACTGACTGCCATAATATTGGCCGCCGCTTGTTTGTCACGGACCAAGTGACCAAGCGCCGTTTCTTAATTGATACTGGATCTGACTTATGTTGTTATCCACATAGTTGGCTACCGTCACGCCGAAAAGCTACCAACTATGACTTAAGCGCTGCCAACGGTAGCTGCATTAAAACATTTGGCACAATTAATCTTAAACTCAATTTTGGTCTACGCCGTGACTTTATCTGGCAGTTCGTCATAGCTGATGTCAATTCGGCCATTATTGGCTCTGATTTTTTAGCATTTTATCACCTGTTGCCAGACTGTCGCAACGAAAGGATAGTCGATGGAACCACGGGACTATCATCCATGGCTCCCACCACTGATATTGATCAACCAAGCGTTCGAGCAGTCGCATCTGGAAAGCCCGTTTTCATCGAACTTTTGGCGGAGTTTCCAGACATTGCACGTCCACCTGGCTTGCCTCGAGTTGTTAAGCACAATACGGTCCATTACATCAAAACGACGGATGGGCCTCCAATCTCGTGCCGCCCTCGACGTTTGGCGCCCCAAAAGTTAGTCTCGGCTAAAAAAGAATTTGAGGACATGGTGCGATCTGGTACAGCTCGACCATCTAAAAGTGCCTGGTCATCACCGTTACACATGACCCTTAAGAAAGACGATACTTGGCGGCCATGTGGCGACTACCGCGCATTAAACGCCAGAACAGTACCGGACAGATACCCCGTGCGCCATATACATGATTTCGCCCATAATCTCTCTGGTTCGAAAATATTTAGCACTATCGATTTGGTAAAAGCATACCACCAAATACCAATCGCTGAAGAGGACGTGCCGAAAACTGCAATCGTTACCCCGTTTGGCCTCTTCGAATTTCCTTTCATGACTTTCGGGTTGCGAAATGCGGGGCAGACATTTCAGCGATTTATTGATGAGGTCACTCGGGGTCTCGATTTCTGTTTCCCTTACGTGGATGACATCCTCGTCCATTCCCCTGATGAGACTCTTCATCTGGAACACCTTCGAACTCTCTTCAAACGCCTACAAGATTACGGAGTCGTGATTAACCCCTCCAAATGTATTCTAGGAGTAGCTGAAGTAAATTTCTTGGGCTATCACATAAATAGCGAAGGTACGCGCCCTCCTCAGGATCGCATTCAAGTTTTATTGGATTTTCCACCTCCTGAGACTGTACAAGGCATGCGCCGCTTTCTCGGCATGCTAAACTACTACCGGCGTTTTGTTCCTCATGCTGCCCAATATCAAGCCCCACTAATTGAAGCCCTGGTTGCAACCAACAGCAAAGGAGCTAAGCCATTTCCTTGGTCTTCGGAATTAATTCAGCAATTTGAAGCCTGTAAGAAAAGCTTATCCTCGGCAACACTATTGCAACATCCAGTAAACAGTGCAAGTTTGGGTCTGTTCACTGATGCATCCAGCGTCCATATTGGATCTTGCCTCCAGCAAAAGATAAATGGTCAATGGTTTCCACTTTCTTTTTTTAGCAAGAAACTTACACCAAAGCAACAACAGTGGCCGGCTTATTATAGAGAATTACTAGCGGTGTACGAAAGTGTCCAACATTTTCGATATATCCTAGAAGTCCAGCATGCCACAATATTTACTGACCACAAGCCACTCCTATACGCTTTCTTACAGCGACGAGAGAAGCTACCACCTCCTCAGCTAAACCAGTTATCCTTTATTAGTCAATTTACAACGGATATACAGTACATAAAGGGTGAGGAAAATATCGTCGCCGACACGATGTCGCGTATCGATATCAATGCCATCTCTTTAGATCAAGATCATGATTTGCTTGCAAAGTCACAGGCCTCGGATTCAGAACTGGAAAACTTGTTACAAAATGGTTCTAGCCTAAACCTCACTAAAATTAGTCCACCAGGAAGTAATATACCAATTTATTGTGATGTTTCTACGGGAAAGCCGCGACCGTATTTGACACCTTCCTTCCGAAGAGCAACATTCAACAAACTACATAATCTGAGTCATCCCGGTATTCGCACCACTACACGCCTTATGACAGAACGTTTTGTTTGGCCATCAATGAAAAAGGATTGCCGTACCTGGTCCCGAGCTTGTGAGGCGTGCCAGCGTAGCAAAGTCTCGAGACATAACTCAACTCCTTTGGGTACGTTCAACATACCATCTGGGCGATTCATGCACATTCACATTGACATTATCGGGCCATTACCAGTCTGCAATGAGTACCGGTATTGTTTAACTGCAATTGATAGAGTGTCTAGGTGGCCCGAAGTTTGGCCTATGCGATCTATCACAGCAGAAGAAGTGGCAGAAACTTTTACCAGGGAATGGATTTCCCGCTTTGGAATACCATCAGTTATCACAACGGATCAAGGCTCCCAATTTGAATCTGACCTGTTTAACCGACTATTATTGCAATTTGCCACAAAACGCATTAGGACTACTTCATATCATCCCTGCGCAAATGGGATGATTGAGCGTGTCCACAGACAGCTTAAGGCAGCGTTAATGTGCCATAAAGACTCTTGGATGAGATCTCTCCCTATGGTCTTGCTCGGAATGCGGTCGGCTTTCAAAGAAGATCTCCAAGCCACAGTTGCAGAGACTGTTTACGGGGAGACTTTAAGACTTCCCGGAGAAATGTTGATACCTTCCTCAATTTCAGACAAAATTGAAGACGCCACGGATTTTGTAGTACAATTACGCCAGAAGATGTCAACTATCCGCCCAGTGCCCGCCTCTCGACACTCTAAAGACTCAACCTTTATATTTAAAGAGTTGGCAACTGCCTCACATGTCTTTTTGAGAGATGACACCGTTCGCCGGGCACTGCAACCGCCATATACAGGTCCATTTAAAATATTAGAACGCTCGCCCGATGGAAAAACATTCACTCTAGCCGTTAAAAACAACAAAGTTGTAGTAAGTGTAGACAGACTTAAACCAGCTTTTATAGATCATACTGATAATGAACGCATTCAAGCTGAACATCTGCCTACCCCACCTAACCAAGATAAGTTACCTGTCAACCAGAAAGAGTTGCCAACGGTAGTACCAATTCCCATAAAAGTTCCAGATGAGAAAGTTAAACAGCCATATACCACACGCTCTGGCAGACGTGTTAGATTTAAGAATTTTGACTGATCATACTTTATTAGTATTATTATTTGTAATTATTTTACTAATAATTGTTAATTTCATTTGTAATATTAATACTGTAATATTTTTTTTAATTTTAGGCATAAGTGATTATAGTAATTTATAATGTTATTAGTAGCTCGATACTGTTGTTTTCAACTTTAAATTTTTGTTGTATCTTTCTCCGTGGGGGGGTGGTGTGGCGGCACTAGTTGCACGTCACATCACTAACCACGATAAAAAATAAGGCGGTCAGATTTTGACAACTACTAAGCGTTGGTTTCCCTTCCCGGCAAAAATGTAAATACAATTATCTAGTTTATAATCATAAGCCTTGTACATTAAACTTCTGCCTTTGGAATAAACGACTGTAAGCATCCACGCTCCCCGGATTTCATTTATCTCCGACAATACGACCCGGAGGTGTCTGCGACCTCCACAAACTAACTGTGGAGGACTTTTATAGTAACATATAAACTTTATAGTATCGTTTCACATTTTTTTTAAATATATTATGTGAAGTACTTTTATAAAATATCGTCGGCATATTGCAAGAAGTCATTATGTGACATTTCACTATTTTGGGAAAACAGCATTTTAGTTGGAATTAGTTAGTGGTTATGTTGATTAGCCAAAGACGTAACGGCTAAAATTGTCCAGCTACAAATTAGTGTTCTGCATTTTGTAGAATATGTAAAAATGAGCCCATTATAGATAAAGTTCTTGCAATAAGCCGACGATATATTATTTTAAAATAGTCATACAATTAGGAAATACCAATGTTATAAATACACTTAAAATCGGAAAATAATTTAAATGTTAAATAACGATGGTAAAAACTAAAGAAAAAATCAAGCTAAACAGTTAAAACAGGTTTTCAATTATTTTGATAAAATAAATGTTTTACGTACTTTAACATAGTAATATAATATACGCACCAAAATAGTACCTCATAACAGTCTACAATGCGATCTTATAAATTCTATGCAATATTTCAAATGAAAAAAATCTAACATTCTATACTATTAGATTAAACTTATTTTTTTGTAAATATTAAAGTAATAGAAAATTATTGCACTCTCTAACAATCATCACAATTAGCAAAATCACAAAATGAAACTGTAATGTATGTATGTATGTA
Source organism: Malacosoma neustria (assembly GCA_963693495.1). Classification (NCBI taxonomy): domain Eukaryota; kingdom Metazoa; phylum Arthropoda; class Insecta; order Lepidoptera; family Lasiocampidae; genus Malacosoma; species Malacosoma neustria. Next base: position 9,303,593 of record OY856391.1, on the reverse strand, counting down.
GGTACCCACAGAATAAACCTTTTTCTCCCATTACACAAGTACGCAACTAGACTTGTTTTATTATAATAGTGACCTCAAGTAGCCAGTCCTATTTCTTTCAGAAACATTGCCAGTTCTTAGACTGCTTGTCAACTGACGCATCATTTTAAAAACTAATGTTTTATACAATTTTATTTTGACAGATACTATTATAGACTCTACAAATATAATAGACTACAAATTTAAGCGTTATTAAATCTATGGCACTAAATGGTCCTCAAGGTATAGCAACCAGAAGTCCGCAGAATTAAATATTTTCAATGGTGAATTAACCGATCAAAAGATATATATATCTTAATATTCCACCGATCGCTTCTATTTGTTACTTGTTTTAGTTATCTTCAAGTAAATAATCGATGTTCTAAATTTCTAAAGTTCCTTTAGCTTAGTTATGTTAAACGAATATCGTATATCAGTCAAGAAAAAAAAATTGACAATTCATACCATCTAATCCCTAAGCAAGCATCAAACGTCTTATGTTATAAGACATCTAATGTCCTTCTTATAAGTCTATCATAGTTTTGATTACGCACTGGTGTTTCAAAATAAACCGATAAATAATTTATTTTCAATTTCATATGTAATATGAATAATTTCATATGTAATACAATGTTATTTATGTTAAAAGAAAAATTCTATGAAATATTAATTTTAAAAGCTCCATCAAATTTAAATTTTTTTCCTTTGATTTAAATTAAGTGGTGAAATAGATTTCTGAACTTTACTTTTCCTGCATACAATGTAGACTGCTTATTTTCAGTTAAGCAATTATTATTGGTCCTTCTTCAGCATTATATTGTCTACAAAAAAGCTTCTATAGTCAAACCTGTTATTTTTCGGTTTATTTTGAAACACCCTATTATGCGTCCAAGCTAGTTTCTTTGGTGATGACTATATATAGATTACGCCTTTCAGCTTTCATATATATGCTATTAAAGATTTAGTTTACCTTATCATAGTCAAAATAATCAGACATTTATAAATTCAAAACCATCTTCAAAATCTACAACACTAGAACTAGACTTGTAATTTCTTATATATAAATATTTATTTACGTTATATTAATACAAATGTATATATATATGTATATAAATACTAAAATATACACAATCCACATAAAAAGTCTTAGGAATAGTCTTTATTATACAGGTCTTAGACCTGTATAATAAAGTAGGTACACTATACTGGCTGTATTTAAAAATAATACTGAGTATGTTAATAAAATGTAAACTCTATATAACGAACTTGTATATAACGAAAAACTCCTTAAAACATAGAAATTCATAAGATTTCTTTGGTTTACTTGTATAGAAATATTTTTATAGCGTTTCAAAATAAAAACTTAGTCAATCGTAAAATTATAATGATTTATCCGCACTCCGTTTAACAAAAACTCTTTATAACGCAATAAAATACCCGGTCCCTTCAATTTCATTATATAGAGTTTACAGTATGTAATAAAATTCTATATGATAAATGGCTTATATTTGACTAGTAAAAGCGCGTGGGCCAAATGGCGTGAGGTAACTGGTGTCATTTGTGACCCCAAGATGCCGGTAAAGTTGAAGGGACAGGTCTATAAGACCATCATTAGGCCTGTCCTTTTATACGGCTGTGAAGCGTGGTTGGTGTTAGAGCGACACAAGCAAGAGCTGCGTGTCACAGAGATGAATATGCTGCGGTGGATGTGTGGAGTGACGCGGAAGGACCGCGTTAGGAACTTCGCATTCACGGCAGTCTTCATGTCCGTGACATTGCGGATAAATTACAAGAGTGTCGGCTCGGTTGGTACAGCCACGTTTTACGGCAACCGGATGCTTACGTGGGAAACAAATGTCTGGCCATACCGGTTCCGCCGGGCCTCGGCAGGAGGGAGGCCCAAAAAGTGCTGGCTTGACGTCGTAAAGGGTGATATGCGTGCCAATGGGCTCACTACCAGCGATGCTGAAGACCGTGAGAAGTGGAGTAAAAAAGTCAGAAAGTGGACTCCGGGCACCAAAACGGAAGTTTAGGTTGCAATCGAGATACAACGCTTAGATGATGATGATTTGACTAGTAAAAGTCCATTGTTTTTTATAGACTTAATATTCTATATATCTGAGTACAGAGTACATTCCTTTATGGTTAATATCTACAAACGGTCATATGGCTTTAAGGTGTTGCCAGTAGCATACTTGTACTAACAGGTCAGTAGGTTAACGGAAATCACAGAGAAGCTATAGGATATACCCAACATCTGGAACCATTATAGTACAATTTTCTTTTGAATTTGGAGAACTACACATGGATTTTGAATCAATTTGATTCAAATCTACATTTAAACCCTTCTTCCTTGCTGCCTCCGTTACATAGGCTCTGAGTCTAAGGTCACTGAAATAGAAAAACAATAATTACAATGTCTATATAATAATGCCACAAATATAACACTTTACTTTTTGTAATTATGACAAGAATATAACAAGAATATACATAATAAATATACCTAGTCAGGTCATAAGTATTGTCACACAGTAAAAACTTTTCTTTTAGAATGCTGGCCACAAAAAAGTTTATTGAATTAGAATTTCGAATTGTTCATGAAAATAAAAATGTATAACTTTTAGAATTTTACTCATTTTTAAATATGGAGTGGACGCTTAAAGAAGACCGTGTTGCAGTTATTGCGTTGCATCGTTGCGGTTACGCGCCAATTCAAATTTTTAACATACTGAAAAATTTGAATATTACCAAAAGATTCGTTTATCGTACCATCAAACGATACAATGAAGACTCTAGTGTAGATGACAGGTCAAGAAGTGGTCGCCCTCGGTCTGTTAGGACTCCAGCAGTGATAAAAGCTGTGAAGGCACGAATTCAAAGAAATCCCAAACGTAAGCAGAAACTGTTGGCCCTTCAGATGGGGTTAAGCAGAACCACGGTGAAAAGGGTGTTAAATGAAGACTTAGGGCTTCGGGCATATCGAAGAAAAACAGGACATCGTTTGAATGCTCGTCTAATGGACCTGAGACTGAAGAGATGCCGCGCTTTGTTGAAGCGGTACGCGGGAAAAAAATATCGGGAAATTCTTTTTTCGGATGAAAAAATGTTTACCGTAGAAGAGAGCTACAACAAACAAAATGATAAGGTGTACGCACACAGTAGTGAAGAAGCGAGCAACCGTATTCCGCGTGTCCAACGAGGTCATTTTCCATCCTCGCTCATGGTATGGTTGGGAGTTTCTTATTGGGGCTTAACAGAGGTACATTTTTGTGAGAAAGGTGTAAAAACGAATGCTGTTGTGTATCAAAATACAGTCCTGACGAACCTTGTGGAACCTGTTTCTCATACCATGTTCAATAACAGGCACTGGGTATTCCAACAAGATTCGGCGCCAGCTCATAGAGCGAAGAGCACACAAGACTGGCTGGCGGCGCGTGAAATCGACTTCATCTGGCACGAAGACTGGCCCTCCTCCAGTCCAGATTTGAATCCGTTAGATTACAAGATATGGCAACACTTGGAGGAAAAGGCGTGCTCAAAGCCTCATCCCAATTTGGAGTCACTCAAGACATCCTTGATTAAGGCAGCCGCCGATATTGACATGGACCTCGTTCGTGCTGCAATAGACAACTGGCCGCGCAGATTGAAGGCTTGTATTCAAAATCACGGAGGTCATTTTGAATAAACTTTAATGTCATAAGAATCTGTTTTGTTAAGTTCATTTTGGTATATGAATGGTTACATAATTAATAAACTTGTTACAATTATTTTACATTAAACATGTGACAGAATTTATGACCTGACTAGGTATAATAATATGAATCTAGCTAACCTGACAAAAAAAATCCGAGTTATAAATTAAAAAAAAAAACTTTTTATAGTGGACCGAATAGTGGAGTGAATCTAAACCATTCTTGAATCTACATCATAAACACACAAAAAATGCATCAAAATCAGTCCAGCCGTTTAGGAGGAGTTCATTCACATACACACAGAATATTTATATATAAAATCTTCCTCCTGAGCTTATCCCACATTATATGGGGTCGGCACAACATTTTACATGTAATAGTTGTGGCTTAGTTTCTACATCCGGCCGCTTGTCTGACGTTAACCCCTTTTTAGGGAAAAATCTACATAAAATAAAATATTAATTTATCTGGCTTTCATGTAGTGACAGAGAGATGTTTGCTTTCCCTCTCATTCCTTTCTATCCCATTTGTTCCAACCATCTCTCCTTCCAAATCCTTCAAAATTGGTGACAGCCCTGCAATGCCCATTGCGTAGTTGCAAATAACAATCAACAGTAACCAACCAACCACTTGCAATCAGGTGAAATCTATGTCAGTTGAACTTTAACTATCAGTAACATTCCAAATAACGCTGAAAACTCTATAGAATACAGCAGTTTACATGAACTTTTTTTTATTGCTGAGGAACTGTAGACAGGTTGATGGCAGATTTAATAGCAAGCAGTTACTGTCATCTATGGATGTTTGCGACGCTATGGGCAACCCGAACACGCTGCTGTCCTATAGGCGTACAGGATACTGGGTAACTAATGCCGGAACACAACACACGGTTATTATGGCGGCATACTTAAGACTGAGGGTGGTTGCCATCCAGTCGAGCTTGCAGCCCTACCACATAGTTGGGGTTGTTTTGTCGCCTTTTACGACAGGCCACAGGGGTTAGTATTCTTACTTTGCCCCCGCTCAAACAGGGATACCTCCCATGGATACTTTTTTGTTATTGCTGTAAGACAACAGACAGGCTTAAGGCCCGCTTAGAATTTAGCAGTTACCGTCTCCTATGGGTGTTTGCAACGCCAGTGGCATAGCAAACACGCTGCTGTTGCATAAGGGTACAGGAACTTGGGTCACTAATGCCCAACACAAGGTTATTATGGCGGCATACTTAAGACCAAAAGTGGTAGCCATCCAGACGGGCTTGGGGCCTAGAGTGGGTTATTTTGTCGTCTTTTACGACAGGCCGACCCCGGCCGCAGAGGTTAGTATTCTTTCTCCGCCTCTGCATGGATCAATTTATAGCCTATTATTTAATTGAACACTCTGCCACTGGTCCTATTGTGCCATAAATTGCCATTATATGTTGTAGTTATGATATTCACATCAATGCCCCATACATTCCCAACTTGTACAACTGGGTTGGAAGAGAAGTAAATCTTTAAAAATATTTATTCTCAGTATGTCAGAAATGTGTCCTACCATCGTTTTCTCATCTTAGCGTCTGCTTTCCTACTTTTTCTTCTCAGAAATAATAATCCTATTTCATCAGTGAATCCTAGGTGGATATTAATATGAATGATATATTACAAAATATTAATTTAATTAATAAACCCAAAATCCAGAATTTCCATACTTATAAGAATTTTCCATTTAAAACCCAAAGTGGCAATGATTTACAACAGCCATTAAAATAAAGTCAATAAATGCTTACCTAAGCTTCATACAGAGACAACAAAGGCAACTTATCAGAACCATTAGCATTAGCACTGTTATTGTTGTCATCACCAAACCCATCAAACTTCCATCGGCATCATTCTTGCCCATCTCAAATATAGTGGATCTTAACTGAATCACTGAAATTATACAATAATTGTATTTATAAATCAAAATACAATTGTTTTCTATGTAAAGTAAGGTACTGACCAAAGGTGTGGTAAAGGGAGATATAATAGGTCTTTATCTATGAATTTTTTCATACAAAACGGCAATTTCATGGGTAAAGACCTAAAAATAACCCTTGCTAGGTTGATTGAGCATAAGCTCATCTGGATGGCAACCACCCTTGGTACAAGTACGGCCCCATAATAACCTTGTTGTGTTCCGGCGTAAGCAACTCTGGTTTTAGTTTCCTTATGTGGAAGGCAGCATAATTAGTGATGGCCCTGGTGTCACAAACACCTATATGCAAAGGCCTCTATCAACATGTTGGCTATTTCACAGCAATAAAAAATCATTGTGCAATGCATTTTTGTCACTATTGCAGTAAAATATATTAACATGTGTTAAATGGCTATTAGTAAGGAAAACAGTTATGTATCAGTAGTTCTAGCTGGAAACAATCATAGCTGCTTTACCCTCAACAAGCTAACATCACCCATCTGCATAATATCTGGAGATATACATATATCTCTGATCACATGATCAGACCACCTTGAAATTAGATATTATCATAACTAGAGCCTCTTCTGATATACATCAACTGAAGCCCTGAAGGTCCAGGTGAGGTCGCTTTGGTGATCATTTAAATTATTTAACTATAATTTATATTGTATTTATCTTTTTATTATAAAATAAAATTTCAAAGTATTATCACAATCTTATTTGCAAAAATTTTAAAAATGAAAATAATTTTGTCAGTCTAATAAAAACAGGAAAGATTTGTATCTTTGTAACAAATAATTTCAAAAGCTAGTGGACTGTATTTAAAAATTATTTTACCATTAAAAAGCTACATTATTCCCAAATACTTATTAGAAAAAAAAAAGAGGATCTCCATAAAAATATTTAAATGTATACCACAGGCATTTCTTGTTGTTTCTACAAATTAGCAGAACTAAAAATGTAGTGACATCTTAAATCTTATTTATAAAAATACAAATCAACAGTAAAAATAAAATTGTTTATTTTGGTACCCTTCTTCAAAACGTACAATATCCTATGTCAATAATCTACAGTGTGGTTTAGAGAAGAAACTGAAAGGCGCAATTTATTCTAAATTTCCTTGTTCCTTCATCTCAATATAGAATTATAGACCATGAGCAAATTTATAAAATCACTTTTATCGGCATATTTGGTAGAAATAGTATTCTAGAAATAATATTCAAATGGAATAGACGAGTATAACAAAATAACTTACCAGGTTCAGCAGCAGTAGTATTCATCTTCAGCTGTCATATACTCATATATTCGAAATATTATGAAAAAATCTAAAGCAGTGATTTAAAGTAAATATAAATATTTATTGTTGCTCACAAAAACAACCGTCCATATTCGTTTGTATGTACTGCAATGACTCCAATCCAATGTTGCCAACCCCAAAAATCTAAAAAACAGCAGCTCACCAATAAAAAAAACAGTACAAAACAGCAGGTAAAATGAGAAAAAGGCAGATTTCATACTTTCCTCAAATAATTAAAACAATTATATGAGGAGGCCTACTTTTATTAGTTACTAAGACTCAAAAATACATAGGACATAATAAAAAACAAAAATATAAGTAATTATTTTTTATTTTCACCCTCAATTGCTTTATCTTCAGTATTTTCACACTCATTTTCCTTTTTAAAATTAAAAATATTTTTGTTAAATTTCTTTGTGTGCCTTTCAGTAGTTTCAAATGGGTAGCGATCGGTTATTTCGGATTTAGTGTATAATACTCCTATAGTAGTTATAGTCGATATTCTGTGGCGTAATTTGGTTTTCTAATATTAAATAGCTGAAACTAATATTTCTACGGTGGTGCTGCTATGTGGTAGGCACAAATATTTCGTCACTAATTGACATAATATGGGAAATATTAGAGATATCCGTCTCCATTTTTCAATTCGTGTACATGTTTCCAAAAGTCGATAATATCGGGAATTTTGTTTTGGACAATAGATAAATTGACATTTATTAACATTTACCACTCTTTATCCAGTCCTGTTATATTATTTAAACAAATATTTAGGAAGAAATAATGTACATCTGCAATGGAAGGAAATTTCTTTTTTTATCTCAGGATCCAGAATTGCTTTGTAATTTATCATCTTCAGACATTTTAATACTTCAGTCGTTAAAAGGAATTTTTAATATCTGTTTTGTTACTTCGAGATAAAACTCCTTACACTTGACGAGAAAATTTTCAGCTGTTCTTCCTTAGTTCTCCAATTTTCTCTTTCTTCTGATCAGAATTGGCGCCGGTCCATCGACGTATATTTCTTGCAACGATAAAAATTTCTGCTCATTCGAGAAGTCAAGATTTAATATTTTAGTTCTTTTTGCGTCTAAAATATTTCGTGCTTGAAAAACAGTAAAAATTAGGAATTGTCGCCGAGTCGTGTGTTGTAATTTAATGATTTATATACATTATGACCAGTTAATAATTATTAGAGAAATATTATATGGAATACATGTAATTACGAGTTGATCTTTGTTTCTGAACAATCATAATTGATTACTGGGCTTGATCTGCTTCGCATTTGAACACCACGACAGGACGAAATATAAGTGGAACACTCACCAAATGCTCCTTTATCTCCGATCCCTTTCTCAGTAGACCTGTTAGCCTTGCGCCACTAAGAATTCCAGGAACTCAGTATTTACATATTTATCCTTCATAAATAATCTTGTTATCATATATTCATTATTATGTGACCTTGATAAGTACCTCTAGTTTCTCATTAATTTTATGATTATTATGTATGTGGGTATTTGCGAGGTTTTCAAGGTTCCTTTAATTGCCTTCATAAACACTAGCTATAGGCGTATTTTAGTGTTATCTTCTTTGGCCATCCTGGCCGACCTCAAGAATCCTACCTATTCAGACGTTTCGAGACCCTACCTATGTAAATACTACTGGGATCCTACCTAGGTAAATCTTAAGATCCTACCTACGTGAATACTACTGCGACCCTACCTACGTAAATATTACCGAGATCCTACCTACGTAAATATGACAGAGATCCTACCTAGCAGACACTTGTGAGGTATCCAAGTTCCACGTGCATGGCCCGTCGCCATCACCACTCATGAGGGTCTGACAGCCTGCGCCGCACTGCGCAGGCCTGCCGGGGCCTGTTTGGTACCAAGTACCAGGCCCCACGACTCGGAAGCTACCCGATAGTGTCGTCTCCAATTATTAAGATCGTACATGGCCCGTCGCCATCAACCACTCATGAGGGTTAAATTTAATGACAGCCTGCGCCGAGTGCGCAGGCCTGCCTGGGCCTGTTTGGTACAAAGTACCAAGCCCGACGACCCGGGAGCTACCCGATAGCGTCGTCTTTACATATTAAGATCGGTGAGCTCACCCCCAACGAAAATCAGTGCCGGCACATTATTAATTATCTCAACAAATTATCTTTATGACACAGTTCTTATTTGCTACTGAGTTTAGAATACAACTTAGCCTAGAATACTTAGCTTGCACAGAAGCGCTCTCGCTGTGGCAGCAGACACGTGGCTGACTGCGACAAGGTCACTAATCACTAACTATGACTTCACTAGGATTTCACTGCAAGATGTTCTTTACGACTGGTAAAATAATGGCGGCGAACGCCCTTTTATATAGCTAGCCAGCCATAAAGTCAGTTATCGTAGATGTCGCTAGTTGATTAAGACAAGTATTGCTCAGTTATTGAAACAAGTGTTGCTAGTTATTATTTACGTATTTATATCCAAAGGACATCGCGACTAATCGTCGCGACAGGAATGAAACAGAAAACAGAGGCATCAATGTGAAAACAGCAAATCTACTGATAAAACAGTAGGGTTGGTAACACTGCTCCAATCCAATTAGAACCTAAAAGATTTAGAAGCACAGATTAAGATAGACTTGTTGAAAAGGTATCGATATACCGCTGTGTCGATTTTTTTTAGTTCGATATTTTAATCGGAATATTTTGAACTGATATATCGATACAAAATATCCAAATATTGAAAATTGTATCAAATACGATATATTTTTTGAAGTGAAAAAGAGACACCTCTAAACATCTTTTTATTTAAGTATTTAAAATATAACATGGAGAGAATGAGATGAAATATATTATAAAGTGTTTCCTATATTTCTTCTCAGGGCGGCGTTCTTACTCCTCTCTTGTTCACGATATTCATTAATTCTATATCTAATCTTCTCACGTCAGCCTTTCACCTATATGCAGACGATTTGCAGATATACACACAAGCACATGTAAATGACTTAGACAAAGCTTTTGCTACCATTAATTTAAATTTGGAACATATTATAGAGTGAAGCAATTCATTTGGCTTGAAAGTGAATCCACAAAAAACTCAAGTGATTGTCGTTGATAGTTCAAGGATGCTCGCCAAAGTAAGCTGGGGTATTCTACCTCAAATCCATTTTAACGGTGTTAATATAGGTACCAATAAGTGAGGTGGTAAAAAATTTGGGTATTACAATCGATAGGGAGCTGTCTTGGAGGCCTCATATCGCAGATCTGAGTCGAAGAGTTTATCTTTCTTTTAAATCCCTAGCTAGACTAAAAAACTTTCTACCCATTGCCACTAAAGTTATGCTAGCAGAATCTTTACTATTGCCCATTATTGACTATGCCGACGCCAGTTATCTAGATTTAACCTCTGAATTGCTAAATAAACTTGAGCGTCTCCAAAATCTTTGCATTAGGTTCATATTTGGGTTGCGCAAATATGAACGTTATGGTATGACGTTTCAGAAGTTCGAAAAAAAACTCAAGTGGCTGCCGATTCGCCTTCGCCGGAATGCTCACATTCTTTCAATGCTTTACAGAATTTTATTTGTTCCCAATACACCTCTATATCTTAAAAATCGTTTTAATTTCCATAACATCTTGAGCTTGCGTCAATTGCGTCCCACTACTAAACTTACAATCAAAGTGCCTGGTCACACGACCTGTTTTTATAACCGTTAATTTACGGTGCAAGCTGCTGTACTCTGGAATTCCCTTCCTCTAAATATTAGGCAAGCTAAATCTCAATACATTTTTAAGAAATTGCTATACAAACATTACCTGTCAATGACTTAAGATGATGATTCCTAAATAAACAAGTTATATTGTCATCTATAATTTTTATAGTTTTGTGAACATAACTATTTATATAACATGGCAGGTGCGCATGGATGTATATATGTATGTGTGTATGTGTATATATATGTATGCGTGTGTATGTATGAGTGTGTATATATGTATATATAAATCTATTATGAGAACATATATATATGTATATTTGATTTAATTTAATGTGCCTCCTAATGTTTTCATATCAAAGCATAGTCCACGTCTGGGTTGTCTGGAAGAGATCGCTCTTTAGCGATAAGACCGCCCTTTGTGCTATCTACTTTTATATAATTTTTTTAATACGTGTTTTTCTTTTTTAGTACACTATAGAGTTTTCTATCTATCTATCTATCTATCAAATTTATTTGTTATTTCACTTATATGAAATAATAAATAAAGTGTTTTTCATTCATTCATTCATAATACAGATATATTTTTAATACATCTTGATGATTTATTTAGTAGTACTCATGCAAAATTTAAATTCATTGTGTACATAACGTCTTAAATTAAATAGTTTAAATAAATGCGTTATTTTTGGTTTCAATACATTTTAGATGCCTATTTAATGTACGAGACTCGGAAGCCAAATTATGAGATTTTTTGCTACATTTGTACGAGGGAAAAAATCTACGGTTGGCAACTCTGCTTGAGGCATATTAGAGCTAGAGCCATAACCGTAAGAACTGAACTGAATTGAAGCCATTTAAAAAATAATGAAACAGTTCATATGATTCAAAATTATTATATTACATTATTAATGAGTTCTTGTTACAAAATAAAACTTAAAATATTTTAAAGTATTTCATTAAATATAACCATAGACATTTTTAGCAGATCAAACTTTATTGTTATTATATTATAACAATAACGTGTCAATAAATCTACGAAAATTTAACAAACAAAAATTCCAGCTTCTCCCACTACCACATTGCAGCTTTCAGATATGGGGGGTAAAGGTTGTCGTGCCGGCTTTTTAATATGATAATCTCTTTTCAGCTTCTTCGCCAGGGCTTTGACATCTCTTTCTAATTTTCGATCCCTGGAAAGTATCAGTAAATTTTATAGAACTGTTCTCTCTTTTCACTGTTCGAAATAAAAAAGCTTTAACACGATTACTACAAAGGAACTGGCATACGTATTACTGCAAGCAAGTCAGTAAATCATTTAATTGGGAAAATCAGCAACAAATTATACTCACTGATAACTCATACGGCAACAGTAAACACATGCAGTAATGAAGCAAATAGAAGCACAAGTCATAAAAAGTATCAACGAGATTATGATTCCTTGAAATATTCTATCAGCTTCCAAACGGATTCTCTCTGCAAATTAAATAATTTTTTAACAATACCTTCAAAATCAGAACATAATTTCAACGTTTTCGGGGCAAAAAAATCAGAATTTTAAATGTACTAGGATAAAACTATCTAAATACTTTATGCAAAGGACGCGATGATACATTCTTAGCTATAGTAGACAAATATTCCGACTCAAAATACTTCTTATAGGGTACATAAGTAATTGAAAATGAGTAGCAACATATCGATGTCAAAATTTTTTAAATATTTTAAAATTCGAAATCTGTCTTGAATTTATATAACAGTTCGACACTAGCGCCATTCTGGTTGGATTTTGAACTATTATTATTTATGAGTACTCTTTTTGGTGCTTCCAACGTCAAACCTTCCTAATTGGTAGATATAGCTCGCACACATTAAAACTATCAAATTTATATTGTGTATCATTCCTTTTAAATTAATACAATTTAACAAAAGGTTTTAAATACTGTATTAAATGTTGTTATCCGTGCAGGGGCGGAGAAAGAATACTAACCTCTGCGGCTGGGGTCCCCAAGCCCGTCTGGATGGCGACCACCTTTGGTCTTATGTATGCCGCCTTAATAATCTTGTGTTATGTTCCGGCATTAGTGACCTATGTTCCTGTACCTTTATGGGACAGCAGCGTGTTCGCGATGCCACTGGTGTTGCAAACATCCATAGGCGATGGTAACTTACTTAAAAATATTAACTTACTTGCCATTCCTTCATCGTTAACCATATCGTGGTCTGAAAAAAATTAATTACATTATAAATAAAAATAATTATGAATGTATGCTACACAACTTTTTTTAAATACGCAATTTTATTACCTTGTGTTACACCTACATTGGACTTTATCTTGCTCAGACTTTGAGCAATTAAAAGGTCAATATCTAATTTAGTAGATGTTTCTTCCGTATTGTTCCTGAAAATGTAAAAAAAAAATTATTGCTGAGGAATAGCAGACCGGCTGGCGGCCCACTTAATAGTAAACAGTTACCGTCTCCTATGAATGTTTGCGACGCGAGGGGCACCGTGAATACGCTGCTGTCCCATAGGTGTACCGGAACTTGGGTCACTTTCGGCATACAATATAAGGTTATTATGGCGACATACTAGATCAAAGGTTGGAACCAAGGTTGCTACACAGACGGGCTTGAAGCCCTACCAAGTAGCTAGGGTTGTTTTGTCGGCTTTTACGAAAAGCTGACCCCGGCCGCAGGGGTTAGTATTCTTCTCCATTCCTGCATGGAGAAATTATTTAAAAATAATCAAAACAATATTTGAATGTCAGGACATATACTTACCCATCGCATCCGTAAATTTCATAACATTCCGTTTTATTCAAGACATCATTATAACATTCTGCACACGAAACAATATTGAGTGATATCTAAAACAAATAAATAACTATTTAATATACATACTTTTACTTTAAAAAAAGATTGTATGTCAATTACAAAATGATCTCTTTATTTTATAGACTATATAATTGGTTCCAGAAAAACAAATCTACGTTAAGATAAGAAAAATATTTATATTAAACATCATGCTCATAATTATTAAGAAATGAATAACTAAATTATTTCAAAAACTTACTTCACTATGTTTGTCTCTTTTAATCGTTCCGCCATCTAAACAAATTATGAAACGGTTCGTTTAAAATATATCAGTATAAAATTACATTTTGTTTTTTAAAATATCTTACCTACAACAAAATAAAAAAGCACTGACGTAATAAACAAATAACTAATCATTTTCTAAACGAATAAAGATCAAGAACGTCTAATACTTAGAAATGTTCCAAACAAATATTCTGATGTTCTGTGTAGTTAAGATTTAAAAATAACTCTGTTATTTAAACACCGTCTGCTTCAATATGCAATAAAATGTGTTTAATGAATAATCGAAGTTTATTATTTAAACGATTCACATTTTGCATTTTGTTAAAACTAGATTTTCGCAACTAAAGCGATGTACGAAAATAGATTGACCTCGCAGATAATTTTATCCTAACCGCTTTCGTTACACGAGTGGAATAGTTGAATATTCGAATATCATCTGATATAGCGGTTATTCACTACTATTAAAAATAAAATTAATTAAGTCCATTTAAATAAGAAATTGAAATACAATATTACAAAATCATACCTATTTTTGAATTACGCGGGAGTCGATTTCAAAAATAGGCTTCGAGTACGTAGATAAAAAAATATTTATTTATATGCGTTAATCTTATTTGTAAAATCTATACATAAATTTAAAATCCTACGAACTTTCTGATTTATACTTCTACTTCGAAAATCTTTCGGTTTTATGAAATTTTTATTTTTAAATACGTAAAATGGAACGCTCACAGAGAAGTTCAGAAATTTAAAATGTACAATACAAGCGCTGCTAATTTAAAATTGCTAAGAGAAATTAGAAAGATCTCCCAGTTATAAGCAACATGAATAGTAATGTGAATAATAAAGTAATATGCATACATCGGAATGCATACGTCGGAATCAACTAAATATAAAAAAAATATTTTATTTATTTGTGTTTTTGAACGAAATTTGAAAATTTTAAAACTGTTCAACATAATGACAAGATTTAACTATATTTATCTCTTTTTTTCATACGCTGTTGTCCTCAATATTTTTAAGTGTAAATAAATAAGTTATAGTTTTCATATCCTACAAGTGTAATCGTCGTGGCAACCCGCTCAACTCAAATCAAAAAACCAGTTTATTTACCGAACACAACTACGTTGACCGTGATGCTGGTGTGATGAAAAATTTAATTCCGTGTTTTCTCACGCAGATTAATATCAGTAAACCTTAAAGTTACGGTTAGTTGTTACAAAATCTGGCTCATTATTGTAAACGACGAGTGAAATTCGTGTGATTCATATAACTGTCGAAAACCTACGGTAAACATTCGGACGAGTGATTATAGGCGTGTCGTTGTTCGAATTTTGAATAGCGATTAAACTTTCGTGCATTCACGTGAAAACTTGTGTTGTTGTTGTTTGTTTTTATGTATAAAATTATTTAATATTATTTTACAAGTGTATTAAGTGGATTCCACAAACAGGAAAGTAAGTAAAAGTCTAAACTAACTGTTTCTCATACGCTTGGTTTAGTTTAATGTGGTTGAATTAGCACGATAGAATTGCCAATGAATATTTCCTGAAATTGCTATTGGAAAATATATTTCTGATTAGAATATTTAATATTATTTTTTTCATAATATTGTATTTCTATGTGCTAAATGTAAATGAATATACACTGGCATTCAGATGCACTGTACAAACTTGTTTAGCATAATGAAAAACTTGTTTCGATGAATATTTTGAATACGTAAATTCCATTTAGTTTTTTCAAGTTTATAATAATTTCATAGAAACCCAAATTTATACAGTAGTCAATTTATTTTCTCTACCATTACATTATCATAACAATAATGTTTTGTCTAGTGGTTAGATTATTGTCTTTTCAGACACCAAGATTTGTTTTGGTTCCTGGTTATGATTGCAGTAGAGTAGATATTTTATACAATTTATCTTGTTGATGACTGTTTATTGTTGATGATTATGATTAGTCATGATAATATGTATCATGACCAACTTGATTTTAAAAGGAAATCTTCAAAATGACATTGAAAGGAGTGCTCATAATATATATTTTTTTGTTTTAGTTATTAGTATTGAAATGTTCATTGTATTTAAGTAGATGAATTTTTTTTATTTTAAATATACAAATTAAACCATTTATGCACCCTTTTATTTTCCTGGAAATGGTGTGGACGAGTTTCCATCCCAGAAATGTGGAAATGTTTAATATAGTTGAAGTAGAAACTTGGACTGAAGATTTCCCAACATTGATATCCATAATGCAAGCATAATGTCTCCCAGGCAAACTGGGGAAGGAACCTGCCTCTATCCACCTGATTTAATCTTAGGGGACATCTAAGCTCTACATTTATTACTAAATTTCACAAGAATTTTATCTGTGAAATAGCCTTCTTTAAGTTGCATGGAAATGTACCTTAGTAATTTTAAATTTACATTATAATTTTTTTTATAATAAAAACCTTGCAGGCTAATTTTTTTGGTCTTATTAAAACTCTACACACTACAACAACTCCCAAATTTATTCCAAATATAGGTAAAAAAGACCAGCAGATATTTGTTGTTTTAGGGTTGCTAAAAACTAATTTGACTACAACCTGTTTCTGTATATAAATCCAATAAATTTGGGTAAATATAGCTCTGGGACAATATTCAACAGCACATCTTTATTTTCTACATGGGGAAACCGAATGACCAGTACCACCCTGAAGTCTGAAGCCAATGTTATGTCTGTCTCATCATTCTAACTACAATGGCCGCCTTAAGTTCTGTATTTCCATCAGAGTTGATGGAACATGAGACAGTATCTCTCCCCCCTGACATCGAGCACTAGGAGAAAACTGGGATGGATTTAGTTTGTATTGTATTGACACAGTCAACTGTGAGGGCATTGCATGGAAGTCCTACCTCACCATGAGTGTCCCAGCGAGGGCTGTGCGTGAAGCCTGTGGATTGCCTGAATATATTATGATATTTATGTTATTCCTTTACAGATGGCTGACATTACATTATATATATGGGGGAGCCGTAGAACAACAGTCAATCTATACTGATGTTGTGTAGAGTATTCCATGAAGTTGGCTGAGTCATGTAGTTATGGCCAGCGGAAAGGTGCTATATTCCATAGCCGTTGTGGCTCTTGGCTTTGTATGCTTCGTGGTTGGTGCCATTGCAGTTGGACTGCCCAGTTGGGGCTATTTCAGTAGCTGTAAGTATTTTTTTTTAAATTAGTAAAGTTTTTAGTGGTGAAAGACTATATTTAATATTTTATGAATTTAAATTTGGTAAGGTGTTATTATTTTCTAAAATGAATCTAAATTTTTGTTAAGTAGTAATAATAACATATTCAATTTCTTTTAATAATTACAAGGAATTTATAATAAAATTAACTATATACAAAAAAATCATGAGCCTAAGTCAAGATCAGTAGAATTTCATTCAAACTTATCAGTCTCTGATAAGTGATGATCTCTCTCTGATGATATCTCATCAGCTTTTCTGCTGAGAACAATAAATTAAATAGCTGATCATGAGCTCAACTTCATTTTATAAAATTCCTGATAAATGATAATGTATGCAATGCCTAGTTATATATGGCTATAATGTTATATTATGCTTATGTTATAATAATATGCCATATTTCAATTCAAATTAAAAATTAAACTACAATTGTGAGTGTATTTACTTCAAAAAACACGGCGCCAATTTGTAAAACAAAACCAATGCGAGTGAAGTTATTGAAAAAAGAACTCTTTGAATCTTTGTTTTTTTTTCTTAACTTGCCAATTTGCTTCCTGCATTGGCATGGTATTATGGCATTGGTACGCATTAAACCTATTTGTAAGATATACAAACAGTGATTTTAAATTTAGTTTGAATACAAATTTCCACTTGCTTCCTTTGTGATAATTTTTTTTTCAGTTTCTTTGAAATAAGTTTCTAGTTGTTATGCATTGTTGGAAAGCTAAGAAAACGGTTATGTTTCGAAAATAATCTGCAATCCAAGATTCAAAACTATTTTTCGTTTTTATGGCTTTTCAGTGGGAAAAATCTCAAAAAAATATTGAATTAATATCACTTTTCGTCTCACATTTTTAAAATTGGACTGATAATTGTTGATTTAATATTGATAAATAAACAGTGTTTAATCCTTTTTATAAATCATAAGAAAAATGAGTTTTAAATGGATTATTTTATTTTTAAACACTGCATAAGGGGGTTAAAATTATCACAAATAGTCCTCACGGGATTACGTCGAATTACTAATAACCCTGTTTATTAATAATCTAGTAATTAGTTTATTTTTTTTTATTGCGTAGGACAGCAGACAGGCTAACAGCCCGCTTAGAATTTAGCAGTTACCGTCGCCTATAGGTGTTTGCAACGCCAGTGGCATCGCGAACACGCTGCTGTCCCATTAGGGTACAGGAAATTGGGTCACTAATGCCGGAACACAACACAAGGTTATTATGGCGGCATACTTAAGACCAAAGGTGGTCGCCATCCAGACGGGCTTGAGGCCCTACCACGTAACTAGGGTGGGTTGTTTTGTCGCCTTTTACGACAGGCCGACCCCGGCCACAGAGGTTAGTATTCTTTCTCCGCCCCTGCACGGATAAAAAATTAAGCTGGTTTAAAAGAAAATAAGTAATAAATAAAATAATAATAATAATAAAGGCTCACTACCAGGGATGCTGAAGACCGTGCGAAGTGGAATAGAAAAAGTCGGAAAGCGGACCCCGGGCAATGAAATGAAAGTTTAGGTTGCAACCGGAATACTACGCTTAGATGATGATGACAAATTTTTCCCCAAAAAGCGGTTAACGTCAGGCAAGCGACCAGTTGTAAAAACTAAGCCACAACTATTACAACATGTAGCATGTTGTGCCGACCCCATATAATGTGGGATAAGGGCAGGAGGAAGAAAACACAAGAATGGAATTAAATAGTTTTTGATAGAACAAATTGTTTTAAATAAACTTTTCCTGTTATTCAACATTGTTGCAAAAACTTAATTAGTCATTGCCTAGTAATTACATTATATACAATTATATTGTTAATGGTACACAGAAGGAATCTATATTGCAATATATTTTATTTTAAAGGTAATTTTATTACACGTGATAATTTAATTAATCATTGGTGTATATACTCGTATCTATGGAATTCTTCACGTTATCTTTTTTAAAGTGTTTTATTTACATAAATACAAATAAGCACGTGCGTTTTGCTAATTATACCATGTTTTAAATAAATATATTTACGTCGAACTTGTAGCATAAGTATAATGTCCTGAACCCCCTGCAGGGAGGAAGGTTACTTCTGCGGCCGGGGACGTTGTGTCGTAAAAGGCGACAAGACAACCATAGCTAGGTATAGCTCCAAGCCCGTCTGGATTGCAACCACCCTTGGTCTCGACTGGTTTAAATATGCCAACATAATAACCTAAGTTCCCCTACTCGGACGGCAGTGTGTTAACGGTGTCCCTGGCAGTGCAAACATCAATAGGCGACGGTAATTGCTAACTGTTAGGTGGACCGTCAGCCTGCGACCCACAGCGATAAAAAAATCAAGATTAACTGTATGTTAATATTGACGATATTAGTCGCCTTTGTGATAATATTGTAATATAGGTTATACGGAATGTAGATGTAAAAAATACTTAAATAAATCTGTTTTGCCGTTTCTTCTCTAAACAGCGTTTCAGTTTTGGAAACTGTGGTAGCGTCTTGACATTCAATAAGTGATCTATAGGATTTTATATTGAAATAATGCTTTTATGGACTTGGGTACAAAGAATTTTGCAGGAAATACATTATTGTGGGCCAACTCTTGTATATATACATCACAAAGGTCCGGAAAATCGAAGCTGTACTGTATAATAAAACATATGTATATATTTTAAATTATTATACACACTGGCCTAATCTCCACTTCACAATTAACACTGCCAACTTCAGCATGTTCTTAGAAAGTCGTGGAACAAAAAGACTCACAATGCACACTTTGCATTTAATGAACGTATCTGACGCCGATGATGCGTGTTGTCGACGTATATTTGCATAATATTGTACATACAAGACTGCTAAGAATTTGATGTTTAATACGTCATAGGTTTTGTTAGTTGTTGCATTTTAAGTTGTGATCCATAGTTATTAAAGCATAAATTCAAATTTATATATTTACAACAGTTCCTCGCCAAACATGTGGGAGCAAAACAAAGGCTCATAATGGCTAGGCAACATAATTTCTTATAGAAAATAAAGTTTGCCATATTTATTATTTTTCTAATAATATATATTGCCTATTAAAGAATGTGGTGGCTAAATAGTATCACACTGAGACCAACCTAGAGGGTCTCACGATGTATAATTATATATTATTGCTATGATCTCTGGTAACCTGCCAATCCATCATAGACGATTAGATTGGTGTATTGTCCGTTCCCCTAAAATATGAGCAGGCAAGCAGCAAATGAAGCCGGAGACATCTAGTACCTATGTCTTGTTTTGTGGGAATTACAAGGAAAATGACCTCAAGTAAATCGTCCCATTGTAAAGTTTATTATGGTTTGAATTGTTAATTAGAGTAATTTAACAGACATGTTTTAATCAAATTTGCACTATTAAATGGATCAATTAACGTATTAAATTAATACAATAATTAGCTGATGTGCAATTAATGAATTGCAAATTGTATTCTTATGCAACTTGCTGTGGTGAGTCAGGTGACTGATGATATTATTCTAATCGTATTTTATCTGTTTCCTAGCGAGCAAATGAATGTGTTGTGGAAACGTTTTGCTCTCGGAAAACAAGCGATGTATAGAATTTTATACATTTGTTATATAATCTTCTTCTTGCCCTTATCCCACATTATGTGGGGCCCTGTTCTCGATTCTGATTGCTTGAAAACACTAAGGTCATAACCCATGGCATGGCGTCGAACAACCTAAGAACGACCGAACGTCTTTTTGTGTCCAACTAAAGAGCTTTAGAGGGATAGATTTATTGGAAGCTTTTGACAGGGTATGTCTTATTAATCTGGTTAGTAACATTCCTATACTCCTACATATGGTTTACGTATTATTAATCGAGTGTGGATGTGAAACTTCCTTACGAATACGTCTATATAGATAATAGCTATATGAAGTCTATACGTCTATAAGACGGATCCCATGGCAGTCAGTGTATGTGATCCTCAGGGATCAATTCTATGTCCAATAATCTTAGAACTCCACAATGACATAAAAGAATATTAAATTGCAGCTATCAATAATAATGATATTGTATGAGCTCAGTAAATATAAATACTAGCACGTACGAGTGTCTTAAATCAATTTTGTCATGTTAATGCGCAAGCGTAAATCACGTACTTCCGATGTACTAAATATTGTTTTAATACCTACTTGTTACTGTTTATAGCGTCAATCATATAGATTATATATTTAAGACCAGGTTTATTTGTACTGATTTTATTTAAGATAGATGGATTTAAAACAGCCATGTGAAGATTGAATAATAATAATATAATAATTATAATTACTGTACAAGAAAATGCCATTTAAAGTTATGCTGATGGGGATGCATCATTTATAGACGTTGACAAACTGCCATAAACAAACCTTCAAAATATCCTATTACAATAATTACTGGCGCTAACCCATCAAATCCGTGGTCGCCAAACTGCGGCCCGCGGGCCGCTTGCGGCCCGTGGACGATATTTCTGCGGCCCGCGGCAGAGCAAACAATTTTAGTAGATGATGGGCTCAATTTCCAATAAAAACACGCTTAAAAAAGTACAACACCATAACAGGCATAACACTTAAATTACATGATACTCGTTGTAAAAAATACCTAAATAATATATTTACTATCTTTTTCATTACAGATATGTTTTCACGCCTATTCCTAATTAATAAGCTACCCACGTTGCATAAATAATAATTATAATTGATTTATCTATGAGACAATCGCCTGTCTTGTAAATGTAATATCATTTGCACATCACCGCTATGTATTTTGTTACAATTTCCATACTTCGGGTTGCCTGGAAGAGATCGCTTTAAGCGATAAGGCCGCCCATTGTCATACAGCATTATATTTTTGTATACATATTTTAAGTTAGTTTTAAGTATCTGTATGCAATAAAGAGTTTTCATTCATTCATTCATTCAATCGCCTTTTGACGCTTGATATTAAATATGTCAATTGACTGGTGGTCAACTAAACAGTCCAAACAGTGGCCCGCAGTGATACCTCACATTGTCCTTCCTACATATGTGGCCCTTGACCAGAAAAGTGTGACGACCACTGCATTAGATCGTTGTAAGAATTTGACGACCTCTTGGCGTAACGGATAACGTACGTCGGTACGCTCGCGGAGGTCACGGTTTCGATTCCCATCAAGCGTCTCCAGGGTGTTTATGTATAATATGTATTTATTTACAAAAGAAATGTATGTATGTAGTATATCAGTTGTCTAGTACCCATATCACAAGTGCTATGCAGTTTGGGACTAGATGGCGTTGTGTGAAATGTCCCAACATATTTATTTATTTATTATTTAATAGAATCAGACGTGTTTAAAGCTTATTAAAAAGAAAATCTTGATAATACGGTTCATGGCAATTTTTATTATACACTATTTAGCTATACACTTTTTGAGGTTTAACAATTATAAGTAAACATAGAAACACCCTTAATGGCAGATACGTTTTAATTTTTGTATTAATTTTCTATATAATATCTAAACAGCCTTGTCTTGTTGTCAGTCTTGCATGTCTTTGATTGCCATGTAAACAATTTGAATTTCAGATAGGACTGGCATCCTTCCATATGTGCAGTCATTCTACTGTAAGTACTTTAAGTTTCTTAAACACAATGCTTTTTAACCAAGGTTAAATACGACGGTCGAGTATGTGGGTCTAATTCGCGCAATATATTTGTATATTTAAAGATTTTGAATTTACGAAGAATTCACTAAAATACGCGCCTTGTATATACTTGTAAATTATATCACACTATAAAAAATTTTCTAGGTTGGGATACCTCGTTGACAAGTGTGCTCATATGTCCGGTGGTGGTATTTGTAAAGTAACTAACTTTGGTGGTTGGATTTTTGCTAACTTAAAACTTGTTGATACAAATGTTAGGAATTTGCTAAATATATAAATATCGTTCGTTAAATACTGATGCTGGATGCTATAATAGATCCATACTGTGTACAATGTAGCACGGGAGTACAAAATTATGTAATTGTTTTTTAAACTATTTACAACGTTTTCATTAAGATCGTTTTCACTGTTTGAAAAGTATCCGAAAAATCCACAAAATATCAAAGCATTTTATTAATTGCTGTGGAGCAGCAGACAGGATGGTCCACTTAATAGGAAGCAGTTACCGTCGCCTATGGATGTTTGCAACGCCAGAGGCATTGCTAACATGCTGCCGTCCGCGTTGATTAACTGGGACCTGAATCACTTATGCAGAACAGAGAATAGAAAATAAGGATATTATGACGGCATATTTAACGACAAGAAGTGGTTGCCACCCAAATGGGCTTCGGGTCCTACATTACGCGCTTACATTGAACAAAAAAGTTAAAATTAATTATAACAGTCTTGAAAATCTAAGAAAGTATTAAGTAAATCAATAAAGTAATGCACTTAATAGAGGCCACTTAGTATCTATATCTATACATATATTATATGTTATAAATAAGAGAAGTATTTACGTAATTCGTACAAAAAGCCTTCAAATATTGTAATATCAAACACAACACTCAAGTAATGATATTACAACTATACTCGCACAACAGAGTACCTTAATTATACAAGAAATTACTATTACATCTGTTAAAAAACACGAGTAAAACCTGTACAACGGATGCTCGTTTCCCCAGCCGAGTGTTAAAGTGGGTCAAACCACCTTTGTACTGTTACTTCTGGGCCCTATTTCTATCGCGTTGTTCTTTATAACGGACTAAGAAGTTCAATTATATCGGAACAGTTTTGATATTAACTCGATTTCATTTTAGATCTCCGTGTAGTGTAATTTAATAGAAATTGATGCTTTTGTTTTGTTTTCGTTATCCGAACTTTCCGAATTGTGTTTTTAATTGAAAATTTCTTTTTGATTTCCGAATTCGGTTACAATTAGAGGTGTCCACTTCAAAATATATCAGTACTAGTTAACTCGGCAAACGTTGTTCTGACATATGAATTAAAAAAAAAAGTATCATATGTTCTTCTCCAAGGTCCAATCTATGACTATACCGAAATTCATCAAAACTGGTTCAGTGGTTTAGGCGTGAAAGCGTAACAAACAAACTCACTTTCGCATTTATAATATTAGGATATTCGCTGTTACTCAAAATCAAATCATATCATCGTTATTTGCAGAAATACATGTTTTTAAGTTGTCAGTAGTGTAATCTGAGGCATGTTTATTGTCCGTGGACACAAATATAAACTATATTAACTAAAAAATATATAATATTGAAGTTCTAGAATGTATCAAAAATGTCAACTTAATTATCGCATCCTAATCATAGTATCCCATATTGACGTGTATCGATATATCGCTTGAAAACATCGATATTTTCGTAATAATATCACAGAATTAGTATTTACCATTCAAACGCAGAAATGTTTAATATGTATGAATGGAATCAGAGTCTAGCATAATATTAAGCTTAATAGTATAAAAATAGTGATATTTTGTTATAAGTGTTACATTAATAGTGAACAATTGATCGATCAGTCAGGATAGATAATTTAGGTTGTTATTAATGACATTGATTAAAATTTTAAATCATGTTAACTGAATGCCAGTCTCAGGGCTACGCCCTAATTGCGCCGATACCATGCTCTAATTCCTTAAAATAGTTACAAAAAATTCATTCAAAGATGTGGCTTGTGATCTGATTTTTAAACCCCTTAAAAAGTTAACCTCGCTTTTCCTATGCTGACTGTGAACTAATAGAAGGAATAATCTGTGGTCTTTTACGACCGGTGAGTTTATACGAAACTGACCAGTAAATTTTAAAACTAGATCTTTTTAGCATTTTAATATTTATTCATAAAGTAATGTAAGAACTGAATTATAAGCATACGATGGCTACGTCTGTTAGTTCAAAATTCGTTCTATGTTCAAATTTTGTTCTTTGATATTAGTTACATTTAAAAAAAATCTATCTCTTTTTTTCGCTTCTGTGCTCAAGATTGTGTCCTTGGGTCTCACTGTCACCCATGAAAAGATGGAATGCGGCTAAACTTGTGCATGTACATGGTACATATACTAGGGGTGTTCAATAAGAAGTGATAATGGGTATGACACAATTATCTTTTATTAAATGTTATTTTATTTTTCGTTGTCACCTTTCAGGTTTATACACTTTGTATATCTTTTTTATAAAACTAAAATTCCCTTTAAAAAATTCTTCCTGATCCCTTAAAAAATCTTGTACCGCGGTGACTACTTCACATCTTCAAATTTATGGCCCCTCAGATGTTCATTTTACCGCGGAAATAGGTAGAAATATCTAGGAGCTAGGTCCGGTGAATATGGAGGATGTTTCATCAACTCGAAACCAGCTTCTTCAATAGCAGCCATTGCTACTTTGTACTTGTGCGCGGGGGCGTTATCTTGATGAAACAAAACGACTTTGCCATGCCGTTGCTTGCGTATTTCCTCACGCAATTTTGTTATTTATCCTGCGTACAAAGTCCCCGTAATAGTGGCTCCACGATTAAGGTATTAGACCATTACCACCCCTTGGCTATCCCAGAAAAAACAGCCCATGAACTTACCGGCAGATGGAATCGCCTTAAATTTCTTCGGAGTTGGAGATGACGGTCTCTTCCAAGTCATGGACTGTTTTTTCGTTTCCGGGTCATAATAGTGAAGCCATGTTTCGTCTATGGTTATGAATCGAACCAAAAATCGGTCAAGATCTTGTTGTAACAAACCCAAACAGCTTTGTGAAATTCTCAGTTTAGTTTGTTTCTGCGCGTCAGAAAGCATTGTGGGCACCCAGCGCGCTGACACTTTTCATACTCCAAATGGTTGTGTTCTATATTATGGACACTTCCTATAGAAATTTAATTTCTTCTGCTATAAAACTAAACAGTAACACGACGATCCGCCACGACAATGTTTCCAACTTTTTTAATCATTTGTCCAGTCACTAACGAGGCAGGGCGTCCCGTGCGGGGGTCGAGTCGTCGTTAATGGAGGTTCTTCCTTGCTTGAACTCAGCACACGAACGTGCAACCATAGAATATGAAGGAGCATGAACCCCTAATGTTGCTTTTAAGTCTTGATTTACCAGCTCCGTAGTAAAAATTTTCAAGCAGAGATATTTTATTACCGCGCGAATTTCAATTTTATCAATTTTTCCGATACGACGCAAACAAAATGACTTCTATTTTTAAAAATAAAAAAGAATTGATTGCTTTATTATTATTATATCTAATGTATAATAATAATATATAATATATTATTAATATTATGTATAATGTATGTGCTATGCCTGCCAGTATTTTTTTTTCTTTCCAAGGAGAATATATCGCGTTATCACTATTGAACATCCTTCATATACTTAATATATCGCTTTATAAAAATTATGGTTGCCCACATAAAGTATTTAGATGGGTACCAGAACCCATATTGCATTTTAAAAATGCGGCGTGCCCGCTAAACGGGTCGTTGACCTGCAGAGACCTTTGTGACAAAGCTGTAGGAGATGTGGCTCATACGCCCGCGCATCGCAGTTTTTGTATCATATTTCTACAGAGTTATTTTGTATAGTACTATGTATATGGAATTTCAACATATAATAGCTAAGTGGTGTTACTCAGAGGCTTGAGGTTACGTGTTTAACGCCCACAATAGGATGCACGGCAGAGGCAGTTTTTCTTTATAGCATAGTTCCGATGTTAAAGGAAAACACCATAATGAAACCTGCGTACCGATATTACTGGTTTGTCTAAGCTGCTAATACAATAATCTTTGCCGCCTTAGACAAGCGTGGCGGGTCTTCTGTCTGTTTCATCTAGAGGGAGGCCCGAACTCAGTAGTGGGGCGTTACGGGTTGTTATTATAATACGAATATACGGGAGTGTCTGACTCCTGTATAGTCCAACTTTTTGTACATATCAGATATTGGTTTGACAATGACGATGGTCTGCAATATATGGAAATACAACTATAAATAGTACGGTGAGTTGAGTTACCTCTGATGGGTTCGAAAACAATGACGTCTCGACCTTTAGAATACCGGAAGCGGATCGCCGTATCTCCGTGAATTTACCGTAATCTGCAGTCTCTAGTAGACCCTACGCAAGTTTGAAGACATACATTGTATTTGATTAGATGTATACATAGTATTGGAGCTTAAATATACGCTTCCAGTAACTTAATAAACTTTTTAATAATCCCTTTTTTTATTGCTGACGAAACAGCCGACAAGCTTGAGGCCGATTTCATAGTAAGCAGTTACCGCGGTTTATAGATGTTTACGACGCTAGGAGTATCGCCAACGCTGGTATAGGGTAACTGGAACCTGGAACACAATACAAGGTTATTATGGCCGCAGGGGTCAGTAATCTTTGCCCTTCACGGAGAGAAAATTAAGAAAACATTTCAGTTATTACCATCCAATTACTAATAAAATAAAAGTAGTGTCGAAAGTTCTAATTATCATATATACCTAGTCAGGTCATAAGTATTGTCACACAGTAAAAACTTTTCTTTTAGAATGCTGGCCACAAAAAAGTTTATTGAATTCGAATTTCGAATTGTTCATGAAAATAAAAATGTATAACTTTTAGAATTTTACTCATTTTTAAATATGGAGTGGACGCTTAAAGAAGACCGTGTTGCAGTTATTGCGTTGCATCGTTACAGTTACGCGCCAAATCAAATTTTTAACATACTGAAAAATTTGAATATAACCAAAAGATACGATAAACGAGTACCATCAAACGATACAATGAAGACTCTAGTGTAGATGACAGGTCAAGAAGTGGTCGCCCTCGGTCTGTTAGGACTCCAGCAGTGATAAAAGCTGTGAAGGCACGAATTCAAAGAAATCCCAAACGTAAGCAGAAACTGTTGGCCCTTCAGATGGGGTTAAGCAGAACCACGGTGAAAAGGGTGTTAAATGAAGACTTAGGGCTTCGGGCATATCGAAGAAAAACAGGACATCGTTTGAATGCTCGTCTAATGGACCTGAGACTGAAGAGATGCCGCGCTTTGTTGAAGCGGTACGCGGGAAAAAAATATCGGGAAATTCTTTTTTCGGATGAAAAAATGTTTACCGTAGAAGAGAGCTACAACAAACAAAATGATAAGGTGTACGCACACAGTAGTGAAGAAGCGAGCAACCGTATTCCGCGTGTCCAACGAGGTCATTTTCCATCCTCGCTCATGGTATGGTTGGGAGTTTCTTATTGGGGCTTAACAGAGGTACATTTTTGTGAGAAAGGTGTAAAAACGAATGCTGTTGTGTATCAAAATACAGTCCTGACGAACCTTGTGGAACCTGTTTCTCATACCATGTTCAATAACAGGCACTGGGTATTCCAACAAGATTCGGCGCCAGCTCATAGAGCGAAGAGCACACAAGACTGGCTGGCGGCGCGTGAAATCAACTTCATCCGGCACGAAGACTGGCCCTCCTCCAGTCCAGATTTGAATCCGTTAGATTACAAGATATGGCAACACTTGGAGGAAAAGGCGTGCTCAAAGCCTCATCCCAATTTGGAGTCACTCAAGACATCCTTGATTAAGGCAGCCGCCGATATTGACATGGACCTCGTTCGTGCTGCGATAGACGACTGGCCGCGCAGATTGAAGGCCTGTATTCAAAATCACGGAGGTCATTTTGAATAAACTTTAATGTCATAAGAATCTATGTTTTGTTAAGTTCATTTTGGTATATGAATGGTTACATAATTAATAAACTTGTTACAATTATTTTACATTAAACATGTGACAGAATTTATGACCTGACTAGGTATAAATAACAATAGATACTTGATGGCACAAAATATCGGAGACTATAAAAGTTAAATTTATGAATTTATGATTAAGGAAGGTATAACAATATACTTAACGGCGTATCTAGAACTATATGTGGGCTTCACTAGTGTTCAGCTGACTATCTTAGACTTATGCAAAAAGGTTTAATAAAAATAAACTTGATGTTCAGAGGAGTATTGCAATATTTTTGGTAACTGCATTTCTGCACAAAAATGTCGTAAAACGCGTTCAATCTCTTCTCACGGCTCCGATATTAAAGATTTGTTACGCCAACACAGAAGACGACAAAAGATCAGGCATGTTTACGGTTTATATGGTAAACATTTATTCCTCAAAAAATATAAATATTCACTTATAGAGAAATAACAAAAAAAAATGTAGTATAACCTGATTTTGCACAGTCTACCATTTTTTATATACAATAATAATTAAAAGTTGCGACTACCCTCATTTCAAATACTAATTATTCATTTGTTTATTAAGGTAGTGGATTCTTTAGTATAGGTTGAGCGATTAAGGAGAAAAAGAAATTATAAAGTAAAAGAAAATTATAATTAAGTTATAGATAAACTGTTTAAACAGCAGGCTTTTGACAACTTAAAATAAATTATTTTCAATCACTTTAATATACTGTACTGCTGGCAAAAGTAATTCTTCAAAATGTTTGAAAGTTATATGTGGATATTTTTTAAACAGTCGACAATGTTACAACATACATAAACATATATTTCAAATATAGAACTGACGTATAGCAACACTTGTGTATTATATAACAATTCGCTTCATTAAGTTGCCAATACCCTAACGCTTCTGATGTTTTAAAATCCTTAAGGCAACAGTAACATACCATTAAGGGGGTCGTTTACTGCGCTGCTATCTCTTAATTTGGCAAGATTATTCTTTTCTGAATTTAGGATTAAAATTTATATGGCGTAATGTTTATGATCAAAGGATATATAGTTCATAAATATATGAAAGTAATTAATAATAATAGTAATTAAATTTAACAAACATGAATATTTGCTAAGAGCCATACAAAAATGTGTCGCTGGGGACAAAATATATTCGGAATATATTTTCGTAAAGTTATGTGTATCTGCACAGATGCATTACCAAGAAAGGGCTATAATCTTATTCGAAAAATCTTACAATGACTTATTTCGCTTTAGTTGTACTCAAGGCTTCAAATTCTTAAATAACATTGACAATTAACAATTTAAATAGATTCACTCAATTTGAATTTTATAAACCAGAAGAGACTATGGCAGCAATTATTACAGAAAGTATTTATTCAAACTACGATGTTAATGGAAGATTACTCAAGCTTAATAATCTTTTAGAATATCCCACGGGAAAATGTGCCACGCTAAGCCGAGAAATTCAATAGGTCTCACCACAAGATTGTCAACTCTGTTGTAACACATAAAATGGTTTTCATTGACAATATTTCTGAGTCATATGAGCCCTGCTAGATAGACTTGTTCAAAGATACTATATATTATAATAGCCGTATTCTCGGCTTGCATTTTTTTTGGTTTTAAGAAGGTAGTTTATAAATTTAAATTTGATGAATTTCTTTTAGAATGTAATTACTTGTAATACATAAACATTTACTTGTAACCAAAAATGTCCTATAAATTCGCGAAGTACAATAATACAAAGATACATACATACAATATAATCACCCCTCTTTCCCGTAGGGGTAGGCAGAGACCACTTCTTTCTACTTGCTACGATCCTTACATGTTTCGCTTTGTCCACTTTCATTATTCCCTTCATACATGCCCTTCGGTTTAGGGTACTCTTGACCTGGCCTTTTTTCAAGACGTCCTCAAGGACGGAAGGACCAGATCAATCTGGTCTCGAAACGTCCGCCTAGGTCTTCTCCTTCCAACACTTCCCTACAATAATATGTTAACTGAGTGTGCATTGATTAACTATTATACGTAATATTATTTTGTAAATGAGTGTCACTGAGGAAGGTACTATACTATCGTCTAAGATACAGGCTTGGCGGCTTGGCCTAGTTTAGACTTTAGTTTTCTTTATATGTAAACCTTCGATTCGTTGGTAATAAACATTTTTTCACAGTATATCTAGCCAGAGATATTCAGAACCATTGAAATGTAATTAACCACTTTATTAAGTTTAAATTCTACTACCAAATTGCTGTAATATTTTAATTATTTTAATAAAAGTGGGATAATTTGAAGACCAACAGACAGGCTGACGGTCCACTTAATAATAAGCAGTTACGCCTATGGATGTTTGCGACGCTGGAGACACAGCGAACACGCTGCTGCTACATAGGGGTACAGGAACCTGGATCACTAATACCGGAACACAACACAGGGCTATTATGGCTATTGAGATGGGACCCTACCCCGTAACTAAAAATAACAATAAAGCTAACAATATAATTAAAAAAAAATAGATTTCAGTGAAATGGGATTTACATCCTTCAACAGATCGCAATATACACTGTTTTCGGTAGAGTGTATTGATATGAATTAAATATCATATCATGACGCGGTCGCTTCAATAGCTAGTTATTAGATCTTGTCAATTTTGGTTCTCACGAAGGCCGAGTTGTGTTATGCAATATATTGTTCTGCCCTCTTTTTAGAAAATATGAAAAAATGGATAATCTGAATATTAGGTTTCTATATATATATATATATATATATATATATATATATATATATATATATATATATATATATATATATATATATATATATATATATATATATATATATATAACTTAACTTATAATACTATAACTTATAATATATAACTTATAACTTAATCAATCTATGACATCAATGTTAATTGTAAACATGAAAATAGTTACATAACTTTTTTTTACTCATAAAATTGTAGTGAATATAACAAGATCATTATTATAAATTAGTAATTCATACATTATTTTATCATTTATATATAAGATCTGAGAGAGTCGCATGTCACGATTTATAATGTATCTTCATTTAAATACACTGACGGACTCATAAACTGCATCAAAGTAATAGACGACTTTGAAATAAATATTTTAACCAAGTATGCAAACTTTCTATACAGATTTAAATTGAAACCTCTAGATTGATTCGTGAACTTTAAACAGCGTAGGGTCATATCCTTAAGTTTAAGTTTGTGTGCTGGAAAGGACCTTAAGACTTTTTTGAAGAAAAAAACAGAAATTTAAGGAAAATTGGTTTAATTAAAAAATTGGTTTTAACAATAGACACAAACTTTATGCAAGGGTTTATTTATGTTTTAATAAGGCGTATTACTTCCACGTGCCCTTATTATGGATTCTAATCGGTTCCGCATAGATTTTATTAGGCTTATTAAAAGATCTTGCGGAATATTGTCCCATTCTTCTGAAAGTGCTGTTCTTAGTGCTGCCACTGTCGTGGGCAAAGGGTTTCTCGCATATACAGCTCTTTTTAAATTGTCCCAAACATGCTCAATGGGATTAAGATCCGGGCTGCGTGCTGCCCAATTCATTGTACGTATCCCAACCTCTTCGCAATATTGTCGAACTTGTGCAGCAGCGTGCGGTCGGGCATTATCCTGCATTAAAGTAAAATTTTCGCCTATGAATCCCATGTAAGGCACCACGTGATCTTCTAAGATCTCTGTTATGTAGCGATGTGCAGTCAAACCCCCTCTATTACCGTTTTGACGGACCATGTCTATGAACACAAGTTCTATTCGCCCGTTCATCGATATGCCACCCCAGACCATACACGAACCGCCTCCAAAAGGAACACGCTCCTCAATGCAACTTTGAGCATATCGCTCCCCACGTCGACGATAGACTCTTCTGCGACCATCTGCACCATATAAACATGTCCTACACTCGTCCGTGAACAATACGGAGGCCCATTGCTCTTCTGTCCAACTCAGGTGATCACGCGCAAATCTTAAGCGAGCTTGTCTGTGAGCTACAGACAACTTTGGACCATTTGCTGGTCTAAAAGGGGTGATATCCGCTTCCTTTAACCTTCTTCTTATTGTTCGTGCACTCACGTTTACTCCACGCACTTCATTAATCTCTGTTTTGATGTTAACTGACGTGAGGAAACGATTTCGCAGGGAAGTTGTAACAATAAATCGGTCATCACGACCGCTGGTTGCTCGAGTCCTGCCTGTACCACGTCTCCTTCTGTAAGAACCTGTCTCCACAAACCTTCTGTATATTCTAGAAACCGTAGACTGGTTTAAATTTCTACCAATCGTTCGTTGATCCAAGCCCTCCCGCACCAATGCTACAATTTGAGCCGCTTGTTCGGACGAAGTATCCATATTATGGTTCAAAAACTCTCCATGAGTTAAAAAACTAACCCAACAATTCTGCTGGTAACAAGAATTCAATTGACAAAAGAATAAAAAATCAATGAGAATCAATTTAAAACTTTGCTATAAATAACAAGCAAATCTGATACCACGAGTAAATTTTCTTTTCCCGGCTATATTCATTTGTTTTACTGCAGTTCTATTTTTAAATTTTCCTTTTTTTGAGATTAAGAGCCAGTCTCTCCATATTTATATAATTTAATCTAAAAAGTTTGCATACTTATTAAAAAAAAAAATTTCAAAGTAATCCTGAACTTTGATGCAGTTTATGAGTCCGTCAGTTTATTTAGATAAGGTCATTGTATCCATAAATATTGAGTTTTATATTAATCATAAATATCCGCGTGGGTGTCTGTATGAATATTTTAAACGGTAGCTTTAAATTGGATGTATTTGAAGATGTTATATGAATTCTCTCATGGGACAGCAGTGTGTCTGCGAAGCTACTGGCGTTGTAAACACCCATAGGCGACGGTAACTGCTGAATTTTAAGTGGACCGTCAGTCAGTCTGCTGTCCTACAGCAATAAAAAAAATAAAACATTGGCCACGTGATCCGGTTTAAGAGGATAGTTATCACCCCATATTGATTCCAGTGGGCATAAAAATACTATAGAATTAAGTCTTTTTCAAACCAAAAAAAACGCCTCTCGGCCTCCTACCCCGAAAAGTGTTTATTTTCGAGATGACAGAGAGCCTTTTTTTGGATGTTTATGTTTAGCTCTAATAAAATGGATTCGTTAGTTCTCATGGCATTCCATAGTATTCGGAGCATCTTCCGCCACAGCTTTTCATGCACCATGTCCCTGCTCCGTAGAGGAATATGGAAAAAACCAGTGCCCGCACTAAGCGCACTTTGGTTTTATAGCGAATGTTGCGGTTTTTCTAGATCTTCTCGAGGTTGGCCATCGCACTTTTAGCCTTCTTCGGCGTATTCTTCTGCTTACTAGTATGGTAAGTGCGCCGTCAGCCTGTTTACTGTGCCTCAGCAATAAATAAAAGCTTACATATATTTATAAATATTGTAAATATTGAATCATTCATATAAATGTGTTATATTAAGTTACAGTCAATTCTTAATACAAATAAATAATATTCCTATAAACTGTGCAATGTAAAAACAGTAAAATTACGAAACACTGAACAACGAGGTGGCAACAACTATTAATTTTGATTATGTTTGAAGCGAACTGCTCTAAATCTCAGTAATATTGTTCGTGGTACAATAGAGTAACTGTTGTTGAGGTATACATGCGGCGTGCTCGGCATGACGCGCCATTTTCGGCTGACAGCCATCGACCTCGGATTTTGACCGGGTCCTAAACAATTTTTTTTCTCTACGATTTTAAGCTGTCTTGTCTTTGGTGATTCAATTATCGGTGACATTGATGCTAAATGAAGTGTTAACTACGATTTATAACAGTTAATTTTATAGATGTACATGACTGTTTTGTAGCTCATCAAGTAAAAAGTAAAAAATAAAAGAGCTAGAAATTCACCAGCGCCATCTATTCCCAAAGTAAGTAAGCAGAGCACTTGTGTTATGGTGACTAGATAAATGTTATACAGCTTATTAATATTTCTTTTGTAAATAAATATTATATAAACACCCAGACTCGAAACGGGAATCGAGTCCGTACTGGCGTTCCGACGTGTTGAAGCCATTGCTCTGCGGAGGCCTATTTAATAGTAAGCAGTTATCGTAGCCTATATAAATGTTTATGATGCCAGAGGCACCGCTAACACGCTGTCGTTCGCATAGAGGAACTGGAGGAACCTGCGTCATTTATGCCGAAACAACACAATGTTATTATGGCGGCATATTTAAAGACTTGCTTGGAGCCCTACCATCTAGCTAGAGTATTTTTGTCGCTTTTTACGACAAGCCGCCCCTGGATGCTGGGATGAGAGGAATACTGACTATTCCTACTCCGCCCCTGCACGGAGACAAATTCTATCAACAATAACATATTCTTTATTACTTTTATCATTACTACTGGATTAAGAAATTGTTGAATACAAGAAGCACTCAACCAAGGCAGCTCGAAAGCTTCTTGTGCTAGCGAGCTTTCCGCATAGTTTTCATTCTCTAGCATTTCAAAATATAAATTTTTCAAGTGTTATCATAAATATAGTAGATCCGGCTGTATAATATTTAACGATTTTCTTTTGAACTCTAATAAAGAATTTACTACGTTTATACTGCATTTAGATTTTATCGGTCATTTATTCGGCCTAAAATGTGTTATGATTTTATACGTTTTTCCGCATAGTTCGTTTTTTACACGCTTTATATTAGCTTTATTTGTATGTTTGTAATTATTTGTTTGTAACCGACTTCTTTGGGGGGATTTTGACCCACTTTAAACGGCCAAATTTCGTTCAAACTTTGTAGATATATCGAGGGCCGATGACAATGCAATAATCTGTATAGTTTGTATCATTATCCTTACGAGGATCCTCAGGATCAATGAATTTTCGATTCTCGTCCGATCACCGAGTTAAGGAGCGTCGGGCGCGGTTAGTACTTGGATGGGTGACCGCTTAGAAAAATCGCGTGACGGTGGATATTTATTCTTTTTTTAACTTTGTAATAACATTCTGTATCAGTCCAGATAATTCTGTTATGATACACATATTGTTTCTTTAATAAGAATCTATATTAATTATAATTACATATTAAAAAAATTGTTATCTTAGCTAAAGGGAAATATATTGAGGCTTTAAGTGTAAAGCCTATAGTGATAGTCTCTTCTTATTGTGCCTGTCCTAGTGAAGGTTGGCAGTCAACTTCGCATACTTTTTCCGATCTTTTGCGAGCTAAAAATGTTTGGCTCCACTTGTGATTCCAGTCCATTCACAGATGTTTCGCAGCCAGGACTTCTTCCTGCGCCCGACCGCTCTTTATCCAGTCACTTTGCCTCACGCATGAAAATCAGTTGTAATAGTTCGTGCCTGCAGTACATAGCCCAGATAGGCAACCTTTCTTCTTTTTATAGTCTGGATCAATTTACGCTGTCTCCAGCTCGACTCAGAACTTCAACATTGGTCACTCGGTCTGTCCAGCTTATAGCCAACATGCGTCTATAGGTCCACGTTTCAAATGCTTCTATAGTGATAATATTATTATGCGATATGTTTTGTTCTAACTGGTCTCATTCTCAGATTATTCGACACATTGCTCATTCCATATTTATGTGGTCAATACAAAGTGGTCTCATACAGTTGGGTCGGGTTCGATTTCTCACAGAATACTTTTTGATCTGCTAGTTTGATTAAGTTACTTCTGGCCTCACGAGTCACGCAGTTTAGGGAAAGAATACTGACTTTTGCGGTCAAGGTCGGCCTGTCGTAAAAGGCGACAAAACAACCCCTAGCTACGTGGTAGGGCCCCAAGCCCGTCTGGATGGCGACCACCTTTGGTCTTAAGTATGCCGCCATAGTAACTTTGTGTTGTGTTCCGGAATTGGAACAGTAGCGTGTTTGCGATGCCACTGACGTTGCAATCACCCATAGGCCACGATAACTTCTAAATTCTAAGCGGGCCGTCAACTCGTAATAACTCATTAATTAGTAAAGTGTAGATGAATTTTTTAAATCATTTTTCGGCTGTGGTGTCCAATTGGATATTTCGTCATTCGGATACGTCATTTCCATTTTCTGCCGTCGATATATTCATTCATACATTATAATTAGTAGGTATATGTACAGTATCTGTGATAAGAACTAAATATATAAACATCCTGAGTTGGGACGAGAATCCAACCCGTGCATTACAACGTGCGAAATCCATAGCGCCATCGAGGTCGTCAATCCTTTATTTTCATTCTAATGTTACCGAGATTCAATAATTTGCAGGCTTCTAAATATTAACACATCTAGTGTGCTAAATCCAAACCGTCTTACAATGCAGTAACTAGGCTATCGGTTAACCGGGACTTCTGCGTGAATCGTAAAATTTATCGTGGCACTTTATTACGTATTGTTTTCCGAGGTTCTTTTACAGTTAAATAATATAATTCCCTCTACTATGAGAACTGTCACGAGTGTGGTAAAGGTGTAAGTTTGTAGTTTGAACATACGTTTAAAATAGGTGGAAATATACACCTAGATCAGAACAAAATGTCTGCGATCATATTTTGTTCTGTGTGGTAATCAAATTCACAGCCATGTCAGAACACTCTCTTTGCTTTACCGTTCCAGAAACGTCTCCGTGCAGGATCGTAGTAAGAATACGGTCTGCGACCGGGGCAGCCTATCGTAAGAGGCGACAAAACAACCCTAGCCACGTTGTAGGGTCCCTAGTCCGTCTGAAGCTACCACCCCTGATTTCTAAATGTGCTGCCTTAATAACCTTGCGTTGTGTTCCAACATAAATGACTCAGGTTACAGTACCACTACTCGGACGACAGCGAGTCAGCGGTACCCCTGGCATCGCAAACATCCATAGAAGACTGTAACTACGTAACATACTATTAAAAGGGTCGTCAGCCTGCTGTTTACAACAATAAAAAAATCATAATCCGACCGTGCCTCATCAGCACAAAAATAGATGAAAATTTATATTGATTCAAACATACACTTCTTATCAAAAAAATCGAAACACCCCTGAAGTTTGATTTTGAAAGAATTTATTTTTTATATTTAACCAAAAATATATGTCAGTTAATTCTGGATATTATAAGGTATCCTTTAACGGCAAGTCGTACACCGGATCCGGCGGCTGGGCCTAGCTTAGTTAACAATCACGCTGAGCTCAGCTCGGAGCTCAGTTAAAAAAAACGATAATTTATGCAAAAAAATGTGATTCAAGTTTAGAAATTCCGCCGGTATACACATTGAAAACAATCTTTACATTCATTTATTGGGTGAAAATCCGAATTTAAATTCAAATTTGGAGCTCTGGTATGTACATTGTGTAAAATTCCAGCTATTTATTGGCGTATTTTTTAATGATATCAATTCTATTTTTCATTTAAATGCCGCCTGAATAATACTTGCAGTAGCGTTTCGATTTTTTTGATGAGAAGTATAGTATATTTTCTAAATTATCTCTGTATTGCACGCCTCGTATCATCATCATCATCTCAGCGTTCATCCCGGTTGCAACCCAAACTTGCGTTTCGGTGCCCGGGGTCCGCTTTCCGGCTTTTTCTACTCCACTTCGCACGGTCTTCAGCATCCCTGGTAGTGAGCCCATTGGCACGCATATCACCCTTTACGACGTCAAGCCAGCACTTTTTGGGTCTACCCCTCCTGCCGGGGCCCGGCGGAGGAGGCATGGTCAGACATTTGTTTCCCACGTAAGCATCCGGTTGCCGTAAAACGTGGCCGTACCAACGGAGCCAACACTCCTGCAGTTTAATTGCAGTTCCGCAATGTCACGGACATGAAGACTACCGCGAATGCGGGAGTTCCTAACGCGGTCCTTCCGCGTCACTCCACACATCCAACGCAGCATATTCATCTCCGTGACACGCAGCTCCTGCTTGTGTCGCTCTAACACCGGCCACGCTTCACAGCCGTATAAAAGGACAGGCCTAATGATGGTCTTATAGACCTGTCCTTTCAACTTTACCGGCATCTTGGGGTCACAAATGACACCAGTTACCTCACGCCATTTGGCCCACGCGGCAGCAATGCGTGCCTTGACGTCGCAATCGATGTCACCAGACGCATGAAACACAGATCCCAGGTATTTCACTTGGCCGTGCGCTCGACCGCACGACTCGTATATCTAATAGTATATCCTTGTAGAATACGTGTGAAATGAGTGTAATAGATTCAGTAGCTTGATTGAGGTCTGGGTGAATGTCGGTCACGAATTGACTCGTGCCTTATGAGTCACTTCGTTCCATTCACGGGAATTACACCCTCAATACCATAGATTAGGGAATACAGAAACGAAGTACCATAAAACGGTATAGTTCAACGTACCTCCGTGGCGCAAGAATGCAATCGGGATTTAATGCCAAGCTGTTTTTGAACTGAAACCTCTAACACCGTCGTATTTTGAAATTTCGATGAAACGAAAAAGACGAACGTATTAATAAATAGGATTTTATTGCTGTAGGACAGCAGACAGGTCGACGGCCCACCCAGAATTTAGCAGTTACTGTCGCCTATGGGTGTTTGCAACGCCAGTGGTATCGTGAATACGCTGCTGTCCCATAACGGTACAGGAACCAGGGTCACTAATGCCGGAACACATCACTAAGTTATTATGGCGGCCTACTTAAGACTAAAGGTGGGCGCCATCCAGACAGACTTGGAGCCCTACCACTTAGCTTATACGACTTAGCTACCACATACTGTTAACTGCATAATAGCTATTATATCTTTACTAACATCTAGTAAGAAATAAATAAAAAACACAGTCTAGTCCGTAAGTGAGCAGCTCTTCGTATGTGTTATGGGTACTAAACAGTTGATAACCCAATTAATAACTAATCACCCAGACTAGCTAGTCTGGACGTAGCGACGTGAATCAAACTCATCAGCCCTGCAGGTGTTACGTGCGAAAGCCGTTACGTCGTGGCGGTCATCCTGTTATTATCTTAATGTCACTATGAGAGACATCTGTTACGTAAATTGTAGTTTAATTACTGTAATTACTAGCACCTATGTGTCATCTTAGTTGGTATTTTCCTCTTGTGTTACATACTCATTTAAAAAAAAATCTACTCATATAACGGCTCAATAATACATATATTATACTTAAAGATACTACATGTAGTAGAATTATAACATGTTTAAAAATATATTTTAATTACGAATCGTAGCCATAAAACTAAAAGTATATTATATGTATCAAAAAGGTGAAAGAACAACCCTAGCTAGGTGGTAGGGCCTGTCAGGACAGCAACCACCCTTGGTCTATAATAGGTATACCGCCATAATAGCCTTGTGATGTGTTCCGGCATTAGTAATACAGGTTCCTGTATCCAGAACAGCAGCGAGTTCGTGATGCCCCTAGCGTCGCAAACATTAATTGCTTAGGCTTACTGTTAAGTGGGCCTTTAGCCTGTCTTCTGTTCCTCAGCAATAAAAAAATGACGTTATTTTTAGTTTCTTTGGCACAACTCTGGTTGCCTAAAAGATTTAACTTAAATATTTCTTTAAAGGTTAAAGAGAGTTAGTCTTGACAACATTAGCGGGATGTCCAATTTACAGTTCAGTACAAATTTAATTAGTATGAATGCAGGAAATCGTGACGAGGTCATCATCGGTTCCCCTTAGACATACAACCTTCATGGATCTTCAGATCATTTTTACTAGTATTTACTAAAAGTTTCTTACTTTATTTTCTCTTTGCCCCTAACACTTATGTTTGACCAATCTAACTTCTATACAAATTATTTTGATAAGGACATAAACTCAGTGCGGGGTACGCCTTACATATTTTTTCCGTGACGTGGACGTATTGACGACCTCCGAGGCGTAGTAGGTAACGCACTTCGATACGATTGCGAAGGTCACGGGTTCGATTCCCGTCTTGCGTCTGGGTGTATATCTATATGTATTTATTTAGAAAAGAAAAGTATATACTCGTATCTTCGTTGTCAAATCAAAGATCTGCTATGTGCACTTTTTGAGATTTCAGTTATTACGACGACTACTTTTCCACCCAAACTTTGATATATAAAAACCGCTATGGGCTTCTAACCGTTACATTATTTTAATATAAATAAATCACTTTAAAATAAAATGTTTGTTATAAAATTTTAAATGAGAATGTTTTTACTCCATATGTCAAAGTTGAACTTAACGCATCATCACTTCTAACTACTGAACATTATAATATAAGGATGGGACTGCCACGGTTTTTGGTAAAGGATTCTAGGCTACTTACTTTTTGGATTCCACAGTCCCTTTCCAATTTTTTTATCGATTTAATTTTTTTTATTCGCCCAGCGAAGCGGGCGGGAACGGCCAGTATTTATATAAACTTTGATACTTTGTTTCACCGTCATCCCGGTTAGAAGAATAGGGCCACCCTATCGTTTTTGTATAGTAAATAAAATTAAAATAAAAAGCCTTTCACTTCTTGCCTTGCAGATTACAAAAAATAATTTCTATGTTAGTGTTGTAAATCATTTGTTAATAATTAAGTTTATTCCCAAATTTAATAGTTTAGTTATTTACATACTTATTAATATTTTCAGATTAAATTAATCTCAAAGTTTAAGGCCTTCTCCAAAGATAAGAGAAAAGAAGCCAGTCCTCTTTACGGGCTACTTGAATCCAGTTGGGGAGGGCTATTTTTTTGAGCTCATCTTCCCAGCTAGTTAGTTACACATGTCTAACTCTGTCTCTTTTGCCTTGTGGTCACCCTCTTCGTCCATCTCTGTCTCGTAGGCGCGCCACATTTCCGGTTTACATCGTTTTGTATAGTTGTCGGTTATTATGGACTCTTATTAATGTATAGCTTTACTTGAGCCTCCATTGTTTGGCACAATTATCTACATAATTGTTAATAATTTATTATGATAATTCATTTATTCCTCTCTAATAGTAGGTAGTTTGAAGGTCAAAGCTGTCCATCATATATGCAAAGTGTGTACAACTGAGAGTTTTTACAATTACGTCATAAATATTCAGCTTTTCCTTGACCGGTTTGCCTCGCTTTCATTTTCTAAATTGACACATCTTAGAGGTTGGTATTCATTTATGTGGCTGAGAGCGTTACATGAATTTTGGGTAATGATTTATATACTTGTAGTATTTAAGCGGTACGTAGTATTCACATTATCACATTTGGAGACAAACCAAGAGGTTTCTATTATTTGAACCGCTTGCAAAGCTTTTCCTGCTTGATAATATTATTATAACATAATTGATAGACACTCGCTGACGGTGGAAAAAAAAACATCGAAAATCCGTCTTATACAATCTGTGGTGGACATAATGTTTTTATATGGACAGACTCGAGCCCAACTTTGGGACGTGTAAATTGTTATTCCGAAGTATGTAGAGCATACGCCAGATAAATAATTTTTATCTGGCGTTTTTTCTCGCAATATCAATGGGAACGAGACGAACGCAGAGGTTCCTGAGGAAGGAAGTGGGGGAGAAAAACAGGAAAACGGCCTTATGCTTCCAAAGTCAAGGAGACGGACGAGTTTAATATTCATAGTTTTAAAAAATAT
The DNA here is from genome assembly GCA_963693495.1 of Malacosoma neustria. Classification (NCBI taxonomy): domain Eukaryota; kingdom Metazoa; phylum Arthropoda; class Insecta; order Lepidoptera; family Lasiocampidae; genus Malacosoma; species Malacosoma neustria. The sequence continues at coordinate 9,261,292 of OY856391.1, read as the reverse complement.
TATTATAATAAGCCCTCACATACACAACAGTCACAACACTATGTTGTGTATGTGAGAGCTTTAGTGATCCAGGTTCCTGTACCCCTATGAGATCTATAGGCAAGGGTAACTGCTTACTAATAAGTAAGCCGTCAAAAAAAAAACGGTATATCATTTGATATTTAAAATTGAAGAAACAACAAATGAGTAAACATGTTTGATTTCTTATCAATGTAATATTACAGCTTTCTAGTAATCTTGCTTTGTAGCTTTCCTATAACTAGTTTGAATTGCCGCAGGTTACCTACAAAACCTTATCATTACTTGCTCGTGATATGTATGCTTATTTACTTAATTCAGTACTCTGAAAGTAATAACTTTATTTGCCATTGTATGAAGTCTTCGTGTATAACAATATCTATTGGAACCTGTCTCTAATTATGCTAAAACTGTTCTATGCACCCTATGCAATTAGATATCTGGTTAAGACCCGGTATTCTATTTAATATTTATTTGACGTTTCGTGTAGTATTGTTTTATATATGTAAGTAAAGTCAAATGGTTTATTTATTATAACGTTCAATACACTTGTATATTCACATAGATTGTATGAATATGGTGAGATTATACGGTATACTTACCTTCAGGATGAGTGACCTACTAATAAATCATATTACAGATTTTATTTCATTTATTTGTGCCAGCGACCTTAACGTGTCGCTACATAGCCCACTGACACTGGCTCACATAAGGTGATGTTGCTTAATCAACAATATCGTATCCCTTACAATAGAAATGAAAATGTTTTAAGCATTATTTCTTAGTTGCTCATTTCGTAAATATACTGTTATGTTACCTACTGTTTGTTGCGACATTTTTCGAATTATCTATACCCAAACGATAATTTTACTAAAAGTATTGGAAAATTTAGTATTTTTAGTAAGTATTACTTACAAAGAAACAAATCTTTATAAATGTTACTGTAATAAACCGGATATATATTGTTATAATTATAATTAAAATAATTATAATTAACAAAAAACTAAAAAACACGATTTTATAATTAATCTAACTAAAAAGTAAAAAATAATTCTTTAGAACAAAATTACTGAGGACAAAATTAATCTCACTGTTCTAAAAAGCGTAGGGTGGTCGATATCAATCGTTAATTTTTTTTTTTTATTAGTTTCATTGCGAAATGCCGTGTTAGTTTAAAAATATCGTACAAAGCACCCCACGCTTTTAGAACAGTAATATTAATTTTCTCGTCAGTATGTAATGTTATTCTTGTGTTAAGAATTATTTTTTACTTTTTAATTTGATTAATTATAAAAGCGTATTTTTTAGTTTTTTCAAACTATAATTTTTATTTAACTTTTTAGTTTAAGTACAAAATATAATTTATTTGTTGTCAATTCCCAAATAATTTTTTTTATTAATTTAACGCCATCTCCCGGCAGTTTCGGCAAAAGCAAAACAAAGCGTTAATCCTGATGATCCTGATAAGGATAATGCGACAAAATTATCAAATTTGTGTATTGTTATCAGGTCTTGAGTGTGTCACCAAGTGCGCAAAATTTTGAATTTTTTTGATCGTTCAAAGTGGTTTAAAATCGAGTCCGAATATTTCGTTACATAGATACATGGATACATAAAAATATACATACAGGTCAAGTTAATGTAAAGCGTGTAATAGTTAAATATAATTAATTGCTAAACTTTCAGCAGCGTCGGTTTTTTTAAAAAGACATGTTCGGTATCGGGAGTAGAATCTTAGCACCACAAATGCACTACCACTTACCTCTTGTCTTCGTGCTGCTGGAGCTCTTCTATTAAGACTGTAGGAAGCACTGGCACGAACTACTTTCGATTATGCTAGTTAAGTTATGGAAATATTGAAAAGAATAACGGAAATCGATGCGACGCGTCCGCAGCGTATGTTTTTGAAATGTATCGAATCGAGAGATGGCAGCGTCGTCGTAGAAGAGGGGTGGCAATACATTTGCTTAGAGACGATCAACTCGATACTAAGAAATATTTGCGGTAAATTGATTGCGCTAAGTACGCAACAAGACATTTTTGTTGAGATTTTAATTTTATACATGCCAGTCTTAATTTGTGATGAGACTTTGTTGTTTGTTCGCAGTGGATAATCCGAGCTACGAGCGGGGCTACTTCGGACCATGGCGAGTCTGCAAAGTATTGCTGTACAACAGAGAGAAATGCGGCATGGATGTCTCCAAATTCCGGCCATCATGTAAGTTATAATAATATGTTTTAAAGTTTTGTTCTAACTTCTTTATTGGCAGATGAATATTTTCTTTTTTCTTGGCAGCTCAAGCTTTTTATAATTAGTAATTACAGCGTCCCATCTCTCCCGTAATACCGAGCGATTAAGTAAAACTAGTATTCTTCTTTGTAAACTTTAGTAATCCATTTTTTAGCTTCTTGAGACACGCTAAAAATGAAATCAGAACCTTCTATTCGTATAAAGATACTAGTTCAAATGAAATATATATCGATAATTCGGTAATCGACGGTTCGGTTATCGGTAATTCGACGTATTCCCGTTAGGACCTCCTTTAGGATCACCTGATAGGGGTGACAATTTCTGATTTTTTTAACCCCCATATGCATTATGCAAAAGTGAACCATTTTTTAGTTATCATCATGCAATGCAACATCGAAAACTTATTTCAAATAATGTCAATTTAAATCTCAATTTTTTTCTTCTGATTTATAAAAAATAATGAGTGGACAAACGTCAAAACGGCCATCATAGCGTGCCGGTAGCATAGGTTCTGGGTTAATTTTGTAATCGATATTACTATACTGATTGATGGCATATGTACATATGTTCGATGTTTAGACGATTATAAGTACGAAAATACTATGACGCAATTGTGTTTTCGTCTGAATAATGGACATTGTTATGCCCTTGCGCCGATTTGTGTTACATCTGTTTTGTATCATGCTAATGAATAATACTTTGTTATAAGTTTTTTTAGGTTACTATCAAATGTTTCATAAATATTATTTTTCCCTGATTAGATAATCTATGGTTATAATTTTTTTATTGTTTATTAACGACACGGATAGCTCTGTAGCTATGAAAATAATGTGGTATGGTCATGTGGATTTGATCCCTATGATGGATATAATTTAGTTTATATTATATAATATAGGAATGAATGCGCGGGCGTTCATCCCCATTTTTTAGAGCCTCTTCTCCTGTTGCGTACTCTCCGGATTTGGAATGAATTTCCGACTAAAGATTTCCCATCACAGTACGATATAGCGTTTTTTTTTAAATAATTGCTATACAACATTATCTAGTGCATGGAACTGTTATAACAAAGTAAAATAAGCTATTATTTTATGTTTAATAATTACTTTGAAAACTTAAAAATCTAAATACAAACATAGTATTTTATATTACTTGAGAGTTTGAAGCTTACTAGAGTCGCAAATTCTCATCACAGAACCATTAATTGACATAGCGACTGTTTTCGCAATGGAAATCTATAATAAAATACAATAGATCTTGTGTATCAATAAAATAAATCAATCAATAATATAAATTAATATAAAAATAAACTTTGCCACAAAGGATTCAGTACATAAATAAATAAATAAATATATATATATATATATATATATATATATATATATATATATATATATATATATATATCTAGTTCCTAAGTAAGTAGCATAGCACTTGTGTTATGGATACTAGACAACTGATATAATACGTAAATAAAATACATATTTCGTTCGTTGTATGTTCGTATGTATACATAAAACCACAGACGCGAGACGGGAAACGAACCTGTTGATGAACTCGTTATGCCACGGAGGTTGTCGGTTTTAGCATTCTCCAAAAAATTTGAGATATAATATCCCTAATGCGGTTAACATACAAACACACACTGAAAATAAAAGCTTTTATAAAAATAATTGAAGTATAATGATAAAATCCCATGTAGTTTAAAAAGGCTCGATGTATTTGAAGTCAAATCCAAAGACCTACCTGAATATACGCTAGGAAACGGTATATCCTAAGCAAATAATTAAACTTGTCCGTACGTAACACAGCACGAATATCCCCTTTTTGACCTATTTTCACAAACAACGCCCTTTTCGTGTTGTTCGAACTATTTGATTTCGTTTCGTTTTATGTTATATATTTATACTATACTAGCTGACCCGGCAAACGTTGTTCTGCCTTTTTATATAAATAAATAAAAAGTAGCCAATGTCCTTCCCCGATGTCAAAACCATCTATATACCGAAATTCATCGAAATTAGTTCAGCGGTTGAAACGTAACGACCATGGGGGATGAATATAAGAGGGATGCGTGGATAAGTGGATATTGTGTATATTTTAAAATCTATCCTCCATGTAAACATTTTATCCGTGCAGGGCCGGAGGAAGAATACTAACCTCTGCGGCCGGGGTCGGCCTGTCGTAAAAGGCGACAAAACAACCCACTGTAGCTATGTGGTAGGGCCCCAAGCTCGTCCGGATGGTAACCACCTTTGGTCTTAAGTATGCCGCCATAATAACCTTGTGTTGTATTCCGGCATTAGTGACCCTGGTTCTTGTACCCCTATGGGACAGCAGCGTGTTCGTGGTGCCCCTAGCGTCGCAAACATCCATGGGCGACGGTAACTGCTTACTGTTGAATAGGCCGTCAGCCTGTCTACTGTTCTTCAGCAATAAAAAATGAATAAAATAAAACTAATATTATAAAGTAACTCTGCCAGTCTGTCTGTTACGTTTTCACGTCTATACCGCTGGACCAATTTTTATGAATTTCGAAATAGAGATAGATTGGACTTTGAAGAAGGACATAAGACTACGTTTTGTCGGGAAAATTAAACTTGAAGGGGGTGAACGTAATTAAAGTCTGTTTTTTTTTAAATTAAATCGAAGATATTTTTTTAAAATTTTTTTATTCATTTTTTTATTTCTAAAAATATAGTCGATCCTCAGATACTTTTAATATAATTATCATCATAAGTGGACTCGTAATGTTTTAGCAGAACCAATAAAGTCTGAAAATAGAAACCCTTTACGTTAATAGTAACACGATATTTGGCTCAAGGATTGCATGCAACGGACTGACACGGGAAGGGGCGAATGAGTTAACATCATTCCATGTGTTTCATCGATTTCCCGTTTACATATTGTGGGAATACAGTAAAGAAATATTTTTGAAGTTACACTTATCATGGGGCATTTGGAAAAAAATATGAGAATAATTTTTTTACAATTCATGATTATGTTAGCAGCGAACCGTCTCTCGAGTGTTCCGTGTTGATCTGTGTGACTATATTTACAGTAGTCACCCAAATTCTCGTATTAATACATGTACAAAGTAAATAGAATGTGGAACGTAATCTGCCATCTAGTGGCCATAGTGCCATCTCAAATGGCACAAAACTATTTATAGATTTTAGGTTAATTGTGGGTATGTATTTTTTATTTAATTAATTTGTCATTCCTTTTACAAAGAGTTGTGGTTTACGGAATGAAATCTTTAGCAGTTTTTTTTTCTGTTACACTAAAGAAGTATAACTTCTTACGTGCATACATAAGTACACACACACAATTTTTTTTTATTAAGAACATGCAATATATACACCTTAAACTATGTTAACATAAAAAATAGGCATTAAGTTCTTAAATAAGAGGCCTAGGCTCAGCATTCTATTGGTTATTAAATGCCGGCGCTGTTCTTCAGCCTAGAACCAGACAGTCACGGAAAACAGTACACTATCACTGACTGTTTTATTTAGAGCCACTAGTCCTCTTCTGGATACTGTCATAGGGCGAAGACAGTGCGCGTCATATGACATGAGTAGCCAGCACGAGTAGACTTAGCAGAAAATCAGTAAATATTGTACATACTAGATAATAATAGAAAAAAAATAATAACAGTACAGACTTAATTTGTTGATGAGGTCGATGTTTGATGATGAGTGAGAGATGAGTGTGGGTGTCCCGTGCGATCCGCCTCAGTACTAAAACCACCCCAGTGTTCCTTTATTGCTCGATACCCGGGTGAAGGGACATGCTCTGGAGCACGCCTCCAGCCCGGGCGGGCTGGGCCGGCCACGGTGACGCAGGCCGGTCTCTCCCGTGCGGCAGCCTGTCTGTATATATGTCTACCAGTATGTATGTCGCCCATACTTGCCCGAGGATCTCGTGTCTCTGTCTTGACAGTGACATCCTCCCAACTATACATTTAAAATTGTATACATCAAGAGATAGCATATGCATGCTGTAAATGCTCATCATAGATTAAATCGTACACTTCCTAGCTAGGGTTGTTTTGGCGCCTTTTATGACAGGCCGCTCCCGGTTGCAAGGTTAGCATTCTTACCCCAACCTTGCACGGAAAGTTGTTAATATTTGTATCTAAAACATTCAAGAACATTGATTAAAAGTTTAATTTCCATTTGCACTAAAGTTAAAATAAAAGCGCATATAAAATGCCTAGATCGTAATTTTCTTGATAAAAATTTTTATAGTAGGATATCGGGTTACAATATTCTTAGTTTCGTAGATTATGGCTTCAAATCGAATGATAATAATTTTACCTGTCTTAAATTCCTACAGGTTATCTGCTTTCTTTCGATGCAAACAACACAATGTATCGATCAGTTATATATAATAGACGACGATAAAACGATTGCCCTTTATGTTTAAGTGCCTTTACTTAAGACTGATTCCACGATTGAACCAAATGATGAGTCTAGTGACCTCGTCCTACCTACGTCTATTTTCAAAAGTTCAAGGTTTTATATCGGTGATATTGGTTTGTGGATCAGTATCTTTTAAATTTACGCTGATACTATGAAAACATTTACCGAATAAATAAAGTCGGTTTCTGGCTTTTTTATAAACTAGATTTAATTAAGACTACAGACAGGCTACTTAGAATTTAGCAGTTACCGTCGCCTATTAGTGTTTGCAACGCCAGTGGCATCGCGGACACGCTACTGTCCCATAAGGGTATAGGAACTTGGGTCACTAATGCCGGAACACAATACAAGCTTATTATGGCGGCATACTTAAGACTAAAGGTGGTCGCCATCCAGACGGGCTTGAGGCCCTACCACGTAGCTAGGGTGGGTTGTTTTGTCGCCTTTTACGACCGGCCGACCCTGGCCGCAGAGGTTAGTATTCTTTCTCCGCCCCTGCACGGATAAAAGGTTTGTAGTAGATCAACCTCTTATACACATTATATATTATCTGCTAAGAGAAAGGAAATTAAATATTTATTTCTATCCTTTTTTCTTCATTTAAGCGCTTAACGCGTAAGAAATTCCTGGAAACTTGGCATCTTGGAGACTCTTTTTCTAAGCTAAGCCCTCAGAATAGATGTGGTTAAATTTGGTTCTTACCATAACAATTGCCGTGTGACCCTCTGAATGAAAACCTTTGCTCTTTCTTTGCTATCAAATGGAAGAACGAACACTCGTCGCTTTTACCACTTCCTAGTAAAGTTACGATCTATACCTATTTTATTGCCTATGTATTATCTGTCCCGCGTTCTTTTTTTACTGCTTACAACAGCAGCTAAGCTGACGATCTACTCAAAAGTTAGCAGTTACCGTCGTGGGTGTTTCCAAGGTTCTGGATTCGGGGTCACTAATGCTGGAAACAAAACTCAAGGTTATTTTGACAGCATACGTATACTGTTCAGACGAGTTTTGGGGCCCTATCACCTAACTAGGGTTGTTTTGTCGTCTTTTATGCTATCAACCCCGGACTGAGGGGTTAGTATTCTTACTCCGCCCCTGCACGGATAGATTACGTGCTCAAACTTCATCCATCAGAAGACTCCTAACTCTTCTAGGGTTATAATTATAATATTAGCTATTAATCTCACTCGACACGACTCATACGCATCTCTAGTCATTGTAGCTTTAGAGTTGTCTGTTCTAATTTATAATTTCCTCATACGTGACACCTCAGTTATCTGGTCCTTGTTCGCCTAACCTTATAAATCCCGTAGGTAACGTGTTTATGCGTGAATATAATTGACTGTTACACGCCAAATGCTCACGCTATTTAATCTCTAACACTCCCATAAACGTAAACTGTAATAAAAAAATATTTTAAGTTTATTATCTGTCAACAGTTTGTATAAGTTAATAGAACTTCAATGTTTCAATAATTTTTAAGATGTAAATAAATTTTACTTAAGACATCGAGAGCGTTTTCATGGTATGTTTGTTTTTATAGAAACATAATTACGAGCCCCTTCGCCTTCCCTTATGGTTTTTATTATCTCCATGACATATTTCCAGAAAACCTATTGAATTGTTAAAGTTGTGAATAAATAAAAAATTTATTTGTGAATAATATAAATATATTATATGAGAATTTAAAATTTCGAATTGCCTTCTCATAAGTTAAAAGAATTCTTGGTGCGTTTTGGCCTAGGATCTTACTTGGAGACCAGGCTAGTCCTGGGTTAGACCCCCACGATAGAAATACATCGCTTTAGGCAGATTTGTCGCATAGCAATAGCTAAAAATCGATCTGGCGAGGCCTCTGTAAGGGTTTCGATGGTGAACGACGTTTTCGCCGGTATACCGCTGCGGCCGCCGCTGGCTTTCACATCACGGCCAGCAGCACAAAGAAAGCCGCCGTTAGAATATAACTATTTGGTCTAACGACCTATATAACCACGTCAGCTTCCTCTGGAGTCCGGGATATATTGGTTATTCAGTTCTCCCGTGGTATAAAGAATAATAAAATAGATGAAAAATTGTTCCTAGGCTTTTTTTACAAAAATACAATCGATGAATCCAGAACAAGCAAATTCGTCACACAGGCACGGCCATAACCTGTTTTGGGTAGCCACTAATCCAGCGATATCGCCAAGTTTTGGAACAACCCGTATTAATTGGATTATATTCGTTAGATTCTTCATACGATCAAACATAGTTATTGCTTTCGCTTTTATTGTTAGAAACCCAGAATAAAATACCATATTCGTCGTAAACAATTTATTTTTATTTTGACGATATCTCACCACGTTAACGCAATAAAGTGGTATTTGAGTAATTCGCGAGCCATCTGGATGTTTGCTTATCAAATCAACAGGTTGGGCAAATAGTGAATCAACATGCGGCTATTTCATTAGCACTTTATATTCGTTGGTGACGTATACCTTTGTGTGTCACGTAAACTACTCCTTTTGCTTGTTGATTTATGGTCTAGCTAATGGAAATTAGATTTAAGTACGCTTGTTACATAACGTGAAAATTTAGTTTACCTTTTAATGGACAGGAGGAAGAAACCCCCTTTCAAACATCTTAAATGCATTTCATGCCCTCTGCATACGAATTGTAATACTTTTCTAGAACAACTTTTCTACATAAATGATGTATTTATCTATAAATGTATGTTTTTATCATTTTTTTTTTTCAATTGCTGTAGGACAGCAGACATGCTGACGGCCCGCTTAGAATTTAGCAGTTACCCTCGCCTCTGGGTGTTTGCAACGCCAGTGGCATCGCGAACACGCTGTTGTCCTATAAGGTTATAGGAATTTGGGTCACTAATGCCGGAACCCAACACAATGTTATTATGGCGGCATACTTAAGACCGAAGGTGGTCGCCATCCAGACGGGCTATTACGAAGCTAGAGTGGGTTGTTTTGTCGCCTTTTACTACAGGCCGACCCCGGCTGCAGAGGTCAGTTCACTTTCACCGCTCCTGCACATATAAAAGGATATATCCATATCTATGGATAAATACACCCATTTATACCTTGTGTAAGCTGAGGTGTGCCATCATCCTGATTTACTTGTATGTATAACAATTAGTTTTTCTATGTTTGTAGCTTAAGCTTGGACAGTGTTGAGAAAAAGTATTCATATGAAATTTAAAAATATAATATTATAATTAGACGTGTTGTTGGGCAGTTTCTTGCCGTTTCTTCTCCTTATAACATTCAAACACGTTGTAAAGCGGTTTTAATTTTAGTTCATATTATAAAATAATAGATAAATATTTGACTTTCAAATAATGTTCTAACTAGGAATTTATTTTAAATAAAAAATTGGGTTTGAGTGTTCGTTTTGCCATGGCGGTTGCTCCTGACCATAGCCATTGTCTAGCTGCATAGCCGTAGGGCACAGACGGTAAACCTAACATAACTACGTTGATTTTCGCCAGATATTTCGACGTGGTATGGCGATTTTCTCGGGATAAAAAAATACCTATAATAACTAAAAACATGTTCATCACATTAGTCCACAAAATTTAGCTTCGTGACTCTATGTCCCATAAAAAATATTAACCTGGTTAACCTTTCCAACAACTAAAAACTGTATTTAGTATAAAATACATTTTAAATACCATTACAATACATAACATTTTACAAGCTGTTCAAACCCGCACCGCTCTCGATGTTTGCACGGAAGCCCAAAAACTGGCACTTGTTTATCTTCTCACATTTTGGGACACGACAAAAAATACAAAAAGATAAGATTTGTTACATGCTTTGAAATGTTCAGCTAGATTGTGCTTTTTGATGTTGTTGACAATAGTATATGGTATGTAATCTTATAAAGAACCCTTCCATATTCACATCAAACAAATATAAATATAGTATGGCAGTCCCAAAGTAAATAGCATAGCACTTGTGTAGTTACTAGACAACTGTCATACTACTTATGTTTCTTTTCGTAAATAAATACATATTATACACAAACAACCACACGTGGAATGAATGTTCGACGTACGTTTGCCAATTCGCCAGGGAGATGGTCGCGATAAATGCAATTTGCTACAATGGAAATATTAGAAACTACATGGAAATTAAGCTGAGAAGTTATGAAACATAAACACTGGGCTTATGATGATGATATATAATTTATGCAAACATTTTTATTTGCAATAATGGAAATATTTATAGAAGTGATAATAGTGACACTTATTAGTCATTTACAACTTGGACGATTAGGTTATAAACAAAGCCCTGTGAAGTCTGGGGATCCGTTGTTTGCCGTCAATGTGATACAATGTTTGCGTCGGTGCTCATTAGTGACACTTTTTATTATTTACTAGCAGCCCGTCCCAGCTTCGCATGGGTATTTAACAAAAAATTAAACCCTTCTATTTTTTTTCGGTCTCGGGGAAAAACCTCTCTTGACGGGTTCCCCCGGCCCGGGGGGACCGAGGGATATAAGGGACTCCGGAAAAGATGTTCAACCATCCGACTACCCACTAAAAAACCCCGCTGTTCTCCTATCGCCTACGCCCGGGCCCACGGATATATGGCCTGCCGATCTCGTGGCCTGGGCCAGTGCCGTCCCACGCTTTGTCTTAAAGCGGGCCCCTTCTAAAGTGCTGGCGCCAGGGGGTCAGGCTTTCGTCCCCCCGGCGCTCTCTTGTAACAACTCTATGAGTTGAGGGGGGCTGCGGAACAGCACGCGGCCTTTTCCCTCACGGCAATAGTGCGGGCGGCGGATCCTCCCCTGAGGGGCCGCCCGCGGCCGCTTTCTACGGCGGCCGGAGATCGTTGCCCGCCCTCCGGCGCCGACGACGCGGCCTACGTTGGCGGGAGGGGAGTGCGGTGGCGGACTCCCGCTCCCGTTTCGCCGCCTCCCTTGCAGACACTACTGCCTCGCAAAAGGAGGCGACGGCCGTCCATCCAGGATCGCCCCCGACCATGGACAGAACCAGGGCCGGAAGCGACAGGTCCGCGGCCAATTCCGGACGGGACTCGCATCCCCGTTGCGTGCTAGTCAGGCGTGTGTACGACTACCAGACGACACTCCAGAAAAAGCAGAGTCGCTTGACGTCGTAGCCGGCCCAGCAAGACCAACCGACAGCGAGGATGCAATTCCCGCCCCGGGAACACTCTCTGTGCAGGCGCAGTCGAAATAGGCATGGTTTTGACTACCAAATCAGGTCCCATGGTAGAACCCGGGACCCCAATCTGTATTCGCAACCATCCCATCGGGGACCATGCCACGAACAGAGAGCTAAGTTGGAAAGGATGTAAGAGGTAGACGAAAAGAAAGGTAGGACTCTGTCGCCTCGAACGGAGAGGGGAGTGAAGCGACGGATGCTCGGGCACCTCGGGTACGCACACCCGTGCACTCCTCGGACAGAGGAGCGAGCGCCCCTGGGGGTAAACCCTTCTATTTGCGTCAGGTTACTAAAAAAATAAAATTATAAAGAAAGTTTGAATATTATTATTTCTATGAGCTTTTATTTTAATGATTTTTTTTGCTATTACTTTTTATTTATTTTTCGTTATTTTTTAATAAGTATTCTAATTTTTGTAAAAACCCCAGTGACGCACGCCTACATTGCATTGCATAAGGTGCTGCCTAGCTAGCCGAACAGGGTGAGCGGCTACCGCGCAACATTTTTCTAATACTTACATTTTTAAACTCGTGATATCTTTGGAATGGAATATCCGAATTCAATAATTCAAAAAGTTATATAAAGGTATTGAAACAGTTTTGAATATGAAGTAATTTATTTTGATAAGGATTAATACCAAGATCCAAATAAAGAGCCTTTTCTAGGGGCGGCATTTCAATTAATTTTTTAAAATAAAAGAACACTTATTGTGGCATAACTATAATAGTTAGACATATGCTGTCGCGACACTTTTTGTAAATAATGATGTGTTCTGCAAAGTTGTAGTACATTATTTTATTCTATCATCAATAGTTTTCGCAACGCACGCGATTTAAATAATATTTTAGGTAATTTTTTTACACTTTGGGTTACATTATTAGAGTTTTAGTAAGGATCCCTAATTTTTTTGAAAATATAATATAGCCTATGTCACCTGGGGATAGTGTAGCTTCCCAACAATGAAAGAATTTTTTAAATCGGGTCAGTAGTTTCGGAGCCTATTCAAAGCAAACAAACAAACAAACAAACAAACAATCAAATCTTTCCTCTTTATAATAGTAGTATAGATAACAAGGAAAAATATGAAATATATAGACCTTATTCCATATTTTTCTGTTTACTTTATTATTAAATTAAATTAAAATAATTAATTTCAATAAAATATAGAATCACACAGATCATTTGTTGAATGTCAAGATGCTACCACCGTTTTCAACCCAAAACGTTGGCTAGAGATGAAACGACGAAACAAACTCCCCAGGCGTTTATTGTTTCGCAGTTTTATTTGATATTTATAACACGCTATTCAGTATAACATATATTTACAATTATATTAGAAAAAAGTACGAGTTAAGGGTAATATATGTATGTCTATGGTGTATTACAGGCGTTGCTTAATATAGTTTTTGTGAATTTATTTATAAACCGAATCTAATGCCGAACCCCAACTAATAAAGAAAAATCTTACTGCCTAAGAATTATGTCCGTTATTTGATAACACCAGCTAGCAGATTGACTACGAAGGTTTTAATTCAACCTCCCAGTTCACAATTCCAGTAGTAATATAACAGTATTGTACAAAAACAAAAAAAGTGTTTATTGGACGGACCATAACTACGAATCGTATAGGGGTCTTCTTCCCTTATTGGGGAATCTTGGGGAGGATTGGGGCCGCATGTTTAGTGTGGCTTCACCGCAGCTCTACGTTGGCCCATCTTGGCTTGGTGAGCCAACCTCGGCTATTGTGGGCCATTGGCGTCTGTTGGCAACTACGAATCGTATACACAAGCATTCTCGAAGGATTAATGCACGAACTTGAACCGATAGTTATTACGAAAGATTCGTAAGTGTTCGCGGTGTGAATGTAAAGCCGGTATGATACAAAATATTCTGACAATGAACTCTGTAGGCATGCGACTGCGATTATTATTCGCGAAAACTGGTTCGACAAATAGCCGTCCCAGATAGAACTATACTCGTATGTTTATACCTACTTTTGTGACAATGCCTTTTTGCTTACAATGTTTTGTTTGACCGCCTTTTTCATACTTTTCTCACGAAGTTAAAGTCATTAATTTTTGTGGAACAAATTGCTTATGCTATACACAGGATTGAATTTATTTATCGAAGAGCAACATCACATTTATAGGTTTCATAATAATACAATATTAAACATAATGTCTGTAATTTATATTACTTTAGTTTCTAAGTTGTCCCTACATTGTAAATCCTCTTACGTAGTCCGATTTTAATGCTGCGTTTGTATACTGATCATCATAATCTCATCCATTTATAACCGACCAGGTAAGTAAATCGGAAAATATTACTAATCAGATTTGTAGCTCTAGTGAAAACCGAATTGAAGCCTAATTGCATACTATATTAGAAACCTAGTTCACCTGGGCAGGTTGTGGACTATAATTTTTTTTTTTTTTTTGTTTTTTTTTTGTTTTTTTTTTTTTGGTCTCGGGGAAAAACCTCTCTTGACGGGTTCCCCCGGCCCGGGGGGACCGAGGGATATGTGGGACTCCGGGAAAGATGATTGGCCATCCGACTACCCACTAAAAAACCCCGCTGTTCTCCTATCGCCTACGCCCGGGCCCACGGATATATGGCCTGCCGATCTCGTGGCCCGGGCCGGCGCCGGCCCGCCCTTTGTCTTGAGGCGGGCCCCTTCTAAAGTGTTGGCGCCAGGGGGTCAGGGTTTCGTCCCCCCGGCGCTCTCCTAACAACTCTAGGAGTTGAGGGGGGCCGCGGAACAGCACGCAGCCCTCACCCTCGCGGCAATAGTGCGGGCGGCGGGTCCTCCCCCGAGGGGCCGCCCGCAGCCGCTTTTTACGGCGGCCGGAGGTCGTTACTGACCCTCCGGCGCCGCCGGCGTGGCCTGCGTTGGCGGGAGAGGAGTGTGGTGGTCGACTCCCGCTCCCGCTCCGCCGCCTCCTTTGCGGACATGACTGCCTCGCAGAAGGAGGCGACGGCCGTCCATCCAGGATCGCCCCCGACCATGGACAGAACCAGGGCCGGGAGCGACAGGTCCACGCCGATTTGGGCGACGAGGGCGCGGCGCTCCTCGCGCCACGCAGGGCACACGGCGACAGTGTGGTTCACCGTGTCCTCCTCGTCGCCCGCGCCACAGTGGTGGCACCCCGACGTCATCTCCCGCCCTATGCGACACAGGTACCTCCCGAAGCAACCGTGCCCCGAGAGGACCTGCGTCAGGCGGAAGGTCAGGGCGCCGTGGCGCCTTTCCAGCCATTCGGCCAGGACGGGCCTCACCGCTTCGATGGTGGCGAAGCCCGCGCTGGGGTGCGCGAGGCGCTCCTTCCACTCCACCATGAGCACCTCGTCGCGCAGCTCCGCCCGCTTTACCTCAACTTCGCGAGGCGCGGGGCGAGAGCCACGCTCGGCCGCGTCCCGGCGCCACCGGTATAATAGCGCCAAGACCCGGGCCTCGAGGTCCCATGGTGGGGATCCGGCCAGCAGGGAGGCCGCTTCGAAGGACACCGTGCGGTATCCCCTTATCGCCCTGACGGCCAGGACGCGCTGCGGCCTGCGTAGCAGCGCCGTCGTTTTGGCCGTCAGGCGATCCGCCCAGATTGGGGCCCCGTAAAGGGCCATCGACCGCACGGTTCCCTCGAAGAGTCTGCGGCACACTGCGCCCGGCCCGCCAACGTTCGGCAGCAAACGGGAGAGTCCCGCCGCCGCCCGAACTAGCCTCGGCGCCAGGCGCTCGAAGTGCGCCGCAAAGTTCCACCGCCCGTCGAGCACCAGTCCGAGGTAATTCATGGACGGCCCGACGGCGATGCGGACGCCTCCCACCGTTATGCTCAGGCCCGGTGGCGGCCTCTGGCGGGGCCCGTAGAATATCAGGGCCTCCGTCTTGTTCAAGGCCACCTCCAGGCCGAGTCGCCGGATTCTAGCCACCATTTGCGCCACCCCAGCCGTGCCCAGAAGGCACGCCTGGCGAGGGTTCCTCCCGCGCGCTGTGACAAGCGTGTCGTCGGCGTAGCAAATGACGCCGACATCGGGGAGGAGCACCCCCCTCAGGACCCAGTCGTATGCGATGTTCCACAGCAGAGGGCCCAAGACCGACCCCTGCGGAACACCGCACACGACGTCTCGCCGACTTTGCCCACCCTGGACCGGATAGACGACGGCACGATCGTCCAAATATGCCCCGACTATGCGACGGAGGTAGGGAGGCACACGATGGTACTTGAGCGCCTCCCGCACGCAGCTCCACGGCAGGGTGTTGAAGGCGTTGGCGATGTCGAGTGACACCGCCAATAGCACCCCGCCTCGAGCAACCACGTCCTCCGCCTGGCTCCTCAGACGCGAGATCGCGTCAATAGTGGAGCGCCCCCGGCGGAACCCGAACTGTTCGTCCGCCAGGTTTGGCCCCTCCGTCTCTAGGTGCCGGACGAGGCGGTCTGCGAGGATCCTTTCGAAGATCTTCCCCACCTCGTCCAGCAGCACGATGGGCCGATAGGCGGACGGTGAGTCCGCCGGGCGCCCCTCCTTTGCGATCAGGACCAGCCTCCCCGTCTTCCATCTGCGGGGAAACCGGCCCGACCGCAGACACGCGTCGAAGAGCCTCAATAGACGGGGCTCCAGGACGTCGTGGGATAGAACCCACGCACGCCCCGGTATGCCGTCCAGGCCGGGGGCGGTGGTCTTGGCCTTCAGCCGCAACATCGCTGCCCCCAGCTCTGCCCGGTCCACGTCGGGCACGGGGTCGTCGTCCACGCTGGGGTCCCTCTCATCCCATTGAGGCGGGACCATGGCGGGAGGCGAGTGCTCAGCTCTCGTGGGGAACAGAGCGCCGACAAAACCATCCACCTGGCGCGGGGGGAGACTCTCGGTCAGCGGGGGCGCCCACGGGCGGAGCTTGCCCCGCACCGTTTTGTAGGGTCGCCCCCAAGGATCTTGATCTAAGCTGGCCAAGAGCTCCCCCCACGCCGCCGCCTTCGCCTCGCGGATAGCGAGGTGGAGGTCGTTTCTGGCGCCCCTGTACTCCCCGTAGAGCCGAGCCTCCGCGGCCGCTCTGTCCGCGTCGCGGCGACTCCGTCTTCGGAGCCTGGTGTACTGGCGGTGGGCGTAGTTGCACGCCCTGCGGAGCCGCTCAAGCTCCGCGTTCCACCAGTACACCTGGCGCGGGGGTCGGTGTGGCCCCCGCCTCGGCATCGCCGCGTCGCAGACGTCAGTCATGAGCGATCGCAGATTCTCCGCCTCCTCATCGACGTCACCGGGAGGTACGTCGCCCGGCCTCGACCACGTAGCGACGGTCAAGGCCTCGCGGAAAACCTCCCGATTCATCTTTCCAAGTGTCCAGCGCGGACAGTCACCCAACGGGGTCACCTGGGCTGGAGGCTCTCGCTGACGGGCGGAGACGCTGAACCGGATGTAACGATGATCCGACAGCGTCTCGACGCCCGTGAGCACCCTCCAGCCTCGCACACGGCGGGCCAGGAAGGCCGACGCGAACGAAACGTCGACGATCGACCCCCCCAACTGCCTCACACACGTGTACTCGCAACCCTGGTTGAGGATCTCCAGACCCCTCTCCACGACCCAGTCCTCGACCAGCTCACCCCGCGCGTCGGTCCGCGGGGAACCCCAGGCCTGAGATTTGGCGTTGAGGTCCCCGAGGACAAGCACGGGGCGCGGGAGGAACCGCTGGACCGCGTTGCCCAACTCTTCCATGTACCCTTCAAATTCGGCGAGACTCCTGTTCGGGGAGAAGTAGCCGCCCACGACCACTATCTCCCCGAATCTAGCCGCGGCGAAGCCCCTGCCCCTCACCACTTCCGTGGGGAGCGGGGTACTCGCGGCGGTCCTGGAATGCAAGGCCACCATACCGTCCAGGTCCCCGACCCAATCGCCTTGAGCGGGGACGTAGTACGGCTCGGCGGCCACGGCGATGTTGATATTCCACTGCGCCAAGCTCTGAACCATGAGATTCTGAGCGTTGGCGCAGTGGTTGAGATTCGCTTGTAGGAGATGGATATCCATTATCTGGTTGAGATATCCATCTCCTCAGTCCTCAGTGCCTGCGCCTGCGAGGGGGCGATGTCCCCCGCAGCGGCTTCGGCACGACGGCGCTTTCGTCTTTCCTTTTCCCGCCGCTTCTTGGCCTGTCTTTTGGCCACGAAGCGGCTGGTCCTTTCCTGTTCTTTTTCTAATACTTTCGCCGGTCGGCCAGTACGGCGGCAGGTGCACAGCGGCGGGCCACCACCGACCCTATGGTTGGCCGGTCTGCTGGCCGCCGCGCAGACCACGCAATGGGGCGTGGCCTTGCAGGTGGCGGCCCAGTGCCCTGGCTGACCGCAGCGGTAGCAGGCGTCGCTGCGGCTCGCCGGACACCTACAGTTCACCGCGAGGTGACCCGGCGCCAGACACCTGAAGCACCTCGGCTCCCTCTTATCCAGCACCTTGATGAGAGCCGAGGCCCAGCCGACCGGGATGTGGCCCAGCTTCTTCAGCTCGTTGGCGGCCACCACTGGCACGAGCACGTACGTTGTGCCCGTCCCGTCGCGCCCCAGGCGTATCCCTCCGGACGTAATTTTCTCCGCAGGGCAGCCCGTGGCGCGAGCGATGGCAGCCGCCACATCGCGCGCCGTCGTGCAGTCGTCGAGGCCCGAGATGCACACCTTGATGCACTTCTCGGGCCTCGCTATCTTGACGTCCTCCTCCTTGAGGACGTCTTTCAGCCGCGCGGCGAGGGCATCGGCTTTCGACCCCTGGTCGGCGCCAGAGAGCAACATCATGCGTGCCCCCGTCCGCGCAGTTTTCATCTTTATGCCGCCCTGGATATCGAGGGCGGCGATGTCGACTTTGGCCTTGGCCTCCGCCAAGAGGCCCCCGTATGTGACCCCCCTCTCCGCCGCTTCAGGGCGGATAGTTAGGGTGACGGCGGCGGATTTCGGGGCCCTAAGCTTGCGGGGACCCCTCTTCCTCCTCTTCTTAGGAGCCGGCGGCGGCTGCTTGGGCCTAGGTGTTATGGCCGATGCTGCCGCCTGCCTGGCTGCGGGTGGTTGAGGGGCGGTCGTCGCCTTCTTCTTTCTCTTCTTTTTAGCCACGACCGTCCATCCTTCCTCCAGAGGAGGTGGCGGAGGCACTGTGCCCCGTACGGTGGCTGTCGGCTGCGCTTTTGTTGTGGGCGCAGCCATCGTCGCTCCTTGGCCCTGTGCTGCTACCCTACTTCCATTTTTCGGGGCGGGAAGCGGCGGGTAGTCCGCCGCCGATAGTTCCGGCCGTGTGACCGCTGCTGCCCGCCGCACCTCGTGGGCCAATGGTGGCCGGTAACGAGGGGCAGGCAACAGGCGGTCCTTCAGCCCCTCCAGTTTGGCGTCAATCATGGTCCCTACCTGAACCATGACGCCGCGCATGAAGAGCTGGTATTCTTCCGGCTCAACATGCGGTGCTGGAGAGGGCTGGGTGGTATCCTTCCTTGTCGTGGTTGGGGCGGGGCGGCTGGGCTTACTTATGTGTGCCGAGAGGCGAGCCACCTCCTGCCTGAGATCGGCCAATTCGGCCCGCATCCGGCGATTGGCGGCTGCCAGCCGTCCCACCTCCTCTGATTCTGTGCGGGAGGTGATTTCAGAGATCACTTCCCGCAACGTCTTCACTGAATCTTTAAGGGTCTTTTGGCATGTGCCTTTAAGACCCTTCGAGACCCCGGCTACCTTTAAAATTGCAGCCAGAGCCCCATCCAATGAGTTTTGGAGGTCGACCGACGTTTGTGCGGTGACTTCCATCTCATTTCCTCTCATGCTACTCTCTCTGCCCCCCTGGGCCCGAGAGGATTCAGATACGTCTAAGGAGAGTTCGGAGTGGACCCGACGCGCCACCTTTTCCTTGCGGAGTTGGTGGCGGAGCTCCTCTTCGTATTTCGCGAGCTCCTTCTCTTCTTGTCGGGCCGCTTGGAGTTCCTTCCGAGCTCTCCCCATTCCAATAAACTGCCCGGTCGTAGCTGGGCGACCTCGTCCACGCTTCGACGGGCCGCCGCTTGTGGCAGCCGAGTCAGCTGAAATATCGTCGTCCGACGTTGAGGCTCCGGGGTCATTTCCCCCCCCGGAACGGTCCCGGGACCTGCTAGACCCCCTCTTGCGCTTGCCCAGGACGGAACCGGGACCAACGCAAGAGGGAGTGTTTACTCGGGAGCTCGTGCCGCTCGGAATTGTCCGAAAGGACATCACCGAGCGGACCGAACCGTCCGAGTCTTCTCCCTCGTACTGCAAAACTCCGCCCTTCACAGGCAACCGCTCCAGCATCACCAGAGGTGATCGCACTCGGGAAATGTGGGCCCCCCCAGAATACGTAGGGCCCATGCCTGCACCCGAAGGCGCAGGGGAGGATTCTCCACCCTGTCGGGTGGTACCTCCCTGGGGTAGTGTGTTCGCATTTTCCGATTCCATTTTCATCATTGTTTAGGGTGTGGCGCTCGGGACCAGGTTTACCCCCCGGCCATGCAGCCCATCGGCGCGCCACGGTACCTTGAGCTTCGGGAGGGCTGTTATAGGTCCCCCAGCTCCAGCCCCCAAAGCTGGGGGATTCCAGACGGGACGGGACTTGCACCTCCGCCGCGTGCCAGTCAGGCGTGGGTACGACTACCAGACGACACTCTAGAAAAACCAGGGAGTCGCCTAACGTCGTAGCCGGCCCAGCAAGACTGACGGACAGCGGAGATACCGTTCCCACCCCAGGAACACTCTCTGTGCAGGCACAGTCGAAATGGGCATGGTTTCGACTACCAAATCAGGGCTCGGGACAGAACCCGGGACCCCAACCAGTACTCGCAACCATCCCACCGGGGACCGCGCCATGAACAGAAAGCGAATTTGGGAAAGGATGTGGGTGGTAGACGGGAAGAAAGGTAGGACTCTGTCGCCTCGGACGGAAAGGGGAGTGAGGCGACGGATGCTCGGGCACCTCGGGTACGCACACCCGTGCACTCCTCGGACAGAGGAGCGCCCCTGAGGGGGTGGACTATAATACTGGATAAAAACCAAGTTTGTCCAAGGCGCTTCGGTTAGGTTTACATCTTTTATTGTGTTATAATATAATATTTGGCTATTTTTGTCGTCTAATCATTTAAAATTTACGAGATATACTGAAATCTTATAACAAGACAAAACTGATGTGCGCCTTCTTATCGCTACCTTTTCATTACACTTCCTTTTCTTTTTAAATATTTATAAGAAAAAATAATGAATAGATATCAATTCTGTAACAAGTAATAGATATTCATATATTAATGACGTTTGAAATTTAAATAATTGGTATATAATTCCACTACATATTAAATTATTGAAATTTATTTTCTATGACACGATTTCTTGATCTCTTATTAATTCTCTACGTATTTAAATTTAAATTATCACCTAGTTTGCCTCATTCTTGAAGTATAGTAACAAGGTTTAAAATTATAGATATTCGATCCCACATTATGTAGCTTTCTTCAAAGAAGTATACTCATTACAAAGATAGTATCTGTCGAATAGAAATACATATTATCCTAACGTCAGGTGAATGACACTCCTTTAATATGTTGGCACTAGACGTTATGGTTTTGTACTTCGCACTCCTCAAGTCTACCGTCGATAAGGGCCGATAACTTAACGTGTTAAGCAATTAGTTTGTCACTTACACATAGTTATGGAATGCGGTGAGCAATTCGTGGAAAATTGAGGAGTTGTGTTCGTTTAGGTGTACTACTTGTTAGAATGGGGTGTAACTTTACCTGCCGGTTGCACCTGCAAGGTTTGCAATTAGGGAATCAGATGACAGGCGCTCCTGTTAAAAACAAATTCGTCCCAAATATTTTGGTGCTTCTTTGTCCATGATTTGATTTCATAGAAATAACAAAGATGTCTAGAAGTTTTGCCTTTTTTCTCAGGCCCCGAAAAGAGAGTATCAAAGCAAGAAGAAGAAGTAGAAATGATCTTTTCTAAATATAAATACACTGACATAATACACACAGCGCAATCTAGTCCCAAAATAAGTTGCATAGCACTTGTTTTATGGGTAGTAGTTATCTAATATACTACATATTACACATAAATGCCCAGACGCGAGACGGAAATACCCCGTGCAGGAGACGAGGCCCGGACAGACCGGGCCAGCACTAGTGTGGGGCTGCGGAAGAATCTGGATTCCCGCGGCCCCGCGCGCACATGTGAGGAGACACCGGGGTGGTGGTTTTAGCCGGTAAGAGTCCGGCATGCCCCTCCGCCTTTCCCCAGGCGGAGGTAGTCCATGAGGATTTCCCCACCCCGTAAAAAAAAAAAAAGTCTCCTGATAAATGAACATTAATGTTGATTATTATCCAACGTCCACATGTCCACGTAATGTTAAAACAATGTCATTGTGCATTATTTCATGTACACTTGTGTAATGTTTACATTGTTGTAGCATCCTTCGTGCTATGTCGGTTGTCGTGAATACTCAACGGACAAGCGTGGCACGTATAACTCATATGCTGATAATTACCTCTAGGGGGAACCCCGAATCTAGCAATGAGAAAATATGAATGAATGAAGATTCTTTATTGTACAAAATAACTTTATTGCAAAATAACGTTTCACGGGTGACCTAGTATACATACATATATAGCGATACATAAATGAGGCATGTAGTTGCAAAACCCGCTATAGCAATATTATTTTAAACTCTTAAATTGAACTAAGCCCATGCTAATTTAGTGACATTTGATTCGAAATTTAAAATAAATGATTGAATATAATATTGGAATATATAGAATATACCTAGTCAGGTCATAAGTATTATCACACAGTAAAAACTTTTCTTTTAGAATGCTGGCCACAAAAAAGTTTATTGAATTCGAATTTCGAATTGTTTATGAAAATAAAAATGTATAACTTTTAGAATTTTACTCATTTTTAAATATGGAGTGGACGCTTAAAGAAGACCGTGTTGCAGTTATTGCGTTGCATAGTTGCAGTTACGCGCCAATTCAAATTTTTAACATACTGAAAAATTTGAATATAACCAAAAGATTCGTTTATCGTACCATCAAACGATACAATGAAGACTCTAGTGTAGATGAGAGGTCAAGAAGTGGTCGCCCTCGGTCTGTTAGGACTCCAGCAGTGATAAAAGCTGTGAAGGCACGAATTCAAAGAAATCCCAAACGTAAGCAGAAACTGTTGGCCCTTCAGACGGGGTTAAGCAGAACCACGGTGAAAAGGGTGTTAAATGAAGACTTAGGGCTTCGGGCATATCGAAGAAAAACAGGACATCGTTTGAATGCTCGTCTAATGGACCTGAGACTGAAGAGATGCCGCGCTTTGTTGAAGCGGTACGCGGGAAAAAAATATCGGGAAATTCTTTTTTCGGATGAAAAAATGTTTACCGTAGAAGAGAGCTACAACAAACAAAATGATAAGGTGTACGCACACAGTAGTGAAGAAGCGAGCATCCGTATTCCGCGTGTCCAACGATGTCATTTTCCATCCTCGCTCATGGTATGGTTGGGAGTTTCTTATTGGGGCTTAACAGAGGTACATTTTTGTGAGAAAGGTGTAAAAACGAATGCTGTTGTGTATCAAAATACAGTCCTGACGAACCTTGTGGAACCTGTTTCTCATACCATGTTCAATAACAGGCACTGGGTATTCCAACAAGATTCGGCGCCAGCTCATAGAGCGAAGAGCACACAAGACTGGCTGGCGGCGCGTGAAATCGACTTCATCCGGCACGAAGACTGGCCCTTCTCCAGTCCAGATTTGAATCCGTTAGATTACAAGATATGGCAACACTTGGAGGAAAAGGCGTGCTCAAAGCCTCATCCCAATTTGGAGTCACTCAAGACATCCTTGATTAAGGCAGCCGCCGATATTGACATGGACCTCGTTCGTGCTGCGATAGACGACTGGCCGCGCAGATTGAAGGCCTGTATTCAAAATCACGGAGGTCATTTTGAATAAACTTTAATGTCATAAGAATCTATGTTTTATTAAGTTCATTTTGGTATATGAATGGTTACATAATGAATAAACTTGTTACAATTATTTTACATTAAACATGTGACAGAATTTATGACCTGACTAGGTAGAGGCATTTGTGCAATAAAAAAGTTGATAGCTATGTAGATAATTTAGAGTGTTTTAAAACGATATATCGTCATTTTTCCCAAAACCGTTTTAGCGGGTTTTGCAACTACACGCCTCAAATACCACATGAACTGTTTTTATCATTTAAAGAGTTGCTGCTAATACCAACGGTCTTAATAAGGCTAACGGTGTTCATCGTGAATCGTAATCTATCACAATGGAACACCTGTACAAAGCACGCCTTTTGAAGAATTTCGGTATTCACCGAACGTAGCCAGGACAGCTATATTTGGGTCGAATTGCATACAATCAAAGTGGTAAATTTACTATGCCTTTCGACTACATCGTTTAAACGGTAAATCTCTTGCAAATAATGCCTTCTAAATTTCCTCTTTGATTTTAACTATTTCCTCTGTTTGTTATATCTCTTCTATTTAATCCTTCTTGTGTTGGTTTTCTTCTGCATACCGAATTTCTGTCTCAATCTTCTAAACTCTCTTGTCTATGTTAGCTTTCGACATTATCTCTTTCACTTCTTACTACAGATCGTTACATGGGTTATATTCGAAAATAAGAGAATATTTATATAATTTAATTATTATTCTAATAAACAAATTATGGTAATGATAAAAACGAAGAACGACATTTTAAAATCAAAGCTATTATTAAGTATAATTAACACTAATTAGTATATTATGAAATAAATTAAAACGTAAACCTTGATCTTGAATTTTGCTTTGTTTTGAAAAATTAGACAAACTAAAATTTGAATTCGCACAATAATCAATGTTTTTATTGCTATATTTAATAAATAATATGTATAAAATAGGAAGAACGGACGGACGTTCTTGGCGCAATGTTAACGTTGTCGAAAGTTTGATTTTCATTTCATAGTTGGGATGTTTATGTATAGCATGTAATTATTTACGAAAAAAGTGTGTAATATATCAGCTGCCCATAATACAAGCGCTCTGTTGCTTTAGAAATAGATAGTGCTTGTCATTATTTGTGTATAGATATAGTCCGTTTTATCTTTACAGGGGCAGAGAAAGGATGCTGACCAATGCGACCGTAGTCGGTCTGTCGTAAAAGGCGACAAAACAACTCTAGCTATGTGGTAGGCCATCTAGATGGCGACCACCTTTGGTCTTAAGTATGCCGCCATAATAACTTTGTGTTGTGTGCATTAGTGACCCAATTTCGTGTACCCTTATGGAACAGCAGCATGTTGCAAACACCCATAAGCGAAGGTAACTGCTAAATTCTAAATGGACCGTCAGCCTGTCTGCTGTTTTACTGCAATAAAAAAATAAAAAAAATGCATAGAAATACTAAAACATTCAGATTGTGAAGTCACCCGTACATAGATTTCAGGATATGTCGCTGCCAACTTCTACGGAAATGTCATTCGCATTTTTATTTAATCGATCCCTCAATTATTTTTTAACAGAATAGAAAAATATGCGGTCATAATAACTTTTTTTTTGTTCCGGCATACGTGACCTAGGTTCGAGTTCCCCTACATGGATGGCAGCGTGTTAGCGGTGAATCTGGCGTCGCAAACATCCATAGGTGACGGTAACTGCTTACTATTGAATGGGCCGTCATCAAAATACTGATATATCCCAAAGGGAATAAACTACCTATCTCTCTTCTACTTATCATCTTTAATAGATGAGTCGTCCTTGGCAGCCGACAAATAGACATAGCAGGTAAATTCCGGATATCATTTTATCCGTCAGCTCAAGGAAAAAACGATTCTATTGTTGCAATAAATTCAACGTCAACGCTGATTCATGCCACTAATAGATGCAATGCACGATTGTGCAAAATACGAACCGACATGCCATGCAACGTGAACTGCATCTAGTAATTATTAGCACACCTTGTTTATTCATCAAGAATAATCCAATGTTGCTAAAACTCTACAAACTTTTTATTTTCGGCTGTCGTTATTCTCTTAGAAGTTCCTACAAAAAACATTGACGACCTCTGTGATATAACGGTTAACGCGCTTCGGTACGCTTGCGGAGGTCATGGGCTCAATTTCTGTCTCGTGTCTGTTTATGTATTTATTTACAAAAGAAAAGTATATATGTACATATATCAGTTGTCTAGTGCCCATAACACAATTGCTATGCAACTTAGTTTAGTACTAGATAGCGTTTTGTCAAATGTCTCAATGTATTTATTATTTATTATAATTTTTAAACATTGATGATTATGAAAATGTATGCCATATGTTGTCAAAACATATGATACTACTCTATACACTGACATATCATCATATTCAGTTTCCATGTTTCATTCAATAAATTATGATATTATAACAACAATTGCATTCTATCTTTGCATAAAGGGTAGTTGAGATCTCGTCTCCTAATTTTGTTAACTACCCTCACTCAGTGAGGTGAATGGTAAAAATGAGCGTGAGACGAGGGTAGTATCGCGTGAGCGTCGGTAACGCGCGGGACGGTCGACGTTCGACCTCACCGAAAACCACTGCGTCGTGCGCAACTGACTTCAGTTACTCCAAAGTTACTCTCATTGGCCGTGCTATAACATTGTGTGTTCAGTGTCTACTTTGTGACATTTAGCTGGTGCCATGCAACAGTCCCTCACGAGTAGAGAATACAACCCCGAGTATGTTTTTCGATCCCGGGATTACGGGATTCTTGATGCGTAATCCCGGGATCCCGGGGCTAACCCGGGATTAGACTATGTGGTTTCTAATTAGGCTCAAATGTAAAAAAACGAGTGATTTCTAGAAAAGTGTTTTATAATTTTATTCCACGAGTCCATGACACAAATCACAATATAGTAAGAAAATAAAAAAGACAAAACAAGGACACTATACTTTGTAAGTAAGAAATAACGAGACAAAAAAAACTTATTTAGAATTTCGAAAATACAGTCGTAGAAATATCAATGCATCCAAGGTTTGACTTCCAAGCCTGCTTCGTAGTTTATTGCCAACATAAGCAGCAGCTGAAAATGCTCGTTCAGTTTCTGCACTGGTTGGAGGAATAGACAAACAGGCTCATTTCACGTCTAATATTATTTGCCAACCCCATTCAGTTCTACGACAAACATATTATTAGAGCTGTACCTAATGTAGTACGTATCGTACGCGTATCAAAGGTTTGTTTTTTGTCGATATGTATGGTAATAAATGCTATTAATATAATCTAGGCAAGGTCATTATCAACTTGCAACGGACAACGGAGTGCAAACTAGACCTGTTTGTGGCAAACCCGAAAATCCCGAGATTAGCCAAGTACAGTCCCGGGATTTTCGGGGTCAGAAAACGGTCGGGGTCCCGGGATTGTATTCTCTACTCACGAGTTGACCTGAACCAAACCGGGAAGGGTTAGAATCAAGGTCAGTGTGAATTTCTTTGTCCATTGCAAGGTATCGCATATCTCTAACTTACTGTTCCTCCTTCTCTCTTGCCTGTATGACAGTCCACTGCTCTGGAGCTATCCCACTCATTCCTGTACGGTGCGTTTTCGGTTCGTGACCGGCATCGTACAACAATAATCACCTAAAGTGGCAACCGATGGTTTTCATAATGTATACAATATGTACGTTTCGTCCAGTCGTAATATTGTTTAGGAAAAGTAGAGAGAAATTACGGAATTAGTGTACCGTGTGAATCATCCTAAATACATTACAAAATTAACATGCTGGCGATTGTCCTCAATGTCAAAGAGAATATAAATAAAAACCTTGTTTGTGACTCATTTAAACCTACGAGAGCTGAGCGTAGTGTAGTGCTAACCGCAAAACTCGAGAATGGCTCGACCAATTCGGCAAATTTTTTTTCGTATGTTCCTTAAGGCACACGGAAGGATTTAATTCCTCTCTCTCTTATCTCATTTCTTATACGAGTCTTGTAGAGTATTTAATTCCGAGAAAAACCTTTCTTTTTATACGGATCTATTTTACACGGACAGACAACCTCTGTGACGTAACGGATAACGCACTTCTCTACGCTTGCAGAGGTCACGGGTTCGATTCCCGTCTTGCGTCTGGATGTTTATGTATATATTATGTATTTATTTACAAAAAAATATATATAAGTGATATATCAGTTGTCTAGTACACATAACACAAGTGCTATGCTACTCAGGGTCTAGATGGCGCTGTGTGAATTGTCACAAAATATTTATTATTATATATCAATAGGAAAAAATAGAAATAGGATTTTTAAGGCCTTGCTCTGAGGTATCAGTTCATTTTGGAAAAGGAGTCTCTTGCTCAACATAGTTTGGGAATCCCTGCTTAAATTGCATACACTACAGTATGTTATGTATTAATAGTATCATAAATTCGTTTACAGAATTCAATGTCAAGCTACAATTCCATTTCATCAATCTCTTTTACACAAAGGGATTTCGCCTGTTTCCAATTGCGCTTTCACTCAAACTATAAATTTAATCCGTGTTAGAAATAAAACAACTTTACAATCAAATCTTGATTTGTTCGTGACCATTAGATTCGCCGAGCACGAAGATATTCATGAAAATAAATGCTTTGAATTACCTACACTTATATAGGAATCTAAACTGATATAGCCAAGGTTACTTATTTACTACACGGAATCATCAATATTAATATTATAAATGTGAAAGTATGTCTGTTACGTTTTCACACCGCTGAAATTTTGCAGAATTTCAGTATAGAGTATCTAACTCTATATAGAAAGGTCCCAGGGGAGAAGGACTTAGGCTATTTTTTGTCGCGATAATGAAAATTGAAGTGAGTGAAATAAGGGTGCAAATAATTAATGGCTGTTTTTTAAATTTATATGACATAACTACGTTTGCCGGGTTAGTTAGTTACTAATTTCTGGGACAGTTATATTAAGCATAAATATACTCTTTTGAAACAAATCATTAAAA
Source organism: Malacosoma neustria (assembly GCA_963693495.1). Lineage (NCBI taxonomy): Eukaryota > Metazoa > Arthropoda > Insecta > Lepidoptera > Lasiocampidae > Malacosoma > Malacosoma neustria. Next base: position 9,232,430 of record OY856391.1, on the reverse strand, counting down.
CCTGGGAAGTAACAAATCCAGCGAAGATATGCTAGGAAATCTATGAACTAACTATACTGGAACGAAGCCTTCTATAGATCGTACAACTCAGTTATCACTACTATGCTTGTCTGAATGTCCTTTACCGTTCCAAATTAGCGATTTGAAGGTGTTAATATTGCAAGCTTGTTACGCAGCATTTTATGTGCTAGTCATTACTTAATTAAAATTATAAAATATTACATATTACACTCGGATATCAATCTAGAGGTCCCGGGTTCAAATCCCATGATGGCATGCACCGCTTAGGCAGTTTTTCTCAACGCAGGCCACGTCGGCGGCGCCGGAGGGCAAATAACGACCTCCGGCCACCGTAAAAGCGGCCGCGGGCGGCCCTTCGGGGGAGGATCCGCCGCCCGCACCGCCGTATTGCCGCGAGGGTGAGGGCTGCGTGCTGTTCCGCGGCCCCCCTCAACTCCTAGAGTTGTTAGGAGAGCGCCGGGGGGACGAAACCCTGACCCCCTGGCGCCAACACTTTAGAAGGGGCCCGCCTCAAGACAAAGGGCGGGCCGGCGCCGGCCCGGGCCACGAGATCGGCAGGCCATATATCCGTGGGCCCGGGCGTAGGCGATAGGAGAACAGCGGGGTTTTTTAGTGGGTAGTCGGATGGCCATACATCTTTCCCGGAGTCCCACATATCCCTTGGTCCCCCCGGGCCGGGGGAACCCATCAAGAGAGGTTTTTCCCCGAGACAAAAAAAAAGGCAGTTTTTCTCGCCTAATATGCATATTGTAGCATAATTGTCATGTACCGACGGCGAAGAAAACAATCGTGAGGAAACTGCATGCCGAGAGATTACAGGTATGTGTAACTGGCAAGTTCGCCAATACGCCTTACAGTAGCGAGCCCAGCAGCATAATATGGATACGATATAAAATATTGTCCTTGATATAATTTAAGATGCAGTGATAGTTAAAATACCTTTCACAGTAGGAAGAACAAACATCGTCGTGTTGTCTAGCTCGTGTTACTCTAACGTTGCTGATTGTTATAGTAGTGTAAACTATTAGTGACACAAAATCCGTCTCATCGAGTCGCGTCTTGTTACATTTTATTTGTTTTGTAACACCGTCAATGACATTCCTCGACGAGACGAAATTAAAAAGTAAATTGCTCCGATTCGCAACAAATTTCACTTTTCCACCGACAATAGATGTGAACTTAAACTTGAAAACATTTTGGAAGTATTTTAATTTCATTGTATTATTTTTTTCCATCTGGAATGTTCCGAACTCCCACGCCAATTGTCGTTTTCCACGGTTTAACTTGAAATTACTTAAATCGTCTTGATTGTTTTTAATAAACTGTATTATTTTAAGTTAAGGTAGTGAAGTCATAACGTCTGCTTTATATATATATATATATATATATATATATATATATATATATATATATATATATATATATATATATATATATATATATATATATATATATATATATATATATATATATATATATATATATATATATATATATATATATATATATATATATATATATATATATATATATATATATGCAATATATACGCAATCAGAAATTAAAATTTTATATATAAAATTTTAATTTCTGATTGCGTCTGAATCTCACTTCGGAAGCCGAGAAAGGCTGCTGAACACTCCGTCACTGGGTTAGACTTTTTATTTTAATGTGCTCTGTCCTTTGGAAAGAGGTATGAATAAATAAAAGTTGATAAGGTCGTTATTACGGTAGCATACAAGGTCTGTCCTACAAGAAAAGGAGTAGCTGAATGATGCTTCTTTGCCGCGTAAAAACAAACCAAAGAATGTATATGTATTTTTTTATTGCTGAGGAACAGTAGACCCCTGATACGAAATATAATGCCTTTAACGCTTCTGAGAATGTCTATTTTTCTTGTATGTCGAAACTACACAGTTAAGTGAATTCATCCCCTGTTATACTATTGGAAATACAAGCAATAATTATAAATGATCAAAAAACAAAAACCAAGAAAAACACCTATTAGCTGACTAAATAATTCGCTTATGCACTCTACACTTTAGCATCTTATAACCATGAATTACTTGAACGTCTAAATTGTACAATGACTAGAATCGAAAAGACTTATATGTAATCATTTTACAGATAGATTGTTACACAATATGTACTTTGAGATTCTTCTCTGAATTTCTCATAAACAGTAGTCACTGTTTTACAATGTATGAATAACAAATAGTCCTGTAATCAATGTGAAACTACTTATCTGACGTCAGTTTATATAATATTTTGGCTGGTTTGTTAAGTTAAAAATGCAAACATTAAATTAATAAAACTGTTGATTTAGGAATGGTGCAAAAAAGCTACCGAGCATGCACGTACATATGCACAAAGACCTTGGAGCCCTAAACCTACCTCACCAGTCAGCTGGTGCTGCTAAACGAAGGCAGAAGCTCTATTACTCCCGGAGTTGGATGCCTAAATAGCAGTCGCTCCTGTATAAACCAAATTTAGCCAAATGTATTTTACTGTGTACAGAGGCGGATTAAGGATACTGACCCCTGCGACCGGCCCCAAATCCTGTCTTAGTGGCAACCACCCCTGGTCTCTAAACATGCTGCCATAATTACCTTGTGTTGTGTTCCGGCATAAGGGACCTAGTTTCCAGTTCCCCTACGCGGACGGCAGCGTCGCCAAACCTCTATAGGCGACGGTAACTGCTGACTTTTAAATGGACCGTCTGTTATCTGTTTCGCAACAATAAAAAAATTATCTTGATAAAGAAGTGTCACGGACAGACACCGACGCAAACGAAGCGCATTTGTTTTCAGCCTTAATGCCAAAGACAATTCCTAGTTTTCCTAGATGCATCCAGTCTACAAAAATTTGATGATTATGATGTGGCTCAGCCTTTTAATTTTATTGATGTCGTACTAATAATTATAGAACATTGATAGCGGTGTTTATCGCCAGTGAACGGATGTGCTAAGCATCTAGTCATATAACGTTAATTTCTTTACTATAAATTAATAGCCAAATCATTGTAAATTTTATTATTAGTATCTAAATTGCTACATCGAAGTGAAAAGCAATACGTAAAATTTTATGACACGCATCTAAATTTTATAATTACTTGATGTATTATTACTTAACACTTCTAAAAATGCCAAGATTGTAATGAATCGTGGTTGTGTGGAGAGGCGGATAGTAGCGGCCTTCTATATGGATATCATATCGTGGAAGGAGGCAGCCGTGAGAGTAGATAGAAGACAGATGCAAACGCTCTTTATGAATAGCCACTAAGCACAGTTAGTTCTCGACCATTCTTATACTCATAATTTTGAACATTTTGTTCTGGATCTTCGATTGCAATAGCGATTGATCATCATCATTATCGTCATCCTCTGGTAAAATATGTGCCTGGGATCCGCTTACAGACTTTTTCTTCTCCACTTCGTACGGTCATCGGAATACCTAATAGTGAGTCCTACTTGCTTGACATTTGGTCCCCATGTAAATAGCCGGTTGTCGGAAGAGTTGGACATAATAGCATCAGTGGTTGATGATCGCGATGAAATATCTACATCAAAATCCGAAGTTATGAACATCCTAAGCAGTTAGTTGGAATGTAAGTTGTAATTTATGATATCTGTTAGTGATGGTAATATGTTATAATATTATAAAAGACAATATATGCATTAGAAGTGAACATATTTATACCTTAGTGCCTATTGAATAATATTGCTACTGTAAAAACCAATTTTGTCACCTCTGTTGTATAATAGTATTTTATTTTGTCTTCTTAGTCAGCGAAACACGTAAAGGATATTTTTAACGGTGGACCTTGGGTTCCAAATTTTAAGCGTTGCATTACACCAGAATCAACCAGTTGGATAGTTTTCAAATAAGTTTTATTATTTAATTGTAGGATCTCAATTAGTACCGCTCGTATAGAGTATTTTTATAATTAACAGTAACACCGTGTTAATAATTAGATAGCAGCAATGTTATTGAATAATTAATATATGGAAGGTTACGAGTGTTTCCACAATATGTCTCATCTAAAATGTATATTGAATGTAAGGTCAGATCAATATTCGCTAATTAGCATTGAGAATAATGGATCTACTGTTGGACCTGTTGTTAGTATTCAAATGAACTACATCAACTACATCATCATCATCATCATCATCTCAGCGTTCATCCCGGTTGCAACCCAAACTTCCGCTTCGGTGCCCGGGGTCCGCTTTCCGACTTTTTCTACTCCACTTCGCACGGTCTTCAGCATCCCTGGTAGTGAGCCCATTAGCACGCATGTCACCCCTTACGACGTCAAGCCAGCACTTTTTGGGTCTACCCCTCCTGCCGGGGCCCGGCGGAGGCGGCATGGCCAGACATTTGTTTCCCACGTAATCATCCGGTTGCCGCAAAACGTGGCCGTACCAACGGAGCCGACACTCCTGCAATTTATCCGCAATGTCACGGACATGAAGACTGCCGCGAATGCGGGAGTTCCTAACGCGGTCCTTCCGCGTCACTCCACACATCCACCGCAGCATATTCATCTCCGTGACACGCAGTTCTTGCTTGTGTCTCTCTAACACCGGCCACGCTTCACAGCCGTATAAAAGGACAGGCCTAATGATGGTCTTATAGATCTGTCCCTTCAATTTTACCGGCATCTTGGGGTCACAAATGACACCAGTCACCTCACGCCATTTGGCCCACGCGGCAGCAATGCGTGCCTTGACGTTGCAATCGATGTCACCAGACGCGTGAAATACAGATCCCAAGTATTTTACTCGGTCCGTGCGCTCGACCGTGTCGCCGCCTATGCGTACGGGTGTGGAATCTGTGGAGTTACAGGCCAAGTACTCGGTCTTCGCCACATTGAGCTTCAGACCACCGTTCTCAAGCGACTCCTTCCACGCCTTCACGCGTTGCACCAGCCTACCCCTGTCTGAATCTGTCAGCGCGATATCATCAGCATACATGAGCAACCACGGGGGCTGCTCATGTGAGTTTCTGATGCTGTCTGACAATACGTCTAATACCACGCTGAACAGAAACGGACTAAGGACGGATCCTTGGTGCACCCCAACGGTGATGGGGAAAGGTTTTGTGTCGCCAACAGCGGTCCGAACTACGGAATCGGAGTCATGGTACATGTCTCGGATGATGTCAATATAGGCCTCTGGAACCCTTTTGAATCGCAATGCCCACCAGATTATCGCACGAGGAATACAGTCGAAGGCCTTCTGCAAGTCTAGAAACAGGCAGTGCAGAGGCGTATTCTTCGTCCTGTATTTCTCCGCGACAGTCCTTAGGGCAAAAACTGGGTCCATGGTCCCATGTCCAGGGCGAAACCCATACTGACACCCCGAGACAGTGCACTCCTGCCGAATCCGAGAGTCGATAACCCTCTCGAAGAGCTTCATGGTGTGGGACATGACCTTTATTCCACGGTAGTTACCGCACTCCTGCACCGATCCCTTGCCTTTGAAGACTGGAGTAATGATACTCAGCCTCCATTGGTTCGGGATCGTACCGGTGAGGAGTGTCCGGTTGAAAAGGTTGGTTAAGATGCCCACACCACGAGAGCCCATCGCCTTCCAGGCTTCGATGGGGACTCCATCGGCTCCGACAGCTTTCCGATTTTCCATGCGGCGAAGACAATTCTGGACTTCTGCAGGTGTTACCGGTGGCACTAGTCCTTGATTTGGAGGAAGATCTGGCGGTTGCACCTCTTTATGCTGCTTGTTCAGCAGCTCGTGGAAATACGAGCGCCATCTCTCCTTCACCGCGAGGTCCTCGCATAACAGGTTGCCCCCGGGGTCTTTTACACAGCGGCACTTGGAAATATCCTGTGCCGCTTTGACCCTGGAACGCGCCAACTTATATATGAGCTTCTGCTCCTCAGACGATTCCAACTTATCGTAAGGTGGTTGTAAGTGGTCTCGTCTGGCTCTGGCTACAGCTTTCTTGGTGGTGCGCTTGGCAGCTCTGTATGCGTCGCGATCTTCAGGAGATCTGGACGCTTGCCACTTCTTAAAGAGGGCTTTTTTCGCCCTGGTCTCCCTCTGGACTGAGTCATTCCACCACCAAGTCTCCTTGTCACATTTGCGTCCACCCTTAGACTCGCCAAGCACCTTCCTCGCCGACCCAAGGATAGCCGCCTGAATCCTGTCCCAGTAAGCTTGAACCGGTTCGCCCTCACCACCGACGCACTTGTCGCCGATGGCAGAGGCGAACTCCTGGGATTTGACTTCATCAAGCAGCCACCACCTGATTCGGCGTTGAAGGCGATCTACACGTTTGCCTTTGGGCTTCACGCAGAGGTCCATGACAAGAAGACGGTGTTGTGCAGTGAGACTCTCACCGGGTATGACCTTGCAGTTGGCTACATTGCTGATGTGGTGTCTCCTAGTGAGTAGGAAGTCGATTTGGGTAGCATTCCTCCCGCTCTTGTAGGTGATGAGATGCTCGGGTCTCTTTTTGAAATACGTGTTCACGATGGCAAGGTCGGCAGCCGCACACGTATTGAGGATGTCCTCCCCTTCCACATTGCGGCTACCATACCCAAATCCACCGTGAACACGCTCAAATTCCCCACATTCATCACCCACATGACCGTTTAGATCACCGCCCAAAACGATCCCATGTGACAATGGAATCCCACGAAGCACTTCTCCGAGTAGGTTCCAGAACGCTATCTTGTCGGCGTCACTACAACCGGCCTGTGGCGCGTAGGCGCTTATCAAGTGGGTAACTACCCCACCAACAAGCACCCTCACAACCATAAGCCGATCGCTACAGCGCTTCACCTCCAAAATGTCGTCCTGGAGCTCCTCCGAGAGTACTATGGCGACCCCATTTTCCCCACCAGATGCACCCGTGTAGATCAGCTTGTAGCCATTCCCAATGAACCGGGATCTGCTGGCCTTCCACCGAGTCTCCTGCAGGAACGCCACGGCCACCCTCCGCCTGGAGAGTACATCGGCCAATTCCCTCGCGCGTCCGGTTAGCGTGCCAATGTTCCATGTTGCGAAGCGGAGTTTCGATTGGGCTAACGTCTTTAGCCGTGCTCGCCCACGGCACGGCAGCCCTTGTCCACTTGTCACAGAAGTCGGGCGAAGCTTCTGCGCGTCGTTTTGCGGCGACGCCCTATCCATGACTGGACCTTTCCTTGTTCTGACCATTGTAATTATTGGCTGGTTTTGGTTTTTACGGGAGCGACTGCCGTCCGACCTCCCAACCCCAAGAGGAAAAACCGAGATGTGCACTTCCTTGCCGCATGTAGGCTGGCGAAGGAGTAGTCCATCCGTCGCCTTTTACGACTCCCCTGGAATGACCTGGGGTGACCCTATTCTTTTCACTGGCCGGGGTCACACGGCCGGAACTACATCAACTACATTCACTGAGAAAATAAAATATCCGAAACATTCCTAACTACAGATAATAACAGATGCTCCTCTGAACAACTTCCCTCTCTTTAAAAAAAACCGGGATTTTAGTCGGTATGTCATTGTCTACCGCCACATCTCGTTCAGCAGAAGCATTAAGATCGCCGCCGTACGGTTAGAATGAATGGCAAGGCCAACGTAACCACGTCGGCTTTTCCCCGTAGTCATTTGGTTTCCCCGAGATAGAAAAGAACTTTCATTAGAAAAGTGGCCACCTCTATTACTGCTATTCTTTTCTCCACCGCGGCCAAAGAATCTGATATTTTCTGAATATTGATAAAGAAATAACTATCTTCAATAACAATACCTAGATTCTAGATACTCTTTAAATTACTGAAAATAATAGTCATTAAAGTAATAGAGTGTTTTCTCGTTAACATTTATAAGCATACAGTAGGTACGGATTCGTGTATTAATTGTATGATTTTATTCACTGAGACAATCGTTTGCATCCTCAATGTCATTCCATTGTACTGCAAATAATTTTTATGGCCTCAAAGGGCATCATGTGATGAGCTGTATGGAATTGTATGTTTTATGACGGATACTTTTATATTTATTGACGAATGAAATGCCGTTTTTAAGTTTTCTTCATGCAGGGGCAGAGTAAGAATACTTACCTGGCCTGGTTGGCCTGTCGTAAAAGGCGACAAAAAACCCCAGCTGAATGGTAGGGCCGCAAACCCGCCTGGATGGCCACCACTCCCGGTTTCTTAACATTTCGTCATAATACACCAGGTTCAGAAGTGTCGCAAACACCCTTAGGCGACGGTAAGTGTTTACGATTGTGTGGCCCGTCGCCATGTCAGTTGTTCCTTAGAAATAAAAAGACGACACAAAAGCATATACGAATATATTTAATATTACTTTTAAAATTATAAAATAATATCGCTGTTTTTCGAAATTTATTTATTGTCTACTTTAGGCTTTAGTAAGCATGTGTTTTGTTTGTATAGTTTAATTTGTTGATATCTCTGATGCAGAATATTTTGATTAGAACGGAATAATTGTATCTTAATTTTCATTAAGCATTGGAGTTAATTTTGTACAATAAATGCTTGTTTTATATAGTTTTCTGTAAACAGATTAGTTTCTTCTGTGGGAACCTGTATTGCAGGCTTTTTACATGAAATTATCGGAAACGTACATCCAAATTAGAACTCTTTACATATCACACATATTTAGGCACTAAAGAAGCCGTGTCTCTCTAGAGATTTTGTTAGTGGTGATAGTATTATACATACATATATTCGATAAATTTTTTATCCGTGCAGGGGCGGAGAAAGAATACTAACCTCTGTGGCCGGGGTCGGCCTGTCGTAAAAGGCGACAAAACAACCCACCCTAGCTACGTGGTAGGGCCTCAAGCCCGTCTGGATGGCGACCACCTTTGGTCTTAAGTATGCCGCCATAATAACCTTGTGTTGTGTTCCGGCATTAGTGACCCAAGTTCCTGTACCCTTATGGGACAGCAGCGTGTTCGCGATGCCACTGGCGTTGCATACACCTATAGGCGACGGTAACTGCTAAATCCTAAGCGGGCCGTCAGCCTGTCTGCTGTTCTACAGCAATAAAAAAAAAATTGATTTCTGTTTAATAACGTTTGCGGTAATGAAGATTTTTTTTTATTGCTGTAGGACAGCAGACAGGCTGACGGCCCACTTAGCATTTACCGTCGCCTATGGGCGTTTGCAACGCCAGTGGTATCACGAACACGTTGCTGTCCCATAAGGGTACAGGAACTTGGGTCACTAATGCCGGAACACAACACAAAGTTATTATGGCGACAAACTTGAGATCAAAAGTCATCGCCATCCAGACGGGCTTGAGCACGTAGCAAATCAGATACTAAAGAAAACATAATAGATGATAAAAAAGTAATAAACTATCACTTGCACATTATGTGTGCAATTGATATCCGAGGCCATAAGACAAAAAACAAACATTTAGGATTTTCGAAATCTACGTTTTGAGAATATATAACTAAATCCTTACACATATATTATGTAATTCTAAATAAATAAAATAAATTAAACTTGGCAGGTAAATCCTAACTAATATTATAAATGCGAAAGTGAGTTTGTTTGTTTGTTACACTTTCACGCCTAAACCGCTGAATCAATTTTGATGAATTCCGGTATAGTCATAGATTGGACCTTGGAGAAGGACATAGGCTCCTTTTTTTAAATGCATAGGGCAGAACAACGTTTACCGGGTCACTAGTTACTAAAATAAAGGAACATTTTAAATATGTCAAAGTAAATACTCTATACAAACAGAATTTATAATTAAAACCAAACAATTCTTTTCTTTCTCTATTAGTCGTAATCTCAACATTCACACCTTTTTTTGCCATATCATTTTTTACACAATCCATGCAACTTTTTTTTTATTGTAGTTAGGCGTACGTTTGACCGCGATCTCACCTGATGTTAAGCGACGATGCGGGCGACGGTGTAGCACACTTGCCTATAAGAATCCTGTTCACTCTCCTCTTGAAGACCCCTAAATTATAATGTTCGGGAAACACAGACGCCGGCAAAGAATTCCACTCCTTGGCCGTTCGCTCGATGAATGTGGAAGCAAAACGCTTTGTGCGAATAGAAACTTTCCTTTGTCTACCCCTCTTTTCATATCCATCTCATTTCTAGCATTTTATTTGTTATATGGCATTCTTCTATTCGCATTACATATCCATACCGTGCTAGCCAGTTACTTTTCAGCTTCTCAATCACTGGCGCTACTTTCAAACTTCCCTTAATATATCAATTTCTAATTTTATCAAATTTTATTATCTAAAACCAAACAATACTAAGGTGTTGAAACTATCTGACCATAAATAAACATTTGTTGACTAACCAACTATTAGTTTGAACAAAGCCTGGAACATGTAACATACTTGGGAAATCTTGAAACACGACCCAAATACGTAAGTTAGCCTATTACACTAATCACCTCAAAGCTGAACTGAGAGAGCTGGTTTTTTTTGCTTTCATATATTTTACATTACAATAATGGGCGTCACACACGGCGAAGATACTGTAATATTTTATCTTAACATACAATATCGCTCGCTGTACATTTTGTATGAACTATCACACATGGTTAAGATAATATATATGAATATGAATATATTATAGTATCTTCACCGTGTATGACGCCCTTAACAGTGCATATAATAATAGTCCATAACGTCTCGCAACTGGCCTCGGACCTCCTAGAAGAAACGGACTACGGTATACTCGCCAAGATTTTGTTCAAGACCGATTGGCGGGTTACATGTACCGGTGATCTCAGTGTACCGGTTTCCATGCGATATTTTCATTCATATGCACACACAAACTCGCGCGCGCTTATATGTATATATGAAATATATACGTAATAAACGTAATAATAGTATATTACTTAACACAAGTGCTCCGCTGCTTACTTAACACGCTTTTATTACTTTCATCTGTATTTTTGTTTTAACTGACTCCTTTGAACTCGATATGATTACCTCATTATCCTGATTACGATCGCCAAGATTTAAAAAATTGTAACGTATTATAAACGCCTGATGAAATATTATATTTTTTAATAAAATTATTAAGTTCAATATTCTATTATCCTTTTATTATATTTATGTTTTTTAATTTTTATTTCTATTTATTACTAAAGCGTGTCCTTTAGTTTTTTTTTCTGGAGGTAGAAATGCTTGATATCTATTCACTCGACGGAGTACCCTACTACGGACGGAGGACGCCCGTGCAAATGTCATTGTGCAAAGGGGGCCGCACGTCGCTGATATGCCCACTAAAACCACCCCTGTGTTCCTCTTCTCTCCGAAGCTTGAGAGATGTTTACGAGCGCGCCTTCTGCCAGGATGGTTCACAGTATATAATATATTATTATTTCTGACTAAGATCACATAATGAAAATGTAATTCAAAAAACGGGATTAATTCAATAAAAACGTTGTGTTAAGTTTGATTATCACAAGCGTCTGATAATAATATATAATAATACAACGATTATACAACATTGCAACATACAAGTGCGATAAGTTCGTGCTTTATTTGATTAAACGTACGTTTGATCGTAATATTTCATATCATACAATTTGCGAAATATAATTGCGAGGAAAGTTGCGTGAGCCGGGTCAGTAATGGCCTCTATTGTCACTCACACGTCCAGTCTGCTGCGAACGAGCATTATCTATTAACATTCGTGATTAACGTGTTTGGAGCCCTTCGTGCAGTCGTTGCTTACATCGAATTCTAGATATTTTTGTGGTTCTAAACATTTCTCTATAACATCGTTTTCAAGTGTTCAAATATGAAATAAAAGTGAGTGAATACATGAATATCCCTTCTTCATCTTAAGTGTTCGTGTTCTATCCGTGCAGAGGCGGAGAAATAATACTAACCTCTGCGGCCGGGGTCGGCCTGTCGTAAAAGGCGATAAAACAACCCACCCTAGCTACGTGGTAGGGCCTCAATCCCGTCTGGATAGCGACCACCTTCGGTCTTTAGTATGCCACCATAATAACCTTGTGTTGTGTTCCGACACTAGTGACCCAAGTTCCTGTACCCTTATGGGATAGCAGCGTGTTCGCAATGCCACTAGCGTTACAAGTACCCATAGGCGACGGTAACTGCTAAATGCTAAGCGGGCCGTCAGCTTGTTTGCTGTCCTACAGCAATAAAAAAACTTTATCATAAAACTTTGCGCGTATGCATCAGTTTTTTCTCTGTACACATTTCTGAAGCAAATATAGATATATAAAAAAATTGGTTTTCCCTGACCTATCATTCGTTTGGGGAGAATATCATCTGGGTACCTCTCTAAGGCAGAGCGTCCATGGGCAATGAATAAACTCAATAGTCAAAACTCAAACCTCTACATCCTGTGATTTTATCTCTTTTTTATTGCTGAGGAACAGAATACAGGCTGGCAGCCCACTTAATAATAAGCAATTACCGTCGTCTATGGATATTTGCAACGCCAGGGGCATCACTAACACGCTGCTGTCCCATAGAGATATGTACATAATATCTATCTCTACAGCCTAAAAACCTATCAATTCAGATTCCGTGGTCCACTAGGCAGTAGTTAACTTCTCATAGGTCGTGAGTTGTAATCGTTTGGGAAGGTTAACAGGATTAGTACCTATTGTATTATATTTGTGATACTAGCTGTACCCGCGACTCCGTCCGCGTGGAATAGTGACTGGGCAGCATTTTTTGGATATATCTTATGGTTTATTTTGGATTACAAACCCTATAAACCCTAAAATATAAATAAATGAAATATACAAACTGCGTTCGAACCTACAAAGTCCAGCCTAAGCTGAACCCTATTTTATATGATTGATGATATAAATCTGAGTTCAACTTAAATTGGATTTTTAAAAATTCGAAACTGATCACTTTTAACTAAAACCATATTTTTTTTCTAAAATAAAAGCAGTCTAAGTTACTCTTGTCACATCAGCTATCTGCTAGTGAAAGTCCCGTCAAAATCGGTCTAGCCGTTTCAGAGATTAGCCGGAATAAACAGACAGACGGACAGACAAAAATTGTAAAAAATGTTGTTTTGGTATATGTACCGTGTATACTTCCAAATGTACTTAGTAAAAATCGGTTATTTTAATATTACAAATAGACCCTCCAATTTTATTTATTTGTATAGATGACGCAAATAATATTTAGAAATCATAATATCGTACAGTATGTTCGTGTATTGATCATAACACCACACCCTAACTGTAAATATAACATTAAAGCGCTCCTGAAAACGACTACTAACTCAGCCGGTGGCCTTCTTCACGCATTATTCAGTCTCAAAATTACTTAAAGAAAAAATTAATTCAAATCGCAAATTTCAGTGTTTAAAAATTTGCCGTATAAATGGAATGATTGTTGCGGTTTCATTGCGCGATTTTCGTTGGCTTTCCATCTTGAATCTATGAGAGATGTGTTACCCGTCCTAAAATTGTATTCGATTTAACCAAAATTAATAATTGGAAATATTCAAAGTAATTCAAACTGTTTATAATTGTGCCTTCGTCCTCTTTTTACCACGCACTGCTCGCTATCAGCTTGGTGTTCATCCACACTTCCTGGAACCTTTACAGCATAAACGTAATGGTTAAAGCTAGGACATTTATTTTGCGCATATTAAATGGAAAGAACTTCAACTGAGATGTTTCCACTATGCGTTGTGGAATATTTTAAATTCACAAACTTCTTACAAAGCCTCCAGTATAGGTGATCGCATAATAACAGATGGGCCGTCAACCTGTCTCCTGAGGTGTGCTTATTTAGATAAAAGCACGGCCAATCAACCGACGCGTTTGTGTATCAAGTGTCTAATACATTTAGTACATAACACTAGTTAGATGATAGTGGAGCCCGTCTAGGCAACCATCTCTGGTCTCTAAGTATGGCTCCATAATATCCTTGTGTTGTGTTCCGGCTTAGTACTTATATGTAGCACTAGCTGACCCGGCAAACGTTGTTCTGCCAAAAACAAAACATTTTCGCCACAATTAGCCTATGTTCTTCTCCAAAGTTCAATCTATATGTGTACCGAAATTCATCAAAATTGTTTCAGCGGTTTAGGAGTGAAAACGTAACAGACAGACAGAGTTACTTTCTTATTATAGATGAACCGGTTAATTTCGTATGACCTACATACATTTGTGTAAAATGTGGTCAAAACTTCCGAACAAAACGAATTAATAGGGCTAAACTACATAAAAATGAAATGAAGCACAAATTAACATCAAAACGAAAATCCGTCACTTTATCAATCTCGGATGGAGTAAGTTTTCCTCTTGTAGTAGAAGATATAGTTAGAAGAATTATTACTGCCAAATGTGCATTAGAAATAAATTATCAATTTTTATTTATTTATGGTTCACTATTTTAACGATAATGGCTTACACATAAAACATAAATATGTCCTGTCGCAGGCTTTTTTGTAGGACTATTTAAGATAAACATTTCCATTATACATTATATACGTGTAACACTAACGGTTTTTGCAGCGCACGCCGGAAGGACTCGCAGATGGCAGAATTTTTTTCTACTTCACACTTATCGTTATATTTTGGACAATTCATACAATAATGTTATAAATTATAGCCTATGTGTTATTCTGATGTATAAGCTATATTATTGTGTAGTTTCATTAAAATCCATTCAGTAGATTTTGCGTGAAAAAGTAACAACAAACTTTCGCTTTTATATATTAATATTAGTAGGATATAATTGACTCAAATTCCAACTATCTTACGGCAGCGTTGGCGATGCTCCTGGCGTTGCAAAGGTGACGGTAACTGGTTATTATTAAGTGGTATGTCAGCCTGTCTGATGTTCCACAGCAATTAAAAAGAAACGCTTAGTTACTGACTTTCAGTCTAAATGGCACTGTTTTTGTCACAGTATATTTATTTGTTATTTAATTATTTCAGCGGCAGTATATTTCGCGGGAGTGTTCGGCGCTATCGGCGTCTCAGTGCTGGGGGTGTTCTGCATACTATCAGTGCTGCAACTTGCAATGATCTCATCGAAGGAACGCGTCGGTCTCAAGTATACCCATCTAGTTATGATGAAGATGGCGCTGGCGCTCTTAGCCAGTACGTTTTCCTTATATTATTATTTTATTTTATTTATTTATTATTTTTACATCAAATACTACCTTATAATAAACATTTTAGTTAAAGTCACGACATTTTTGGACAGAACAACATATCTTTTTATTTAATTATTTTGTGGATGGGTAGTATTTCAATTTTGGTTTAAATTTAAATAATTTTAACTAAATGTAAATTCTATGGATTAAATTCCAAGCATGTTCTGGTCAAGTTAAAATACTGAGTTTCTGAAAATAATAATAGTTAAATTAATAAATAATAAATTACACATTAATAAATAAGTATGTGGTATTCAATTGGAATCACACTCGAAGCCTAAACCAAAGATAACGGGTTGCAATCCAACAACATAGAATGGATGGATATAAAATCTATCCCTCGTAGTTCAAAATGTATTGTGTAAAAAATGATATGGCGAAAGGAAAGAGAATATGTTGTGCCGATCCCACAAAGTTTGGAATAAGGGCCGGAAGAAGAAACCAACGATAGAATAAACTTATATAATTATAATTGCCACGTGCTAACGGAAAAAAAAAAACATTAAGTAAACTATACGTGTATACTGCGTCCACCAGAAACAGTACATATTTCATGAAAACATGATATTTTTTATCCGTGCAGGGGCGGAGAAAGAATACTAACCTCTGCGGCCGGGGTCGTCCTGTCGTAAAAGGTGACAAAACAACCCACCCTGGCTAAGGCTTCCAGCCCGTCTGGATGGCGACCACCTTTAGTCTTAAGTATACCTTGTGTTGTGTTCCGGCATTAGTGAACCACGTTCCTGTACTCTTATGGGACAGCAGCGTATTCGCGATGCCACTGACCTTGCAAACACCTATAGGCGACGGTAACTGCTAAATTCTAAGCGGGCCGTCAGCCTGTCTGTTGTTCTACAGCATTAAAAAAAGAAAAAAATTCTAATTCAAGAGTGTAAAAGTAGCAGTCGAGTGTGTGTAAGAGTATGGAAGATCGTCTCTTCAAGAGAAGATATGAAACGATGTAGATGCGAGAGCAACATCGTTATCGTCGAATTGTTCCAATGGTAATCAACATATTTTTGCGAATTTCTGTACTAAGTTCATGTTGCGTACTCTCAGGAACTGGAATGAGCTTCCGGCTGAGGTTTTCCCAGCGCGGTACGATATAGGGTTCTTCAAAAAAGGCGTTATAAAATTTCTTCGAGGCCGGCAGCGCGTTGGTAATACCTCTGGTGTTGCAGACGTCCATAGCCGACGGTGACCACCTGCCAGGGTGGGCCGTTTGCCGGTCTGCTGAACTCTCGCAATAAAAAAAAGCACGTTAAAGAAATTACAGCACCGGGAAACAGAAATTATAACTTTTAGATTATATTTTATTATTATTATATTTCAGCATTACTGTCGATAGTTGCGGCGGGGTTATTTGCATCGCAAGGTGACGGTGAAGGTATTTATTATGTAGAAAGAGGAGAAGCTTTCTATGTTCAGGTGAGTTTAAAACTACATTCAGTTTTTCCTATTAAGTACTAATTGAGCTAATTATTAGCCACACCTACTACCTACCAATTGCTTTTAAAATTAAATTCATCTAGTAGTTACGGAGTTGTGCAGTAATAACTGGTTAGGCGCTCTATCCTATCATTTTTTCCCTGCCTACCCGCAAGTTAGTTTAGATGCTGCGGCGCCTGACGGTGATTTTCGAAAAACTACTCACTCGACCACCGCCGCGCCGCCCTCTGCTTGGCTAGCACCCTCGCCGACGACACGTACTGTTGAGTCTTGGTTAAACCCGCACGAGTTTTTATATCTATGTTATTATAATGAACCGCTAATCATAAAAGCCTAGGCTACAAACCGCAGAATCAGCCGTGGAGGGTAGCAAATCGGAGAATTTCAGGTGAGTCGCCGCTCTTTCCGACTTGCTGGGTATTTCCGTCTCCTTTCCTTTCCACGTTAATTATTGAACCCCGCACTACCTTTGTTTTCCGCACCGCGGCTACCGCACCATACGGTACGGTCTTTATACGGTCCTTCAAATTATGTTTATAAAATATGGATATATTGTAATATAAACCAAACTAATCTAAGACAAACTTTTACAATTTTTTTTATTGCTGTAGCACAGCAGATAGGCTGACGGCCCGCTTAGAATTTAGCAGTTATCGTCGCCTATGGGTGTTTGTAATGCCAGTGGCATCGCGAACACGCTGTTGTCCCATAAGGGTACAGGAACTTGGGTCACTAATGCCGGAACACAACACAAGGTTATTATGGCGGCAGACTTAAGACCAAAGGTGGTCGCCATCCAGACGGGCTTGAGGCCCTACCACGTAGCTAGGGTGGGTTGTTTTGTCGCCTTTTACGACAGCCCGACCCCAGCCGCAGAGGTTAGTATTC
Source organism: Malacosoma neustria (assembly GCA_963693495.1). NCBI lineage: Eukaryota > Metazoa > Arthropoda > Insecta > Lepidoptera > Lasiocampidae > Malacosoma > Malacosoma neustria. The sequence continues at coordinate 9,214,951 of OY856391.1, read as the reverse complement.
TTTCTCCGGCCCTGCACGGATAAAAACAATATAACAGAACCAACCAAACCAAACTTTAATTTGTGGACTATCTAGAGGGCAAGAATTAGTTTACTTTTCGTGACACTTATGATAACCGATAATTGAATAAATACATTTTTATTGATTTCAGATCGTCTGTATAGTAATAAATTCGATATTGTTCATAATGTCGCTATACGACGCGTTGTTCTCCCGTCGAGCTGGTGGAGACCCTACCAATCCTACGGGAGAAGAGCCAAACACAACCATCGCCAACCCAGGGTTCAAGGAAGGCAGAGGTAAGACAACAGCTCTTCAATTAATATAAATATATCTTCTTTTTCTTTGCTGGGGAACAGCGGACAAGCTGACGGCGTACTTAATAATAAAAAGTTATCGTCGCCTACAAATTTTTGCGACACCAGAGGCCAACAGGCTGCTGTTTGCGTAATCTAGGTCACTTGTGTCGGAACATACCACAAGGTGAATTATGAAGGCATTTTTAGATACTAGAGGTGGTTGCCATCCAGACGGGCTTGAAGCCCTACCACCTAGCGTACATCTGATGTGATCACATGTTAAGTTTAATCTTTTTAATCAATGATTTAATTACAGGTATATCAATGACCGACGCTTCAGGTAAACCTTACAGCACAAACGGTCATGGTAGTGTAGCATCAATGAACACAACAGCAACCACCTTAACAGGTTTATCAGACGCTAGCACAATAACCAGATCACCACTTAGGTCTTCGTTAAAAAAACCCAGACCTCGAGAAGGCGAACCTGGTGGCTTGGGGATACAGAATCCAGGCTATTCGGGACATTCACCACCGTTCAACAGGAATGGTAGTCAAAAGAAAGTGCGGATACAAACTCACAGTACTGAAGTATGATGTTAAGTACACGTGTACTGAATAATGGTATAAGTTATACATTCAGATATTCAGAAACAAATTAACTTAATGTATCCTTTACAAATTGTAAAAAAAAATTATATCTCCAACATAAGGTATTGGTTGATGATTTAATTTAATGTTTTTTTTTTTTCAAATTGATTGACTTCGTAAAACAAGCAAATATGGAAGTTTTTAACAAGTTGTTTTCACTTAAGACTGTCTTCATGTAGTACGTGAATATAGAAATACTTCCTTAACGACAAGTTAAGTCAAGTATTAGTTTTACTTTTTCTACTTAAAGCTAAATAGTTGAGTCAATCGATTATTTCATTACTAGAAATGTATTAAATTATTTTAAATTTAAATAGTAATTATATAAAATCGTGGGCCACATAATGTCATGCAATAAATCTTGTATATAGAGGTAAATCATACAGATATTTATTTTAAATGATGTTACCTTTGTACCCAAACTTGATGGTTATTGAGATGACGACTGATAAGAGTGGAAGGAGATGGACTTGTTGTGCCCACATAATAGAAAATGGGGAAAAATAACTTTGTACCCAAACTATAAAAGATGTACAATTTTATTTGTGATGTATGATTGGTGTCCTCTGGGAACAATACTTGGTATACCTTTTATGGATCATATACTTATCTACTATATTATTATATATAAAATCGAATAGATATGTTTGAACGCGCATTATATTTAATACTAGCCGTTTCCGCCGATTGCGCTGGTCGAATAACAGAAAAAAGTAAAACGAAAAAATATGTGAAGTATTCGTACGCATGCGCTTGCCGCTTGTCCCACTTCTATAAAATCGTTTTCTTAAAACTTTAATAACTTTATATTAAATGAAGATATCGCAACATTTTTTTTAAGGGCCACGTGTCTAAGAAATAAAACTTAGAAAATTTTATTGAAATCTATCCAGTAGTTTTGCCTTGATGCGCGCATAACTGCAGACCTCTATCATCTATACATGTATACGGAAAATGGGGTTCCTTGAACGCACCATCACAACAAAACTACTGAACATATCGGGATGGGACTATTACAATTCGACGCGGATTTTTTTTTCTCGTAGATGGTTCAAGGCTATTTATCATAATTTTTTTCGATCTACTTTGGCCTGTTATTCGCCCAGCGGAGCGGGCGTGATTGGCTAGTTTTATTTATACAGATAAAAACAAATGCACTTAAATATTTATCTGTTAAGTAGGATGCATTATGCATTTTACCTGCCTAATAATAGTAATATATTCTAACCTCAATGGTATCTCTCAACACAGACTGCGATGGCGACCGGAAATTGAAAGAATTGAATTTATAAACTTATATTAATTTAAAAACCTTTGAGGTTTTTAAACTTCTTTTTATACACTTCTTTTACATTAAACTCATGATTAGATATTTTTCATTAAAAAACGGTGCACCGTCGCACCAAAAAATGGATTCGTTTTTTTTTAAGAGAGGGAGAGAAGTCAAGTAGCGTGGGCCTCCCGCAGGCCGTGTTGCCATCAATGTTTTCATTTTGTAAATGCAGGCGTAGACAGTCTGTGTAATAATTATCATATTAGTACTACAAGTACTGAAATACCCTATTATTAATAAATGAATACGTGTTAAAACGTATCTATTTATTTATTAGAGTTAAAAAAGCACTATAGAAAGACACATATCTCACGTAGACACGTATTTAATACTTTGTATTTTTTATTGTATTTTGAATAGATTTTATATTTACAATTTGGATTCGAATATCACGTTATTGTGTATATTTTGCTTGAACAAAGTTCGCGTTTGATATTTTTAATGTACATTTTTAAAAGGAAATAAGAAATTAAATGAGAATGATATGATAGTTTGTTAACGGAAAGATGAATGGAATTTACATTTTATTAATTAAAATCTGCTAAAATGTATTTTTCCTGACACAATTTTGCCTAGAGAAAGAGAGTGTCATGTCACTGATCTTAAACTGTTGCCGGAGATTGATGCACTTAAACAAAACTTTGATTGTTTCTTCGCATAATGGATAAATTGATAACTACCCACAGTAGCATTATTGTATTCATTATTTATTCTGTACTTGAATCAAAATCAAGACGAATCATATACATACTGAATTTTTTCTGTTTATTACGTATATGGTTAAATATTAGGACAGTTTTCAAATACTGAAGTTTTATGATAAAATGCTTTTAAAAATATACCTCTGAGGCGTCATACCCTTTATAGTGTTATAAATTTATCATGTCACCATATGAGTTAAAAAAGTGAATGAAAAATTTTCAGGTGCATATTGTTAAAAACTGTTTGTGTTAAAAATGTACATTTAAAATATTAATATCAATATTTTATTGCAATAAATAATATATATAAAGGTCGCACATGTACATAACTCCAGCACAAAGTGTTGTATAGTTTTTTTATTATTATATAAGAAATCAATTGTTTGTTGTATATTTTGAATTAGTTGTTATACATATTATGTTTATTTTAAGAATAATTTTATCGATTTATAGAATAAAAAAAATCTTAACTAAATTTTAAAAGCATATTTAACGATTTTTAACGATTTAAATTTAAATTTGTTTATTATAATCAAACATAGAATGTTGAGTAATAATGAGATGTTAAGAAAATTTTCTTTTATATTTTAGAGGCGTTGTTTTCAAACCTGATAATAATATTCTAATAAAATAAACTACGTGGTAGGGCCCCAAGCCCGTCTGAATAGTAACCAACCTTGGTTTATAAGTATATCGGCGTAATAACCTTGTATTGTATTCCGGCATTAGTGACCCAGTAGAAGGGTATTTGCGAATAAGTCTACGTACAAGCAGTAGGCAATTTTTTATCATGTAGCTACAGTTGCTCGTCGACTCCTGTAGTAAAGGTCTAGTGCGAACACAATTTCACATATAAATATGTATGGGAATGGGAAACATTTTCTCCGCGCAGGGGTGAAGTAACAATACCCCTGTAGCCGGTCAAACAACCCTAGCTAGGCAGCAGGGCTACAGTACACACATTATTAAGTCACATTACAATAAATCATTTAATATAAAAGTTCTGATGTGTGGACCCATTATAGGAGTGCACAGCATTTACAATACAAATGTCGTCAATGGAGTAATAATTTAATTAATGTTAAATAATATACATAGTCACAATTATTATTTCAAGTATTAACACAGTCAAACATGAATCAATTTGGTATTATCAAGATTAATAAAATTAATAAAAACAAAACAAAAAGAGTGTAAAAAGAATCAAGGCAATGAAATAAATTAAAATACAAAATATAAGCGGAAACATGAACCAGCATATCAATCATTTTACAGTCGCAACTGAGCTCAACACTTTACCCTTAAACCAATCATAAGATTTTTGAAAGATATCGAGATCTTCGAAATCAGAGTTAAGACGATTGTAAGTATTGCACATTCTTGTGATAGGGCAGCTGAGGCCTAAGTTGGTTTTAACCGGGGGGATGTAAAAGATTTTCGTTATAGCATGCTGACAAGTGAGTGTTCTGACAAGTGATCCAGGGATCAATTCCATACGGCAGCGTGTTAGCAGTCTAGCGTCGCAAACATCCATAGGCGACGATAACTTACTATGAACCGCTAGCCTGTCTGCTGTTCATCAGCAATAAAAAAAAATACAATTTAAATTATTAAATCATTTTATTACATTTTTGGAGTATATTTTTATATATCTGCAATTTATTGATTTATATAAGTGATATATGAACACGTAGTAGCCAAGTTATTTGACACTGGATTATTTCGTCATAGTCATAGAATAGTGACGATTTTATTTCGAGTTTATATCTCAATTTACCGACTGATTCTTTTCGAATCCAAAATATATATAATTTTTTTTAATGTAGCAGTAATACATATTTAAACTATAGTAAAAAGTGAAATTCGTATTTTTATCATAACCGATCATGACGATTTGTTCGATTATTAATATCTCATTTAGTTTTTTATACAAAGCGAGAGTTTTTTATATACAACCTAAATGCCATGGTCCCTCCTTAATTAGAAGGGAAGCTCGAACCCATTAAGGTATTTCAAGCTACATTATCAAAAATTATTTCATATAATATGGCTTTTAATTAGTTAAGATTTGATTAAACTGTAAATTAATACGATAGCATTGCAATATATAAAACATTGATAATAATTTTAAGTGAATTTGTAAGTATACACTTGTAGTTTATGAATAACCCACCAGGCATAGAAACATCACATCCTATCTCTCTTGCATACTGATTATGCTGGTTCAATGACAAAGATATTAATTAGTTAACGCTATTTGCTAACTGCAATATACTTACATTATTGTTGCCGTGTTAATTTACGTAAAATCTTTACTATGATGGCCGTTTTGGCGTTTGTCCACTCCATGAAGTTAATAACTGCACGTCGCTATTGACAATAAAAAACAGCAATTTGCTCCTTCAAATGTAATTACTAATTAATACGAAACTTCATGAGTGGACAGATGTCAAAACGGCCATCATAGCATGCCGGTATAATACTTATGCATATTTTTTCCTTACTAAAAATATTTACAAATTTTCTTAGTTACGAATATTTAATTGTCGGTCCCTTTTTGGGTATATGGCACCTTCAACTTTATCCACTTTTTTCTATTTTAATAATCAGTATACATGTATATAAACCGATATAATCAAAATATGGTACATTAATAATTGAACCAGTATAATCAGTTAATTTCAGGACAATGTGCCTTGCTTTTCACTTTCAAAAAGTGCCTTAAATATAAATCGTTTATTTACCTTAGAATATAAATTTTAATTTAATACAATTATTTTATTATATCCGTCCAAACTCTGGTCTTAGTTAAATGTTTTATTGAAATTGTTTTAATGATTTCTATAAGGAAACAATTATAATTGTTGATTTATTTGTAATCATGAAATCTCATTTTTTGAATATATATTATTTTAATTTGAAACAGAGTTTCATTTAAAATATAGATTTGGTTTTTTAGTATACGGCTCCAATGGGTTTGGCACAGATTTTGCCAAAGCCCCACTAAGAGGTATCAAGTGGTGGGATAGTAAAAATTGCTTTACTCCTTTCTCAGTCGAATTTAGTATAAGTGACACATCTCACAAGGTGACATAATCTAGTGACAAAAAATTACTTATAATTTGGGGTGAGGAAGAAACTAGAGAGGAGCAATATGCTAAAAAGTGTTGTAGAAATTTTGGGGCAGTGAAAAATATATGTTCCCTCGACTAAACCGCACTCATAAATAACATGAATGAAAACTTTATTGTTCCACCAAAAACAGATAAAATAAAAAACAAAACAAAAACTTACAAACTAGAACAATGGGCAGCCATATCGCATAAAGCAATCTCTTCCAAGGAACCCTATCAACTGAGAAAAAAATTAAAGAAATAATAAAAATTATGGCGGTGTATATTAGTAAATATTAAATAAACGAGAAAATATGTACCTACATACACATATTTACAAATATGACACAAATATACAAATTGTTGTCTTAGTGCTATTTAAATTTTAATTATTATAACTTTTAGTTTGAGTTAACCAATAGTGATTAGTGATTCTCTTTTTAAAAGTAGACAACGATTTAACTTATCTGATAATTCAGAGGTAGTGAGTTCCACAACTTGACAGCCTGTACTCGAAATGAATTTACGACAAAGGGAGAAAAATGCACAGGTGTCATTAACATTAGACTTTCCTGAACGCTAACGAATGAAGGAAGCTAAACTGTTGCTTGAGGTAAAGGGGTGTACCAGGATTAATAAGGATATTGTGGAGAAGTGAGAGTAAATGAACTTTCCGGCGAAGGCCATCTAAGCTTCTTTCAATATTCAGAGACGTGATTATATTTACACAAACCAAATATATACCGCATACAAAGATTTTGGAAGCGTTCGGTTAAATCTATAGCAAGCATCAGCATAACCAATAATAGGGAGAAGTAGATAATGCGCAAGCATGACTTTAGTGGCAGTAGGAAGAAAATTTTTCAAACGTTTGAGTGAAAAATAAGATGTGAAAACTTTTTGCTTATTTCCGTCAGGTGAGGTCGCCAAGAAAGGTCTATGATTATGTCTAAATTTTTAACACTCACTGATTTGTATTTATACTACTTCAATAAATATTTATATTTATTGAAGTAGTATAAATACAAATCTGTAGTATAAATACAAATTTAAAATGAGGAAGAGTGGCCCAGTCTAATATGTTAGAAAGAATCTCTAACTGCCAATAATAATAACTTTTATTAGGATTTACCATTATACCGTAAACTTGCTCCAGTTGAGAATAGAATCTCACTATTCGTAATTTTAATTGCCTGGGAAAGGTCGATCAATTTAAATTGTGTAAAATGGTCACGGACTCAAATTTATGATAGCAAAAAGGGGGAATTCAAGCTAAAAAAGGAATCATTTTATAAATGTCACTAGACAAACAAAACTAAGGCTGCACTACTGTTTTTAACTGTGGGTGAAAGTATCAGTATTCAGTAGGACATAAAAACGCTCAGCTCCCTGAAACTTATTTTTCTTTTAAATTTGAGAAAAAAAGTCTTAATATTTAAAATCAAAATTGTAAGTTTTATTAAATCGTTATGGCAGGGGGAGTTTGAAATTACAGAGCATTATAAATCTATCGTAGTAGTAGTTCAAGTCACATGCACCAGAAAGTGCAACTTTACACACGGTGCCACGGGCTCTACGACCCTGATTTGCAAATTACTAGCAGAAGCCCTAAATCTGATAGTGCTACTCGTTACGGCCGCCAGTGTGAAGTAATCTAGGTACATATATTTTGATTACTGCTATCGATAAAATATTGATCATTGCATGGTTATAGTGTGACTATCTCCTTATAGTAGAGGTAATTTTAAACGGATTATCACATAGTCCAAAGTAGATATTTTAAAATGTTTAACTTCTTTCTTTGTAATTATGGTGTCAATGCGTTTGGCGTTGATTTTGCCAATGTCCATTATTATTATTTATAAAAAGCGACGGGTTTAATAGAACTGATTCTGGCATTCTGAACTGATACTGACACAAAAAGTGATCAACAAATTCATTCTTGCCCCGATGTGTCTACATGTTCCTGCTATAGTCTTCACGCCAGTGATACTATAAAATATTTGGGAGTTACGTTAGATGGTAGACTGACCTGGCAACCGCATATTAATCAACTCGCTTTAAGAACTCGTAAATTAATTTATGTATTTAAAAAGTTACGAAATGTAGCCAACAAATCTCTTTCATTCTCTTTAATTTCTCAACTATCTTATCATACTGCATTACGTCATGAGGAGGTTCTTAATTATTTTAGAAAGAGCCCAACGTGCCTTAATCAAAGTAATGTTAGTTAAACCCTTTAGATACTCTACAAATAATCTTTACTCTGAATGCGAAGTTTTGTCCATCCGAAAAATATTTGTATTGAATGCCGTAATGTTACAGCACCGCTCACTTTTATTTTCGATTCAACCAAAATCACTCGAAAAAAACATCCAGTTTGTATTTTAAATATATTCAAAACAAATTATATTAGTAAATTTCAATGCTTTCTTGTTCCATTATTATACAACAAATTGAATAAAGTTCTTGACTTATATTCACTAAACACATACCACTGTAAGAAAATACGAACAACAAGTTGGCTCTTAAAACAAAGTTAGTGGCGGTGGTCCTAGAAAAGACAGCTAACAACGTTTTCTAATCTATACAAATAAATAAAATTGGAGTGTCTGTTTGTAATATTAAAATAACCTCTTTTTACTAATTGCATTTGGATGTATACACGGTACATATACCAAAACAACATTTTTTACAATTTTTGTCGGTCTGTTTGTTCCGGCTAATCTCTGAAATCGCTGAACCGATTTCGACGGGACTTTCACTGGCAGATAGTTGATGTAACAAGGAGTAACTTAGGCTATTTTTATTTTAGAAAAAGAAATAGTTTTAGCTAAAAATGATTAGTTTCGGAAATTTATTTGTCCAATCTAAGTTGACCTCCTATTTATATCATCAATCATATGAAATAGGTTTAGCTTAGACTGGTTTTTTAGGTTCGAACGCACGTATTCCGGAGGCGCATGGTGTAACCAGTTGCATTCGATAACACTGACTGTTTGCATATCTAATGTATTTATATTTTTGAGTTTGTAACCCAAAATAAACCAAAAGATATATCCAAAAAATGCTGCCCAAAGTCACTATTCCACGCGGACGGAGTCGCGGGCACAGCTCGTTGTTATTGTCTGTCAATGTTTAGAGGAACTTCACAAATCAAAAAGCCGCCAAACAATATATGATATTTGACCGTCACTACTCATCGAGTACTCGCATCACTATTCGGATATTACGATTTCTGAATTCTGTGCTAGTTTGAAGACATGGATATTTTACGGTATTTGCAATTTGTTTAGAAAGCTTGCTTGTTTGTATACCTAGGTACTTTTAATTAACTATTCACTGGTTGCGATTGATTCAATTAATACTGTCAAACCAGCATGTTAAACGTTTCGGGTGCCGTGAAAATTATGAACCAGCAACTGATTTCAATTGATCAATCGCTCAATTTGATAAACAGTAAAAATTTGTATAAGATGTAGTTAATTTTATTAATAAACTTTCTGATCTAAATATATGAACAATTTTTTTATTCACTTCCCCTATGAAATGCGATTTTTTTCCAGACCAGCGTACGATCGCTTACCAAAAACATCTGGCAACACTGGCTTCTGGTTCTGGCTTATAGGTTCTAATTTACGTACGTAGTAACCTAGTAACTAATACTTAATCTGTGATTATCTGTGGTTCTAATCTAACTTCCAATTTCTCACGGTGCGATCTGACTCTGACAGGATCGAAAGGCGGGAAGGCAAAGTGTAAAGGCGCGCTTTAGAAATATTTTTATTTAATATATAATAATTTAATTTAATACAATCGTTGCAATTTTTATTAATTTTAAAGTTAGGGCATCATGCCCAAAAAGAAAAAACGTCCCTTAACTGGGACCTCTGGTGATTGGGCGGATGAAGCGTCCGATGGCAGCAGCGATTCTAACGAGACAGAAATTTCAGAAAAAGATAAGTTTAAGCCATATTATGTTAGTGATTACACGAGACGGTATCCCGAGGATTCACCTCTAGTTGACTTTGTGGTGTTCCTGGAGTCTGCGGACGAGGGAAAACCCATAGGTTCTAAGGATATTATTTCCTTAGCTAGCCACCTAAAACGATATGTTAAAGGAATTAAATACCTCCAATCAATGAATAAGTACAAGATAGGAGTACACTTTGATAAGTCTCATTTGGCAAATGCTTTCTTGAGCAATAAGACTTTTCTTCAGGATTATAAGTTCCGGGCGAGCATCCCAGCCTTTAGCACAGAAATATCAGGAGTAATTAGAAACGTTCCCCTAAATTTATCTAACTTTAAAATTTTTACTTTATTGTCAAGTCAGAGGAAGATAATTTGCGTACGTCGCATTATGAGAAGGATTAATACAAATTCAGGATTCGTTTTGGAGCCTACAGGCACTATAGTCATTACCTTTGCATCGTCTATATTACCAGAATTTGTAGATATTCATGGATGGCGATTTCCTTTACTAACGTACATACCTCCAGTGAAACAATGTTTTAAATGCCTCCGATACGGTCATATGGCTAAATTCTGTAAAAATTCTATCAGATGCTCAATATGTTCTGGGCCTCATACTTACAAAGAGTGCACCCTTTCAACTGATAAAGCAGTATGTGTACATTGTAAAGGTCCACATGTTAGTGTTTCGGGGAGCTGCCCAATTAAAAAAAAAATGATTGCAGAAAGTAAAGATTTGGCAGAAAAAAGAAAATTTAGTGACCTTTTTAACGAGAAATCTTTTCCTTCATTACCATCTAAATCTAAGCCAGAACAGTTCCTTTCATTAATTAATTCTGTTGATATAATGGATCTTATTACAAAGTCAATTGTTAAAATAATAACAGAAAATAAAACTAATAATAAATCAATTTCATCTCAGTTTATTAAAGATGTTCTCATGGATATTTTCAAAAATACTAAATAATTATCTAAATGGATTGTTTAAGAATCACACAATGGAATGCTCAGAGTTTGATAAGTAATCGTTATTTATTTACACAGTTTTTATATGAGAATGAAATACATGTTGCTCTTGTTTGTGAGACTTGGTTACAAGCACATCATAACTTTTCTATTAATGGATACAATATAGCTCGTTTGGATTCTGGTAATAGTCATAATGGTGTTGCTATTTTCATTCACAATACATTAAGTTATCGCATGCTTGATACATTTTATGATGACTCTTTACAAAATATTGCCATACAGTTAAATTTTGCTAATATAAAAATTACATTAGTATCATTTTACAGCCCCAAGCAATGTTCTCCACCTTTTAGTAAAGTTAAACTAGATAATTTATTCAATAGCCTTTCGGAACCAATGATTATTGCAGGAGATTTCAATGCTTTAAATACAGTGTGGGGTTGCGACTCTACAGATGCAAGAGGAAATGATGTACTACAATGTGTAGATGATTTGGGTCTTGTCATTCTAAATAATGGTGACAAGACAACAGTAGGGTCTCATACATGGCGTCAAAATGCTCTTGATTTAACAATAGTTTCCCCATCTTTATCCCTTTCTTCAGAGTGGTATGTTGGTGATGATTCTTTAGGCAGTTATCATTTCCCTGTAATATCAAAATACTATTTTAAAAATTCAAATTTTAATATCTCAAATAATAATAAAAAAATTTCCTCTAATAATCGTCTACTAAACTGGACTAATTATACCAAACATATTCATGATTTATTGCATAGCTGTCAGTTTGATTATAGTGATCCCCTGAAAGGTTATAGTCATCTTATACTTTTATTTAAAAATGCTATCACACAGTGTCATCCCTTTCAACAACATTCTTGTAATTTTACTGCTTCTTCGAGAAAGCAAAGAAAATTAGCTCTGCCATGGTGGAGTGAAAAGTGTAATGATGCAGTTGCTAGTTCCAAGGCAGCTTACATTAAATTCAAAAATGATCCAACTGAGTCAAATTATATAAACTTTAAGAGAATGCAGGCAAATAAAAAGTTAGTTTTAAAAACAGAAAGAAATTTAAGCTGGATTAAATTTTGTGAATCAATAAATAGAAATACGCCATTGACTTTGATTTGGAACAAAATTAGAAAATTCAATAAAACCTACATTCCTCCTGTGAATATCAAACATACTGATCTTAAGTGGGCTTATGAAATCCTAAACAAATTTACACCAGATACAGTCGAACTTCCTGTAAAAACCTCTTCAGTCTATGTTGCAGACATAGACTTTCTCACTAAGCCCTTTACAATTAATGAATTTAATGCTGCATGTGACTCGAGGAAAGATACTACCAGTGGTTTAGATGGCCTTTCTTACAAAGTATTGAAAAAATTGAAAACGTGTTGCAGGAATGTTGTTTTAAATATTTTTAATTTATTATGGGATAAGTCTCTTATACCAGATGATTGGAAAATTGATATTATTGTTCCTGTTTTGAAACCAGAAAAAGACCCTCAACTTTCAGACTCTTATAGACCTATCACACTAACATCATGTATGGGTAAGATCTTTGAACAAATGTTGAAGTCACGTCTTGAATTTTACATTGAAAGTAATCATTTATTACCTTCAAACCAGTTAGGTTTTAGAAGAGGTAAATCAGCTAGGGAAAGTATTACACATCTTCATCTAGATATTTATAATTCCATTAAAAATAAAGAAGTCTTGATAGGTATCTTCTTTGATATTGTGGGCGCTTTCAATAATGTTAATCATCACATTCTTGCATCTGAGTTGGGGTCTATTGGTATACCTGGGAAATTAATTAATTGGATTTTTAATTTCTTACATCATAGAGAAGTCTTTGTTAAAATAAATTCATGTGGTGACTTGATCGGACCAAGATATTCTCACAAGGGCGTCTGTCAAGGTGGTATCCTTAGCCCTTTGATTTTTATTTTGTATATTTATAAGCTTAATTCAATTCTAGGTCCATCTATCTCCAATTTACAATATGCTGATGATTTAGTTATTTATATATCAGGAACAAATGTAAAATTGCTTGTAGAGACTCTTAATAACTGTTTGAAAAACCTTAATTCATACTTTTCTTATCTAAACCTTGACATAAGCACAGACAAGAGTAAGGTTGTATTATTTAATAAATTTAGACCCTTTAATGTAAAATTGTATTATAACAAGATTCTCTTACCTATAGCTAATAATGTTAAATTTCTTGGTGTTACTTTTTCTAAAAATCTTTCATGGACAAGCTATGTGGATTCCATTGTTTGTAAGGCATCCAAAGCTTTCAATATTTTAAAAGCTATAGCTAGGACATACTGGGGTGCAGATCCTAAAATATTACTAATGTTATATAAATCTCTTGTTCGTAGCCATTTCGAATATGCATTTATGTGTTTTGGGTCAAGCAAAAGGCACTGTCAAAAACTTGAAGTGTTACAGAATAATAACTTAAGACTTATTACTGGAGCCATGAGGACATCTCCAATTATTTCTCTTCAATCGGAATGTAATATACTTCCTTTATCTCTAAGATTTAAATATCTTAAGAATCGCTTTCTAATTAAATTATATTCAATGTTGGATCATCCGTTATTCAAAAAAATCCTTCATTATTATAATTGCTTTCATCCTATAAATGATTCAGCTCCTTATATTTTTAAAGATTTCTCAGAAATAATACAATTAGGTCAGGATTATAATATATATCGAGCAAATGCTAACTGGCCCTGCTATAGAGGTTCATATAAAAGTAAATTTGCAGAAATTAATGTTATCATACAGAATAAAATGAAATGTAAAGAAGAAGTGTATGAGCAGATTAATAGATATCCTAATCATATTGCCATATTCACTGATGGGTCCAAAAGAAATAACAATGTATCTTGTGCATTTTACATACCTCACATGAAAATTGGACATGGAATAAAGTTACCAGCGTATGTTAGTATTTATACAGCTGAATGTCTGGCAGTACTGTTTGCCCTTCAGTATGTACAGCAAAAGCACCATAAAGGAACCTCTGATTGGTTGATTATATCAGATTCTATGAGTGTATTAACGGCGATCAATAATTGTAAGCTGAGCACTAGTGTTAATTATATAATTTATGAAATTAAAAGACTGTGGACGATTCTTACAGAAGATAACATTAATATTGTATTTTTGTGGACTCCTTCTCATATTGGAGTAATTGGAAACGAGCACGCGGATTACTTAGCCAGGGCTATCACAGATAACGAGACGAGTGACATTATCGCCTATCCTGGTATTGCCATCCCTTACACCGACTCTTATATCATTTTGAAGCAAAAAATTAAAGAAGACTGGGCCAATTATAAAAACGAAATAATCAATACTGGAAAAGGGCAATGGTACTTTTCTATTGTTAATTCTACCAATCCTGTTACACCTTGGTTTGTGAAACCCGATATTTACATGGGACGAAAATTTTACTCAACTATTTGCAGATTAAGGCTTGGTCATTGTAAAGTTAATGCTGTATTGGCTAGAATGAAAATTGTTTCGTCATCTATTTGCAATTATTGTAATTCTGAAAATCAAACTCTGGATCATATATTCTTCAAATGTACTTATTTTGCGGTGGCTAGATTAATACTGGTAGATTCCCTCCTCCATATTTATAAAAACCCTGGAGAAATCCCGCGCTCCATCCAGGATCTACTCAAAAACTCGGATACCTATTCTATTCTTTACAAATTTGTGACAACGTCTGGAATTGAACTTTGAAGGATTATGACATGAAGATGTAACTATAAGGATATGAAATGGATTGGGAAAGTTCTTAGACAAGTGACATGGCTTAGGCCTATTTGATTACACGATTACTGGGTTTGAAATACATTTGACATGGCTTCGGCCTTTAATATAAATTAAAAAGCTGCAACTTTGAACTTTGAATACTTATGACATGGCATATGCCAACAAATTTCTGGAAATGATTACAATTGACAAGGCTGTATGGACCAAGTCCTTTGCCTGCCAGATTGGCAAATTAAAACAACAACAACAAATCTCACGGTGCTATGGTGTTTGGATTTCTTACTTGGTCTGACAATAAGAGTAGAATTTGAGTGCGATTTCATTTGCTTAATATGATTTCAACTTTAATTATAAAATAAATTGATGTTTCTGATGCCTTTCTTTACAAGTATCAACTTTGGCAAGGTTTTTTAGTCCTTGCATTAAAACCAATTATTAAATACTTGTGTCGTTTTTCTAGTCTAAATTTGTTTCAAATTAAAATAATGATAAAATTATTTTAGTTACTGAAATTTTACCATTGAAATGTGTCTTAGTGAAATTATATTTGGTTAGGTTTGAGTTATTTTTATTTCAGAATTTGTTGCTACGTTGTCAGTGTCTAGGTTTGGGTCATAGTTGCTATATGTGGTGTTTGTTGTGCATTTTCGATCAAATTTGAGCTATTAGAGTATATATGGGTGTAGAAAATATTAGAAAAAAAATTGTTAGAAGAAATTTATATGATACCTATATGTTTTATTTATTATACAATCAATTGACGAAGAAAGTCAGTTTCTTTCATGTCTAACTAGGCTGGTTTTGGTTTTACACTCCATTTGTATTTGGTGACAAAAAATGAACATAACTGCTTCATTGACTGTCTCGTTTATTACTTCTTAAGATCAATGCAAATATTTCATGATCCTTGTTTGATAGGCTTTGACTAGGCAATAAAACAATGTTATTTATTGTAACAGTTAAAATATAAAGTTGTATTAGCATGAGTGCCAAATATGGTAACCAATTTCAATATCATGTTATTCTTAAAACATAGACTTTTTGCACTTATTGATAGAATTTTTTTGTATTTAGTACTTGTCTCACTTTAAAAACAAGTGAAATTCCAGTCTAATCTTTATATGTGGATTGTTGTTATGATGTCGATGAGTTAAAATTTGAATTGGTTGGGATCCTTTAACAAGTATCAGACATGAGTCAAAGAAGCAAAGATAGCAACATCCAGTTTAGGTGGAATGAGTATAGGTAATATTTTTAATGTATGTCTAGCAGCAATATAGTCATAAGTTTTCAATTACTATTCAACAATGGATGTTATGATAAACAAAATATAAAAACAATGCTCAATAACACACTTTATTATCAGTAAATTAGAAATCCTTAATATTGCTACATTTCCTATAGCCAGATTTCTGAGTAATAAATCTTAATACTTGTAAATGTGATTTATTTAAAATTTTATGTGAATGACTGTTCAAATAGACATAATGTGCATGTTAACCAGGAAGAACTTTAGCGTAGGCCATTAAATTAGTTCATAGAGTATTGTGAAGTAAAACTTCGTTAAACTTTGTTTTTTCTATTGTATTTACTATATTTTAATTCACATTTGAATTTACTTATAAGTACCAACATCTAATTTAATCACACATGCAAGTCATTATTTCTTACTGTGCCTCACAAAAATCTTCATTATTTCTGTCATCGTTATGTTCTTCCACTTGACCATAGTACTTCAATAACTTTAAAAAATATTAATTCTTCATTTTGCTGCCAATCATTACCCCAATGGCTTTTAAGTAAGGTGAGGATGTCTTTTTTTAGATAAACTGTTGGAAACATTAATTTTTCAGGTACAATCATACTGCTTATTTTATGCTTTTTATTTACATTTTTGTAAACCCCGTAATCCGTTGTAATGAAGATGGCCTTGAATTAAAATATTAACCTCTTTGAACATTTTAATATACGTATACCGATTACATTGCTTGAATTGAAATGCCAGCTAGCTTCCAACGGGCTTAAAAATATTCTGTAAAGCACAATTCCAATCAAAAATTTCACAATCATTAGGTAATATTCTGTCTAGTTCTTCTTTTAATTTTGGTTGTAACATGTATGGAATCCTACGTACTGGGCAAATTTTTGGTGTAACACTCGTGTCTACGTCTAAATGAACTTTATTTGGTAAACAGCCTAAACCTTCAAAAGTATCAGAGTAATCATTTAAGAACATTGTTACTGACCTTTGTACTTCTTTACAAAATAAGTTTTTTGTAAGTTCAAACAGTCTTTTTACAATTCCACACTACTCGCAAGTTTTCCAACCCAAAATTATTGAACATTCACAGTTTACAACAACAAAAGAAATATATTTTGTGATTTTATTGTCAATTGTGCATCTCAGTCTTGCAGTTCCGATATTTTCAAATAGCTGTCCTGAGAATGAATATATTTTATTATTTAATTATTTAAAAGAAATATTAGATGTTTTTTAAATTTTTCATAATGTACTTAAAGACATGACATTGATATCAGCACCTGTATCTATTTGACAATCTAAAATGTTACCATAAATATTTAAGGGTATTTTCCAATTTTTTGAGCTACTTTCCGATGGACAATAGAATTAATAACAAATGATGATGAACATTGATTTGAATTGTCATCTTGCTTAGACAATAGACTCACGCTTTTATCACCGGTCTTTTTTATTATGGAAGCATAATCTTGCGAAATGATTTGGCTTTTTACATACAGCACAAGTTTTTCCAATTGCTGGGCATTTATAGCGATGGTGTTGTCCACAACGACCACAAATTGATTTCGACCTGGAAGAAGAAGCTGAAAAGAAATTGTTAGAGTTATTTCTTGATGAGCTTCCTTTCCTCGACCTTGATTTTTGTCTCTGCGCATTCCATTTCCTTGTACGAGAGCGACTTTGGTGCGATACAGCATTGACATTTTGTTGTTCTTCCTTTTGATTATGGATTAATAATTTTGACCTTGATTGTGACAGTTCCATGTTTTTGGCAAATTGTATGGCATCTGTAATGTTACTAAAATTTTCCCGAAGTAATCCTTCTTTAATTTGTGTATTTTTGATTCCTATTATGAACATATCTTTTATTAGTGATTCCTTCAACTGCTGAAATTCACATGAGCTTGAAAGGTTATTTAAAATAGTGGTATATTCATCCAATGTCTCGTTTTCCTGAATTTTCGTGAAAAATTTGTATCACTCGACGGTAATATTTTTGTGAGGCGTAAATTTGTCATCTAATTTTTGTATGATTGATGTCAGAGTCTCACTTTTTTTGTCTGCTATTTGAAACGAATTGTATATTTCAAGCCCGTCATCCCCAATGCAATTTAATAAAATAGCGATTTGCTTCGACTGTGGTGCCGTTTCTAAATTATTTGCTTCGAAATATATGAGGAATTTCTGTTTCCACTTATTCCATTGAGTAGCAACGTCGCCATTTCCTTGGACACACGATGGTTTGAGATTATTTTGTAAGAAAATGTTTGTTACCTTGTTTTGGTCCGACATTTTATTCTTAACGTTTTTCTTCTGACACCATCTATTAATTTACGTTGCATTTCAGGATTGGCAGAGCGGGATGGGCGAGATAATCAATGATAAACTCATGTTACGTGTTGACCATTCTATTCAAAAACCTTCCGCCGGGAAGTCTCTAATTCAAAAGACATTACAGTGTGTTTGACAGATGACATATACAGTTGACATGATCACAGATCACTACAGTTACGATGACCCAAGTTGTTTATATTATCCGCGCTGGAAACCACAGACAGTTTTCCTGCCCATATGGCAGTGATGGTGAAAGAAAGGAGGTACTCCAGCAGCCATGGTTGCCCTACCATGTCTGCGCTTATAGGTACTGCGGTCCAGTCTGTGTCCATTCGAGATAACGGAATTCCGTCTATGTCATCTGCAGCCATGGCCAGGTCCAAATTTTTAAGATGTGCGCCTAAAGCTGGGAGCGTGACTGCAACCGCCCTTACCTCAATGCGCTGGTCTGCCGGGGTTTGATGAATGTGGTTAACCCTATACCCACGAGTTGAAAGGTCTTGGTTACGTAAGAATCGACGGTCAAAAGAATCATGAAACCATACGTTATTGGATGCTGGATAGACGTATAGTAATCCACGAAGGGCGGGGGCTGTATCAACGTAAGATGCGTTGTATCCAGCAGCATATGACACCAGTTCTTCAATATTTCATTATTTTCTGGATCTCTTTCACATGTATGCTCATTACTTTTAATAAATTTCATATCCTATAATGAAATAAAAGAAGTTAAATTAAAATAACATCAATTGTGCTACGCTACGCTGTCCGCGCAGGTAAACGTTAACGTTCAACAACAAGAAAAAGTGAATTCAGAACCAAAAAACTACCTACCTTTCCAATTGTTACATTTCCACAACATTTTTTTTTCTTATACGAAGAACACCGCCATAAGAGAGAGCCGTCTGTATATGTTTTATGGCGATGATATCTATATTTGCCGTAAAGAAGGCCGAAGAAGAACCACCATTTATTTTGATAAATTTAATTTCACTGTCGTTCATTGTGGTAATTTAGAGTTGACATTTCATCACAAATTGTCAAATAATGTTTTTTTTTAAAAAAGAGCGCTGTGATAAATTTATTACGATCTCACTAAAGAGTTTGTATTGCGCAGTATGTGCCTGTTCGGAGAATAATTATGTGTTAAATCCAATAATGCTTCCTTAGTAATTTCTGATCTATGTAAGTTGCTGCACACCCTGTCGACACGATACTTGCCGAAATGTTTTAAAGCAAAGCTCTCCGCTATCTCATCGATACGTGGATTACGCAAATCCTGCGGAAAACCGCTAGCCTTAGGTAACTTAATCATGCTCACGCTTCGCCCTATGTAGAAACATTACGAATCTTTAAAAAGGTTATAGTTATAAATACATTAGTTATTTACATACAAGAGATAAATGCATTTCCGCATTCCACACCGCAACACTACGGTCATTTCGAACAGGGGTATCGTTTGATTTTAAAAGACCCACTATACCACCAGGGATATCGCCAGGGGTTTCGTGGGTCCGCAGTGTCCTTAAAGCAGCTTCAGCATGAATTTGAGAGGAGCTAACTGGGTCCTGGTGATGTAACCGGTAACCCCCCCTTCCTCGTAGCTCCTTCGAAGGAACTCGCCTCTGGAACGAGATATGTACGTCTTCGAAGGGTGAACCTCGTAGCCTGCGACATTATAGCCCCTAACAAGCTCGGCAACACCATCCACAGAGTTAGTAGTGAACAAAACATCGTCACCCTGGTACGTTACTCTCCCGATGGAGATGGAGCTGCCGGTTGCCTGAGACACATACTCCCTTATTACCCGGAAAGAAACGGCGTTCAAGATGGTGTCCAAGAGCGCCGTCCACCTCCAGCCGCTGGGTATGCCGTTGCCCCACGACTGATCAACCCCGTCATAACGCACCGTGGCCCCGCAGGAAACCAAGGAGTCCCACAGGGCGACCCAAACTTCGCGGTATTCGGCCGGGGTGGAGGAAGCTTGGACGCACACGTCTCCTATGGCCTTTAGAACGGCCAAGATGGTCGCTTGGCTTTGGTGCTGGTCAAAGCCCCCCTGGTCCAGAGGGACCTTGAGAGAGGAGGGGTCTTTTACCTCCTTGAGCCAGAGCACGTCGACTGCCTCGTTCCCGCCAGCCCCAGCAAACAGGGTTGACACCATAGAGCCGTACAACCCCTTCTCTACTATCTCGCTGAGGAAGTCCATCATTCTGTTGACGGCGTTTCCCGTTTTAACGACCGGCCTTATCTTACCTCCCTCGCTCTTCTGCATGACAACCATCATCTCACGAACAGGGACCGTGAGGGCTGCGACGATCTGCGCGTCCGATTTGAGCACTGCGTCCACACCCTTGTAGGGCCGGGTTCTTCTCCTCTTGCCTTCAATGACGATGGGGATGTTATCCCCTGTTCCGGCTCTACCGCGCATCCAGACCCCTGTCGCAACCCATTCCTGCTTAGTGGGGGGGGCAACAGGGGGGGCCCACTCCTTCCTGAGGAACTGGAGAGTGTGACGATAGACGGCGGCAACGTACTGTGGCTCCCCCATCAAATCTTGCCCGATGTTCTTTCTCCGGACTAACCAGTCCTCGACTTCCTCTCTTAATGCCCCGCATGGTTTGTAGGGGACATATCCGAACATGGTGTCCCAGTGGGTCAAGTACCGCCACTGGGTATGAATAAAGACACCGCCCCGCTTCACTTCACCTGAGGTGGCCTTGAGCACAGTAGCGAGCTCGTGGGGGCAGACGCCTGGGGGGAGGGTCTGCTGTAACTGTGAGTACAGCCTCATAACAGCAGTTCGGGCAGGTGCCGGGGCCACGCGGAGGATAAGATGTAGTCCATCTTCTAGAGTCCCTCCCCCGAATTGTCCCCTCTTGCCGAAGTACTTACATCCGGGGCATTTGTGATCCTCAGGGAGGTGGTATCGCCTGAGTGAAACGTTAAATGAAGTGTAAGGGCTGCCGAAACCTCGGGCACAGCAGGAACATCTATCTCCTTGTGCTTGCCCCTCTAAAAGGGCCGCCTGTCGCTGCAGGAATGTGGATAGGTCATGAGCAGAATACTCCCAGTCTGCACGCAGTTGGGGTAGGCGCGCACTGAACAACCCGGAGGAGTTCGCTTCTAGGCTGTGTCCGCCACCGCCCTGTGATCCAGGTTTCGTACCGCCTCCTCCTCTGTACTCCCCAACTTCGGGCCTCCAGGGGCCCCAGGTCCAGGGGAGGCGGTGACCTGCCCGGTATCCTGAGAGGATGAGGCCCGTGAGGAAAAATTTTCCTCTTCCTGGGTGGGGACGTCTCCGGCATGGGCCAGCTTTCCTCGTGGGATACGAGCCCCCAGCCCCCTGAGCTTGAACAGGTCTGTTGCCCCGGACCCCTCGTAGGACGGGATCCCGGGGATCAGCTTATAGACGACTCCCCCAGTCATCACCGATGAGCCTGAAAGCCCGACAACCCTGTTGCTGGTTGTCAATGTCCTGAAAGCAGGGGTGCCCCAGTCTTTGTGGACCACCCTTAGCCCCCAACCGACGGGGACCGGGAGTATGGGGGGCATTTGGGCAGGGGGTACGATGCCAGCCCACCCACGACGCGACGCGAGAAGAGTGAACACGCCGGTGTCCACGCGGTAAGAATAATCATCAGCACGTAGCTGATCAGGCCTGGTTGAGTAGGCGTAGTCCTCCGCACCCGCCTGTAGCAAGTCCAATTTGCTGAGTAGCCATGTAGTAGGCCATCTTCTTTTAAAACTGCAAGCAGCTTACGAATACTTGGGATTTTTTATCAATAGTATATACTGATGAATTTTTCTTGGTATCACCCCCATGTCGAAATCATCAATGTGGATTCTCTTTTTTATTTCTTTAGGTTTTCGTGGAGAAGTAAATTTTGGTTTTTCCAATGTTTGCCGATTCGTATTTCCTTCAGCTACAATTCTCATTACGCTGCGAGCTGACACTCCTGTAGCCTCTGCTACTAATTTATTTATGTTCATATTATATTTGTGTTCAATACTTTCCTTGTCACCCTTTCGTCTGAGAAAAAAACTGTGCACATTGTAAATTACATTTTTCATTGGTCGTGTAATTGGTGGACCCCCCATCTTAGTATATTTTATCTCGTGTATGTTTGGAACAAACTGGCGAAAACAACTGAATCGTGTAACCGTCGCGGTGGTCGACGGCAGACTGAGTTAGCTTGACGTTTGTCTACCTCCCCAGCCCTGCCGCTCACATACCTCAGGCGGTGACTAGCGCTTCCGTGCACACTATTGTGGAAAATTTTACACAATGCATTCCAAATTACTTGATTACCCGAAATTTTTTTTGCCTTTTATCGAATGAGTATAACCAGCTTTAATGAACTTTTCAAGCTAATTGGACCAGCAATAGTGAAAGAGGATACAAACTTAAGACTTTCTATACCTGTGGAGGAAAGATTAGGCGTTACGATAAGGTAAGATAAACCACAAGTCCTTTTCAACCATTTTTATTGGACTTATTAATTGTTTACAATGTGTATATTTCCGAATCATCTGAAAAATTTGAATAATAAGACGACTGTATCATTGAAGTTGCCTGGTGATGAAATATTTTGAATAGTTACCGGTGTCACAATGGGGGATGGTGTAGAGCTCGTTGTATTAGCCTGTAGTTGTTGTGGTGGCATGTTAGTCCTTTGATGATAAAAAGGAAAAGAGCACAAGGGTTGCTGTAATATGTTGGCTGAGGAGAAGTAGATTGAACACACCTAGCTAGTCTTATCTGTTTAAAAACGTTAAGAATGCCTATCTTAGCATCAAGGTTTTCATCTGCGGTTAAATTTTGCAGTAAAGGAACAAGAGATATAGCAAAGTTTACATCTTCATCAGCATTAGTTTGATTTAATGTTTTTAATAATGCTTCATCTACATCCGCACGCTTCGATACATTAGGCTTTTTCTTCCGCTGACAGATAGAGATGGAAGTTGATGGACCAGCTTCGTCATTAACCTCATCATATTCTTGAGAACTGTCCTCGTCCAGCTTACCTTCAGTAGGTCGATTTTCCATGCATGGAAGTAAAAATAATAACTGTTCAAAGTAGACATATTTACGCCTCTTGATCGCAGCTTGCCCTAACTTAGTGTTTTTTTGCTCTCCATTGGTCGACTGTCCAGTCCACATGTTCCTGTGCAAATCGAAGACTGAGCTGGCGTCAATTTAGTGCCGTTTGCTGGCCTATGCGCAGTCAGGCCCCGTTCAGCAAGTTTTCTTCTGACCGTCCACCGGTTGACTTCCACTTCACGCACCTTTTGGAGATGATGTGCAAGATCAACGGCAATCGTACGACGATTTCGTAAGGCCGCCGTAACGAGAAATCGGTTGTCGCGCCGAGGTTAGCTCTGGCTCGACCAGATCATCGACGTCATTCATAGCCACCAGTCTCCCGATAGCGCTGGTACACACGACGAACTGAATATCGGCTGATATTCAGCTGTCGAGCTACAGCACTCTGGTTCTGGCCCGCTTCAATTAGAGTAACGACTTGAGCGGCTTTTTCCGGAGTAGTATCCATTTTCTTCTGATAAATGCAGCTGTATTCACTGGACGTCTACTGGAGAGTCTACTCCCTTGTGGAACTCCGGCTGCGATGGGTCTTCTTGTGGAGGTTACTTTCTCGACCGCCACTACGAAGCTACGATCTGCCAAGAAGGAGGACAGCAGACGGATGTAGTTCGGGGGCATCGGAGACTTCAACAGTTTGTGAGTCAATCCGGTATGCCAAACTGTCAAACGCCTTTTCTATATCCAGGAATACAACGGCAGTGGGCTGCCTCTTGTTGTATGAGTGTGCCATCTGGTGGAGCACTCTGGTCAGCTGTAGCGTCGTGGAATGTTCTGACCTGAAACCATACTGCTCTTCCCTCAGCTCTATGTGTGGTTTCAGGCGAGTGAGCAGTAGTCTCTCGAAGAGTGTGGCGATGTAGTCCCCTACAGTAAAGTCACGACTCGGTAGTTTCCTGGGAGGCGCCGATCTTTCCCTGGTTTCGGAAGCATGACCACCTTCCTTTTCCTTCCAAGCCTCAGGGAAGTGAGCTATCCTCAGGATCCCATTAAAGATTCGGGCCAGTGCTGCGAACCCTTTCCTGGGCAATAGCCGCAGGGTGTTGGGTTGGCTGCCGTCGCAACCTGGCGCCTTCTTCTTGTTGAGCCTGAGCGCTGTTTTCCTGACTTCGGACGGGGAAATGAAATCTTCGCCTTTTAGCGGCGGGAGGGGACCAACTAAGTATTCGTGGACCTCCTTTTCCAAGAGCTCGTGGTAGAACCGAGTCTTCGGCACTGCCTCAGTTGGTGTCGGATGCGGCGAGAACTACGCCTCCAGATGGTCTGCGAATAATTCCGCCCTTTCTGAAGGCTCGAATCTTCTAGTTCCGCTCGCATCGAGGAGTGGGTACACTGGCACTTTCGAGCGTTGTAGGTTGCCGCAGAGTTTATAGAGCTCACTGGGGTCTTCGGTTGCTCGGTCTATGACACTCTCCCATGTCTCGGCGCGCCACCTCTTGATGTTCTCCGAGATCTGGGCTGTTTGGGAGTTTAGCTCTTGATCTCTGGGCAACGGGTCCTCGCCCACTGTCTGTGCTTGGTGGCACTGGCTTTTGCCAAGTGGGCGGGGAGTTCGTCCCTCCTTCGGAGTCACGGGGCTGCGGTTGTTCTGGAGGCTGCTTCCCTGGCTGCAGTGATTTGGGTCATGAGGCTAGTGACTCCTGCTTCCACCTCTTCAGGGCTGGAGCATCTCTCCAGTTTCGTCGGTTTCTGGGTAGGGAGGCCGGCTGCCACACTGTAGCAGTACCAGTGTACCTCCCTGTTGACCTCTGACGCCTGAGACAGGTACCGCTGTACCGTCCGGTACTCTTCGACACTTCTCGGCGTGAAGCGGATCCCCTTGCCGTAGGGTCTAGCATTCAGCGCGCATCTGAGAAGGGACTAAATCTTCCTAAAGTGGTCGATTCAGTTGGGCAGATTCTCCGCGATGATAGGCGGGTACCCTTTCGGCTGGGCAGTGGCCGTCGGGGCTGGGTTGTTCGCCTGTTGAGGTGGAGGGCTGCGTCGGGCTGGCGCCAGGGCAATCGGCGCTGCGGCTTTGGCGAAGGACATCGCCGGTCGTGCACGTGGTTGCGGTGTCGGTGGCGCGGATCGTTGTGCCAACGCTAGTTCCTGGCGGTCCGAGCTCTCAGTCAGCGTCGGAGGTTGCATTTTCGGTCAACGGGCTGGGCGTGGGTCCCACGTTGGCCTTCTTAGGAAGATTGTCCTCATCAGAAGACGCCCTCTTCCTACGAAAAACTCTTGCGCGGGTCGCGGAAGTAATAAATAAAGATGTCGGGGTTGCGACGTGTCTGATCGGCCTATAATAAGGCCTCAGATCGTCGGATTTGTCCGGTGACTCAGAGTCTTTTAATAATTTGTCTGGCAAACTGCGGTGACCTAAGGGAGTTATTTTCGGGTTTTTTGTTGTCATTACTTTTTAGCAGTAGAATAAACTTGTAACGGCTTATTTTGGTATCATTGATAGGCACTGAAACAAGCTTTAATACCATATTAAAAATATAATTTCCTTATTAAAAAAATTTAACTTTATTTTTTATAAAATAAAATATCATATAAAAAGTCACATGTGCAATTTCATTGCACCCGAGTGTATATTGAACTACGAAATGACAGTTACAATTCATGGGAGCATATGTCCAGTTGACCGTTTACAACGTGAAATTCAACGTGGGAATAATGTTCCTGTTGCCCTATTAAGGGATACATTTGGTGTGCAGCAAACTTATATGTATCTAATATTTTTTGTACTTATTAAAAAATTCTTTAACACGCTCTTTATTAAAACTGTTCTGGAACACGCAAGGACAGTTTAGGATGGTCTTTCATAAACCATACCATACCACTTTTTTCCTGCTATTTTCTTTTCCTTATTAAAACGATGAGGTAGTTGAAATTTTTCAGCAACCTTAAAGGCAAGTCTTCTGAATTCAGTGGTAGTAAGACCGAAGAAATAAGACTCCAGATTCATTAAGTGCTGTGCTAATATCTCTTCCATGCCTGGTGACATATGGTCTTCCAAATTTTGTTTTTTATTTTATTTAAACCTTTCAAATGTCGTCGAAGTTGTAGGCTTAGGTATATTAAATCTTCTACAGGCCTCATTGAATCCAATTTCTCCATTTCGATGTTTCTCTAAAGCTTCGTCCATATCCTCCTACTTCCAAGTGTTGTACTTTCTCTTCGCCATATTTATTATTTACCTGATAAACAATAACGTAAATTGTAAAATAATTTTCTTAATACCTAACCGGTACATATAACTTTACCTAATGGAACTAGTTTTCCACCCCCGAAGACTTCTATTAATGTTCTTGTCTCAGATATTTTAAAATCATCATTGACCATTTTTTTAAGATCGCTTAAGCTCATTACATTTATTTGTGACCCTGTGTCACATTTAAAACATACCCTTTTATTCTCAACCCTAAGTGTCTCTTTCCACTCTTTGTTTCTTAGGTCAATAGAATATACTAGTCACAAATCCTGTACCTTATTACATGCACTCTCGCTATCATCCCTACAATAATTGTCTTTAATATTATCAACCCGTCTTGGACTGTATGTGCAGCCTCTACTGAAATGATTCATGCGCTTGCATTTGAAGCAAGTCTCGCCATAAGCTGGGCATTGCCTAGGTCCATGTTATGTTATAAGATGTATGTTATACTGTACATCATTCATATTCTGTTTGTTATTATTACTACGATTTATACTATAGTTGTGACCAGATTGTGACCTACTGTTACTAGATTGTGACCAGTTTTTATTAAAATTATTGTTATACTTAGCTTTGCTAAAGTACTGCCGAAGATCCGTTGACCTCTTGGCTTGGACTGCATGCACCTCCGGGCTGTTCAAAGTCTTCACATACTCCTTGGTGAGCTCCGCAGACCGACAGATGTTGACAGCCACCTCCAAACTTAGATCCTTAATTTCTAGAAGCTTCTGCTGTATCCGCTGGTCACGTACGCCGATTACGATCCTGTCTCGAAGCATCCTGTCTTTTTGTCCTTCAAAGTTACAATTTTCTGCTAACTTCCTGATCGCAGAGTAAAATGAGTCAAATGATTCGCCATCTTCTTGATTCCTCTTGTTCAGATTATAGCTATTAATCACCTCGTTCTGTTTCGGCTTGAAGTAGTCGTCAAAAGTAGTTATAATTTCATCAAGTTTCACCTTGTCTTCGGTTTTTAACACATTAAAATATAGCTCTTGCGCTTTCTGGCCAATACAATTAAGTAAAATTGCTGCTTTTCTTGTGTCGGTCAGCTTCTCAAAGCCAGCAGCTAGCACAAAGATTCGAAAAGATTGCTTGAATCTTTGCCATTGCGGCCATAAATTTTCGATGTCGTCTAGATTAAGACCCTGCGGCATTTTATATTCAACCGCACACATGTTGTCCATTTCGTAATTAATTTCCTCATTCATATTAATAATTATTATTAAGAATGTTCTTTTAGCAATATGGTGGCGGCCATGCAGCAATCAGTTACCTTATATTTTTCATCTGCTTGAATCCCTGTGAGAATTGTTCGATTTCGACTGCGCCATGTAGTATTGTTTAATAAAAGATAATCTTGATGTCTTCAGAGGTTTGTTTTTAGTATTACATTTCATATTTAATATTTAATTCACCGAGCATGTTACACCGTCTACAGCTAGATAGCAAGAGAGACCGAGGGGGCAGGCCAGCTGTCAAAGTCACGCGAACTACGTTCGGATACACTTTATTACACGTTCAGCATCGCAAAGCGTAAAATAGGTCCACATTTCACTAGTAACTGATTTACTCATGTTAAAAATCACTAATTTCACTTTTTCTACACGTAATAAACAAACCGAAAACCGAAGGGCATGTATGAAGGGAATAATGAAAGTGGACGAAGCGAAACAAGTATGTAAGGATCGTAGCAAGTGGAAAGAAGTAGTCTCTGCCTACCCCTACGGGAAAGAGGCGTGATTATATGTATGTATGTAATAAACAAACGAACAATGACAAGTGAGTGCGAGCGAGTTGCGCGCCATGTCATCTGTCAAATCAGAGCCACAGACAGCCGCCAATTTGAAATCGAATACTCGCATTCGTATTCGTGAATATCGGCGGCAGATATTCGCATCCGCATTCGCTTTCGCGAATGTTTAGAAATTGATATTCGTTACATCACTACTCAGTATATTTGCAACTTTACCCTTGCTGCAATTTTATTTTGCAATACATTGACGAGTGTATCCCTTCAAGAATCGGCAACTGCATTGCTCTTCGCGACCGATACGTCAGTCAGTATCGAAGAGTCTGTCGATGTAGTCAATTGTTTGTGTCATGATGGAAAATCAAGTAGTAGAAGTTCTATTGGAGGAAAAAGAAGACGTTGATTTGCTCTTTTATTATTATTACAAATACAAAACTAGAAGAAGATTACCTATTAAGGAATTATATTTCACTAGAGGCCAAGAAGGACCATTTTCGCTATTAGTGAACAAGCACCTAATGTTTGATGACAATATATTCAGGAAGTATTTTCGGCTGAATAAAACACAGTTTGATTACGTATTATATTTATTGAAAAAAACAATGCATGAAAAAGAAAGAATATAATTGAAAGAAAAATTAGCACTTGACCGTCGATCTCATACTTGAGACAATACTAAATATTTCAGTTTTTGCCATTGCTCTCGAACGCGCGCTCAATTTTCTTAGCATCATTTCGATATGTTTTGCAAATGTCGATATATCATCAACTGATTCTGGAGATTTTAATGATTCCAGATTACTATTTCAGTTTTCATGTCTGTCCTTCAAAAATTTTATAAATTCATCTTGTTGTCTTTTTCTCTTTGTATTCTTGCTAGTTGGTTTTTCAGAACTTTTACTTAGTGTTAAAGATCTTTCTTGTGTAGATTTAGAATTTCCTGGTAAGGGCTCTACTAACGCTGTGACTACGGGAGGTGTATCTTCATGTTCAACTTCTGGGGAGGTATTAGTAAGTTCTTGTTCTACATTGGAGAAGCTTTGCCGTTCTGAGGGTGTGTTTTCTAAAAATCTTAAACGTTCATAAAATTGCCGCTTTAAATTGTTAGCTGGTTCTGCAAATCCCGTGGAAGTTTTTTGTTTGCACTTATATCTGTTGTAGGAGTCCATGATTAGTTTCCATTTTTTACGGCATTCCGAATCTGTAATATATAAAAGTGTATAAATATTTATTAAAAAATATTGTAACCTAAACTATCTTTACAACTGAATATTATAATACATTTTAAAACTTATAGTAAATATATACCCTCATCTGTTATTTGACTATAACAAGAATTTTATGTTAGAAATTAATTTATTTTGCATTAATGCATTGTACATAGGTTACCTAGCTAAATCGCGGCCAAAGCTGTTAATTTATGTAAATTATACATCACAATGTACAATGCATTAATGTGTTTATTATCTAACATAAAAGTTTTGTTATAGTCAAATACGATGAGGGTATATTTCTATTGCCGGATCTTAGACCGTTAATAGTAATATTTTTTTTTCAGGTTCGTGGCAAATGGAGAAATATAATTATGCTTCGCTACCATTCGCATTTCGTATATCATCTTCTTATATTTAGCAAATAGTCAAAGAGTTACTTTCATGTGGCAGTTGTAACAAAGTATATTATTATTGAACAATACTGTATTTAACATAGACCGTTGGCCAAATGGCATGAGATGACTGGTGTCATCTGTGATCCTAAAATACCGGTTAAATTGAAGGGACAGGTCTATAAGACAATCATTCTTTTTATACGGATGTGAAGCGTGACTGGTGCTGGAGCGACACAAGCAGGCACTGCGAGTCACGGAGATGAATATGCTGTGGCGGATGTGTGGAGTAACGCGGAAGAACCGTGTTAGGAACTCTCGCATTCGCAGCGGCCTTCATGTCCGTGATATAGCGGACAAATTGCAGGAGTGTCGCCTTCGCTGGTATGGCCACGTTTTACGGCAACCGGCTACTTATGTGGGGAACAAATTTCTGGCCATGCTGCCACTGCCGGGCCCCGGCAGGAGGGCAAACCCAAAAAGTGCTGGCTTGACGTCGTAGGGGTTGATATGCGTGCCAATGGACTAACCACCAGAGGTGCCGAAGATCGTGCGAAGTGGAGAAGAAAAAGTCGGAAAGCGGATCCCGGGCGCCAAAGCGAGAGTTTGGGCTGCAACCGGGATTCATTGCTAAGATAATGATGATGACTGTACTTAACATAGAACTTGCTATTTGTCAGGTACCTTGGCACCGGATGTCCATTTGGAGATTTTTCTACATTGCCAAATACTGTCCATAATGTTATAAAACTATGCCCTG
This sequence comes from Malacosoma neustria, assembly GCA_963693495.1. Lineage (NCBI taxonomy): Eukaryota > Metazoa > Arthropoda > Insecta > Lepidoptera > Lasiocampidae > Malacosoma > Malacosoma neustria. Next base: position 9,184,092 of record OY856391.1, on the reverse strand, counting down.
TTACGGAAAATATTATGTCAATACGTTTGATAGAAATATTTTCCAATAACCATTAAGATAGCATACTTAACATTATACTATTTTTGTTTTGCCCACTACATCCGTCGGCAATTAAGCGTATGATGGAGATACCTGATAAATTCGTTTTATTTAATCGATCATATACGGCTGATGCTATTTGATTAGCTGTTTTACCAAATTTGTTTTCTGTCCAGGTGTATGCAAAGGTTGTGTTCTTATTAAGCTTGTCTTTAGAGGATCCTTGCACAATAGTAAAATTATATAAGTAAAATTGACGACTGTAGATAAGCACTTTGGTCTAGAATGCGAGGTAGTGGACTGTTCTTTTGGCAATCAAAGGAAAAAGTTATCATAATATCGTCTTTTTACTCCAGCAGCATTTTGAAGAACGCCTTTGCTCGTAATTTATGCACTCTCAGTGCATTCATTAACTCATTTTTCTTGAATTGATCGTTTTCTTTTTTGATTCTTTCATTCAATTCAATACAAGTTGAGCAGATGTCAGTGTTGGGGTAACGAAACCTAAATTAAATTCTCTATTAAAATATGGCGGAAGTATGACTGTTTTACAGGAGATTGAGGATTTTCGTCTCTAAACATTTTATGTAGCTTGTTTATACTCAAGTCACTAGATAGTAGTAGTGGGTCGTCGACGATTTTACAGTCGACGCAACGAGACCGTTTATCGTCGATGATAAACTAGTTGAAAAATCAGTCTAATTTTCGACTAGTTTATGTCGTAGACGCTTAGACAAGACGAGACGTTTAGTTTATATTGACATACGTTGATCGTCCATTGGTAAAGGACAACGTAAACTTCAACGAATTTTATTAAACAATATTTAATATTTACGAGCATGTTGAAATGAACTCTCCTTCATACTTTTTCCAGGCTTAGGACTGGCATGTTTATTAGTTTAGATAGCTAATAGGAAATAATAAGATTAAATTATTTATGTTAAATATTATGAACCTGGCGTATTTAGAAGTTCATTTCATTTTATATACATAATCAGTTTCAAGTATTTACATATTTACACGACTTTATAATATTCACTATTTACATGTAGTTTTCAAACCTTCCTTCATCTAAATTTATATTTAAAAACATTAATTGTTCTACTTTGCTGGTTGTTAATCTTGTCCTGCGCTGATTTAAAATTAATCCTGATTTGGAAAACATGCGTTCGCAAGGAACGGATGTTGCGACTATATTACAATGTTGTATGTACAGTTTTAATAAATTAGGATACACATGACGATGGTTTTTCCACCACAGAAGAGGGCTGTTCCACTCCCCGTTGGAATTTTTTCGCGGTAATGTATCATCAGCTAGATACATATCAACTTCTTTTATTGCCTTGGACAGAGGTGAACGGTTGCACGAGGTTTGATTGATCAGGTTTTCAAAAATATCCCAGGGATTGTATCCATCTGTTTCTTTTTCTTCAACCGCAGTTGGTGTGGCAAGCGCCTGTTGTTCACTAATAAGAGCGGCTACGAGCTTCCTGACCCGTTCTTTAGTTTTTATAGCCTCGTTTGTATCGTAAAATGCTTGAATTTTGAAACGGGGGTCTAAGAAAGTGTTAAGGGCAAGTGAGCCGCTTTGTTCCACTCTTTCAAACCTGTTATTTAAGCCTGATTCAAGAGCCAACACGACCTCACGTATTGACTCTGTTAGTACGGTGTTCTGCATCATTTTTTTGCAAGATTCTTTTAGGCAACGTACCATTATGATAACAGAACTGCCCGTTAAATATTTTTGCCCACTCATTGACTTTGTGATTTCTTCGAATGGGCGTAGTACTTGACAAAGTTGAGCGCAAGTGGTCCAGTCGCCACTTGAGAGTATCGGTCAATTTCTGTCAACAAGCGCACATGTTGATCGCACTGGTTCTTGTAACTCTACTATTCTCTGAATCATATAATACACAGAATTCCAACGTGTTTCGATGTGATGAATAAGGCGTTTAGGTTGTAGGTTTTGCTGTATTTGATACTTTGCGAGTCTCTCCGATGATATCGAGCTTCTTTTAAAATGAGCCACTATTTTTTTTATTTTCTCGATTAATGTCTGTTGCAGTTTTAGAGCGTCATCCACTAATAAATTTAAGGTGTGCGCAAAACATCCAAAATGTTTAATGCCCTGATGTTCCTTGATTGCTTTTACAATATTAGGAGCATTGTCGCTTACTGCAAAATTTACTTTATCTCTTAAATTCCATCTGTTCAGAATAGCATCTAACTCAGATGCGATGTTTGAGGCAGTGTGACTTCCAGGAAAACTACAACAACCCAATAACACAGTCTTAAATTCTAGTTCTTGAGTTATATAGTGGCCCGTGACGGCGATATAGCTGTCCATTACTCTCGATGTCCATAAATCCGTGGTGATACAAATCGTCTCAGCTTCTTTAGTAACTTGTGTCCTAATGTTTATTTCCACTTTATTGTAACACTCTTGCAACAAAGATCCGGACAGAGTTTTCCTCGTTGGTAATTTGTACCCAGGTATCCACCTACAAAACTTTTTAAAAGCTCTTTCCTCTACAATTGAAAAGGGGTGAAAGGAATCTATACATAGGTCGAGTAAATCATTGTCAATAACCTTTTTTTGCTCGACGCTAATTTTTTTGTTAAAAAACGTATCCATCACTTTTTGTCGTTTAGCTGGCGGCACCGGCGCTTGAACGACTGAAGAGACCTGAGTTGAAGTGCTTGGAACTGGTTCTGCTTGTAATGCATTGGACCTAATTTCCTGATTATTCTGACTTACCTGGTCATCAGTACCGAACACCGTCAAATAAACTGCAGGATGTTTTCTCTTTAAATGACTTTTTAAATTTGCAGTAGAAGATTTATAACTGAGAATATCTTTACATATATTACACGTAGCTTTAAAAGTAGAATTGTTCTTTTCAAAATGGTGCCATAGAACACTGGTGTTTCTACGAACCGACATAGTTACTGAATACGTACTAAACACTAGATATTAACTCTAATCTACTAACACTTTAACACTAAATATTTACTTACAATTAAACTTAATAAAAAGTCCTAGCTTATTTAAACAATAAAAAATATATACACAATTTAACAATTCGAGTTCGCGATAGCCTTTTTTGCAGTCACCTTTCACCTGCACTGCGCGTAACGCATCAAATGAAACTAAAAAATAATGTAAACAAACAAAATTTCAATTTCCAATCCAATACTTTATTTATAATAAATGCAACACAAAATATATTTACACTAATTAAAATAGAGTCTATTTTGATCTAGCAATAAGCTCAGTGCAAGTATTAAAACTAAAAATGTTTCATTGTACAATGTACATTGACGCTTCAATATGTAATGATAGTCCCATCACATGACAGCAGAGTTCAATGAATTGTAACTCAATCTATCTATGCGTTTCGGCTCGACTCGCACCCATTGACGTTGAGGTTTTCGGGGCGGGTAAGGAGCGTAGCGAGCCGCGAGAGCGCGCGCGCGTCGCGTCGTCGATCGTCGTTCGTGTGTCCTTCGTTGATCGGACGACCGATCGCGAAGCCGTTCATACATAAACATGTTTATCAGTCAACTATAAACTAGTCTATTAGTTCACGGCAAAGAAACAGTCGAAAAAAACTGTTCGTTCATTCAACGACCACCGCTACTAGATAGGTATTTGCGTTCATGAGAGGATGATCGACAATAATGCGATTTAATACATTTTAGTTTCATAATATAATGTCGAATCGACTCCTTCTGATCTTTAAATTTATTTATTTTACGATTACCCCTCGTCGTTCCCTGGCAATCTCAATGATTTAGGGACCACAAAGACACCCTTCTTATTAACAGAGTTAGCAATCACTGTCAAAAGCAAGTCGCTCATTTTGTCCCGTGTTCCAAACCATAATCTACATTAGAACAGTAACTTTGGGAGTGCTGGAGTTCAATTTCCCTATCACATGTTATTCTCACAACTTCTTCTCGTATGCCTTTCCAGACAAGGAAGTTATCCCTATCTATTTTAAGACCCGTCTTGCTAGCCTCATCTTTAAAACAGTAGGCTTCCAATGTTCTTAGGAAGGAAATAGGACTTTCACACATAACTTCCCCTCCATGTGTCAGTAGCACACTTGACATGATCTGACACAAATTGGAAAGAACCATTTCTTGGATGGTGAGAATACAAATCAGGGTGGCAGAACCAGCTTTGGCCCTAGGCTCCTTGTAGTAAATCCCCTCCATACTGGCTGTACAAGACTGTTTGTAACCATCAATATAGCATCCTGGGGAAACTATCAATTCTTTTGAAACATGATGCTGGCGGCGCACAGCGTAAACTTCATATTTGTCCTTATCTCTCATCTCTCACAACAAACACCATAATAAATCGGCCATTGGCGAAATTGCAGTGAGCTCTGGTGTTTTTGCAAATTGCAAAAGCCATTTCAGTTTGACCAATCCTAAACAAAGATTTGACCTCTTCACAAACAGCCCCGTTTCGTCATCATCATCATCGTCAGGTTCGTAATCTTGTAACAAATCTTGCAATTCACTTTTACATTTGTTACAGGTTTCAATGTTGATGCTTGCACTTTCCCCACTAACTTTTTTAAAAACAAGTTCATGTATTCTTTTGAACTTTTCTAGCCATCCATTACTGGCCCTGAAATTAGCGAGTCCAAATGATTTGGACTGTGTTTCCGTAACAGGTTCTCTTGTAATAGTGGTCCACTAATACTGATATTTTCGATATAAATTTACAAATTTGAGCGTTTTTTCGTCGGCCCAGCGCGACATTTTTCGTGAAATTATGCACGCGCACCTGTTGCAAACGACTGATCGATACTAGCATGCTCAATAAGTAAACCTGTTTAGACGCACTTAAAGCACGCCCCCTTCCACCCGCGCTGCAGGTAGCATGCTCAAAAATTGCACGCCTGTAGATTTTAAGCAAACTCGAAATGAGCATGCTAATTTTGAGCAACATTTAGACACACATGCTACTATAGCTACAGATAGACATGATCTATAATAGCACACTAGTGAGCATGCTTATGATTATGCTAAAAATGAGCATGCTTTTGAACTGTTTACAAAGCAAAATGCTCTGTGTATCAATTTAATTTCCATGATTTGATGTGTTATATTCATAAGTATTGTAACCATGGCAAGCCTCTGTTGAGACACTATTCATTTCATACATAACAACTTGTGTAATTTTATTTCTAGTACGTAATTTTTAAATATGAGATAATTCTTTCATGTACGACAACAAACTTTTAAAAAATAACAGATCTTCACAATCTTTTTCTTGACTTTCGCTGCTTTGCGACAGTTCCATTTGTAATAAGTCCAATTTTTTATTTTCCAATTCCATAAATTCCTGTTTTACATCTTGTGCACATTTATGTTTGGTGCTCGTATATTGTGTACTTGTAGATGATCCAGCTATTGACTGGGGAGTTGGGGACGGCTCATTATCATTATCGCTACCGTTTCCATCAGTAGTTTCATATAAATTGCCTTCATTTAATTCTGGGAGAACGTCAACTTTTATAAACAGCATCATTTGAAAATATGGCCACATTGAAGTGTTTTGATCAGTTCCAGCGTCACCAGAACTAGAAACCGGAATTTTTTTAATTCTTTCATGAATTGGTCCCGACTATTTTTCCATTTTTTTCTTAAAGCCTTTTCTGTAAAAAATAAATATGGTTTAGTGTTGATGCCCTAATATCGTTTCTAGCGACAAGTTCATACTGGTTGAACTTACCTGACGTCGCGAATGAATCGCGCGCTTCGCCGCTAGTTCGTCGTGAACACACACATACAACTCACGCATTTGATATTGCCGCGAGCGCAACGCGCGCGCCAGTCGCTAGCTTGCCCGTTACTTAGGGTCGGTAGATATCTGACGGAAAATGCGTCGAGCGGATCATCGGTCGGGCCTATTCGGTCAAATTAGACCTGCCACATACGCGTCTAGTCAGTTTGCGTCAGCATCTACAGAGCGGTTGTATTGTGTGATACTGAATTTTAAAATGAAGCCCATCGAAATAATAGCTATTTGGGAGGCTTTTGAACAAGATCGAAAAAGGAAACGTTGACATTGGGTGCATCCTTTAAATACTAAAAGAATATCAAGTGGCCAATTTCATTGTCTATGTGCAACTTTAAGAGAGTATCCAACAAAATTTATTCAGTTTTACCGTATGTCCGTAGAATCTTTTGATGAACTTCTTACGATTGTGAAATGTTTCATAACTAAAAATGATACGAAATTTTGATGTGCCATTACTCCAGAAGAAAGACTGACCATTACATTGAGGTAAGAAATAATACAAGAGTGGGTATTTTCTTATTATTTTCTAGAGTAGGTGTTTTCTTGTATTTACGCGACTGCACTGGAACTATTAGAATGAGTCAACTTTACGGACAAAATCGCGGTTTATTTTAAACTTATTTTACATTTTTAATATGACGTATCGAACCCTTTAGCAGGAGTTTTACGAATGTAAAAAAGTAGGTCCTGTGATTACACTTCAAGATACAACATTTCGCAAAGCCAGCAGAAGAAAGGTTAACGGTATTCCAGCAGAAGATAGGTTAACGGTAACTTTGAGGTAAGTAACAAACACTACATCAATTACTTATTTAAACAAAAAATCTTTATTAGAGGCATAATAATTTGCAATATCACAATCATCTACAGAGTAATTTGAAACATATGATTGCACAGTTTCGTTCGACCGCGGGGGAGACATATTATCATAAAAAGATTGAGTTGATGTAGAGGGTGCAGAGGGATTGAAACATTGTTGTCAAAGTACACGAGGCGGTGGTGGTTGAGATTGTGGTTGGGTTGTAGACAATTATAATTATTATAGTTACTAGAAGATTGGGTATAATATTTTAGGGTGTTCAAAATGGCAATCTATGCATCAATTTTCTGATCAGGTGGAATTGACTATAATAATGGAATCAAAGATAACGTGAAATAATTGTCTGGTTCTAGTAGTGTCTGGATGTCTTGGTGGCTGGTTTTATCTCTTAATATTTCTAATAAAGATTCTTCGTAACTTTTAATAATCTTATTTTCTTGTTTTGGTCGTGTTATTGCTGGTGTAGAAGAATCGCTCTCACTAATTGCTTCTTCGTCAAGCGATGTCACGTTACTTGAGGTTTCTCTCCCTGACTCCATAGAAGGTACATAAAACAGTAAATTATCAAAGTACACGTATCGTTTTCGTTTAGGTGCAGCTTGCCCTGATTTTACGTCTTTTTGACAACGAAGCTCCCTCGAAAAACATGCTCTTAAATTTTTCCAGCGACGTTGTTAACTGTAAAAAATAACATTATTTTATTTAGAGGTATTTAGCAACTGGTGCAAGTTCCAATACCACAATCATTCTTTTGAATATCTAATTGGAGCCACAACGCTTCGTAATATTGTAAATTCAACGTGCCAATCTATATGGGAAGCATTACAACCTCTGTACATGTGAGAAAAAAATGAAGAAGACTGGTATAAAATTGCTGATCAGTTTTACGAGCGTACTAACTTTCCTAATATTATCGGGGCTGTCGATGGTAAACATGTTGGAATAACGAATCCAAAGCACAGTGGATCTGATTATTTTAACTATAAAAAATATTTCTCTATGGTTTTGATGGCAGGGGTAGACGCAGATTATAAATTCATCTACATTGACGTCGGATCACAAGGAAGCGCAAACGACTCGACGATTTTAAAAAATTCGAATACTGGCAGAAGGCATCAAGAGAATTTATTAAATATTCCGATTGGACGAACTCTACCTAATGATGAAAATGGAAAAATAATCCCTTTTTGCATAGTAGGTGATGAAGCCTTTGGTCTGTCGAAAAATATCTTACGACCGTTTTCTAAGAGAAGCCTTTGCTAAGCGCGCACTACGATTTTTATTCGTTGCGATTTTTAAAGTACGAAATAATATCGCAAACGACAATAGTTCCTACGCTCACTACGATTTATTGTCGCTTGCGGAATAGCGGAGGCAAAAGACAGTTATTGCAGTAAATACTGTGACACCACGAAGGACGGGAGTGTACATGGAAACATGGATTTACAAAAGAAAGTTACCATTATTATACTTGATTCTACGTAACAGAAATTTGAAACAAAAATATAAAAACTAAACGTTACTGGGTCCATCCTTTGACAGCATTAAGACCTTTTAAATGCTTTTTTTATATACGGTATAATGTATGTATCTTCGTTTACACGATAAAAAGTTTTTGTTATTTTCGGGTGACTATTCAAAGTTTTGGTAACCTTCTACGTATCGTTGGCCCGTTTCTTCGGTACAGCAACACCTCATGGCGAAATGCAATATTTAGTAAAGAAGTTTTTTTGTTCTGTGAGATGTCATATACCATCGGACATTCTTCAGGCTCGTTCCAGTGTTGGTCAATTAAATCTCGACATGGCAAAGAGTTATTGAAAGAGGTTTTCTGAATTTGAGACAGAGAAGCGGTGTCAACATTTTGAGATATAGATTCTGATTCTGTCTCAGCGACGGTAGTTGTGGATTCCTTTTTTCGACTAAAATCGTTATTTGATATGGAGGACGACTTCAAATTGTTACTGAAAACTGTGGTTTTCCTAGGTGAAACAGAGGATGGTTTGGGCTCCAAGGAGAATTGGTTATTAATCGTTTTACTAGCGGAAACGGTGGATTTAGTAACTTTAGAAACAGCGGGACCAACAGGGCTACAAACAGTGGAACTAGTAAGTTTTGAAACAGTGGAACTCGTAGGTTTTGAAACAGTGGAATTAGTAAGTTTTGAAACAGTGGAACTCGTAGGTTTAGAAACAGTGGAATTAGTAGGTTTAGAAACAGTGGAACTTGTAGATTTAGAAACAGTGGAATTAATAGGTTTAGAAAGAGTGGAACTTGTAGATTTAGAAACAGTGGAATTAATAGGTTTAGAAACAGTGGAACTAGTAAAATTAGGAATAATATTAGGATTAGTATTTTTTGTACCTAGTTGACGAGACATGCGCCGGTACCGAACTGTATGCTCGACATTTAGTTTAAAGAACTATTTTCTAGCTCTTTGATTTCTGGAGGTGACGAAGTCTCGGAACTAGTATCAATATGATATTGTAGATGAGCTCTTGAACTATTATTGCCTTGGTTATTATTAGATGATCTTGCGTTATTAAACTGACTCTTGCGGCATTGTGAAATATCGTGACCTATTTTGCAATATCGAAAAACAACGGGCATTGTATTACTTTTATAATTATTGGAATTAATTGGAATATTCTGCATGCGCGGTAGAAATTGTATACGTTGCGTATCACGCTTCACCTTGTTGAAACACTCGGACTCTGAATGCCCTAGTTTATTACAAATTTTGCAAACTTTTGTTTTCATCGAACTAGTTTTATTAAAATTATATATTTTCTCTTCTTCAATCGCTATGTTAATAACGGCATTCCGAGGATCTCTACATCTTACGATATTACTAATGTTAGGATGGAGACCAAGGGTAAAAGTATAGAGAGCGAGGTCCTCGGTCATAGCAATTCGTCCTGATAATTCCCTTTTTAGGGAATAGGAGTTGTATATTTCGGATTGTAAACTCGTCAGACAAGTTTCTATCCTCAAGGCATATTGAGCCACAGATTCGTTAGGGTTGTTGCTTACATGACTGAAGTTCTATGATCAAATGACTATAATGCTTCCTTTCTCCGAAATTTTGTTTTAAGAAGTCCTTCAACTCGTCAAAGGTGGTTATGATCTTGTTGGAGCAAGCAATTTGAGCTTTCCCACCTAATTTTGATATTATAAATTTAATAAGTAAGCTCTTTTGGGACTCGGACGCAAGATCTAGAGCGTTTTGGCAATTGGTCAAAAACCCGGGGAGAGTTTCTCTTTCCCCATTGTAAGGGTTTATGAAATTGCATAAGATTTGGATGGGAAACGGCTCCGAAAGTAGAGGAGAAACTTGGCCTTTATCGGATTTTGACATTTTTACGTAGAAATAGACACACACACACACACACACAAAACAAAAGAGAGAAAAAAATCATGAAATTAAATAGAAATTAATAAATAATTAACGCGGGGCAATAAGAAGAAATAGAATAGACAACTCACAGTATTAGCACGAACATTGCGAAACTCGGTGAAACGGCCGAACACTGCGAGATGATGGAGGTAGGCCTTCCCTGTAGGCCTCTGGTTAGGAAGCAGGATGGCGTCTCAGCTAAGACGCCCGGCGGCAGCGATCAACTGACGTGTCGATAAGGTGACACAAAGAGCAGGTGGCAGGAGAGCGGAGATATAATTTAAAGATTTAGTTAGGCGGGCACTCGTTAAGAAGGGAATCTCAGAATCATGCACTTTACATGAATTCTTTCGCTGAGATCCCACTTCTGACACCACTGTTACGTGGTCGGTCGGATTTGACTTTTAAAAGAAATAAAAATTACTGAGTTATAATATATTATATTATATACAAATGAAAATTGGAAATTGAGTGTTGAGTGCCCGCAATGAAGTCTAATGATAGAATGCGACGAGAAAACAAAGAATAAGTTTATATATAGTAAAAAATATGATGATGTGCAATGACGTCAATCGAGATACAACCCCAGCGGTTTACATATCGTAAAGGGGTCGTGCGTAGGTAATGACGTCAATCGAGATGCAACCCCAGCGGTTTACATATCGTAAAGGGGTCGTGCGCAGGCAATGACGTCAATCGATGTGCAACCTTAGCGGTTTACATATCGTATTGGGGTCGTAGGCAATTGTAACAGATCACTTTCAAACCAAAAAGACACTTAAGGACTGAATGGAAGACTATTTATTTTAACTTTAACATTTTGAATTTATTTTTGATGAAACATAATCATTATATAAAATACAAAAGTTATATCAGTTAACTAGACATGTTACTTCTTTAAGATATTTTCACGGAATCATAGAATATGACACAATTCAATCTGAACAAAATAAAACTGACATTCCAAATTTAAAGTAATTCAAACTTAGTACATAAACCAAACAGATCAAAGTTGACATCAAAAGAGTATGTATAATCTGAGATTACCAATCAACACTTCATACGCATTCTTGGTGGATTTTGAACGATATTTTATTTTATTTTTATTTATTTGGGAAACATACAATTACAATAAATCACAATATGAAGATAACATAAAAATTAACAAATCAGTAAAGTTTCCACTTAAAGGTAATACACATAATTGCATCATCCAATAGAACAATAGTAATGTCATAAATTAAAATTATAAAATACATTAAAAAAGAATTGAGAGATCTAAACTTAATACATTAATCATTTGCATACATAATTCAATTATTTTTGATATATAATTTACAATGTTAGAGCAAAAAATGTCTACACTGGTGTAAGATTTATTATATTCAAGACAAGATCTGTGTAAAAGAGTGTTTCTTGCTAGATTTGACTTTATTGAAGGTAATGAAAAAAGTGACACTTGCCTTGAATTTAAACGGGGACACCTCAGGAATACTTGCCTTACAAGGAAAGGGGAATTAATGTGATTATTGAGTAATTTGAATAAAAACTTGGTCCCTCATAGCCCTCCGCACTGATAATGAATAAATTTCAGGCAACTGTTGATTCATACGATCGTATTTATATTTTAAGTGTTTTATAAATTTATTTTGTACGGAATCAATACTGTCTTTATATATATTGTACTGTGGATTCCACACTGTAGATGCATATTCCAAGATGTATCTCACGTAAGAATTATACAGTAAGGTCAACATGGAGGGCATTTTAAAATCTTTTCCAACTCTAAGAATAAATTGTAAAGAAAAATTTGGAAAGCTTTATTAACTATGTGATTTACATGGGAACAAAATGTCAATATATGGTCGTAGAGTGCCTCTTTCAAAATCAGAATCTGGTGTTGGTGTTTCTCTTTCTACATCAGACAGGCCTGGTGTTGGTGTGTCTCTTTCGACATCAGATCGGCCTAGTGTTGGTGTGTTTCTTTCCACATCAGATCGGCCTGGGGTTGATGGGTCTTGTTCGACGTTACAATCATTGTATTGCGATGAGAAGTGTTCCTGTAAAAGGAAATACATGGTTTGGTATTCTCTAAATCAATAGGCAAGGCAATAGTCAATAAATTGTTTTATTTAATAGGTTAAATAATTGAAAATTGAACATATACTATTTATACATATATAATAAATAGTTAATAATGAATCTACTATTACTACAGAAGGTGAATGGAAAACAATAACCAGAGAATTCCATGAACGATGGAACTTCCCTCGCTGTTTAGGTGCCATTGATGGCAAGCACGTTGAAATCGTGCTTCCACCTAACAGTGGTTCTTATTATTTTAACTACAAAAAAGACATAGTATGTCCTCATGGCAATTGTTGATCCAAAATACAAATTCTTGCTGTTTGATTTTGGTACAAATGGCACGGTATCAGATGGAGGAGTGTTCTTGAATACGACGTTTTAAGAAAAGTTGGAAAATAATGATTTAAACATTCCTAGAGAAGAGACATTAACTAATAGTTCACGAACGCTGCCGTATGTTTTCGTAGCTGACGACGCGTTTCCTCTTAGAAAAGATATTATGAAACCATTTCGACAAAATGACTTGGATAGTAGAGCGAAGGCGATTTATAATTACCGAACATCACGAGCGTGTCGCATAGTTGAAAACGCTTTTGGCATACTAGCAGCAAGGTTTAAAATTTACAAAACACAAATCAATTTGTCAACTGAAAACATAGTCAGTTGTTAGAGCAACTTGTGTTTTGCATAACTATTTGATGACAACTGTTAGATATTTATACAACAAAATAATATCTGTGTAGACTATGGTCACTTTTATGTCTATGGTTGTGCCTATGATGTCTTTGACTGTACATATTAAAAATGAATATAGAGTTGATTCAGAACAGCAGCAGTGTTTTATTAGGTTATGGGCCCAGTCCCGTTAATTAAGTTTTTTAAGTATTGTATTAAGTTCAGTGTGTGCAGAAAATGTCTATAAACTATTTAGTGAATGTTCCGAAATTAAAAGGTCGTGAGAATTACGACGACTGGTGTTTCGCGGCTGAAAACGTCCTCGTGTTGGAGGGAATGGCGGACGCCATCAAGGCGCCATTATCGCCAACGGCTACATCGGATGAAAAAGCAGTTGATTTAAGGGCTAAAGCAAAACTAGTATTAACCATCGACACGTCTCTTTATGTGCACATTAAGAAAGCGTCAACAACTTACGACTTATGGAAGACGCTAAGAAACATGTTCGATGATGCGGGATATTCCAGAAAAATTAGTTTGCTGAGAAATCTTATTAGTATACGCCTAGAAAACTGTGAGTCGATGACAAGTTATGTAAGCCAAATCATCGAAACTGCTCAAAAATTTATCGGCACGGGTTTCGAGATCAATGACCAATGGATAGGATCACTTATCTTGGCTGGATTACCAGAAAAGTATGGTCCTATGATTATGGCAATTGAACATTCAGGCATCGAAATAACTGCGGATGCAATCAAGACGAAGTTACTAGATATGAGTGCAGATTTTGAGGTTAAGTCGGAAAGTGCATTTGCTGCCAGAAATTTTCACAAAAACCAAAGACAATGTCGTTATGTTGGTAATGCGGGAACGCCATCTGTCAATGTCAGTGGAAATAAGTCAAACATGGCGCGGAAAATAATCCGATGTTATAAATGCAAACGGATAGGACATTTTAAAAATCAATGTCCGGGTGCTTATAACATGAAGACAAATGCATTTAGTGCAGTATTTCTAACAAAAGAATTCAGTCAGTCAGACTGGCACTTAGATTCCGGTGCAAGCACACATATAGTATCGAACGTGAACTTATTGACAAATACTTGTTATCAACCTAAGATAAAAGAGATAATTGTTGCGAATCAAACCGTCGTGCAAGTGTTATACTCCGGAGACTTGCAGCTCACCACACGTGTTGGAGATAAAGAGTATACAATTGATGTAAACAATGTTTTGTGTGTGCCTAGCCTCACTACGAACTTACTATCAGTGAGTAGGATCATTGCTAATGGCAATAGAATACAGTTTAAACAGCATGGATGTTTAATTTACAACTCACAGAATGATTGTATTGGCGAGGCGTGTCTGAAAAATGGTGTATACAGATTAAATGTTGTGAGCTCAAAAATAACCTTAGTAGCTGCAGTAAAAGTCTCAAGTACTACTTGGCATATAAGATTAGGTCATATTAATGCCAATGATTTAAATAAATTAAAAAATGGAGCAGTTGAAGGTGTTAGTTTTAATGGAAGATGTGATATCGGCAAGTCCAGTTGCATAGTTTGTTGTGAGGGAAAACAAACCAGATTACCATTCCCTGAGAGCACAAATAAGAGTCAACAAATTCTAGAGCTGGTTCACACAGACTTATGTGGGCCGATGGAGAACATGTCTCTTGGGAAGGCGAGATACTACTTATTATTTGTAGACGACTTCAGCAAGATGTGCACTGTGTACTTTCTCCGATCCAAAAGTGAAACATTTATGTACTTTAAACAATATAAAGAGTTTGTTGAAAATCAGCAATCAAAGAAAATTAAAATCTTAAGATCAGATAATGGAGGAGAATTTTGTTCTGCAGAAATGACAAACTACTTGAAACAATGTGGTATACTCCATCAGAAAACAAACAGTTACACACCTGAACAAAATGGGTTATCTGAAAGAAATAATAGATCCATAGTTGAGAAGGCACGATGTCTACTTTATGAAGCTCAATTTGAAAAGTTTCTTTGGGCGGAAGCTGTTAATACAGCTGTGTATTTAAAAATTCGATCACCAGCATCAGGCTTAGACCAAAAGACTACTCCTTATGAAATATGGACAGGCAGAAAGCCGAATTTAAGTCATCTGCGGGTTTTCGGCAGTCCAGTGATGGTCCATATTCCTAAAGAGAGAAGGAAGAAATGGGACAAGAAGGCAAGGAAAATGTTTCTAGTTGGATATTCTGAAAATATCAAGGGCTTTCGTTTGTATGACCCTATTTCGAGAGAAATTACTGTAGCCAGAGATATTGTTGTCATGGAAAGTACAGATGACAGTTCAACATCTGTCATGATCGAAGATAAGTCAAGGGATGAGTCAACTGTAAGCAGTTCAGATGAAGATGATCAACATGATGATACATATATTCCTGAAGAGTCGTCAAGTGCTACAGAAGACAGTTTTGTTGACACTTTGACCGAGTCACCTGAGGCAGATAACCTGACCTCGTTAGAACAGTGTAGCACTAATCTACCAGAAAAACGTGTGAGACGAAAACCAGATTATTTTTATAGTGCCAATATGTGTATGGACATGTCGAGTGATCTGATTACTCTTAGTGATGCAATGGCTGGATCTGAAAAAGATCAGTGGCAGCGTGCGATAAAAAAGGAACTTAAATCCTTTAACGATAGTGATTCATGGGAATTAGTGGACAGACCGGAAAAAGGTACAGTTGTGAAAAATAAGTGGGTGCTTAAAAAAAAGTATAATAGTGAAAGTGAAGTACGTTTCAGGGCCAGACTTGTAGCCAAGGGATTTACTCAAGTAAAGGGCATAGACTTTAATGAGACATTTTCACCAGTGTTGAAGTATTCTACTTTTAGATTATTGTTAGCTTTAAGTGTTCATTTAGGTTTAAAAATGAATCATCTAGATGTACCTACTGCATTCCTGAATGGATTTCTCCATGAAACAGTGTATATGGAAATACCAGAATATTCTGAATTTGAAAATTGTAATAATAAAGTACTAAAATTACATAGAGCTATTTATGGACTCAAGCAATCGGCTAGGGCCTGGTATTCTCGGGTAGAAGATTGTCTGTTAAAATTAAAATTTAAAAATCTAACTATGAGCCATGTCTCTTTGTAAAGTGTAACAATAATGTCAAGATATATATTGCATTGTTTGTTGATGATTTTTTTGTTTTCTATAACTGTAAAAATACCTATGAAGAGTTGACAAGGGAGTTGGTAGCAAAATTTAGAATAAAAGATTTAGGTCAGTTAAAGCAGTGTCTGGGAATGCATATTAATGTATATAAAGACTGTATTACTATAGACCAGAAGCAATATATTGATACTATTCTAATGAAATATAATATGTTAGATTGTTCGCATTCAGAAACACCTATGGAGATTAATTTAAAATTAGAAAAAAGTATAAGTAAGGATAGTAATAAAAAATTTCCTTATCAGCAATTAGTAGGAAGTCTTATGTACTTATCTGTGCTTACTAGGCCAGATATTTGTTAAAGTAAGCTTTCTAAGTCAGTTTAACAATTGCTTTAATGAAACTCATTGGAAACATTTGAAACGTTTACTAAAGTACCTAAAAAGAACTAAAAATTTTGGTTTAGTGTATAGAATAACTGACTGTATGTAATATTTATGGTTTTGTAGATGCAGATTGGGCATCCTGTACACTAGATAGGCGATCATATACTGGGTTTTGTTTTATAATGTCAGGATCAGTGATTTCTTATGAAGCCAAAAAGCAGAAAACTGTTGCTCTTTCCAGTACGGAGGCGGAGTATATGGCCCTATCTGAATCTTGCAAAGAAGCAATATATCTAAGAAATATGTTAAGTGAATTGATTGTTATTGATAAAAATGTGCCACTCTGTATTAGTAGTGATAATCAGAGTTCTATTAAACTAGCAACTAATCCTTTGTTTCATAATAAACGTACTAAACATATAGATATAAGACATCATTTTGTAAGAGAATGTGTTTCATCTAGGATGATAGAAATTAAATATGTCTCAACCTCGAACATGCCAACAGATATTTTTACAAAAGGTTTAGGTTCAGAGAAACATTATAAATTTTTGAAATTGATTGGCATGTCTGAAGTTGATTAAATAATTTAAGTATATATTGGAATTTAGATTATTTTGTTAGGTCGGGCTGTTAGATATTTATATAACAAAATAATATCTGTGTAGACTATGGTCACTTTTATGTCTATGGTTGTGCCTATGATGTCTTTGACTGTACATATTAAAAATGAATATAGAGTTGATTCAGAACAGCAGCAGTGTTTTATTAACAACATCATTGTCTTCATATGCTCCGTCAAATTTTTTTGTAGCTACAAACGTCAGAAATAATTTGGTTCAATATTTCAGACAATCACTTGTTGTATAATACCTAATTGTTATTAAAAAGTAATGCAAGAAATCTATTCTATTATTTATTATAGGTACTTACCATCCTGTTTCATTTCCAAACTAATTAATCTCTTTCCAACACTTATCGATGACATTTCTATTGCCATGGAATTTATTTCTTTTGTCCCTTATAGGTTGTTTATCAAATACCAAGGCTATCAAAACTTCGTTATCCACATCCATTTTCATAAACACACACCCTGCACCAGCAAATGCTTAAACCCGTATGGCTCGGTCCAGGTAGTCGGCGCCGATAAGTTTAAACCTGTTTCTTTATAAGTGAGTGCATAAGGCCGCCCTTACACTTGTAAGTTGCTACCGTAGTAAAATTTATGTAAGAACCTTACGGCTGTATACACATACTAACAAACTTACAGTAAATAATACTTACGTAAATTTTGTGAGTTTAACTTGCATAAATTATTATAAGCCATTTACACATACTTACAAAAATCAGAAACGAAAATGCCCTCTCGTCGTCAAATTCAAGCAGCTGCTACATATATTATTTTAACAAAAAAAACGACGAAAGCAAAGAAAATGTTGGGTAAAACCTTAGCTGGAAAAGTTGAAAATCACTTTTTTATTATAGTTCAATCGATATTCTTGCAAACCAATTATATTTTCCGATTGAAGCTGTAACCCATCATTCTCAGGCGAAATGATACAATAATTATTTGTAGAAAATGAATCTTCGCAAGATGTATGAAGTGAAGGTGAATTTGGTGGAACCAGACCATCTTCTTCGTCTTGACTGTTTATAATTGCTCTTTGTATTACGGCAAAGCTTTTTATTGCCCTCTATGATACATTTTCGAAGTTCAGAAGCTAGATAGATAGATAGATAGATTATTCTTTATTGTCCACCAAAGATTATATACATGCAAAGTAACTTAATATTAAACTTATAACTAGTGCACAATAGGCGGCCTTATCGCTAAGAAGCGATTTCTTCCAGACAACCTTAAGGTCGGAATACAATCAAAAAAAAATCCTTTTGCTATAGGTGGCGCGCTAAAAGTAATATGTACTAAAATAATATATAAAAACAAGATATAATAATAACAAACAATATAACATAAAATACAGAATATAACATAAAAGCAAATAGCGTAAGTAGAATAAAATATAACACAAATGAATTAGTTTTAATCAGTCTTTAAAGGCTTCATCCAGATAATAATTTCGGACTAGTTTTTTAAAAATTGGTAGTGATTTAGCTTGTGTGATTGCAATAGGCAAGGTGTTCCATAGTCGGACAGCCTGTACAGTGAAGGAAAGATTGTAAAAGGATGAAGAGTGCACAGGTACTGTTAGTTTAAGATTATTAGAGGAGCGCAAATTAAGGTCATTTAGATTATGAAGAAACTGAAAACGTTCCTTAAGGTAGAAAGGTGTATTGGGAAGGAATAAAATACTATAAAGCAGAGATAGAATGTGAGTATTCCGCCGAAGATGGATTGGTAACCACTTGAGTTTGCAGCGAAATTCAGATACATGATCATATTTACGAAGCCCAAATATGAATCTTATGCAAAAATTTTGAATTCTCTCAAGTTTGTTAAGTAGTTCTTGGGTTAAGTCGAGATAGCAGACATCAGCATAATCAAGCAGCGGGAGTAATAAAGATTCCGCCAGCTTAACTTTGGTAGCAATAGGCAGGAAGTTTTTTAGCCTACCGAGTGCTCTAGAAGATAGAAAAACTCTCCGACTTAATTCATTGATATGGGGTCGCCAGCAAAGCTCCTTATCTAACAAAACACCAAGATTTCTTACTTCGTCGCTGATCGGAATGATTGTCCCATCAAAATTAATCTGTGGCAAGCTCGACCAATTAAGTTTAGCAAGCATTCTGTGGCTGCCAATTATGGTAGCTTGGGTTTTGTCAGGATTAATACAAAGCCCAAAAGAGTTGCTCCAACGACAAATATGTTCTAGATCTAAGTTAAGTTGTACAATTGCTTTTGCCATATCATTGGCTGTAGTTTGTATGTAGATCTGCATGTCATCTGCATAGAGGTGATAGGATGAAACAAGTTGATTAGAGATAGAGTTAATGAAAATAGCAAACAGAAGAGGAGATAAAACGCCGCCCTGTGGAACACCGGCAGCTAAATCACACCATTGTGAGAGCTTATCATCAACACAAACCCGCTGCCGGCGATCAGACAGGTAACTATGAAACCAATCAATCACTGTTGGAGATATGTTAAGAGTACGGAGTATGGCGAGCATTATATCGAAATCAATATTGTTGAAGGCGCTACTAAAATCGAGTAGTAATAAAACAGTCAAGAGGCCCCTATCCATGCCATACCGGATGTCATCTGTTATTTTGATGAGAGTTGTAGATGTGCTATGGCCAGGTCGGAAGCCAGATTGGTAGGGATTCATTAAGGAATGGCGATTGAGGAAAGTACTTAGTTGACGATGAACCAGGCGTTCCAAAACTTTAGAGAGAAAGGGAAGGATGGATATTGGACGGAACTGAGAGTACTTACTCTATATCCTACTACTTAGTAGGATTAGGTTTTTTAGGAATAGGTATTACTTGAGCTACCTTCCAAGATGCTGGGAACTTACTAGAAAGTAAAGATGCATTTAGGATGTTGGTTAACAAAGGCGTAACGACATCTAGTATAGGGAGAATCATTCTTCGACTAATGCCGTCGCATCCGACAGCGTTTGAGGTAATAGATTTGATAGCACTCTTAACATCACAATCAGTAAATTGATTAAGATAAAAGGGAGCATGGTTTGGAGTTGATACACAAGAAAGATTTCGTAAAGTGTTTGATTTAATTAGCGTGTCAATAACGGCTGTAGTTGAGAAGTGTTGATTGAGAGCATCAACGTCAAAGTTATTGGAGATAGAATGCAATGATGTCTTACCAACTCCCAATGACCTAAGGAATTTCCAAACTTTTGAAGGATTATCATCACTGACTTTTTAGAAGCTACATAGTAAGCCAATATTTGATCGTCGTCGTTTGGTTGATTTATAATCTGAGCACACTTATTGATTAAAGATGAATCTTCTTTCCTTTTTTTGATGTGCGATTTGGCAATTTAAAGTTTTCATTTTGTTGCATAGACAAACTCACTTGTGCATTTGACACTGATGACAATTCACTATCAGCCAATGACAATGAACCTGTTTCTTGCGTTTCGACTTGGGATGATTTATGAGACTGAAATATTTTAAATCTTTTGTTAGTCTATAGATACCCATGACTACAGAAGAATGGCTTAAAATTGCAGAAGGATATGAAATAAATTAGCAATTCCCGCACTGTATCGGAGCACTTGACGGTAAATATATCATAATCAAAGCTCCTGGGCATAGTGGCAGCACATATTTTAACTATAAAGGCTCACACAGCATTTGTCTTAATGATTGTTGTGGATGCAAATTATAAAATACATGAATATACATGAATTGTGGTAACATTGGCCGTTCTGTGTCCATTTCTATGTCCGATAAATCTGAAAGATCTTGACTCATAGGAGATACGTAATCAGAACACACTCGAGGTGTTTTAGCAGACAGTAAATCTTCTTTCATCTTCTTCAGTTCTTGGTTTTAGTATAGCACAGCGCAACCCCACATTTTTCGCATTTATTGTGAGTCTTCTTCTTCAAGTGCTTCTCCAACTAGTGAAGGTTGGCTACCAACTTCTAGAATTGTCTGTCCTTAGCGAGTCGAAACAATTTGGATACACTCTCTATTCCAGTCCACTCTCGGTATATTGTGAGTAAATCCATATATACACTTACACAATACACTTTGGGAACTTGCTTCTAATTTTTTATCAGACCATTGGGGCCAGTGCCCAATCTAGTTTTGCCGTACTGCTATTGGAAGTGCATGCTGGGCAGGTCCTTTGTATTTTTTTGGCTTGTATCTTGTTCTCCCGCAAACGGCGACTAGACATACTAGGCTTTATGCCCAATTTACAAAGAGTTACTGCAACATCCAGACGAAAATTTGCAGACAATAAACGTCATGAAAAGTCTTTGTCATTAGAGACTTATAAAGCAACCATGCGTTTGCCATTGTGAGATCCAAATAGTGGTAGAACACATGTATGTATTTGCCATTGTTTGCTACGCAGTTGTATGTTGTAAATCCTCATGATGCTGTCTATTAGGTCAACACCACCCATGTGGCGATTGTACTCTCCTACAACATTTGGTCGTTTTATATTCACGTTCCTGGAATTTTGTTTATCCCATATGCGAACATCAGTTTCAGGCTGTATTCCAGCAAAAGTAGAAGCTAGAGTGATAATTTTATTGTCTTTCTATGCACACATTAGATATATCAGTGCCGTTGAGGTCAGATACGTATTCTTCATCCGAACAAGTAGAATTGATCTTATTTTTATGAATTTATATATAAATTATGAAATGTTCGACTCGATGTGACAAAAAAATGTTCGCGCTGCTTGCTAGGCGAAGAGGAATGAATATGAATGGTACTCACAATTTTCGTTACTCGTTCATATTTCGCGCGGGCCCACTGATATTATACTCGTCAGAATATTCAAAACACACACACCTATCTACATTATTTACATTTTATTTATACTCAATTATTAATAAATTTGTACGGTAATATATGTTGCCGTCGTTATCAGTGCCTTAATCGGCACTATGAATATTTACAAAAAAAAAACAAAGATTGAATTTATAATATTTTAATTGCAGTAAACTATAGTTTATTAGTGTGGATTTTATTTATGGAATATTACATCGTCAAGATGTCTTCCATCACGGCGAATGCACTCTTCAAAACGGACTATCGAATTTGCAAAGACGCGCCGCAGAATTTCAACTGAAATGCCCCTCACTTGTGTCGTTATTTTCGTCTTCAGACTCTCCAAATTTGTAATACGGGTATTATAAACCTTTGCTTTGAGATAACCCCATAAGAAAAAGTCAGCTGGGGTTAAGTAAGTAGAGCGATCTAGGTGGCCACGATGTCTCCAAAGTGACTTATGATTTTTCCTGGAAACAACGCTCTTAGTGAGTCCATGGTGACCCTATCTGTGGGGGCTGCTTGCTGAAACCATACACCTGACTCATTAACATCCTCGTCTTTCAGCTGGGGTACAAAAAAAGTATCAATCATGTCGATATAGCGTTCGCTCGTGACTGAAACCGCTGCACCTCGGTCATTCTCTCGGACATACTTGTTTAACTACATCCCCCACATGTTAAAAACCATGTGGAAGGCCCTAAAGTTCTAACCGTTGCAATTAATTCAGAGCAACATTTCTGCCAATATGATGCTGATCCTCGAATATTTCTCATAGTGAGGTGCATGTTATCCGCAAGTCCTTTGGGGTTTGCTCCCCATGATCTTGTCGCATCCTACATGACACAGGTACACTTGATATCACATGGCACGAAAATATTCAACAGTGGATAGAGCATAAAATAAATAATCATTTCTGTTGAACCTCTTGTCAACACTCATTACCCGGTTTTGGAAGTAGTCAAGGGGGGTACACGCATTGTCGCTTTCCTCGCCAAAGCAATTTTTGCCATTTGGAAAAAGAAAATACCAACACAATACCTCCATACGGCGTTCACGCTCCAAATTCAAGGGTGGTGCAGTTTTTTCAAAATTATTTTATGCCTGCTATGACCAATAGAGTGCTCAATAGTATATTATGTAGTATAAGTCCGGTGGCACCATTGTTACCCACCGCAGCATTCTGGGTCCAAATTCCAACAAGATTGGAATGGACAAAGGGACCAGATCCACCAGAACATAATAGTCTGGTATGGTACACTGATGGATCCAAAATGGAATCAGGTACAGGAGCGGGAGTATACGCGAAAGACTACAAATGTAGTAAAAGCTTGGGAAAAATGGCAAGTGTATTCCAGGCTGAAACATATGCCATAATAACCTGTGCTCAGGAGAACATAGATAGAGGCACCAAAGGCAAATCTATATATATTCTCAGTGACAGTCAAGCTGCAATCAAGGCCATCGCCTCCTTCAAAGTTGACTCCAGACTTGTCCTGGATGCCATTCAAACCTTGAATGGGCTTGGAAGGCATAACAGGGTACGATTAATGTGGGTCCCGGGACACGAGGGAGTTCATGGCAATGAAATGGCAGATGAACTGGCAAGAGAGGGCTCAACTAATAATTTTATGGGTCCGGAACCATGTGTAGGCATTCCGACTAGCCTCGTGAAAGCCACATTCAGGGATTTTGCAGACCGCAGTCAACAACAACACTGGCTGACTAGAATCGGTCTGGAACACTCCAAAAAATTTTTGGGATCCACGTACAAAGCACGAGGATCCATCTGGAACATGGGCAGGGGGCAAATACGCTACTTGCTTGGAGCCTTTACTGGGCACTTTGGAACCAACAACATGCTCATGAAGATGGGTCTAACCGCGACACCCATGTGCAGGTTGTGTGGGGAACATACAGAACGCATGGAACACCTACTGTGTACATGTGATGCATTGGCCAGGAGGCGAATGAATCTTTTGGGGGTAGGATATCCAACACCGGAAGACTACAGGCTCCTATCTCCATACCTCATTGTTAGGCTCATGAAGCAAATTTTCAATGAGATTGGAGAGGAGTGATTGCTATCTAGGGGAACACAAAAGATCCCATTGGGTCGAAGTGTCCGAGATATTTCTCGGCCCCAAAAATAAGATAAGATAAGATACCCACCGCAGCATTCTGGTTGATTAATATTTCTTTTTCCTCTTATTTAGAGTAAGTTGTACCCATCTTATATCATTCACGCGTCCCGCTACTTGAATATGTGATGCGCGTTATCGTTACTTGAATATGATGCGCCTTACACACTTGAAGTTATAATGAATGTTAGTTTTATAACTTTTATGTTCAAAAGCCATCTCTTGTTTCGTGCACATAGGCACACAGGAATCCCCTGACTGTTCTTAATCCGTACCGCCCGTCACCCGGGCCCCGGTAACCGATGAGAACCCTGTCGGTTTCTAGACGGTGGTTGCGCAAGGCAGGGTCGCCATGAGGTGTGCGGGGAGTTTATTGGGAGACAACTGATACACGTCTTGTCTCAATGATAGATTTATTACCACTACTGTCAGATTAATAATACCTTTATGTACACTCTACACGTTGTTTAGAATACAGTGTATAGATATTTGGAAGGTACATTTCAATAAAAGATCCCTGGTGAAAGGTATTTGATTTCGAACAATCCAATCCCAAATTTCTTGTAAAACGTGAATAGAGCACTGCAAAATGAAAATAAATGATATCATAACTATTTTGAGACTACGCTCTGGACATATTCCATCAACTAAGTTCGCGTTTCTCACGAAAATGGTACCGTCGCCAAATTGTAGTACATTTCATAAATCAGAGGACATTATTCATATTTTAACAGAATGTACTCGCAATTTTCAATTGAGAGTTCAGCTATTTGTAGTTTATGGTCTATCCACGTTGGGAGAGTGCAGCAATTGCTTGTTGTCATCTCCTTTGTCCGAAGTGGTCAATAAGCTTTGCTAGCTATATTATTAGTTTTTAGCACATTGTAATTAAGTAGTAATAAGTTAATATGATTTACGGGGAGACATTGTCGCTGGGCGGAAAAACCCTTTTTAATAAAGAAAAAAAATACTCTTTGTTTTATATGTTCAGCTGTTTGCCTATTACGATTATTAGGCATGAAAAGATTGATCGTAGAATGAATAAAGATTGATATGAACTGGTTCGAAAGAAATTAAATATTTAACTACTATTTCTGATAGCACGAGAGTAAAATTGCGACTATCAATACAAAATTTCAGCGCATTTGATGACCTTGAAATATTTGGCTTATCTAAATACTGCTTAAATCAGCAGGTATTGTACCAAAACTTCTGCCAGAAACTTCATTCGCATGGGCCATATTTTTCAAGAGCATATCTTCATGTCGATCCCATAATGATGTACTTATTTCTTTTTCTCCGCGTGGAGAAGCGCTTACTGTAGGTGAACTGTATCCTCTTATTTTGTGTTCTGCAATTATTTCTTTTGATATATCTGATATTGCATTAGCACCAGCCAATGCTGACATGAAATGTAATTTTTTGAAGCGGGGATCTAACATAGTTGCTTTGGCCAAAAAAATATTTTCTTGTAAAGGCACTAATCTAGCTTTAATATCATTTAATAAATCATTTTTTACTGACGCTCCAATAGCAGTTGATGTTTTAGTTTGTTCGATTTCTTGTTTTAATAAATTTGTTAGTGGTGTAACTCAACTAGCTGTGACATTATTCTCGGCACTCAAATATTCTGTTACTGTTTTAAATGGACTAAGAAGCGTAACTAAATCGCGAAACATTATTAACTGTTCAAAATTATGTACACTATTTGTTTTCATTTTTATTTATACATTTTTATGAACTAATTTGATATACACTTATACAGTTTAATTACTAAAGAAATATGCAATCACACGAAGGACGTGTACTCGCGTCGGTGACGTGCAGCTAAACTTACTCTATGGCGTAGTAGTGATGGGCGTTCAAATTAGGGATGCGCCTTAACATCCTCCCCTGCCTTGAAAGCTCCTATCAAATCAATAGACATACGCAGTCGACTGCTCTCCTTAATATTCCTTTCGCCGTTTGAATTTCCATGACGCGACATGCTCCATCTGAGCTAGGATGCACCTTTATGATTCTTTCCAGTGGCCATTTCAGCGGCAGGGCCATTTCCTGCTTAATCAGTACAAGTTGCCCATGATATTTAAGAAAATAATAGTATTTTAATAATATTTGATTACATTTCAACTATGCATAAAATGCACTATCAAGCTGATTGATTGCTTTTTATATTCTCATGGAGATTTAATAAGAAAAACCTTTCCAAACTTTTTTATCCGCCAAAAAGTGTCAAAGTTGCCAGGTTTCGCAAACACCATTACTAAGTTTGACAAGAAAACTGCAATTTATCTTCTACCTGTGATGACAGGAGAGAAAGAATGTATGAAAAAATTAATTGATGCTATTGAATTTTATAGCCGTTGGTAGATTCTTCAGGAGGATCCTTGATAGACACGGAAACCTCCCCACTGCAACCCAGTGTGTTTGAAGAAGTTCCTGGCTCTTCCAGAGGAATATTGGTCATGTCAGCAGCCAAATAATCCACGTCAGAAAATAAATGTCGGTCAAATGGGTAAATTCCCGTGCATTTGAACCCAGACGCCGCAATGTCAAGCCGAGCTACTTTTGTGAACGCTCTACTGACCAAACAATAGCAATATCGTAGTCAGTTATCCGAGATCCAGCGTTTGTTCTCGTCCACACGTCGCATCGTTGGTTAAAGGCGTCTTTAAATGGCTTCATGAATGTTCTGTCCAGCGGCTGGAGAGCTGTGTGTGGTGGTGTACTTATCAAATGAATGTTGTTATCTCGGCAAAAATTGATGACTGCCAGTGTCTTGTGGCTACGATGTCCATCCAATAGAAGCAGGACAGGATTGTCTTTTGTTGGATGTGAGTGTTTTACGAATACTAGCTGCAACCATTTTAGGAAGAAATCACAATTCATCCAGCTTTTTGGCTGAGCCACACCTACACTTCCAACCGGAGCATTAATCATGAGTCGATTATTCATCCTTTGCCTGGGGAAGACAAAAAATAGCGTTATGAAATATCTGGAACGCTCATGCAAAACAAGATTGTTATATTTTTGCTCCTCTCAGCAGAAGTGAGCTCTCCTACTTGTCGGAGAGCCTTCAGAGCAAGAACTTTTGGATGCTTGTGAACGCAGCTGACTCCGGATTCATCACCGTTATAAATATTGGCAGGTGAAAATTTGTACTGTGTCAATAGTGTTTCAAGATTGTCATAATAGAAATCAACTTGTGGTTTGTGTTAAACCCTACAGCCCGCATCATGCTTGTCAACTCTGGTGTTCTCAACGAAAGGTCAGGATGTCTCCGCATAAAATCGTAGTAAAAATGCTTCCCAGCAATACCTTTATATTTGTTAAAGCTGTGAGGGATCTTCAGCCAAGTCAAAGGCTAACTTTAAAAACTCCTTTTTCTTTAGCGGCATACATCTATTACACAAATCTTTTACGTGGTTTACTAAAACTTGTTCGTACTCGGATGAGAAGGTGTTGTCTAGTCTGCACTAGCTCCAACTGAAACAACGTGGCAGACTGTTTAGTCAGTAAATAGGTTTTCATGTCATTTATAAGATCTCTGGAAGTATTATAATTAGATGCAAAACGTAATTTGGCATGTGAGGATATGCGAGTTTTAAGAACAAAGGCTATTAATAATGGTTCATGTTACTTTTTAATGTTTTGGCTATAAAATTCAATAGCATCAATTAATTTTTTCGTACATTCTTCCTCTCCTGTCATCACAGGTAGAAGATAAATTGCAGTTTTCTTGTCAAACTTAGTAATGGTGTTTGCGAAACCTGGCAACTTTGACACTTTTTGGCGGATAAAAAAGTTTGGAAAGGTTTTGTTATAAAATCTCCATGAGAATATAAAAAGCAATCAATCAGCTTGATAGTGCATTTTATGCATAGTTGAAATGTAATCAAATATCTTTTTTTTTTTATTGCTGTAGGACAGCAGACAGGCTGACGGCCCGCTTAGAATTTAGCAGTTACCGTCGCCTATGGGTGTTTGCAACGCCAGTGTCATCGCGAACACGCTGCTGCCCCATAAGGTTACAGGAACTTGGGTCACTAATGCCGGAACACAACACAAGGTTATTATGGCGGCATACTTAATTATATTACAGAATACATGGGATAGACTAGGGGTGTATTTTTCTAGGTTACACTTAATGGCTGTTACTGAACGCCTAGAAGTTTTCCTCAATTTACTCATGCATGTTCCAAACTCTTTCATTGCATCATGGAATTTTGATACATATTCATTTATCTTTAGAAGCTTCGGAGTATGTTCTTCAATTAAAGTTGATATTGACTCAGTTTCAGTCTCAGTCAGTTTTGCTACAGACACTAAAAAGAAAAAAGACATATTTGCTATTCTGTCATAAACTTTCCATTGTTACTTAAATTCTAAATTTATAATATGACATTTCAATAAACAAGCATAAAGTAAGAGAAAAAAGTTACCTCCTCCATGTGCCTATTGATAGTGGCTTTTGTGCTGTAGGTGATTGAGGAGTCCTTTTTAACTGTGTATAGGGACCCTCCAATGTAAACATTTCTAGTCTCGCCTTCCTCTATCTTTGTCTCCCCTGTTTCAAGTCCCCTGACGGACACAATTTTGAGCCCTTCCGTTGCTGGGTAACTTATTTTATAGCCCTCCAGGATCCCAGTTAAGAGTTCGGCACGATCTATCTTCCTCATTCTTTTAGCTACCTTCATGCCGTATAGCATGTAGCTATTAACTTGTTTGTTGTAGAAGAAAATTCCTTTCTCTGCTGACATGTCCACTACAGTGCCATCAGGTAAGCAATAAGTTAGAGGGCCCAGCGAAGCACTTCCAGGGTTTGTGTGACAGAAACAATAAAGGAAACTTATGTAATGCATGTTTGGGCTATCGGATGATGTCAGCCTCTGTATTAGGGTCCTAGCCATTAGTGCCATTTGCTTTGAGTTACCGCCTAAGAACTTTCTTATGTATACGTTTTTCCAGACAAAGTCACCGTTCTTGATCTTCTCACGTAATGCCTGCATGTTCCTTAAGTAGTAGTAATACATCTCCCTTATTGTTTCTTTCACGTTGAAATGTCTTATCATCCTATGGTTCTTGCAAACCACATCATCAGAGAAAGTGCGCAAATTAGAGTGCGATATGTGAACCGGTATTGTCAGACAGGTTCCAGGCAGCAATATGTCAAGCTTAGGGTCCAAAGTAACCTGGTACTTTCCAGTTGTTACATATTCCGAATTGGATTGGAACCTAAATTTTCCGCAGTTTTATCCTTCTGATAGGGATCCAATGGTTGAGAATTGGGTGATACTACATGCCAGGAATTTATATGGAAATCTATCAACGATTTTCTCTATTTGCCTGTCATTTTGTATGCTCCTCACATCGTTGGTTTGTTGGTATTCGTAGTTGATTTGTTTAGCTATTTCTTTTAGAAGTGACATCAGGTCGTGAATTGTTGTGAAATTACTAACAATCTCGATTAGGACCTGTCCATTGTAAGCATATTTTCCGCGCATATCACCATACTTGAAATTCACCACCTGATTTCCCATCTTAATTGTTCTAGATATCAACTTCTTGTTGTAGACCTGGACCTCTCTTCCCTCCCTGGGGTCTGGACAGATGGTCATTAACCCCCTCTTGTGTTCTAATGTGGCAGTCTTTTCGAATAGAGCTCTTGCCCACAAAAACTCTATTTCGTCGCTCACGATGACGGCCTCCAGCATTGCATCGAATTTCTTCTCATTTCTTCAATAGGGATGTTTGCATTTTTGCCCTCATAAATGATGCATGCAACGAGATTTTTAAATGGTCTCACCCATTCTCTTGTGCCCTGAGTTCCCATCTTCGTAAACCCTGTTACAACCAGGTTGTTGTGTAAGATCGCGTGTTTCATTTGAATCGTATTCTCCCCGCTAGAGGGCAATACAGGTAGATAGCGTTCCCTCGGATCTAGTGAGTTCATAATTATTCTCACTTGCCTAGTGAGGGGCATGTTGTCTTCCAACCTCACGTTTATTTTCTCTCTTAGTTCAGCAACGGCAGCAGTTGGCAGTGATGGGTTTGGGATTAAATACATAGACTGCAACATAAAATATTAAAAAATATTGTTTCCCTAAATATCAAACATAAATTTGCTGATGATGAAAGCAGTCTTTTTAAACACTGCAAGATTTTACCTGTAGAAATTCAATTTTAAAAAATGATACTCAAGGAAAACTTTTTTAATAAAAAAATACAAACTAAAATGAAGCACGCTGTATATACTCGGGCCGCTGCTCAAAACCGGTTTGCTATTAGCGGCGCGAAGAATATGTACGGCAAGCGCACAACTACCTACTTAGTTCCAAGATTATTAAACGATTTACCAACAAATATAAGAGATAATATAACCCAAAAAAATATTAAAGCCTCACTTAAAAAATACTTTTTAGAGAAATTGTAATCTAAATTTACTCAGTCATTTGAACGTGCGTAGATTTAAGTTTCGATGGCATTGTACAAACCTTAGTGGTTTTTTGTGCTATTATTTTATTAAGCCAATGTAATAACTGTGAATTTGATAAATAAATTAAAAAAAAAATAATCATTCATCAATCATTTATGAATAAATCACATATTGCGATGGGCACATGGTTATTATTGGACATTATACTTTGAAAAGTCGATACAGTCGAATCTTAAAGTACCTCTTCGACCCCGCGAGGGATTCGATGTCACTTTTTATTGTAAAACTAATGTTATCCATATGTGGCCAATAAAATTCTCCGTTTCTGTTCCTCATAAATTTAACATACATACCAGTGTCATCAATAATATCCAATACTTTTCCAACATAGTATTTGTTGGTTTTTGGCCCATAAAATTTAACCAAAACGTAAGTATTATCAACCCGAAGAGTTTCACATTTTTTCACTGTATTTTAAACATTTTGTTCTTCAAAATCTTCACATGATTCTGATTCCGATGGTATAAAACATTCACCTTCAGAAGTATCACTTATGAAATAACTGTTACTATTTTCGCTATTGTAAACGGTTTATGTAGGTAACAGAGTACCATCCGCCGTCGTAGCAAACATTATAGAAATATTTCCTTTGGATGTATTCATTATACGTTCCGGATATTTTACCTTAAATTTAAAAATACTATTTGTTGAACCAGGATTATCTGAGAGATTGGTCTAATCATAATTTAAAATATTTTTAGACGGTATATTATGAAGAGAATTGCGTAAATTTTTAAAATAATTTTCAACGTCATCAGTATTAGTAGAAGCGCGAACTCTTTTAATGTTTTGCACGGCTCTTTCTATTAACATTTCTTTATGGCGGGTCAAAAAATTTTAACCCACCACTTTCCAGGAAGGTTGTCACTAAACAAATGCCCCTTATTATTCAAGTAAGTGCGGACGATGAGCCTAAGTTCCAATCTTGATACAGGTAACCCAAAATCTGCTGCCGCGGTGAGTACTTTTATTATGTCTAATGAAAATACAGTAGAGCCTTGATAATCCGAACTAGCAAAAACTAACCCCTGATCGGACTCACGAAGCGTTCGGATTATAGTATGTAAGGAGAAAAAAAAACATTTTTATTCTTAAAATAGTGTTTAATTATATACATAGTTTAAGAGGTACAGTAAGCAACGAGCTGGGCTTTACATATTGACCTTGGGAACGCTCTTATTACAAGCAGCGTAAGGACTACAGTCGTAATGCAAATAAAAAGCCCGGCTCGTTGCTTACCGTACATTTACATAATAATTAGGTACCATAAAATACGTAAGGTGTAAATTGTCTATTTAGTCATAAACTGATCTATTTTAGTTTGGCGAGTCCTGTTGATGGACAAGAAAAAAGCTTTGTCCCTCAAGTTACGTAGCATCATCTTTTCCGATAAGGACAGGTCATTTTCTTCAGCCCACTCCAAGCAAGTGTTCAAAGATGATATGGCTTGTGAATGAGTAATTTTCTTGACATTTGAAGCAAAATAATCTTCAGCTAAAGACTCGTCATTCTCTTGCGTTATTTGGGTTA
Source organism: Malacosoma neustria (assembly GCA_963693495.1). Taxonomy (NCBI): domain Eukaryota; kingdom Metazoa; phylum Arthropoda; class Insecta; order Lepidoptera; family Lasiocampidae; genus Malacosoma; species Malacosoma neustria. The sequence continues at coordinate 9,152,107 of OY856391.1, read as the reverse complement.
TGATCTCATCATCAGTTAAAGGATCTGTGCAATTCTCCTCTTCACTCATTGTTGAAGTGTAAAAATTCATAAGATTAAATATAAGTTGTCGTATGTAGTTCTAACTTTTATAACTAGATGGCGTTGTTCGAAAATTGTAACTTGCTGAATCGCGCTATCTTTTCCCTGCATTCAATTTGTGTAAGCGAACGGGAATTTTTGTATGTAGGGAGAAATTCAGAAATACACTGAATTATAACAGTCTACTTTTTGGTTTTTTTGTTCTCCAAGAAGTGATGAAAACATTGGTCCTATCGAGATCGGATATCTCGGTGAGGTTTTTTGAGCATCATACTTGCGGATAGTGGATCGCTATCACAAACTCGCAAGTACCAACAGTGGCCGACGGGTGCTGTATCCAGCCAGCATCGTCAGCTTCGGACCGCATCTTCAGAGGAAGACATCGGTCAGGAAACCATCATCCAGATCAAAGGTGTCCGGAGACACCTGCGCAGCAACGACGCCCCAATCCAAGGCGTGTCGTGTCACCGTGGGCGGAGCCAGTCCAAGTTGCAGGGAGCAACCGAGCTGAAGGAAGCCACGAGTGAAGGTCAACCATACAGTCCACATCATCAGTCAAGTTATCAGTTTAGTGAGTGAAGTGTCAAACGTCAATCAAATTGACGTCAAGTGAAAAGTGCATTCTACTCTGGATTGCAGTATAATATGTGAGTCAACAAAAACTGTGAGTATTTTTATTTGTCACTGTCAGGAATCACACAATTATCATTGGGACTTTAACTTTTAACATAGTTTGCTTAGAACTTTAAAAAATTAATGCATGTTCAGTTTAGACTTAGAATAATTCCTTAAAAGTGTTTAGACGGGGAACCTATGCCCAATTTTTCTTTGATCTATAAATAATATCTCAAACACTTAGAAAATTTTGAATAATTTATATTAAGAACTTTAAAAATTTATGAATGTTAAATTTAAACAGAATAATTCTTTATAAGAGTTCCGGGTAACCTACGCTCAATGTTTATCTGAACAAATATTTCAAATACCTTTTTAAATTTTGAATAACTTGTGCTTAGTAACTATTGTTTAGAATATTACAACATACAAATATGCAGGCCCTCATAAATTTTCAAGTCGATTTATATTCTCGCATAAATAAGGCAAGAACTAATTTTAAAAAATCTCCTAAAGATCGCATTAGTAAACAAGTTTACATAGAGAATAGAATTGAGTCAATAGACCAATTATGGCTTGAATTTTTATCAGGCCACAAGGAGTTAATGAAAACTTGTGACCCTAAAGACTTGCAAACCACGGATTATATTAAAAACGAAATTTATGATAAAACCGAAGAAATTTATTTGGACCACAAAGGCGAATTAAAGGAGTATCTTAATCAATTTAGTCACAAGGATTCATCTCAACTCGATGTAGATAAATCCAATCCAATTCACAACATCAGCATGAAATTACCCAAAATACAAATCCCATCATTTTCTGGTGAATATTCTCAATGGTTAACGTTTAAAGATTTATTCACTTCATTAGTTATAAAAAATCACACTTTGGACAATGTTCAAAGGTTACATTATTTAAAAGGGTATCTCACGGGAGATGCTGAGCAATCAATTAGACATATACCAATAGAAGGAGCTAATTTTAATAGATGTTGGGAATTGTTGAAGGAAAGATATAATAATAAAAAGTACATTTGTCATAACATTTTGAAAACATTATTCAGCCAAAAGAATATGACAATGGAATCAGCCGATAGCTTGAAATTTCTTGTAAATACTACTAACGATTGTTTAGCAACATTAATTAATTTAGGGATAGATGTAAAGTCTTGGGATGTATTAGTCATCCACATTCTAACTTTAAAATTAGACCCCGAAACACGCCGGCAATGGGAATTTCATGTGACATCAATCATTTCATCAGACGAGTTGCCCACCTATGATCAGTTTCAAGATTTTGTGAGTAAAAGATATAGAGCCATAGAATTCATTAATACAAAATCTAGTGTTACTAAAAATCAACATAACAAAATTAATACCTTTCATGTCAGCAGCACATCTTGTCCATTTTGTTCGGAAATTCACAAGTTAAGTGCATGCAATAATTTTCACAAGACCACAGTCGCTAATCGGCGTAACTTTGTTATGAAAAATAATATTTGTTTTAACTGTCTGGGAGCAAATCACTCTGTAAAAGAGTGCAAGTTAACTCGTTTTAAATGCAAGGAGTGTAATCGAACCCATCACACTCTCCTTCACCCCACAACGGGTAACAGTAAAGCTGAAGGTGGTCAAAGCACTAATCAAAAAGAGGGCTCCACCTCGTCAGCTGATCCAACACCACTTGTTTCATGCTTTTCTTCTGAAAAGGTACAACAAGTGTTACTAGCTACAGCGTTAGTAAAGGCTCGGTCGAAGGATGGCACGGATTACATAATCCGAGCACTTCTCGATCAGGGTTCTCAAGGTTCATTTGTCACCGAAGCAACGGTACAATATCTAGGTCTGAAAAAGATACCAACAACAAACAAAATTAGTGGATTAGGCAAGTCAAAAGGCTTAATCTCAAGGGCAGCGGTAATCATAGATATCAGGTCTCAAATCTACCCAAATGTCAACATATCAGTAAGAGCTCATGTCCTCAAAAGCATCACATCAATGCTTCCATCTAGTAAAGTTGAGTTAGTAGATTGGAAAGAACTAAAGGATTTAACCTTGGCTGATCCACATTACCACTCTCCAAATAAAATTGACATTTTATTGGGTGCAGAGGTGTACAGCCAAGTATTGAGGGATGGAATCTTGAAGGGTCCGCACGGTACTCTAGCCCAAGCAACAAGCTTAGGCTGGGTGTTATCAGGTGCCACAACAACTATAACTTTTAATGCATCTAAATCAATCCATACGATGCATTGTTGTTTAGAGGAAAATGATGCACTGAAAAAATTCTGGGAATTAGAATCAGACATTCAAATGCCAAGAGAGAAGCTCTTGACTAATCAAGAAAAATATTGTGAAGAATATTTTGAAAAAACACTTACCAAGGATAGCGATGGTAGATACATCGTTCGTTTACCATTTAATACCGATAGTCCAGAGGTGACGTCGTCTCAGGAAATAGCTGAAAAAAGATTAAAATCATTAGAAACAAAGTTAAGTAAGAATGAAACATTAAAAACAAAATATCAAGAAGTTATAAATGAATACTTATCTTTAAATCACATGGAAATAGTACCTAATGAAGAAATAAAAAATAAAAAGGCAGTTTACTTACCACATCACCCCGTAATAAGGAATGATAAAGAGACCACGAAGGTGAGAATAGTGTACGATGCATCCTGTAAAGGTAAAAACAATAAATCATTAAATGATCATCTATTAATTGGACCTACCTTGCAGCCGGAACTCAGGCATATTATCATGCGTTGGAGATCTGCTCCAATCTGTATTTCGGCAGACATAATCAAAATGTACCGTCAAGTAAAAACACACAGCGATGATAATGATTTCCAAAGAATACTTTGGAGAGATGAACCAAGTCATGCAATCACACATTATCGACTTACCAGAGTCACTTTCGGTACAGCGTCAGCTCCATACCTTGCAGTTAAGGCACTTCAACAAGTGGCTCGCGACTATGGTGCTGAATATCCTGCTGCTGCTGAAAGAGTGCTAAGCGATTTTTACGTTGATGATTTTATGAGTGGTTCACAAACTTTAGAGGAAGGAGTTAAAATATTTAATGAAATGAATGAACTATTAAGCAAGGCAGGATTCAAATTACAAAAATGGAATAGCAATAATGATAAACTAGTAGAAATAATGAAAGGAGAAAACAAGGATATCAAGGAAGGATTGGAAATAAAGCAAAATGAATTAATCAAAATTTTGGGACTTACCTGGAACAGAACCCGTGATGAATTTCAGTATTCTGTAAAGCTGCCGCCGCTCTCAGCACCTGTAACAAAAAGGAAAATTATATCAGATGTATCGCGGTTATTTGATCCATTGGGATGGATAGCACCATGCATTATAAAAGCAAAGGTTTTTATACAGCGATTATGGATAGCTGGGACAGGATGGGATGAGAAACCACCAGTTGATATATTAAAGGATTGGTATACTTACCGTGACGAGCTAGCTCAACTGACAAAATTTTGTATTCCCAGGTGGTTGCACACAAATTCGCATGATGCGGTTGTAGAATTACATGGCTTCTCAGATGCATCCACTATCGCCTACTCAGCTGTAACATACTTGCGTGTAATAAATGCATCAGGAGTTGTCCATGTCAGCTTAGTTGGTGCTAAAACGAGAGTAGCCCCTGTAAAGCAAGTTAGCATACCACGATTAGAGCTATGTGGGGCTGTATTATTAGCTAAGTTGTTGGTGGAGGTTGCTGGGGTTCTTAACATTCAGAAAACCAAACTTAGAGCTTGGACGGATTCCACTGTAGTGCTTGCCTGGCTGAGTAAACATGCCAGTAACTGGAAAACATTTGTAGCCAACAGAGTAGCGGAAATACAAACGACTCTCGAACCTTGCCAATGGTCCCACGTCTCTACAAAGAACAATCCGGCTGATTGTGCATCACGTGGTGTCTGCCCAGCGGATCTTGCTACGTTAGACATATGGAAATTTGGTCCGAGGTTTTTATGGGAGAAGAAAATTACATACCCCAAATTGAAAGATAATCATACTCTCGAAGAGGAATCAATAAAGGTTCACGTCGGCACTACTGAGGAATCGATTCTGGACAAATATTCTTCGCTTACAAAATTAATTCGTCTCGTAGCATATTGCAGAAGATTTGTCACAAGAAATGATTCACGAGGAAATAAGGGAACAAAGTATTTAAATACGTTTGAATTAGACGAAGCGTTAAATACTTGTATAAGACTGGCTCAAGCTACAGTATTCAACCAGGAATTAAAGGAAATCCAAGCCTATGGGCAGGTCCAAAGGAAACAGTCAAAGCTATTGTCGCTCACGCCCTTTCTTGATGAAAGAAAATTACTTAGGGTGGGCGGTAGAATCTCACATTCTCCGGAACCAGAGAACATTAAGCACCCAATTATATTGCCAAACAAATCAGCTTTAACAAATTTAATTGTCGCCCATGCGCACAAGAAAACACTGCATGGGGACGTACAACTCATGCTTAATTACTTAAGATCAGCTTACTGGATAATTGGGGCGAAAAATCTCGTAAGGCATCATGTGCGTAAATGTATCACATGTTGTCGTCACAAGGCTAGGAGTCAAACTCAGCTTATGGGGTCTCTACCGTCAGTTCGGGTCACACCTGCTCGACCATTCCTGAATAGTGGAGTAGACTACGCAGGCCCAATTATGTTGCGGACTTCAAGGGGTAGAGGACATAAGGGGTACAAGGGCTATGTATGTTTATTTGTCTGTATGGTCACGAAGGCTGTTCATATCGAAGCAGGTAGTGACCTGACATCAAGAGGTTTTTTAGAGGCATTTAAACGTTTTGTGGCTAGGCGTGGGCATTGTGCAAACTTGTACAGTGATAATGGAACAAATTTTGTGGGAGCGTCTAAAGAACTTAAGGCTTTGTTCGACGCAGAGAAATCAAGCATGATTCGAGAGGTAGCCGATGGTCTCGCTTTACTGGGAACAAATTGGCATTTTATACCACCCAAGGCTCCAAACTTTGGCGGATTGTGGGAAGGGGGTATAAAATCAACCAAATATCATATAAGGCGAATAATTGGCGATTCTACGTTGACATATGAGGAGATGACCACCCTTCTGAGTCAAATTGAGGCGTGTCTAAACTCTCGCCCATTAACTATTATCCAAAATGATCCAGATCAATCCGTACCTCTGACACCAGGTCATTTCTTAATAGGGGAATCCTTAGTAGCAGTGCCTGAAGTGACCTATAAAGGTCACCATCTAAGCTCTTTGAAGCGCTGGCAACTTACACAACTAATGCTTCAACACTTTTGGCGGCGATGGTCGAATGAATATTTAACGCATCTCATGCACCGTTATAAATGGTCTTATAAAGTTCCAGAACCTAAGGTGGGGGACATCGTTTTGGTGAATGAGGACGATTTACCTCCATGTAGATGGCTTTTTGGCAAAATTATTGAAAAACATCCTGGTTTAGATGGATTAACTAGAGTGGTATCTCTAAAATGTAAAAATTCTATTATTAAACGTCCCACTTCTAAACTTTGTATTCTACCAATTAGTGAATAAGTTGATGTTAATAAGTCGTGTTAGAAATTTATTGTATTAGCGCAAATTGTTATGTAAAAAAGGGAAAATTTTAATGTATTTATTGTGCCTGCCAAAGATTGTATTTATATCACGGTGGGCGGTTATGAAGGACATTATGTCCTTGGTGGGCGGAATGTTGAAGTGTAAAAATTCATAAGATTAAATATAAGTTGTCGTATGTAGTTCTAACTTTTATAACTAGATGGCGTTGTTCGAAAATTGTAACTTGCTGAATCGCGCTATCTTTTCCCTGCATTCAATTTGTGTAAGCGAACGGGAATTTTTGTATGTAGGGAGAAATTCAGAAATACACTGAATTATAACAGTCTACTTTTTGGTTTTTTTGTTCTCCAAGAAGTGACGTAAACACTCATGGACAAGAAAGTGGAAATGGTTTCTTCTGTATAACCACGATTACGTAAAAGACTGAGCGGGAGATCGTCTTCTACGTCGAAGTCATCATTTTCTTCTGATCTATCTTCTGTTGAATTTATTTTTTCAGGCTAAAGAGGCTTCCAAGATTTTTCGATAAGAGACGATGATACATGATCCCAACATTGCGCTAGCGAAAAAATGGCGTCTTTAATTGTGACGCTTTTTATAACATCATGCAAGGTTAAAGCTTCATCGGCTTCTTGCTGCACGAACATTTGAATCAGGAGTTTCTTTTTGTAATTTATCTTGACATTTTGGATTACGTTTTGATCCATAGGTTGGATCAAAGGCGTACAATTTGGAGGCATGTACAGTACAGAGAAGTTGCCGTCTTCTGTTGTCAAATCTTCAGCATTTGGATGTCCAGGGGCATTGTCTAAGAGTAGCAATGCTTTTTGTGGCAGTCCCATTTTTTTTAAATGGCGTTTGACTTCAGGAACAAAATGGCCTCTAAACCACTCGAGAAAAATATCTCTGGTTACCCAAGCACGCCTCTGCCCTTCATAATGCACTGGTAATTTTACAGATCCAAAAGATCTTGGCTTTTTTGCCTTCCCCACAACTAGCAATGGTAATTTGTGATTCCCTGTAGAGTTTGCGCAAGGCATAAAAGTTATTCGCTCTTTAGACACTTTCGACCCAGGAGCGCTAGTTTCAGCAGAAGAGGCTAAAGTTTTGTCCGGCAGAACCTTCCAAAACAATCCTGATTCGTCGGCATTGTAAATTTGTTCAGGGCAAAGGTTCTTTTCTTTTATCTCGTTTAGGAATTTTTCTTGGAATGGTTGAACAGCTTCCGTATTGCTAGAGACTTTCTCACCTGACACTTTCAGCTGACGTATGCCATGACGTTTTTTAAAATTATCAAGCCATCCTCTACTTGCAGAAAAATCGGAACCTGTTAGTTTTTTATGGAAGAATCTCGCTTTTTCCATTACGACCTCACCAGACAATGGAATGTGGCGTCGTCTTTGTTCTAAAAACCATGTGAACAGTGCTTCTTCTAGCACTGGATTCTCTGGTAATTTTAGAGTTTTTCTGAACCCTGGTCCTTTCTCAGTTTTAGCTATAAAAGATCTCAATTTTTGCTCATTTTTCTTGAGGTCTGTAATTGTTGATTTTCCAACGCCATACTTACAAGCAAGAGAAGTTGCCGACACTCCGTCCTTTAAACTGTCTAGTATGGTGCACTTTTCGGCTATAGTCAAAGTTTTATGTTTGCGTTTTGGTGTTGGAACCATCTTTATAACCTCAAAAAACACGCCGCGCACGAGTACAGAGCAGAAAAACGTGGAATGGACGCGCAACGTGGCAGTCGTAACTGCAGACTAATTAATAAACAACATAGCAGCGAGGCGAAGGCGAGGAAGTGGGGTGGGGTATGCAGTTCGGATTATAGCGACGTTCGGATTAGCCTGAGTACGGATTATCGAGGCTCTACTGTATTTCAACATCTGTATGTATTTTTTAAATATGTTTTAAAAAAGAGGTATTATAAAAATATATCTCTTATCACAACACAATAATTTATATGTAAGAGATCAATGGTAACTAGCTAGGTACCTCTGTTTCTACATTATTGTCTAAATGTCTTAGTCTTCAAATTCATTCAAAAATGTCTCTATTTCAGCTGCAGTGTATATAATCTCTTGTTTTCTATCCATATTTTCAGGTATTAAATTAGCACAGTCAGTATCATTTTCCTTTGCTTCGTTTTTTTCCGGTATACAGCCTTCATTTGCAGTTCGAGGTGGTTTTAACGATATATCCACGGAATTCAACTTTTCAGGTAGCACAAATTTATTCACACCAGTATTCATTGTTTCATTGTCTTTCTAAATTTTCGACTTAGCTGCTGCTACTTTTTCTCCATATCAAAAGTAATGCATTCAAAGTTATCTTCTGCCTTAGCCTTCATTATATCTTCTTTCATACCTCTCCTTAAATCTACAGCTCTCTTCACGTATATCTCTTTTTCTTCTTGATACTGCTTGCGTTCAAAATTTCAAATCTTGATAGATAGAGTGTCGCATGTGTCTTTTCGCAAACTCTTACATCTAAGATTGAAATTATCGTAGAATATACGTTTTAGCCTTTGATTATATACTGTCTAGATGGAGTGTTCCCCAACATTTGCAACAAAAATAACAGGCCTGATTTGAAATTCTAGTGTGAGTGTTACTCACTCAAGTATGCGACACTACTATTGTTCCTGCAATCGGTGTATCCGTGTCTAATGTTGCCAGCTACTGAATTACTTCCCGTAAAATGTATTTTGATTTTGAAGCAAGTTTCATTGACTATTGAAGAGATTGAGAGAAGATGTATAATTAAATGTAGTAAAAAAATTACCTATAGTTTGACCGAATCCCGTAGTATCAAGTAGCTTTTACCGGGATTTCGGCCATATTGACGTTACTTTTAAACGACTTCAAAAAAAAGTTCTGAATTCGATACGTATGTATGTAATTTTATCAGAATTGCGTCATATTTACATTTTATAATAGATAGACAGATATTATTTACTGTCATTGTCATGACAATCTATAAGGGCTTCCAAACATATATCTAAAATTTTATCGATGTATTTATGTATGTATATTTGTCTGCGCATATTTCCGAAACTATTGATCAGATTGTGACCGTTCTTTTTTTGTTGGCTTACATTTACGTCAACTTAGGTCACAGTGTAAGTTTCATCCAAATCGATTCAGTAGTTTTCAAGATATGGTCTAAACATGTAGTTGTGACGGCCGGGCTTATTAATACGCGCGGCAGTTATGGTGTCAATACGGTGTGGCTTATTTATTTTTAGTTATATATAGTCTGAGAATATATATAACTAAAAAATAATAATTTGAAAAAATTAAAACGACTTCAAAATTGCCCTCAGACACAAAAAAGTTAAAAAAAAACTTTCAACAATAACACTCAACCAATATGCTTTTTTATTTGTTATTATACTGCTGGATTCACGCTGGAAAGATTCTGTAGGATAAATAAAATAAAAACAGTAGTCTATTATAATCTAATCTTTTATTTACAAAAAATCAATTAATTGCCTTTTCTTTGGACTTGTTTCTTAAACAATTTACGTTTTGAGGTTACATCACTGTTCAAATTATCTAATTTAGAAATGTGATGACATCTTATAGTCTAATACTTATCTGCGACCAGTGTTATTAGGTTCACTTGATGCAAACGACCACATATATGTTCAGTTTGTACTTCAAAATAAGTAGTGTTACTGCCAATAAAATGTTTCATTATACTGGAGAGCATTTTTGTGTAATTACTGCTAGTCATCATACGCTTTTGTTTAAGAAACTTTCGTGTAACTGTTTCTGTAGTCATGCAGATAAAAAAAACATCTTGGGAACAATAAATTAAGCCACCTTTGTCACGTGCGCTAACTAATTTATGGTAGATTGTTGGCTTTCCATTTGCAAACAAAGATTCTATGCATGCATTATATTTAATTTGTCTACTTAGACACCTCACAACACAACCCGCAATGTAACCTACTATCTATTCTGTATATTCAGTTAATTGAGAATGCTCTAACAACCGTGAAATACTTTCTTCATTTTCGTTCATTGATATATTTTCATCCACATTTTCGCTCTCATCTTCATCATCTTAAGAATATATATATCACCTTGCTCGGTACCGCTTCCTTTTTTAATCTTCGACGTTTTTATTATTGACAAAATACGTCTTTATCTCGAAAATTATCAGAGCAAATGACAGTCGTTTTTGCAGGTTTCCACAGATCTTCTTCACGGCTTCGTCGTATTATGTCTACCCACCGATTTTTAATCTCAGGATCTTTAGGCATTCTGAAACAAATTAATTTTAAAATAAAAAAAATACCTACCCTACGCTATTATATTATTATAAGATCATATAGAGGATGTCGTAACGTAAGGATTTTAACGATACCTCATTCATCATCAGTTAAGGTATATACTAGTTATCACGGAAAATAGAAACTCACAAGCTTAAAATATACATTAACCATGAAAACATTACACTACTTTTTAGAGTAGCTGTGTAAATAGCATAATAATAGAAATAATAAATCCTTTATTGACTAAAATGCGTTACACTTATAAAAACAAACTATTTTAACGTAATTTTAATGTGCGTCATAATACTATATATCACGCGAACAAAGTCGCGAGCAACATTTAGTCTAAATGTAAGTTGGGTAAGCTTTACCCATATCAATTCCTCCAGCTCATAAAAATATGGTGGAAATTTTGCATTGAAAAGATGGCAACACTGATAATAATGTCAAGTGGCAGTTGTAAATAAGAACGTAAAAAAATAGACATTTTGTTATGAAATTTATTACGTAAATTATGAAATCTGGATTACTTACCGATGGTAGGAGACTTCGCTAGTTGTTTTTAAGCGTCCCTTGTAATTTCTGCAAACTTTTATCGCGCATCTCGTCATATAAGATCACTTTTTAAAATTTATTATTCAAGCGCTCGGACGTGCGTATCGCTTGTTGTCAAATTAGACACTGATAGACGGGTAGCGACTTAGAGGCCAACAGTTGGCTGATATATTTTTCGACGGATCCGCGCCGCCTACGCTCTATCTAGAGTGGTATATAATCTAAGGTTTTAGCGTTGAAAACGATACTGGCTTTTTTGATGTTTCGGGGTCGGTATTTATTATTTTATTGAATTCCTCTAAATATAAATCATATATAGCTTGTACAGTCATTTCTAGTTTAAGGAATTCTTCACACGTACTACAACCACACCACGTCGCAACGACAAAATGCTGTGAAGCAGTGGTTACGTGGAATTGTTTCGCTGCAGCTGTTTGTAGTTGCGTCGTGGTACCGACAAAATGTCGATGTGGTTGCGTTGTCGCCAGTAGTTGCGATGCGGTTACGTTGTGTGCAGACACAGTTCGACTCCGGTTTTCATAGCGGAAACACGTGTTGACTGACCAAACTCATGGAATTCAAAGAGGAGACTTTGTTATTGCTATATTTGCTATGGCTATTATTAAGACGGCGATGTGAGCGTAGTCGTCGATATAGAATTTATTGGATACATCCTTTATTGGAAAACAAAGTCAAAGCCAATTTCGTACTGATTATCCTATACTCAGAAGGTTCAAGAAGAAGTTTTATAAAAAATTTAGAATGAGCAAGAACACGTTTGACTACTTGTTAAAGGAACTGAATAGTGATTTGCAAAAAAGAGACACGGTCATGAGAAAAAGCATACCTTCTCTTGAACGTTTGGCAATGGCATTGAGATGAGTAAAACATTTTTATACCTAGTTAATCGTTATTGTCATACTTATGAATACAGGTGCAAATTAATTTATTGTCAATAAATAATTAATCCGAGTAAAATTATTGTTCAACTAGCCAATTTTGTGTGTACAAATATCCTTTCGTAGTATTGACATGTCTACAATTTATATATTAATCAATTAATAAATCCTTTATAATGCCAATGAGTTAATTTGCACCTATACCTATGGTAGAGAGGTTAGGGAGTCTAAACAAAGAGCGTATACATTTTTTTTTATTGTCATTAAAAAAATAGCAGAATAATTAATTAATCAATCTTCGTCAGAATGTCAGTTAGAATCGGATCATAATTTGAAACTTAAGAAGAGACGCTAGGTGGAAACTCTTGTACTGACAAATCTCGTGGCGTAATTGTAGTACGCAAACTGCTAAGCTGTGGAGAGCCTGTTTCCAAATCATGCATGAACTGAGACCTAGATGTACATGGTTGCTCAGACACTTGGTGTCCATGCGCTGGTGTCGTATACTCCTGTCCATAATAGTCTAAGATCCGGGATTATAAAATATACCCTCATCTGTTAATTAGATGAAACAATTTTTTATAGGCTGATATCAATATTATGAATTTATTAAACAACCTCTGCCACCATAAGTCTGCTGCAATTAATAATATTTAATTAATTAACAAATAATTTATTTATAATTTTTACCTTCTCATGTTAATTACATGTAGTAAGCTTAAATCGTCAGTATTTTATATTATATACCTTACTATAGTTGGCACCCATCGCTATGATTGCTATACTTACCTGCAGCCAGGTGAGGGAAGGTAGATAAATGTAGCTTATTTCCCTCACATGTTAATTATAAAATCCAAGTGCAATAATAAACGGCGTCGAATTCTAAACGTAATAATGTTTGGCTATCTTATAAAAAGCTGATGCAGCCAAAGATAACTAATAAAAATAAAAATTTACGGTGGCTATGGGAGCTCATTGTTAATTAATATTAATTGCAGCAGACTTATGGTGGCAGAGGTTGTTTTCATAAATTCATAATATTGATATCAGCCTATAAAAAATTGTTTCATCTAATTAACATATGAGGGTATATTTTTCTAATACCGGATCTTAGACTATATTGATTGTAATTATAAATAGGTGTGGTATATTTTTTAATTACATTCAACATTTCTATTTGAGCATTCAGTTTCAAATCACCATGTATACTCTTAAATTTGTCGTATAAAGATAATAAAAAATGCATATCACTATCACAGGACTTAGGGTCGACACGTTCCTGTATATGTACAGAAACACGATCGCTCAAATGACTTGTTAGTTTCTTTATCTGCATCATCTTTCTTATTTGGAGCATTATTCGGAGCATTATTCGGCTTCTTCCAAACTTTAGAGTCAGTTATAGTATTCTTGTCTTCGTTATCGATTTGTTCAATGTCATCGTTTTTGTTTTCTACTCGTAGAGAGGATGTTGTACTTTTTTTGTAGACTATAGTAGTAATATCTCTTTGCACTGCCTGCACCAGAACCGCTTTTTTGTGTATTTTGTTGTTTTAAGTCTTTGTTGAAAGAGTCTCGTAAGCTTCTCTATTTTATTTGTAAGTTGGTAGCTGGAAAAAAACTGTTACATTATTTTGATTACGCGAAGAATAAAAAACACAAAATGCAATACAATTTTTATACTTTTATTTATTTAAAATATTTTTATTATATTGGTTTATGTTTTGCTTTGTTAAAAAAAAGCTATTATTTCATATTTTACTTATTTTAATTATTATCAAATTTTCATATTTTAATTATTATTTGTTTTTCATATTATTTCTTTGTTTAAGATATTTGGCCACGGAGTGTGTGTTTGAAAAAATTGCGAGTTCATTCAAATGTGGTACTTCAAATGCTAGTAAAATTGTCCAAGAAGTAACCGCCTTTTACCAACACCCACTAAAACAATGTGGCAAGATATAGCAAACAAATTTAAAAATAAAGCAAATTTCCCAAACTGCTTAGGAGCTGTAGATGGAAAACATATTAGGATTATACATCCACCACACAGTGGTTCATTATTCTGGAATTATAAACATTTCTTTTCTATTGTTTTAATGGCCGTATGTGATGCGGATTATTTATTCGTGTATGTTGATATAGGAGCCTATGGTAAAACTTCCGATTCAAATATTTGGACCGATAGTAGTTTACATAATGCAATGGGAAGAAATGTTTTAGATCTATCTGGACCGCAACCAATTACCCCTGATGGTAAGCACCTGCCTATGGTATTCATTGGCGATGAAACCTTTGGATTACACAAACATTTGCTGCGGCAAGCAACTAACAATGAAAAAACTTGTTTTAACTATAGATCATGAGCACAAAGATATGTGGAATGTTCCTTTGGACTTTTGTCTGTCTCACAGTATAGAATCGAAACAAACAGACTCTATAAAACAAGTAGACAATCAAACAGCATGGGTGAATATAAGTGAAGTGTATAATGCTAATACTACTGGTCAACAGAGAAGTGTTGATAACATAATAATAGCTGTTACAGAAACGTGAAAAGCAAATTTAAAAAAAAAACAGCAATCTGAAGCGAAAATGCTTTTAAAAGGTTAGAACTCTCGCTAAGACAAAAGTGAGATCCCGTAATGGCGGCAGCTCTTTATGTGCGAGTTAATTTTGGGGTTGCCAAGTTACACAAAATTTTGCCATAAAAACACGGTCAACATATAAAAAAATTATTTGTTCGAAATTGTAATGTTTAACATCCCAAATGCTGAGTAATTTTTTTATAGTATTGTCTTTTACTTTGAAAGGGTCTTTAAATATCCTCTAATTTCGAGATGTGGTGAAACCGAATCGTTAAATATTTTTCCGCTATCATCATTTAAGGAACCCATTTTTGCAAAAAAAATTGTATGTCAAATTTTCACCATAAAATATTTCATATAGGATCATTAATTCAATCGTACAGAATAATCATATGGTGCAAACAGCGTACGTTAACCTGTTATTACCTGTCTCTGTCACACCCGCGTAAATGAGTAGTGCGTATTCGCTCGCCCGGTTCAATGCCGCCGTCCTCGGCCTTTTACTAGGTCAGATGGATAGGTGTCAATGCACTCTAGCGCCGTATTACGTAAATTGCGAGTTCTTTGAATGGCTTTGTGATGCTGATTACTCAACATTTTTGTACTATGTGATACAAAACTAAAATAGATGTTTCTCATAACTTTTACTAAAGATTCTTCTGTGTGAATTTGGACGGGTTTGTTAGTCACCCTGTATATTTAATAAGACTTACATATTTTGTGTTCTATTCCGGCGAATGTATGTTCGGATTCTAAGTTAAAAAAAACGGCTTTCATTACCAACAAATTTTTCTTGAATTTTTGTGATAATACTAGTATATTTATATTTGTTTGCATAATGGCAAATGCTACCTGCTAGATAACCGGTTATCAATTTTCGTTAATCGTTAAATTCCTCAATGTTAAGTCGTTTCGATAAATTTCTATCTTCTTTGGTGATTTCTTTTAGAAAGTCTAAAGAGGAGTCGAAACTTTCGTCTTCTTCTTCATGTCTGTATGCTGGCGTTGTTGTGTTTATAATTTGTGTGGCCGAGGTACAATTTATTATTGCTATTTGTTCTAAGGGAATACAATTGTCAGTTGTGAGGCATCTTAGTTCAAGATGAGTTAGAAGTTTTCGGTAACATCCTTTAAATTGCCTTACATTAGGATTGTCGTTAAATCCACCCTGCATTCGCATGCATGAAAATTTCTAGATGGTCTTGGCTCAATTTGTATGTAGGCAGAAACAGTAATTGTTTTGTCAGATTGTCACTTTGAATGAGTTTTACATACAAATATTTCAAACTATTTATGTTCAACAATGTCCCAAGAAACCCTGTTTTACATTTAGCCTTTATAACGGGCTTGTAGTATTTAGTAATAACAAATGTAGCTCTTCCATCTCTTTTGACTTTTCTTTTCGATACGTATTTAATTTGCAATTTCACAATATATTCTTGTAATTCATCTAAAAAGTTAAATATTGGGTCTTTGTTTTCAACACATAACGGTTTTCGGAAGTCAAATTGGGTCATCGCTCGTGTGTTAAAAATGTCAAACATGTAATTTATGTGTTTGATAAAAGTTTCCGTTGCCTCTGAGTCTTGAAACGAGTCTAGCTTTAGGTCATCTCTGCAGGCTTTTATAGCAGTTACAATGCTTGTACTGAAAACCTGGGTGGCTAACTTCACTTTCATTACATTATTTTTAAAATTAATATGTTTAGTTGACAATTTATTGGCTAAATGCAAACCTTCTTCCTGCTGAAGTTTATTGAGTGCTTCTAATGTATTCCATTTTATAATATTCCTTATCTTTGTCAAGGAATTCTCTTTTTGCTTGGAATTGGTTTCGGAGTAACTTTACAACGTGACTAGGGTCCAGAAAGCAGGCTACCTCAGAATCACTGGACGGGTGTTTGAATGTGGTTTTTAACGCCTCCGGCTGTAGATTGCAATCAAGTAGTTTTAATGTAGCAAAATTCGTTGTGTGGCCATTGCATGTCATAGAAACCACGTCAATGTCAGATTCTGAACACTTGGTGAGACAAATTTTGATCAAATTTGCTTTCTGTTCCCCTGTTAACGAGTTGATTAAAAAGTATTCCAAAGAGAGTTTGAAGCGGTGGTTCATGACAACAATAAGGAAAACTAAAGCTTGGGATGCTAAAGCAGCACCTTCTTCAGCCCCTGCTCCCATGTCTTCTAAGCCTATATATTTCTTGCCATTCCATATCTTCTGACGCCTAATAGCAACCTCATCGAATGTCAAAGAGCATATAAGCCAATGATAGCCCTCATTATGCCACTTGTGCCTTTGCTTTTAACGCCTGAAATGATTCCTCAGTAAACCCTGGATCTCCTTTTATATGGCCATATCACTTAGATAGAGTTTTAGGATGGGGAAGACATGTATCAAAAGTTTGTCTCACGTAGTCATACGCTTTTAGAGCATAATAATTCAGTGTCAGACAAAACTTTTTGATAGCGGGGGTTCATTTAATAGTCTTTTTTAGTTTTTTTCTATTTAGATTATTAAACAAGTCTACAGTAATCATATTTTCCTTTAATCTATTGAATGTTTCAACATAGTTATTATCTTTAAGAGATTTTAAGATCTCTTTTAAGGATTTATCCCTATTTTGAAGTCGTTTGACTTTTTGCTTTAATGTTCTTATTTGCCTTGTTTGTTTTTTGATAGTGTCTTGTTTCTCGATGAGACTTTGTTTCAAACGCCATTTCTTTGGAGTATTTATTACTTTTCCATCTCCAGTTTCAGAATATTTTTAATAAAAAAAATTATACAATTAGCGAACATATGGGTTTAAAATTAAAAAAAATTCTTACAAATCACTATAAATAACTAATTTCATTTGAAAAACACACCTTTTGTAAATTACTAGAAATACTATATTTGGTTTAGCAGATTACTCATCTTGCTGTAAAAGGCAGTTTGGAAACACGTACTCTTATTTTGATATCCAAAAAAGCATAGCTAGCATGCTAACGTTTTATCGCCGACATAAAGCTTCCATCCCTTTTCGGCATATACGCAAGTGCAAGCGAGACGGCAACATACGAAACGACGATAAAATTTAGCATGCTAGAGATGTACTACACCATATATTTATGTTTTCTGGTCACTGAGTTGTCAAACGACAACTTTATAAACTCAGTGTAGCAACTTTTAAAAATCGTCATATTACGTTATTACTTGGCAAATTTGAAGCACAAACTTGTCTTAGATTTCACACATCTAAATCAAAGTATCTTTGCACATAACAATATTTACTTACTTCCTATTAAAGTATTACTAAATAATTAATAGTCAATAATATTTAAAATAAAATGAGCCAAGAACGTTTATCGATAAAACCTAATAACATTAAAATCTTCTGGGCAGCACTAAAATCGCCATGTTTAGCGTCCAGATGAAATCACAGTGGCACGCATTTTTTGTTGTTGCATTCATTGAACAAGAAATGACGATGTTTTGGGGACACATGGCTTTTTTTAATGAAGGCGGGCGAATCGAGTGACTGTTCAGGATATATAGTCCAATATTCATCGAGCCTAGCTGTATACAGCCATAGTGACATGTAAATTAATATAGAGAAAAATTTATATAACTCTTCTACCGTAGTCTCATCCCAATCATTAAGACGAGATCAACTAGTGATGCCTTCTCCACTTGCACGAACTATAAATTGCCAAGCATTTTTATTAGTTTCATCTACTATCATTTTCATTATTTGTCGATCCCAAATAACTTTAAATATATTTATGGGTTTTTCCCATATGGGTTATGAGTTTTCTGAATGATGGGGCCAGATTGCTCTTCATAAGACTCTTGTCTTATGAAGAGTCTTCATAAGACCAGTGAACTCGTCAAAATGTTCGCACCAAATTAACACATTTTCTTGCACCCTTTCATGGATAATTCAACATCTGGCACTATTTCTTCTTCCCTACTGACTTCTTCCGCCTCTAAAATCCGAGGTAGATCGATATCATTATAGTCTTCCCATTCATCAATTTCGCTACCAGAATCTACTGCTAAGGCCCCAGCTAATGAATACGGTAAATATTCATCATCACGCATCTAGAACAAAAGGAAAAATTTAAATAAACATTTATGGGTTATTTTAATATTTAAAAACACTTCAGTTAACAACTGACTAACCACAGTGGAAGGTGAATCCTCTTTTTCATTAAAGTCAAGTCTTCTGGGCTCTAACTCCTCATTTACTGAACTTTGCAGAGCCTTAAACAAGATTGATTCGGAATGGAATTCTATTTCGGCAAAATATAATACAATAATAACATAAAAATGCTGTGTAATTTAAAACGTTACCTGAATATTTCCAGAATCAGTTCTATGTACTAGAACGTATTAGTTCGATGGAACTCGTAGAGTTCCATGCCGCGATAATTGCACTGGCAAGGCCATAATTACTGGGACAGCATGTGGGGGTGGTGGCTCTGTACACCCACGATCCATTTTTTTTATTCCATCTACAGTGTTAATAATACATAAAGTTTTCTATATTTATTTCCAGGTCCAATATAAATCATGCTAGATAGGTCAGAAGAGATTTCATAGTTCGAAATAATAGCAGTGCCATAACCAATTAAATCTTAAAAGCATTGCTCGTTAATATATACATTGCATATAAATATTGAATTTTTAGCAAATGTGTGTTTAAGACAAATAAATACATAAGTGGAATTTAGCATTGAAACAACTTGTTGGGTTTTATATAAAGAACATATTTAATAAGTTTTAAACATCAAGCCACTGGACTATATCCAGCACACAATTAGGTATTTGAACAAATTTTTTTTTGTGATAAATGAAAAGATCATATATAAGTTTTATAGCAAAACTATTTTTATTTTATTTTTTTTCGCAATAATTCCAAAGTTATTTCAAAATAAAAATTAATTTTTGAATTTAGTCCCAGAAATACCGAAGACACACCGACAACTCCCGAACAAACCCGAGCGCGTGTGACGTCACAATGTTTTCACTCATTGCAGTTGATAGAAAAATAATAAATACAGCGTTTTGATCTATTTAATTTTGTTGTCATTGTTAAATATTTAAATTTATATTAAAAATGTCGAACCTAAAAAGTTATCGTTCTTGTTTGGTACCATTATGTACGAATACTACAAAATCAACTCCTGACAAAATCTTTTTAAATGTTCCCCAAGATGACAATTAATGTCGAAATAAATGGTTTCAAGCAGTGCACTGTGATAATCCCAAAACAAAATAATATAATAAATACTTTAATATTTTCATTTATTACATTATTTTATAACAGACTTACCTTGGCACCTCGAACTTCAGCAGAATTAAACCGAACGTCATTTTTTTATTAATTGGTAATAAATATATCAACATCAGGAATATTATCAGACTTTGCTTAATAAATCCTTTATCACACATAGCTAATCGGAACTAACAACTCGTATTTTAGCAATAAATTTTCAATAATATGGTCACATATAATGCTGTACTGTTATTGACGTTATTGAATAGCTATTAGTGGTGTGAACCGGTTTTTTAAAAACCTAAAATAAACCGGTTTTTATAGAAACCGATAAATATCGGTTTTTTATTTAGGAAACCGATTACGATCCCAAAATAAATTTTCGAGCATTTATGTGTTCGAACATGGGCGTCACTAGTGTTGTCTAGTGTCTTTAGTAGGAGGAATCTCCGAATATCTCGCTTTGATACTTGACTAACTTCACGTTACCAAAACATTTCAGTTTTGCTTGCTTTTTGTTTATTGTGTGGATTTTTCTCGTCATATTTTTTGATAATGGCAGCAACACGGTAATCATGTGTAACATGCTGGGAATACGGCACATGCCGTGTTTCGCCCATACTCTTAATTTAACTTTAGACGATTCTTTGAAGCTTCCTTTGGTGAAGGGCATAATTAACAAATGTAAAGTTATTGTGAAATTTTTCAAAAAATCTACAGCGGGATGGTAAGCTCTTAAAATAGCTCAGAAAGAAAGAAATCCCGATTCTACACCATTGAGATTAATACAAGAGATATCTACACGGTGGAATAGTACGTTCTACATGATGGAAAGATTACTACAGTTATCTGACATTCTTGCATTGGTATGCAGGAAATTAGCTCAGCCTGCACCTGACTACTTATCTGCCCCCGAAGAAGAAGCCGGTTTAGAAATTATTAAAATTTTGGAAATATTTTAGGAAACTACAAAACTTACTAACGCTGCTCAGTATCCGACTAGTTCATTAGTCATTCCTATAATATGTGGATTATTTGAAAAGCTGAATGTTACTGAAATTTCCCTGGCAACAGATATAGGCAAGATGTTTCACTCATCAGTGAGGTAAAATATGACTAGTAGACTTCTCTCATATGAGACAAGAACTGTGTCCCAAATATCTACATTCTTACATCCCTCATTAAGAACTGCATTTCGTCACCCGGAAAACATGCAGTCTGCAAAAGAGCTAGTAAGAAAAGAATTAGCCCATAACATTAAAGATTCTGACAGGTTTCTAACGTCTACTTCAGAACAAGCAAGTAACACGTCAAGTGACGGAACAATTGAAGAGAAAAAATCGGAATTGCTAGATTTTTTAAAACAAAGAAGCCCCTTTACGAATCCAACTGCTTCTGCAGTTAATATATTACGTATGTATATTGAGACAAATCCACAAGAGGAAGAAGCAGATATCACAAAAGCATAACTGCTTTCCTTCGTTGCGAAGTGCGGGTGCTTTTGGTTCACCAACAAACATTTAGCACCATTAAATATAATAACCTTAAGTATTTGGCTATATCAGCGACATCGGTACCTTCAGAGAGAATGTTTTCCAAAACTGGATATGTAATATCATCTAGAAGGAGCAGGATACAAGCAGATGCTGTTGACTAAATTTGTTTTGTAAATCAGAATTATGATTTATTAGCAAAAGATGCAAAATAAAAATAGATTTTTATGGTTACATATTGTGTCCGTTTGATGATTATTTCTTATGTACAATTAATGCGATTATTTTAAGAAAAATAAACAACATCCTTATGATTATTAATATTATTTTAGTGTATTTTTTGTTTAAAAAAAAAAACTTAAAAACCGGTTTAGTTTTCAAAGTATATACCGGTGTTGAAAATCGTAATCGGTTCACATCACTAACAGCTATTACATTATGACGTCACAACTATGTTGACCAATCATGGCGCGTTTATAGTCATGTGATTTTTATTTAAATTTCATCAATTTTTAATTGTTTATAATTAATTGAAAAAAACTTTTTTTAAAGTTTTTGCATTAAATATCAATATTATTAATAATAAAGTTTTAAAATACATAAAAAAAAATCAATTTTTTTTTCAAATACCCAATTGGCATTCGTCACTCAGGTAATGGTCGTAAATAGCAAACATACACCTTGGACACCAAAAGAGTTTAACGTTAAATGGCATTTGGAAAGTATTATCTATCAGTGCGGCGAAAAAAAGCAGCTTTGAATTAGTAGGCAAGCTACACATGGCACATATGTATATTCATTTTCACGAGGTGCGTTTCCTTCCATGGCCATTTCAAATCAATAAAAAGTTGTTTTTTTATTTATTTACATTATATATGTTTTTTTATTATATATGTTTTTTTTATTATATACGTCGTTTAGATATCAATTAAGCATAAAAATAATTTTGCCGCCTAGATCGTGCAAATACGCGTCGGTCTATGAAAGATTCGGGGGTCGCGTTCGAGCAGCCGTAGCGAGCGGACGTGTCTAGCGGGAGCGGGAGCTCCCGCTAGACACGTGGGAGGGATCCCACGCGACGCGCACACCACCGCTCAGTCGCCGCCATCTTGTTGTTTACAACTTAGCGCGCTACAAGTGACCGAGTGGAATTTTCCATTGCCAGTGGACAGTTTTAAATCGAGAAATGAATATTCTGGGGCCCGAGGACGCAGTTCCCCGAGGCTTCCACGTCCCTCCTTCGGGATTTAACGCAGAATAGTGCATCGATGGACGTTGAAGTGATTAAAAACAGTGGCAACATAGTGCAAAACTGTGTAAACAAGGAAACATCAATAATTCCGCAGCTGTTTGAGAAAGGCCCGTGGACAAACTGCGACCAAAGACTCGCCCCGTACTTCGAATGTGGGTTTAACAATAAGATCGGTGTCGCCATTTGGACCAAGTCCCAGATGAACACGAAAATAGTGAACTGTATAAAGTGTAAATGCGCATTCATGGTGAAAGCCGTACTGCGCAGCGAGCTGATAAGTGAGGGTGAATACATGAAGCCCTCATCGAGAGATGGACCGCGTCCATGCACACTGCAAAAACAGTGTCGCGAAAGTGTGAGAATTCTAAATGCTCGACCTTCCGCGAATTTATGATAACCAGTATAACAGACTTCACTAGCGAGGAGCTGTATAGATGCAAAAACTGTGAGTGCGTTCAGGTGACGAAAATTAAACCGAGAAACGCGCCGCAGACACCGAAAAACAAGAGAAAACGCGGCAAACGCGCGGGTGGCAACGGTGATGGAAACTCCCAGAGGGCCACGCCCGAGCGCGAACACGCCGTCAGTCACGTACGCCAGGATGACGCAATCGCTGCACACGGCGCGACACTAGGAGAGCAGAAGCGCGAGCAAGTGCGCGTGCGCGCCCCCGCCTCGCCTCCCCACCTACCCGCGACCACGAGCAGCGGCGCGGTGACTCACCCGCCCGTTGCGCGGCGTAGTGAGAACATCGGGGGATGGAAGCTCTCGAGAGACGCGCTAAAAGCGATCTCGAGGCTGGAAAAAATATATAAATCGGGCGATGAAAAATTACAGCTAACATCAGCAGGAGTAACAGATTTAGTCTACTCGCCGGGACGATGAACACCGACAGGACCACCGCCTCGCAAAACGCTGAGAATGGCAATCCCAATCACGGTGGTCTCGATAGCCATGCGAAAACAGAGGCTAGCAGGAAACGGGCCCGCCCTCCGACACCAACGAAGGAATCGCCCGACAAGAAAGTCAGGCAAGAATCGAGAAACAACGTCCTGGCCATTAGAGTGAGGGACGACGCCATTATTAAGAGTCAGGCGAAGCTCTGTGAGATTAGGAAGTTAGTCTCCAGATCGAACTCATGCATAGCGGTATCACAGCAGCAAATTCTGATAATACCGTCCAGTCTAGATGCAAGAGTCAAAATCTTAGAAGAACTCAAGCGGGATATTAAACCGGAAAGAATTATTGCCCCACTGCCGAAAGGAGAACGGGAAATAGCGACGAAAGTGGTACTTAAATGTTACAACGTGTACGGCTATGACGTAACAATTGCAGAAAAATTGCAGAGGATAGCTATTTCCTCTGCAAACAATTGCAGAGGAAATAGCAATCTGCGTCGGGGTCAAGCCTACTAAAGTAGTCTCGCTCGGTGAGAGAAGTCACCTTCTCATCTTTAAAAAGGAATATACTAAGGACTACATTATCAAGGCAATCAAAGAATGCCCGCGTAGGATCCTAAGTGCGCCCAAGAACTCAGTCGTAGCCTACACAGGCAACAAGAGCCGAGTTAACCAGTGCAAAAAATGCTTCAAGTTCGACCACAAGACGTGCGAAGGAGCTCAACTAGAGCAGCTGATCAAGATAAGGAGGAACGACGGCCTGGAGATCATGGTTTGCAGAAACTGTGGTCAAGAGGGCTACGGACCCACTAGCACCGGATGCCCCGAGTTCAAGAAACAAGCTGCTGCGGTCGCCGAGAGGATAGCCAAGGCAGATGTAAATAAACAAGTTAGAAATCAGAGACGAAAGGAGAACAAAAAGGACAGCCCAGTGAGACAGGGTGTCTCGTTCGCCGACTCAATGAGAAACTACCAGACTAACTTCCCGCTAGCGAAACAGTCCAGCAAATCAGAACAGACATCTACGCGCGAGGATCTCACTCCAGAGGAGGAAGAAAACTCGGAAGATGCCCTGGACGGGAAGGAATTCGTCGAATCATTGATGAACGAATTCCAGAAGCG
The DNA here is from genome assembly GCA_963693495.1 of Malacosoma neustria. NCBI lineage: Eukaryota > Metazoa > Arthropoda > Insecta > Lepidoptera > Lasiocampidae > Malacosoma > Malacosoma neustria. The sequence goes on along the minus strand of OY856391.1, from coordinate 9,127,488 downwards.
CATCAATGAGGCAATGACGGCTGTGAATCTACAGCTAAAGCGATTTTATGAGGCCAACCTCGTCAATGGATCAGTCAAATAAAAGATCCAAAATAATTAAGAGAATTCGCATACTTCACCTCAACGCGCAGAGTATGCGAGGAAAATTCACAGAAATCAAAAACCTAGCAGAAAAATATCGCCCGACACTCATGATCATCAACGAATGTCGAACGAATTTCGAACAAGAGAGATACAATATCAGGAACTATGCCAAAATCACTCATAGCATCGAAGCACATCTCGGTACGGCGATGTTAAAATTAGACAGTCACCCAACGGGGTCACCTGAGCTGGAGGCTCTCGCTGACGGGCGGAGACGCTGAACCGGATGTAGCGATGATCCGATAGCGTCTCGACGCCCGTGAGCACCCTCCAGCCTCGCACACGGCGGGCCAGGAGGGCCGACGCGAACGAAACGTCGACGATCGACCCCCCCAACTGCCTCACACACGTGTACTCGCGACCCTGGTTGAGGATCTCCAGACCCCTCTCCACGGCCCAGTCCTCGACCAGCTCACCCCGCGCGCCGGTCCGCGGGGAACCCCAGGCCTGAGATTTGGCGTTGAGGTCCCCGAGGACAAGCATGGGGCGCGGGAGGAACCGCTGGACCGCGTTGCCCAACTCTTCCACGTACCCTTCAAATTCGGCGAGACTCCTGTTCGGGGAGAAGTAGCCGCCCACGACCACTATCTCCCCGAATCTGGCCGCGGCGAAGCCCCTGCCCCTCACCACTTCCGTGGGGAGCGGGGTACCCGCGGCGGTCCTGGAATGCAAGGCCACCATACCGTCCAGGTCCCCGACTCAATCGCCTTGAGCGGGGACGTAGTACGGCTCGGCGGCCACGGCGATGTTGATATTCCACTGCGCCAAGCTGAGAGATGAAGATTCTGAGCGTTGGCGCAGTGGTTGAAATTCGCTTGTAGGAGATGGATATCCATTATCTGGTTGAGATATCCATCTCCTCAGTCCTCAGTGCCTGCGCCTGCGAGGGGGCGATGTCCCCCGCGGCGGCTTCGGCACGACGGCGCTTTCGTCTTTCCTTTTCCCGCCGCTTCTTGGCCTGTCTTTTGGCCACGAAACGGCTGGTCCTTTCCTGTTCCTTTTCTAACACTTTCGCACTCACCGGTCGGCCAGTGCGGCGGCGGGCCACCCCCGACCCTATGGTTGGCCGGTCTGCTGGCCGCCGCGCAGACCACGCAATGGGGCGTGGCCTTGCAGGTGGCGGCCCAGTGCCCTGGCTGACCGCAGCGGTAGCAGGCGTCGCTGCGGCTCGCCGGGCACTTACAGTTCACCGCGAGGTGACCCGGCGCCAGACACCTGAAGCACCTCGGCTCCCTCTTATCCAGCACCTTGATGAGAGCCGAGGCCCAGCCGACCGGGATGTGGCCCAGCTTCTTCAGCTCGTTAGCGGCCACCACCAGCACGAGCATGTACGTTGTGCCCGTCCCGTCGCGCCCCAAGCGTATCCCTCCGGACGTAATTTTCTCCGCGGGGCAGCCCGTGGCGCGAGCGATGGCAGCCGCCACATCGTGCGCCGTCGTGCAGTCGTCGAGGCCCGAGATGCACACCTTGATGCGCTTCTCGGGCCTCGCTATCTTGACGTCCTCCTCCTTGAGGACGTCTTTCAGCCGCGCGGCGAGGGCATCGGCTTTTGCCCCCTGGTCGGCGCCAGAGAGCAACATCATGCGTGCCCCGTCCGCGCAGTTTTCATCTTTATGCCACCCTGGATATCGAGGGCGGCGATGTCGACTTTGGCCTTGGCCTCCGCCAAGAGGCCCCCGTATGGGCCCTAAGCTTGCGGGAACCCCTCTTCCTCCTCTTCTTAGGAGCCGGCGGCGGCTGCTTGGGCCTAGGTGTTATGGCCGATGCTGCCGCCTGCCTGGCTGCGGGTGGTTGAGGGGCGGTCGTCGCCTTCTTCTTTCTCTTCTTTTTAGCCACGACCGTCCATCCTTCCTCCAGAGGAGGTGGCGGAGGCACTGTGCCCCGTACGGTGGCTGTCGGGTGCGCTTTTGTTGTGGACGCAGCCGTCGTCGCTCCTTGGCTCTGTGCTGCTACCCTACTCCCATTTTTCGGGGCGGGAAGCGGCGGGTAGTCCGCCGCCGATAGTTCCGGCCGTGTGACCGCTGCTGCCCGCCGCACCTCGTGGGCCAATGGTGGCCGATACGAGGGGCGAGCAACAGGCGGTCCTTCAGCCCCTCCAGTTTGGCGTCAATCATGGTCCCTACCTGAACCATGACCTACCTGATCACGCGTCTGAGGAGCCAGGCGGAGGACGTGGTTGCTCGAGGCGGGGTGCTATTGGCGGTGTCACTCGACATCGCCAACGCCTTCAACACCCTGCCGTGGAGCTGCGTGCGGGAGGCGCTCAAGTACCATCGTGTGCGGAGGCAGGGATAGGGAGCTACCTCCGTCGCATAGTCGGGGCATATTTGGACGATCGTGCTGTCGTCTATCCGGTCCAGGGTGGGCAAAGTCGGCGAGACGTCGTGTGCGGTGTCCCGCAGGGGTCGGTCTTGGGCCCTCTGCTGTGGAACATCGCATACGACTGGGTCCTGAGGGGGGTGCTCCTCCCCGGCGTCGGCGTCATCTGCTACGCCGACGACACGCTTGTCACAGCGCGCGGGAGGAACCCTCGCCAGGCGTGCCTTCTGGGCACGGCTGGGGTGGCGCAAATGGTGGCTAGAATCCGGCGACTCGGCCTGGAGGTGGCCTTGAACAAGACGGAGGCCCTGGTATTCTACGGGCCCCGCCAGAGGCCGCCACCAGGCCTGAGCATAACGGTGGGAGGCGTCCGCATCGCCGTCGGGCCGTCCATGAATTACCTCGGACTGGTGCTCGACGGGCGATGGAACTTTGCGGCGCACTTCAAGCGCCTGGCGCCGAGGCTAGTTCGGGCGGCGGCGGGACTCTCCCGTTTGCTGCCGAACGTTGGCGGGCCGGGCGCAGTGTGCCGCAGGCTCTTCGAGGGAACCGTGCGGTCGATGGCCCTTTACGGGGCCCCAATCTGGGCGGATCGCCTGACGGCCAAAACGACGGCGCTGCTACGCAGGCCACAGCGCGTCCTGGCCGTCAGGGCGATTAGGGGATACCGCACGGTGTCCTTCGAAGCGGCCTCCCTGCTAGCCGGATCCCCACCATGGGACCTCGAGGCCCGGGTCCTGGTGCTATTATACCAGTGGCACCGGGGCGCGGCCGAGCGTGGCTCTCGCCCCGCGCCTCGAGAAGTTGAGGTAAAGCGGGCGGAGCTGCGCGACGAGGTGCTCATGGTGGAGTGGAAGGAGCGCCTCGCGCACCCCAGCGCGGGCCTCGCCACCATCGAAGCGGTGAGGCCCGTCCTGGCCGAATGGCTGGAAAGGCGCCACGGCGCCCTGACCTTCCGCCTGACGCAGGTCCTCTCGGGGCACGGTTGCTTCGGGAGGTACCTGTGTCGCATAGGGCGGGAGATGACGTCGGGGTGCCACCACTGTGGCGCGGGCGACGAGGAGGACACGGTGAACCACACTGTCGCCGTGTGCCCTGCGTGGCGCGAGGAGCGCCGCGTCCTCGTCGCCCAAATCGGCGTGGACCTGTCGCTCCCGGCCCTGGTTCTGTCCATGGTCGGGGGCGATCCTGGATGGACGGCCGTCGCCTCCTTCTGCGAGGCAGTCATGTCCGCAAAGGAGGCGGCGGAGCGGGAGCGAGAGTTGACCACCACACTCCCCTCCCGCCAACGCAGGCCACGCCGGCGGCGCCGGAGGGTCAGTAACGACCTCCGGCCGCCGTAAAAAGCGGCCGCGGGCGGCCCCTCGGGGGAGGACCCGCCGCCCGCAATATTGCCGCGAGGGTGAGGGCTGCGTGCTGTTCCGCGGCCCCCATCAACTCCTAGAGTTGTTAGAACTCCCTGGCGCCAACACTTTAGAAGGGGCTCGCCTCAACACAAAGGGCGGGCCGGCGCCGGCCCGGGCCACGAGATCGGCAGGCCATATATCCGTGGGCCCAGGCGTAGGCGATAGGAGAACAGCGGGGTTTTTTAGTGGGTAGTCGGATGGCCAATCATCTTTCCCGGAGTCCCACATATCCCTCGGTCCCCCCGGGCCGGGGGAACCCGTCAAGAGAGGTTTTTCCCCGAGACCAAAAAAAAAAGGTTGAAATTAGAGAATCAACAACTGCATCATACCTTTAGAATTGATCCTAGTTATTGACCCTCATATTTTAATAATAAAAATTATTCTAATGTGTATTATAAATATTCTAACATAAATTTTAATTAAATATTAAGCTGTATATATATTTTTGATTAAATTTTCATACTTACATGGTGAATACTGCACAGATTGAATCGTCGTACCGACTAACGTAAACGGCTTAGACAACAAAAAAATGGCTTCCACTGTCACTATAGGTTTTAAATTTTTTTTTCTTTAGTTAGCACTTTGTATACTTTTGCAATTGGTATTCATTAGACTTACAGGATTACTTACTTTAAATTGAGAAAAAAATAATCTTATTTAAAATATAGTTTTTTTATTAATTTATAAAAAATTTGGAAAAGGTCAGAAACTGGAGCAGGGTCAATAACAGGGTCCCTTACCTTATAAAAGTATTTAATTCCAGTTTCACAAAAAGGAACAGTGCCGTATAGAGATCGTTACCTTCAGAACTTTAACCGTTCTGTTTAGTATAATCTTTGGCATCCGGCCGCTTCTCCACCCCTCCTTGTCCCGCTAAGCCGCTTGGGACGTGTGTTTTAAATAAATCAAATTAAATTGTTTACAAATACTTAGGCATGAAAAGTAACATCTTTATGTATATTTGTGTTTCGGCTTGTGTTTTTACACTTCCAAAATGAACACGAAGGCATAATTAAATGTTTAAACAAGAAACAAAAGTAAAATAATTTTTTAAGTCCGCGTCCACTCACAGCGTGCACTTGTCGCGTACTAAGATAAGAGTGGTGCGTGCACCTCTTTGAGTAATGCCATAATATTGTGCACCCTGTGGCGTACATGTCGTGCGACATTCGCTGTTCGCTCCGCCTATGAAGCTTGGACCGCGCCTCAACGGACGCGTCACCCGACGCCGCGTATGCGCGGGGGCGCCGCGCCTCCCTTTAGTCTACGCTTACTACTCAACCGGTCCGCATGTGCCGCGTTCTAGTGCCACAGACGCTTTGTCTCGCTCACAATATTGTTTTAACCTATTCGCGCTATCTGTTATTCTTTAGCTTTTGTATAATTTTGCTTTTGTATATCTGTTACGAACTAAACTCGGTATAAGTGCTCACTAATAAACTCTATAGACTAATCATTAGTGTTCTCTCATTATACACCACATTGCTGCCGCTGCTGCCCTATTACACGACGCGAGCCGAAAAGGCTGTTGGGAACGGTATACCTAACGCCATTCTCACATTGGTGACCCCGAATACGAACAACAAAAAATAAGGTGTGGCCCAAGTCACAAACAGTGAGCGATTTTTATTTTCAATATGAGTCAACCTAATAACGACGACCGTAAAATCGCTGAAGTGTTACGCGTGGGCGTAAGAGTGCCTCCATTTTGGTCCGAAGAGCCAGCCTTATGGTTTTCACAGCTAGAGTGCCAATTCAGTTTGTCAGGAATAACTACCGACGAAATAAAATTTTATTACTTGGTAGCACAACTCGATCACCAGTACGCCGTCGAAGTCAAAGATGTTATCACTAGACCTTCAGAGAAAGAATAATAGGACAAACTAAAGACGGAACTGATACGACGCCTGTCGGCTTCACAAGAGAAGCGTGTAAAGCAATTGCTCATGCTCGAAGAGCTTGGCGATAGAACGCCCTCACGGTTCCTTCGCCACTTGGAGAGTTTAGCGGGTCCATCAGTACCTCCACATATCGTAAAAACGATATGGTCTAACCGTCTACCCCAAAACTTACAGACGGTAATTGCTTACCAGATGGATCTTTCGTTAGAAAAACTGGGAGAGCTGGCGGACAAAGTCTACGAAATCGCCCCTATCACACCACAAATCTCCATGGCAACTACCTCATCCGGCGGTGCTTCGTTTTCAACGCTAGAGGAGCTAACCAGGCAAGTCAATGAACTAATTAAACAAGTAGCCGCCCTTACATCATTAAATAGCAGAGACGGCGTTCGCTCGCAGCACAGATACGAAAGAAACCGTTCGCGCAGTCGTTCAACACCCAGACAGCCACCGCCAGACCACCCATACTGTTTTTACCACTACACATTCGGCTCCAAAGCGATTAAGTGCAGACAACCCTGTACATTCCAGGCGGGAAACGAGCAGGACGGTCGGAAGTAGCGGCCAACGACTGCCCACCATCCACAGGCCATCTTTTCATCACCGACCGTGCGTCAAAAATGCAGTTCCTCGTAGACACTGGCTCAGACTTGTGTGTTTTTCCACGATCAGCGGTCAAGACGCCCTGCACTCAAGCCAAGTACGATCTTATCGCAGCCAACGGCAGTATTATCCATACTTACGGTCCTATTCAACTACATTTCAACCTCGGACTTCGTCGTGATTTTTCGTGGAGCTTTACGATAGCTGATGTGTCAACACAATTATACCTAGTCAGGTCATAAGTATTGTCACACAGTAAAAACTTTTCTTTTAGAATGCTGGCCACAAAAAAGTTTATTGAATTCGAATTTCGAATTGTTCATGAAAATAAAAATGTATAACTTTTAGAATTTTACTCATTTTTAAATATGGAGTGGACGCTTAAAGAAGACCGTGTTGCAGTTATTGCGTTGCATCGTTGCGGTTACGCGCCAATTCAAATTTTTAACATACTGAAAAATTTAAATATTACCAAAAGATTCGTTTATCGTACCATCAAACGATACAATGAAGACTCTAGTGTAGATGACAGGTCAAGAAGTGGTCGCCCTCGGTCTGTTAGGACTCCAGCAGTGATAAAAGCTGTGAAGGCACGAATTCAAAGAAATCCCAAACGTAAGCAGAAACTGTTGGCCCTTCAGATGGGGTTAAGCAGAACCACGGTGAAAAGGGTGTTAAATGAAGACTTAGGGCTTCGGGCATATCGAAGAAAAACAGGACATCGTTTGAATGCTCGTCTAATGGACCTGAGACTGAAGAGATGCCGCGCTTTGTTGAAGCGGTACGCGGGAAAAAAATATCGGGAAATTCTTTTTTCGGATGAAAAAATGTTTACCGTAGAAGAGAGCTACAACAAACAAAATGATAAGGTGTACGCACACAGTAGTGAAGAAGCGAGCAACCGTATTCCGCGTGTCCAACGAGGTCATTTTCCATCCTCGCTCATGGTATGGTTGGGAGTTTCTTATTGGGGCTTAACAGAGGTACATTTTTGTGAGAAAGGTGTAAAAACGAATGCTGTTGTGTATCAAAATACAGTCCTGACGAACCTTGTGGAACCTGTTTCTCATACCATGTTCAATAACAGGCACTGGGTATTCCAACAAGATTCGGCGCCAGGTCATAGAGCGAAGAGCACACAAGACTGGCTGGCGGCGCGTGAAATCGACTTCATCCGGCACGAAGACTGGCCCTCCTCCAGTCCAGATTTGAATCCGTTAGATTACAAGATATGGCAACACTTGGAGGAAAAGGCGTGCTCAAAGCCTCATCCCAATTTGGAGTCACTCAAGACATCCTTGATTAAGGCAGCCGCCGATATTGACATGGACCTCGTTCGTGCTGCGATAGACAACTGGCCGCGCAGATTGAAGGCTTGTATTCAAAATCACGGAGGTCATTTTGAATAAACTTTAATGTCATAAGAATCTATGTTTTGTTAAGTTCATTTTGGTATATGAATGGTTACATAATTAATAAACTTGTTACAATTATTTTACATTAAACATGTGACAGAATTTATGACCTGACTAGGTACAACACACGATATACAAAAGCTAGGCGCTTTTGTATATCTGTCACGAACTAAACTCGGTATAAGTGCTCACTAATAAACTCTATAGACTAATAATTAGTGTTCTCTCATTATACACCATGTGGCGAAGGCGAACCTACATGCATATTTTAAATGATGGCGCGGATTGCGCGCTCGCCGCATACGACCGGTCACCTGTTGCCGGGCGCGCTGCGCGCGCCAGTACACGCAAACTCCCGCGCCGTATGCATGTCGCTGTGCTAACTACATTAATTTCATAAATTATCAAGTAATAATTTTACCAGTATTGATTGTGTTCATTTTGTCAAGCTTTATATATATCAATACACGCATTCCTACATTGATGACCCCTAAGAAGAACAAACAATGCCCAACGAAACGGAATTAAGCCGAGTAGGAGTGCGGGTACTACCATTTTACCCCGATAAACCAGCGCTATGGTTTTTACAATTAGAAAGCCAATTTGTATTATCAAATATAACGGCGGATTCAACGAAGTTCCACTACGCCTTATCACAACTGGATTCGGCTACAGCAGAAATCGTTGAGGATGTAATTACGGCTCCAGCAGCGACAGAAAAGTACGAGCGATTAAAGACTGAGCTTCCAAAGCGATTATCAGTTTCGCGGGAGAGAAGAATAAACCAGCTGCTAACAAATGAGGAGTTGGGGGACCGGAAGCCGTCACAATTTCTCCGTCACTTGAGAAGTCTGGCGGGATCCGGCGTCCCCGAAGATTTTATGCGATCGATATGGACCAGCAGGCTACCAACGGCTACCCAGACCATCATCGCGTCCCAGGCGAAGCTCCCATTGGACGAAATAGCGGAATTGGCTGACCGGATTCACGAGGTTGTACCATCACGCCCACAAATTGCAACCGCATCAGCGTCATCATCATCATCATCACCAGCAACAAATGCTCTGCGCCAGGAGATTGCAGCGTTGACCCAGCAGGTACAGGCGTTGACGTCAAAGTTCGACCGGCTATCACGAGAGCACAGCCGATCGAGAACACCCAGCCGGCAGCGAGGACGAGGACGTTCATCAGCACGAAGGTCGAACTCAAATTATAAGAAGTTCCCGACATGCTGATACCATCACAAATTCGGAGCCCAGGCCACTCGTTGCGCACCACCGTGTGATTTCTCGGGAAACGGCAAGGGCAATCTATGATGGCGGCCGACGACTGCCCGAGTTCCGGTCGCCTGTTTGTTACCGACCAGCGTTCAAAAATACAATTTTTAGTGGACACCGGCAGTGATTTAAGTGTGTTTCCTAAAAATAAGTTAAAAAACCATTATGTAAAATCCGATTTAGTTTTATGTGCAGCAAATGGTACTAGCATTAACACATATGGTTTCGCTAATTTTATTTTAAACTTAGGCTTGCGCCGTGACTATGCCTGGCGATTTATTATTGCAGATGTAACGAGGGCGATAATAGGAGCTGATTTTTTGTCTCTCTACGGGCTCATTGTTGACGTGCGGAATCAACGCCTCATCGACGGGACGACATCGCTTGCGACCCCGGCTTTGCTTGCGCGGAAATCGGAAGACGTCACTTCGGTAAAGGTAATGTCTGGTGATTCTACATACCACACCATTCTCGAACAATACCCCGAAATAACACGTCCACCCGGTATACACCGCACACCTACACATAGTACTGTACACCACATACGTACTACACCTGGCCCGCCTGTATCCAGTGCACCTCGTCGTCTCGCGCCGGATAAATTGGAAATAGCCAAGGCGGAGTTCGACGCTATGCTGAAGAGTGGCATCTGTCGCCCCACGGAATCCTCTTGGTCTTCCCCCCTCCACCTAGCACAGAAGAAAAACGACGGCTGGCGTCCTTGCGGCGATTACCGGATGCTTAATGCCCGGACTATTCCGGATAAGTATCCAATCCGCCACGTACAAGATTTTGCGCACAGCCTATCAGGATGCTCCATATTTTCTACCATCGACCTGGTTAAGGCGTATAACCAGATCCCCCTGAACCCTGAGGACATAGCGAAGACTGCCATCACAACGCCGTTCGGCCTCTACGAATTCCCTTACATGACGTTTGGGCTTCGTAATGCCGGACAGACGTTCCAGCGCTTCGTCGACGAAATGCTCAAGGGACTGGATTTTGTATACGCATATCTGGACGACTTTTTGGTATTTTCACAAGATCAAGAGACCCATGAGCGACACTTACATCAGCTGTTCCAAAGGCTCAAAGATTTTGGGATGGTAATTAACACCAGTAAGTGCATCTTTGGCGTGCCCGAGGTTACGTTCCTCGGGTACCGTATAACAGCCGAAGGAACCGCTCCATTACCATCCAAGGTCGAGGCTATACAGAACTTCCCTGCACCGAAAACAGTCAAGGAACTGCGTCGCTTTCTGGGGATGCTCAATTTTTACCGCAGGTTTATCCCAGACGCGGCTAAGCAACAAGCACCCCTAAACGCACTACTGGCTGGCTCCGTAAAAGGATCTCATCCTGTTACCTTTTCCCAGCAGGAGACGGAAGCGTTCCAGGCATGCAAAGACGGTCTTTGTCGGGCGGCCATGCTCGCCCACCCAGATTGCCACGCAAAGCTGGCCTTAGTAACGGACGCCTCGGATACGGCTATCGGTGCAGTACTCCAGCAGATGAGGAACAACGAGTGGCAGCCGCTGGCCTTCTTCTCGCGGAAGCTAAGCCCCACGCAGGTAAAGTATTCTCCTTACGATCGCGAGCTTCTGGCAATCTACGAGAGCGTGAAATACTTCCGGCATATGGTGCAGGCTCGAAATTTTACGATCTATACAAATCATAAGCCCCTCACCTTCGCCTTCCACTCTCGTAAAGAGAACTGCTCCCCACGACAGTTTCGACACCTGGATCTAATAGCCCAGTTCACCACGGACATCAGGCACATATCCGGTAAGAATAATATCGTGGCGGATACTCTCTCGTGTCGAGGCGATCTCTCAACCTGTAACCGCCGAGAGAATCGCTGCTGCTCAACAAGGCGACTTAGAGCTTGAAGAGCTGCTAAAAACAGGTTCTTCACTCCAGCTGGACAAGGTACCGATCCCTGGTTCACAGAGTCAAATATACTGTGACGTGGGTGCCTCCAATCAGAGACCATTTGTCCCCAGAGAGCTACGAAAGCCAGTCTTCGACACTCTTCACTCCCTGAGCCACCCAGGTGCCAACGCCACGGCTAAATTAGTTGCAGAGCGTTACGTCTGGCCGGGAGTCAAGAAAGACTGTCGAGAATGGGTACGCGCCTGCCTGGATTGCCAACGCTCCAAAGTCACCCGCCATGTCTTTGCCCCTCTAGGCAACTTCAAGTTGCCCCGGGCGAGACTGGCCTTCGTCCACATAGACCTGATAGGCCCCTTACCATTATGTCAAGGGTTTCGCTATTGCCTTACAGCCGTCGATAGATACACACGATGGCCAGAAGCAATTCCCTTGACCGATATGACGGCTGAAACAGTTGCGCAGGCCCTACTCAGTGGATGGATAGCCCGCTTTGGCTGTCCAGTTGATATTGTGACGGACAGAGGACGCCAATTTGAATCAGCCCTTTTCCAACAGCTATCCAGCATTGCAGGTTTTCAACACCGTAGAACGACTGCATACCATCCAGCGTGCAACGGACTCGTGGAAAGGTTCCACAGGCAACTCAAGGCTGCCATAACCTACCACAGGAACAGTAGTTGGGTGGAAGCACTTCCACTCGTCCTACTAGGGATACGCAGCGCCTATAAAGAAGATGTCCAGGCTTCCACGGCCGAACTCCTTTACGGCCAACCCTTACGCCTTCCTGGTGATTTTGTCAGCACTCCATCTGACGAGACCATTGACGTGACCGATTATCTATCACGGCTTCGAAGATTCGCGAGAGACTTGCGTCCAGCACCAGCTTCACGGCACAGTGGTAAGCGCAATACCTTCATTTTTAAAGATCTGTCCACATCGTCCCACATATTTCTTCGAGACGACACTATAGGTGGGTCTCTAAAACCAGCCTATACAGGTCTCTACGAGGTTATTGCAAGAGGTGACAAGGTGTATAAAATAATACTGAACGGTAAGCAGGTCACAGTATCAGTAGACCGTATCAAGCCGGCCTTCATACTGCACGACCCAGACACCCCACACACACACCATACACCACCAAACAATAACACTCTCACACACACTCAAATACACACAAGGATCACCAGGCATCACCAAGCACCAAGGATGACGCTGTCAAAAAGACGCGGTCGGGACGTCGTATTAGATTCCCCGACTATTATCGCCCTTGACGGTCTCTGGAAGGGGGTGATGTGGCGAAGGCGAACCTACATGCATATTTTAAATGATGGCGCGGATTGCGCGCTCGCCGCATACGACCGGTCACCTGTTGCCGGGCGCGCCGCGTTGCGCGCGCCAGTACACGCAAACTCCCGCGCCGTATGCATGTCGCTGTGCTAACTACATTAATTTCATAAATTATCAAGTAATAATTTTACCAGTATTGATTGTGTTCATTTTGTCAAGCTTTATATATATCAATACACGCATTCCTACAACCACATTGCTGCCGCTGCTGCCCTATTACACGACGAGAGCCGAAAAGGCTGTTGGGAACGGTATACCTAACGCCATTCCCACAACCCTTTAGTATGGAGCGGCCCATCTAACGATCTACGATCGATGGCTACGAGACCATTGCCGCTCAACAAGACAAAACAGCTTGACGAACTTATTATTAAATTTATAGTCAAAGGTTATCATCATTCATTTTACATAGTTGAAGAGGAGGAATTTAAAAATATCTAGGTCCATATTGCCTACATACACATTGCCTTCTCGAAAAACAATATCTTCCAGTTTAATACCTAAACTATATCATAATACAAAGGAAAAGGTATTGCAGCTGATTGCTGAAGCAGATGCTATATGTCTTACTACAGACGGCTGGACATCGATCACTAACGTAAGTTATATGGCCTTGACAGCTTATTTATTAGGTGAAGGTCCTCTAAAATCAGTCCTCCTAGGTTGCACTCAGTTTTATGAGCGACATACATTGAGAATTTGTACAACTTATTACAAAACGAGGTGACTAATATAGTTGCAGCCGTTCACTTGACAACCTGGCGACATTTTCCATGCTTCGCCCACACCGTGAATCTTGTGGTTCAACACAGTTTGGATACAATAAACAACCAATTAGATAACATAAAGCAATTAGATAATAAAAAATAAATAGTACAATATTTCAAACACAGTTCCTCAGTAGCTAGCAGATTGCAAGCCCTGCAACTTCAAATGGATTTGCCTCCACTTAAATTAAAACAAAGCGTAGGCACCAGATGGAATTCAACTTATACGATATGTTAGACCGAATGTTAAAAATAAAAGATGCAGTTGTTAGTATCCTCGCCATAGAACAGCTCCGACTTAACACTCTATCACCTGATGACTGAACGCTTCTAACAAAATATGTAGAAGTTTTAAAAATATTTTACGACGTGACTGTTGAAATGAGCGCCGAGAAATCAGTGACATTGTCAAAAGTAATGGTACTTATTAAGATAATGAAAACACATGTCCAAAAGTGTCTAAACGAAAGTGGTCCTGATCCCCGTATCTTCGATTGTTATTTACCCTTCTTGATAAATTAAATGAGCGATTTTACGACGTAGAGAGCAATGCGTTAGTGTCAGAAGCCGTGCTATTAGATCCTCGTTTTAACAAACATGGAGAAATACAATTTATGTTTATAGTCGATTAAGGGAAAACTTTGCAATTTGTGTGCCCGCAAAACAACATCATCAGTATTAGAACCGCCACTTCAAATGACCCAACCGATGACATCAAGCATGTGGGATGACTCACCCAAAGCTCCAAACTTTGGCGGATTGTGGGAAGGGGGTGTAAAATCAACCAAATATCATATAAGGCGAATAATTGGCGATTATACGTTGACATATGAAGAGATGAGACCCTCCTGAGTCAAATTGAGGCGTGTCTAAACTCTCGCCCATTAACTATTATCCAAAATAATCCAGATGAATCCATACCTCTGACACCGGGTCATTTCCTAATAGGGGAATCCTTAGTAGCAGTGCCTGAAGCGACCTATGAAGATCACCATCTGAGCTCTTTGAAGCGCTGGCAACTTACGCAACTAATGCTTCAACACTTTTGGCGGCGATGGTCGAATGAATATTTAACGCATCTCATGCACCGTTATAAATGGTCTTATAAAGTTCCAGAACCTAAAGTGGGGGACATTGATGATTTACCTACATGTAGATGGCTTTTTGGCAGAATTCTTGAAAAACATCCTGGTTTGGATGGATTAACTAGGGTGGTATCTCTAAAATGTAGAAATTCTATTATAAAACGTCCCACTTCTAAACTTTGTATTCTACCAATTAGTGAATAGGTTGTTGTTGTAAATGAGTCGTGCTAGAAATTTATTGTATTAGTGTAACTGTTATTTAAGGAAAAATTAATGTACTTACTGTGCCTGCTAAGGATTGTATCTATGTCACGGTGGGCGGTTATGAAGGACCTTGTCCTTGGTGGGCGGAATGTTGAAGTATAAAAACTTGTAAGATAAAATTTAAATTTGTAGTATGTAGTTTTAACTTTTTTAACTAGATGGCGCTACTCGAAAAATGTAACTTGCTGCATCGCGCTATCACTTATTTGCATTCAATTAGTATAAGCGAACGCGAAGATTTGTGTGTGTGGAGAAATTCAGAAATACACTGAATTATTACAGTCTACTGGTTTTTGGTTTTTTTGTTTTTGTTGTTGTTCTCCAAATAGTGACACAATCACTCGTCTTTTAAAAATATCTCACTTATTTTACGTAACACACATAAAAACGATAAACCCTCCCTTTTCCTTTTACGTCCCTCCTCATCATTATCAAAACAACTTGGTTCATATGTATCTGCTATTAAAAAGGGCGCTGCACCGTTTTCCAATTCGACCTCAGTTCCTACTTCATTTTCTCTGTTCTTTAATCGGCCTAATTTCCCTTTAAGTATTTTATCTTTATTCTCACGTATATTATTACTATAGACTTGTTATTACGTATACTATAGACTTGTTATTAGCTTTGTTGATTGCGGGAAATTCCTGTACATATGTTTCTTTTGATATAGAGCGGACAGGAGCAGGTGATGCGGGAACAAACAACATCAATGCTATTTGATAGGTACAATTGAAGTCTGACATCAACTCACGAATTGTTTTTTCTTTTTTGTACACTGGACAGTTCCTGTCAGTAGCCTTATGGTTTAACGAACAGTTTGTGCATACTAATACATTAGTATCACAAGTATCGTGGTTTTGAGAACAGTTAGGGCAAACTATTTTATTAGAGCCACATCTTGATGCTAAATGTCCAAATTTCCAACAGCGAAAACATTGCGTTACAGGAAAAGTATATTTTTCTACCCTTATATTTGTGTCAAAAAGCTTAATATACTTTGGTCGAGTACTGCCTTTGAAACCAAGGAGTATTGCTTCGCTAGGTACCCAGGCTTTAGAATCATCACTAGTCACATTATCTTCCTTCACTCTACGGTTTAGTCGCCTCGCTGTAACTATTTCAAGCTCGGAATGCATATTTTTTAATATCTCATCTACCGAGTAATCGATTTCAATATCTTTTACTATCCCGTATGTAATAGCAACTTCTGACGTACTCTGACACCTCCACTCCATATCTTCAAGAATCTTATTATTCATAAAATTGCTCGCATTATCATAGTCATTAAATGTAAGGTGTATTTTGAAAGGGTTAACGTATTTATTTTGTTTGATCCCACGCACGGAGTGACTATTTAATAATTTTGCTAAAGTAAATTGTTTTGGTATCTTATTGTTAATCGCTGTTACATATAACTTAATATTTTCTTACATTATATATGTATGTCTACTTGCCTGTCCATTACTATGCTTGCGTCCTCTTGTCACCGTAGACCATTCGTCATCCTTTGTTTTTTTTTGGTATAGGGACGTAACTCTCCCCACTCGACATACTTACTTCTTCTAATTGTGTAACGTCCTCAATATTGTTTTCTTCTCGTTGCATGATCGTTACATTAGTCTCACAACAATTTAAAATTTCTTCACTCATTACTTATCAAATGCGGGTAGATAAAAAAAGGAATCCGGCCGGTCGGCGCAAAGCGCGACGACCGACGCCGCGTAAAATTATTAAACGAAAGAATATGGTCGGAAATAAAAAGACTTGTTTTTAAACGTGAGTATGAAAGCCGTGATGATTTACGCATTGCGATAGTGGACGCTTTTAATAAAGTGAAAAGTGATAGAGACACATTAAGAAAATTAAAAGACAATTGTATTAAACGTGGATTGTGTATTGAACGCAGCGAACTCCATTTTGAGCAGTTGCTTCGATACAGAGAAGTGTAAATAGTGTAAACAAACTGTAAATAGGTATGTAAGTAATTATTCTCTAGATAGCTCCGAGTTTTTAAATACGCAAGAAATATTTATACCTACAGTCCGTTGATAAATTGATTTGTTGTGAAAAGAACAATTGCGCCTATAGGTATACTTTTATCAGCTGTTGTTGTAGTCAAGAGGCAAAATCAATAGAGAATGCTTTAAACATTTTTAATAATAACGAGAACATTAAGGATGATTGGTCTCGTATTTACGAAAAAAATTTCAATTATACCAACAGCTTTGACATCTCTTCAGACACCCGATCTTTCTCTAATAGAATCATTTGAAATATTTGATGCGGTGAGATTAGCTTTGAGATGGGCAAATTGCGAGAGCTTAGAAGTTAAATTGGAAAAAGTTATGGATAGAAATCCTGATTTGGACACTATCAGAAATATAGCAGAAAAAATTTCTTCCTGCACTAATGACGAGGAGGAGGAAGTGTATAAATTTGCTAACCTCACCTCAGTTGACGTAGAGCGATCTTTTTCAATGTACAAATGGATTTTAGACGTTCGGAGAAATTCATTGAAGCCAGAAAATATTGCAAAGCTAATGGTCATATATTTTAATTCTCACAAAAGTTATACAGTAATGTCGGAAGCGAACACTTCAAATCTTACTGGTAATGAATCGGACAAGGAAAATGATTCTGATGGGCCGTTTGAATAAACAAAACCTCACGAGTCTAGGCTAGAAGCAAAAGTATTCGCTCGTATTTATAAAAAAGGCGAAATATGCGTATGAGAATTCGCTTAAGACTATCAATAATTTGTATTGTGAATTAATTTAAACTAATAAAAATTGTATGTTAATTATCTTTGTTTTATCTGTCTATCTCTGAGGTGTTTATTATTATTTATTCTTAATATTTTTATTATTATTTTATATTCAGGGACATCTTGAAAAAAGGCCAGGTCAAGAGTACCCTAAACCGAAGGGCATGTATGAAGGGAATAATGAAAGTGGACAAAGCGAAACAAGTATGTAAGGATCGTAGCAAGTGGAAAGAAGTGGTCTCTGCCTACCCCTACGGGAAAGAGGCATGATTATATGTATGTATGTATGTAATATTGTTGGCCACACGGGATTGTCCATTAGAAATCCCGGGAAGGTCCACATTAATATCAACATTTCGATGCAAGTACATAAATAACTCTACCTAATTCCGACTTCTGGTCATGTCACTATGTGCGCTCGTACATCCAGGAAGTGGCGATATATCTCTATACACATAAGAAGATACTCTACGTGTTGATTTCAATTCAATCTGTTGACAACATGTTTTATAAAAATATACAAAAAAAAAACAACTTAAAAGCAATATCAAGTACTTAACATTATCCTAATGAAATTGATCCGTTTAAAAAAAATTAAACATTTATTATATGTATATTTACAAACATTGATTTCTAACACAACTATGCCCTATGCCTGTTTACGTCTACGACTTTTAAGGAAATTATGCTTATAAATTATGCAAGGGCTATCACCAACATCATGATATTAGTAATATTATATTGTAAATTATAATTGTAATATAATGTATTGTAAAATGTATCATAATATATGGACAAACAGCAATAATGAAAATTATAAATTAATACATATATAAACACACAGGGTTCAAAAAGCTAATAGGACACAGTAGGAAAGTTTATTAAATATTAAAGATGGCAAATTTTGACTCTAACATAATTTTGTTTTTAAAATAAAGAATTCACACACAGAAAACAAACCATGTACATGCAAAAACATACATTTTTATAATAATTTTAAATTTAAAATAATTATGCTTCTGCTTATAATGTGCATGGTAATATCACAACTATTTAAATTCACTCATTAAAGTTGCTGATCAATAATTACTTTTAACAAAAAATTAAAACTGACTTCAATTGAATGGATCGTCATATGTTGTTCTTTTCTCCTGTCCATTTTTTTCATATTTTATAGTGCTACATTTTCTTACAGTTAAATTTACATGTATATACCTTTATAAGTGTTCGGGAGGGACATCGGTGAGCACGGCCGCCATTGGCGTGCTCGAATAAAAATGCCTCTCAGTTAACCTTATGTATAATTTATTGCGTGAGGCATAACACCATATATATACACATTAACACGATAACACTTATCAAATCAAACTAGTATTAACATTAACGAATCATACATGATAGTCTAGTTTTATAAACTTAGGCAAACATTGAAGTAAGAAAATACATGCTGCGTGTGTAGTTTTCTCCGTATAAGAATAATGGCGGGATCGGAGCACACTAGTGAGGGGAAAATTTCATTCCAAAACTAGTGATGTTCCGAAACCGGTTTATGTGCGGTCCATAGACGCCACACCACCCCCCTACGGAGAGGAAGAAACCGACGACAAAAGAAAGAAAAAATAACAATAAAAATAATGTAAATGTGTAAAAGTAAAGTGTAAAAAAAGAATATACAAGAAATACCAGTTAGTACACAGATATTACACTAAATTAGTATGTAAAGACATTACACAGGAGATATAGCAAGCAAGGGAGTTCATGCATCGTGTGGCAGCTTGAAACGTACTCTACGTCCGGACTGCGTAGTATACTTAGCAGAATTCGAAGGCGTAGGTGCTGTCTCTGGTGTAGTTGTTGATGGAAAAGAAGCAAAAGGCACAGCAGAGGTCACAGGTGGCGACGCAGATGTGCTGGCTGGAGTCCGAAGCAGGACTGTTGTCTTCGGCGATGAAAGCGGGCTTAACCCGGTCAATGCTCACTCGGACATTCTTGTCTCCAATGATGATGGTAAGCGTCTTGTCGTCGCGACTAATTACTTTATGGGGCCCTGTGTAGGGAGGTTTTAGCGACGGCCTTACGGTGTCGTCACGGAGGAATATGTGACTGCAAGTAGCCAGGTCCTTGGAGACGAAGGTAGTTTTCGTTCCGTGACGAGAGCTTGGAATAGGCCTTAAACGAGCCATGTGGGTCCGGAGCTGCCTAACGAAGCTGGGCATGTCGCTGGAATGGTTGTCTGCAAAAGGTGAGACGAACTCGCCGGGCAAGCATAAGGGTTCTCCATATACAAGCTCGGCGGACGAAGTCTGGAGGTCTTCTTTCAATAAAGCGCGCATAGCAAGAAGGACAAGGGGCAAAGCAGTGCACCAGGTGTCCTTGTGGCACATGATAGCCGCTTTGAGCTGACGGTGCATGCGTTTAACAAGCCCGTTCGCGCACGGGTGATAACTCGTGGTGCGAACGCGTTGGGAAGAACACAGCGTCACCAAGGCCCTAAATAGCGCGGACTCAAACTGGCGACCTTGGTCCGTTCTAATGAGGAATGGTACGCCAAATCGTGCTACCTATTCCGTAAAGAAGGTTTCAGCTACTTCTTCCACAGTTATCCCGACCATCGGCCAAGCTTCCGGCCACCGCGTGAACCGGTCTACAGCAGTAAGGCAGTAATTAAAGCCTTTGCTGTAAGGTAGCGGACCGATGATGTCGATATGGACATGACGGAAACGTTTAGTGGGCGAAAGGAAGGTGCCGAGGGGAGAGTGGGTGTGCCGGGAGACCTTGCTCCGTTGGCAAGCGATGCAAGACCGCGCCCAGTTCCGACAATCCTTCTTCATGTTGGCCCAAACGAAGCGATCAACCACCAATCGTGAGGTTGTCCTCACGCCAGGGTGACTGAGGTTGTGCAGCCGGTCAAAGTGAACTCGTCTGAAAGAAGAAGTAAGATAAGGCCGTGGCTTCCCTGTTGACGTGTCGCAAAAGAGGGCAATGTCAGTGCCAGGCAAGGCGATCTTCTCCAGTTTCAAGGAAGAGTTGTTGACCAATGCCTTGAGTTCCTCATCCTGAGCCTGATCAGCAGCAAGCGCCGCGTAGTCGTCTTCGAGGCGTATCGTCTCGATGCGAGACATCGCATCAGCCACGACATTGTCCTTGCCATGGACGTGTTGGATGTCAGTGGTGAATTGTGAGATGAACGACAGCTGGTTGGCCTGGATAGGGGGTAACTTTTCGCGTCACTGCGAAAAGACATAGGTGAGAGGCTTATGGTCTGTGAAGATGGTAACGTGCTGGGCCTCCATGATATATCGGAAATGGTGCACTGCTTCATACAAAGCTAGCAATTCCCTGTAATACGCAGGCTAGGACGATTGGCGCTCCGTGAGCTTCTTGCTAAAGAAGGCAAGGCATGCCACTGGCGTTGCATACACCTATAGGCGACGGTAACTGCTAAATCTTAAGCGGGCCGTCAGCCTGTCTGCTGTCCTACAGCAATAAAAAAAAAGGCAAGCGGCTGCCAATGGGAGTCGACAAACTGCTGAAGGCAAGCACCAACGTGACTCGACGAAGCATCAGTGAATAAAGCGAGCTTAGCGTCGTGAAGAGGATGGGCCAGGAGAGTCGCATTTGCGAGATGGTCCTTGCATTTCTGGAACGCGATTTCTAGCTCCGGCGTCCAAGGAAATAGTTTGGCCCTCTTCAGCTTTGAAGAAGCCAGGGCGTCGATGAGGGGAGCCTGGAGTTCCGCAGCACTAGGTAGGCAACGTCGGTAGAAATTTATAATCCCTAGGAACCTTCGTAGACCTTCAACTGTTTTAGGTAGAGTGTAGCCTCGAAGTGCTTCAATCCGCTCGCGTGGTGGGAATAGGCCCTCCTTGCAAATGCGGTAGCCAAGGAATGTTACCTCTTCAGCGGCAAGGATGCACTTCGAGGTGTTGATGACTACTCCATACTCCGAAAGTCGATGGAACAGTGTGCGGAGGTGTTCAGCGTGCTGAGAATGGTCACGGGAATAGACTAGGATGTAGTCAACGTAGGGAAAACAAAAGTCTATCCCGCGGGTAACTTCGTCGATAAAACGCTGGAAGGTTTGACCTGCATTTCTGAGTCCAAAGGTCATGAACGCAAATAGGCCGAAAGGTGTCGTGATAGCCGTTTTACAAATATCACTGTCAGCGACGGGGATCTGCTGGTAAGCTTTTACCAAATCCAAGACGCTAAACACGGAGCAGCCATTAATATTGTTGTTAAAATCACCGATGTGACGCTCAGGGTAGCGGTCCGGAACAGTGCGGGCGTTCAAGGCGCGGTAGTCTCCGCACGGACGCCAGTTGTTGTCCTTTTTCCTGGCAAGATGCAGAGGAGAGGACCAAGGACTGTCCGAAGGTCGCGCTGTCCCATGTCGTACCATGTCTTCAAATTCCTTCTTAGCGACTTGAAGTTTCTGGGGTGCGAGGCGTCGAGGGCGCAAGAGACCGGAGGAATATCAGTAGTAATGATGTGGTGCACAGTCGAATGCTTGGCGACAGTAGGTAGACCTGGTGGGCGAACGATTTCAGGAAACTCCTTCAGTATCTTCCCAAAAGGAGAATCGTCGTCCGTGGCAATGGCCTTAATGCTAGCTTGATCGACGAGCGCGACGGCAGCGCAGGTAAAGATGCCGGTGGAGCCGTCGACTAGACATTTATTCTTGCAGTCTGGCAATAGCTGGTAATGTGCCAGAAAATCCGCGCCGATGATAGGTGTGTTCACATCCGCTACGATGAAGTTCCACCGAAAGTCGCGCAGGAGACCCAAGTTCAAAGAGAGTAGATAAAAGCCACACGTCTTGATAGGGGTCCCGTTGGCGGCACGAACATCTAAGCTGGTCGGTGAAGCTTGACCCTTAAGGAGGTTGCGAGGGAAACAACACAGATCCGACCCGGTGTCTACTAAGAACTTGATCTTAGTAATCAAGTAGGTGACGAATATCCGGCGGCTGATTTGGTTGCAATCAGATACCGCCGCTACTGATTGCTCGGAGCGTTTCCCGACCATGAGCAAGGAGCGACACACTTGGTTGCAAAGCGTCGGTGGTACCAGCAGAGTTTGTCTGGGTGGGGCGAAGATGGAGAACGCGATGGAGAGCGCGAGCCGTTGCGTTGTGAGGAACGTGAGCTTCTATTGGCACGGCTGAGAGCTTCAACCTGTTTGGCCAACCCAGCAATGGTGCCCTTCAAGTTCTCAATGTCGGAGCTGGCAGTGGTGCTGACACTAGTGGAAGACGATGGCCGTGTGTCCACAATGGCATCAGCGATTTCGGCCAACTTAACCAGAGGTCAGCTTGTGCCATGACGATGCGTTGGACCTCATGAGGTAAGCAAGGCATCCAAAGCTCCCGGATAATGCTATCGTCTTCAGTCTTGCCGGCTAGTGATTAAAGGTGGCGGAGGAAGGAGGTGGGCTTCTTGTCCCCGCACTGCTCCTCGCTGAGCAGCTGCCTAATTCGTTGCTCACAGGATATAGTAATTTTTTAATGTTGAGTACCTCTCCTTTTCCGGAGGGTTAGTAATAATATCCTCAACCTCGTCAGCTATGCGGGCATCGAGCATGGCCAAGACGTGGCCTTATTTGGTGGAATCTTGTGTTATTCCAGATATCTCGAACTGTGCCTCCGCTTGAGCGAACCAAATGGCTGGATTCTCCTGCCAGAACGCTGGCAACTTCACGGAGTCAGCACCCACAGCCTTAGATGCAAGCACTGCATTTAACTGCTGCTGCAGCTCCCTTACTTGTTTGTCTAGTTCTTCTGAAGACGTTGTCAGAATCAACACGAACAAAATGAAAAAGAAAAAAGAGAGAAATGGTTAACAATGTTTAAAGAAGTAAAACTTTAAGAACCAATTGTTAGTACCAAATGCACAGTAGTTAAAGAAAAAAAAATAGTAAAAATTAATTTTATCAGCTAATGAGGTAATATTTATCAAAAAAAGAAACATCAGTCTGTATCATAATGCAACCTGTATCATAATGCTTAGTATTAGATTGATTAGTAATGTTAAAAACTTTAAAACTAACATGAAAAATACATGCAGGCAAAAATGAAAATTAATGAACTAAATGCACACATTACTTTAGATAGTTATTAGTGTCAGTTAATGTATTATTAGAAGTTTTTCATTATACCTTCCAGAGTATCTTCATTTTTCTTATTTTGTTTACAGTTAGTGACCAAATTAAATACTAAATTAACATCAGAAACATAGCCTTGACTGTATTGACATTCATTTTGAACAGAGCCAGCAACAACATGCCCAAATAAGGTATTTTGTAGTATAAGACCATTGTTTAATTTAATATTTCCATCCAATAAAATTTGAAAATAAAAGTTTGCCCCTAACAAGATAGACACCTCAGTAGGTATATTAAAATCATCATCTGCTAGATTGACATGTTTAGGAATGATACAATTACTCATATTAATATAATTTTGTGGAAGTTTTGTTGTAATAGTGTCTACAATATGACATTTAACTTTAAGTTTGACATCAAACTTTGAGGACTCTAACAGTATATTCACACATTCTCTTACCTTATTTGGTGTGTTGCGAAGTCCAATTATATTGGTATTCTGAACCATAGGGGTCAGATTTAGTTGCTCAACCAATGAGCGTTTTACAATAGATGCTTGGCTGCCACTATCAAGTAATGCTTTAACATAAACTTCATGACCCAGGTGGCTTACAATTCTCACTTTTATAGATGGTAACAGAACGCTTAAAGTGGGACAATTATTAGAATATAAGGTCACAACACCTTCTTCCTCTGACCCACCACCATGCAAAAGAGTATTATGATCTTCCTTGCAAGATTGACATTTGAAATTAAATTTACATTTATTTGTGTGACCTCTAAGACATGTAGTGCACAACTTGTTTGCTCTAACAAACTTGATTCGATCCCCTACTGGAGCCATTTTAAATTTAGGGCATATATAGATAGGGTGATAATTACTAGCACAAAAGGAACAAACATTATTTTTAGCCTTTGTCTTAGTTCCAACATTGTTAACCTTATTAATATGACTATTTGACTTTTGTTTATTTTTTGTGCCTTCATGGCAGGCATATTTTACTGGAAAGCTGTCCTCTAATGCTACAGCTCTTTTCTCTAAATATGAAAGAAATTCCTCCATAGTTGATAACATATTTATTGATTTCCTATCTAAGTGAAAAGCACGATTTGTATAGCTGTTTAATTTTCTTAATAATATAGATATTAAAAGCATATCCCACGTTTCTGTGGGTTGATCCAAGTTTTTTAGAGCATACAGCTGCTGACGTACATCGGATACAAAAGATCTAAGAGAAGCCGCTGTACCCAGTGGCGTAGCTACTTAGGGGCTAGGCGGGGCAGTGCCCCGGGGCCCTCAAGCTCAGGGGGCCCTCGAATCCTTACCAGAAATCTCGATCGAACTGAACTTTTGGAAATTTCTCCCATTTTCAAAATAAATATGACAGGTTGCAACCCCACTTTAATCACGACAACTCAGTTGAGAGAAATTCAAAAGTTATGCCTAGGGAATTCCCCTAAATTCTTTCTGTAGGTTGGCAGTGTTGTCAATTAGACGGATAGTGATATGTGTGTTTTATTATTCATCGATGTGCGTTTTATTGTGAATTCCAGTTAAGATTTTTTTTCTAGAAAGGTTAAAAAATTAATGCTGTATCAGGAGTAAGTAAGCTAATGTCAATAAACTTTTTTATACTGGTCAATATAGTGGTTCAATTTAATTTGATTTTACCACTCATATTGATGTCCGTTAAGTCAATAAATCGTGTCAAATCTATAGATTTCAGCTTCAGCTCATTGTATAACGCGAAAGATCGCGAAAAAATGCAAGTCACCTGCAGTAAGTACATTAATTCAGGTCCGCGGGCAGAAGATCGTTCATAGTCTCCACCGTTAAATGTGGTAACACTAACGGTGATAATTTTTTTCCGGGGATTCCCCAACGACACTTGTAGCTTATCATTGTGTTTCTCTTTCCTTTTATTTTACTTTTAACGTCGTTAACAGTGAGTACCTACCTACCTACTCGAGCACAATCTAATATTGTATTGTTTAAATAAATTAGAAAACTAAAATTATGGATAAAAAGAAGAAACCCAGTGGTGCATTTTAACGCAAACAACGCCAAGAAAGAGAAGATGTAAACAAAAATTGCCCAAAATTGACATGCTTTTTAGTCAGCCTTCTGCAAGTACATCTGGCCAAAATATTTCTATTGACAGTGACTCAAATAATGTGGTAACTGCAGTGTTGGTTGAGAAGCCTACTGAAAAAGATTCGACAATTATTGCAGTTGGAGATACCTCCGCAGCCGATCATGTGAACGTGGATGATTTTTGCATGACACACATAAGAGCGGAGGGTTTGGAGACAAATCTTCTTATGACTTGGGAAACTTCACGAACAAAATATTAAGTGATAACAAAAAACGTCAAATTCTTGATATGGGGCCTTTACAGCCTTCAGGACCTTTTCCAACAGACATCAACCAGAACAATAGGTTTTTCAAAATCGTTCTACGTTTCGTGTTCTAAATATGGGCCAGTTAATAGTTTTTGGTTGTGTTATTCTAAAATACTAGACGCTGCCTGTTGTCAACCCTGCTGGTTATTTGCTTCACAAAGGAATAATGTTTGGTGTACGGGAATTCGAAATTGGAAGCATTTATCAGAAAGAATTAAACAACAGTTGTTCGAGGGGCCATTCGGAAGCATGTGCTGTGTATGAATTATGGACGATACTAACACTATCGACAAGGAACTTGAAAATGAAATTCGCAAAGAAGCATCATTTTGGAAAATGGTTCTTCAAAGGTTATTCGATATCATACTTACCCTAGCAAAGAGTTCTTTGGATTTGAGAGGACATCAAGAAGACTTAAGTAAATTTCGAGTTCGTGTTGCTTTGCGAATTCATGCACAGTGTATTGAACGACATCAATTATGCATCCAAAACTTTACAAAAATGCGACATCAATTTGGGCGAGGCGAGTAAAGTTTTAGCAGAGACCAAAGCAAAGTTGCAAATTTATAGAAATGATTTCGAATTATTCAAGTGCAAAGCCAGTGAAACTGCAAGAAAATATGGTATTGATACCCATTTTCAAGAAAAAAAGCAAAGAAAAGTTAAAAAACATTTTGATGAATTAGCTGCTGATCACCGATTTCCAAACCGAGAAAAAATATTTAAAATTGAGATTTTCAATAATGTACTAGACACAGTAATATCTCAATTAGATACACGTTTTATTGGTATGAGTGCAGTCTGTCATATATTCGATTTTCTAACACCAACATTTTTATTACATGTTGATGAAGCAACTTTAATACAAAAGTGTGACGAATTCCAAAGACAATATTCAGATATAATAAGCCCTAGTTTTTCACTTCAATTTATTAATATTTACTGTTTTGTGACTGTTCACCAATTATGTAAGGAAATAATGAGCAAATATGGAGTGCTAGAATGCGACCTAACGGTAGTATTTACAGCAATGTTATTATTCTTTACAATTCATGTTACTTTTGCAGCAGCTGAAAGGTCATTTAGCAAATTAAAAATAATAAAAAATAATTTAAGAAATAATATGGGCCAAACTCGACTCCGACATTTATCGCTAGTAGCAATTGAAAACAAAACCGCATCAAGCCTGGATTTAAGCGAAGTCATTGATACTTTTGCGAAAACTAAAGCTAGGAAAAAATTGTAAATATAATTGTTATTTAGTCAGTTGGTAGGCCCAACCTTTATATAATAAACCCTTGAATCTTCTCTCTTTCGTTTTATTAGGCAAACCTACACCAAGTATTAATTTATGTTGTTACTGTTTAATATTTTTATTACCTGCCCTGCAGTGCACAAAAAAGAGCTTAATTAGCTTAGCATTTTTAAAGTATTTGTATATTTCATATTTTTATTTGATAAAACCTAATCAGTTTACATAGTAGTGGGGCGGAACACAATTTGTCTTGATATAGCAAGACGCACGTAACATAGCTCACGTATTAATTTACTAATTCGATTAATTGCTCGAAGGACCACATTTATGTTTAGTTAATATAAGAAAACATAAATTAATAATATTATAAATTGTTTATTCATTGTTACAAATTACAAAGAGAAAAATTAACCTAAGCCTATTTTGACATAACATAATAAAATTGCCAATTACAAAAAAGTTATTAAATTAATATAATGTTGCCCCAATAAACAATATTTTATGTATTTAACACTAAACTCATGCCAAAAGATTAAGTCCAATTCTTTTAACATCCACGAAGCACAGCCTTAATATTTCTAAAAATGATTCGAGTCGGTTTAGCCATGGTCGGCGTGATCACTTTAAATCAAAGCGTATCGATATTATTAGGAAACGACGTTTTGAAGATAATAAATGCTTTACGAGTGGACAGCCAGATCATCTTCTTGCGAATTGTTATAAAATAATTAAATTAAACTCTCATGCGAACAGCGTTACTAATACTGCACTAATATCTGACCCGCAGGGTAAGTCAAATCAGATAAAAATGAAAACAGAACCGTGTTCCTTTTGCAAAAAGCCTGGTCACAAAGTCGAAACTTGTTTCACCAAAATGAGATCGGATTACGAAATAAAAATAACGTTAATTTTTGTAATGAAATAAAAGATACGCATTGGTGACGTGGTAGTGGCGGTTATACAAGGTGTACCAGTAGATATTTTGATAGACAGTGGATCAACTATTTCTCTCGTGTCAACAAAATTGGTAAAACATTTTGACAGTCCCCGGAAACCAGCATTCCATATTCTAAAGAGGATAGGGGTCAAGAAATAGAGTCTACTTGTTACGTAACGGTACCAATAGAATTTGATGATATCACCTTGGAAGTCGATCTTTATCTTGTAAATTTATGACCACTCCTATCATAATAGGAACAAATGTATTAAACCGCGATGATAAACTTATGTTCAAACTCGGGAACGGCAGCGTATTACTCGAAGCCCTGTTAATGTTGTAACTGCTGAGCTTGATGGACAAACTGCATTAAATACAAGTCTAATGCATTAAATACAAGATAATGATCTAGATAAGCTTTTGGCTGTCGTTGAAGAATTCTCTAACCATTTTATTACGGGAACAGCCAGTTCGGCCGTTCCGACCGGGAGAGTATGTTGATCAAGCTCACCAGTGACACACCTATAAACTACACCTACCGACTCTCGAAAGATGAAACATTATGCGTTCGTGAAATCGTAAAAGATTTATTAGAAAAAGGCATTATACAGGAGTCGGAATATTCCAGCCCAATAGGGCTACTCTTAAGAATGGCAAGGATCGTATGTGCGTAGATAATCGAAAGTTAAACGAAATCACAGTAAAGGATCGTTCTCCCTTGCCGTTGATAAAGGATTGTATAAATCGCTTAGGATCATATAAATTCTTAAAGTTTGTCGACTATCGCCGATAAGATTGTGGAAAACAGCAGATATGGAGATGTTGCATCAATCAGCGGACAGTACTCAGCACCTCAAACGTCCTCAGGATCACTCACAGAACTCATGCAGCAAATTAACACTCACGTTGGAGGTGGCATCGCTGCGCAATGAAGTACAGGATCGCAGACGTTCTAGAAGCCGAAGTCAACAGAGTAATAGGAGCAGGTCAAACTCACGTAAATGGCGGACTCCAGAGGATCCAGAATGGCTATGCAGGTTCCACTATCGGTGGAGTAAGAATGCTAAGAAATGCGAGAAACCATGTGCCTGGCGTACGGAAAACTAGAGGCGGTACGTTCGAATGCGGTGGATGGACGTACTCAGGGACAGGTAGCTGTTAATCACCGCTTATTAGTTAAGGATGTAACATCTAAGTTTACTTTTTTAATAGACACAGGAGCTAATATTTCTGTTATCCCAAAGTGGTGTGTTAAACAGCGCACATTAATCCACTGTGATTTTTAAAAAAAATATACATTTTTTTATTTTTTTAGAAGGGGGTGTGTATGTAACGGTGTGGTTATGCTTAGGTTATGCTAACTATATAACAAGTAATATGTGGCACGGCGGCGAGGCAGTCGCGCGTGTACCGGCATGTAAGAAAGTTGTATTAAAGTCGCAGTAATTGTGTCAGATGTGTTTCATTACATACAAATACCTAACGTATCTTCCGTTTAAAATACCTGATTATGTCCGTTTCTATCCTGAAGACGGTGGCAATTTTGAATATATCGTCTTCCTGGAAAGCATTGACAAAGATAAACCAATAGGCTCGAGAGATATGATGTCTCTCGCCAACGCAATCAAACGTCACAATAAAGGCGTGAAACAATTAAAAAGAATTAACAAAGCTAAAGTAGGAGTAATATTTGAGAGACCAGCTTTGGCTAATGCAGCTCTAAATAATAAAAAAGTTCCTGGACGGCCACAAACTCTATACTAGCATACCAGATGCCGCAACAGAAACAACTGGCGTTATTAGTCACGTGCCGATAGACCTTTCAAACAAGGAGATATACAGCGCCTTGACCAGCACAAAAAACATAGTCTAGATCAGACGCTTCATGCGTAGAACTACCGAGAACAGCACTATAAAATTAGAACCTACAAAAACTGTGTCCATCACATTTTCTTGCCCAATCTTACCAGTGAGTGTTAAGCCAAGCAAAATAAATTAATAGGGCTAAACTACACAAAATTAAGTGAAGCTTTCATTAAAATTCAATCAGTAGTTTTTGCATACAAACTTTTCCATTTATAACATTAGTAAGTAATAAAGAACACATATAGTAATGAAACGGTTTAACTGTAAATTATTTCTAAGTTTAGTTAGAAGACTTGAACCAGTCTGATCATCGGACTTAGGGGATTGATTGCATCCTTCAGTCCATATCAGTCATGGTGTACACCTTACTTCTTCTAATAATAATTATAGTTGTAATGTTGATCATTATACAGTGGATGTGGATAGGCTGTAAAACAAACATGTTTAGAGTTATGAAAGCAGAACACAACAGAGAAAATTAATTGAATAAAATAATAAATAAATGAAATAAGTTTTACTATATTAGTTTTACTATTGATAATGGTAGATAGATATACCATGGTTATGAAACAGTTGTAGTTCTTCTAGACAACCTATGGGTATATGGAAGAGGTTACAAATTAAATAAATAAATGGTAAAGATACTATGGTTATGAAACTGTTATACTAAGGGTAATTCTTCTAGACAACCTGCGTGTATATGGAAGAGATTGCAAATTAAATAAATAAAGAATGCTGCCTTGATAGGATAGATTAGTCATGAGTGGTTGATTTAAAATAATTAAAACATTAATATACTACTATTGCATGAAGTATAGAGCAGAAGTGATACATACGCATGCGACAAGCATGTAAAAATTGTTTTACAAAAATTTACGGTTTATTCTTATGAATTAAAAATATTAATACTTTTGTGTAATACAGTAATGGCTTAAGGCGTATACAGCCTAGTTGTTTGTAAGAATATATTTTTACAGTTATTGTTTGGCATATACTGGCGTATATCATGGAAGGCATAGTGGCATATACATAGCAATTGGTGAATTAGATACTTTGCATATACTAGTTATCATTTTGCGTGTTTATGATTAGTCATATAGGTCGAAAACCTATTAAATATATATTTACTAAAAGATTTTAAACTGTTTTAAATAATAATAAATGAAACCAAGGAGGGTTAGAGGGGTTTATCTTGCAATTTCCAAAGGGTTGTTCAAAAATGTTGCAAAATATTCAGGATATCCCTGATAAAAGAACTGATAAAAGAGAATATAGAGAAAATAATACTAAGTTTAGGCAGTTCTACAAGGATAAACCGCATAAGACTACTCAGAATTATAGAGAGAATAACATGAAGCAGCCTAAGAGAAATTAGAATAAAGGAATTAATTAACATTAACACACTTCATATAACTGGTGGTTCAACAGTACTATAAACAACCAATGAAGTTACATCATCCAAACTGCAGCAAAGAAGCTTAACCTTCATGTAGAACAGATAGATAATGTCTCAATATTTATTTTCAGGGGAAAGCATAGTTTTCAAGTTATAGCTACAGACTCTGACTAACAATGTGCTAATATGATTTGTCAATAAAGTACCACATATATCTGGAGAAGCCATAACCAGATTTGAAACTTTCCTTGAAAGACCATACAGACTGATGATGGATCTTTATCAGACATTTTAATTGACAATGCTCAGGTGGAAAAATAAAATTGTATGACAATTTATCATTGATAGATCTATCTTGGATAATAATAATAATAATATTTTATGACAATTCACACAGTGTCATCTAGTCCCAAACTAAGTAGCACTTGTGTTATATACTAAGATATATATTGCTTGTCAAGTCATAGGATCCAACATTTTTTTCTGATTCGGGAGGTCCTCACGGTTGGAGAAGATATCATTATCTTCTCCAGAAGATAGATCATCTGTGGGAAGACAGGTTCCAAAGGAAGTTGAGAAATTAATAATTTTACTAAGGGAGTAAAAGGATACAAGAACCATACTTCCCAGAAGAAATGACAAACAAGGAGAGAGTGAGCTACAGTTCACCCTTCACATACACAGGTATTGATCACCTAGGACCATTCTATGTGAAGATTGATAATAAAGAAGAGAAAAGATGAATATGTCTATATACTATAGTTTAGCAGTTCGTGCTATATGTTAGAGATAGTCCAGGATTTGTCAAGGGAAGAGTGACTTCTCAAAATAGGGAGATTTATCACCTCAAGAGATGTACCAGACACCGTCTGTTTCGAACAGTGCCAGTTCGGGCTAGCTACTGAACATATGTCTGGTAACTATAGCGCTAATAAAAATATCAAGTGGAGTTGGCCCAATGACACAGCGGTTTTTTTATAAGCGTTTAATATAGCATTAGTGAAATATTGCATAAAGAGAACTCTCACTGAACAGAGGAAATGAAGTGGACTAAACATTCACAGGACTCCTCTGCGGTAGCATTAGAGATTGGATATGCAATGGAGAATTTGGTTAAATCGTCTTGGAGGGTGAGAATGAATTTAAGTTTTACAAGGCCAGCTTCGGGTAAGGGACCAACAAGGTCGAGGCTAATCCTCTCAAAGGGGCGAGTAGAGCTAGTAGTGATTTGCATAGGGGATTTGTTGATCTTGCGCAGAGCTTTATTTGACTGACATAGTTTGCAATTCTTAACGTAATTTTCAATATCTGAACGCATATTTCTCCAGTGATAGCGTTCTTTGATTCTGTTTAGCATTCGATTAGAACCAAGATGTCCGGCGATCGGGATATCATGCTTTTCCTTTAATATTTTCGAAATTTCTGTAGGGACGGGATAGATGATAGTGTCATGGTGTATATTTATTGTAGTATTTGTGTTATTGAATAAATAAACTAGCATCCCATAGATTTTCACAAAAGAGAGTTGTTCAAATAAGTTTTTGAAGTCGGAAATGGCAACATCATTTATGTTACCTTGGAGTATGATGTCGTCTCTTGCAGACTTCAGGGTTTTGAATGTGTCTGGGTAAGTGCAGTTATCGAAATAGTAGACTTTAGTAAATAGAAGATAGAAAACTTTTCCCTTTAGTTCTATTTTCATAAATGTATGAAGTTCACGTTCATTGTCAAGGATTGTACGGCCTTCTAGAGAGGAAATGATGTCGTCGAGATAAGGGTTTGAGTCGTCGAGATCGATGGAGACAGGGATTAGAATGGTTTTCGAAGAACTTTTAAGGAGACTTTCGTTGTGTTCTCCATTTGAGTATTAAAAGTTTGGTTTTCGTCTGTGAAGGTTTTTAGAAAGGTCGAGTAGTCGTTTGTGATTTCGGTATTTGTTTCAAGTGTCGGTTCGCGTGTATCGTTGACAGGGTCTGGTATAAGTAGAGGGTTTGGATCATTTGACTCGGAAGGAGGATAGAGAGGGCTGAAATCAATGCCCTGACTTGGACTGATGTCTAGGGCGCCAAGTTCGGTAAGGTCTTCTAGGACATCGGGAGGAATTTCAGATTCTTGTAGGTTAGGATTGGCGGTGCCAGAAGTGGAAGGTTGAGGTTCATTTTCGATTATTGGATTTATAGGGAAACAGGATAGTGCATCCGCGTTTCGATTAATTTTGCCCTTTTTATATTCGATTTCGTAATCGAATTCTTCTAATTTGAGTCTCCATCTAATTAGTTTGGATGACGGGTCTTTATGACTGAAAAGCCATTTAAGTAGTAGATGGTCTGTAACAATTTTGAAACGACGCCCATATAAATATGGTCTGAACGTCTTAGTACCGAATATAATGGCCAAACATTCCTTTTCGGAAACGGAATAATTTAGTTCTGATTTATTTAATGTGCGCGATGCATAGGCAATTGGGCGATCCTTTCCTATTTCACCCTGGGATAATATAGCGGAGATGGCATAATCGGATGCGTCACATGTAAGTATGAAAGGTTTGCTAAAATCAGGATATGCTAGTAGTGGAGCTGTTACGAGTGCCTTTTTCAAGGTTTCGAAGGCGAGTTGTTGCTCGTTCTGCCAAAGGAACGGGGCATTCTTCTTTAGGAGATTCGTGAGGGGTTTCGCAATTTTAGATATATCTGGGATAAATTTTCTGTAGTATGATACGAGTCCAAGGAAGGATTTTATATCCTTAGGACATTTGGGAATAGGAAATTGTTGCACGGCTTTGATTTTTTCGGGGTTTGGTTTTACACCTTCGTCGGTGATTAATGTGACCGAGATAAGATACTTCTTTACGGAGAAATTCGCATTTATCGGGTTGAAGTTTTAAGTTAAAGGTACGGAGTCTGTCAAAAATATTAGAAAGGTTAAGAATATGTTTTTCAAGATCGAATGAGTAGACGACTATATCATCTAAGTAGACAAAACATTGTATGCCTTGTAGGCCTGAGGGCAGAGTTCATAAGTCTCTGAAAAGTGGCTGGGGCGTTTTTCAGTCCAAAGGGCATACGCGTGAACTCAAAATGGCCTTGAGGGACTGAAAAGGCGGCTTTAGGAGCATCTTGAGGAGACATCCTAATTTGATGAAAACCGGAAGCAAGATCTAATGTACTGAAGTACTTAGATTTACCTAGTTGGTCTAATATTTCGGAAATGTTAGGGATTGGATAGACGTCACCTATAGTGATGTCATTGAGTTTGCGGTAGTCAATCACTACTCGCCATTTGCGTTGACCAGAAGCATCGATTTTCTTGGGGACTATCCAAATCGGAGAGGACCAGGGAGATGTAGAAGGTTTGATGATCCCATCATCTAACATTTTAGTGATTTGAGATTGAACCTCTTGTTTGTGGACTTCAGGGAATCTATACGATTTTGTATTAATAGGAACAGAGGAAGAAGTGGTTATTTCGTGATGTATGGCGTCAGTACATGTCAATTTGTCATTAGGTAAATGGAAAATGTCAGAATAAGTCGAGCATAGGTCAAATAGAGCACTCGTTTCCTCAACGTTCAAGTGCGAGACACGTAGTAGGTCTAGAACTGCTTCGGCTCTTTCTAAAGCACTGTTTTGACTTTCTTTGTCACTGACGGATGTATAGAAGATTTTGCTATCAGAATTTTCGTCGAATGGTATCAATTTGAGTTTTAAGTTTGAATTTACACGTAACGGATATTCGGAAGTATTCACAACTGAGATATTTATTCTTGAGTTTGATTTAACTTTTACTATGCAGTTAGCAATGAGAAGAGAATTGATTTGGTCTTGGTTTAAAACAAGACCTTCTTTAACTTCTGGATTCAGTACAGAACATTCGATGACGGTCTCAGTCCTAGGAGGAATAATGTAAATTAGATCAGTGAATTTTAGATTAAGTTTAGTGTTATTGATAACTAGTGTGTTTTCAGTGTAATCTATTTTACAGTTAAGTGTAGTAAAGTAATCGTTACCTATTATGCCATCGTATGGAAAATCTAGGTCGTGGACAAGGTGGAATTGGTGTTTTAATGAATCGAATATTGCATCTATCACTCCTAAAGATTTCATCGGATTGATTTCGCCTCCTAGACCAGCGAAGGTGATGATTTCATTTTTAATTTCAGGCATAATTTCAATGGAAGATATTTTAATAATGCTAACGGATGCACCACTATCAACGAGAAGTTTCAAAGGTTTGGGAGAGAGAAATGTCTGGATTTCTATAAATGGTAAGTATTTTTTGATGGACTTGTAATATTATACGTTTTTAATATCTCTTTTCTGTTTCAGGTATTGGAAACGTCGAGTGAGCTACAGAGGTTGCGTCCTTATTCGTGGGAGAAAGGTGTTTGTGCTCGAGAGGTTTAGAATCTTGTAATCGGGATGACGAAACTAACTTAGATTTAGACGCGGTAGAAACGATAGGCACAGTAGATAGATAGATAGATAACGCTTTATTTATCACCAAAATTACAAATTACAGCACAAGTATACAATAAATTGACGGTGAAAAATCGGCGGCCTTATCGCTTACAGCGATCTCTTCCAGGCAACCGTACTCAAAAGGAATTTGGATAAAATATCTGGCGAGAAGATGGCGCTATAAATATAGGAATATAGATATAATAATAAATACATATATTCCAAAAATACATACATACATACAATATACACATAAACAATATAAATAAATAATTCTAATATAATTATCCATACACATACACACACATATATACATATATATCATTGAACTTTTCGAAATTAATACAACTATGACACTAATAGAGACAACAAACTAGAGAGTTGGCTATGCATAATTATTGCACCTATGCACAGTAGGTAAAGCTGATACGGTGGATACAGCGGATACAGTAGATACAGCAGAAACAGTGGATACAGCGGATACAGTGGATACAGTGGATTTGTTTATGTGATTTTGTTCGGTATCGATTTTATTAGTTAGTAATCTCCCTGCACGATACCTGACGGGAGAGTGATTGCGTTTAAATGGCTGTTATCGACTTCGTCACGGCCTTCATCTCTTGGTAAGATAGCATGGACGGACTGATTGGCCCATGTACGACTCTGTGTATTATTCATGTGAGGCCCTGGTTGGTTATTAAATTTTCTATTGTTAAACTCTCGCTTTCGGCAAAAGTCAATAGAGTGCCCTGGGGCCCTGCAGTACCTGCAGATTGCAGGGTAAATAGTCTGTGAAGAGGGACCTTGAAAGGTTGATCGTTGAGGCGCGGTTATTCCGCGTTGAGGGAAGACCCTATTGGCGGGTTGATATTGACGTTGGTATGAGTTCGTATTTTGATTACGATTTTGGCTAGGGTTGTAAGTAGGAGTATTCTTTCGCGACGTTACTTGCATTATATTCTCCTCGGAAATTGCGAGGTTAATTGCATCGTTGAGGGATTTTGGATTTCTGCACCTTACAATTGTTGCTATGCGGGGATTAAGCCCCATTAAGAAGTGGTGTAGGGCCAGGTCTTCCATGGCTGCAGTACGACCGGGGAGTTCCTTGGATTTGGTATTAGATAGCGAAATTTCGGTGAGTAATTGTGAAAGGTGAATTTCAATACGTAATGAAAACTGGCTTACGTCATCTTGCGGACCTTGACGGCACTCTTGCAGTTCCGTTAGCAGGTGTGAGTAGTGCTTCCTCTCACTGAATTGAGTTTTTAAAAATTCTTTGAGTTGTTCCCATGATGAGAATTCTTTTATGGAACAGGCAGTTTCGGCTTTTCCGTTTAGTTGGCTTAATATATATTTAAATAAGATTGGTTTCTGTATATCTGACGCAAGTTCTATTGCATTATCACAGTTTACTAAGAAGGGGTTCAGAGTATCACGTCTGCCATCATACGACTTGATCAATTTGAATAGGGTGTTTAGGTCTAGTTCGGACATCGCTAGATTCGCGGTTGTTTTCCTCGTTACATGGGGAGAAGCTGATTTAATTTCGGAATCGCTTTCGCTCAATCCTTGTTCAGGGATATGAATAGTTAGTTTGTCTTCGTGTTCGGTTTTTAATGATTTTACCATGCTTCAAAAGTTTTGCACAACCCTAGCTTATCAGTAGTTATGACTAAAGACTTACAATAACAATGCTCGAATTGCAGATATGGACGCGACGGACAGGAAACGCGGAGTCATTACGGTGCGCTCACGCAGATAAGTATTCACCGACTTCCGTGATCGGCTGTTGGGCAGGATGAAGGTGATGCCAGGATTTCCTTTGTTGATTTCTAAGTAAATGGATGATTCTTCTGGATGATGGATTCTGATGGATGAGTCTTGTAGGTTGATGAGCTGGAACTAGCGAGTAGGTTTCACCAGGATGTTGCACTCCACGAGGATGTTTGAAGTAATTCACAAATAACGACTCTTCACAACTGTTACAATCTACGATTAAAGATTTTGTAACTTATTCACTTTCTTTGTACTCAGAAGACGTTCCGGGGATTTCTCTTTCAAATCCCTTACGCTGCCACCAATGTTATACAGGAGTTCGGATTTCCTTTTTTAAAAAATAAAACTATTTTCAACACACACTAATTTAATGGAAATTGAATTACAAAATATAATAACATAAAAGATTTCACTTAGAAATATAGATGTGAACGCGGCGGAGGATTGGAATAAACTGCCGAGTCCGAGCGGGACGGGAAAAATACTGGGGATATAGTAGTGCTGATATAGCGGGAATACGGTAGGGTCTGCATATCTATAGTACTGAAACCCGAATATAACAGTACGTTCATTTAGATATCGTAGGACCCTTACCACCTTGTAAAGGCGGTCACAAGTACCTTGTTACTATGATAGACCGCTTCACTCGTTGGCCAGAAGCTGTACCCGTAACAGAAATCACTGCAGAAACAATTGCCAAAGTATTTTATGAGTCGTGGATTTGTAGATTCGGTAATGTTTTCAAGGTCACGACGGATCAAGGACGTCAATTTGAAAGTGACCTATTTCAGCAATTATTAAAATTAATGGGTATCAAAAGGATACGTACGAGTCCGTATCATCCACAAAGTAATGGAATTTTAGAACGTTGGCATAGATGTATGAAACAGGCCTTAATGGCACGGTTATCGGATAATACGGCATGGTGTGAGGAGATACCAACGGTTCTGTTAGGATTACGCACTGTAGGTAGGAGCGATAATGGCGTGAGTCCCGCAGAATACCTGTATGGTTAAACAATTCGTTTACCTGGAGATTTTTATGACGTCTCAGATAAACGGATAAGTGAGAGTAATGCGTTTTTGGAACAGCTAAAATACAATATTAGTAAATTAAAACCGGTATCGCGAGTGTCTCGGAACTCACGCACAATATTCGTGCATAGCGAGTTAGATAAATGTCAAAGTGTATTTATTCGCAATGATGCGGTTCGTAAACCATTGGTACCACCCTACGACGGTCCTTACCGCGTCATTAGTAGAAATAACAAGGTTTACACAGTGCAGTTGCCAAACAGAACGGTCAATATATCGATCGATAGGTTTTGAAAACCAGCTTTCCTAATTGATGATAAAAATGAGAATATTAACAGTGATTGTTACCCAAGCATTAGTAAAAATGTAGCCATAGAAAATAAGCATAGTGAAGTAAGATTAGACGATAAGGTAACTAGGAGTGGCCGTGTAAGTAAGCCACCAGTAAGATTTAAGGAAAATTGGTAATCCAAATATTATATTTTTATTTTAATATTTTTTTTTATAAATTATATAACGAACAGTTAAGCAGTTGTTAAAAGTATACGTTGCAATCATACCTTAGGTTGCACAACACGTTTTTAGGTCAATATATTGTTTTAATACATTGCAAATTCTAACATGTATTAAGCAATATTAAACAGAGTCAGCAACCTACTTAAATTGTGAATATTGCAGAAAGCACAGCAAGCAAATTTATTAATTATGATCTCATTCCATAATTGTATCTTCACCGAGTATCAATAATATTTTACACTCGGTCACTAATTTTTTATTCAAATTATTATAACAATGGGTAAAAGTTATAGCAAAAACGAAGAGAATGATTGTAATAGCCCAAAATGGTGCAAACGAAGCTAGCTTTACTAGTATAGAAAGTTATTTAAAAAGTTTCGAAATTACTTTCATAATCATTGGTGTACTGTTATTGTTATTGATAACATGCAAGTGTCGTGGAACATGCCGTTCCAATGCCTCAGGATGGCTGCAGAAAGAAATGACAAAGACGATCCAAAAGTTCCAAAACGCACAGCAAGTACCTAGTCAGGTCATAAGTATTGTCACACAGTAAAAACTTTTCTTTTAGAATGCTGGCCACAAAAAAGTTTATTGAATTCGAATTTCGAATTGTTCATGAAAATAAAAATGTATAACTTTTAGAATTTTACTCATTTTTAAATATGGAGTGGACGCTTAAAGAAGACCGTGTTGCAGTTATTGCGTTGCATCGTTGCGGTTACGCGCCAATTCAAATTTTTAACATACTGAAAAATTTGAATATTACCAAAAGATTCGTTTATCGTACCATCAAACGATACAATGAAGACTCTAGTGTAGATGACAGGTCAAGAAGTGGTCGCCCTCGGTCTGTTAGGACTCCAGCAGTGATAAAAGCTGAGAAGGCACGAATTCAAAGAAATCCCAAACGTAAGCAGAAACTGTTGGCCCTTCAGATGGGGTTAAGCAGAACCACGGTGAAAAGGGTGTTAAATGAAGACTTAGGGCTTCGGGCATATCGAAGAAAAACAGGACATCGTTTGAATGCTCGTCTAGTGGACCTGAGACTGAAGAGATGCCGCGCTTTGTTGAAGCGGTACGCGGGAAAAAAATATCGGGAAATTCTTTTTTCGGATGAAAAAATGTTTACCGTAGAAGAGAGCTACAACAAACAAAATGATAAGGTGTACGCACACAGTAGTGAAGAAGCGAGCAACCGTATTCCGCGTGTCCAACGAGGTCATTTTCCATCCTCGCTCATGGTATGGTTGGGAGTTTCTTATTGGGGCTTAACAGAGGTACATTTTTGTGAGAAAGGTGTAAAAACGAATGCTGTTGTGTATCAAAATACAGTCCTGACGAACCTTGTGGAACCTGTTTCTCATACCATGTTCAATAACAGGCACTGGGTATTCCAACAAGATTCGGCGCCAGCTCATAGAGCGAAGAGCACACAAGACTGGCTGGCGGCGCGTGAAATCGACTTCATCCGGCACGAAGACTGGCCCTCCTCCAGTCCAGATTTGAATCCGTTAGATTACAAGATATGGCAACACTTGGAGGAAAAGGCGTGCTCAAAGCCTCATCCCAATTTGGAGTCACTCAAGACATCCTTGATTAAGGCAGTCGCCGATATTGACACGGACCTCGTTCGTGCTGCGATAGACGACTGGCCGCGCAGATTGAAGGCCTGTATTCAAAATCACGGAGGTCATTTTGAATAAATTTTAATGTCATAAGAATCTATGTTTTGTTAAGTTCATTTTGGTATATGAATGGTTACATAATGAATAAACTTGTTACAATTATTTTACATTAAACATGTGACAGAATTTATGACCTGACTAGGTATAACTTGTGCGAGACATTCGCCGTGGTGCCATCCGCCACCCACGGGGCGACACCTCAATATGATATGGCTGGTACTATGATATGCAGGATTAGTTAGCAATTATTATTGTGTGTTCAGTGCTTATCGCAATAAACTTAATATAGTGTAATAATAAATAGAGTTACCATTCATTGTGTAAGAAGTTTTGTATTTTTATAATTATGCTTTTGATACTTGAAATTTTTTTGTAAAATTTGGGGGGTGTAGTGTAGGGACGTTCTGTCGTGTCAGCGTCTTGTATATGCAGCGAGAAATGCATGTGTGGAGCGTTCGCCAGTTACTGCGCACTGGGCGACGCGTGTGAACGTGATGGTTTTGGGTCGTTATAAGATAGAAATAATAAAGTAAAAACAGTAAAATTATATCTTATATTTATATATATTTGGATCCCCAGTGCCAGTGACTTCACAGTTAGAAAAGGCCCTCACGCTCCCCAACATACTAATTGCTGGAGCGAAAGCGAAGTTAAAACTTAGAGAATGGAAATATGTACAAGGTATTTTAATTTTTACCCATATGTGTACTCTTTTATATATAAACTTGCATATGTGAAATTTATGATTTTTATTATTCAAACAGGTTTATACCGATGATTTCATAGAAATCGATGAAGACGATATATTGATGGATTTGGCTAAAGTCAAAGAAACTCATGGGCAGCAACTTTTTTCTCGATTGTTCCTGACGAGGTTGATTGGAATAGTGAAACTGTCCAAGAATATACTCCAGCTCAACTAACTAATCAGAGGTATGGAGATTTTGTATATTTTTATTGAATTTATAATTTTTTTCCTATTGTAAATTTTCTGTAGTTAAATAATCATATTCATTTAATACTAATAGCTTGAATAATTTAAAATTAATCTTTCAAATAAAATGTTCTTTTTTTGTTTTAGGTCAAGATTTGCATCACGCAGGAAATGTATACAATGTAGTAATTAATAAAGACATTGTTATTCATGTTGAGTCAATTCAGGGTGAGTATTAAAAAATTTATTCTTAAACTTTTTTATATAATTAAATTTTTTTCTTTATAGAAAAGCTCTTTAAAAAAGCAATATTATTTTTGACAAATCTCAACTTTTCTGTTGATAATATTTTATCACTTGTATACTATTCAAGAATAAAATATTGAAATGAATATTGTTAAATGATCCTTTGTCTAAAAAAATTGGATATTGGAGTTTACAACTTTGAGTAAATGAATAATATTGTTTCCCGGTGAGCTTTTCTAATTAATAGACCGATTATTCTATTCTTTGACGTACTCTTTGACTCTCGCATTGTAATTCTTTCATATATTATCTATCCTCTTTGTATTAGTAAAGAGGATTGAATTTTTGGTCACTATTATTTCTTCTTATTCTTTTCAGCTGTACAAATTTGCTACACTAGATTTTTTATTCTCATGATTTTCCTGAGAAGCATCACTTAGTCTTATATCTTAGTCCCCAAATGATCTTTCAGAGACAGTTGAACTTCCTCTGTCATTTGAGTCTTCTTAACTTCCATTTCTCAAATAATAATATAAATTTGTACTACTATATTCTTTTATTTGTTGGAGTTTGAGATTTAATTTTGGTTACAGATTATTACTACAAATTTGTCCTCCAAAGGATACAAAGAGAGGTGGTAAAAGGGAGGCAACAAAAACCCATCCCAAAGTCACTAAACTGACTAAAGATGACTCCTACCTTGCGGATGAATCTGATAACTAATATCCATAACTTTTTACTTTTTGAATATATATAATGTTCTTCTTTATTAGAAATAAAACTTCATAATGCGTTGCTCTGTAAAGAGAATTTATTGTTAGGCAAGTACTATACACCACTTTAAGTTATTCTAGATAAATAATACGAAATATAGAACTTACCTGTAAAGAGAAACAACATTTTATGCTGATATTTCCTATTCTATGATCTTAATTAGTTTAATGAAAATAATTACATGCTTATAAAATATTGAACATAACCTTTTAACAATGACGTTTGACCCATACAGCATAGCCGAACTGTCAAACGTCAAGTATACAACAAAAATCTATTGTCTATAGGATGCGCGGGAAGTTTTAAATAAAGGAATAGATTACTTTATTTACATCTCCCCCCCTCGCTTAAGAATAATGTTAACAATTACTATTAGAATTAAGATATTGGTTCTTACAACTACATATCTTAAATTTAGTAGCCTAATTACACAATGATAACATGCTTAATAATCTATCCATATAATAATATAACTGTTACTAATATTTGTTATTTATAAAATGTAAAATATCAAATTTATTATACTATATTAACTACTAACATAAATAAGTTGGTATACTTGTTATTAATTTAACTTAGGGACAAGCTTTGTTATGTGGAAGAGATTTGATTCTAATTTTTTATGACCAGTGTTTAACTTATAAATTGTGTTTGATAACTTTTCTATTATTATAAATGGTCCAATTCTTAACTCATCTAGTTTCCTTCTATTTAGCCTGTTACCGTTTTCTACCTAAACATAGTCTCCTACTTTTAGTTCATGCTT
Organism: Malacosoma neustria; assembly: GCA_963693495.1. Lineage (NCBI taxonomy): Eukaryota > Metazoa > Arthropoda > Insecta > Lepidoptera > Lasiocampidae > Malacosoma > Malacosoma neustria. The sequence goes on along the minus strand of OY856391.1, from coordinate 9,084,150 downwards.
TATTCTACTTTTATCAAATCGTTTTTTATTATATTCATGTGATTTCAGAGTATTTTTAAATGCAGTTCTCCTATCTTGTAATAAATTATCATATGTGATATTATAATATAGTTTTAATTCTTCTGGAATAATGTGAATTTGTTTGCCTTCCATTAAGTATTTGGGGGAAAACCCTGTCACCGTGTGCTCGGTTTCATTATATTTCTGGGTACATTCATGAGCTACAGTAGTCCACGCTAAGTTTTTTTTTATTTTCGTTTATTTTGCATCTAATTTTATTAATAAGTGTTTGGTTTAATCTCTCATTTAATCCATTTGAAAAGGGTGCATTTACTGCAGTAAATATCAAAGGTATATCTTGTGAATCTAGAAATTTTTTAAAATCTTTAGAGTTAATTCCTGGATATTGATCTGATAATATCATACCAATTTTGTTGTTTTGTGTTACCATTTTTAGCAATTTTATGAAATCATCTGCAGTTTGTGTCTTGGATGTTAAAATATAGGCGAATCTAGTGAAGTGGTCAACTAGAAGATGTAAGTATGTCTTTGTTGACCTCGAACCTCCAAATCCACCAATTGTATCAATAGACATAATTTCAAAAGGTTCGCTTGCAGGACCTAAGTGGGACATTTGCCCAAATTTATACTTTCCTCTAGTCTTGTTTTTAATGCATATTTCACATGTTTCACATATTATTTTAATGTTTTCTATCAAATTTTTGGCAGTATAATGTGGTAGTATTTTATTTTTAATATGTTGTACTCCTATGTGACAGTATAGGTAGTGCACATTTTTAATAATTTTTTTACTAAATTCTTCTGTTAAGACAATCTTTTCTCTTTTTCCTATTTTTTTATAGTATAATTTATTTTTTAGTTTGTATTTATCTACATTTTGCTTTATGTCATCATTATGTTCTTGGCCAATAGTTATTTCTGCCAATGTAATGGTGTTTACTACTTTTAATTCTTGTTCCTGACTTTCATGTGATTCTAACACTGGGTTCCTACTCAAACTGTCTGCTTCTAAATTGTATTTTCCGGGTGAGTATATAATGTTGAAGTCAAATTGGGATAAATAGTGTGTAAGTTCTCCTAATTCTTCATCTGGCCTTGCTTTAATGTTTAATTTCTCTAAAGGTTTATGATCTGTATAAACAGTAAATTGTTTCCCTATAAGCCAGAATTGCCAATATTTTATGGCTTCTTTTATCGCTAAACACTCTAGGAATATAGCCTTTTTCTTTTTTTGTGTGTCATTAAGTTTTCGTGAGAAATATGCACATGGCTTTTCTTCACCATTTTGTTGTGGTTGTTTTAATACTGCCCCTATGCCTTGTATACTGGCATCTGTATAGATATTTATAGGTAAATTTGAATCAAAGATAGCTAAAATTGGTTTTAAACATAGTAGGTTTTTTATTGTGTCAAATGATGTTTGGCATTTTTCTGACCAGTGAAATGTTTGATCTTTTCTTAACAAGTTATGTAAGGGGTCTAATATTATTGATATGTTTGGCACATATTTTCCATAAAAGTTTATCTTTCCTAAGAATTGGCGTACATTTTTTTGTGTTTTTGGGACTGGGAAGTCTTTTATAGCTATTAAATTGTCTTTTAATGGAGTGACTGTATCATTTTGTATTATATGACCTAAATATTTGACTGAGTCCTGAGCAAAGTTACATTTAGTAAATTTCAATTTGAACCCTTCTTGCTCAATGGCTTCCAATAACAATGAAAGGTGGTATATGTGTTCGTCAAATGTTTTTGAAAAAATCAATATGTCATCTATATAATTTACTGAGAAATCTGTTAGTTTATGTTTTCTTATGATGTTACTTAATATTCTTTGGAAAATGGCCGGAAAAGTTTTTAGACCAAATGGTAAACAGGTCCACTGAAAGTGTCCCTCTTGTGTAACAAATGCTGTTTTTTGTCTGTCGTTGATTTTTAATGGGATTGACCAAAACGCTGAGTTTATGTCAAGTGTAGTGAAGAACTTACAATTTCTTGTTTTTACCATTAAATCTTCAATTAACGGGAATGGTTGTGACTGTGGTACAACAATCTTATTCAAATCACGAAAATATATACATAACCTCGTTTTTTTACCCTCCTCTTTCTTATATGCCAATGTTACTGGGGCTGCAAAAGGACTATAAGATTCTTCAATCAGATTTTGTTGTAATAATTTGGATATTTGTTGTTCAATTTCTATTTTATCTTCAAAAGTGCATCTATAGGGTCTTTTGCTGCAATATTTATCTATAATTAAATCAATATGGGCCTCATAGCCTTTAACTGTACCTATATCGTATTTGTCTTTTGCAAAAAGAGATTTATATTTGCTTATTAAATTGTCTATTTGTGATTGTTGTTGTAGGTCTAGGTGATTTACCGTACATTCAAAGCTATTAATATGTTCATTGAAGTTAATTTTTTCTTCATATTTTTCACTTATTATAATATTTTCTGTTCCCACGGTACCTGAAAAGCCAGGAATTAATTTGCCGGGGTGTTCGTTTTCACTTAAGTAACCTATATTTTTATAGTAATTATCAGGTATATTTTGGGAGATTTTTAAGTTCTCATTTTGCACAAGGTAAAAACTTTTAATGCAATCTAACCCAATTAAAAAGTCATAGCCAAAGTTTTCTGCATCTAGTACAAATACATTTACATCCTTTTCAATATTAAAGATTTTAACCTTGAGTGTTACTAGCCCTAGAGCTGTTTTCACGCCATTAATTGTTTTCAATTTTGCATTATTATGATATATATTAGCAAAGCCGCTGTTTAGAGATAGTAATCGTGAATTCACTAATGATACGTTAGATCCTGAATCATATATTCCTAAAATATCAATAGTGTTATTCAAAGTTAAGTTTAGTTTTATTAATGGCGGGAGAACTAGTTTTTTGGATTTATTTGGTTCAATTCTACTTCTAATTCTGAATTATTAACTGTTCGTACCTGATCTCTCTTTTGCTTATCATTATTCTTATGTTTATACCAACACATTGATTCTGGGTGGTAGCGACTTCCTCGGTTTTCTTTTTCACATATCTTGCATGGCTGGAATTTTCCACCTTTTTCTTTAACTGTTTGGTCCAATGGTGTAGTCTTCTTCTCCCATGATTTCTTGTTTATTAAATGTTCTAATCTTCTTATGTTTTTAAATACATCTTCAGTCTCCTTGAGTTCGTCTCTGTCAATTCTGTCTGCTATATAGTTTGGTAAGCCGATAACTATTAGGTCAATCAAGGTAGGTTTATCCATGGATTTGTTTATTTCTAGTAACAGCTTTTCTTTCTTTAGGGCATATTCAAGCAATGATCCTTGTCTATACTTATATGAGAATGCGTACCTGGTCGGTGTCCAGCCTTTGTTTGCATAGGTGTCGCAAAAACTCTGCTTCCAAACTGGCCATTGCGAGTCAATGGTGTTTTTAATAAGCATGGAACTAAACCAGTCTCTACATGAGTCATCCAAGAATATTCTTAAGGCTTCAATTTTCTTCCGATCTTCGTCTATTTCAAGGCGCAGACATTCTGTTTCAAAAATTTCTATCCATTGGGCAGCATTTGCCATTTTTGAAGTAAATTTATCTAACACCATTTTTTCTGTTAGTTTTTTCATGTTGTCATGTTTCTGTGGTTTGGTTTTCATTTCACTGAGTTTTTCTATGATTTTGGTTAAAGTTTCTTCTGTAATACCCTGATTCTTTGTTTCTTCCTCGTATTTTTTTGCTTCTTGTAAGTAGTTGTCTTTAAATTGGATGTTTCCATCTTCATCAGTATATATTTTTTTCATATCCGGTGTTATCGTTATCCAGATTTGCATTTTATCATGTCTCCTTTGCAATGTATTTTTTACTTTTATAAATGTTTGGGTACTGGTGATAGCATCGTGTAATTTTATAGGTTGTAGTCTATCTGGAAAAATGTATGTATGGCCGGCGACATTTGTAACCGATGTTATGCAAATCACATTCGTCTTTGGATCTTCACTACTTGCTTTAACCAGGAATTCAAATTTTAGTTTCTCCATTGTTGATATTTATTAGGTGCCAGCTGTAGAAAATGTTGTTTTATAATGTTCTTCTTTATTAGAAATAAAACTTCATAATGCGTTGCTCTGTAAAGAGAATTTATTGTTAGGCAAGTACTATACACCACTTTAAGTTATTCTAGATAAATAATACGAAATGTAGAACTTACCTGTAAAGAGAAACAACATTTTATGCTGATATTTCCTATTCTATGATCTTAATTAGTTTAATGAAAATAATTACATGCTTATAAAATATTGAACATAACCTTTTAACAATGACGTTTGACCCATACAGCATAGCCGAACTGTCAAACGTCAAGTATACAACAAAAATCTATTGTCTATAGGATGCGCGGGAAGTTTTAAATAAAGGAATAGATTACTTTATTTACATATATTATATAGGATAACTTTATTCCGAAATTAGTTAAGTTTATTTTATTCTATTATAATAATGGAATACTTATAACTATACTTGTGAATTTGAATTGTCTATGATACTTCAGGAAGTATTATGTAATATTTTTTATGATACTACTAGTATTACTATTCTATTTTACTCAATAAATAGTTTTCTTAACGTAAACAATGTGATAATATTTATTTATTCTTCTTCTTCCTCCTGCCCTTATCCCACATTATATGGGGTCGGCACAACATGTTACATGTTGTAATAGTTGTGGCTTATTTTTACAACCGGTCGCCTGTCTCACGTTAACCCCTTTTTGTGGAATCTGTCATAATTTTTATTGAAATTATTATTTTTTGTTTTAAAATTAAAAGTAGGACATGAAATTTCGACACTTTTACTAATAATATTTATTTATCTTAATTTTAAACTTATCAATGAAGTCCTATTTTTAACGTTCAAATTATTTAAAATAATGACATAGGTTATCTGGAAGTATGTAAAATAATTAATTACGTTACAATTTGATTTTTATAGAGCTAGCGGTATTCGTTGCGGATATTTGGGGAAAAAATCGGTGCATAAGCCTATTCAATTGAGAACTATCAGATCAACATAATTTAAGAATTTTTAAACTGCGAAACTACTTTTAGAGTAAAAAGTTTCAGAATGATTTATTTATTAAATCTATAAATCTACAGATTTTTGGAAAATCTTTGGTGAAATAACATCAGATGTCTGTAATTTTAATAATCTCAATTGAACTCAATTGTACAGTACAATTACAAAACTGTATAGCAAAATTACTAATTAAATTTTCTCTAACCGCTGAGTAAATTTTAAAAATTATTTCGTAATTTTATCAAACTCAATTCAAATTAATTAAGTGGTATAGTTACTACAATGCATAGTAAATTTACTACGGATAAATAATTACGGATTAAATATCAACGGAGTGTGACTCAACCACTTAAGATTTGCAGACGATCTAATTATAATTTCCGAAGATTCAAAAGACCTACAAAAAATGTTAGAACAACTGGTGTATGAAAGTGATAAAGTGGGACTCTCAATGAATGTTTCAAAAACCAAAATAATGTCAAATTCGGAAAGTATAGTTGTTAACGGGAAAACAATAGAATATGTGAAGGAATACATCATATCTTATCAATACTTAATCATCATACCTTGGACAAACCATATCTACAATAGACCTAACAACGAAAGAAATTAACAACAGAATTACTTTGGCATGGAAAAGATACTGGTCTCTTAAGGAGGTAATGAAAAACCCACTCGTACCAATGAAAGCGAAGAGCAAAATATTTAATTCGTGTATTCTGCCTGTCATGACATATGGATGTCAAACCTGGAGCTTAACCATTTTTTTTTGTCTCGGGGATAAACCTCTCTTGACGGGTTCCCCCGGCCCGGGGGGACCGAGGGATATGTGGGACTCCGGGAAAGATGTTTGGCCATCCGGCTACCCACTAAAAAACCCCGCTGTTCTCCTATCGCCTACACCCGGGCCCACGGATATATGGCCTGCCGATCTCGTGGCCCGGGCCGCCGCCGGCCCGCCCTTTGTCTTGAAGCGGGCCCCTTCTAAAGTGTTGGCGCCAGGGGGTCAGGGTTTCGTCCCCCCGGCGGTCTCCTAACAACTCTAGGAGTTGAGGGGGGCCGCGGAACAGCACGCAGCCCTCACCCTCGTGGCAAAAGTGCGGGCGGCGGATCCTCCCCCGAGGGGCCGCCCGCGGCCGCTTTTTACGGCGGCCGGAGGTCGTTACTTGCCCTCCGGCGCCGCCGACGTGGCCTGCGTTGGCGGGAGGGGAGTGTGGTGGTCGACTCCCGCTCCCGCTCCGCCGCCTCCTTTGAGCTTAACCAAACACAACATACATAAACTAGAAACTTGCCAACACAGTATGGAACGAAGCATTCTTAACATCAAATTAAAAGATAAAATAAAACTTGATACTATAAGGAAGAAAACTAGAACTACAGATGTTTCTGTATACTGTTACTGTATAAAGAAACTAAAATGGAGGTGGGCAGGACATATGATTAGGAGTGATAAGGACAAAAGGTCTAAGGACGTAACGGACTGGTTCCCGAGACAATACAAAAGAATGAAAGGGAGACAGCGTCGTAGATTGGAAGACGATATCAAAAAAATTGCGGGACACACATGGAAAAGGCAATCGCAGAATCGCATTCAATGGCGAACTCAAGGGGAGGCCTATGCTGGACAGCAAGACAATCTTCACGTACCAGTGTCAAACAATTAATAGATTAAATAGGAATAAATGTAACTATATTGTAAGATTGTTAAATAAAGGCTATTATTATTATAGTAAATTTACTAAGCACTTCTATGATAAATTTACCAAAAATGTGTGGGAAGTTTTAACGCAAAACAATTTAATATAATTACTAAACAAAATGCTTCAACTCAATTTGAATGAAATTACAAAACTGTATTAAAATTACTAATAAAATTTTCTCTAACCGCTGAGTAAATTTAAAAAAAAAATTCGTAATTTTATCAAACTCAATTCAAATGAATTAAGTAATATAGTTACTACACTGCATAGTAAATTTACTGAGCACTATGATAAATTTACCAAAAATGTGTGGGAAGTTTTAACGCAAAATAATTTATTAAAATTACTAAACAAAATGCTTCAACTCAATTTGAATAAAATTACAAAACTGTATAGTAATATTACTAATGAAATTTTCTGTAACCGCTTGATAAATTTCAAAAAATATTTTGTAATTTTCTCAAATTGAGTTAAAGCAGGTTGAAGCATTTTGTTTAGTAAATTTACTAAATTGTTTTGCGTTAAAACTTCCCACACATTTTTAGTAAAATACCAAAGAAATTTTTAACAGTGTAGTACAAGTGGTATAAAATGTATTTATTCATCGAAAAAGATTGTCTTATTACAGAAACTAGAACGATATCGATTAATAGATTTAACGGATGAAGAACTAAATTAAGCAGTGTAAAATGATACGAAAATGAGAGAGAAAACATTCATTTAATTAGTTTGTAAGTTTTTAAAATTCCTAATTACAAAAGACTTATAATTATGTATCTTTATGTTTATATTCCAGTAACAAAGTTAGGTATATAATGCTGAAAAGTATAAAAAATTAGATATCTAGCTATATTTTATGACTGCTCAGTGCCTAGTAAAGAAACTGTCTGTTTTCCAAGATGGTATCCATAATGCAAATCAGCGAAAGAGCAGCCTGTGGCCAAGTATCTGTCAATATAAAAATGATGATTGTTTATTTTCAGGTGGTACTTATGAAAAGATGGAAAAGCATTCGAGACAATTATCATAGGGAGTGTAAGAGGTAAAAAAAGCTTCCATCTGGATCTTCCAAACATACGCCGTATGTGTATTATAGGAAATTACAATTTCTTGCGAATTCTACAGCATACGACACAGAGCAATTACCAATCTTCTGGCACATCTGGTTCAGATGTAGATAATATAGACAATGCAGACTTGATGCCACCTCCTAAAGATCAAATTGAAGGCCCAAGGAAAAGACAGAAAATAAATGCTGTAGATAAACAAATAGTTGACATTTTACAGAAAAGTTTAAATGCAAGGGAACAAAATGAAATGGGGCGACTAACTAAAGAAGACGACGATAAACTATTCTGTTTATTATTGTACAGTGAATTAAAAAAAGTGCCCGAAAATCGACGCTTAATTACAAAGATTGAATTACTCAATGTCATTAAAGAAGCACAGAATTATCATCAATCATTACCACTACAAACTAATCAACACCAATACACATATTCTAGTTACACTGACATATTCTGGATATGCTACTGCTAGACCTTCAACAACACAACAGTGGTCTACCACGCCACCACCACCGCCATCATCGTAGTCACTGTCAACTTCAGCCTCCAGCCAAGATTCAGACAACTTAGATTTATTTGAATAAATAAATATACTTACCTTAACGTTATTACGAGTTTTCTTCTGTGGAAATTGAATCTCTACAAATTGTTGAATCACCACTAATATCTACACTGACGGACTCATAAACTGCATCAAAGTAATAGACGACTTTGAAATAAATATTTTAACCAAGTATGCAATCTTTCTAAACAGATTTAAATTGAAACCTCTAGATTGGTTCGTGAACTTTAAAACACCGTAGAGTCATATCCTTAAGTTTAAGTTTGTGTACTGGAAAGGACCTTAAGACTTTTTTGAAGAAAAAACAGAAATTTAAGGAAAATGGTTTAATTAAAAAATTGTTTTTAACAATAGACACAAACTTTATGCAAGGTTTTATTTATGTTTTAATAAGGTGTATTACCTCCACGTGCCCTTATTACGGATTCTAATCGGTTCCGCATAGATTTTAATAGGGTTATTAAAAGATCTTGCGGAATACCAATTCCTCTGAAAGTGCTGTTCTTAGTGCTGCCACTGTCGTGGGGCACTGCTTTCGTATATTGGACGGTTGTATTGCCCATAAACAAAGACAAATGGAAAAATGGTGATTGTAATTGTCCGCATTTTTTTAAACACTACTTTTGCATACATATTGCTATCAGGTTGAAATATGTCACACCACCTGTAGAAGCTAAAAACATACCCATCGGCATAAAGCGAAAACGCGGACGTCCAACAAAAGACACAAGACCTGCCCTAATCATACAATAAGAAGATTTTTTTATGTTGTAATAACAAAGATAGATTTGTTAAAAAAACTGAGTTACCTTACTGTTTTGCAATTGTTAGTGTATATTTAGGTTACACTTAGTTGATTTAATGTGCACTTTAATTAGATAAATATGACTGATTAACTAATGTTTCATTTATGATAACTCATGTTCTTAACAGTTGAATAGGTGATGGATTTAAAAATAAATAGATTTAATCTGGGTTAAATTAAATAATCTGGGTTGTTTGGAAGAGATCGCTCTCTAGCGATAAGACCGCCCTTTGTGCTATCTACTTTTATATAGTTTTTTTTAATACGTGTTTTTCTTTTTCTTTTAGTACAATAAAGAGTTTTCTATCTATCTAGATTTAAATATTTTGTTGCACACACAGAATTATCAGTTTTACTTTTAGTTAACAGATAGTCATTCAGTAAAAGAGTTTAGCTTTATACATCAAACAGTATATTAGATTTGATTTATTTGATGAGCAAATTTAGTGTGCAATTCAGTATTTTTGGTGGTAATTTCGAATATTTGAATAGAAAAAATCGGATTTACAGTTGTAGGATTAAATACTACCCTTAAAAAACCGTATGTTAAGCGAAGAGGAAGAAATGCAGCTTAATTTGGACAATGAAACTTTACAATTAATGGAAAAATTTAAAAAATCGTATAAAAAACACCGTACTCTTAAAAACTTTCCTTATACTTTAAAAAAGTTTGCCTTAACACTAAACTTTTACTCCCCTGCTGCGTATAGATATGTTCGATCTGCGCTAAAGAACTGTTTACCACATCCAAAGACACTGGTAAATTGTTACAGAAAATAAATGGGGATCCTGGTTTTACATCGGAAGCTTTCAACGTTTTACAAGTCAAAAGCGACAATTCTGTTTCCAAGGTAGTTTGTAATTTGGTGATTGATGAATGATTGAGATTCGTCAACAATAAAATTTTTGACGGAAAGTAATACCACGGTTATGTTGACTTTGGGTTAAGTGACACAGACGATGTACAAAACTTAGCATCGTCGGCATTAGTCCTACTTCTCGTAAGTCTAACCGAAGCACGGAAAATACCAATTGGATATTTTTACGCATGGCCTTACATCAACTAAACTTGGCAATATAAATAACTTTAGCCTTAACTAAATGCACAGAAATTAATGTTGATTTTGCGTCTGTGAGATGTGATGGCAGTCAGACTAATATTGCAGCAACGTGAGTTTTGGGTTGTCAACTAACCAACCGTCATCTCAATTTCCGTAATCAAGTGATGAAGGTGAAGTTAGCATTACAGCTGTTGAGCAATAATATTGCTCAATCACTTCATGCAAATGATTTATTACCGTAATTTTCTAAATGTGAACCCTCTGCAGAATTTATTAAATATCATAACGATATTTTTGATATTTTCAACTCAAAAAGAGATCCCAAAGCGTATGATTTAAAAAAGGCACTAAAACGGGAAACCAAATTAGAAATATTCGAATTGATCGAAAATTACAAGGAATATATAGCTAACTTAAAAGTTGAAATAACAACAAAAAAGACGATCAAAAGAAGAGGTCAGTTAGATAAAATGATTATTAAGAATAATCTTAAAAATGTATTAGATTGCAAGTTTGACAGGATTTTTGGGTTTCGTCGTTTGTTTGGAAAGTTCGAAATTTTTGTGTTCAAGGCTAATCGAGTCTACTGTAATGAAATATATAGCAACTTACCGACTTTCACAAGATTATCTTGAGATATTTTTCGGTTGTATCCGACAAAGAGGTAGCTATAACAATAAACCTAACATTGTACAATCTAAATCAGCGTACAAAAAAATATTGAATCATCTGCAATTAAAAACCACTTTTGGAGGTAATTGCATACCACTCGAAAAAATTAATATCCTGAGCTGCGCTACGAGCACCAAAAATCATATAGAAGAAATAAACCAGTTTGAACCTAATTTAGAAGAAAAATGGGTTGAGCAACAAATAAGTATTACTTACAAATATTACCAAACAAGTCCTGGGATACATTTCTGGTTTTGTCGTTAATAGGGTTGATAATGATCTTAAATGTGAAACATGTATAAAAGCTTCATTAGCTACAGAGGTAATGTAGTTTCACAAATTAATTAATATCAAAGATAAAGGAGGATTGTGTTATGATAAACAGGAATATAACAGCACGAAAAAGGTGGTCAAGTGATAAAACAACAAGTTGCTGGTTGAGACTATTTATTTTATTCATCTATGGTACATTATTATCTTAGTACATATTTCAATCACTAGATGGCGTTAGTATGAAGTAGATTAGTATTATTTTGATATTAATAAACATATTCTAACAGAATCACTTATCAAAATAATCTAATATAGAGTAGTAACAAAATCAAGAACAATAAATTGAACTCCTAATAATTTTACAAAATAGTTATGTTTGGCACCACTTAGACTTTTCGTTAATATATCGGCAGGCATCTCAGATGTTGACAAATAAACAATTTTTACAAGCTTATTAGAAACTGCTTCTCGTATAAAGTGGTAGCGCACATCTGTGCTTAGTTCATTATCATTAATTGGTCAACTCATTAATTGGTCAACTATAATTTTGCATGTCTCTTTGACAATTTTATTAACTGTGGTGTGACCTAAACGGTAACTAAATGAAATTGCCATATGTGTCACCAGTGGCCAAATATCTAAAAATAATAATAATAAAGAATATATTTTTTGCTATAATTAATATAAATATTGTATTTTCAGACTGGGTAATCTGCAAACAAAGATGGACCAATATAAGAGACCAGTACAAAAAATGTTTAAAAAGTCAAAAAAACCTGTACAAGTTTTATGAACAACTTCAATTTCTTAAAGGCGTTGACGAAGATAGAGATAAGATAGAAAATTTTGTAGAACGCAGCGAAATAATGCCTTCTTTGCCATCTGACATAACACTGAGCAACGATTCAGACATTAATCAGGAGTCAAATTCGCAGTCCCACAAGGACGTTGTAGCTAGTCTCTTACGTTATTTGCAATATCACCAGCTGCATCTTCATTTTCTGCTACAAATGAGCAAGGTGAGCCTACATCCGACCTGCCAATACAAGAGGCTCAGAGGAATCCGCGTCTGAAAAAAAAAGAAGATGTCTGCTTCTGTTCCTGAATCCGCTTCAGCTACTCTAATGAAATATGTCCTCATGAATAGAAACAAAAATACTGAACATACTGAAAAAGAGGAACAATATCTTATCGACGCATTTTACAGGAACGTGCACCTACTTTAAAATCATTTTCTCCATATTTGCAACACTTGGCAAAAGGGAAAAATTTTCAAGTAATACACAATTTGGAGCTTCAGCAATTAACTAAAAATCTAACGTCTTCGCAATCTACACCCATTATTTGGAATTACTATGAACTCTAGAAGTTTCGATTATACCAATATCTCCAGAATTTCCCAGCTCCTCACAGGTATTAATTCAATCTTCACCATTGTCTAAATGTATAACAAGATCCACTATAAGACAAGAGAGGACACTTGGAATTGATTTGAACCTAACAGAAAATGAAACGGATGTCTCACCAATGCTGACGTCCCTTCGAGAATAATAAAATCGCCTTTTTTTATTGCTGTAGAACAGCAGACAGGCTGACGGCCCGCTTAGAATTTAACAGTTACTGTCGCCTATGGGTGCCCGCAACGCCAGTGGCATCGCGAACACGCTGCTGTCCCATGAGGGTACAGGAACTTGGATCATTAATGCCGGATCACAACACAAGGCTATTATAGCGGCAGACTTAAGACCAGAGGTGGTCGCCATCCAGACGGGCTTGAGGCCCTACCACGTAGCTAGGGTGGGGTGTTTTGTCGCTTTTTACGACAGGTCAAACCCGACCGCAGATGTTAGTATTCTTTCTCCGCCCCTGCACGGATAAACTCGCCTTCACCAATCACTTCGATATCATATTCACCGAGGACTCTTAGCCCACAAAGTAGCATTGCATCGTCTCCACGAAGTGTCGTCAGCCCAAAAGTTTATAAAAAAAACTGCCCGGGAAATATCTGTTAAAAAGAATCGCCTTGGAAACATGTTTTACTTAAGTTTTAATACAGATAAAATAAATAACTACAGTTGAAAAACCAATAAATTATAGAACTTTAGAGTCAATGAAAATTACAGGTAAAAGATAAAACGTTTACAAAATGATAAACGGGTAACAGACGTACATAAAAGACAAAAAAAAATCTATCTGAAAATGAAAATAAACAGCTAGTTGTTGAACCCTGTGTTACCGGAATTAAAGAAAATGTCGTAATGTATTTTGAAGAAGAAGAAAACAGTAGAATTTGCGCGGGAACAAAAGGATTTGTCACGAAAGGACTAGTAAGAAAACAGAAGCGCTATCTTTCCGACAGTTTATAGAATCTAAATACATAAAAAATATCTTGAAACCAATCCTCAATACAAAATAAGGTACAGTGCATTTTGCAAGCTTCGTCCATTTTGGGTACGCGTTCCAAACGTCAATATTCGAGAAATATGTTTGTGTATATCACGAAAATATGGAGCTAGTCCCTGTAGCCCTTCGGAAAAATATTCTAATTGAGGAAAAATCTGTAAATGAGATTCTACAATCTTCTTAATAAAGAGCCAAATAACATAAAGTTTTTCATTTTTATCTCTGATTCTGATTCATCTGGGCACAAAATATTTGAACGTAGATATCTTGAAAACTACTTTATAGAAACAAGTCACTCATTGAAATATATATTTTATTGGTTACCTTTTTTCATAAGAATAGATGTGACATAGCTAAAAGTGAAGCAAAATTTTGGCCAGATTAATCAGTCAAAGAATGAAATTTCGAAGAACTACTCTGTTGTTCTTGTGTTACCCCGAAAAAATGTTTAAAAAAAATGATACGACAAAACAGAAAATAAACGATTACAGAAGTATAAAAGTCAGTGAGAAATCGAACATGGTGATTGGTTAATTAATGATCCACAAAACAAATATAATGGAAAATGCAAATTGTGTGGAATTACATTTACAATTGCTTCAGCAAGAACCTATTCTTGCTGGCCCTAACAAGTAAGAAGAAAAATTTAATTTTTTCTGTGTGTGTACGTGTGTGTGTGTGTTGATGTGGTTGCATTAAATATCCAAACTATGCTCTAAAATGATTTTTTTTATTTAAAATAAATATGCAGATTTTCCCAATAACTTTGAAAGTATAATTATGTGATGACTGGAGATGATGGGTAAGGTGATCCAGGTTAAACAACGCCTGTAAACAAAACAACTCAAATCAAAATTACAAATGAGGAGAACATCTGGACTTCTTGAGAAATTCCTTGACTCTTCTTCTGCTTCCACATCGTCTCGAAGCAGTGACAAAGAAAATGTTGTTACATTTGAGTTATCCCTAACATATCACATTATAAAACATCATTTGTCCTACAATAGAATGGATTTAAATAGAGCTAAAGACGAAATATGTCCACATTTCGTCTTTAGCTTTTATTATTCAGGCATACTCATCAACTGAATCGGATAAAAAAGAAAAAATCATTAAAATTGAGAATTTTTATAAAGATTTACAAACTATTGTACTATCGACAGTGCCTACGAAAATGTTATAGTGATGGGCGCCTTTAATGGACAGATAGGGGAACGTAAAAGTGGTGAAGAATTTACTATTGAAAAGCATGGACTTGAAACTAAAAAACAAAATAAAAAATGGACTTGGAAGTCACCTAGCGGAATGTACATGAACGAAATAGATTTTGTAATGACTAACAACCCAAAAGTATTCAAAAACGTCTCTATCATATACAACTTAAACTTTAATTCAGATCATAGAATGGTAAGGGCGACTATTGCCGACCTAACCATTCTTTGGGACATTAAATTCGCTCTCTGTTTATGGCGCGGTCCCCGGTGGGATGGTTGCGAGTACTGGTTGGGGTCCCGGGTTCTGTCCCGGGCCCTGATTTGATAGTCAAAACAATGCCCATTTCGACTGCGCCTGCACAGAGTGTTCCTGGGGCGGGAACGGTATTTCCGCTGTCAGTCCGTCTTGCTGGCTACGACGTTAGGCGACTCCCTGGTTTTTCTAGAGTGTCGTCTGGTAGTCGTACCCACGCCTGACTGGCACGCGGCGGAGATGCCAGCCCCGTCCCGTCCGGAATCCCCCAGCTTTGAGGGCTAAGCGGGGTTCGTTTGTCTCCTCATTCATTGAAGAGCAAACCTTTCGGCGGGTCCGCTGAGTCGGGTTGGCCGGACAGCGGACGGAAGCATGCTTCAATGCCGCCGTCGGGCGGCTTGGCTTAACCGCCTGGCCCCAGAGGAAGGACACCTCTAAGATAAAAAAAACCACCCAATCCCAAGTTTCGGGAGCGCGGCGAGGGGATGAATGGCCGTTGGGGGTACAGTCGTTAGCGCTCCCACCTGCTGGTACCTGCAGCCCCCAGCAGTATGTAGGCTTATCCGGGTACTTAAGCCTCTGCCCCGGGTTGACCTGTTTTGCTTTATACTCGTGGGACTAAAATGCAGAACCTTTTAAATAAAACAAAAACTAAAAATGACGTAGTGGGTGAAAAAGTACCTCTGGTACTAATTCAGCGAATGGGCATGCAGTCGGATTCCGACAGCGCGTCCAGCCTTATGAGTGCGGTGAGTGTGAATTCAAAACGCTTACGCAAACGCCCGAGAGAGGGTGCAGACTCAGGGTCGGACTCGGCCCTGAGCAACACAGCGGTGCTGGCTCCCAAAGCCGGTGCCAAAAAAGGAGGGAGAGGTAGGCCCGCTACTACCGGTAAATATGGCCCGCTACGGCCGGTATCGGCCTATCCAGGTGTGAGGCTGCGGCTGCAATGAAAGTTGTCGTCTGCCGTCTCTGATATAGGAGTCGAGGCAGAAGAGCTACCTGCCTCCGATCTAAACCAAAGAATGGCCGACGCGGTTGCAGCAATAAAAAGGGTAAGCAAGGTCTCGAGGGGCCTTAGCGGCTGCAGCCAAAAAGCACTTAAAGAGGCCACGGCCTCAATTCTGGAAAGTATTCAGGTGCTTTTGACCCGCACCACAACAGAAGAGACGGCCCTGCTGCGGGCCCAGAACGCAAAGCTCGTAGCGCAAATGGCGGGGCTTCCGCAAGGAGCATGACGAGCTCAAGGTGGAGATGACTAACTTCCGCCGCGAGCACCTCAAGCAGGAGGTGGGCTTCCCGTACGCAACGCCGCAACCGCAACCGCAGTTGCCGTCACAGCCGTCGAAGCAGCAGTCGTCACAGGAGATGGAGTTGACTCGCCTGATCCGTCAGGAGATGGCGAGTTTCAACGCGCGCTT
Source organism: Malacosoma neustria (assembly GCA_963693495.1). Classification (NCBI taxonomy): domain Eukaryota; kingdom Metazoa; phylum Arthropoda; class Insecta; order Lepidoptera; family Lasiocampidae; genus Malacosoma; species Malacosoma neustria. Next base: position 9,067,630 of record OY856391.1, on the reverse strand, counting down.
CTCGGTGCTTCAGTGAAGGATTCTACGTCCCCCCCCCCCCCCCCTAGCTGCAGACCAACGCAGCACACCGGCGCCGACATATGCGGCCCAAGCCGTAGCGCCCCGTGCCACACAACAGGCACAAGCGGCTGCTGCCACAAAAAAGAGGACTGTTCCAACTGCCGCCTCGCAAAGGAAACTGCGGGGCCTAAATTAAATAGGCAGTTAAAAAAAGAGGCTAAACTGGCCAAAAAGGCAGGTGTTACGGCTGCTCCGCCTGCACAAACTGCTAGGCCAGTAACGTGCGAACCCGCCACTAGACCTGAGGCGGAGTGGACGGTTGCGGGCGCCGCCAAAAAATCTAAAAAGGCGCGCCAGCGGGCCAAAAAGCAGGTCCAGAAGGAACAAGCGGCGGCCAAGCGCCAGACCGCGAGGCTCAGCACCCCCGCTCTACAGCAGTGGTTCTCACTCTACAGCAATTTGGGGAAATGTTATGGTCGTGGGGGTGTATTTCGCCCCCAGCCTTTCTCTCGCCGACATGCAGGATATTACCTTGGAGTTGGGCACGCTCGTTAGTCGTAGCCGTCCTCGTCCCGTGTTCGTCCTAGGGAACTTCAATGCCAAATCTACGGCTTGGGGTTCCCCGGCTACGGATGCGCGGGCCGAGTTAGTCGACGTAACAGGCGCTGTAACTCGCTGGGCCGGTACCACATTTTGCTGTTAACACCGTTCATTGGATCCATTCAACTGTCTGTCCGAGAAAAGCGCAAGCGAGGGAGGCCTCGCAAGTCTCATCCGGCTCCGGGGACACCAACCACAAGCAAAAAGTCCTCCATGAACAACTAGGACCGAAGACAATATTGAGAGAGTTATGCAGTTGGTACGAGGAGGTCCAAAAATGTCTACTCGCAAGAGATCGTCTGTCTTACACTTATCGCGACGAAGTTTGCAATGAATTTTAAACTTGGATCTTAAACTGCATCCATACAAGCTGCAATTAGCACAAGAATTGAAAGAGCCTGACTTCGGAGTAAGGCTCGCATTTGCTAATGAAATGCTTAATCGATTTTCCAATTTTGACAATATCCTTTTCTCTGGTAAGGCCCATTTCTATATCAATGAATTCATAAACCGTCAAAATCGTCATTACTAGAACAGTGACAATCCCAAACTCAAACACCAGAAACCACTGCACAGTCCTAAAGTGACAGTATGGGTAGCAATCTCTGGCAGAGGAATAATTGGTTCTTTTTTCTTTGAAAATGCGCGGGGGCAAAACGTCACTGTTAATACCTAACGCTATATTGCGATGTTGGAAGGTTTTTTAGCTCCAGAACTTGGAAATTCAAAAATAATGAATTCTAGGACTTGGTTTCAACAAGACGGAGCTACCAGTCACACATCAAATGACTCCATGGCGGTTTGTAAAACAGATGTTCCCTGGCTGACTAGATTTCGGAGAGAGAGAGAGAGAGACAGAGTCAAATGGCGAGTAAGGAATGGTTGACAGGTTTTTTGAAACGACACCCGAGCCTCTCTTTGAGATGTCCTCAAGCGACAAGTTTGTCGCGGGCTTCGAGTTTCAACGAACATAATGTGAGTATATTTTATGATAACCTTGCTGAGGTAATGGATAGATATAAATTTGATCCAAAAGATATCTGGAATATGGTCCAAAAACCGAGGAAAATTGTAGCTTAAAAAGGAATTAAACAAGTAGGTGCATTAACCTCAGCAGAACGTGGAAGATTAGTAACTGTTGCTGTTGCGATAAACGGCCAAGGACACATACCTCCTTTCTTTGTATTCCCATTGAAACAATTCCTAGACCACATAATACCTGAGGGTCCTGTTGGTTATGCCGAAGCTGGCAATGCTAGTGGATGGGTGCAGGATGCAGAATTTTTATTGTTTTACAACATTTTAAAAGACAAGTTAAGCCCACAGTTGATCAAAAATGCTTCTTACTGCTCGACAACCATGCATCGCAAATATCTATCCAAGCAAGCAAGATCTTTGTAAAGAAAATTTAATAGTACTGCTGTCGTTTCCACCCCATTGCACACACAAACTTCAGCCTCTGGATAGAGTAGTATTTGGGCCATTCAAGAAAGTGATAAACACAGCTACAGACAACTGGATACGAAATCATCCTGGTCGAACGATGACTAACCATTACGTTCCTGGGATTGTTAGAGAAACATTTCTTCTTTCTGTAACTGATAGAGATTCAATTGCTGGATTTACCTGTACCGGCATAAGTCCAATTAATAGGAATATATTTACTGCTATTGACTACGCGCCATCATCTATGACTGACTGGCCGTTACAAGTTAACAGTCAAATTTGACCAAATGATCTGTTGACCAGTTCTGATGCAACGTCCTCCATCCAAGTTGATCCAAATACTCGGTGTTATACTAATACTACTTGGTGATCTTCCAACATCAATTGATCAGACACTATAAAGCGTGTATTTTGTGGTGAAACTATATTGCAAAAAAAGCAATTAAATTTACACTAGAAACATTACAAAAATGTATAAATATTTTAGAATATCGTCGGAGCAAACCGGTTCCCCGAAAATCCCGAACAACATACGATAATCTTGAACTTTCGATAGAATCTTCATTCAGTATGTTACGCATAGTGCCATAAATTATTTACAGCAATTAAAATACCACGAAACGTTCAGTATTTACAACAGCAAAGTGTAGTGGAACGTGGCAATGCATCGGACGTTTTAGAAAAAAAAATTATTACATATTTTAAAAAAATTACATTATTTATTTCTTGCGTCGACAAAACTATTAACACCGTTATAAGATATGAAAGAATCAATTTTTTTACCAATATTTTAATTTCATGTTATACTAATAACTTTCTTATATTATTGTTAAAAAAAATTCAGAGCGGGGGAATCCAGTACCATTCAAGAAGACTTTGAGGACTTCAATAATTTATTTAACACAGATGCGCCTGCCGTTCATAACGATTCAACGTCGCAAACGTGCTTCATTTGTGAAAAACAACGTAAACGAAATCATGGTCGTGAAGTTCGTTTAGCTATCAACAGATTAAAAACTATAGAGAATTTAAAAAACCCGGCCACGGAACAAAATGATACACTGGTGTTGGAAACGCTAGGTTCTTTCTCCGATGATTCCAATATTTCTTACCATAAATATTGCAAGGATCAATACTTACGAGAAATTTTGTAAGGGTGAAAATAGCATATACTATTCTTTGTGATATGCTAGGAAAATGAGTGGTTAAGAATAATGAATGCTTGTTTTTTGATTACATAAAAAAAGAATATCGAAAATTGCTAGAGCAGCAATGCAGTTTATTGTCTAATTCTATCACTATTTCTTCGTTCTCAGACCGTCACTTGGAAAGAAAATTAATGGAAACTTTTGACAAAAAGATAAAGATTATTTACGCTGAAAATAAAAGTTTCTTGCTCCATTTTTCCACCACTCTTTTGACCTACAAGGATTTATTTAAAACGATGGCAGTAAAAGAAACAATTCGTTCAGTTGCAACACAACTTCGCGAAGAAATCCTTAACTAGAAGAGAAAATTGTACGGCTGAAGATTTGATGATGGGAGAGTGCGATTACGTGCCAGAGCTTCTAACTTGTTTTTTGGAATCATTCATTTGGGGCAATGTTTCTCATCTATCCAAAAAAGCACTTGAATAGAAAAAACAAGAAAGAACTTTCTATTTTTTCTATTGGATAAGATCTGATTTACGCAGATTTAGGCCACTAAAGCATCAAAGCACATTAGCCTAAGTCTGACAGTGAAGAGTTTATGTAACAGTAACGAAGTTGTTAACATACTTTCAAAATATGGAGACTGTTGCTCTTACACAAATCTAGAAGAGCTAGAGACTGAGCTGACATTTTCGACGGTAAATAGTGCTCACGTATGTCTTGAAGATATTGTGAACTTGTAAAAGTGCTTGGCAACTAATGGTTTAAAAAAAATGATGCAGCATATATTAAGGGGCTCCATATTCGCGGCGCAAATGTTCGCGAAGGGCGCGAATGTTCGCGAAGGGCGCGAACCTCGAGTATGGATGGTTTCGCGGTTTCGTGGTCACGCTTCGCGACGTTCCCAGTCTAGTGGCGGTTTTTTGGCCCGCGACAAAGGGCCTGCGAAGCGCGAACGCGAAGGCATTTACACTCAGGTATGTTCGCAGTTGTGTGCGAGACGTAGTGACAAGCGGACGTCATGAGTATCGAATGGAGTAACGATCTGCAACTGTCTGTATAACCACGGACGCCTGGACATCCTCTGTTCAAGATGACTACGTTGCTATAACTACGCATTTTATTGACGTAGAAACACACAAGTTATGCACGGTAATGATTGGGTAGATTGAGTTCGAGGAGAAACACACCAGTGTAAATCTCAAAAACTTCCTAGAAACAAAATTTCTAGAATAGGACATACATCGGTATGTAAATGTGATTATCAGCGACAATGCTGCAAATATTTTAAGTGCTGTAAGACTAGGCGGCTGGCGCTCTTTATCTTGTTACGCGCACACTATTAATTTAGTAGTGCAGTCTAGTATGGACGCAATATCTGATACAATGCGCAGGGTTAAAGACATTATAGAATATTTTCACCACAGCTCTCCTGCAAAAAATAAATTAGCTGAGAGACAAGAACAAATGAATATTTCTCCGCTGAAACTCAAACATGACGTGATCTATGATGTGCTACAAAGATTATTAATAATAAAGGATGCCCTTATATCTACTCTCACAATATTGCGACCTGATATGAGTCTACCGCATGACGATTGGCAGACAATTGAAAAGGCGACCTAGCTTTTAAAAATATTTTATGAAATAACAGTTGAAATCAGTAGTGAACAGTATGTTTCTGCATCAAAATATATAGTATACTGTAAAATTATTACCCGGGCTTTAAATAAATACGTTCCCGAGTGATGAAAAAATTCAGCGGTTGCATAATTCCCTGAATGTTCAGATGCAACAACGGTTTGGAGAAGTAGAAAAAAATACGCTTCTTTGCGAGGGTACCATATTAGCCCCTCGTTTTAAAAAAAGCGGATTTAGTGACCTTCGTAATTTTAAAAGAGCCGCTGCAGCTATGAAATTAAGAATTGGCTTAGATCGCACCCAAATACTAGTTCCGCAAGAAACAGTTGAAGAATACTACTTCTATTTGGAATGATTTAGATGTCGAAATTTCCGTTTTCGTTCCCCAAAACCCAACTGCTGCTGGTATTGTGGAGTTCGACAAATATAGAGAGGAACCACTCATTAAAAGAACTGAAAATCCACTGCTGTGGTGGAGAGATCGCAAGAGCGTGTATCCGCGATTATATATGCTGAAACGCCTAAACATCACAGCTACATACGTGCCATGCGAGCGTGTGTTTTCTAAAGCTGGCTTAACATTGAATGAGACACGAACACGACTCAAAATAAAAATAAAAACTATCGGAATTGATTTTTATTAGTTGTAATTAAATATGTATGACGGCTGCTCGGTGATAATAATGTTTTAAAAATGCGTGGCACCAGCAGAGCTGGCGCCACTATCTTCGGCAACATCGTTGGTATTCATGGTGAGTGAAGCAAAACACAAACTTGGTTACTAGTATGTAGTTTATTCACAATATTTACCAGAGCCGATTCTTTGAGGCGCGTATAGGTGACGATTCGTATCGGCGGTTAGTACTTGACTGACTTGTGTACTGCCAGAGACCTCGTATTTATACGAAATCCTGAGGTAAACAATATGTGCTCGGGATTTTCCAGTCGGTATTCTCAAAGATGGGCTTATTCCCCTAAATAATATTTATGTAAACATGTTTTTGTGTTTGTTAAATAATTATACTATTTGATCTTGGTGCCGCCGTATTTCGCTATTACGCCGACAAAGAGTTGTTTACGTTTCGTGAGACTTTATTGTGATACCGGTGTCCTTTGATAACGCGCCGACATGTCAGCCGACAAAGAGATTTTTAACGTAAACATATTTTTTTGCTAACAGCTGCTTTGTTTTCGTGTTTGGTTTGTTTACATTTCGCGCGTCTCTATTTTGATACCGGCCTCCTTTGGTTTGGCGCCGACATATATGAAAGAAAAATTAATTCCAAATATCCCTCCAAACAACATCGTGGTAATGGATAATGCGCCTTACCACAGCGTTCAAATAAATAAACCGCCATCTGTGGCTAATCGCAAGGCTGACATTCAAAATTGGCTACGTGAAAAACAAATAGAATTTGATAATACGTGGACTAAGGACGAACTTTTATCATTAGTCAAAAAATACAAGCCAGAAAAAGATTATGCCATTGATAAATTGTTAAATGATCACGGCCACAAAACCTTGAGATTACCACCATACAATTGTGATTTAAATCCCATTGAGTATGTGTGGAAAACAGAGAGTGGCTGAAAAAAATGTTGATCAAGTAGAAAAAAAATATAGAACAATTAACGCGACAAGCCATATCATCTATAGCCGAAGATTGGAAGAAGGAAATCAATCATATAAAACGTTTGGAAAATGAATACTGGACAAGAAAAGTGACAAATAAGGGAGATATTGAAGATTTTACTATAAATGTTGGGCTTAACAGCGATAGCTGTTGCGCGTTCCAATGATTTCGAAATTGGCAATGAAGGAGACGCGATTTCCGGGATTGAGGACTTACCAACAGACAATTCTACCAGCAAAATGTAACTTTTTTAAATATAGGTATAATCTTCTTAAATTTTTTTATTAGTGTAGGACAGCAGACAGGATGACGGTCCGCTTAGAATTTAGCAGTTAACCTCGCCTATGGGTGTTTGCAACGCCAGTGACCTCGCGAACACACTGCTATCCCATAAGGGTACAAGAACTTGGGTCATTAATGCCGGAACACAACACAAGGTTATTATAGCGGCATACTTAAGACCAAAGGTGGTCGCCACCCAGACGGGCTTGGGGCCCTACCACGTAGCTAGGGTGGGTTGTTTTGTCGCCTTTTACGACAGGCCGACCCCGGCCGTAGAGGTTAGTATTCTTTCTCCGCCCCTGCACGGATAAATACCTATATATTAAAACCTTGTATGATTTATCGCGTTGTTTTATTTCACGGCCTTCAAAACCTATTAAAAATTATCTAGTCCAACAACAGTCAGAAATGTTCGCGAATAACACCTAAAACTAGCATTATTACTATTCTAATAAAATAACGTTATCCTTAAAAAACGTTATAACGTAGTAATAATAATAATAATCATTTATTTCAGACATTTTTTTTTATCCATAAGTTATTAGTGGGTTAGTTATATAATAAAATTCTTAACAGTAAGTTAGAATTGTTAGTAGGCGATTCTAAATTAATCAACACTATATTTTCCCCGTTACAATAGCTATCCAATGCTTCTGAATAGCACAATCGTAGCGGGCTGAAATCATTTTAAGAATGCTGTTGGCGCTGCCACGCAATCGCAGTAGCATTGAGGCCGCTTTTTTCCTGATTAATGCCTTAAAACCATCAACCCGGGCATTTACAAACATGGCCGATGCACTGCAATGGCGTGGCAACCCCATAAGCACTCTAAATGCATTGTTGTACTGAACACGCAGGACATTGTAAGCACGACGCGTATAATTGACCCATAAACTACTCGAGTAAAATGTCTGACAAAAAGCTTTGAAAAGAACGATTTTAACTTCTGTAGAGCTGCGAGAAAATCTACGGGCCAGCATATTGCATCGCACCGTCAATGCCCTGCGTTCCCGTTCCATATCAAAATTGTCCTTAAGGTCGTCTGTGATCATATGTCCCAAGTACTTGAATGAGGTGACAACTTTAAGCTGTTTCCCCTCTAGATACGTAGGTGGTATTATGCGAGGCTTATAGCTTCCCGACCCAAAAATCATCACCTCACTTTTCCGCGCATTATAACTGAGACCATGTTTCTTAGCGTATTTCTCACAAATTGATACTAAAATTCTCAAACCATTAATCGAGGGAGCCAGCAGCACCATGTCATCTGCGTAGCTAAGATTGTTAACACATGTATCATCTATGTGGCATCCTACATGTGCGCTGCTGAGTTCCTCGATCAGCCCATTAATGTACAGGTTGAACAGGCCAGGCGAAGTTACCCCCCCCTGCCTCACCCCACATTCCAATCGATATTCATCAGAAAACACATTGCACCACCTCACTTGGTTTATCTGATTACTATATCAGTGTTTTAGAAGTAAAGTACACATGGCTGGCACACCTGTTTCCTCGAGCTTTTTCCATAGCATATCATAACTGACTAAATCAAAAGCTTTCGACAAGTCAAGGAAACAGGCGTAAATAGGTGTTTTTCTATCGGTATAATAACTTATAGTATGCTTAAGGCTTAGAATCGCACTTTCCGTGGACACACCTGACCGAAAACCAAATTGAGCATCGTGAAGATCTAAGTGCTGCTGGATGCGCCCATTCAATAGATGATCTAGTACTTTAGCAGTTATTGTAGCAAGTGAGATGGGCCTGTAATTAGACTTACTAGATACATCTCCCGTTTTATTCTTTAAAATTGGAACGACAACTGTTTTCATTAGATCCCTAGGTAGGTAACAGTGGTTTATACATAAAGTAAAGAACGTAGCCAGCAATTGCGGTAAGTATTTTCCGCCGTACTTAAAGTGCTCAATGCTAAGGCCATCATGCCCAGGCGATTTACCTCTCCGCATTCGCTTAATTACTGAACTGACATCTTTTGCTGTGAAATGTAATCTTTCGCCGGACATGATAGTCTTATCATCGGCGTCCCCTCTCATGGGCAATATTAGAGGAGACCGCACAATGAAGTGGTTTTTAAAGCTTTTTGCTATATCTTCTACCACACTAATGCCCTCCACGCTAACAGGAATGGTCAACTTAGGACTTATTTTATTTACATTTTTCCAAAAGGATTTAAAATCTTTAGCTTTCCCCTTTAATGCCAGGATATCCATTTTAATTTGATCCTGTCTGTCTTGGCACCACTTCAGCTTAACCTTAAAAACTTTCCTACTTTCGTACATGTTTGTCTATATTATGCCACTAGTTATGCCCATAAGGGTACAGGAACTTGGGTCACTAATGCCGGAACACAACACAAGGTTATTATGGCGGCATACTTAAGACCGAAGGTGGTCGCCATCCAGACGGGCTTGAGGCCCTACCACGTAGCTAAAACGTGTGACGTGTGACGTGCATAACGGAACAAAATTTGACATATCACTTTATCAGCTATACGAAATTTTGAATCTTAATATTTTTCAAGTGGATAATTAAGTGGTTGAACTAATTTTTATCTTAGACGCAGTTAAATACGATCTGACTCAGGCGACATGGAATCAAGGTAAGGATAAATAGTGCTATTCATTACAATAAATATGTATTTGTTATAAATGTTTTGTAGAAGTTAGTTTGAAACAGTTACCTATTAATGATTGTGATTTATTATTAATTTTACAGTCGAAAAATTCACCGTGTTTCCCTGCGTCAGTTAGAGATACTCTGGGAATTTTTACATAGTAATAGAGATATCGCTACCGCCCACAACCGTGCCCTACAAACGAGCACTCAAGAAGAAAGTGGGGAGATAGCAGAATCAATGAACTCGCAAGGCGTTGGGCACACAAGGATTGGGCAGGCCGGAGTAAAGTAACCCTCAATTATTTTGTTTAGATACTTTGAATTATGCAATTTTTTATCAACATTAAATTACTAAATATTTTTTCAGTATTGGGTGGATTTTAAAACCAAATTAAACAAGAGGGTTGCAATTTTGCGGGCATCTCGAATGCAGACTGGAGGCCTTCCACTGAGAAATCCTTGACCGAAATAGAGCAAAAATTTCTTTTAGTACTGTGAGAAGATATCGGTCAGGGTATGCCAGGCGTCCGTGTGGAACCAATAAGACAATTTTTTTAGTTCTTATGCATAATTTATTATCATTAATAATATAAAGTACATAACCTGTTACATTATCTCGTTAGCCTCCAGAGATTATTACTTCGGCAATAGATGTGGATGTGCAAGATTCCCTCATTCATTTCGATTTGCTGTTGCAGGCTACTCAGAGGGTCAGGAAGAATGCAGTGCTTTATGCAGAAAAGTGAAAGAGGTCGAAGATGAATATAGAAAGAGCGACCATATTATTGACAAAATGACGGAACAATTATTCATCATTAATACAGCTTAGATTCGGAAAGTGAGTTTGAAAGTGAGAACGACGATTACGATAATGAACTTATGCCAAGTACCTCACATTGTACCCAAGGGGCCGACGACTTTATGTCAGGGATTTCCCCCCTCAGTGACAGTGATTAAATAATAATAAGTATAAATACACAACACATACAACATAATTTTTTGTCTTCAGGTATAGACCAAAATACTTGCTACAACGCATTTGTAATCACACCACACCATCGTTTAAATGCAGTAAACTGACAATGTCTAACTTGCTTAAAATTCATAAGAATTTTTATGCATATTCAAGCAAAAAAGAACAAGATCCTATTCTCTTAAAATATTGCTCAATTACAGCAACAAATCAAAACAAGAAAAATCTACACAAATATTAAGGAAAAAAACAGACAATAATTAAATATGGAATAGTCGCCGATAAGCAGAAAATCTGTCAAAAATTCTTTTTACATATATTCAGTATGATACCGACGGTATCACTAAGCACCGAGTGGCCTTTATGATGCAAAAGTTTTATCACAGTGGAGAAGTCGGGACGGAACACCGCGAAGGAAACCTCAAAACAGAGAAGTACGCAAAGCAGAAACATTCTGTACATCACTTTATTGCAAAATTAAAATGCATAGAATCCCACTATTGTCGCAAATCCAAGACAGCCGAACATAGATATTTACCATCCGAATTAAATATTAATAAATTATACAGAATGCACCTTGAAAATGATTGTTCTTCCAGAAGTGAAAAAATCTTATTTCCACCGTATTTTTAGTACTTATTATAATATCAGATTTGGAACCGCAAAAATTGACGTATGTATGTTCCAGATGCTTGGAACTGACCGAAAAAATTAAAATAGTAGATGACGCTATCAAAAAGAATGCCCTGATGGTTGAAAAACGTATTCACAGCTTGAGAGCTAAATCTTTTTTTTCGGTGGGTAGGAGCGAAAAAAGTAACACTGTTACAAAACTCACAAACACAACAAACTCGCAAACATTACCGGAGATTACTCTGGTGCTTCTGGTCCAATATGAATAATTCTTTCACTAATATAAAGGTACACTATTCCTGGTGGTTATATATTTTTCGGAAAACGATGAAACTAATAAAGAAGACCGCCTCCATCGTATTCGCTATCTTTTGCAAATATTAAACCAACAATTTCAGATGCATTACACACCCGGTGAAGACCTATATATTGACGAAAGCGTTGTCCCTTTTCGTGGCAGAATAATATTTCGTCAATATAACAAACAAAAACGCCACAAATACGGCATCAAATAATTTAAGCTATGCTGCATTCCTGGATATACTTATAAAGATAACGCAGGAAAAACGACGAAACAACAAATACCACTCCATATAATGTTGTCATGGATTTGCTGGGTGGTCTTTTAAATAAAGGCCAGATACTTTACACCGATAACTGGTATACAAGCATTGGATTAGCCAGGGCTTTGCTAGATAATGAGACGCATTTGGTAGGGACAATCCGAAAGAATAGGAGAGGCAGCTGCCCAAAAAAGTCATATGTACTAAACTCAAGAAGGGAGAACTTATTGCCAGAGAAAATCAAGATGGTATTACTGTAATGAAATGGAAGGACAAGAGAGATGTTTTGGTTTTGTCAACCAAACACTCAGACTGTTTTGTGAAAATAAAAAAACGACAGGGCATTGTGACCATGAAACCACAGATCATAATCGACTATAACAAAGCCAAAGGTAGTAGACTTATTAGATCAGATGGCAGCATATTCGTTCCCGTTAAGAAAATCTGTAAAATGGTATAAGAAGCTGGCTGTTGATTTATTGCTTAATACTGCAATGGTAAAAAATGCTCTAACTCTATATAAGTGACTAAAAAAGGCATACAAATGGTAGATTTCCGAAGGTTTATATTAATGAAACTTTGCGATGTTCTACAAAATACTGCACCTGTAGAAAGGCCGAAAATATTGAAACACGCCCTGGAAAAGAAAGAAGGTTTGGCTAGAAAAATAAGAAAAACATGTCAATGTTACGCAGAAAACGTGCCAATCATGGGTAGCAAACAGGCTAAGACAAAAACAAAAAAGTTTCTACTTATAGCGAAAGTTGTCCAACTAAACCTTTCTTTTGTTTGCCATGTTTTAACAAAATTTATCTTTGATTTTTACATTTTTTAAGTTTGTTTTCATTATGTGATTATTGTACACTAATTATTGTGATATTGAAAAGTGCCATGAAAAATGTGATTATAGATTTAAAGTTTGTTACAATGTTTATAAGCGATATTTTTATTTGGTGAAGAAAATATTATGTTCCAGTGTTTAAAATTATAAATATTTTATTATGTAATTTAGTTTTATTAATCATCTATACAAATAAATAAAATTGGGGGGTCTGTTTGTAATATTAAAATAGCCGCTTTTTACTAAGTGCATTCGGACGTATACAATTTTTGTCTGTATGTCTGTCTGTTTGTTTGTTTGTTCCGGTTAATCTCTGAAATGGCTGCACCGTTTTGACGGGACTTTCACTGGCAGATAGCTGATGTACCAAGGAGTAACTTAGGCTATTTTTATTTTAGAAAAAAAAAATAGTTTTTGTTAAAAATGATAAGTTTCGGAAATTTTATAATCCAATTTAAGTTGACCTCAGATTTATATCATTAATCATATGAAATAGGGTTCAGCTTAGGCTGGACTTAGTAGGTTGAATTTCCAATTTAACTTGACTTCATATGACGACGTTGGAATCAGAGTGATGATCTCAGTGACATTCTTGCCAATACTGAGGTTATTACACAATGGCATAGAAAAACCATAATTCTTCCATGCCACACTGATCTAAGCGCTCTTCAGGGCTTTCTTCCTTGAGGGATCACAACATGTCACTATAGAATTGGTACGGTCTGCAAAGTGAAGGCATGCCACACTGATCTAAGTATGAGATGCACTTAGATCACTATGGTCCCAATTTTACAACTGAGTTCTTAACGTATATGGAAAACCAAAGTGATCTGAGTGCAATACAGAAACAATAAAAATTTATCATGTTTTATGTCATTTACCTCATTTTTATATACACGGTGATTTTGAAAGCGTTTTGGAACCGAAAATTTTGAATTATTTTGAATTATAGAAATTTTGAATTATATATATTGTTGTGAAAAGAACAATTGCGCCTATAGGTATACTTTTATCAGCTGTTGTTGTAGTCAAGAGGCAAAATCAGTAGAGAATGCTTTAAACATTTTTAATAATAACGACAACATTAAGGATGATTGGTCTCGTATTTACGAAAAAATTTTCAATTATACCAACAGCTTTCACATCTCTTCAGACACCCGATCTTTCTCTAATGGAATCATTTGAAATGTTTGATGCAGTGAGATTAGCTTTGAGATGGGCAAATTGCGAGAGCTTGGAGGTTAAATTGGAAAAAGTCATGGATAGAAATCCTGATTTGGACACTATCAGAAATATATCAGAAAAAATTTCTTCCTGGACTAATGACGAGGAGGAGGAAGTGTATAAATTTGCTAACCTTACCTCAGTTGACGTAGAGCGACCTTTTTCAATGCACAAATGGATTTTAGACGTTCGGAGAAATTCATTGAAGCCAGAAAATATTGAAAAGCTAATGGTCATATATTTTAATTCTCACAAAAGTTATACAGTAATGTCGGAAGCGAACACTTCAAATCTTACTGGTAATGAATCGGACAAGGAAAATGATTCTGATGGGCCGTTTGAATAAGCAAAACCTCACGAGTCTAGGCTAAAAGCAAAATTATTCGCTCGTATTTATAAAAAAGGCGAAATATGCGTATGAGAATTTGCTTAAGACTATCAATAATTTGTATTGTGAATTAATGTAAACTAATAAAAATTGTATGTTAATTATTTTTGTTTTATCTGTCTATCTCTGAGGTTTTTATTATTATTTATTCGTAATATTGTTGGCCACACGGGAGTGTCCATTAGAAATCCCGGGAAGGTCCACATTAATATCAACATGTCGATGTAAGTACATAAATAACTCGACCTAATTCCGACCTCTGGTTATAGCGCGTAGTTTAGCGCGCTAATTGATGTTGGCTACATTAACGCCGTCTCATTCTATCTGGCGCGCGCGCATAGCAAGGACGATTGTACTTTGTTTTAGGCGGGAAGTGCAATTACGAGAAGGACAATGGAGTGGTCGAATGAGAAAGATTTAGAGTTTTTAGAACTATTACAATTAGAGCCGTGTCTTTGGAATCTAAAGCTGCAATCGCATAAAAATCGCTTGGCAGCTAATGATGCCTAGCAACGTATTATCCAGTCTTTGTCGTTTCCAGTGACACAGGAAGAATTGAATAAAAAAAAGATTCACTAATGGGATATTATCGTGTTCATTTAAATAAACACAAAAAAATCTCTAAAATCAGGAGCAGGTCGAAATGAAATATATACAACAAATTGGTTTGCATTTGAATTAATGGATAGTTTCCTCAGACCAATTTATGGAACGACGTCACTAATAAACACAGATGTAAGTTTAATCATTTATTTTATTAAATAACTAAAAGAAGATACAATTGGAAAATCTGATTTATATGTTTTTAGCCTATTTACTTATATTAGATATTATATTCAAACTTCCCAAGACTTGTTATTTTTACTTGATTATTCTACCAGCACGCTATGATGGCCGTTTTGACGTTTCATATTAATTAGTAATTACATTTGAAGAAGCAAATTGCTGTTCTTTATTGTCAATAGCGACATGCAGTTATAAAAATAAACGTCACAAAAATAAACGTCAACAGAATTCAACCAAATGCAATCTTATCTCTGAGATATTAATGTTTAAAATCTTTGATTTCTAGGACGTGTGAGAATCCCCGGTATAATCGTTATTGTACTGTACCTATTGTGATTATCTCATTGCTTCTTTGGTTTGCTGTATGTTACGATCTATCAGTGAGTTATTTTAGGAAGATTTCTAGAAGTTTTACTTAATTGAAAATGAGTGATAATGAGTGTGACAATGACGACGGGCTACCTCCGCCGTAAAAAAAGGTAAAAAGTAAACACATAAAACAGAAGTATACGAGTAGAAAGCAATGGGAAAGTGATGAAACGTTTAAGAATTGGATTGACCCTGTCAATGTTGACCCCTACAGGGTAAAATGTACAATATGCGACGTCAAACTTTCTTGCGAAATTTCTACTTTAAAACGTCATGGTTCAAATGCCCAACACGTAAGAAACGCATCAGCGAGATTTTCTACAAGAGACGTTAGCAGTCATTTTCAGAATCGAGAAACGAATCACAATTGAAAAGCAATGGAAGCTGAAATAAAACTTATTGCATTCGTCGCAGAGCACAACATATCATTTATGGCCAAAATAATCAAATAATCCGTAATCATTTGATTGTACACATTTCAAAGTTCCAAACGAAATGATTCGCAAAATGAAAAACAAAAAACAACATGATGCGACAGAACCAGAAGTACTGGAAAGTATTCAAAATCTATATGGTGAAGACTGAAATAAATTTAAATGTAGTATACGCATAGTGCATACACCAATTGTATTTTTTTATTATTTTTAACTTTGCAAAATAAACATTTTGTACAACCTTAATTTTCCCTAAAAATCCGGCAATTTTATAATTTAAATACGGCTGTAGGTTGGCAGAATACCTGAAAAAGAAACTTATTTTATTAATTGTACTTCGCGTAAGTGCATGTAATATTATTTTTCATAAATAGACCATGGAATACATTTTTGTGTTTGTTGTTTTTTTCAAATAACCATCGAGATGCTTTAAAAAGACAAAATGCAACAAGGAGTGGACAGGCTAGAAAACAACGAAAATAATGGAAATTTTGGTCCACAGCTGCCATTAAAACAATACTGAACGAATGTTTATAATTGTAGTATTCAGAACCGCTGTGTATAATACACAACAAGAACTTCGTCGACGTCTATCGTGTACAGTCGCCTCGCGTAGAGTGCTTAAAATTGGCACTAGCTTCGAACGTGGCCGACAACCGATTATTAATCGTATGGGTATATTATATAAACACGTACACATACTCATAGAAACACGCTGACACTCATACACAAACCCTCACATACAATACTCATACATACGTATATTATTATACATTATTCAAAGACACACAAATATATATGTAAATTTATAAATATTAAATATAAGTATATATCGACACGACTCAACTCAAAGGCCGTATAGCCTCAGCAGTCGTGTCGTATAAAAATGCCTCCACCGGCCGCCATAGAGAGTGAAGTTCGCGCGCTTGACAAAAACAACAACAAACCGTTCGCTGCTCTAAAATCGTAAAAATTAATTAATTTATAATATAGTAGTAAAATCGTAAAAATTAATTAATTTATAATAAAGTAGCCAATAATATTAATAAGTGTTATTAGACAGTAATCATAATATATAAAAATTGTTGTGAAGATCCTGTGTCCACAGCGTAAATTATAAAAATAACCGCTCGAAATTAAATGTGAGGTGGGTACCGACAAACCTGTATTATTTCATCCTCCACAATCGTGTGTGTGAACTAAGGTGTCGACATCAGATTAATATACGGATCCAATACCTGACAAGTGGGAACGAGCTCCTAAGTGACGCGGGACATGTTGCCAGCTCCCGTACTGAGTGCGGGTGCACGTGTTACGCGTCAGTGCCGCGCAGGTTGTCGCTGAGCGTGAACGCGTGCGCAACGTGTCTCTCAACATGTCGATAGTGTGGGAAAACGAAACGGTACTACATTAGATCGAACTCTACCAGAGTTATGGATTGCTGTGGGATACTTCAAATCGCGACTACCGAAATATATTAAAGAAAAATTACGCGTAGGAGGACATAGCAAAGGCCTTAAATATACCAAAAAAAGAAATAGAGAATAAAATGCATACACTTCGTTCCCAATTTATCCGAGAGAAAAAGAAGATAACATCGTCGAAAACTACGGGTAGTGGACGAGACGATGTCAAGTCCAGTACGTGGTTTGCGTATAACGCAATGAAGTTTTTGCTGAATGGCGCCTACCAGATCCTGGTCTACCAGGATCTGATGACAAAAAAGTTTTAAAAATAGCGATTTTCATATGGCAACAAAAAAAATGTCATCTGTCAACTGAAATTTCGAGGAATTGTTTTTGGTTTGGCTTCAAATTTCCTTTAAAAAGTGGTGAAAATGTCGAAGAAACCTCTTCGATCGCAAGCAAGAAATATTGTTTTCAATGTTTATCAAAGAATACTTGATGAACAAGGTGTAGAACAGATATTGAGCCATGTGCAAGCGTTGACTGGTTAGTAGGAATGACACGTCTTGATACTTTGGTTTATTTCGTGTCGTTTCGCATTTTTCGTGTGTATTATATTATGTTTGGTTTATTTCAGGGGTTTCTAATACTACCATAAGACAAATTGTTGCTGAAGACAGATCTAACAGAGGCGTATTTAGTACGCCCGGTAAAAAGAGGAAAGGTGGCAAAAAAATGTACTTGGATAGTTTTGATTTAGAATTGATCAGAAACAAGATAAATGAGTTTTACACTGTACGAAAAGAAATACCCACTGTCATGAAATTGCTACAAATTCTTCGGGAGGAAATCAATTTCAATGGAGGAAGAGAATCATTAAGGTAACTGTTAAAATAATTAGGCCCGTTCATGGTTTTATACTTTTATTCTTTAATCTTAACATTATCACACAAGTAAAACGCAACTATCCTTTCGCCATCTTGATTGGAAGAGAAAAAGATTACAATTAGTGTTGCCAATATAAATGTATATAAATCAACACGCCTCCTTACATTTATATTGTAAAACACTGTTACAACAATCATTATTTTATTTGAAATTTAACATTTCTCTAAATTTTATGAATTTAACATTTCCCAAAGCTTTTGTAAATATATCTGCAACATTATTTTCTGACTCTTTTTTTACAACTTCAATATTTCCTAGCTTAACATTTTCATGTATAAAATGATAGTGAACTTCAATATGCTTAGAATTCTTAGTAAAGTTTCCATATTTAGAAATAGCTACGGCTCCTGAATTATCTTCATAAATTTTAACTGGTTTACAAACTTTATTGAATACATCATCCATTAGACACATAAGAAAATTTAACTCTGTTACTGCTTCTGATAAAGCTACATATTCAGCAAATGTTGAGGACTTTGTTACACTACTTTGTTTCTTTGATTTCCAGTAAATAATATTTCCAAACAATCTAATGACAAATCCTGTAGTAGATTTCCTATCTAAAATATCTCCTGCCCAATCAGCATCCACAAAAAAATCTAGAATATCAGCGTTACTATTATTACAATATGTTAATTTAAGATCTTTTGTCAAATACAAATACTTTAAAACTCTCAATGCATACTTAAAATGTGTCTCATTATAACAGTTTTGAAATCTACTTAAGTAATTTACACTGTAAGATATATCAGGTCTAGTACCTGAACTAATATACAAAAGAGCACCAATCAAATTTCTATATTTTACATCCTCATTAATATCAGATTGTTCCAATTTTAAATTTATTTCCATAGGAGTCTTATACATTTTTGCATTCTCAATATTATACCTTTTAGCTAAAGACTCAATATAAGATTTCTGACTCAAAGTTAAGACATTGTTTTGATTATACATATATTCAATCTCAATACCAATATAATTTTTTTACTTTACCAATATCTTTCATTTTAAACCTTTCAGACAATTTAGTTTTTATATCAGCAATAACTTCTACATTTTCACAACAAATTAATAAATCATCCACAAATAAATGAATATAAACAATTAAGCTGTTCTCTTTTCTGACATATAAACAATAGTCATATTTCCTCTTGCGAAAACCAAAATTAATCAAAAAATCATTAAAACATTCATACCATGCCCTGGGGCTTTCTTTTAGACCATACAATGATTTATTTAATTTATAAACTTTATCAGTTCCATTTTCATAACCGATTGGTTGCTTTACATAAACTTCAGATAATACTCTACCATTTAGAAATGCTGTTTCAACATCCATTTGATGAATAGCTAAATTATTTTGACAACAATAAGATAATAGTAGCTTAAGTGTAGGCATTTTAGCAACAGGTGAGTAAGTATCATCAATACAATTAGTTTGCTGAAAACCTCTTACTACTAACCTTGCTTTGTATTCATTTTCACTCTTCCTTTTATATACCCATTTCACATCAATTACCTTTTTTTCCTTGGAGGGTCTGTCAACTAGAGTCCAGGTATTATTTTTTATTAAACTTTCCATCTCAATATTCATTGCTCCTTTCCATTTCATTGCCTCATCACATGTAATC
Source organism: Malacosoma neustria (assembly GCA_963693495.1). NCBI lineage: Eukaryota > Metazoa > Arthropoda > Insecta > Lepidoptera > Lasiocampidae > Malacosoma > Malacosoma neustria. The sequence goes on along the minus strand of OY856391.1, from coordinate 9,048,043 downwards.
GCCTCCTGAAAATCAATTGGAGCTGACGCATCACAGTAGTTACAGTATATGCAATAATAACCAAATTCTTCATCAAAACGAAGTGGAGGTTTGATTTGTTTTCTTAATCTTCTATTTAGATTCTCATCTTCACTTTCTCCTACATTCTCTTTATCATTTTCTGATTATTTTAACATATTTCTTTCCTCTTGGATCCTTTTATCTTCCTTTTCCTTTTCTTTTATTTTATATTCACTATTTTCTTCCTCATCTTTAAAACCACATAATTTAACATCTTCCTCAATTATATCACAATTTCTAGCAATAATAACTCTGTTGTTAATTAACACTCTGTATCCAATATCAGTATAACCAAGCAAAATTCCAGCTTCTACTTTCTTATCCCATTTAGACCTTCTTCGTTCTTCAGGAATTCTTACAAAAACTCTACTTCCATATAATTTTAGATTTTGCATAGATGGCTTCCTTTTAAAACATATTTCATACGGGGTTTTCCTCTCAATAGTATTAGTTAAGGTTCTGTTTTTAAGATATGCAGCTGTTTTAGTTGCCTCAGGCCAAAATCTTCTTTCTACCTTTGCTTCTGATAAAAGACATCTACCCATATCCATCAACGTACGATTATATCTCTCTGCTGTTCCATTTAATTGATGAACATATGCTGGACAGGGTTTTATCACTATTCCTTTCTCTTTTGCAAACTGAAAAACTCTTGCATTCATATATTCCTTCCCATTGTCACATCGCAGTTCCTTTATCATTTTCCCTGTCAAGTTCTGTACTTCATTAACATACTGCACCAAGTAATCATATACCTCATCCTTTGATCTGATACAATAAACTTTGACTAATTTGCTGTAGTCATCAATAAAACTCAAAAAAAATTTTTCTCCATTATATCCTGTAGTCTGATGTGGCCCATTTAAATCTGTATGAACAATCTCTAATATCTCTTTTGCTTTTCTTCGATTATTAGCAAATGGTAAATTATGCATTTTATTTTCAATACATATTGCACACTTTAAATATTCATATTCAATCTCTTTAGGTAATCCTTCTAATGATTCATTTTTACACATTAAATCCAATTTTTTAAAGTTAATATGGCCCAGAGTACGATGTAGTTTTTCCTTTACAGTCGTATTTGTTTTACTAATATTTGCTTCCAATATTTCTTCACACATGTAACTTTTCATCTTATACAGTCTTTCATCCTTAATTGCAATTGCTATAATCTTTCTATATTCATTGTAAATTTTTGCAAATTTCCCTTTTGAGACAATTGAACAATTATCAGTAATTTTCGAATAACTTAATAAATTTGCTTTCATTTCTTTTACAAAGAAAACGTTTTTCAGTGTGACTTCAGATTTTTGTCCATAGACTAAGAAATAAGCTTTTATATTACCAATTTTTGTAGCTTTTAATATTGTTCCGTTACCAATTTTGACTTTAATAGGTTTTTCCAATATCTCATAAGTATTGAAGTATTTATCAGTGTTAATAATGTGGTCAGTACATCCACTATCTAGTAACCAATTTATTTGACCCTTTGGCTTATCATTCTCTTGCGTTGTGTATGTATTGTTTGCAATAGTAATATGATAACTGTTACCTTGACTCCCTTGATTATTATGGTAGTAATTTCTTGAACCTTGTCCTCTGTTATTGTATGAACCATGTCCTCGTCTTGGCAAACTATGTCCTCTATAACTTGGTAAACTATTTCCTCTATAATTTTGTATACTATTTCCTCTATAATTTGAAAGACCATGTCCTCGACCACGGTTTACATTTTCTGCCTTACAATCTCTTCTTAGGTGACCAGGTTTACCACAACCAAAACAATTATATGATCGGTTAGTATCTGCTTTAAAAACATTTGATGTGTCTTCTGACATTTCACTCATATTTCCTGTACTTTTCAATTTTATTTTGCTTTTTAAATAGTCCACTGTCCTTTCGCCCTCTGGTAAGACATCTATTAAATCACCTATGTAGTTGTAACTCACTGGTAGTGCTTTTAACATGTAGTTTAGTTTTTCTGTTTCTGATACCGTTGCACCGGCTTGTTTCAACTCATTTACAGCTTTTTCAAAGTCATCGAAAAATAAAGACACTTCAGAATAATTTTTCAATTTGACACTTTCGAGGTTATGTCGACATACTATTTGCAACGCCGTTGATTTCTTTAGGTACATCTCATCAAATTTCTGTATTATTTCGTATGCTGTATTTAATTCACTTATATATTCCAACTGCTTGTTTGTTATAGCACTGTAAATATAGTTTGTTGCTTGTATATCTCTATCGTCCCATTCATCTTTGTCGGTTTCAATTTTCGCTCTCATTACTACATCCTTGCACTTTTTGAACTGTAGAAACTTAATTATCCGTATTTTCCAATTACTGTAATTTGTGCCATCGAAAATTGGAATATTTATATCACTATTTTTTGACGCCATTTTTTTCTTCTTGTTTCTATCACATTTATTCTTTAAACCATTGAACCATTAAACCACGCTCTGCTACCATGTTAAAATAATTAGGCCCGTTCATGGTTTTATACTTTTATTCTTTAATCTTAACATTATAACACAAGTAAAACGCAACTATCCTTTCGCCATCTTGATTGGAAAAGAAAAAGATTACAATTAGTGTTGCCAATATAAATGTATATAAATCAACAGTAACAAAAATGAATTTCATTTTCTTTCAGTTTGAATATAATCTAAAAACATAGTAATCTAAAAATAACAATCTTATTTTGTCTTCAGGCTTATTTTGAAAGACATCAGATTCGAATTCGTGAAGTGCCAATCAAATAGGACTATTTTAATGGAGCGACATGACATAAAGATACACAGATTCAAGTATTTGGAGCGTATACAAAAGAATCGAGAAGCCGATGATAAGCTAGATGTGGTTTGTTTAGATGAAACCTACATACACGGTTCATGTTCAGTGAACAAATGTTGGCAAAATAAAGATATTGCAGGCCCATCTAAAAGTATTTCGGCAAGGCCTAGATGGATCATTGTACATGCTGGTGGAGAAAATGGTTATGTGCCAAACTATTGTTTGGTGTATACATAGGTCGAAGAGTACATCTGCTGACTACCACCATGATATGAATAAAGATAACTTTACAAAATGGGTTACGGAGAAGTTGATTCCCAACCTTACAAAACCTCTAATTGTCATGGACAACGCAAAGTACCATTCTGTACAATTAAACAAACCGCCTACACAAGCCGACCGATTGCTGTTATAAAAGAATGGCTTCAATAAAACAATATCCCTTACGACGATAATTGGCATAAATGTCAATTACTGGAAGCAGTGAAAAATCATAAGTCTGAACCTAAATATCAGATAGATGAGATTTTAAAATCACACGACCACGAAGTCTTGAGGCTCCCACCATATCACTGTACGTTAAACCTCATAGAATTAATCTGGGGAATAATGAAACAAAAAGTTGCGAGTAAAAATGTCAATAGACCAGCAAGTGATATAAATCTTTGACAGAAGAAGCTTTCTCTCAAATAAGGATCGATGAATGGCGAAAATCTTGTGAATATGTAATAAAAATTGAAAATCAGTTCATAGAACAATATCGATTAATTGAGATGCAGGAGGAAAGGTTTATCGTAAATACTGCGTCTTCCTCTTCCGATGAAGACTTTTTTATGGATGTGCAGTATTTGGAACCATTTTCAAGTTCTGATAGCCTATAATTAATTAATAAACTCATGAACAGAGTAATTGGAGTTTTCATCTAAATTTCGAACCCCACATTCGCCACAGTAAGATTTTCAAAAATTATCCTTGCTCATTGGATAAATTTTTATATTTGCATGTATCACACACAGAATCAGCCGCTATAAGGAAAAAAATGTATCAAAATGTTTTACTCCAATTTCCCCAGTATTGCTAGCGTCAATTTCTTTTTTCCCTTTTTGCCATCAGATCCTGGTAGACCTATACGTCTGATAGCGTGGATACATTGGAGACATCGGTGAGTCAGTCTAATTATTTAATATCAAAATTTTAATTATGCAAGAATATAAATGTAGTGTCCGCGCTTCAATACACTTATAGGTTCTAAAAATTATTCTGCCAAGGTACAGTCGCCGTCAGATATATTGCAGCAGACAAGGTGACCAAATACTTCTGAACAATTTAAAATGTCAATAAGTTCCATAAACTACAAGTTACGATTAATATCTGAGCAGATGCTTGTCAATAATTTCTATACAAACAACTAACCAAAAATATTTATTTATTTTATTTATTTATTTAAGTTTTGTCGTTTGAAGAAAAAAAAACACAACTAGAACCTTATTGTACTTTTTATTGTTTTTCAAAGTATTCACTCTAAAGTTAGGGGTTCAAAATGGCTGACTTGAAAGCGTCGACTGCTTCTTCACCGGACTGGAACCTTTGACCACGAAGACTTTTCTTAATTTTAGGAAATGTAAAGAAATCGTTAGGCCTTACCTCCTGGCCACAGCCAAGAGCGGTGCGGATTGCGGCGCGTCGTGAGGCGCAGCAAGCGGTGAGCGGCGAAAACAAATGGTAGACAACCTATGAAGTATGCCACAGCTACCGGCGACGCGCACGGCGGCGCGACTTGCGGTGCGGCAAGAGGCGCGGTGCACGCGGCGGTGACGAGCTGCGCGATGTGCAAGTGAAACAAATGTACTAGCCAATATCGAGACGGCCACAGCTCAGAGCGGCGCGCGCGGCGGCATCGGTGGACACATTGAGGCATCGCGCGACCGAAACAAAAAAAATTATTTTTATCGCGCATTGAGCCAATAAATAATGGATATAGAACAATTCATTTGTGAAATACTGAGTAGACCAGCAATATGTATGTCAAAACATCCACATCATAAATATAGGCATATTGTAAAAAAAATGTGGGATGAAATAAAACATCAATTTCCTGGTAGTAGTGGTAATTACCTATTTATTACCTATTTTTTACAAGTAATTTAGATACGGCAATTTAGTTTCATAGATATTCTTGGGTTGGATTATTGAAATAATGTTTGAATTGATCTCGTATTCTAGATGCTTGAACCGTTGCTCGATTATTCCGTCTTGATCTGCGTACGTTATTTTGAATATTGGAGTCTCCAAACTGGGAAAAAAACTGCTGAAATTTTTATCTCTGTCTCCATCTCTTTCTCTTATAATATTGTGTAACAGACACGAAACCTTTATAATCAACGTTGCGTGCTTTTTGTTTGCCTCTATACTTTTCGTAAAAATACGAAATTTATTAGTTAGAATACCAAACGCACACTCAATTGTGACTCTTGCCCGGGATAATCTTTTGTTGAAAATTATTTTTTCCGCATTTAAACCACCCGATGGATACGGGCGCATCAAATAGTTTTTAAGAGGGTAGGCTTCATCGCCAATTAACACGTATGGTAAATTCAGATTTGAACCAGGTAATCTCTGTGACGGTGGAACGTTGAATCTATTTTCTATTAATAATCTATTTAATCGTGAAAAATGAAAAGTGCCTCCATCACTTTGTTTGCCTTTCCCGCCGACTTCTACAATAATAAACTTGTAGTCTGCATCTGACACTCCTTGTAGTACTAATGAAAAAAATTTTTATAATTATAATATGCACTTCCACTATTCGGTGGATTTATACGGAAATGTTTGCCGTCTATTGCACCCAAACAGTTAGGAAATTGCCATCTTGAAAAAAATAAATTTGCGACACTTTTTAGCTTATCACAGGTTGGCTGCGGCATATGTATTTGGACCAAATTTTTCCAAATAGCTTCTAGAGTTTGATAAATTACTTTAGCAACTGTACTTCGTCCCAATCGGTAAGATTGAGCCAGAGACCTAAATGATCCACCGTGACCGAGAAACCTGAAATAAAAAGGCACTTATAAATGAACTAGCTCTCCGCTCGCGGAAATAAATTTCATACTAAATGTGATATTACGGCTATCTATCTATCTATCCACTATACATCGTTATAATTTATGCAATACTAATAATGTACTACAGGCTATGAGTTAAGATGGGACTAACGAGAATAAAAATTCAGTTGTTCCATACAAAATTTCAATATTGGTAATTACTTTTAATTTTCAGATGATAGTTTGAAGAAAAAATAGAAGAACCTAAAAGACGGCTACCGAAAAGAACTCAAAAAAGTACCTACGTTCCGGTCAGGAGATGAGGGTTCAGATTATCAGTCTCAGTGGAAGTATTTTGAACAATTATCATTTCTGAAAGACGAATATATGCCCACCGTGAGAGAAACTAACTTAATAGAAGAAGATACTTCAACTCAAGATCTAACAGAAGAATTGTCACCGTCACTCTTGGAATCACCGCCGCCTCCGCCGTCGGTTTCACCAGTGCCATCAAATCCCACCTTCCTGCCACAGCAACCGCCAACTCCACAGAGTCGTGCTACCACCTCAAGAGAAAATGAAAAACAAAATTCTTCCCGAAAACGATTGAAAACAACTGAAATCCGTACTGAGTATTTAGAAATAGAGAGAAAAAAATTGAAGTTATTGGAAGCTGATTTAGCAGCTGGTAAAGAAAAGGATATTCCCAAGTCAGATGACTATCACTTTTTGATGAGTCTATTACCAGAAATGGAGAAGCTTAATGTTTTACAGAAAATAAGACTGAGAAATAAATTCACTCAAGCTTTGATGGATGAAATTAGTCTTAATCAATATCCAGGCTATTACACTCAACCTCCGCCTTCTGACTAGGTACGGCATAAATAATTCATAATTTACCAAAAAGTTAAGAACTTAATTATTGACTAAATGACATGCCAAAATATAATTATAATTAAAAACAAAATCAGTGATTACTAATTTGACTATGGTACATTAATAAATAAATAAATACTATAAACAAATCAATACTTTTATTTATCTGCATAGGTACTTACCTTAAAGTTAGGAACAACTGTTCTTGAGGTGAAACAATTTTCTTGAAATTAACTTTAGCTTTTAAGTCTTTGTTTATGTGGCCGAGTATATAATCAAAAGTTTCTATGCTTGCCCGCGTATATTCAAAAAAATTATCGGGATAGTTCCTATATTCATAATAAAGAGTATGAAATTCGCCAAGTTCTCTCCTTTTCTGATTAACTCGGTGCACTCCTATTCTTGACTGAATGATGTCTTCAGCACTTGTTTCAAGGCAATATCGTGCCACTTTTGATAGGGGCATTTTAATGGTTTAACTGTTCTCTAAATACGTGCACCGCTGACGCCGCTGCGGTCGCAACTAGTCTAGCTGTGGCATACCACCGCAAATCACGCCGCTCGCCGCGCCTTACGACGCGCCGCAATCCGCACCGCCAGAAACTGTGGCCAGGCCCTTAAAGTAGGCTATACTGTTAGTGACAGAAGGACCCGACTTACAACCCAAAAGGTTCGCCAATGGTATTTTTAAATGTCAATAAAAAATAAATATATTAGTAGACTACTACTATGGTCAATGTTTATTTAATTTTCAATTTATCAATAACAAATACATTGTTTTTCATTGCTTTCATTTCATTACTTGAACTGACTATTAAAACCTGTTGCAAAAGCAACCTATTGCCGCAATAGGTTTCAAAAAGATATGCAACCGGTTGCAACATTGTTATAAAACGGAAACGCTCTTCTCTAACCGGAATGATGCTTGGCGGCTTTGCACGGCATGTGCCGGTGGCTTGTATATGCCTGCGGCGCTGCCGCCGGCACTGTGTGTAGGAGCCATGAGGTTTGAAAAGGTTTTACATGTTCTTATTAAGTACAGATACTGTTATGACGGGTCTTATTGATTGGATTCATTTTCTATAAATGAAATCGAATTCACAACAACAGCTACAAACAACGATCGAATTGGTGGAGCAAGAGCAATGCCAAGATTTCGGCCCAGATACTCAAGTAGCAGTGGAAGAAATGGAAGTGGAAGCGGATCGGTCAGTGAAGAAAAAAATTGTGAAAAAAAATCGAAAGAAAAGTTGTGTCGCACGCAAAGGCATAGTCCCTCCGAAGAAAGCTCCGAAAACTTATCCGGATCGCCAACCAGATTCTTTTCTAGGGCTTTTAGAATAAATATGGAGCACGAACATTTATCTTCAGATAATGAAGAGATTGAAACACGGAGAAATGATAGCAATGGAAAAAAAGGATTTACTTCTGAAGAGGGAGTTCCTTTTGGAGTGAACGAAACGGATAACCGTTTCGTTCATTACTCATTCATTCTTTTAAACATTTTTGGTACAATATTATGGCAATAATCATACGTGACAGTCACGTTAAAAAAGAATTGTTAATTGTCACACCTTTCTATGCTAATAATAAAATCCCAAGTATAAATAGTACCTACATCAGTAGGTGCGTGTGTAGGTAGGTGCTACATTAGTAACGATCACGTGTTATTTTAATTTTGTTGTTATATATTTAATAATATTATAGCAATAAAATGAGGGAAAATAAGAAAAGAGTTGTGAATTTTACGACTGCCGAAACGGAACCTTTAACGACATTAGTAAAAAGATATTCGAATGTATTAGAAAACAAAACAACAACAAACGTTGTAAACAATCAATTAAAAGAAGAAACATGGAAAAAACTCGCAGAAGATTTCAATAGCTCTTCTGGAACGTGCCTAAGAGACGCGAAAACTCTGCGGGATAAGTACGAAAATTTAAAAAAGACCTTAAAACGAAAATATCGTAACCATAGAAGAAGTCTCTATTGCACTGGAGGTGGCCCTGGACCATCGCGGGATTTAAATCTAACTCAGAAAGAGGAAATTGTAATGGAGCTAACTGGGGCAAGTGTGGAAAGATTGCCTCCACGATTTGATTTTGATAAGGTACATTTCTACATATTAAAAGTAATAATATGAATACCTACTTCAATATTTTGAGTATTCTAAAGGTTATTTACATTTTGAATCCTTATCTGGTTTTAAGCAAACTTTGCATAAATTATATACTGGGCTTATTATACATAGATTAATCAACTATAACTATGAAAAAATAAATGGAACTAGGCCAAAGTACTACAAGTGTTTTCTCAATCAATGTTTATTAGATATCACATGTTTTTTAGATACCATAATGTAAAGAAATAATTATAAAACTTCCAGTGAGTAGTGAAGTAGAAGATAATCCCGACAAGGAAAATAGTCTACCTACTGATGACTGCAGTTTGAACATGGTTGGTTTAATAATTATTTGTTATTTATTTAAACTTCTAATTACAAATAAAACTAAAATAAATTAAATACTAAAAATAAACTACAAATTGAAATTAATATAGAAAATCTGATGCCAGACTGCTACCAGATAAGATATTCCTAAAGACATGCATGGTACATTCCCTATTTGAATGGCATCATTAATGTTATTTTGTATACTTATTAATCACCCCATAAATATCTCACTGCTGGCCTTGATCTACCCATTTATAGAAGAATGGACAGTATACCCATAACATATCTCAAGTCAAAATTATAATGACATTTGCTTTGTTTTAGATGGTCAAATTTAAGCTACACAACCAAGACACACCTCCAGTTTCTACGAGTTATTCAGAAGGTACCCCAAATCGCTTTATTCTGAAAAATAAACGGTCAACACCGTTACGAGGAAATCCAGAGAGTTTCAAAAACACAGTGGAAAATTATGATGACTTGTCACAAAAGGAAAAGGATGTAGCTAATGCTCAACTAAAACACTTAGAAGAAAAAGCAAATCAAGATAAAATAGAACATGAACTTAGATGTGAGCAAATAAGCGAGAAAGCCCAACAGGAAAAAAATAACATGAATTGAGATGCAATTTGCTAATGTTAGAAATGTTGTTGAAGAAAAAGCATCAAAATCATCAACCATCAAATCAAACAAATTAGCATCAAACAAATGACTTAAAATAGAAAACCTTTTACCTAAAACCGAAGGCTTTATCATAGCGATACAAGATCAAATCATCAACACTAAAAACTACAGAAAATTTATCATTAAAGACCCTACTATCACAAACGACAAATGCCGCAGATGTCACATTCAATCAGAAACCATACAACACATAACAGGAGCATGCATAACCCTCACACAGACAGACTACACTCACAGGCACAACCAGGTTGCAAACATTGTCCATCAAAAAACAGCACTCAAACACAGTCTTAAACAAAACACTAACACTTCCTACTATAAGTACGCGCCACAAACTATCCTAGAAAAAGACACACATAAACTGTATTACGATCGCGCTATACTTACAGATAGGAATATAATTATAATAGACCAGACATAACCCTGTAGGGTTATGTCTGGTCGTAAAAGTAAGTGATTTTTCTTATTTTGTCCTGTAGGACATTTCAGTTCCCAACGCCCATAACCTACAAAAAACAATCGCTGAAAGGTTCCTATCGTTCTCTCCACGACAGGTGTTATCCCTAACCATCTCCTCCGTAGCCTAAAATTAATAGATCTAGAAGAATCCCTTTACATCAATCTGCAGAAAGCAGCCATCCTAAACACATGCAGAATCGTTAGGAAATCTATGCAGTTAGACGAAAGTACACTCTCACCATAAAATTCACCACACACTGCATTTACTTGACTTTGGCCCGTAAATGTAGCAAAAACCAGCCTTAGAGCTGAGAAAAAAGAATAAAAAACTACTAATTTCGATTTAATTTCTTCGAATTCGTGTTCGAATTAGTAATAATTATTAGTAATATAAGTTTTACGAGTAGGTAACCAATGCGTTTAATCGTTTGAGACTGTGGTTTACGATCTTACTATAGTAAATAATCTTACAATATTATCCTTTACCATTTAATATTTTAGTTTACTCATACAGTTTCAAGTAATAGTTTTTATAATTATTATTCAGGTTAGATAATATTAAACCTCCGTCAAAAAAGACGTGTTAGGTACCTATGTGTTTTACGTGTGTATGTGTATTACCTATTTACCTATCAGTCTGTGGCATCACAGTTCTTGAACAGATGAATCGATTTTAGTTTAGTTTTTTTCTGACCTGTTCAAGATAGTTTTATCTAAGTTTGAAGAAAATCAGTTGAGCCGTTTAAAATTATGGAGGGGTGAAGGTGGGGATGAACAACCCAAAAAAAGATATAATTATACTCGAGTGGGGTATCAAATGAAAGGGCATAGTTTATATTAGTTCAGCCGGAAGGTAACTTGAATTTCAATCGAATATTATTTTGAATCGTTTTTGTACTTATTTAAATTTCAAAACACACAATATCTCTTCAAGAATTGAAAGATAACAAATATAAAAGCTCAGATCGACAATCAACGGAACCAATTGCTTCCGGTATGTTAAATGATCCAAATAATCCAAGTAAAAATAGCGATATGAATATAGTGAAGAAGAAAATTTTATGAAATGCTGTAAGCCAAAGATGTTTATTACTTCTAGTACTGATGATGAAGTTAATACTTTCACATTCTCTTTGCCTCGAGCACATACCTTTTTTGGAAGCACTGAAAATATAGATGTCTTAGCCCAGTCACAAAAAAAAACAATGAAGTTTTGGCAAGTACTTTCGTGTAAAATTATAAAAGGCCCACTGAAGATGATTCTTATAGTATGCAGTTGCCTCTTCAGCAGTCACCAATATCTCCTACTCGAGTAGAAAAAATCTAAGCCTTTACTTGACAGGTAGGCAGTCGCTCCGAATTATTCGCCCATTTTTTTTTTTTTTTTTTTTTTTTTTTTTTTTTTTTTTTTTTTTGGTCTCGGGGAAAAACCTCTCTTGACGGGTTCCCCCGGCCCGGGGGGACCGAGGGATATGTGGGACTCCGGGAAAGATGTTCGGCCATCCGACTACCCACTAAAAAACCCCGCTGTTCTCCTATCGCCTACGCCCGGGCCCACGGATATATGGCCTGCCGATCTCGTGGCCCGGGCCGGCGCCGGCCCGCCCTTTGTCTTGAGGCGGGCCCCTTCTAAAGTGTTGGCGCCAGGGGGTCAGGGTTTCGTCCCCCCGGCGCTCTCCTAACAACTCTAGGAGTTGAGGGGGGCCGCGGAACAGCACGCAGTCCTCACCCTCGCGGCAATAGTGCGGGCGGCGGGTCCTCCCCCGAGGGGCCGCCCGCGGCCGCTTTTTACGGCGGCCGGAGGTCATTACTGGCCCTCCGGCGCCGCCGGCGTGGCCTGCGTTGGCGGGAGGGGAGTGTGGTGGTCGACTCCCGTTCCCGCTCCGCCGCCTCCTTTGCGGACATGACTGCCTCGCAGAAGGAGGCGACGGCCGTCCATCCAGGATCGCCCCCGACCATGGACAGAACCAGGGCCGGGAGCGACAGGTCCACGCCGATTTGGGCGACGAGGGCGCGGCGCTCCTCGCGCCACGCAGGGCACACGGCGACAGTGTGGTTCACCGTGTCCTCCTCGTCGCCCGCGCCACAGTGGTGGCACCCTGACGTCATCTCCCGCCCTATGCGACACAGGTACCTCCCGAAGCAACCGTGCCCCGAGAGGACCTGCGTCAGGCGGAAGGTCAGGGCGCCGTGGCGCCTTTCCACCCATTCGGCCAGGACGGGCCTCACCGCTTCGATGGTGGCGAGGCCCGCGCTAGGGTGCGCGAGGCGCTCCTTCCACTCCACCATGAGTACCTCATCGCGCAGCTCCGCCCGCTTTACCTCCACCTCGCGAGGCGCGGGGCGAGAGCCACGCTCGGCCGCATCCCGGCGCCACTGGTACAATAGCGCCAGGACTCGAGCCTCGAGGTCCCATGGTGGGGATCCGGCCAGCAGGGAGGCCGCTTCGAAGGACACCGTGCGGTATCCCCTTATCGCCCTGACGGCCAGGACGCGCTGCGGCCTGCGAAGCAGCGCCGTCGTTTTGGCCGTCAGGCGATCCGCCCATATCGGGGCCCCGTAAAGGGCCATCGACCGCACGGTTCCCTCAAAGAGCCTGCGGCACACTGCGCCCGGCCCGCCGATATTCGGCAGCAGACGGGAGAGTCCCGCCGCCGCCCGAACTAACCTCGGCGCCAGGCGCTCGAAGTGCGCCGCAAAGTCCCATCGCCCGTCGAGCACCAGTCCGAGATAATTCATGGACGGCCCGACGGCGATGCGGACGCCTCCCACCGTTATGCTCAGGCCCGGTGGCGGCCTCTGGCGGGGCCCGTAGAATATAAGGGCCTCCGTCTTGTTTAAGGCCACCTCCAGGCCTAGTAGCCGGATTCTAGCCACCGTTTGCGCCACCCCAGCCGTGCCCAGAAGGCACGCCTGGCGGGGGCTCCTCCCGCGCGCTATGACGAGCGTGTCGTCGGCGTAGCATATGACGCCGACGCCCGGGAGGAGCGCTCCCCTCAGGACCCAGTCGTATGCGATGTTCCACAGCAGGGGGCCCAGGACCGACCCCTGCGGAACACCGCACACGACGTCTCGCCGACTTTGCCCGCCCTGGACCGGGTAGACGACGGCACGATCGTCCAAATATGCCCCGACTATGCGACGCAGGTAGGGAGGCACCCGATGGTACTTGAGCGCCTCCCGCACGCAGCTCCACGGCAGGGTGTTGAAGGCGTTGGCGATGTCGAGTGACACCGCCAATAGCACCCTGCCTCGAGCCACCGCGTCCTCCGCCTGGCTCCTCAGACGCGTGATCGCGTCAATGGTGGAGCGCCCCTTTCGGAACCCGAACTGTTCGTCCGCCAGGTTCGGCCCCTCCGTCTCTAGATGCCGGACGAGGCGGTCTGCGAGGATCCTTTCGAAGATCTTCCCCACCTCGTCCAGCAGCACGATGGGCCGATAGGCGGACGGTGAGTCCGCCGGGCGCCCCTCCTTCGCGATCAGGACGAGCCTCCCCGTCTTCCATCTGCGGGGAAACCGGCCCGATCGCAGACACGCGTCGAAGAGCCTCAGTAGTCGGGGCTCCAGGACGTCGTGGGACAGAACCCACGCACGCCCCGGTATGCCGTCGAGGCCGGGGGCGGTGTTCTTGGCCTTCAGCCGCAACATCGCTGCCCCCAGCTCTGCCCGGTCCACGTCGGGCACGGGGTCGTCGTCCGCGCTGGGGTCCCTCTCATCCCAATGAGGCGGGACCATGGCGGGAGGCGAGTGCTCAGCCCTCGTGGGGAACAGAGCGCCAACAAAACCATCCACCTGGCGCGGGGGGAGACTCTCGGTCAGCGGGGGCGCCCACGGGCGGAGCTTGCCCCGCACCGTTTTGTAGGGTCGCCCCCAGGGATCTTGATCTAAGCTGGCCAAGAGTTCCCCCCACGCCGCCGCCTTCGCCTCGCGGATAGCGAGGTGGAGGTCGTTTCTAGCGCTCCGGTACTCCCCGTAGAGCCGAGCCTCCGCGGCCACTCTGTCCGCGTCACGGCGACTCCGTCTTCGGAGCCTGGTGTACTGGCGGTGGGCGCAGTTGCACGCCCTGCGGAGCCGCTCAAGCTCCGCATTCCACCAGTACACCCGGCGCGGGGGCTGGTGTGGCCCCCGCCTCGGCATCGCCGCGTCGAATTATTCGCCCATGCTACAAGTGTTTCTAACTTTCGTTTGCTATTACATGATGCCGCATTTAAGTGAATTCCCCCCGGTACACATTGCCGACATTCATTTTTACTATGGAGTGGGACGAGGAAGTGCCAGAGCTGCACGCGCAGCTTACATACCAGCATTTCCTAACAGACAACCAGTGCCATCTGTCTGCAACTTTCAGGAAGTTCACAGAAGGTTGTCGATCACTGGACTTGGATCAAGTAGAGATCGTCGCGATCCGCCTCAAGTAATTATTGATGTGGCTATTGAAGAAGTAGTAATAAGTGATTTGTTTGCTGATCCATCCATAAGTACTAGAAGATTGGCTCTTCGTCACAGAATATCCCAAAAATCAGCGTGGCTCATTTTAAAGAAAGAAGGATTGCATCCTATCACTACCAAAGGGTGCAACATCTACATGAAGACGTAGACTGCTGTCCAAGGTCTGTGAGGTCCTCTTGGATACAAAGAAAAACCAGGGAAAACCCAAATTTTCCAAAAACCATACTATGGATGGACGAAGCGACATTCACTAAGAAACGGTACTACTAAATGTCGAAATTTACATAAATGGTGCCATGCAGGTGAAAACCCGAAATTAAAACGTTCATCGACTTTTCAAGTAAGATTTTCAATAAATGTTTGGGCTGGTCTTCTCGATGACAAGTTGATTGGACCAGTCATATTGCCGAGAACTTTGACCGGTGAAAGATTTTTAAGTCTATTGATTGATGAACTGCCAGAATTATTGGAGGATGTACCTCTGGCTTTGCGTCGAAGGATGTTTCTGCAGATGGATGAATGCCCTGTTATGATGGATGCTAAGAATGTGAGATAATTTTTAAACGATAATAATTATCGTAATAAATGGATCAGCCGGCAAGGACCTGTAGGGTGGCCTGCGCGTTCACCCGATTTGACGCCCCTTGATTACTTCCTATGGGGGACCATGAAGCAACATATCTACAGTACCCCCATCAACAATGAGGCTGATTTACATGACCACATAATTAACTGTGCGAATGATATTCGTAATAATCCTGAAATGATAAGGAGAGCGACACAACAAATTTTAATTCGCGCGGCTATGTGGCCTCAACAAAGATGTGGACATTTAGAGAACCTCATGCATTAAATTTTATGTAAAATAATAAATAGTTTTAATTGTAGAGCAAGATTTTATGGAGAATTGCTCCGACGACAGCTTAAAAGACCCCGACTACTCGACGCTTATTAAAAGAACACGTTCATCATCCACTTCTTCAACGTCATCGTCATCAAGTTCTTCATCTTCAAGTTCATCAGTCAGCCATTTATCAATACTATCCACTAATTGTTTAAAAGTCCCTGGGATTAGAGATGAAATACCAGCAGCATCAGAATCTACAGAATCCTTAAACTCAATTGCAGTAACTGAAATGAATCAAACGAGACTTGAACCACGCATTAGCGCCTTTTTTGTTTTCATTAGAAAACAAAAAAGGCCGTAAAAGAAAAGCTGCTCCTATAAAATGGCAACGTGAGAAAGCGAAGTCTTAGAAATTTAGGGAAATCGTATATACCTAATTCAAAGAAGATAGCTATTGTACCAGAAAGAAGCTTGAAAACACCATGCCCTGGTACATTTAAGTTCAAATGCTCGGAGTTTATCTCACAGGATAAAAGACAATTTATTTTCGATAGTTATTGGGGTATGGGTGACCTTCAAAGACAACGCGAACTTATCGCGAGGCACATCACAATGGTTAAACCGAGGTATGCCTATAAAGTCCATAACAGTAAACGTGGAAATAATAATGCATTTTACTTAACAGTAGACGACCAGACAATTAGGGTTTGCAAACCGTTCTTTCATGCAACATTAGATATATCCGATAGACCCATAAAAACTGTTGTAGAAAAGATGATTGAAAGCGGAACTGGGTTTTTAGCTGCTGGTAATCGAGGTAAACATGGAAGACATAAATCTTTTGACATTGCTATCAAAAATGGTATATGCCGTATACGGCAACATATTCAATCTATACCTACTACTCAACCAAGCGAACTCTACACTTGATTGGAATGCGGCCCCCTTCCCGATTCCCCTCGCGCTCTACCGCTGTCGCTAACGACGGGCGCGCAGTTGCTAGAAGGGTTACCGACGTTACTGAGGTCACTCGTTATTCGTGCGCGCTTCTTTTTGATTGTTACTGTTTAATTGTTATTAGTGTATTTGTTTGTCAAATATTATTGCTGTTGATTTAGTTTTACTTGTTGTTATTATTTAATTGTAAAAATGGGTAAAACCATACATAGCGGAGAACGCAATATGATTTTAAAAGTAATGGAGTTTTTTGAACGGGAAAAGAAGAATAAATCTTACATTATTCCGATCGACAATGTTATTAAAAGAACTTATGAAGCAAAAGAAGTATCAAAACGAACAATAATGAGAATTAAAAATGAATTTAAAACATTGAAAGAAAGTTCTGCGTTGGAAATACAGATCCCAGAAGCGTCAACATCAGCGACCTCTCTTACGACTCTTGTACCTAGGTTTACAACACCTCGCAAGAAGTGATATCCGAGTAATAAAATTAACGTAGTTTTACTATTTGCGCCATACGCAATATAATAAGTAATTTTTATGTTGTCAAAAAGGAAGTATGGACATTAAAAAAATTTTAGCCACTGCTAAATTAGAATTAAAGTTTCAAGGACAAAAGGAGACATTAAGAAAATTAATTATAAACAAAATAGGTTACAAGTTTAAAAAATGCCGTAAAAGTCGCGAGTTTTTAATTGAAAACCAGAAATTGCAGCTTGGAGAGCTCGCTATTTACGTCGTTTAAAGGAAAATGAGGAGCTTGGAATCAATAAAAAAAACCCGTCATATACATAGACGAAACGTGGATACATTCACATTATACAGTTAATAAGTGCTGGCAAAATGAGTCTGATGCTGGCGTCAAAAAGAACGAAAACCCCGGCCAACGGTGGATTCATGCTGGCGGCGAAAATTGTTGTCAAAGGTGCAAATTTGGTATATAAATGCAAATCTAAAAAAGGAGACAACCATCATGAAATAGACTCAAATAATTTCATGAAATGGTTACAAGAAAAATAATTGCCGAATATATTAAACAACTCCATAGTTGTAATGGATAACGCTCCTTATCACAGTAAAGTTAGCAACAAAGTACCAACAGCAGCAGCCAGAAAAGAGCATATACAGAAATGGTTAACTGAAAATAGAATACCTTTTCAAGAAAAAATTACCAAACCGGAATTATATTATTTATTGAAAATACATAAACCTGCTAAAGTATATTTTGTTGATGTAATGCTGTCAAGAAATTGACATGAAGTATTGCGTCTGCCACCTTACCAATGCGACTTGAACCCTATCGAGTATATTTGGAATATTTTAAAACAAAGGGTGGCAGACAAAAATGTCTTACAAATGGAGAAAGATATAGAAGGGCTAACTAACGATGCTTTAAATAGTATTACAGCAGATGACTGGAAGCGTGAAAAAAATCATGTAGATAGGCTGCGAGAAGAGTATTGGAATTACAAATTTTTGAGTCGGAAGTAATTTGTGACTGCACTTTTTATTCGTCGTAAAATGGCAAGTCGCTCTCGTCGTGAGTCGCAACTTGAAACAAGTCAACATGTTGCAGACATGGTGTTTGTGTACGGCTTTTGCAACGAGAATGCCGCAGCTGCTGTTAGAAAATATCGAAGAAGATATCCTGATAGAATTACGCCAAATGCTCGAACTTTCGTCTTCACATATTTGAGATTGGCTGAAAATGGTATTCGAAATACAGCTAACGAACGTTATCGGCTAGTGTCTCCGCAAGATGAAGAGATTCTGATGATGATAACCAGGGATCCGAGACTTAGTGTAAGAAGGATTGCTATAAGACTCCAATTGTCAAAATGGTCGGTTTGGAGAGTTTTAAAGAAAGAAGGTTTACATCCTTACCATTTTAAGAGAGTACAAGATTTTCATGAGCCTGATTATGCTGCAAGAGTAACATTTTGCTCTTGGTTACAACGGCAGCTACGACAAGACAGTGACTTTTGGAAAAAAATACTTTGGACCGACGAAGCAAAATTTACGAGGCAAGGAATTATCAACCACAGGAATGACCATTTGTGGATGTCTGAGAACCCACATGCAGTTCGCCCAGGCACATTTCAACATGAATTTAGCGTCAACATGTGGGCTGGAATGATTGACGGAATTTTAATAGGCCCAGTTGAGCTGCCTTCGAGGATAGACGGACAGAGATTTCTGGAGTTTCTTAGGTCAGAGTTTGCCGATTTTCTGCTGGATGTACCACTCATCAACCGCCAAAACATGTGGCTACAACTCGACGGAGCTCCTGCACACTTCGCGCGAAGTGTACGTGGCCATTTAGATGGTCAACATTCACCGTGGATAGGACGTGGAGGCACTATCGCGTGGCCCCCACGTTCCCCAGATTTGACGCCCCTGGATTATTTCTTTTGGGGCACAATGAAACAAAAAGTTTATTATCAAGTTTCTGCGACACGCGAAGAACTCTTGGAAAAAATCCGAACGGCTGCCGATTAAATAAAAGCTGATACGGCTATGATCCGCCGCTCGACTCGGCAAATAGTTTTGAGGACCACAATGTGTATAACAAATAATGGTGGACATTTTGAGCAGTTTTTTTAAGTATGTGTGACGTGGCAAAGTGATTAAAAGTATATTTGATTTATGTAACTGACTTTGTTTAAGATAAAAGAAATTAAAAACAGTTTGTCTTTTATTGCCACGATTTTGACTCCTTTAAGAGTAGTATTAAATAGCAGTTAGTACTTAAAGTAAAAGTTTTAGGGTGACAAATTTAATATTATTTTGTAGATAACATAACTAGCTGTAGAAAAAGTATAAAAAAATAATAACTTAACACACTAGTTTTTGAATGATGTGAGGAACTGCACAAAAAATGCATTTCTTTTTCTCTTTTTTTTCTGTTTTCGTATGTTTTTAAGTATGTTTGTCTATCATTATCATAAAAATCTGTCTAGTAGTCACTAGAGCAATGTTTTGTCGTTCGAATAACATCAATTTTGTTATTCTGTGATACGTAGGTACTTAGTTATTGCAATTTAAAGATATGGGCTTACGAAACCTAACGCAAAAATAAAAATTGTATAATTAAAAACAAGTGGTCAGGAGACTAATTATATTTATTTAAAACTTTTATACAAATTAGCACAACTTAACTGCAGAAAGGTTTTTTAGAAGAGAGCTTGCCAATGTTGCCATGGTACAAAAATATTATAATGTAACAAAATTACCAGAATATAAAGAATTAAAACATTGATTAAATTATTGACAACTCGCTTAATTATAATGTTTAGAATAACTGAACATAGTTGGGGGCCGGCCAGTTCCAGCATTACAAATTTTACCTTATTGAATATTTATTATTATGACAACCAAATGACAACCAAAGTGACAAATAATTAACTATAACAATACTAATTTATGATATAAGATAAGATAAAAGTATAATAAAAAGTAAACAAACATTTTACAATTTAGCATAAACAATAATCATTTTAAAGTAGTATTAATAGTATATAATACAATGCAAGTCAAAATGATATATATATCTATATCTCTGCATAGGCAGCAAACAGCATAAGTGTATTTATTTTAATAGCTAGGTAAATACTTATAATCTAATTAATTAAGATATTCAACTGACCTAAAGCTAATTAATTGGCAAGATGCTTAATTTTTTATAGGATCTTACATATGTTTTACCATTTCCCATTTTTATCTGTGCCACTCGGACCTTTCCATCTTGTCCTGACATTATTTTTACAATTCTAGCCATAGGCCATGTTAAAGGGGGAGTATTGTCATCATTACGAACAATGACAAGGTCACCCTCCTTTAAATTAGGTTGAACTTTAAGCCATTTGGGCCTGGATTGCAATTGAGTTAAATAATCCCGGGACCACACCCTCCAAAAGTCTTGCTTAATTTTAGATAATTTATTCCAAAATTTTAATCTGTCAATGTTGGTGTTTGTTACATCTATCTCAGGATAACTACTCATAGGCGCCGCACCTATGAGGAAATGGCCAGGAGTTAAATAATCAAAGTTAGAAATATCAGAACTAATAGGAAGCAAAGGTCGTGAGTTTAGTACCGCTTCTATCTCTACAATCACTGTGTAAAACGCTTCAAATGTTAAAATCATGTTTCCGACAATTCTTTTAAAATGAAATTTAAAACTCTTTACAGCAGCCTCCCAGAGGCCTCCGAATTCGGGGGCATATGGAGGTATAAATTTAAACTCTATGCTATTAGAGACAATAAACTTGAGTATTCTCTACATGTTTTCTAGAATTAAACAATTTATATATTTCATTTGCTGCACCTTTAAAAGTTTTGGCATTGTCACAGAATATTTTGGCTGGCATTCCTCGTCGAGCTATAAACCTCTTAAGGGCTGCTAAAAATGATTCAGTGGTAAGGTCACTGACCAGCTCTATATGAACTGCCTTTATAGCGAAGCAAACAAAAATTGCTACATAACCCTTTATTATCAATGGTTTTCTTATGCGGGAAACCTTCAAGCTAAATGGCCCACAAAAATCAACTCCAACTATGTGAAATGGTCTTACTGAGGCAAGTCTTTCCTCTGGGAGAGAACCCATGAGCTGTTCAGCAGCTGAAGCCTTCATACGAAAACATTTAATGCATTTATTGACTACCTTTTTTACTTCACGAAGACCACTGATAAGCCAAAATTTCTGACACAATGAGCTAAGGACTAACTTTGCCCCGGCATGTAAAAGGCGCAAATGCTCATGTTGAATTATAATATATGTTACATGACAGGCTTTAGGTAAAATTATGGGATGTTTTTTCTCATAAGAAATCTCTTTGGCATTGTCTAAACGACCGCCTACTCTAAGGATTAATAGCTCAGGAGTAGATAAATTACAATGTTATAATATGCCTAGGAATTACTTATTGACAGCGATTCCCCTCGAGAATGTGGTTTCTAACTTTCTCACTCTTGAAGACTTAAAAATTGAATTTCATACCGATAGGGATGAGCAGCGTTCGTCTTACACAATTTCTCAAACTATAGTTAAAGGGAAGGCATATCAAAAAGAACAGGCTAATTTATCGATTTCGAGCAATTTATTTTGTTTATTGAACCCATACTTTAATAATCATCGAGCATCTACATGGATGAAATTTGATTGTTCATCGTCAGACTTTGCAGAAATGCTAAAACACTCGTATGGGCCCGAGTGAGCCCGAATGTCACTCTGTCTTTAGTGCGTTCTCATAGTCTCAACAAACGCGATATTGAATTTCAATTCTTAGATAAGGTTGGAAAAGTTACCACTAATTCTTTTGTTGCTGTTATGTCAGGTGCTTACAATCCACCAAAATTTCCTTCATATAATCCGCCTAAAGCAGATAATAACAGAGAAAAGAAGTCAAGACAATATGAAGAAATGGATCCAGAGCTGAATCCTCTATTGCGCCCTCAGAATAATGAGCCTCCTAGCTACGTTAACGAAGTCGACAGCATACTATTTCCATCTTCTAATACTATTGTTCCATCGTTAGTTAGACCAAAAGATAATGTAGATGTTAATGTTTTACATGGGGTAACTCGCAGGAGATTGAGGAAAGATGGAAGTCATTATATATCGAACTATAAATCTTCATCCGATCTCTTTTATAATGAACAGCCTACATTGGGTGATAATTTCAATTTGGTTGGATTGCTTCTTCTAAATAGATATCATTTTCAGTTTGATGTTGCTATTCAACTTGGTTCATCCCATCTCTTTCCTTTGTTATCGAGATTATTACATTCTGCTTTTGATTTAACCTATCATGATGATAAGTATATTTTGCTAATTTCACGATTGCAGTCGTTTGCCGCAGCTGAACTACGCACCCTAAGAGATGAAAGAGATGGGTGAGCATGTGGTGTGGGCCCGAAGTTGGTGTAACGTTCTCTTGTTAACATGAAAAAAAGGGACGTTGCCTCCCATCTCTCATACGTATCAGGGGATTTCTCTGTACACACTTTAGTATTACTTCCAGAGAGTTATGTAACTCCTGTGGTACCAAAGGGCCAAAAAATTTTGGTTTATTCTTAGTACAGTTATTTTTAAATCTAAGTATATAAGCTAGTATTCTTTTTAATTTATGAATATTGGAATATTTGTCAAAAAATTCTAATGATATATTATTTTCAACAACAGGGGGTGCTTGAATTAAACTAGGAAGACTAACACACTGAACTAAATTAGATGAATTTTCACTAAGTGTTTAAATTTATAAGAAGATAAATCTTCGGGTCCATGCCACCAAAGTTCATTGAACTTTAGCTTATGTGGGTCATAGCCTCTTGAGAGCATATCTGCAGGGTTATTTTCTGTACTGACATAAGACCAGGAAAAAGGTTGAGTAATATTTTTGATCTTCTCTACTCTATTAGACACATAAGGATTTGATTTTATATTCATAGACTTTAGCCACGCTAATACAATTTGAGAGTCACTATATAGAAAGACTTTCAGTAGAAATCTAGGTTTTAAAATATTATGTGCTTTATTAGTAAGTTGAGCTAAAAGTAAAGCACTATTTAATTCTAATTTGGGAATGGTTAAAACTTTGTTTAATGGAGCAACCCGGGATTTTGAACATAACAAGTTTACTGAGACTGTCCCGTCCTTTTTAATAATTCTTAAATATAGACAGGCACCAAAGGCCTTCATCGAACTATCAGCATAACCTACTAACTCTGCCTCAAGTATATTCTCAGAATTAACACATCTTGGAATTCTAATTGTCCCCATTTTAGATAAATTTTTAGTGAATTTATTCCAGGCCTGCAGCTGACTTTGGGGTAAAGTAGCATCCCAGTCCAATTTCATAGACCAGAGGGTTTGCATAAATAGCTTGGCCACTACTAAAATAGGACCTATTAGCCCTAGTGGATCAAACATCTTGCCAATGAAACTCAGTACCTTTCGTTTGGAATTAATCTCATCACAGTTAATCATTGGCACAGAAAAGGTTAACTCGTCATTCAAAATATCACACTTTAAGCCTAAGGTTTTGACAATATTATTTTTATTAATATCTAAAGAATCAAAATATTTTTTCTCCTTAGGAATATTTTGTATGACTTGAGGACAGTTAGAACACCACTTATGGAGTGTGAATCCACCTTTATACAGTAATTTTTCTAGCTGATCTTTGAGAATATAAATTTTATCCAGTGAATCTGCCCCTGCTATTACATCATCAACAAAGGTACTAAGTCGCATAGCCTCAGCCGCTAAAGGAAACTCATCTTGGTATCTATTGGCTAACTCAATTAAGCAACGTGTGGCCAGAAATGTGGATGCCTTTAAACCATATGTTACTGTCTGCAGCCGCAAGCAACTGATAGGTTTCTTAGGGTCGTCGCGCCATAAAATATTCTGAAGACATCTCTGTAGAGGGTTAATGTGAATACACCTAAACATTTTTTGGATATCACAAGTAAGTGTGAATATGAAACTTCTCCACAGTAGCAAAATGTCAAAAAGGTCATTTTGCACTACAGGTCCATTTAGCATGACATCATTTAGTGATATGCCAGACCTAGTACGCATACTACCATCAAATACGACACGAAGCTTAGTGGTTAGACTTTCCTCATTAAGAACAGCATGGTGAGCTAAAAAATATGCAGGCCCATTTTGAATATCATACTGATCTATATCTACTTCTTTGGCATGCCCCAAGTCAAATTGACAAATTTTTTATATTTTTCTAGATATAATAGATTGTGTTTAAATTTTCTCTCCAGTGCCAAAAACCTCTGTAGAGCTACCGAAAAGGAGTCCCCTAAGCCTAGGCTATCCATGTCAGCCACCAGAGGTATATCAACAATAAAAGTATTATTATTTAATTTAACACTATCTTGAAAAGCCTTTACTCATTTTTAAATATGGAGTGGACGCTTAAAGAAGACCGTGTTGCAGTTATTGCGTTGCATCGTTGCGGTTACGCGCCAATTCAAATTTTTAACATACTGAAAAATTTGAATATAACCAAAAGATTCGTTTATCGTACCATCAAACGATACAATGAAGACTCTAGTGTAGATGACAGGTCAAGAAGTGGTCGCCCTCGGTCTGTTAGGACTCCAGCAGTGATAAAAGCTGTGAAGGCACGAATTCAAAGAAATCCCAAACGTAAGCAGAAACTGTTGGCCCTTCAGATGGGGTTAAGCAGAACCACGGTGAAAAGGGTGTTAAATGAAGACTTAGGGCTTCGGGCATATCGAAGAAAAACAGGACATCGTTTGAATGCTCGTCTAATGGACCTGAGACTGAAGAGATGCCGCGCTTTGTTGAAGCGGTACGCGGGAAAAAAATATCGGGAAATTCTTTTTTCGGATGAAAAAATGTTTACCGTAGAAGAGAGCTACAACAAACAAAATGATAAGGTGCACACAGTAGTGAAGAAGCGAGCAACCGTATTCCGCGTGTCCAACGAGGTCATTTTCCATCCTCGCTCATGGTATGGTTGGGAGTTTCTTATTGGGGCTTAACAGAGGTACATTTTTGTGAGAAAGGTGTAAAAACGAATGCTGTTGTGTATCAAAATACAGTCCTGACGAACCTTGTGGAACCTGTTTCTCATACCATGTTCAATAACAGGCACTGGGTATTCCAACAAGATTCGGCGCCAGCTCATAGAGCGAAGAGCACACAAGACTGGCTGGCGGCGCGTGAAATCGACTTCATCCGGCACGAAGACTGGCCCTCCTCCAGTCCAGATTTGAATCCGTTAGATTACAAGATATGGCAACACTTGGAGAAAAAGGCGTGCTCAAAGCCTCATCCCAATTTGGAGTCACTCAAGACATCCTTGATTAAGGCAGCCGCCGATATTGACATGGACCTCGTTCGTGCTGCGATAGACGACTGGCCGCGCAGATTGAAGGCTTGTATTCAAAATCACGGAGGTCATTTTGAATAAACTTTAATGTCATAAGAATCTATGTTTTGTTAAGTTCATTTTGGTATATGAATGGTTACATAATGAATAAACTTGTTACAATTATTTTACATTAAACATGTGACAGAATTTATGACCTGACTAGGTACAAAAAACATGGGTGGTGAAGACAGATTAGATCATTTTAGGTCATCATACTCAATTGGCCGAAAATCAACCAAAAAAATTAGCTGAGATTATTTTGGTTCATGTTGGAAGTGGCCTGCATAAATGTATAGCGCCAGGACTCGGGCCTCGAGGTCCCATGGTGGGGATCCGGCCAGCATGGAGGCCGCTTCGTAGGACACCGTGCGGTATCCCCTTATCGCCCTGACGGCCAGAACGCGCTGCGGCCTGCATAGTAGCGCCGTCGTTTTGGCCGTCAGGCGATCCACCCAGATTGGGGCTCCGTAAAGGGCCATCGACCGCACGGTTCCCTCAAAGAGCCGGCCCCCAAGATATACCTGACATCACCCAACTACATTTAAGGTGCATTGTAGGTCAAATTAGGCATAATTTTCATTTAATTTTCTGAATATCCACGTGTCCACCACGTATTTTAATACAAATTGTAATAATGAAAAAACAAGAAATTAGATTTTATATAACCCCATAATCTATCATATTTGAGTTTCATAATGTCAAACTCTGCTCGGCCTGGCTAAGGGTTAACTGAGACTTTTTTTTTTATCAAAGTGTAAGTATAATAACATACATGTCGTAATTAGTGGATAATCCGTTAACCGGGGGTAGCCCAAATGTTTAACTCTAAGAAAATCTTCGATCAACAATAGTAACTAGATATCGGGTCGGTGCAAAAAATACGTCTCATTAAATAACAGCTCACATGAGATGTGAGCTCTTATTTTGTTTAGTTCACTTTAAACACAGCCAATGTAAACACGTCTCACAATGCCGCAGTGTGTATTCAAAAGTTGCAAAAATAATGCCCGAAAAAGCAATTTAACGGCCGGGGTATCTTACTTTCGATAAGTACATGAAGTATTGAACATGTATTGAACATGAAGCTTTAAACAAATAAATAATATTAAATTTTGAACAAAATTACCGATTTAAAACCACGGCTACAAATGTTTGGCCAAGGCTCGCCAACACATGGACACACTTATGTTTAACAGAACAGTAAATGCATGGAGTAGATTTGTGTTGTAATAATTTTTAAAAATTTGTTAGCAGAACTTCAAAATTGGTTGGTTAAAATTGGTTAATGCTGCTTTTGTGTCTATTTGTTGGACTCTCATTAGATACTAGCTTTCCTTTTTTATTTTAGCTTTCCTAGCAATCAATTTACGTGTGCAGAATGGATCTCGATTGTCGCCAGAGAAAGAAGAGATGACTTTTACAAGCCAACTAAGAATTCGGTTACATGTTCGGATCACTTTGATAAATCGGATATATCCGGAAATACTAACCGACGTCGATTGATTAAAACAGCAGTTCCTAAATTACAGCTACATTCATTAATGATTCGCAATCAAATTGTAATTTTATATCTGTTTTTCTTTTGTGCATAAATGTATTTGTGAAACGATAAATCATCGTGTTGTTGGAATTCATGTTCATCTATTATTAAAGTCTTTTTAAAAACACAGATTCAAACCCCGTTGAAGGACGCACAAATGGCAGCACCCAATACTAAACTCTCAGTATCTGATATTGACGTACAAGTGAGTAATTTTTTTAGCAGTAGGTGTCGTCAATTTATTATAGGATATGCTAAATTATTATTTTATTGAAAATATATATTTTTAAAAATACATTTAAATTTTTCAAAATTATTTCAATAAAAAAAATTGGACTTAATATATCTTATACTCTAACAATTTCGCTAAGTGATAATTTTTAATTGAGATTTGTAGTTAATTTCAGTAACGTATATTCGCGCCATTGCAGATATAATTAATTGAGGACATACATTATAATTATTTTTTCAGCCTCTATCATCGAGTTCTGGGTTAGACATGATACAAAAGACCACCTATATCCAAGACCAAGCAGAGCATATTTCTGTTATAACCTGTTGTATCTCCTGTTGTATCATTATCAGATTTAATATCAGTTTGTGGAACACCCAGAAAGAGGTTTCTGAATAAACAGTTACTTACTGCTCGCAAAGTCATAGATAATAAATCAAAAAAAATTCAAACATTGCAAAAAGTGAACAAGAGACTGGTGAAAAAAAAACAGTTCTTAAAAAAAATATAGTTTGTTGAAAAAAATAAACAAATTATAGACGAGAGGCTTGATAAACTTATCAAGAAATGTTAAAATTGCACAAGTGTTTAATAGGATGTACGTAAATAATTAAAAACAGCGTGAAAAAACCATTTTCAAAATATCCATCTGGTGCCAGAAAATTTGCCTTAACGCTCTATATTTACTCCCCTGCCACTTTTAAGTACGTGCGTATAATGTTCCAACACATGCTGACCGTTATACGTATGGTATCGGAGTATCGATGCGGTACCCGGATTTTGTGCAGAAACTATGAACAGGTTTAGAAGCAAAGGCAAAAGACAGTAAGAAGAAAATATTATGCGGCCTTGTTGCCGATGAGATCGCAATAATGAGACAAAAAATAGACGGGCAAGCGTTATGAGGGTTTGATAAACATGGGTTTGAGAAGTGATGATAACAATCAAATGGCTACTCAGGCATATGTCTTTATGTTGGTTGCAATTAATGATAATTGGAAATTACCACTGGCTTACTTTTTCACTGACACTTTAAAGGCAGACATGAAAGCCAATTTGATTAAGACAGCACTAGAAAAATGTGAAAAAATAGGGGTTCAGATTGGTTCGGTAACATTTGATGGTTGTAAAAGTAACATTGCAACCATGAAAATGTTAGGGTGCGAGATAGATAATGCAAAAAATACTAAAACAAACTTTAGACATCCTTGTGCAGATTACCATATTGTTGTGTTCCTAGATGCTTGTCATAAGGTAAAGTAAATAAGAAATACTCTCGTCAAGAGAGGTTTTTCCCCGAGACCAAAAAAAAAACTCTTAAATCAAAAAATATTACACACATCTGATCAAAAACAAATTAAATGGCAATTCATTACTAAATTACACAATTTGCAAGAGGAAAACAGTTCACATTTAGCAAATAAATTATCTCATAGGCACACATATTTTAAAAATCAAATAATGAACGTTAGACTGGCCACACAGTTACTGAGCAGGAGTATGTCAAAGCATTAGAATGTTGTGACAAAACTTTGAAAATTACTGGATTCCAAGATTCTGCTAGTACTGCGGAATTTATAACTATTTTAAATAATCTATTTGATACCTTTAACACACAAAATTTGAGACTACGGTTTTAAAAAATTTTAAAGAGTAAAAGTAATTCTGCGCAAATATTGTCGTTTTTGTCAAAAGCAAAACATTATTTACTATCATTGTCCATTAAAGTTCAATACAAAAAAAAAACTGTTAAAATAGGCAATGAATCAAGAACAGTGTTCTGGAATAAAATAGTACCGTTATTTAAGACACAAAATAATACTGATTTGCTTTGACATACTTATTTGAAACTTTAGTTGAAATTGACACCCTTCATTTTTATTAGCCTACAAATACAGTCAGGACCATGTAGTTGTTTTTTGACGCTATTAGAAGTCTAAGTGGGCATAATAATAACCAGAACAGCCGACAATTCAAAGCAAGCTTTAAAAAACTTTTGTCTCATGTGGAACTGAGTTCAAAATTTACTAACAATAATTGTCTTCCACTGATACCAATATATCAATACTTTCGGGAGCTCCATCTCTCGATAAAATTAATAACACCTCGATAGGATATCGCCTTGATGTAAGTGAAGAGACAAATTCAAGTGAAACAGAGATTTTAAATAACAGATACGTACAGCAGTTTTCAAAAATATCAAACATGTTGTAATAATCTTTCTTTCACATTGGATGACAGTCCATTTCCTAGTGCTATGCCGCAAATAGTATGATATATTTCGGGATTCGTTGTAAGTAAATTGGTAAAAAACTAGTGTGACCAGTGTATAAAGAACTTGTGTGCAACAGACAAACAATTCTTTCACAAATTAATAGACCTAAGAGACATGGGCGGGTTACTCTATGCCTCTACCGATGTAAAATTTGGAGTTCACTGTATATTATGAAGAGTTAAAACCAAGAATACGGACTATTCAATATAAGATCGTACATAACTTGAACCTTTCTGAACATTCGCCAACATGAAACGAATTTTATACCACATTATTAGTAAACCAATTGGTATTTGGAAAGAGGCAAAATCCCGAGCATGACTAGGGTCGGCACGAAAGTAATGAGACACTCTACAAAACTCTATACATTTCCTTTCTTAAGTTATTTGTTTTCGATAATATTCTAGTGTTGTAGAACATTCTAGGTACTTCTAATGTGAGGGTATACAAAGCCGCCCTCGCGATTGGTTTAGTCAGTTTGAAGAAAAATGGACGAGCGACAAGTTCGAACACTATACTTATACGAGTACTTGTTAGGCCACAGTGCGCGGGCTGCGGCTGACAATCAACACTGCATTGGACGCTGGAAGTACTAGCCATGCCACGGTGTCCAGATGGTTTGACCGTTTTGAATCAGGAGACAGGAGCCTTGAAAGTCAGTCACGCTCAGGACGACCCACCTTCCTAGTCAGTTAGCTACTGTGGGCAAGTCTTTGTTTCAGAGAGCACAAAAAATATGTGATGAGAACCACTTGGCTGGAGAGCTTCAGCATATCAAGCGAGTCCTACAACGCAATCAGTTGAATACTCCACGCCAGCGTCACAGAGGCTCCAAACCACCTTCAGTAGAGCGGTGTCTACTGAAGGTGGTTTGAAGAATACATCGCATTATCAATAACTTTTCAAAACATCGGATCAATTCGATGTATCGCATTGTAAACATCCAATGATTTCGATACATCGATGTATATCGAATATCCCTAATTTACTCAGTGCGGCGCCGTACTTCGCGACGGCACCACGCGTTGAAAGTTCCGGCTAGTTTTGACAACACGCACATGAGATTGCAATAGCGAGATGAGTCCGCCGATAGAGACAATCTAAGGTGTTAGTGACATGACAGCTACGCGGGAGAGGGGCGCGCTGAGCTACTACGAACTTTTACGACCGACCGACAGACAGCGCTTTACAGCGACTCGACGACACACGCGTATACTCATTAACGTGTATTTAAATAAATAAATAAATCATTCAAACATTTGGTCCTTCTACGCCGGGTACTATCATACATTTGGACCTACTACGCCGGATACCATCATACATTTGGACCTACTACGCCGGATACCATCATACATTTGGTCCTTCTACGCTGGGTACAATCATACATTTGGATCATCTACGCCGGGTACCATCATCATATTGGAGCCACTACATCAGTCAAGGTCAGGCCAATCAATCCATCTTTTATCCATCCTTAGTTACCATTATTTTTGTCAATATAGTGCTCATTTTATTTGTATTACGTTCGATTACAGTTAGTAGTTTTTAATTATTTTTTTACCCGCTTCTCATAATGACGCGAAATGTAGAAAGTGTAGATCTTCGGGATCTTGTCAAAAAACGGGGAATCATAAAAGGCAAATTTACCTTATTCGTTAAATACGTTCAAACCTTAAATAAAACAAATATTACGGAATTCCAGAAGGCGGAACTAAGTGAACGCTTACAAAAGTCCGAGTCACTATTTGATAAATTCTCTGATATTCAAGATGAGATCGAGCTAAATATGTCAGAACTCCAATTAGAGAAAGAATTATTAAAGAGAGAAGTCTTTGAAAACCAATATTACGAAATAATGGCCAAATATAAATGTTTTTTAAAAGAAACTGGTTCACTAGAACATTCATTTTGCCAAAGTAATAGGAATTTTATAAAACTACCTACAATTTCTTTGCCTTCATTTGATGGTACATATGATCAATGGTTGGAATTAAATATAAATCCAAGTTGGCGCGGCAGGGGGGGGGGGGGTTCACTTCAGCCGCCATCTTGGAAAACACGTTTTATCGAATATCTCGCGAACCGCGCATCGTACGACAAAAATTGTAGAGATCATTATTGTAGATAATAATATTTGCCATCTTTTTTATTTGAAACTTTTTTTGTATAACGCATAGGTTTTTAATTACAGCGCTCCAATCTTTTTACAATATGGTTTTTACTAAATATTTAGTTAATGGTCAATGATAAATTAAAAATAATGGTAACTGAACTGTAGAGCATGAATAAGAAACAGAATAAGAATCGTTTCATAACAATGCTGAAAAAAATTTTTCAACAATCCGGGATTCTCGTCGAACAAGCCGGAGAAGATGCCGACACGCTGATCGTACAAACCGCCATACAAATGTCCTCGAGCTACGATTCTGTTACTATTGTGGGCGAGGACGTCGATCTTTTTGTATTGTTAACCGGATTGGCGAATGGACATGACAATATTTTCTTTTGCAAGCCTGGAAAAGGACGCACTCCAGAGACATTATACGGCCCCAATTGTCTCGATAGCCGTTATAGTAAGAGTGTTAGGGACAACATTTTGTTCCTTCATGCTTTCAGTGGCTGCGACACGACATCAGCTGCATATAAAGTAGGGAAATCCAAAGTTCTCACAACTTTACAAAAGAACGATTCTCTATTTAAATCCGTGGAGTTGTTCGCCGAAAATAACGTTGATCCGAACATAATTGCTCACGCCAGAGAACGTTTTTTTATTGCGCTGTACAGAGGTGACGAATCGGAAGTCTCTATTAACTCGCTTCGCTACAAATGCTTCGGGAAATTAGCGAGTAAGACAAGGTTGAATTTATCACTTCTACCTCCAACACGAGATACGGCACGCTACCATTCTTTCAGAGTGTACCACCAGGTTCAAATTTGGCTTGGATTTTATCACGACGCTGAAAAATGGGGTTGGAAGCGAACTGCACAAGGGCTTGAACCAATTCGAACTGCTATGGCTCCCGCACCGTCGAGTTTGTTGCAAATAATATCGTGCAAATGCACCAAAAATTGCGGAGCTGCCTGCGGATGCCGAAAAGCTGGTCTCAAATGTTCGATTATATGCTCCAATTGCAGTGGCCAAACATGCGATAACGTGCCAGACATATTAGATGCCATCGGAAACAAATTCGAAGAAGACCCAACCTTTGATTCGTTTCCTTCGGATATGGCGGAGGCAGAAGAGATAGATCCACAAGGCGATGAGTGTCTTCCGTCAACATCGAAAAAAATAAGACTCGCCCCGTAAAATAATGCGCCACTTTTTATATATTAACAAATGTTTTTTCCGTTTTTTTTTTAAGTAAATTTTATGATGATTCCGTTTTAAGTAACAATAAAGATTGACAAATTATTAGTTGTTCTCCACATTATTTATAATTTTAATTGATTCGCTGCACAGCTGTATTGGCATTTTTTTAACACTTTATTCTATTTTATGCGTTATAAAATGGTTTTCGTATACAGCGAGCAATATTGCCACTGATAATGTACGAGGTGCAAGTTTTACCAAGATGCAGCTCCCGAACATATTCCAAAAAAAAGATACCAGGTCCCGTACGTTGCATTACGAACCTACTTTTTTTGCTGCGTCGCTTGGCCTAATCTTACGAAGTTTGAACATCGGGTCTTTCGAAATAAATCGAAATAATTGTTTTTACACAACAGATTATATTATATACCTACAAGAGTAACTTCATTCCTTAGTAAGATGACAGTCCTAAGCTAATAAGTATGAAGGGAAGATACCAGTTCATTGTATACTAATTATATTAATGAATAAATAAGATATTTTAACTGTTTTCATTCAAAAATATCACAAACAACACTTCACAGTTTACTAAATGCCTAATCCTAGTCATTCAAATAATGATCCAACGATCACATTAATCAAATCCTAATAACGAACTCAGAACTTAAGATTAGGAATAGGCAGATTGAGATTGCTTGCTAAGTATTGGTTGTGAATGAGATTAGGAAGATTATGTGGATTAGGTATTTGGATTATGTATTTCTAAGATTAGGAACAGGTGGATCCAGTATCTGATTTACCTAGTACGACCCATCTCTAGTAGGTGGAACCAGCGAAGGACGGCCTCAACGACACAATGCAGCCGAAGTGCTGGAATTAGTTGAGCAAGCCCGGAGCTGGGGGATAAGGGAAGCGGACATAACGGGTAAAGTGTCGGTTGAGTGGAGGAGAATATACCCCCTTAGCCCCAAAAAACCACCCCCGCTACCCCCAGTGAGAAAGGGGGGAGAGTATTGGGCCATGGACCACATCCCGGTTATTCTTAGGCCCGTGCTCAAGCAACAGGTACTGGACGACGGAACCTGGGCTGCCTGGATTAGGGAAGAGCTGCTGCCGGAACTTAACCGCCTACAGGGCAGAATGACTCGGAGCGTATTCCGTGTATACCTCTTAGATTTCTGGGAGGTCCCTTCACCCAAATGTGACCGGATCTCAGCCACCTACGGCTACCGGATCAAAGCCGCTGCAAATAAAATAGCTCTCACTTTCTTTGCGAAAAAGGATCAATGTATGAATAGATTACATTACACTACATCAATAAGTGCCATAACAAAACGTACCAGCATACCACAGAAATCTGTACACAGAATTTTAAGAAGACACCAACTCTACCCATACCGTTTCTAAAGAGTTCAAACTTTGTTGCCAAGGGATGGCGCATTCAGGATAACATTTTATCAAATAATGTTACGAAAGATGAGAGGATACAACTTTTTTCGACAAAATTTTATAGACAGACGAGTCGACGTGTCGGCGGGTTGGATTTTTAAACCTGCACAACTTACACAGTTGGCACCTAGAAAACCCTAGAGGAATACGTACAGACAGAGCACAGCAACAATTTAAAATTAATTTATGGACAGGTATTGTCGGTGGGAAAATAGCTAGGCCCATATGAGCTACCAGCAACATTAAATGCCGAAATGTATTTAAATTTTTTACAAAATAATTTACCGGAGCGATTTGCCATTGGAGATGAGAGAAGGAATATGGCTGCAAAATGACTGATGTCCCGCGCATTTTGCTGTTCTAGTGCGGAACTACCTGAATAATACCTATCCAGATAGGTGGATCGGGCGCTTGGGTCCAATTTTATGGCCACCGCGATCGCCTGACCTGAACCCCCTGAACTTTTTTTACTGGAGATGCATTAAAGAAAAAGTCGACAACAAATCGGTAGCAACGATTGAAGAATTGCGTACACGTGTGCAATTAGCTCGTGAAATAGAAGAATCAGGCTATGCACACCGTATAAAAAGGTATTTTATAAGGTGATGCCGAGCCTGCATTGCTGCCAATGGAGGAAATTTCGAACATTTAGTTCGATTTAATAAATGTATTTTTTTATTATAAAAACCTTTGTTTTTTTTCTGTATCCTAAAATTTGAGTGACACAAATGCTAATGACACAAAACCAACTTTCTGACTGTGAAGTAATATTGCTTGTCAAGTACTGATTGTTATACCTTTTTAGAATCTACACAAACTAAGCATTTTTTAAAACAACAGGCACTCACAGTGCAGTACATTATTTTTTCACAATCAATGGTTATAAAAGGCTAAAAGTAAAAAATAAACTTCGAACTCTAATATTCATAAGTTTAGAATGTATTATGCCTAAAATAGTAATTTGATTAAATAGTACAATTATTTCCAAGTAAAATACAAAAAAAAGTATACTAAAATATCTTAATATATAAAAATTATGGCCAAATTACTAGTCACAATAGAAGATTTTAGAAAAAAAAAACACAAAAAATATTGACAACTTTCAGTGTTGGCAACCCTGACATACAACGTAAATTTTCTTAGTTAGACCTCCCGACTACCCCCGGTTAACGGATTATCCACTAATTACGACAGACCCAGTATATAATATAATTACCGACATTAAAATTTTCTTTCCTTAACTATGGCAAAAATCCATGAAAAAACAGTAAATCACATTTTTCTCAAAACTAGAATGAGTTATAATAATAATATTATAATTCTCCCTTTACGCAGACGACATGTGAAAAACAACAAACTTGAAATGACTTGTCTTAAAAACCAAATATTATGGTAAAAACAAAGAATAAATAAATTTTCATAAACTATGAAAACTCAATTCCAACTGCAAGATATGTAAAGACGGAGATACATTCGCATACTGTATCCATTACAAACAGACTTGAAATGTTGATCATCAACCATCGACCGATTAGAAATCTGTCTCCAAAGCAACATTTGAATAAGACCAATTGATTCATGCAACGTTCAATATCTTCGAAACTGCTTTTTAAACTTCTCATAATGATAATCATCAGTTGCCCTTTCTCCTTTTGCTTTTTTAACAATTTTGTCAACATTATCCTCTATAGTACTTGCTTCTTTAACCACTTCAGGTTTTATTTTTCTTTTCTTATCATTTTCCAAATTAAACCTATTATGCTGGACAAAATTAACAGCCATGTTAGTTGGTACAAATTGTGAAGGTCCATCTTTCTTATTATGACGTTCCCAAAGAAGCTTTATTTTGGCCTCTTCTGTTGCTTCTATATTTTTAATTTTTGCATCAATACCCAGATCTACTTCTGGTATACCGCTAAGCATTTGATTTGATAACATTTCTTCTGATCTGTGTGTAGAGGAGACTCTAAGGTGCTCTGGTAAGGAGAGTAAGGCAGCCTCTTCAGGGGATAGGTATTTTAATGAATCATTGTGATCAGAGTCTTTCTTATCTTTATCATGTCCTTCTGTAACAATAAGAAAGCAATTGAGAGTAAATGTAGTTATATATTATGTGTCACTCAATATTTACCAAAATCCAGTATAACAATACCCTTGGCATCTTAAACATCCTATGGCAAAGGTAACTGATGACTATTAAGTGGGTGATGGCCCACACAGATGTCTGTATCCCCACAGCAATACAAAAATAAAACATTCAACGTATTGATTGTCTTGGCAAATAGAGATAGTAACACTCGTGTTGAATCCCACATAAAAATTGTATTCTAGCAGTACACTGATGTCCCTGGTGTCATAAATGTCCATAGGCAATGGTAACCACTTGCTATTCGGTGGGCTATTTAACTGACGGCTTAACTCAAGCATCATAAAAAATTATATTAAAATATTTAAAGGAGACAAATTCTGGATTATGTAACATTTACATATAACTAATCATATTAAATGTATTATTTTTTTTTCAATGAAATTGTATGTTAAAATATTATATATATAGCTTCTAAAACAGCATCATAATTTTAGAATTTACCATAAATAATAATTCTCATAACCAGGGATGTGCAATACTTTCTTTCTTTGACTCAATACTTACCTAAATAAAATGTAACATCACATTATATATAAATTCAAACCAAGTCTATTTTTTCAGCTTAATAAAGAATGATGTTTAATAACTTTTTCTTGATACAACACAACTATTATAGTTTAGTGCCTACATATGTAGTATTGTCTATTCAATCCTCCTAACATACTTAAGTTTTATGATCTACAAGCTGTCTTGGTCTGGATGCACATGCGCTTATATTGTTAGTTTAAAATGCCCTGGGACACAATTAGACTAATATAAACTGCTTTTAGATATAAGAAAAAAAAAACAAGATGGCTATCTTAAAAATACATAAAACTAGTTACCTTTGCGTTTTGCTAGTTGTTCGTCAATATATTTCATCATCTCTTCGTCTTCATCGCGTTTATTGGTCTCGGCAGAAAATTGGGTACCAATCCCAGTGTCGTACGCGTCGTCCACTTGTTTAACTTTACCACTCTTCAATGCTTGCATATTCACCATGCCGCCAGCCTTAACTTTAAAAGGATCCTTACATGTAATTTCGTCTTCTATCGTGGTTTTTTGCCCAGTTGCTAAAGCAATGACGCTCACCCCATTTGGTCGTTCTCTAAGCTTCTGTATCTCTTTAGTTTCTTCTAATTTGGCCAGAATATGTGCCTCGTCGTCAGAATCGTCATCTTCTTTAACCCTGCGACGGAGATTCTTCTTTTTTATAGGTTTAAACTTTATCTCTTCAAAAGATTTTGATTCGATGTTGTCCATGGCACTTTATACATTCGACAAAAACAAGAAAAGGGATTCCAATCACTTCAAAATCTTCAAATCTTCAATTAAATTGTTTATCTAACGGTTGACGATTGATTTTATAACATATTTTATTTATTTTCATACGTAAAATCTATCTATTTACGCCTTTGGTATAGAACTTTACTACTAGTAGTAGTAGGTACTAGGTACGTTGGTAAAATAAAATGGCTTCACTTCACAGTCAGTAATGTCAGTATTACCAACTCTCCAAAATATATCCCCTAAATCTCACCTAAAACACCCTAACAAAATAAAAAATAGCATTAAAAAATTATATTTTTAATTAATATAACTGCTAGCGCCATGATTTTTGCCTTGGTTTTAAGATAAATAGTTGAAATGTTTGATATTACGGCAAAAATATTAGTAGTAAAAAAAGTTTTGAAGTAAAAGTTATAGAAAATTTAATTTCTTACCAAAACTATGTCGTAGTCATATAATTTTTTTTACCTATATTTTTACCGTAATTTGAAACATGATTCTTAATGAATAACTCAAATTTGTGTTAATTATAAAAATCTTAATGTTCAAATCTCAGTGTTTTTATTTATTGGTCCTAATAAAAATTATAAGAAATTTTTTTTTTTCAAAAATTAATTAACCTATAGTAATTTTTTCTTTACAACAGATTTCACGATAATAATAAAATTTACCACCATTAATTATTAACTAATATTTTGAAATAGTAGCAAACATTTTGGCTTTAATGGTATGGCAAATTCAAAATAATTATTAAAAAATAAATAATGTTCTGTAATATTTTT
This sequence comes from Malacosoma neustria, assembly GCA_963693495.1. Lineage (NCBI taxonomy): Eukaryota > Metazoa > Arthropoda > Insecta > Lepidoptera > Lasiocampidae > Malacosoma > Malacosoma neustria. The sequence continues at coordinate 9,009,488 of OY856391.1, read as the reverse complement.
AATATTCTTTGTACATAGATCATTCAACACTTCAAATATAATACATACATACTTGCTGTTAGAACATTCAACGTTTTAGCGTATGTATTAAATGTTGTGTAAGATCCACTATTCCGTCATCATTATCAACCCAGCGTTGTATCCCGGTTAAAACCTAAATTTCCATTTCAGCGTCCCGGGTCCGCTTTCCGACTCTTTTACTCCACTTCGCACGGTCTTCGGTATCTCTGGTGGTCAGTCCATTGGCACGCATATCAACCCTTACGATGTCAAGCCAGGACTTTTTGGGTCTACCCCTCCTGCCGGTGCCCGGCGGAGGCGGCATGGCCAAACATTTGTTCCCCACATAAGTAGTCGGTTGCCCTAAAACATGGCCATACCAGCGAGGTCGTCACTCCTGCAATTTATCCGCAATGTGACGGACACGAAGGTTGCCGTGAATGCGAGAGTTCTTAACACAGTCCTTCCATGTTACTCTACACATCCACTGCAGAATATTCATCTCCGTGACTCGCAGTGCCTGCTTGTGTTGCTTCAGCACTAGCCACGATTCATATCTGTGTAAAAGGACAGGCCTAATGTCTTTAGCTCGCCAGTGGCACGGTAGCCCTAGTCCGCTTATCACAGGAGTCAAGCAAAGTTCCTGCATGTCGTTATGCAGCGACGCCCTATCCGTGGCAAATCCTTTCCGTATTCTTATTTTTATTATTTGGCTCTTACCATTTTATTATTTGGCTGGTTTTGGTTTTTACGGGAGCGACTGCCATGCGAGCTCCTAACCTCTAAAGGAAAACCTAGAGATGTCCTTCCCTCGCCGCATGTAAGCTAGCAGAAGGAGTACCCATCAGTCGCCTTTTACGACTCCCTTAGGATCATTTGAAGAGACTCTATTTTCTGATCAGCCAGGACCACACAGCACAAGATCTATCGTTCCATTGCAATGTAAATTGAACCAAACGCACGTTAAACATCCACAGGTCACCATAGAGTAGTTATAAAATATCTTGTCCTATGTTTTTGATAAGCGTGGCCGTATGGGACTCGCAGGTATATCAAATACTCCCCTCCCCCCAGGCTCCTCTCTATCTCTGTGCCCGGGGTGCCGAGAAATGGCGCGAGCCGACTACCGCCACCCCTAACACTGTTGTCGTACAATGGGTGCTGCCTTCTCCAATTGGGGGAGACAAAATCCCCCGACTCTGGGAAGCAGTTAAATTCTCCAGGCCTATTCTGCTCACGTAGAGTGAGCAAGAGCGCGGAGCCCCAACGCACCTTGTCTCCAATGCCTTGCAGGCAGCTTACTTTTACCCCAAAGTATTCGCCTGTGGCCTCGCACTATGGTGGCAGAAGGTCACTCATCAACCTCCAGTGACGAGTACCCCTACGTGGGTGATAGGGCCGTAGACCCAGCTGCTCACGTTCCCTATCCGCCGCCTATTTGGTGACCATAACAGCCTCACAAAACGAGGCATAAGCATATTTATGTTTAGGAAAAGCACTATGATAACATTTTTTATTCATTCAACTCCACATTCTTAGGCAATCTTATAAGATGTCGCTAAGCCACTAGGTAAACCAATAATTGTGATTAGCTAGATAGGGTTACTCCAGACCCTTTATTTTTACATGTACATTGTTCCTGTATAAAAAAATAATAAGAAATAAAAATAGGAAATAAATATAACAAGCCAAAACTAATCCTAAAAACATCACTAAAATATAATGGCTCTAAAATTTCCCACCGAATTTATTTAAAAGTTACTAAATTTCAGGGAAAAATCCCTTAGTTGGTAACCCTGCTTTCAGTATCATTAAAAAGCAAAGACTGTCCTTTTTTAGACTTTATGGGTTATGTTGTGGCTTGGTATCTACGTTTTTAGTAAATAAGAAATGTCTATGATTATGATGTACTCTATCTTTATATTTCTGATTTCTGTATTTACTATATGAAACATAAAAACATAACACATGTTTGTGTTTCAAAAGCCACTTGAGGCACAATTAATAGTTTTGTGAAAGGGACCGCCGCGGCGCGTCGTAAGAAAAACAAGGTGGCAGTTTGGGGTGATTCTAACGGTCGCCGCATGTAATAAGCGGTTAATAAAAATACAGAAATGTTCGACTAAAATAAAAAATAAATAAAATGAAATCATTAGTACTGTTTTTTAAATGCATGTCACTCATACACTAAAAAAAGACAGCAGCTCGTTGCGGATTGGATAGATCTAATAGTTATGGAACCCTGCCAGCAGAATAATTTGCACAAGATTGCATTGCAGCAACATCAGGCAAATTCCTGCGTAATTTGTATAGAACATATATAGACAGTTTGTTGCTATTATTAATATTAATTTTAAAACTTATTGGCTGGTTCGTCATATCTTGAAAACAGAAAAATTACCTATGATATCGTACAAGTACCTCAGTAGCCAAGTTAAAAGTAGCATGAAAACTAAATGTTATCTTGTGATAACTTGGAAACTTGGGAGAAAAGGCGGGAAGGCAAAGTGTAAAGGCGCGCTTTAGAAATATTTTTATTTAATATATAATATATAATAATTTAATTTAATACAATCGTTGCAATTTTTATTAATTTTAAAGTTAGGGCATCATGCCCAAAAAGAAAAAACGTCCCTTAACTGGGACCTCTGGTGATTGGGCGGATGAAGCGTCCGATGGCAGCAGCGATTCTAACGAGACAGAAATTTCAGAAAAAGATAAGTTTAAGCCATATTATGTTAGTGATTACACGAGACGGTATCCCGAGGATTCACCTCTAGTTGACTTTGTGGTGTTCCTGGAGTCTGCGGACGAGGGAAAACCCATAGGTTCTAAGGATATTATTTCCTTAGCTAGCCACCTAAAACGATATGTTAAAGGAATTAAATACCTCCAATCAATGAATAAGTACAAGATAGGAGTACACTTTGATAAGTCTCATTTGGCAAATGCTTTCTTGAGCAATAAGACTTTTCTTCAGGATTATAAGTTCCGGGCGAGCATCCCAGCCTTTAGCACAGAAATATCAGGAGTAATTAGAAACGTTCCCCTAAATTTATCTAACTTTAAAATTTTTACTTTATTGTCAAGTCAGAGGAAGATAATTTGCGTACGTCGCATTATGAGAAGGATTAATACAAATTCAGGATTCGTTTTGGAGCCTACAGGCACTATAGTCATTACCTTTGCATCGTCTATATTACCAGAATTTGTAGATATTCATGGATGGCGATTTCCTTTACTAACGTACATACCTCCAGTGAAACAATGTTTTAAATGCCTCCGATACGGTCATATGGCTAAATTCTGTAAAAATTCTATCAGATGCTCAATATGTTCTGGGCCTCATACTTACAAAGAGTGCACCCTTTCAACTGATAAAGCAGTATGTGTACATTGTAAAGGTCCACATGTTAGTGTTTCGGGGAGCTGCCCAATTAAAAAAAAAATGATTGCAGAAAGTAAAGATTTGGCAGAAAAAAGAAAATTTAGTGACCTTTTTAACGAGAAATCTTTTCCTTCATTACCATCTAAATCTAAGCCAGAACAGTTCCTTTCATTAATTAATTCTGTTGATATAATGGATCTTATTACAAAGTCAATTGTTAAAATAATAACAGAAAATAAAACTAATAATAAATCAATTTCATCTCAGTTTATTAAAGATGTTCTCATGGATATTTTCAAAAATACTAAATAATTATCTAAATGGATTGTTTAAGAATCACACAATGGAATGCTCAGAGTTTGATAAGTAATCGTTATTTATTTACACAGTTTTTATATGAGAATGAAATACATGTTGCTCTTGTTTGTGAGACTTGGTTACAAGCACATCATAACTTTTCTATTAATGGATACAATATAGCTCGTTTGGATTCTGGTAATAGTCATAATGGTGTTGCTATTTTCATTCACAATACATTAAGTTATCGCATGCTTGATACATTTTATGATGACTCTTTACAAAATATTGCCATACAGTTAAATTTTGCTAATATAAAAATTACATTAGTATCATTTTACAGCCCCAAGCAATGTTCTCCACCTTTTAGTAAAGTTAAACTAGATAATTTATTCAATAGCCTTTCGGAACCAATGATTATTGCAGGAGATTTCAATGCTTTAAATACAGTGTGGGGTTGCGACTCTACAGATGCAAGAGGAAATGATGTACTACAATGTGTAGATGATTTGGGTCTTGTCATTCTAAATAATGGTGACAAGACAACAGTAGGGTCTCATACATGGCGTCAAAATGCTCTTGATTTAACAATAGTTTCCCCATCTTTATCCCTTTCTTCAGAGTGGTATGTTGGTGATGATTCTTTAGGCAGTTATCATTTCCCTGTAATATCAAAATACTATTTTAAAAATTCAAATTTTAATATCTCAAATAATAATAAAAAAATTTCCTCTAATAATCGTCTACTAAACTGGACTAATTATACCAAACATATTCATGATTTATTGCATAGCTGTCAGTTTGATTATAGTGATCCCCTGAAAGGTTATAGTCATCTTATACTTTTATTTAAAAATGCTATCACACAGTGTCATCCCTTTCAACAACATTCTTGTAATTTTACTGCTTCTTCGAGAAAGCAAAGAAAATTAGCTCTGCCATGGTGGAGTGAAAAGTGTAATGATGCAGTTGCTAGTTCCAAGGCAGCTTACATTAAATTCAAAAATGATCCAACTGAGTCAAATTATATAAACTTTAAGAGAATGCAGGCAAATAAAAAGTTAGTTTTAAAAACAGAAAGAAATTTAAGCTGGATTAAATTTTGTGAATCAATAAATAGAAATACGCCATTGACTTTGATTTGGAACAAAATTAGAAAATTCAATAAAACCTACATTCCTCCTGTGAATACCAAACATACTGATCTTAAGTGGGCTTATGAAATCCTAAACAAATTTACACCAGATACAGTCGAACTTCCTGTAAAAACCTCTTCAGTCTATGTTGCAGACATAGACTTTCTCACTAAGCCCTTTACAATTAATGAATTTAATGCTGCATGTGACTCGAGGAAAGATACTACCAGTGGTTTAGATGGCCTTTCTTACAAAGTACTGAAAAAATTGAAAACGTGTTGCAGGAATGTTGTTTTAAATATTTTTAATTTATTATGGGATAAGTCTCTTATACCAGATGATTGGAAAATTGATATTATTGTTCCTGTTTTGAAACCAGAAAAAGACCCTCAACTTTCAGACTCTTATAGACCTATCACACTAACATCATGTATGGGTAAGATCTTTGAACAAATGTTGAAGTCACGTCTTGAATTTTACATTGAAAGTAATCATTTATTACCTTCAAACCAGTTAGGTTTTAGAAGAGGTAAATCAGCTAGGGAAAGTATTACACATCTTCATCTAGATATTTATAATTCCATTAAAAATAAAGAAGTCTTGATAGGTATCTTCTTTGATATTGTGGGCGCTTTCAATAATGTTAATCATCACATTCTTGCATCTGAGTTGGGGTCTATTGGTATACCTGGGAAATTAATTAATTGGATTTTTAATTTCTTACATCATAGAGAAGTCTTTGTTAAAATAAATTCATGTGGTGACTTGATCGGACCAAGATATTCTCACAAGGGCGTCTGTCAAGGTGGTATCCTTAGCCCTTTGATTTTTATTTTGTATATTTATAAGCTTAATTCAATTCTAGGTCCATCTATCTCCAATTTACAATATGCTGATGATTTAGTTATTTATATATCAGGAACAAATGTAAAATTGCTTGTAGAGACTCTTAATAACTGTTTGAAAAACCTTAATTCATACTTTTCTTATCTAAACCTTGACATAAGCACAGACAAGAGTAAGGTTGTATTATTTAATAAATTTAGACCCTTTAATGTAAAATTGTATTATAACAAGATTCTCTTACCTATAGCTAATAATGTTAAATTTCTTGGTGTTACTTTTTCTAAAAATCTTTCATGGACAAGCTATGTGGATTCCATTGTTTGTAAGGCATCCAAAGCTTTCAATATTTTAAAAGCTATAGCTAGGACATACTGGGGTGCAGATCCTAAAATATTACTAATGTTATATAAATCTCTTGTTCGTAGCCATTTCGAATATGCATTTATGTGTTTTGGGTCAAGCAAAAGGCACTGTCAAAAACTTGAAGTGTTACAGAATAATAACTTAAGACTTATTACTGGAGCCATGAGGACATCTCCAATTATTTCTCTTCAATCGGAATGTAATATACTTCCTTTATCTCTAAGATTTAAATATCTTAAGAATCGCTTTCTAATTAAATTATATTCAATGTTGGATCATCCGTTATTCAAAAAAATCCTTCATTATTATAATTGCTTTCATCCTATAAATGATTCAGCTCCTTATATTTTTAAAGATTTCTCAGAAATAATACAATTAGGTCAGGATTATAATATATATCGAGCAAATGCTAACTGGCCCTGCTATAGAGGTTCATATAAAAGTAAATTTGCAGAAATTAATGTTATCATACAGAATAAAATGAAATGTAAAGAAGAAGTGTATGAGCAGATTAATAGATATCCTAATCATATTGCCATATTCACTGATGGGTCCAAAAGAAATAACAATGTATCTTGTGCATTTTACATACCTCACATGAAAATTGGACATGGAATAAAGTTACCAGCGTATGTTAGTATTTATACAGCTGAATGTCTGGCAGTACTGTTTGCCCTTCAGTATGTACAGCAAAAGCACCATAAAGGAACCTCTGATTGGTTGATTATATCAGATTCTATGAGTGTATTAACGGCGATCAATAATTGTAAGCTGAGCACTAGTGTTAATTATATAATTTATGAAATTAAAAGACTGTGGACGATTCTTACAGAAGATAACATTAATATTGTATTTTTGTGGACTCCTTCTCATATTGGAGTAATTGGAAACGAGCACGCGGATTACTTAGCCAGGGCTATCACAGATAACGAGACGAGTGACATTATCGCCTATCCTGGTATTGCCATCCCTTACACCGACTCTTATATCATTTTGAAGCAAAAAATTAAAGAAGACTGGGCCAATTATAAAAACGAAATAATCAATACTGGAAAAGGGCAATGGTACTTTTCTATTGTTAATTCTACCAATCCTGTTACACCTTGGTTTGTGAAACCCGATATTTACATGGGACGAAAATTTTACTCAACTATTTGCAGATTAAGGCTTGGTCATTGTAAAGTTAATGCTGTATTGGCTAGAATGAAAATTGTTTCGTCATCTATTTGCAATTATTGTAATTCTGAAAATCAAACTCTGGATCATATATTCTTCAAATGTACTTATTTTGCGGTGGCTAGATTAATACTGGTAGATTCCCTCCTCCATATTTATAAAAACCCTGGAGAAATCCCGCGCTCCATCCAGGATCTACTTAAAAACTCGGATACCTATTCTATTCTTTACAAATTTGTGACAACGTCTGGAATTGAACTTTGAAGGATTATGACATGAAGATGTAACTATAAGGATATGAAATGGATTGGGAAAGTTCTTAGACAAGTGACATGGCTTAGGCCTATTTGATTACACGATTACTGGGTTTGAAATACATTTGACATGGCTTCGGCCTTTAATATAAATTAAAAAGCTGCAACTTTGAACTTTGAATACTTATGACATGGCATATGCCAACAAATTTCTGGAAATGATTACAATTGACAAGGCTGTATGGACCAAGTCCTTTGCCTGCCAGATTGACAAATTAAAACAACAACAACAACATTGGAAACTTGGTGATACTGAAGTGATACTGATAGTTGATAAGAACTTGGGAACAAAGTTTATCATCAAAAAGTTGTTCGCGGCATTGCTTGAATTTCGCTCACTAATTGATTAATTTAATTTGAACTGCAAAAGTCGTTAAGTAATGTACAAATATTGTATTTCTCAATATTTTTTTAATACTGATCTCTAAGAAAAGCGATGGAAACTACTTTTCTTCTGCAATCACCGCCGCCGAAATTTGAAGATATCCAGAAAAATGTATTTACAAAACAAGCATTGGAGTTCATATCGTCTTTACATAGACATTTTGATGTAAAAGTGGAAAAATTATACGAAAATCGACGTAGGCGGGCCACAGAACTTTACAGTCTTCCGGGATTACACTTCAAAAAATCGCCAGAGCGGAACGATAGGTCGTGGAAAATCACACCATTGTCTACAAGGCTGTTGTATGTATTATTATTTAATATAAACAATTCCCTGATTTATAGTATTAAATACATAATTATTTCAGGGATGTCTTCCTTAGCTACATCCAAATCCGGTAGGAGTTTGGGGCCCTTAGTTCCATAAAAACTTCTGGGATTTTTTTTACTGCTGTAGGACAGCAGAAAGCTTGACGGCCCACTTAGAATTAGCAATTACCGTTGCCTATGGGTGTTTGCAACACCAGTGGCATCGTGAATACACTGCTGTACTATAAGGGTACAGGAACTTTGGTCACTAATGCCAACACAAAGGTATTATGGTCGCATACTTAAGACCAAAGGTGGTCGCCATTCAGACGGGCTTGGGGCCCTACTATGTCGCTAGGGTGGGTTGTTTTGTCGCCTTTTATGACAGGCCGCCATGTCAGTATTCTTTGTCCGCCTTTGCACAGGTAAGTATCCTATAGATATAGCTTTTAAGAAAGTGATTACCACCTGACCACTTTATGCAGGAAATTCTATTCTATATTAAGCAAGAAACAAGTTGACTAAGGCCCTGATCCTTGGCGCCTTATTCTATAAAACTCATCATCATAGATAATCCCAGGTGCATCCTAAGTATGGACTTAGGAATACTGTAATAGGTGTTTTGTGTAAATGTTTCTTGATTATTCTTCCTGGACCATAATACTCAAGGAAAAAGCTGGTATATGATGTAGCTAAATTTCAATAAACAAGATCTATGTGGGAAATGTTCACTGAAACTAATTATGTTCCTATTTTATTTTTTCCGAACTTATAATTTAATTTATAATATATTCTAATTTAAGTTATACAGTATAAAAAACAGATATAAAATGAAGACTCTAGTCTTATTTGAAGGGGAGTTGATGATATGGGGAAAATATTAGATGGGGAGTTTGTTTCACCGCTTCTTCGCCAGCCAGTGTTTTGTTTTGAAAACAATAGTAGCTTTGGACATTCAATAAGTCGTAGGCTTAATTATCAGAATGCATAACTCCATTTGGATAAACTTTGTTTTTGCTATGAACGGAAATTATTTTACTAATAACACTGTCACTCATAACAAATTAGTTATATTTTTGTAAAAAATATGAAATAATTCAATAGATAGGCTTCAAAATACTCTACTAGCCTTCAAGTTAATTTAAAAGTCTTATTTCCATAGTTTGTGGAGTTAAGCATGCTGATAATTAAGCAGACTATGTTAAGTCTAAGGTGTCAAGGGTGGTCGCAAATGTGACAAGAAGACATGGTGGTGGAACGACACAGTCCAGAGGGAGACTAGAGCAAAGAAAGCCCTCTTTAAGAAGTGGCAGCGTCCAGATCTCCTGAAGATCGCGACGCATACCGGGTGGCAAAGCGCACCACTAAGAAAGGTTGCCAGAGCCAGACGAAACCACTTACAACCACTTTACGATAAGCTGGAATCGTCTGAGGGGCAAAAGCTCATCTATTAGTTGGCGCGCTCCAGGGTCAAAGTGACACAGGATATTACCGTGTGCCGCTGTGTAAAAGACCCTGTGGGTAACCTGCTATGCGAGGACATCGCGGTGAAGGAGAGATGGCGCTCGTATTTCCATGAGCTGCTGAACACGCAGCACAAAGGTGCAGCCGCCAGATCATCCTCCGAATCAAGGACTAGTCCCACTGATAACGCCTGCAGAGGTCCAGAATTGTCTTCGCCGCATGAAGAATCGGAAAGCTGTTGGACCCAAGCCTGGAGGGCGTTGGGCTCTCGTGGTGTGGGCGTCTTAACCGACCTTTTCAACTAGACACTCATCACCGATACGATTCCGAGCCAATGGAGACTAGTCTTCAAACTAGTCTTCATTACTCTCTAGTCTTCAAAGGCAAGGGGTCGGTGCAGGAGTGCGGTAGTTACCGAGGGGTTAAGGTCATCTCCCACACCATGAAGCTCTTCGAAAGGGTTATCGACTCTCGGATTCAACAGGAGTGCACTGTCTCGGAATGTCACTATGGGTTTCGCCCTGGTCACGGGACAATGGACCCTGTTTTTGCCCTAAGGACTGTCGCGGAGAAATACAGGGCGAAGAATACACCTCTGCATTGCCTGTTTCTCGACTTGCAGAAAGCCTTCGACTGTATTCCTCGCGCGATAATCTGGTGGGCATTGCGGTCCAAAGGGATTCCAGAGGCCTATATTGACATCATCCAAGACATGTACCGTGACTCCGATTCCCTAGTACGGACTGCTGTTGGCGACACAAAATCTTTCTCCATAACCGTTGGGGTGCACCAAGGATCCGTCTTTAGTCCGTTTCTGTTTATCGTGGTATTAGACGTATTGTCAGACAGCATCAGAAACACATGAGCAGCTCCCGTGGCTGCTCAAGTATGCTGATGATATCGCGCTGGCAGATTCGGACAGGGGTAGGCTGGTGCGACGCGTGAAGGCGTGGAAGGAATCGCTTGAGAACGGTGGTCTGCAGCTTAATGTGGCGAAGACCGAGTACTTGGCCTGTAACTCTACAGATCCCACACCCGTACGCATAGGCGGCAACACGGTTGAGCGCATGGTTCAAGTGAAATACCTGGGATCTGTATTTCATGCGTCTGGTGACATCGATTGCGACGTCAAGGCACGCATGCTGCCGCGTGGGCCAAATGGCGTGAGGTAACTGGTGTCATTTGTGACCCCAAGATGAAAGTAGAAGGGACAGGTCTATACCATCATTAGACCTGTCCTTTTATACGGCTGTGAAGCGTGGCCGGTGTTAGAGCGACACAAGCAAGAACTGCGTGTCAAGGAGATGAATATGCTGCGGTGGATGTGTGGAGTGACGCGGAAAGACCGAGTCAGGAACTCCCGCATTCGCGGCAGTCTTCATGTCCGTGACATTGCGGATAAATTACAAGAGTGTCGGCTCCGTTGGCACGGCCACGTTTTACGGCAATCGGATGCTTACGTGGGAAACAAATGTCTGGCCATGCCGCCTCCGCTGGGCCCCGGCAGGAGGGGTAGGTCCAAAAAGTGCTGGCTTGACGTCGTAAAGGGTAATATTCGTGCCAATGGGCTCACTACCAGGGATGCTGAAGACCGTGTGAAGTGGAGAAGAAAAAGTCGGAAAGTGGACCCCGGGCGCCGAAGCGAGAGTTTGGGCTGCAACCGGGATTCAACGCAAAGATGATGATGATGAAGAAGTCCCCGCCCCACACTCAGATTCAAGCAACCTTAGATAGTAATTGTCAGTATTGTTTGCATTTATCTAATAAACGGACGTGTCCACGGAGCACTATTACTTGTCGTTTAATTAACAATACTCGCCCACCATATTTGGACGGCTACACAAGCATAGCCATATAAGGCACAACATATTAATAGTTCTTTTTTATATTATTGTTTTCTCGTCTTTGTATATATTTCTTTATTATTAAAAAGGGGAAGATGTTGTAGGTAGGTTTAAGATATTTGTATAATTAATATGTATTAGTAGGTAGGTATATGAAATAAAGTAGTTGCGAACCGACTAACGGCCTTTCTAGTTTTTATTGGTAGAAATCTACAATGTCACTTTGCATAGTATCAAAACTGTTTATCAGAATTTCAATTAACTTTTTAACCAAGAAGCGTTGGTTCAAATAAAAAAGGTAAAATCAGCTTTATACAAAAAAATAATTGTCATTGCCTACTTAACTGTGATTCATAATGAGGACTTGAATCGATAATGTTTTACTTCTCTCTAATGCCTAAAGAATTCAACAGCTATTTCTTATTGTGATCACGTGTGCATAAAATGATAGATGTCCATAGTGATTGGCAATGTTATGGGATTTAATGCAAGTTGTCTTCGCTGTTTCACCAACTTTCAAATAATTCCAATTGCCTATGATACTAAAATTCCCATGAGTGTCATCTATAAAACGCATAATAATAATAATTTCATTTATTTATTTCGGCAATTTCATCCATAAGTTATTAGTGGGTTAGTTATAAAGTTCGTAACAGTAAGTTAGAATTGTTAGTAATTCTAAATTAATCGACACTACATTTCCCCTTACAATAGCTATCCAATATTTCTGAATAGCACAATCGTAGCGGGTTAATGCTGTTGGCACTGCCACACAATCGCAGTAGCATTGAGGCCGCCTTTTTCCTGATTAATGCCTTAAAACCATCAACCCGGGCATTTACAAACATGGCCGATTACGTGGCACTACAATTAAGTGGCAACCCCATAAGCACTCTAATGCATTATTGCACTGAACGCGCAGGACATCGTAAGCACGACGTATAATTGGCCATAGAAACGTATCCTCGTCGTTAAGAATAAAGTGAGAATATTGCCAACACAACGGTTATGAATTGATTCCACTGCGTGCCCATTCCATTCCACAACTGGAAACAACAAAATTTCCTCAAGCAGTATACGAATCATAAATTCCTACAGCAGAGAGCATTTAAGCATTAAAGTCTAAATGCATGAAAAGTCAAAATGTTAAAATGATATTAATATTAGAAATCCTTCTATGTAATTATTTTATAAATAATCAAAAACCGTTTATAGCGAGATGGTTTAGAATAATATACCGGTTATAATGACCAACATCAAAAGTCCCGACTGAATTTGTACCTCCAAAAGATCACTTGTTGTTACCTGTAATCGGTTTCTACGAGTCAAAGTCCCTTCGATGTCGTCATAAGAGGTTTTGACTGTATTATTTATTTGCAGGAATCGACATTTAGATTTAGGAGACGTATCCGCATCTAATACGGCACATTTCGTATCAGCTTTAAACGAAGATGTTCAAGGTATTCAAGTAGATTTTGATGATGGGCATTGTCCAACGTGGAGGAACCAGTTACTCGCATACCATAACGTGAATCTAGCTGTAAATGGTAAATTACAAGGTGCACCACTGACTATTACCACATCTCCCCTATTGATGTTAAGGCCTAGAGCTTGGAATATGATAGAACATAATATACTGGTAAATTCTATTAATCGTCTTAAATCTAAACAATAACCTGATCCATCTTCGTTTAGTGTACTGCCACTGGTCTGCTTTTCTTTTAACACTTCCCCATATATGGGGAATAATTATAATATATTATTTTGAAAGGTGGGCATTCTAGTTTATTCAACCTAGTATCACTGCGTCCAATTAAATGAGCTATTGTGACGGCTAAACATTTACTATAGCACATTGACTAAGCCTACCTCGCTAATGTAACGTAGCAGTTTTTTGACAGAAGCTGTTCTTGCCTTATCCGGTTCCAGCGTATGTTTTCCTAGAATGAGATTTCGTTTATGCATCAGGATACAGCAATAGCACGCAGGTGTAGAGGCGTTTTATCTGCCACATTGCAATCTGCAGACTGCTATCTAACCTAAAAATTAATCTTTGCGATGTTGAGGTGCATATTTAGGCAGCAATGCGCGGTTAGCGTCCTCTTTAATAAGTTTATAGTTCCCCATGTTCAACTTCATTACACACAAATCAGTTAGTGTAAATAACTGCACCAAGAACCATATCTGTCCCCGTTGAAATCCGATGTCTCTGTAAATATCTATTTAAACTATTCATTTCGTACATCCTTGAGTGGATTAAGTCAGTACACGAAAATGTATCTCAAAAAGGGAACATGAAACAACTTACTGTGATGTGATATCGTTTTGTCACACCGTACAAAGTTGAAGCTCAGGACTATACGCTTGGATAAAATAGCAAGCGGCAGGCTACTTCTCACTATTATACATATAAATGTACATGTCGTAATGGATCTTTGAATATTATGGTCTATAATTGTATCTAACAAGCAATTTAAATGTCTTTGACATTTTTTTTATAATATTTTTATTGGTTTACCAGTCTTCAATGTCTTTCAGATTGACGGCAAAGAAGCGATTGGTCCTTTAGTTGATTTCGGTATATTAATGTACCACAATGCAAAAAAGCTACACGAAGCCAACAGTGGCCCTTATTTCTACTTATCTAAGCTAGAAGGTTCCTCTGAAGCCGAGTTATGGAATGATATATTTATTTGGACTCAAAAGCAACTTGATTTACCCAGAGGGACGATAAAAGCGTGTGTTTTAATTGAAAATGTTTTGTCAACGTTTGAGTTGGATGAAATTTTGTACGCTCTTAGAGAACATTCTCTGGGTCTCAATTGTGGTATATGGGATTATTGCGCATCCATTATAGCTAAATTTGGTAAGTTAATATTATCTAGCACAGTAGTAGAGACTATTCTCTTTCCTAGTGTTACGTTTTCATCACAATATTTTGTGCGGTTATGATGGTAACAGTCGACCATAAATCTAGTCTCACGTCAACCATCTATTACTAATAGTATTGACCTACACAGTACTGCGTGTTGTTATTAACTCAAATGATCGCACTCTTCCTGACTAGATAATGATGAAAGAGTACGGTATGATTTTTCAGCGACTGGTCTAATCAATATGTAATTAATTGATCCAATAGACAAGCTACGTGACCTCAAACACACTTTTTTTGCCATTTGGAGGTTTACTGGCATCCTATAATAAAGTAGTTTATATATTTGTGATAATGTAAGTTGTTTAGAATTAGGCGAACAATTTGTATCATCGTACCATAAAATACCTGTCTGTCGTATTGTATGGATCGTAATTTTGTGCCACAAAGGAGGCGGATGAAAGCTTGTTTATGTCCTTCAGAATAATTCAGCTGGAGATATAAAATATAATGAGAATAATATATGTAGTTACGAAAATAGGAATGAGAGTGCATGAATACACAAGGTGGGATTAAACAAAGAAAAGGATGAAATGCATAAACTTATAATCAATATATCAGTACACGAAAAGGATATCCCACCGATGTAAGCGTACTATAATAGTATCGCTGTTTAACCGTACACAACCGTTTGTGAACTTACCGTTTGTGGAGGTCAGTAGTTTCATAGTTAAAATATTTATCAACAATATCTACTTCGTTCCAGGTCGCAGTAAAGAATATTTTCTGCCCGATAGAAACAAATATGTAAATATGGACCAACATTTCTTGAGCAGCTATTTAAAGTTGGTTGTGAATACTTGTCATAAACGTGGTGCGCCTGCGACGGGAGGAATGGCGGCCGCCATGCTTAAACCTGCTACTGACGGCAATGATGCTGAGTCAGTATTTTTAAAACTATTTCCAATACTAGATGAAAAAACTGTGTCACAGGGCTTCACAAACATTCAAACGAACACATAATTATGTATTATCTATCTTGATCAGAAAATATTTGCTATATACCTATACAAATATTTTGTTCTCCATTAGGATTCAGGGTGGGGTTTTGGGGGTGCGTATAACATCTAGCACCCCTCAAATGTCAACCTTACTTGTACGTAGTGCTCCCTGCAACAGACGATACTTTGGCGACCGATGAAAGGCGGGATAGCCATCCCCACTAAGCCGACTTATGTAAATTCTCCTGGTCTGAGATGCGCAGCAGCGTCTACGACTAGGTACTGCGTGCGGTCAACAACCCACATACAAACTGTAGTGACTAATGGCAAAAATCTCTAAAGTAAAAGGCATGCCGGAGCAAACGAGTCCTGAAACGGAGACCGCATCTCGGCAAATAAGGGACCGGGATTTGTGGCGCTGGATTGTGGACGGCTGACGACGCCGAGGATCAAACCAATAGACGCGACAGTTCCATACCTCTGTAGCTATTAAGCCAGCCGTGTCGTCTTGGGATACAAAGAGAGCCCACCAAGTCCTAAGACTTACATGTCAGCTGAATTACTTAAACAATGGACGAATAACTAAGGTTTTATGACTTTTGTTTCGAGATTTGGGAGATTGGAAATAATTTTCGTAAATGTTGCAAATCTCATATCAATCAGTCGTTCTAATCTAAGAGCTCTGGAGCCTATTAGCATTAAAATCAGAAACCTTTAATTATGATGATGCTCGTATGTCCTAAAGGCACTTAATAGTAAGTAGGTACCGTCGCCTGGATGTTTACGATGGGGGTTCTAGTACTGCGTATCTGGGTCACCAATGCCGGAACACGACACAACTTATAGATCAGGAGAGGTTAGATACCATCTATATGGGCTTGGTGCCCTACTTCTAGGGCTTTTTTATCGAGTTTTAAGACAGGCTGAGCCTGCAGGAGACCGTATTCATCTCGATCGACAGCGAGCCAACTCTGCTAATTGAAGTTTGACTTATGCGAGTCTTTCAATAAACTACAATGCAGTTTTAATATTACCTTTTTTAATCTCAAAAGACGATATCCGTGGTGCATTGGTGAACGCCTGCAGGAATCATGGGTACGATTCTCGTCTCGAGTCTGCTTGTTTATGTATAATATATACGAGTATATATTTTCAAAAGATAATTTCTATATAAGTTCTCTAGTACTTACACGGTTATTATGGCGACATAATAACCGTGTGTAATTGTGTTCCGGTATTAGTGACCCAAGTTCCTGTACCCTTATGGGACAGCAGCATGTTCGCGATGCCACTGGCTTTACAAATACCCATAGGCGACGGTACCTGCTAAATTCTATGCGGGCCGTCAGCCTGTCTGCTGGCCTACAGCAATAAAAAAAAAACTTATGACACAAACGCTAAGTTTGCGTCATAAGTTTTTTAAGGGACAAGGGACTTGTCATGAGTTTCCTAAGGGACTAGGTGGCGCTGTATGAAATGTACAATATATTTAATTAATTTTAGGTCGAAACTGACAATAAGTAAGATGTTAGAAGCGAAATTGAAGGAAATCGACTGCGGAGTTGATGGTTTTATGGTGTACGATACTAGAGTTGTCCCACATATTAATGAGGTATGACAATTTGATTGTTATTTAATTCTTATTCCTTTTTAATTTATATTCCTTGATGTCGCTACTAGAAAATATTTATTTATTTATTGTTAGAACTGTGTACATTATAATGTTGGCAAGTATATTTTGTATCAACAGTTTGCCTTTTTGAGGCATACAATATTTATAAACGTATTTTTATGCTTCAAATTATTAGAAAATAATAGTAACATATTCATTTATTTGCAATTATAATTTTATTATATCTAATTTTTTTTATTAATTTGAAACACAAAAAGTATAAATTAATTTTAACAAATAAGAAAAAGTTATCATATTTAATTATTATATTATATTTATAATTTATCAAATTAATAAAATAATGTGTATCAATTTTTTTTATGTCAATTCCATAATAATTTGCCCTTAATTTAGAAATATGTCCTTCAGATATTCATCTAAGTTATAATAAGACTTCTCAATTAACATTTGTTTCAATTTGTTTTTAAAAGAATGTTCATATTTCGCTATCCATGTAAACTGAACGCCTCCATAAAGTTCATAATTCCATCACAGAAGAAAAGTCTGTTACGGGTTGGTCTCTCGCAGATACCTCTCGTGTTTCACTTGGGAATTAGTTTCTGGACTTTCACTTGCTCTCTTCCCTGTCGTAGAGCATTTTACTAACCTGTTTTAGGTGTCTCTAATAAAATTTATTTGTATATACTAGCCGTTGCCTACGATTTCCTTCACGTGGAAAATTAATTAGAAGTTAATATATTTACGGGAAATAGTAGTTTGGAGGATTAACCGGACCTCCTATGGGGTAGATTCTCTAAGCGAGACATTTAATCAAACACGTATATCCACTGGCTCACTATTTTTAATGGTGGTGTGTATCATGTTATTGAGTGATATAAATAATTAATAATTACAAAACTTATATAATATAAAATAATTTAGTGACAGCTCCGAATAACATTCTTACATTTTTGTATAGACATAACATAACTCTCTAAAATATCTAAAAAGTATACATATAACTAGAAAGAAGAATATATATGAAAGTATACAATTATTCGATTTTAGCAGTGTAAGAAATCAGGTGGCGAGTGAGGCGCCACAGTAGCCTATATCATATTCCAAGTAATAAACTATAGTTTCATCAAATTCGCTTCGGCAATGAGTAACAAATATCCATCTAATCTAAACTTTCAAACTTATAAATATAAATTGATTTGAAATTACATATTGTTTGTTTCTAGCTTTGGAAAAAAAGTAGTGCCACTCCAAACCAAATTTCTAGAATTTTGGACATAAATATAACGCCAAAAGATCTTCTTGCAACCCCTTCGGGTGGAGTTACGACCAGCGGCCTGAAACATAACGTGGCGATCTCTGTCCTGTTCATATATTACTGGCTGGCGGGCATCGGACACTTCTTCTACAGCGGTAATGTAGAAGATTCGGCCACCGCGGAAATATCTAGATATCAAATATGGCAGTGGATTCGATTTTCGGTAAGTACATATATTTCTTAAACCTTTAGGCGATCTCAATATTTATTTATATACCTAGTCAGGTCATAAGTATTGTCACACAGTAAAAACTTTTCTTTTAGAATGCTGGCCACAAAAAAGTTTATTGAATTAGAATTGCGAATTGTTCATGAAAATAAAAATGTATAACTTTTAGAATTTTACTCATTTTTAAATATGGAGTGGACGCTTAAAGAAGACCGTGTTGCAGTTATTGCGTTGTATCGTTGCGGTTACGCGCCAATTCAAATTTTTAACATACTGAAAAATTTGAATATTACCAAAAGATTCGTTTATCGTACCATCAAACGATACAATGAAGACTCTAGTGTAGATGACAGGTCAAGAAGTGGTCGCCCTCGGTCTGTTAGGACTCCAGCAGTGATAAAAGCTGTGAAGGCACGAATTCAAAGAAATCCCAAACGTAAGCAGAAACTGTTGGCCCTTCAGATGGGGTTAAGCAGAACCACGGTGAAAAGGGTGTTAAATGAAGACTTAGGGCTTCGGGCATATCGAAGAAAAACAGGACATCGTTTGAATGCTCGTCTAATGGACCTGAGACTGAAGAGATGCCGCGCTTTGTTGAAGCGGTACGCGGGAAAAAAATATCGGGAAATTCTTTTTTCGGATGAAAAAATGTTTACCGTAGAAGAGAGCTACAACAAACAAAATGATAAGGTGTACGCACACAGTAGTGAAGAAGCGAGCAACCGTATTCCGCGTGTCCAACGAGGTCATTTTCCATCCTCGCTCATGGTATGGTTGGGAGTTTCTTATTGGGGCTTAACAGAGGTACATTTTTGTGAGAAAGATGTAAAAACGAATGCTGTTGTGTATCAAAATACAGTCCTGACGAACCTTGTGGAACCTGTTTCTCATACCATGTTCAATAACAGGCACTGAGTATTCCAACAAGATTCGGCGCCAGCTCATAGAGCGAAGAGCACACAAGACTGGCTGGCGGCGCGTGAAATCGACTTCATCCGGCACGAAGACTGGCCCTCCTCCAGTCCAGATTTGAATCCGTTAGATTACAAGATATGGCAACACTTGGAGGAAAAGGCGTGCTCAAAGCCTCATCCCAATTTGGAGTCACTCAAGACATCCTTGATTAAGGCAGCCGCCGATATTGACATGGACCTCGTTCGTGCTGCGATAGACGACTGGCCGCGTAGATTGAAGGCTTGTATTCAAAATCACGGAGGTCATTTTGAATAAACTTTAATGTCGTAAGAATCTATGTTTTGTTAAGTTCATTTTGGTATATGAATGGTTACATAATGAATAAAATTGTTACAATTATTTTACATTAAACATGTGACAGAATTTATGACCTGACTAGGTATTATAATTTAATAATTACATATACCATATTAACATAAACAATAATAATATATGTAAAAAATTGTTTAACTATGTATTCTACAACATCGATAAGAATCAATTGTATTGTCAGTGTGCGACGGCGCAGCGCCCGAACTAAAATCGATTTTGCGAATACACGGCGATAAAGAGTCGATGTTTATTGGTTTTGGCAGAACGTTGGTAAACGCCAAGCGCATCGCTCGCCACCTTCGCATTATCAAAATTAAATACGTTTATAACCTTTTGTTGTAGTAAAGTATTATTTTGCATAACCATAACCTGTTTTGACAACATTGTTGGTGCGTCAGTTGCAAGCAGGAGCGTCTTGCATAAGATGACAGTCGAAAGGAAATGTCAAAAGTTAACGCCAATCTGTGTCGGATCCGGCCGCCATTTTATTGTTACTTTTCCTATGAAGTCCCCGAGGAGCGCCGGCCATTAGACCTAAAAACCAACCCAAAGCACAGGACCACATGATTTCCCTTATATAGTTAAAATTGACAGTTGCTTCTGTAAAAATAAATATATTATTCTATCTATTCTTTTTAATCTAATTCTTTAATTTACTTGTTGTTCGAAAAAATTAAGTATTATGAAATGGCATTAACACAAACTGTCGTGCGAAAGTTTAATGTGACAGTACTCAAACCTCAAAGCTCCCAGGTTTTGAGAAGTTTTAGATGCTGAATGAAATGCTTTTAATAAGTGGACTTGGATACTGTATAAATAAATTACTGTGACAATTGACACAGCGCCATCTAGTCCCAAAGTAAGTAGCAGAGCGCTTGTGTTATAGCCTCTCCTCTACAAAACACATTTTCTTATATCTAATCCGTAAGCATCGGCAGGCATTTCCTCGTGCGCCATATAGGTCTCATTGGTCCATCTATACCAGTGTTTTTAACTATTATATATACTGTATTTCTTCAATTTCCAGCCTCCATTAGAAGACGACCCAAAACAGAACGTCACCTTCAAATTAGTTGAAAAAACTGCATCAAATTTCGCGGCGCACGCGCATAAAAACCTATGCCGTTCAAACGCTGAACGCAAACGACTTACAGCTGCCAAATATATGAGCTTAGAACTGTTCGCCGCTAGAAGTCCGCCGGAATTCATTACGAGTTATTTAAATGACAACCATAAATTCAGAACTCTGCATAATAAAGCGTTACTTAGTAATTTGTGATTTTGTTGATTATACGAAATTTGTTATCGCTGAAGTAGGTATATTTAAATAAGACCATTATAAGGTGTGTAGTCTTTTAACAAATGTTTTATTGCAGTCAAATTACCGATTTTTTTTTATTGCTATAGAACAGCAGACAGGCTGACGGCCCGCTTAGGATTTAGCAGTTACCGTCGCCTATAGGTGTATGCAACGCCAGTGGCATCGCGAACACGCTGCTGTCCCATAAGGGTACAGGAACTTGGGTCACTAATGCCGGAACACACACAAGGTTATTATGGCGGCATACTTAAGACCAAAGGTGGTCGCCATCCAGACGGACTTGAGGCCCTACCACGTAGCTAGGGTGGGTTGTTTTGTCGCCTTTTACGACAGGCCAACCCCGGCCACAGAGGTTAGTATTCTTTCTCCGCCCCTGCACGGATAAAAACCGATTTATTAGTCTTGGGAGTCTATTTTAGCGTTGATGTATTTTCTTGATCTAAAGCACATTAGTGGCTAATTCCTCCAGAAACTGAATCATTAAAGGGCATGCAAGGCACGGTGTAGTTTCACCCCGTAACAGTATATTATTGATAGTACGGATAGCTCGGAAGCTACGTAAGGGGCTGGTACTGGATTGTGTTGTAATTATCGAAAGAGTCCTCTGATATGATTTTTTTATAGAGCAAAAAGCTTTTAAAAAAATATTAACAAACCTTTTGTTATCTAACATTAGTATTAGCTTGAAAGCTGTCTGGATGAAATGTTGACAAAAAATCATTTCGCAAATTTCTTTTTAAAAACGCTGGAAGTAAAACTATCGTCTTGTAATTTATAGTTTGTTGCAATAAATTATTAAATTAAATTGACTTAATCTTAAGAATTTTTATTTAAATAAATTGGGAAGGGATATTTTCATATGGTTGACTGTTTACTTTGGGGCAGTGTTTTAAGTATTAAAAAACTAAAAATATATTTTTATATGTACTCTTGTTGTCTATCACTGTGATATTGTATACATATTTAAAAGAGAATTAATAAATGTTATGCAAACGTTACTAGTGTTTAATTTTTTTGTCCCTAACCCTAAGCTAAAAATAACTGGTTTTTAACCTAGTATTATATGTTGTCGAAACAATCGTTGCAAGGATGAGATGAAATTGACAGTCGGTTTTTAGGGGATGCTGTTGGTTTCAGTCCCCTAATTATAAGCCGTTGTGTTAATGTAATCGAACGTTGTAATCGCACTTCTTAAGTTTATACGTGATCTTTATTATTAAAGTATTAACAAAAATTACAATTAATACGTTATAAATTTACAAAATTCTGCTAAATATGCTGAAGACGCGGATAAGAGTTGAGCCATGAGTATACGGAGTAAAAAAATTTAGTTAGATTCGATGAAGCATTGAATCTAAATGTAAATAAATTTAAGAAATGTACGACTTGAGGGGGTCACTCACTACTTTTCCATGGACAACGTAAACTAGCATGACTAGGAGGGGACGCATGTGCAATAGCGCTGAAATTCACACAGCTGGCTCTCAGTCTGTCTGACGAGAGCTGTACTCCAACTTCAATCTATCTTTAACAGCTAGCAGCCCTTATTTCCGACCACTTTTACATTGGCAGAGCGATTCTATCTTAAACAAGAAATATATTTAATTTATGTCGAATAAGTAAGTCATGGACGTATTAGTATTATTAGTGTAACAAAATAATAGTTGTTTACACCTGGCTGCGAAGAGGTTGCGGCCAAGTATGCCATACCAAGCAAAACATTGAACTGAAATACAATTTACTAAAATAACAAGTGGGTCAAATTATTTTCGATAAATTATATTTTAATTAAACATATTTGTGGCCTAATTTTGATAGAGAACCTGGCAAAAATGTATTCAGTTATATATATTTTAGTGAAAAAAAAAAATACTTTAATTCATACACTCGATGAACGTAGTAATTTTATGGTACTCAGACGACTTTTCGACCAATAAATTCGTGCACCCCTACGACCTTCGCAAATAAACCTAAATACCTCATAGTTAATGGTAAGAAATAAAACAAATCACTGTGTTTAATAACATTATATCTCAAAAATATTCAAAATGTGGTCCGTAGCTTTGAAATATACAAATTTATAATTTGTGCTTATATTAAAAAGAAGTGCATATTTATAATAATTGTGATCAATCAATCAATCAAAATCAATTAGCCATTTGACTGTTTTCGGGAAAATGTTCATTATATGTCACACACTAGTCAGGAAACTTTAGGATATAAAAATACAAAATTTTGTTTCATTTTCAGCAGGCTGACTCGGAGAAAAATTATCGTACAACAAAAAAAGGCAAATTTTAGCTTAAGTGTCTACTTATCAGGCCATAAATTTTTTTATCATGTTCGGTTTCAGAGTAAGCCTACCTATTGAAGAATTGATTACATTCTTAATAAAAACGTCTATGTCCTCAGATTTTTTTTTACTATTACACTTTTTTAATTAATAACCTTCAATTACACTTAATTGAAGTCTGTACGACAATAATTGTCGGACATATTATCGTCAATTAAAGCAAAAAAACTCTAATTTCCGAAAGACAACTGTAAGGGCCGAGTCACACGGGAATGGCAGTGGCCGGCGGCGATGCCAGCGGCCCCCGGCATCGCCGCTGGCGGCCTCGCGCGCCCTCCAGACTACACGCGCCTAGTCTCCTCTTGACTAGTTTAGTTTCTTCATTCGGCAATGATACTCGTGTGTTTGGAGTTAACATAGTGGAATTAGTTATTATAGCACTTATTGCGGAAGAAGAAGAAGAAAGAAACAAACAAAGGGAAAAAAGAAAAAGGGATATATGGATCCATGACTTATTGAAGAAACGACGACTGTTGGGAGAATTCCAAATTTTTTGCGGCCTTGTGTCGCCGCTGGCACGCGGCTGTTCGCTTCACCGCGGGCGGGCGGCGGCTGCGTCGCGACCTTTTCAAGCGATACTGATCTTTTAAGTATGTATATAATATATATATATAAAGTTTAAAATTATTTCACACTGAAAGTGCTCACCGCGACGCTGCCGGCCGCTGCCATTCCGGTGTGACTCGGCCCTAACTGTCTGCCGCTCGCGGTTCCATTTACTAACTCAAATTTCATTAAACATACACATCATATATTTTGCATACATATTCCATATTATTATCACATCTGTCAAATAACTAATTGTAAAATACCTTATTCATATTTTAAAAAATATTAACACGTTAAACGCCACCATAGATAATTGAAAAAACTACTCTTGAAATTGACGTATTTTAAGATATGCACCCAAAATGTCTACCGTGTGTTATAAGGATCTATCATGGAGTTTCGTAATAAAGAATAAACAACACCGCTTGAGGGCACCGCTGACCACCCATGGCGGAATCAAGTAATCGAGATGAGGTTATCGGTGACCTCTATGGCGTTTAAAGTGTTAAGTTAGTAAGATAACGAAGGAAATGAAACTTTAAAAATCAGCTGTGTGTATTTTTTTATTTCATTTCTTTTTGTAAATGATTAACTTTTATAAAACTTTAAATTGTCAATATATATTACAGTAACCCACAAGTTATGTTTTTATAAATTATGTGATTTATTTTAATAGCTGTGAAAATTTAAGAAAATATGATATATTTTAATGTTATTATAAAATCTAAATATATTCAATTCCTGTAATAAATATCGCTGTCTTTTAATTTTATTGTAACATAATGAGTTAATACTATGATATATTACATCGTGAATTTTGTTCGCCGCCAACACGTTGTCTATTCAACGCTCTCATGAGGGTATTGTCTCTGGAATTGTGGGAATTTTGTTCCTGCATTGATAACGCTAACGCTCGCGCTAACGCTTCATCCTCGGTCTAAAAATTAAAGAAATACATTTTTTATAAAAAAAATTTATAAAAAATTTCCTTACACAGAAATAATTTCTTTTTAACCAAGGACGTATATGGACGATGTACCAAAAATATTATTTTTTATTATAATTTCCTATCTGAAGTATATAGCATAGACATAATATGTAAATTTCTTTTTTTCCTAAAGTGACTGGCACCTGAACCACAGTTTACAATCTTATAGGCACTATAAAACATTTCACAATAAGGTGACACAACAATTTGTCTATTACACTATTGTGTATCCGAAGAAAATTTCATTTATAGTTCACCAATTTGCACCAACAGGCAGGTGTAGCTTATACAAGCCTAGACCTCATTGGGCCCCATACGCCCTCTTTACCTTACCACACTAAATGAATTTAAACTCACCATGTTCCCTTGCACTTCGTTAAATGCCGTGACAGGTGTAATGGATCGACTCTGTATATTGTTTTGAGATGCTTTCATACGAGCCATTGCCGCATTACTGGAAAGAAGTATAACAAAATTGAGTATTATATTCTACAGAAGCCAGTATGATGAGCTCGATTTTTTTTTAATGCGGTAGGACAGCAGACAGACCACTTAGAATTTAGCAGTTACCGTCGCTTATGGGTGTTTGCAACGCCAGTGGCATCCCGAACACGCTGCTGTCCCATAAGAGTACAGGAACTTGGGTCACTAATGCTGGACACAACACAGTTATTATGGCGACATACTTAAGACCAAAGGTGGTTGCCATCCAAACGAGCTTGGGGCCCCACCACGTAGCTATGGTGGGTTGTTTTCTCGCATTTTTTTTTATTTCTTACACCTATCTATTAACTCTCTTAACCTATTTATGATTAACTTCAGGTATTTGATAATGCCACACCAAAACATTTGGTTGCAACAGCTTCATCTGTTAGTTGGTGGTTAATAGAGTAACATTTCAGTTTGAACAACTTTTGCTTCTGCAAAAACCAGATACCATCAAATCTATTCACATAAGGCTACGAATAAAACTTTAGCTAGCATCCCTAACATTCGCTTCCCTCAATTTTAGAGAAGTGAGTTTACTTTGTCTTCAAGTATTTGTATGGACAAGTACTAATTCCTAATACTTACGCAGCCTGTCTCCTCTTGGCCCCTAGCTTGCCATCACAAGAATGATCAGTTGCGTGTCTGTGTTTCAAACAGAAATTTAAGGAACATTCACTACAGACTAATGGGATCATCTCTTTCGTCTTGCATCCTTTGTATGAACATTTATTGGTGAACACCTGAAAAGAAAACAGAAACAAATCTTATCCACAGCAATTTTGAGCTGGAATAACTTTTCAACAAATAGCAAGTTATTATATTATAGTCATACCTGTTTTACAAAAATATGTAAAACAAAATATATATTGTTAATATTTATATTTCAATATATTATTTGTACTGATTTATAAAATACTAAAGTAAAAAAAAAACAAATAATTTCCATGACTGTTTGGAATGTGGTCTAACTTAGAGCTAACATTAATAAAATTCGTAATGGTATGCATTGCTTAGACAACTTTTCTCGCATATTGTACACATTATAATTGCTACATAGAGATAATGAAGAAAAACATTTGAGACATTTTGAGGAAACCTACATACCAAGGTCACCAGATATGTAATCCACCGTTGGATGAAATTGGCTACTCTCTCTAGGAGGCTTGAGCATGCAGCAATAATGTTCGTTCTTTATTATGGTAAATATAAAATAATAAATTTCATGCTTGAACTGTACACTTTTACTTTTCATGGCTCCATAATGACCCAATAGAGGATATACGAACATAGTATGGACTGTGTATTTATTGGTTTTAAACTTGTGTCATTATTAAATGAAAAGAAAAAAATTTAATTTATTTATGATTATTGAATCCTAGAGATTGAGTTGAATACTGATTTTACACAAATACATTTATCAACAAAAACATGATTTTTTAACACAATGATATTCTCTTATGCCATGCGTAGTTTGAAACTTTATTATAACGAAGAATATGATAACATATAGATCACTGCCTAACAACAGTCAACATGTGTAAAGTAAATGAGATTATTTATATCCATGCAGGGGCGGAGAAAGAATACTGACCTCTGCGACCAGAGTCGGCCTATCGTAAAAGGCGACAACACAAACCACCCTAGTTACGTGATACGGTCCCAAGCCCGCATGGGTGACCAGCTTTGGTCTTAATTATGCCGCCATAGTAACTTTGTGTTGTGTTCCGACATTAGTGACCCAAGTCACACATTTGTATATGTATATAAATAAATGTAACTGCTAAATTCTAAGTGGGCTGACGCCTGTCCTAATGTCCCACAGAAAAAAAATGAGACAATCCATTTCATACAATCTTCAGCACGTGAAATGCCGATAGTTGTCTTACAAAAGAACATAGATAGCTGCATTTCTAAATTATTTTGGTATTATAACGTAGAGAATAGTATATATTAATTAATAACCTGTTATTATGATTATTGTTAGTGGGTATAATGTTACTAGTGTATTATTACATGGAAAAAAAGCAAAATCAACTAGTCATTTCAATCCTTTAGGATATGTTGTTCAATTCAGTGGATTTTACATAGAGTTAAACTATTATATAAATCGTTAACATTATCTAGAACAATAAATTCAGTATCAATTATTATATGGTCTTTCACAGCATAGAATACTATCTAGTGTTGAGATTTTATTGTTAAGGAACCATAGACAGGTTGTCAGCCCACTTAATAGTAAGCAGTTACCGTCCGCTATAGATGTTTGCAACGCTAGTGGCAACGCGAACACAGTTATGTCCGCTTTGGGGTACTGGAACCTAGGTAAGGTAAGGAATGGTGGCATACTTATAGACTAGAAGTGGTTGCCATCCAGATGGGTTTGAGGTCCCTATCTAGCTAGAGTTGTTTTGTCTCTTACAACAGGCCTACCCCAGCCACAAGGCTCAGTATTATTACTCCACCTCTGCATGAAGAATAAGGTTATTAACATCTACATTTGTAACGTGTATATGTAAATAAAGTTACCTTCTTCCGCCTCTCAGTAGCTGGATCAGAGGTACATTGGTTGTCAATATGCGCGCCCACTGCAACATCTGGAGGTTCATTCCTTTTACCCGGCACTGGGACTCCACATAAGGGACACATGGGTACTTGCACATCGCGTGTACTCCCGGACGGGCAGTTATGTTTCAAATGTGCAAAATGTTCTGCACTGTAAGAAAAAAAAATTGTTATGATTAGTATGTTTAATGTAAAGTCTAAGCTACATTATTTAATACTAGCTGTGCCCGCGACTCCGTCCGAGTGGAATAGTGACTTTGGGCAGCATTTTTTGGATAAATCTTATGGTTTATTTTGGATGCTGAAGACCGTGCGAAGTGGAGTAGAAAAAGTCGGAAAGCGGACCCCGGGCACCGAAACGAAAGTTTGGGTTGCAACCGGGATATAACGCTGGGATGATGATAAATCTGAGGTCAACTTAAATTGGAATAAAAATTTCCGAAACTTATAATTTTTATCAAAAACTATTTTTTTTTTTATTAAAATAGCCTAAGTTACTCCTTGTTACATCAGCTATCTGCTAGTGAAAATCCCGTCAAAATCGGTGCAGCCATTTCAGAGATTAGCCGGAATAGACAGACAGACATATAAAAATTGTAAAAAAAATTGTTTTGGTATATGTACCATGTATACGTCCGAATGCACTTAGTAAAAAGCGGTTATTTTAATATTAAAAACATACACTCCAATTTTATTTATTTGTATAGATTATCACATGCTAAGTTCCACATAAAATTGTAATATTTGAACAAATATACTTCTCCTTGGGTATGAACCTCTTCGACTTGGGTTGGTCTGTCATAAAAGGCAACAAAACAACCCAAGCTACATAGTGTCCCAAATTCATCTGGGTAGCAACCACCCCTGGTCTGTAGGTATGCCACCATAATAACTTTGTGTTGTGTTCCAGCATTAGTGACCCAGTTTCGAGTACCCCTATGCGAGTAGGCCATCAGCCTGTCTGCTGTTCCTCAGCAAAGGCTATCTTACCATAAAATATTAAGGTTCATGTCAAATATGGTGTCATTATTATTTTACAATTTTACTTCTTATTGAACATGCTTTGATAGAATATTCTTCTATATTTAACTGTATTATTGACTATAATAAATATATATATTGCACACATTATAAACAATGCATAAAAAGTGTCCAACTGAAGAGAACAGGTTTCATTATATTCAAGTAAGAAATCACTGCAACAGGATGTGTAGGGATGCATAACGCCATTATATTCAAAAATCACTTGATAATTAATAACCAGTTAAAATCTAGAAGTTTCTAATGTCTCTAGGAGTTGGAAAGTGATCTAATACTTCGCCTTCAAATGAGTTAGACATCGATCTCTTAAACAAACATTTTTCTTGTACTGCTAATCTGATCAGTTTACTAAGGCTAATAAATTAAATTATCTTTCAAAATTATCAGCCCCTAAATAACCTCCTTTTACTTTTTCTCAATTTACAGATTGTGATGTTCAGAGAAGCATAAAATCAATAACATCTAATACAATACAGTTGGTGGTGATTACAAGTTATGCCTATCATTACTCATATCCTTAACATATCTATCTTATCTGGAGTCTTTCCTGACATCTGGAAAGCTCAAGTTCTTCCCTTACCAAAGAAATTAAATCCATCCTTTTTTGATAACTGCCTTGTATCCATCCTTCCCCTCATATCAAAATTACTAGAGCTCTTAGAGCACCAACAGCTTAGTGATTTTCTCAATAAAATTATGAATCCTTTCCAATCAGGATTCCGCCCTGGCCACTACCACCACTGCACTAGTTAAAATTACTGATGACATTCACAACGGTATGGCTACTGGACAGATTGGCTGTTTTAACTCTACTTGACTTTAGCAGTGCTTTTAATAGTGTTAGCTTTGACTTACTCCTTGGGATATTATACTCTACGAACATATCTCCAACTGCAATTGACTGGTTTCGTTGTTACCTATTTGTGAGCCGGCAACGCATTCATATAGATGATAATTTTTCATCATGGTGTGATTTGTCTGCGGGTGTCTATCAGGGTGGCGTTTTATCTCCGATTTTATTCGTCATTTTTATTAATTCAACTACCAGTAATATTTCTTCTACCTACCACCTGTATGCAGATGATCTACAAATTTATACCCAAGCTACTTTTGAAAAACTTAGAGATGCTATAAATACAACTAATGGGCGATTCTTGTTTGGAGTAAACAATACGGCCTTAAAGCGAACTACAGCATAACTATAACTATAATTATAGGTAGCTTTCGCAGAACAACAAACATTGACTTGAACAGTATTCCACAAGTCATATCAGAAGCGTCTTAGTGTCATCATTGACAATAAGCTGTTATAGCAGAATTTTTGTATCCGGTTCAAATTTGGTTTGCACAAATATGACCACATATCCTAATTTCGTAAAAAGCTCGTGGTTACCTATCCGACTTCACGGGAATTCTCATTTGCTGTCTCTCCTTTATAATATTAATTTCAATCCTTTTTTTCCATCTTACTTAAAATAATGTTTTTACTTTCTCCGCTCCTCTTGTTCACGTAATTTGCGCTCTAACTACAACATATTTTTAAAAGTTTTTGGACACTGTTGTTCCTACTGTCGTAAATCCTTTACTGATCAAGCCACTCTTTTATGAAATTCACTTTCCATCACTCTCAGAGAAGCAAAATCCTTAGGAGTATTCAAGGGAATGGTTGTCGAACATTATTTAAAAATGTAGTACACTATATATTTAATAGTTGAATATTTCCTAGATTTAAATCATGTTTTGTTTCATTTATGAAGATTTTTTTTCTCTTTGTACATGGCACAATATTTTTAGTACTAATATCTTTCATAAGAAATTTATATGCATATTGGTTGCCTGAAAGAAATTGCTTAAAGCGATAAGGTCGCTCATTGTCTCCAATATTTAGAATATTCTCTTTTACTTGTACATATTATATTATTAGGTTAAGTTAGTGACAATAATTAATACATACATATATTAATATTTAAAACTTAATTCTATAACATAAATTCAAATGGAAAACTTACCAAAACACTTCTTTACAATCTCCACATTTCATTGGTAAAAAATCTGAAAAAAAAAAACTCCACTTAAATATAAAAAAATGTTCTGAAATAAATTAACTCATATTACTTATAAAATATAACTAAATATAAAGGTAACTTAGTCAAAATTATTAAAACATTGTTTACATAATTTACTCAATTTTATATAATATTTCTTCATCATTATGAAGCTATTTTATTCACAAATAAGATATATTTATTGCTTATTTATCATCATCATCATCTTGGCGTTGAATCCCGGTTGCAACCCAGACTCTCAGTTTGGCGCTCGGGGTCGCTTTCCAACTTTTTCTTCTCCACTTCACACGATCTTCAGCATCTCTGGTGGTCAGTCCATTAGCACACATATCAACCCTTTCGACGTCAAGCCAGCACTTTTTGGGTCTACCCCTCCTGTCGGGACCCGGCGGCCTCTAGAACCCCTTTAGACCACAATGCCCACCAGATTATCGCACGAGGAACACAGTCAAAGGCCTTCTGCAAGTCAAGAAACAGGCAATGCAGGCGTATTCTTCGTCCTGTATTTCTCCGCTAGTCCTTAGGGCAAAAACATGGTCCATTGTCCTGTGACCAGGAGAAACCCATATTGACATTCCGAGGCAGTGCACTCCTGTCGAATCCAAGTCGATAACCCTTTGAAGAGTTTCATGGTGTGGGACATGACCTTGATACCTTGGTAAATACCACACTCCTGCACCAACCCCTTGCCTTTGAAGACTGGAGTAATGATACTCAGTCTCCATTGGCTCGGGATCGTACCGGTCAGCAGTTTATATATATATATATGTATATTGAGTTGGCCGAGACCCGTCTCATAAGAGCACTTGTATTCCCGATTTTCCTGTACGGGGCCGAGACATGGATGGCGAAGGAAAGAGAGTGGCAGCGTATTGTCCACTTGGAAATGTCGTGTTGGAGGAGACTGCTTAATGTCTCCTGGACACAACACCGCACCAATGTCTCCATCTTGAAGGAGCTTAACATCGGCGAAAGATTGTCAACGGTGGTGCAATCCCGAATACTCCAGTTCTTTGGACATGTGACGCGACGCGCGGGGGACTCCGTAGAGCAGCTCGCTGTGTAGGGCCGGGTAAATGGCAGCAGATCGTGAGGGCGTTCGCCTTTGCGATGGACGGACCAAATCAAGTCAATGACACACACATCCCTAAATGACTGCGCAAGACAGGCTTCAGCTAGGGACAAATGACGCGCGGTAGTGAAGCGCTGCCGGGCGTCTTGCGTGACCGCAACTGCTCTGTCAAGAGTATCTGACTGAGAAGATATTGAGTTGGCACAAAAGTAATGAGACACTTGGTTTACGTTTTATATTTTTTATTACAATACAAAAAGCTTAGTCAATGATGTAATCACCATTAGCATCTAAGACTTCTTGCCAACGATCCGGTAAAGTTTGGATGCCTTTCGCCCAGAACTCTGATGGCTGTGCCTTGAAAAAGTTGTTCAACTCGGCCTGTACATCATGGAAATCATTAAATTGTTTACCCCGCAAATGTTGTTTCTAAACAAATGATAGTCTGATGGTGCGAGGTCTGGACAGTAAGGTGGGTGGGGTATCGTCTCCCAGCCCAAGTTCTGCACCTGTTGGTGAACGGTAGATGCGACGAGGGGTCGAGCGTTATCATGTAGTAAAATTACATTGACTCGTCTTCGTCGTTTTTTTTGATAGCAGAAGATAGTTCAGTGAGCTGGGTTGAATATTTGTTAGCGTCTACAGTTTCATTGTGTAATAGTTCATGAAACAGCATGCCTTGCGCGTCCCAGAAACTGCAAAGCAGAACTTTTAAGCGGTTCTTTTGACTCCGCTTCGGTTGAGTTGGTGGCGTTTCTTCTCGAGGCAGCCAAAAAGCACGACGACGTGTATCGTTCTAATAATAAATCCATGATTCATCTCCCGTAACTAGATCAGACAAAAACTCTTTACGTCGGGGTCATAGCAAAAGTGATTTGACAGATGGCGACACAGACTGCACGACTGGCGTTGGTAAGGATGTGCGGTACCCATCGAGCCAAAACTTTTCGATACCCAAGCTCATGCAGATGGTATTCCACAGCGTGGTGACTGCAGTTAAGTGCTTTCGCTAATTCACGAGTGGTAGCATCCGGATTTGACTCCAGTTCACGGCGTAAATCGTCATCATTGAATGCAGGTGGTCGTCCTGAGTGTGACTGACTTTCAAGGCTCCTGTCTCCTGATTAAAAACGGTCAAACCATCTGGACACCGTGGCATGGCTAGTACTTCCAGCGCCCAATGCAGTGTTGATATTGTTAGACGCAGCCCGCGCACTGTGGCCTAACAAGTACTCATATAAGTATAGTGTTCAAACTTGTCGCTCGTCCATTTTTCTTCAAAATGACTAAACCAATCGCGAGGGCGGCTTTATATACCCTCACATTAGAAATACCTAGAATGTTCTACAACATACTAGAATATTATCGAAAACAATTAATTTAAGAAAGAGTTTTGTAGAGTGTCTCATTACTTTTGTGCCGACCCTAGTCATGCTCAGGATTTTGCCTCTTTCCAAATCCCAATTGGTTTACTAATAATGTGGTATAAAACTTACTCGTTTGATGTTGGCGAATGTTCAGAAACCAAGTTATGGACGATCTTCCACTGTACAGTCCGTGTTCTGGGTTTTAACTCTTCATAATATATAGTGAACTCCAAATTTTACATCGGTAGAGGCATAGAATAACCCGCCCATGTCTCTTAGGTCTATTAATTTGTGAAAGAATTGTTTGTCTGTTGCACACAAGTTTTTTATGCACTGGTCACACTTTAGTTTTTTTACCAATTTACTTACAACAAATCCTGAAATATATCCTACTATTTGTGGCATAACACTAGAAAATGGACTGTCATCCAATGTGGAAGAAAGATTATTACAATTTGTTTGATATTTTTGAAAACTGCTGTACATATCTGTTATTTAAAATCTCTGTTTCACTTGAATTTGTCTCTTCACTTATATCAAGGCGATATCCTATCGAGGTGTTATTAATCTTATCGAGAGATGGAGCTCCAGATAGTATTGATATATTGGTATATGTGGAAGACAATTATTGCTAGTAAATTTTGAACACAGTTCCACATGAGACAAAAGTTTTTTAAAAGTTTGTTATTATTATGCCCACTTAGACTTCTAATAGTGCCAAAAACAACTACATAGTCCTGACTGAATTTGTAGGCTCATAAAAATGAAAGGATGTTAATTTCAACTAAAGTTTCAAATAAGTTATGTATGTATATGTAATTTTATTTTATTTTTCTCTTATATTATTCCCATTTTATGTAGTTATTATCCCTTTATTTATTCAATTGTATTTTTTTTATATGATACTGATGGGCACAATGACGACCTATTCCAGATCATATTGATTGTTATTATGATGGTTGTCTGGAAGAAATCACTATTAGTGATAAGACCGCCAATTGTACATTTGTATAGTTTAAGTCTATGTTCATTTTATTTTATTATTTTCTGTGTGCAATAAAGAATATTCTATTCTATGTCAAGCTACTGATGCACGTAAGAAGCCCCAGCAAACCAGTATTATTTTGTGTCTTAAATAACGGTACTATTTTATTCCAGAACACTGTTCTTGATTCATTGCCTATTTTAACAGGTTTTTGTATTGAACTTTAATGGACAAAGATAGTAAATAATGTTTTGCTTTTGACAAAAACGACAATATTTTCGCAGAATTACTTTTACTCTTTAAAACTTTTTAAAACTGTAGTGTTTCAAATTTCGTGTGTTAAAGGTATCAAATAGATTATTTAAAATAGTTATAAATTCCGCAGTACTAGCAGAATCTTGGAATCCAGCAATTTTCAGTTTTGTCACGAAATTCTAATGCTTTGACACAGCATGCTTTTCCTGCTCAGTAACTGTGTGGCCAGTCTAATGTTCATTATTTGATTTTTAAAATATATGTGCCTATGAGATAATTTATTTGCTAAATGTAAACTGTTTTCCTCTTGCAAATTGTGTAATTAAGTAATGAATTGCCATTTAATCTGTTTTTGATCAGATGTAATATTTTTTTGATTCAAAAGTATTTCTCATTAACTTTACCATGTGACAAGCATCTAGGAACACAACAATATCGTAATCTGCACCAGGATGTCCAAAGTTTAATATTTTTTGCATTATCTATCTCCCACCCTAACATTTTCATGGTTGCAATGTTACTTTTACAACCATCAAATGTTACTGAACCAATCTGAACCCCTATTTTTTCACATTTTTCTAGAGCTATCTTAATCAAATTGGCTTTCATTGTAACATTAACTTTGTTAACAAAAACCTAAAGCAAGGTTTTGTCATTTAACACAAATACAACTCATCTCATGAATATAATGCTGAGTCATTGATAATTTAAACTATAATGAGAATTTATTTAATCATTGTGAAATAATAAGCTACATTAAAAACTTCTTATTTTAAAAATCTAACATCAAAAAAATTATAGTGCAAAGAATACGTTCCTTTTTCAAGAATCATTGAGTTCAAAAAACAAAACTTATTGAAGTTTGAAATTGCATTAGTCTATACCAATTATTTTTCATAAATGTGATAACAAATACAGAAAGCAATCATTATGTAGATTTAACCTTGCACATCATTTAACATGAATTTCATATTGGTTCCTAACACACACTTGAAAGTAGCCTTGATTTGAAAATGTCAGAACTAAGATTTTTTCTATTTCATTATCATGTTCTTGAAACTTTGTAACTGTTTTTAACTATTCTTTTGTAAATAAACTAACTAACTACGCAATTCACAATAATCATCAATATTAAATGAGGGAAGTACAACAAAAAAAAGTTTTATCATAAAGTTTCTAAGCTATGAGACAGAATAGTTTTAAATATCTTGAATTTTTAAAAACACCTTAGAGTAATAATTAAATTAAACAAAATAATGAAATATGACTTACCAAGTTTATTGCAAGATTTATATGAACAATTTTTTCCTATGTGGGGGAACTCCATGTTTCAACTTGTTTTAGCTGCTTACTGTACAATTAAAAGCTTATTTTGAAAAAGACCAACGGTGGTAATTGTAGGTAAAATCTTAGTTTAAATTATTTTTAAACACATTAGAATCGTACAAAAATACTGTTAACGCGTTGAGCTTGAGTTGATAAAACTGACTGGCAGTGACTGGTGAGGGCAGTGTCTCCATATGTAAATTGAGAGTTACCGTGTTGCAAGGGTGAAATTACGGTGTTTTTGAAAAAAAAATACGGTGGATCAGCCAAAAGTGTACCGTGTAAATTACCGTGTCATTTTTCAACGAATAAAAAACATTATGAACCAAATCAAGTCCAATTTTAATATGAATATTTAAAAAAAACATACAATATTAAAATTAATGTACTGCTAGCATGTCTTATAAGAACGCTCATTTCCGAACTGATACATGAGTTACAAAGTGAACAAATTGCTATATACTCATCCTTGGAATTTTTTTAAGCCGTATAGAAACTTTTTTCAGTTTACACCATTCAACTTTAAACTTTTATTTAAAATGCTTCCTTTTCATTCCAATTCTAGCGGTATTGATAGAACAAGTTGGTCTTGTGTCACTATCAGAACTTTCAGTTTCATTGAACCGATATTAAGCTACTAGTAACACAATTCACTCACACACAATAATAAAACAAATATTAAACTTAAAACCGAAAAAACCTCTAAGACTTATAATTTATTTCTGTTTGTATATGCGTATTCTAGAAAACACAACATCATTTATTCATCACACTTAGGATTTTGATAATTACATTTCACTCCTTCCTGAATGCTTGAATAACGATCTAAAATAGTTTGCCAAAGTTTGGTAGTTTGAATATGAGGAAGTAGATTATATTCGGGGATTCCAAGCAACAAAGAGCAGTGTTGCTATTACGAAAGATTTTAAGTTGACTGAGATTTGTTTTACGCAGTATGTGATCAATTATTATTGATAACTTAATTGTAATGATATTACGGTGACACGGTAATCCCATATTACCTTGACGGTAGATTAAGGACAAATTACGGTGCATCTACGGTAATTACCGTGTATATGGAGACACTGGGTGAGGGTGACTGGACTGACAATGTTGCCGCTTAGGAAAAAAGAAAGTCCCCAGACCTCAATGAAAATGTCCCTAGATATTAAGAAAAAAGTACTCAAAAAAATCCCTAGAAGTCGCTAAATATTTTAAAATCTTCAATTTTAAAAATATAGTCTAAATAAAAGCAACTCTGTCATTTAAATTTGCGAATATTTCACTGTGACAAAACGAACAAAAAGCTTTAGTTGGGTCAGTCATAACAGGTTTCAACCACATTTTAAACTCTTCTTGTTGTTCCCATTCTGGTCTATACTTTTGAGCGTATGCCTTCTTATATAAAGGAATTTCCATATCCACAATATGATTTTGATATTAATGACGACAATACACATATAGACACTATGTAAAACCGGTTTATTCTGTGAAAAAGTAACAAATAACTTAGACACTGGGCATTCCTTCCTTTGAATAAACGGGATGATGAATGAATGAGAAACAAATAGCTATATCTGTACATCTTTTGATAGAGTGAGACGCATAAAACCGATCGAACAAAAAAATATTGAAAAGTCGCTAGATGTCGCTAAATTTATTTTTGTCGCTAGATGGAAAAAAAATGTCGCTAGACACATCCAAAATCCGCTAAATCTAGCGACAAAGTCGCTATAACGGCAACACTGCTGGACTGACTGATCCCAATTCCCAACTAACTGTCATCGTTAGATTTACTATGTCATCATCTGATGACTGTGAGACTGTCATTGGATGAATCAACTTTATATATAATTCGTAGATACTGTTACAGAAATACTAAATACATTTCAGTGAGGGTAACTTCAAAACTAATTCTTATTTTTATCTTTAATTTGTAATAAACTCTGTAATTCTATTACTTACAAATAAGCTTTTTTATTTGGTGATATACTATATCATACAATTTTTATTTAATCTCCTGCTAACGAACTTTACTCAATCCAGAGAGCCAGAGAAGTAGTCTTGGGTAGTACACGTACGATGTACTAATAAGTAACGTAACTTAGTACTGTCCTAAAAGGAATGTTTCTGAACGCCAGCTGTTAATCGGACATCTGCCACTATTAGTACACCCAAACCAACTCAACACAGGGTCTTTATTTCAAGCCAGTACTATTGGTTACTCTGTGGCGGCACTAGTTGCACGTCACATCACTAACCACGATAAAAAATAAGGCGGTCAGATTTTGACAACTACTAAGCGTTGGTTTCCCTTCCCGGCAAAAATGTAAATACAATTATCTAGTTTATAATCATAAGCCTTGTACATTAAACTTCTGCCTTTGGAATAAACGACTGTAAGCATCCACGCTCCCCGGATTTCATTTATCTCCGACAATACGACCCGGAGGTGTCTGCGACCTCCACATTGGTGACATTCGACGCAAGAAAACACAGACTTTCCGATAACTTTACGGACATATGGAAATACAAAAGCCAGCCGCAGTATGTACTGGTAGCGTATCTCCACTGAGCAGTTGAGCACTTCGAAGATAAATCGCATAAGTCTACTTCCTTCACATACCTATTTAGGACGACGAAGCACCTGTCGACGCCTACAATAACCATAGATCGTGTTATTCCAATGAAGCAACGATTCTAACATAGATGGCAATAGGATTCTCTGGAGTCAGCTTGCTGTTCACACATCTCATGGAAAGTATGGTGTTTTATTATAGTAAAAGTGACAAACAGGTATACCGGTTTAAAAAATAATTAACAAATTG
This sequence comes from Malacosoma neustria, assembly GCA_963693495.1. Taxonomy (NCBI): domain Eukaryota; kingdom Metazoa; phylum Arthropoda; class Insecta; order Lepidoptera; family Lasiocampidae; genus Malacosoma; species Malacosoma neustria. The sequence continues at coordinate 8,970,488 of OY856391.1, read as the reverse complement.
AAACTATTTTAGTGTTTTACAAGCAGTTAATATTTGGCATGCCTGCTTTTACATAATAGTGATACTATTAGTGCCACATTCCATGTTTGTAACTGTGACATTTTCCAAGTAGAGGTTCTACCAGCTATATCAATGAACATTGACTATGCAATATCAGTAGACCAGAACTAATTTGTAACAAACAAAAAACACTTAATCATACTTTTCATAATAATTTTTTGTCATTTATGGTTACTCTGTATGTTGAGATTATTTAATAGTACATAAATACTCCTGAGTTAAATTTACTTAAGCCACTATTATGGTCATTGCTGTCTAGTAAACCAACATACTTGTATACAGCTACGTTTTAAAACTATTTAGCATACATGCTTGGCAGCATTAATTAAAAACTATTATTTATGTAGTTCTAAATTTGACAGCTAAAAAAGTAATCATTTATTTGTTTAACTAAGTCTGGGGAATTGAAGCGTATAATTCAATACTACTTTATGTATAAATTTTTCCATATCTTAATAATTTCATTATATGGTTTTCTGCAGAGAGTGTGGTATTCATAACTTCATTTATTTGTTTACAGTTTCAAAGTACTAAATTCAGTTTTTTTTTTCTCTTCTCTCATAATGGAAAATAAGGAAGTGCATGAACAATTGCAACAACTCTTAGCTGCAAATGCAGCACTACAAAAACAAATTGAACAAAGTGAGAGAGAATCAAAAGTGTGTAGAGTGACTGTTAAATTGCCCGCATTTTGGGCTGACAAACCAGCACTTTGGTTTGCTCAAATAGAATCGCAGTTCCAAATCGCCAACATTGTGACAGACTCTACCAAATACAATTATGTAATAGGTCAACTCGACCAAAGGCTAGCCAGTGAAGTGGAGGATATTATAACAAACCCACCACCTGAAGGGAAGTATGAAAAATTGAAAAACACTCTTATACAACGCCTTTCTATCTCACAGGAAAAGAGGGTTCGCCAACTGTTGAGCGATGAGGAGCTTGGTGATAGGAAACCATCACAGTTTCTCCGGCACCTACGTTCTCTCGCAGGTAATACACTCACAGATTGCAATATTATACGCCAGCTTTGGTTGCGCCGCCTGCCACAGCAAGCACAAGCTATACTGGCCGCACAGGCTGACCTGGACCTAGACAAAGTATCAGAATTGGCTGACAAAATAGTTGAGTTGGCCCCAACTCCTGTTATGGTATGTTCGACTGCCACACCCGCCAACAGTCTGAATCTTACTATACTAGCCCAGCAGCTAGAAGAGGTCAGCAACCAAGTTGCTGCTCTATCCAGACGACAGAACCGACCCTCACGAGACCGATCCTCGTCATCATCTCGCGGTCCTAAAAGATGTTGGTACCATCGGAGGTGGGGTAGTAAAGCCACTAAGTGTGTAAAACCGTGCACCTGGGAATCGGAAAACCTAAGCCGCAGTCAGTAATGGCGGCAACTGACTGCCATAATATTGGCCGCCGCTTGTTTGTCACGGACCAAGTGACCAAGCGCCGTTTCTTAATTGATACTGGATCTGACTTATGTTGTTATCCACATAGTTGGCTACCGTCACGCCGAAAAGCTACCAACTATGACTTAAGCGCTGCCAACGGTAGCTGCATTAAAACATTTGGCACAATTAATCTTAAACTCAATTTTGGTCTACGCCGTGACTTTATCTGGCAGTTCGTCATAGCTGATGTCAATTCGGCCATTATTGGCTCTGATTTTTTAGCATTTTATCACCTGTTGCCAGACTGTCGCAACGAAAGGATAGTCGATGGAACCACGGGACTATCATCCATGGCTCCCACCACTGATATTGATCAACCAAGCGTTCGAGCAGTCGCATCTGGAAAGCCCGTTTTCATCGAACTTTTGGCGGAGTTTCCAGACATTGCACGTCCACCTGGCTTGCCTCGAGTTGTTAAGCACAATACGGTCCATTACATCAAAACGACGGATGGGCCTCCAATCTCGTGCCGCCCTCGACGTTTGGCGCCCCAAAAGTTAGTCTCGGCTAAAAAAGAATTTGAGGACATGGTGCGATCTGGTACAGCTCGACCATCTAAAAGTGCCTGGTCATCACCGTTACACATGACCCTTAAGAAAGACGATACTTGGCGGCCATGTGGCGACTACCGCGCATTAAACGCCAGAACAGTACCGGACAGATACCCCGTGCGCCATATACATGATTTCGCCCATAATCTCTCTGGTTCGAAAATATTTAGCACTATCGATTTGGTAAAAGCATACCACCAAATACCAATCGCTGAAGAGGACGTGCCGAAAACTGCAATCGTTACCCCGTTTGGCCTCTTCGAATTTCCTTTCATGACTTTCGGGTTGCGAAATGCGGGGCAGACATTTCAGCGATTTATTGATGAGGTCACTCGGGGTCTCGATTTCTGTTTCCCTTACGTGGATGACATCCTCGTCCATTCCCCTGATGAGACTCTTCATCTGGAACACCTTCGAACTCTCTTCAAACGCCTACAAGATTACGGAGTCGTGATTAACCCCTCCAAATGTATTCTAGGAGTAGCTGAAGTAAATTTCTTGGGCTATCACATAAATAGCGAAGGTACGCGCCCTCCTCAGGATCGCATTCAAGTTTTATTGGATTTTCCACCTCCTGAGACTGTACAAGGCATGCGCCGCTTTCTCGGCATGCTAAACTACTACCGGCGTTTTGTTCCTCATGCTGCCCAATATCAAGCCCCACTAATTGAAGCCCTGGTTGCAACCAACAGCAAAGGAGCTAAGCCATTTCCTTGGTCTTCGGAATTAATTCAGCAATTTGAAGCCTGTAAGAAAAGCTTATCCTCGGCAACACTATTGCAACATCCAGTAAACAGTGCAAGTTTGGGTCTGTTCACTGATGCATCCAGCGTCCATATTGGATCTTGCCTCCAGCAAAAGATAAATGGTCAATGGTTTCCACTTTCTTTTTTTAGCAAGAAACTTACACCAAAGCAACAACAGTGGCCGGCTTATTATAGAGAATTACTAGCGGTGTACGAAAGTGTCCAACATTTTCGATATATCCTAGAAGTCCAGCATGCCACAATATTTACTGACCACAAGCCACTCCTATACGCTTTCTTACAGCGACGAGAGAAGCTACCACCTCCTCAGCTAAACCAGTTATCCTTTATTAGTCAATTTACAACGGATATACAGTACATAAAGGGTGAGGAAAATATCGTCGCCGACACGATGTCGCGTATCGATATCAATGCCATCTCTTTAGATCAAGATCATGATTTGCTTGCAAAGTCACAGGCCTCGGATTCAGAACTGGAAAACTTGTTACAAAATGGTTCTAGCCTAAACCTCACTAAAATTAGTCCACCAGGAAGTAATATACCAATTTATTGTGATGTTTCTACGGGAAAGCCGCGACCGTATTTGACACCTTCCTTCCGAAGAGCAACATTCAACAAACTACATAATCTGAGTCATCCCGGTATTCGCACCACTACACGCCTTATGACAGAACGTTTTGTTTGGCCATCAATGAAAAAGGATTGCCGTACCTGGTCCCGAGCTTGTGAGGCGTGCCAGCGTAGCAAAGTCTCGAGACATAACTCAACTCCTTTGGGTACGTTCAACATACCATCTGGGCGATTCATGCACATTCACATTGACATTATCGGGCCATTACCAGTCTGCAATGAGTACCGGTATTGTTTAACTGCAATTGATAGAGTGTCTAGGTGGCCCGAAGTTTGGCCTATGCGATCTATCACAGCAGAAGAAGTGGCAGAAACTTTTACCAGGGAATGGATTTCCCGCTTTGGAATACCATCAGTTATCACAACGGATCAAGGCTCCCAATTTGAATCTGACCTGTTTAACCGACTATTATTGCAATTTGCCACAAAACGCATTAGGACTACTTCATATCATCCCTGCGCAAATGGGATGATTGAGCGTGTCCACAGACAGCTTAAGGCAGCGTTAATGTGCCATAAAGACTCTTGGATGAGATCTCTCCCTATGGTCTTGCTCGGAATGCGGTCGGCTTTCAAAGAAGATCTCCAAGCCACAGTTGCAGAGACTGTTTACGGGGAGACTTTAAGACTTCCCGGAGAAATGTTGATACCTTCCTCAATTTCAGACAAAATTGAAGACGCCACGGATTTTGTAGTACAATTACGCCAGAAGATGTCAACTATCCGCCCAGTGCCCGCCTCTCGACACTCTAAAGACTCAACCTTTATATTTAAAGAGTTGGCAACTGCCTCACATGTCTTTTTGAGAGATGACACCGTTCGCCGAGCACTGCAACCGCCATATACAGGTCCATTTAAAATATTAGAACGCTCGCCCGATGGAAAAACATTCACTCTAGCCGTTAAAAACAACAAAGTTGTAGTAAGTGTAGACAGACTTAAACCAGCTTTTATAGATCATACTGATAATGAACGCATTCAAGCTGAACATCTGCCTACCCCACCTAACCAAGATAAGTTACCTGTCAACCAGAAAGAGTTGCCAACGGTAGTACCAATTCCCATAAAAGTTCCAGATGAGAAAGTTAAACAGCCATATACCACACGCTCTGGCAGACGTGTTAGATTTAAGAATTTTGACTGATCATACTTTATTAGTATTATTATTTGTAATTATTTTACTAATAATTGTTAATTTCATTTGTAATATTAATACTGTAATATTTTTTTTAATTTTAGGCATAAGTGATTATAGTAATTTATAATGTTATTAGTAGCTCGATACTGTTGCTTTCAACTTTAAATTTTTGTTGTATCTCTCCGTGGGGGGGTGGTGTGGCGGCACTAGTTGCACGTCACATCACTAACCACGATAAAAAATAAGGCGGTCAGATTTTGACAACTACTAAGCGTTGGTTTCCCTTCCCGGCAAAAATGTAAATACAATTATCTAGTTTATAATCATAAGCCTTGTACATTAAACTTCTGCCTTTGGAATAAACGACTGTAAGCATCCACGCTCCCCGGATTTCATTTATCTCCGACAATACGACCCGGAGGTGTCTGCGACCTCCACAACTCTGTCTCTACGCTAAATTATTCGTAGTGCGACGTACTATTAAGTATTGGTAAACGGTGTGAGAGTAAAAAGGACAGCGATGTAAGGTGCGTTCAGTTTAGATCAAAACTCTTTACAATAACGATTATTTTAGTGCGGCATAGATTCGAATATTAGGTGACATTGTGCTATGAAACTATGAACATTTCGCGGATTTTCGCGTCAACTCGTCAAGTATTCGACTGAATCGACTGCTGCGCATGAGAATATTATTGTTTTTAAATGTTTATAAGTTTGTGCAATTTTATTTGTCATTTTGTCGTTTATTAGTGGTAATCTATACATCTATACAAATAAATAAAATTGAAGGGTCTGTTTGTAATATTAAAATAACCGCTTTTTACTATAATAATAGTAAAATTATTATTATTATTATAAGTGCATTCGGACGTATACACGGTACATATACCAAAACAACATTTTTTACAATTTTTGTCTGTCTGTTTGTTCCAGCTAATCTCTGAAATGGCTGCACCGATTCTGACGGGACTTTCACTGGCAGATAGCTGATGTATCAAGGAGTAACTTAGGCTATTTTTATTTTTGAATAAAAAAACAGTTTTTGTTAAAAAGGATGTTTCGAAAATTTTATATACCAATTTAAGTTGACCTCAGATTTATATCAACAATCATATGAAATAGGGTTCAGCTTAGGCTAGACATTGTAGGTTTTATTTCAAATTTAAGTTGATTTATATCATCAATCATATTATGAAATTAGCTGTGCCCGCCACTCTGTCCGCGTGGAATAGTGACTTTGGGCAGCATTTTTGAATATATCTTATGGTATATTTTGGATTGCAAACCCTGTTAACACTAAAATATAAATAAATGAAATATGCAAACAGTCAGTATTATCGAATGCAACTGTTACGCCATGTAAGTAGTTTTTGTTAAACATGATAAGTTTCGGAAATTTATATTCCAATAAGTTGACCTCAGATCATCAATCATATGAAATAGGGTTTAGCTTAGGCTGGACTTTATAGGTTCGAACGTACGTATTCCGGAGGCGCATGGCGTAACAGTTGCATTCGATAATACTGACTGTTCATTTATATTTTAGGGTTTGTAATCCAAAATAAACTGTAAGATATATCCAAAAATTTCTGCCCAGTCACTAATCCACGCGGACGGAGTCGCGGGCACAGCTAGTTTAATTTAAAACTACACGAAACTTAGCCGTTTTAAAAATGTAATATTATGCCATAAGTGCAGCTCTGTGGGTGATTTATGAGTCTTTACCCAACATTATAAAACAATGAAACTAAAGAAGGCAGAAATTAAACAAAGGAATTAATTACTAAAAGATGCTTTGTATTGTCAATTATTGAAAAAAAACAAAAGAATAGGAAGAATGGAAACGGATAGAAAGTACGTCACAAAAACATAATAGAATACGATCTACAATAAAACGAATGGCGTTTGCGGTTATAAGGCGGGTGCGCAGCTTTCCGTTTTGCTCTCCCAGATAGCAGAGGGTGGCGTCCGCGCCTATAGGTATTTTATAGATTAAATATGATGGCGGTCGGTGTGAACCAATGCGCGCCATACATAAATTTATTTATTTACTAGCTGACCAGGCAAACGTTGTTCTGCCATATAAATAAAAAAAGTAGCCGATATCCTTCCCCGAGATCAAAACTATCTCTATCCCAGAATTCATCGAAATTGGTTCAGCGGTTGAAACGTTACAGATCGACAGATTTATCGGATTCGGGTGTTATTAATAACAGTACAAAACTGTGAATACTATTATACCATGTCTTTAAGGAGACCACGGGGGATGGATATGAGAGGGATGCGGGGATGAATGAGTACAGTGGATTTTTTTTAAATTACCCACCATGCAGGCATTTATCCGTGCGGATATCCGGAGAAAGAATACTGACCACTGTGGCCAGGGTCGGCCTATCGTAAAAGTCGACAAAACAACCTACCATAGCTACGTGGTAAGGCCTCAAGGCCGTTTGGAGGGCGACCTTTGTTCTTAAGTATACCGCCTTAAAACCTTGTGTTGTGTTCCGGTATTAGTGACCCGAGTTCCTGTACCCTTATGAGAAAGCAGCGTGTTCGCGATGCCACTGGTGTTGCAGACACATTGGCTACGGTAACTGTTAAATTTTAAGTGAACCATCAGCCTGTCTGCTGTCCTTCAGCAATAAAAAAATTACTAAAAAACTATATATGTAGTGTATCAATAAAGTAGGAACCAATGATATTTATAAAATCATTGGTAGGAACCATAACATGGCTCTTCTTCAGTTTCATTGCTTCGAAGATTCTTAACGCGTCTTGCGTCGAGCGTGCGACTGCCTATATTTTGATTTTGATGCCTCACTGCTGGCATTTTCTTATCGATAATAATGAATATGACTATGATAAAACTCTAAATACATGAAACATTTCGAAGCATTGATGCATCAGTTTGAAGTCACTTGTCACAGTTTGAAGTCAAGTGTCACTTGATTTGCTATCATGAGTAAGACTATGTTGTTTAATAATAACATTAAAATAATTAATATAAAACACGCAATTTCTAGCAGATAGATATTTTTGTAAATCTGTTTCAACTTTCAACCATCCTCTTATTTCAATCCTAGATAAACTTTGCTACCTTACCACTTCTTCAACCTACTGGACACATAAGTTTCCTCCCCCTCTTGTTATTGCATACCAAAAATTCCTCTCCCTCAATATCTTTAAAACATTTCGGTATCCTATATTTGATTTTAGTTTTGACATTTTACTTTTTACACCAAAAATTATTCTCAATTTGGATTTTAAAAATCGATCAGTTGAATCAAACATAATATTTAACAAAATTGTATCAGAAAAATGGCCACACTATCTCTACATCTATACAGATGCCTCTAAACTAAACCATACCAACTCTGTTGGGGCAGCAGTTTGGATACCAAAGTTCCACATAATTTTAAATTATAAACTTCCTTCCTACAATTCCGTATTTTCTGGCGAAGCTGTCGCTATTCTTGAGGCGTCTTTATTTGTGGAATCCCACAATATTAGCAAAGCAGTAATTTTCACGGACTCCCTAAGTTGCCTTTTGGACATTGCTAAATTTCCTTTTCACTATAAAGAAAACTTTCCCATCACATTAAAAATTAAAGAGTCTCTCTTCAAATGCTATTCCTCTGGTTTCGATGTAATATTGGTTTGGATTCCCAGCCACAGTGGTATCGCCGGCAATGAATTCGCCGACCAATGTGCTAAAAATGCTTCTTCAATAGGCCTATTTACATACAATAAATGCTTCCCCAGTGACTTAAGAGCTTTCACTAAGTTAGATATGTTAAATAAGTGGAACCACTTTTGGCAACAAAGAGAGAGTCCTATTGCGCGGCATTATTACTCCTTACAACCTGAAATAAAAACATCTAAACCTTGGTTTTCCCGTTTTAAACAATTACCCAAAAAAGTGACTTCTTCAATTATACGATTACGCTTGGGACATTGCTGTTCCCCCGTTTTTTTGGCAAAAATAAGAATTAAAGATCACTCTCTATGTGAATGTGGATTAGAGGAAGGAACTGTTGAACATATTTTCTTTAATTGTCCAAAAATTTCTCATCCTATTTATGATTTATTACCCTCACATATCCCTCGTCCCATTAATGTCAACTTTTTATTAACTTTAGTTCATTCCAAACATGTTTTCATTTTAAGTAAATTTTTAATTAAAAACAATATATATTTATAACAAATATTTATTAATTTCTAAATATTGTTACCAATTTTATAACTATTTATTTGTACTGTCCTCAGGATTACAGATAGCTTTCGAACCGATCACCGCGTTTGACCCCCCCTTTTTTTTTTCGCCATTAAACCTGTCACTTCTTTAATCCACTTAGACATTGGCAAAATCAATGCCAAGGGCGTTGGAGCCACACCTTCAAAAACTGAACTGAACTGAACTGAATATAAAACACTTTTTTTATAATTTTCATGTTATACAAACCTTGTCCTAACAATAACGAATACATAAAACAAAGAATCATCCAATTTGGTGCAGTCATTCGAACGTGATGAGCGTACATACATTTCGAAGATCTATTTTTATTTATATAGATTTTCGCTAATATTAAGTCTTCGTCCCTATACCTCAAAGTTAAATGTTATGTACATAATCTAATAATCTATAAATCTACATTTAAATGGGAAACACTCAAGTCACATTCTGTTCAATGTTCATGTTATTATGCACAACCAACTGTACTAATAGTACTAGTACAGTGTACTAGTACATTGTACGAATTGTACTAGTACGGTGCGAACCTGTAGCTGTCCGATTATGCACAAGACTACAGAGAAGGTTGTATAATTTACACAATCCAGTATATTTCTTTCTTTTACTTGTTTGGATAAAGATAAATGCTTTTAGCATTAATTTAACCAATGTCACATATTTTTTTTAATGTTTTTAAGTTTATGTTTAATTTGATTCGATAATATAAATATTGTGCTAATGTTGAATTTGAGAGACTTTCAAAAGATTAGAAAAAATAATTTTCAACCTAGTTTGAAACATTAAAGGAAGTTTAAATGGTAGTCATTCATGTCCGAAAAATTCTCTCTTTATTGCTTTCATTACGTTATGAATTTTATCGATTGTGAGAAAAAATATAATTTCCAATTGTTCTGATTTGTCATTTGTCAATTTCACATCCGGAACTCATGTCTGGTTAGGGTTTTACATTTTGCGAATACGAATTTTAATTTGTAGAAAACGTCAGCGACGGTTGCCTATGCCTATCTAGTTATTTCCGATCCTATTCCTAATCAATTAGATCATAAGTGATCCTCTTCCAGGATCACTTGGTATATCCTAAAATTGGCCTTATCCAGAAGTTAGTTATAAAAATGAGTAAAATAATTCCTTCCGCCGCCAAATTTTTGAATGGAAATTCAATAGCGGTATGTGATTGAAAAAGTGATTTGTTAACAAAATTTTAAATTGAGTTGAACTGATTGATGATATGAAGTGATACTGTGATGTACAAAGTGTTATTTTGTTTATAGAAAGTAGCCGCCCCGGCTGTAAAAGCAACAAATGCAAAGTACAGCACTAAGAATGAAGCAACTTTCGAGATTAAGGTACGAAATACGATGTTTATAATAAATACGGTTCTTTATCAATGTCATTTCAATGTTATTTGTTCAATATCTTTAGTGTGAATATTTTATCTCAATTCAGGTGGAATTTCTTTAATTATGTAACATAACCTTCAAGGTGTCAAGTGTAACAGCGTATTGCTCTGCGGATATTTGATCTAGAAAATCACGCAGATAAACATTTCTTTTTCATGGGCACTTTCTAAAATATAAAAAAATATTATCTAAGTCTCTAATTAAAATTAAAGAGATAAGTTTGAAATATAATAATAATAATAATAACGTCTTGCTAACTCTGAGTATTTGCACAGACACAACTTAGTGGCCAGAATCATCCATCAGCAACTTGCCCTTCGATACAAGCTTATATCTTCAGAAGTGCCCTATTATAAATACACTCCTGAGTCAGTTCTTGATAGTGGACATATCACGCTCTACTGGGATCGATCTATTATCACAGACAGGACTATTGTTGCCAATAAGCCTGATATTGTGATAATAGATCGATCTGCGAGACATACGATGATCATTGATATTAGTGTCCCACATGATGGTAACCTCGTGAAAGCAGAAACTGACAAGATTACAAAATATTTAGATCTCGCTCACGAGGTTGCCGCCATGTGGCACATGGAATCAACGAGCATCGTACCGATAGTGGTGTCAGTGAACGGGCTTATAGCGAAGAGCTTCGATAAACACCTAGAGAGGCTTTCGCTAGGTAAATGGGTGAAGGGTCGGATACAGAAGGCGGTTCTCCTAAGCACGGCACGCATAGTGAGGAGATTCCTGTCTCTGGAGCCCTAACCACCGGTAGCTTGGGCCCTAGGCCTCGCTCCCAGCGACGGACAGTTTTTTATATTTTTTAATTTAATTTCTTTGTAAATATCGTTTTATAAAATAAATTATTTTTTTAATATTAATAAGTATTTTATAAAATGAAATGTAAATTATTTTGAAAAATGTAAATAACTAGAAAAGAAAATAAATAAAGAGAGATAATAATAAAATATATTTTATTGCACACATTACATTTACATCAAGTGATACATTGTAACATTTAAAAGCACAATGGACAGTCTTATTGCTGAAAGCGATTTCTACCAGCCAACCTTCTGACGTTTGATGAAATAATAATAAACTTTTTTTATATCTATAACATCATTATCAATATATGTGTATATTGTGAAAATGTTGTTTAATGACCTGATTTAAGATTATTTTTATAAGTTTCCAGATTCTCGTGTGTGTCAATGATACTGTATACCTGTATGTGATCCTTTAAATGTTTTAAATGATGTTAAAATTAAATGTTATTGCTTTAATGAACTGGCTATACAATAGTAAAAAATATTACCAAAATCATACTAAAATGTTTTGTCAATATATAATATAATAGTTGATAATATTTATGCCTAATTTTTTGTGTTTAGATTCATAATATGGCCTACTACAACATATTTTTTGGATTAAGATGTGTAGGACATCTGTTGTGTCTCTGTCTGTCTGAGTCTGTCGTGACCGCTTGTATAATTATATAATTTAATATATTTGTTATGTATTCTTGCACTGAATTTACAAGCTATCTATATATATCCTTACAGCCCTACAAACTCCACAAGTTGGAGAAGGGTCCAACAACATCAGCTTCCTTGACAGCGGAGGATGCCCTCAAAATGTATGAAAAATTAGCAGTGTTGAGGAGGATCGAAACAGCTGCAGGAAATTTGTATAAGGAAAAAATCATTCGTGGTTTTTGCCACTTATATTCAGGTATATGGAAATACAATATGATTTTGTTTTAGTGGCTGCAAGCCCGTTTGTATGGCAACCACTCCTGGTATATAAATATATTGCTATAATAACCTTCTGTTGTGTTCTGGCAATAGTGACCCAGTTTCCAGTACCTCTATGCAAACAGCAGTGCTTGTGTGCATTGGTGAAGGTTACAGCTAAGTGTTGAGTGGGTGGTTGCCCTGTCTACTGTACCCTCAGCAATAAAAAATAATAATTTGTAATAAATTAATATATATTTAAAGAATAATAATGATCTTTATTCATTGTTACAAATTTTTCTATTGATCTATTATAAAAAAAAAAACAATATTAACATATTGGGAAATAAAGAAAATGCTGTTTATCATAGAATATACAGTCTTACACTAACTTTATTAAAAATATAAAATATGTATGCAGTTCACAAGTGATATAAGTGAAACCTTAAAATATGTAAACTTCAATATAAACACACTTCAATATAACAGCACAAAGAAAAGACCATAAATATAGGAAACACTTTGTCTTTTATCTCATTCTCTCTACATTATATTTGAAAGATATGTATATATAAAGATATATATAGGTGTTTCTTTTTACTGTGACATTTCCGTTTTGTCAAGTTTCAGATCACAACAATGCTAAAGAAGTTTTCACTTCAAAAAGAAAAACTTCAATGAGAAAGGATTTGAACTCAGGCAGATCCGATACTCAAAGACCATGTATAAAAGCTAGAATTGGTTTGGATTTACCCGTTAAAATTATTCAAGTTATTAAGCTTGTTGTTTACAAATCTTTCTAAAAATTTATTCTAAATTTATATTAAACTAGCTGACCCGGCAAACATTGTTCTGCCATATAAATAATTAACATACCCGCAGCCCCTCTTGGGGGTGGAATTTCGTAAAATCCGTTCTTAGCTGACCTCTACTCGGTGAAAAGAATATTCTTACCAAATTTCAAGTCTTTTGCTCTAATCGTTCCAGAGATATCGTGATGAGTGACGATATACATAGAAATCTCTTGTATATATATATATTGAGCACATATTGGGAGATTGTTTAAAATCGGAGATCTCATTTTTCATGGTTTTGCCAGGAATCTTCAATGTAAATTAAATGTAGATTGAATATGTATATCAGTTTTGTAATTATAAACTCAAAATTTCATATGCAATTTTTTTATGTAGATCTAATTATCATAGTTACTGTGTGAAAGTATGCATTTGAATATGAAGAAATCATGAAAAACTTGCTTTAATTATATAGGAAGTGAATAGGCAGGAGGGTTGGATCCTAGAAATTATGACTTGACCTTGTAAAACATGGTATTATGCTTACCATAGGCTAAAGGCAAAATTATATAAATTATCATATATGGTGTCTTTTATATAAACATGCATCACTTTGCCCTGTTAAAATTTAAAAATGTTTTTTTGTGTGTTATATGTAATATTTGCTTGTAAAATAGGACAAGAGGCAGTAGCGGTGGGCATGCGGGCTGCAATGCGGGACGTAGACTCTGTGATAACAGCTTACCGTTGCCATGGGTGGACACACCTCATGGGGGTCAGTGTCTTGGGAGTACTAGCAGAACTCACGGGTCGTAGATCAGGCTGCTCTCGTGGAAAGGGTGGTTCTATGCATTTGTATGGAAAGAACTTTTATGGAGGAAATGGTATTGTTGGTGCTCAGGTGAGGAATATTTATTGTTACTTTTATTTATTATTTGGGTATGGCAGAAGAAACATAAAAGCAGAATAAATGCAGTTGAGATGAGAGCGTTAAGAAGTATGATAGGAGTCAAACTGAGTGACAGGATAAGAAATAGTGAGATTAGGAAATCTTGTGGTCTGAAAGAAGATGTAGTGACAAAAATTGAGAAAGGTATGCTGAGATGGTTTGGCCATGTCGAGAGAATGAAAAAAGAACGATTGACGAAAAAAGTGTACAAGGCGAGTGTGAATGAAAGTGTTGGAAGGGGTACACCTAGGCGGACGTTTCGAGACCAAATCAGGGACGTCTTGAAAAAAGGCCAGGTCAAGAGTACCCTAAACCGAAGAGCATGTATGAAGGGAATAATGAAAGTGGACGAAGCGAAACAAGTATGTTAGGATCGTAGCAAGTGGAAAGAAGTTGTCTCTGCCTACCCCTACGGGAAGGAGGCGTGAATATATGTATGTATGTTTATTTATTGCCGAGGAACAGCAGACAGGCTGACAGTAAGCAGTTAATAGTAAGAATGTTTGTGAAGCCACAGGCATATAGTACTATTGATATTTAATTTTATCAAATAATTAATTCAGTTTTTTAAATGAATATTATTAAGTTAACCTGATGACCGAGTAGGACGAAATATTTATTTCGTCATAGAAATTTAGAATATAATATGGAATAATTATTTAATTTTCTTCAATTAATTTTTTCATCATTAAAAGTGTTTGATTTATAATATATATTATAAAATGTTTTGTCGAAATAAATAAAATCAATTAGTTAACAACCATTTCCTTTCATTACTTGAGGTGTGATGATGATATTACTTATAATTATGAAGAAATAACTCCTCCAGTTATCAATATAAAAAAAACTTACTCTTTTATTTTACACTATATAGACAAAACAGCTTGTTTTGTGACCTTATATATGGTCATGTCCTATGTGTTTCCCACACCGAACCAAAATATTAGTATGATCTGTAAACTGTTTCAAATCAAAATTTTTTTATTTCAATATAATATTACTATATTACTTACAGATTGCTTATTGAATGTCAAAAATATACTACTCTTACCAAAGGCTAGCTAGAGAAAAATGGGGGAAACAAACTCCCCACCAAATATTTTTTCACTCTTGTTTTATTCTGCACAAATTTCATTACAAAAGTTTAAATTAATTGGAGGAATAAATATAAGTTAACATAATGGCAATATATCATGTCTTTGGGTCGTCAATATAATCTTTAAAGGTGTATATTATACGCCCCCCCCCCCCACACACACATGTTTCTTAATAGCTTTTTTAAAAATTACTTGTTGAAAGTCTTTTAATTCTCTGTGGATTTTTCATTCATACATGTAGAAGCTATTTACCGTTTATACTATGAGAAAGAAGAAAACCCAATAATAGATTAGTAAAGAAATAAATAAATTTTAGAAATATACGCTTGTAGGTTCCTCTAGGAGCGGGTATAGCCTTTGCTCACAAGTACCGTGGTGACGGTGGCGTGTCGTTCGCCCTGTACGGTGACGGTGCCGCCAACCAGGGCCAACTATTCGAGGCCTACAACATGGCTAAGCTCTGGGATTTGCCCTGCGTATTCGTATGCGAGAATAATGGATACGGTCAGTGTTGTTTGTTAATGTGTTAGTAATATTTAGTTTACTGTTGTAATTCAAATGATCAATGGTGAAGAAATCCAGAATAATCTAATACACCCACCCATTGAGGAAATTTAGGTTTAAGTTAGTCCCTACTCTCTACGTGGCAGGGCCCCAAGCCTGCCTGGATGGCAACCACCACTGATGTATAAGTATGCCGCCATAATAACCTTATGTTGTGTTCCGGTATTAGTGACCCAGGTTCCTGTGCCCCTATGGGACAGCAGCGTGTTCGCGGTGCCCCTATTATGGGCATACTTATAAACCTGCGATGGTTGCCATCCAGACGGGCTTTTGGGGCTCTAGATCGAAGCTTGGGTTGTCTTGTCGCCTTTTTCAACAGGCTGTCCTCGGCCGCAGAGGTTAGTTTTCTAACTCCACCTCTGCACGGATATATGTTTTATTATATTTGTGGTGTTGTACATTTAGGTATGGGTACAAGTGTGGACCGATCTTCTGCGAGTACGGACTATTACTCCCGTGGCGACTATGTGCCCGGAATATGGGTAGATGGTATGGATGTAATCGCCACTCGAGAGGCCACTCGCTTCGCCATCGACCACTGCACATCTGGGAAAGGTATGTAATATTTTTACCATTTTTAATTTTGCCTTTATTTTGCGTTTTAGTCTTTAATAATGTACTTACCCAGCAAACGTTGTCCTGCCACATAAATAAAAAAAACAAAAAATTTGCCTATGTCCTTCTCCAAATTTTCCTTCTCCAAAATTAGACGTGACACGTGACAGACACTTACTTACACGTACATACTATAAGTACATTATTTCCCATTAATCTTATAAAGTGTTGCTTATGTCAGTTTGCTCTTGTGTGGCATATGTCTCCTCAAAGTCCTTATATGCAATTAATTTCAAATTATAAAGGTAATAATAATGCAATTAATAAAAGGTGATGAGACAGATTAATTGAATTATATGACTACTTAACATTTAGGCAGTTAAAAGTAGACTATTTGTCATACAAAATCGTCGTTGTATGTGCACATTTAGGTTAAGAAGCATTTTTTCTCGGCGATGTAATAATAGTTTGTAATTTGGGAAATAATTTCCCAATTTTTCTTTTATTTATTTATTTATTTATTGCAATAGCTAATAACCTGAATTGTTTTGTAAAATAATGCTATCTGTAAATACAATATCTAGACCAAATCAAACTTGAATCATCGTTTACTTTGGGATTAAATTGATACTTTTCGGTTGATTTATACTTACTTGATTTAATCACTACAGAAACTATTCAAAGGCTTTGTAGTTTCAAATATCATAGACAACTGTTTTTTTTAAATATATTGGTAAAATTTCAATGTAATATCGCAACAGGATTAATAAACGCTATACATATACTGATATATTACAGGCCCGCTCCTGATGGAGATGGAGACGTACCGGTATTCGGGACACTCGATGTCTGATCCCGGCACCTCGTACCGTACTCGCGACGAGGTCCAGGAGGTGCGCCAGACGCGGGACCCGATTACTTCATTCAAGGAGAAAATCCTCGCACACGAACTGGTCACGCCCGAGCAACTTAAGGTGTGTATGATACATTATAAATATAAATTATGCTGGAAAACCCACGCTAAATGTAACAGAAAAAACGACATGTTTGCTATAATCATTCAATATGTAATACAAATTGGTTAGGCGCTTTATCCTATCCTTTTTCCCCTGCCTACCCGCAAGTTAGATGCCGCGGCGCCTGACGGTGATTAGAAAAACTCGACGACCGCCGCACCGTCGAATCTTGGTTAATACCCTTTTTTTTTTTTTTTTGGTCTCGGGGAAAAACCTCTCTTGACGGGTTCCCCCAGCCCGGGGGGACCGAGGGATATGTGGGACTCCGGGAAAGATGTTCGGCCATCCGACTACCCACTAAAAAACCCCGCTGTTCTCCTATCGCCTACGCCCGGGCCCACGGATATATGGCCTGCCGATCTCGTGGCCCGGGCCGGCGCCGGCCCGCCCTTTGTCTTGAGGCGGGCCCCTTCTAAAGTGTTGGCGCCAGGGGGTCAGGGTTTCGTCCCCCCGGCGCTCTCCTAACAACTCTAGGAGTTGAGGGGGGCCGCGGAACAGCACGCAGCCCTCACCCTCGCGGCAATAGTGCGGGCGGCGGGTCCTCCCCCGAGGGGCCGCCCGCGGCCGCTTTTTACGGCGGCCGGAGGTCGTTACTGGCCCTCCGGCGCCGCCGGCGTAGCCTGCGTTGGCGGGAGGGGAGTGTGGTGGTCGACTCCCGCTCCCGCTCCGCCGCCTCCTTTGCGGACATGACTGCCTCGCAGAAGGAGGCGACGGCCGTCCATCCAGGATCGCCCCCGACCATGGACAGAACCAGGGCCGGGAGCGACAGGTCCACGCCGATTTGGGCGACGAGGGCGCGGCGCTCCTCGCGCCACGCAGGGCACACGGCGACAGTGTGGTTCACCGTGTCCTCCTCGTCGCCCGCGCCACAGTGGTGGCACCCTGACGTCATCTCCCGCCCTATGCGACACAGGTACCTCCCGAAGCAACCGTGCCCCGAGAGGACCTGCGTCAGGCGGAAGGTCAGGGCGCCGTGGCGCCTTTCCACCCATTCGGCCAGGACGGGCCTCACCGCTTCGATGGTGGCGAGGCCCGCGCTAGGGTGCGCGAGGCGCTCCTTCCACTCCACCATGAGTACCTCATCGCGCAGCTCCGCCCGCTTTACCTCCACCTCGCGAGGCGCGGGGCGAGAGCCACGCTCGGCCGCATCCCGGCGCCACTGGTACAATAGCGCCATCTTGGTTAATACCCGCCCCAACTACACGTATCTTTGAGTGCCGCAGTGTTTGGCTTGCGACCATATCGCTAATTCGCGGCCTCAATTTAAACATCCCGCACGAGTTTCGATATGTGTGTTCTTCTTGACTTTGTGTTATTTTGAACCGTTAATTATAAAGGCCTAAATAGACTCAAAATCGCAGAACCAGCCGTGGAAGGTAGCAGGTTGGAGAACCTCAGGTCGGTCGCCGCTCTTTCTGACTTGCTGGATATTTCCATCTCCTATATTTTCTAACGTCGTTTCTATATGTAATCCGCATCATTATTTCTTATGGTCCTTCAGCCGCACCACCACACACACACGCACACGCACACGCACGCACGCACGCACGCGCGCGCACACACACACGCACACACACACACACACACACACACACACACACACACACACACACACACACACACACACACACACACACACACACACACACACACACTAGAAATCACAGAAAACGCGCATTACAAGAAACACACGATATGACAACAAAGGCTTTATGAAGTTGAAAGCCTGTGGCAGATTGCTTTGCCTACTTTGGGACTAGTTGGTGCCATTTGAATTGCCACAATTTATTGTATTGCATTGATATGTTACATAATCACATGATCAACAACATATAAATACTGGCCGTCCCGCCCGCTTCGCTGGTCGCATAAAAAGAAAATGAACTGTTTAAATTTTTAGGGTTATGTTCTAATAAAATAAAAATCCCAGAACTCGATCGCAGCGCCACGTACCGAGTCCAATTGCGAATCTAAACCATTCTCGAATCCACTTGAACACATAAAACAAAAATCCCAGAACTCGATCGCAGCGCCACCTACCGGGTTCAATTGCGAATCTAAACTATTCTCGAATCCACTTGAACGTACACAAAAAATTTCAACATAATCGGTCCAGCCGTTTAGGAGGAGTTCAGTGACATACACACGCACATAAGAATTATATATAATATATAAAGATATAATTGGATTAAAGATAAAATATACACGGTTGCCTGGTCACTTACAGGTTATTTATTACAGGGAACATTACCGTGTAATTTATATTAGCGACTTTGTAACTTGTGAAAATGTTGTAATATATAAATTTTAATGCAATTTCAACAGGAAATCGATGCGAATGTACGCAAAGAAGTGGACGAAGCCACGAAACAGGCTAAGACGGATCCGGAGATCGGCGTGGAGGAGCTTACAGCCGACATTTACTGCAACAATCTCGAACCGTTTATCAGAGGAGTTCATCCGGAAGCACCTCTCACTCATATAGAAGTGGCTGCACGTAATTAGGGGGCTTGCGTATAAGGAAATAAGGTCTGCTTTGTAATGTGTTCTTAATTGTACCTTTTATAAAATAATTGTTTCTGCCTACAGCTCGTTCAAACTCAGCAATATCTGTCATATTCTTTGTTAGACTTCTGAGTGTGAATATTGAAATTATATATCCCACTTAACAAAACACTTAACAATCATACCCGTAACAAAAGTGCTATACTATTTACTTTGGGTCCAGATGGCGCTGTTTGAATTGTGCCAGTATATTTATGTAATTATTTATTCACATATGTTTGTACCTGATTCACTTAACAACATTTCAACATCCAAACTTTCGCATTTATATTGTTAATATAATTTGAAACTTAATTTTTTGTGCATATCTTACGTGTTTTTCTTATTCATAATTTCATTGGGATAATGAAGTGGGAAATCGTCATATTCCAATATCACCGATGTGCGAATGAAGGAACTTCTCCTCTGAAGAAAGTGGGATGTAGTTTGTTATTAAATAATCACAACATACTTGAAGATTTTATGTTTGACTTAATAAGTGAATTTCAGGTCACATATATCTATCTTATAAAATATGATTTGCGTTGTATAGAAGTAGGCTGAAATAATTAACTTATGACGTATTTACATCACATATTACTTATTAATATTATATGTATTGAATTTATTTTATTAGAGGTATATAAGAACATATTACAACATATTGAGGTTTTAAAAGTAATGTTGAAATACAGCCAATCAATTGTATGTTATAAACTTGCTATCTCTTATAATGCCAGTTGCATCTTTCGGAGCTTAAACTTTGCAGTGAGTAACTTTATCAGAATTAACTTTAATGTTATTAAATTTTTTATTTAGTAATATGTATATATGTATTTATGAACACATTTGACGTGGTAACACATGACGACCTCCGTGGAATATTGGCTAACGTACTTTGGTACGCTTACAGTTCGCTATGTATAATATTTATTTATTTACAAAAGAAAAATATATATTAGGGTGGGTCAAAAAAATTTACTTTGTACTCTGGAAAATAGGTTACTACACGCCCCTAGAAAATTCTTTCCAAATATGAGATCATAATTTTACAATATCCAATTTTTTCTTCAGTGTTAGAAAAAAAAGACATATATCTCTACCAAATGTGTGTGCATTAAAAATATCTGTTCTCGTATACTTGTAGGAAATTAAGCTTTCATATAGTTTTTTCGTAAACCTCACCGTTTAAAAGATAGGTTGAAGTTTGATTATTTTAAGACATTTTTTTTCTTATCTTATAATTTGTCAGAATACAAAGTAAAAAAAATTGTCGATTTTTTTTTACCCACCCTAATATATATGTAGTATATTAGTTATCTAGTACCCATAACACAAGTGCTATGCTACTTAGTTTGGGACTAGATGGCGCTGCGTGAATTGTCCAAATATATTTATTTATTACATACAACAATAACTAAATATGGATGTTGCCCATTGTCAGGATATATTATTATCTTGCCTATACTTTTGTCACATCAATTTGCATAATTGAAGTGACAAAAGTATAGACAATTCACATACTATAAAATAAGTTACACATAGCGAGCAATAATGAATAATATCAATAATTATGTCTTATGATGCTTAAGAAATTGACAAATCTATAATATGAGTGATGATAAATAATCATAAACTTAAAATTTTGTTTATGGTTATTTATTCAAAAATTTGTAGAACAAATTTGTCTATGATATAAGTAATACACAAAATTTTTGCTGTTTTTTAGTCAGTAAAGTGTTGGCTGCCCTTTTCGCACAGCAAAATGGCCTCTTAGTTAAATATAATTTATATTAGATAGAATTTTCCGTTAGTAAAAAATGAAATTATAATGTTTATGTATATAATATAGACTATTCAAATGTACATATATGTATAAAACTGTTTCCATTTTAATGAATATTAATTATTGTAATGTGACGTCATAATACAGTATATTCCAATATTCTGTTAACCTAAACATGTCAGTTAGCCTCTTTTGCCCTTTTCTTCTTCCCGCCCTTATCCCACATTATATATTCTTTTTTTATTGCTGTAGGACAGCAGGCAGGCTGACGGCTCGCTTAGAATTTAGCAGTTAACGTCGCCTATGGGCGTTTGCAACGCCAGTGGCATCGCGAACACGCTGCTGTCCCATAAGGGTACAGGAACTTGGGTCACTAATGTCGGAACACAAGTCACAACACAAGGTTATTATGGCGGCATACTTAAGACCAAAAGTGGTCGCCATCCAGACGGGCTTGAGGCCCTACCACGTAGCTAGGTTGGCTTGTTTTGTCGCCTTTTACGACAGGCTGACCCCGGCCGCAGAGGTTAGTATTCATTCTCCGCCCCTGCACCTATAAAAATATGTTTATAAGCGACGGTAATCATCTAATACGCCTTCGTACAGGTGTACGAAGACAGGAAGGTGTACTTTGGCTTAGTTAAAAAACAACAGATTTATAGAATATTGGGATTTGTCTATACTTTAGTTCAATATTGAAAATGTGGAGGGCAGATGTAAAGAGAACCATCGTCCATAGGCGACGATGACCACCTGGTGTACCACAGGGTGTCGGTCGTTTGCCTGTCTGCTGAACTTTAGCTATAAAAAGAGAGTATCCGTCCCAATTTTTAAATTAAGAAGACGCTGTTGTAACATGTGTTAATTTTAATGAAAACGAATGTTTAAGATTATGTTTAAATTCGCCATTTTCAATAATGAGGTTATAAAGAACAGCAATTTCCTCCTTCAAATGTAATACTAATTAATACGAAACTTAATGAGTGGACAAACGTCAAAACGTTGAGTTGAATATTATATAATTGTTTCTAATTGGATATTTTGGGCAGCAGATGGCGCTCTTTACCCCTAGTCTCCATAATTGGAAGTATCTATTTTGAAACTGCGTTTATTTTTGTATTTTAATTTTAAATGCAAATCACTGTGTAGTGAAGAAGCACAAGTGATACTGCCCGTATATTATACGAGTATCATTCTCTTCTCGTAAATTTAATTTTTGTCTATTTATAAGATTAATAAAATGGTTACCTAAATAATGGTGTTTTTTTACCTATAAATGTATTGAGACATTTCACACAACGCCATCTAGTCCCAAACTAAGTTGCATAGCACTTGTGTTATGGGTATTATAGAACTCATATATTTCTCATTTGTAAATAAATACATATAGATACATAAACACTCAGAGGCTGGACGGAAATCGAATCCGTGACCTCTGCAAGCGTACCAAGGCGTTAGCCGTTACGTCAGAAGGTTCTCAAAAACATTTTCATGGTAGTTTGTTTTACAAGTTTTTACGGCTTCTGAAGCTTTTACAAGGCTTCTACGATACTAAGTTTTATTAATGCTTAGAAGTTTACTTCTGTGACCTCCGTGGCGAAACGGATTTCACACATCATAACGCCTGCAGGGGTCTCGGGTTAGATTATCACCCCAAGTCTGAGTGTTAAGCATAATATGTATTTATGTACAGAATTAAAGTATATCAGTTGATTAGTACCTATGACAAACGCTCTATTGTTATGGGACTAATAGATGACACTGTGTGAATTGTCAAAGCATTTTTTATTTGCCTCGATACCGTTTCGTGGCATTTCCTCAGCAAGGACAACGATCAAATAGGAAATTTGACAAAATTTAGCTTTTCTAGAAGCGACCTTACCCAACTTCGAGAGAAAAACGGATGTTGACTTGCTATTAGTAAACTAACATAGTGATATATATCGCCGTTTATGCTATCTTATGTGTATTAAATGTATTATTTTTTTAAATGCACTTCTGCAATTAGTTTTAATTGAGATTATTCTTATGGAGGCTTTTATAAAGTGGCGTTAGATGGCGTTAATAAAAATATGCGGAACCAATTAGAATCCGTAATAAGGGCACGTGGAGGTAATACACCTTGTTCGATCCTTGCATAAAGGGTATTTGAAATCCCGCCACCTGATTTTTGTAATCTACCCTCACTCTCGGTGAGGTAATAATGGTAAGCGAGGGTGGGATGGAAAAACGTCTTCTTGTGTCAACGTTTGGCATGAGACAACCGCTTTTTGCACCGTGTGCGATAATTATAAATAACTGGACGGGACGGTCGACGTTCGACCTCCCTGGTTACTCTAATTGGCCGTGCCATTAAATCTGTGTGTGTTCAGTGTTGTGTATTTAGCTGGTGCCGTGCAGCAGTTCCTCAACGACCTGAACCGAACTGGGAAGGGGTGAAAACAAGGTCAGTGCGGGTTTCTTTGCCCATAGCAAGGCATCAACGTCTGTCTCTCTAGCCACCGCTCCTTCCCATTCCTTTATCATACAGTCCACTGCTCTCGAGCTGTCCCTCTTATTCCTGTACGGTGCAATCTGGGTCCGTGACCGGCATCGTACAACCTTTTTGGCCTTCGGCCGGATCGATCTTGGATCAATTCCCTTTTTATTTATTTATTTATTATTTAACTTTATTATATAACTTTATTTTATTAAAATATCTCGAATAAATAATATATATAATACGTATGCATTGTATGTATTCCTTATATATATAAATAAAAATATAAGTATTGATTGTTTATACATATTAATAAAAACATAATATATTTTCAGTTCTATAAGTGTAAAATAATAAATACCCACATCAGTTTTGACAATATTTTCAGCATACGATACTATTAATAAACTTAGGAAATAATCATGCCTCCTAAACGTGATATCCCTATATCTATTGTATACTTGAACCAGGAAAGGCAAGTTTTATTCGAAAGATTACAGGAAGTTTTCGAAATGTCAAAAGAGGCTTCTACGTCAGAGGATCAAGAATTGTTTTTATTGATTGCGTCAGAAATAGATGAGTTACGTCTTAAATTCGAGAAAATAATTTATAAAATATTTGAAATAGAATTAGAATCAAATCCCGAGAGCGCCGTTCGCTCCCATGAATTAAAAAGTTTTGATACTATGTATTATCGAATAAAACTAGTCTATAACAAATTAAAGCCAAGTGAACCGGGTGTAAAAAATGAGACTCTGTCAATTAATAGTGAATCTCGTTCCCGTTTACCTAAGTTGGAGTTGTTTACCTTTGACGGTGACATAGAACATTTTGTAACATTCTATGAAACCTTTTGTTCTCTAGTGCATGATCAACCTCACATTCCCAAGATTGACAAGTTTCACTACTTACTTTCTTGTACAAGAGGAAGTGCATTAAATATAGTTAAAAGCCTACCAATAACATCTTCAAACTATGAAATTGTTTGGAAAAACCTTTTAGACAAGTATCATGACAAACGCTTGTTAGTTGTTAGATATTTAGATAAAATGCTCAATTTCAACCCGTTAAACAAGGAATCTTCAGCTCATCTAAATTTATTTATCGAATCCTTTGAACATTCATATAAGGCCATTCAGGCACTAAAAATTCCTAATTTAAGCAGTTACATAATGTGCCATATAGCACTACGGGCCTTGGATCCGCAATCTCGAAAATTATTTGAACAGGGTCTCGACCAGACCTCTATGCCTTCCTTTGAGGATCTAATGTCTTTTGTACACAACCACATTAAAGTATTAGATCATTCGATATCTTACACAAACAACTTTAATTCGAAATATCAGTTAAATCAATCTCAAGGAAACAATAATATAAATAAAATTAAATTTAATAAACGCGTTTCGAACACCACTTCTTCGCATAAAAATATAAATACGCTTTGTTTACATTGCGGTGAATATGATCACTTAATTTATCGTTGCGACAAGTTTAAAGATTTATCAAATAGGGAACGGATCAGCCGTGCTGCCGCTCTTTCTTTATGTTACAATTGTTTAAAGCCTAATCATAATGTAAACAAATGCACTAGTCGTTTTAGATGTTTGGTGTGTAAAAAACAGCATCATTTGTTATTGCATACTGATAACAGCGAGTCTACTGATAATATAAAACCGACACGCAGTTGCACGCTTTCGTCACCGATTGCGTCATCATCGCCCGCTGTCTTAAGTTCGTGTGCTAATGCTCAGAGCTATAGCAGCGTAGTTATATTGGGGACCGCGCTCGTTAATGTTTTTGATGCAAATAATGAATTGCAATTGTGTCGTGTTTTGATTGATTCTGGCGCTCAGTCTAACTTTATTTCGTTGTCTTGTTTACAGCGTCTCGGCTTATCTCAACGTAAATGTTCCTTTAGTATTTACGGATTAGCTGGAGAAAATATTAAAAATTATGGCATGACGTCATGCACAATACAACCTCGCGATAATCGTGAGTCATCTTTTTATAGTGATTTCGTTGTTCTACGTAAATTAACTTCCGATTTGCCTACTATTCAAATACCGGAGCAAGTTGTTATGCAATATAAAAATTTGAATTTAGCAGATCCTTTCTTTCACATTAAATCCCCGATCGATATGATATTGGGTAGTGATGTTTTTCCTCATATTTATGATGGAAGGAAATTTATTTTTAGCCGCGACATTCCTATTGCGCTAGGAAGTATTTTCGGTTTTGTTATCACTGGAAACTTGACCGTGTCTCACTCCAGTGATAAAGTGGATTGCCACGCAGTTGCGTCCACATCCTTAGTGTCGTACACTACTCAGGATAATCTTATTAATGAAACTCTCAAACGATTTTTTGAGTTGGAATCTTCGCCGTGCGATATTCCTTTAAGTCCAGATAACGAACTGGCAGAAAATATATTTATTAAAAGACATTATCGTGACCCCACTGGCCGATATGTCGCACCTCTCCTTTTAAATCCCAGTCATGAACCGCTTGGCGATTCTTATGAAGTAGCTTACAAGCGTCTCATGCAAGTTGAGCGACGTCTCGCTCGGTCTCCAGAATTAAGGTCTTCTTATGTTGATTTCATGAAGGAGTATGAATCCCTAGGGCATATGGTACCTTACTATGGTACTGAACCCTCAAAATATTTTATCCCACACCACTGTGTGCTTCGTCCAACATCGACCACAACGCCCTTGCGTGTAGTGTTTGACGGCTCCGCGAAGACTAGCACTGGAACGTCACTTAATGATGTGCTCCTGACGGGTCGCAAGTTACATCAGGACATCATAAAAATCATTACACAATTTAGACTTTATGACGTCTGTTTCACTGCTGACGTGTCCAAGATGTATCGAGCCGTGCTCATTGACCCCTCAGAGCGAAAGTACCAACATATACTTTGGCGGGAATCTCCTGACCAGCCTGTGCGTACTTACGAACTTAAAACGAATACCTACGGACTTCGTAGCGCTCCCTTCATCGCTGTTCGCACCTTGCATCAGCTCGCCGCAGACTCTCCGCCTTCTGAAGCATCTCGTGTACTTACACAAGGCTTTTATGTCGATGACTTGTTGTGGTCATGCCGTTCAGTTTCTGAAGCTTGTTCCCTTCAGGATGAGCTAATATCACTTCTGAAAAGCGCAGGTTGTGATTTGCGCAAGTGGGCTAGCAATAAACCTGAGCTGCTTTCTAGGATATCTGAAGACCAAATTACTAGTATAAATTTTCAAGATGATGCGTCATCATCTTTGAAGGTTTTAGGCCTGACTTGGCTACCTTCATCCGATTCTCTTTCTTTTAATTACAACATAATAGATACAAAATATACAAAGCGATCTGTGTTAAAATTACTTGCAAGTATATTCGACCCCATAGGTCTTATATCACCATGCACTTTTGTTGCCAAGTGTATCATGCAGGATTTGTGGAAGCTAAGTCTAGGTTGGGACGATCCAATCCCGACTGAATTATCCAATAAATGGATGAAGTTTTTCACCAAATTACCTTGTTTATCTGACCTTCGCATAGATCGACATCTTCTTATTTCTAATTTCGTTGACGTTCAACTAATTGGGTTTTGCGACGCATCCTCTCTAGGATATGCAGCTTGCTTGTATTTCAGAAGTGTCGATACACAGGGTCAAGTTAAGGTTAGGTTACTAATGAGTAAGTCCAGAGTGGCTCCAATAAAACCTTTGCTTTCTATACCTAGGTTGGAGCTGCAAGCAGCCGTGCTGCTTTCGAAGCTTGTTAGTTTTGTCGTACAAAACTGCAAGGACTTTAATTTTTCTATAGTCGCTCTTAGTGACTCAACTATAGTTTTATCCTGGCTTCAAACACAGCCTTACAAATTAAAAACGTTCGTTGCTAACCGTGTTAGTGAAATAATTGAATCCGTGTCACCCAACTGTTGGCACCATCTAAGAAGCGAAAATAATATCGCAGATATATGCTCTCGTGGTCTTCTCCCTGATCAATTAGTAGATCAATCCAGAGAGTGGATCCATGGTCCCGTGTGGCTATCAGATAACTCTGAAAAGTGGCCTATTAGTACATTTATTATTACGGATAAAACCGAAGTCCCTGAGATGAAAACTTTAGTTGACGCCTTTTGCTTTAACTCATCTAACGAACAAATAATAATTAATGATTTAGAATTAACATTTAATAAATTTTCTTCATTTAATAAACTCACTCGCGTTATGGCCTGGTGCGTGCGGTTTAAAAATAATATAAAATTAAAAACTGGTGAACGCCTTTTCGGACCCTTAACCACCAGTGAACTGGCACAGGCTCGTGACATTATTATTCGTTCAATTCAAATGAATCATTTTAACTTAGAAATTAAAACTCTAATTAAAACAGGCAACGTATCTTCACTGCGTAAGTTGCGTCCCTTTATCGATTCTAATAATTTCCTCAGGGTGGGGGGCAGACTTTTACATTCTGACCTTCCATATAATACGAAACACCCAGTTTTACTTCCGAAGAAATGTCATGCCACTAACATGATAATCGAATATTATCATAAATTATATTTACATGTAGGGCCACGTACGTTACATGGCATTTTATGTAAACAATTTTGGATAAATAATGCTCGAAACGTTATTCGATCAGTTTTATCAAGGTGTCCTAATTGTTTTAGGTTCAACCCCAGAGGTTCTCAACCTTTGGTGGGTCCCTTGCCTGCCGCACGTCTAAAACCTGAAAAGGTTTTCAGCCACGTTGGCTGTGATATAGGCGGTCCGTTTCTTATTAAGGAAAGTTTAAGGCGTAATGCAAAGGTGCACATGGCCTATTTATGTCTCTCTGTTTGTTTCTCAACAAAGGCTGTGCACCTGGAGCTTCTCTCCGATCTGTCTTGTGATTGTTTTTTAGCCACATTTGATCGGTTCGTGGCCCGTCGTGGTCTTTGTGAGTTTATATATTCTGACCGCGGAACTAACTTCATCGCAGCAGGTAAACATATAAAGGAAATTACAACCTTTTTTAAACTTAAATCTAATAAAGATGCAATCTTGGATGGACTCTCCACTCGCAATATAACTTGGCGCTTCCTTCCTGCTAATGCAGCATCCATGGGTGGAATTTGGGAGGCTGGTATCAAGTCAGCAAAACATATTCTTTACCGTACTATTGGAGATAGATCCCTAACTTTTGAAGAGCTGACTACAGTCTTTTGTAAAATCGAGGCAATAATGAATTCTCGGCCGTTATGTGCTATTTCTAATTATCCTGATGAATTCGATGTTTTGACCGCGGGTAATTTTTTGGTGAGTCAGAATCTACTGGCTGTACCAGAACATGACGTGACTGATGTGCCTTTAAATAGATTGTCACGTTGGCAATTGTTACAGAAGGTAACGCAGAGTTTTTGGAAACACTGGTCAGACGACTATGTTCATACTTTACAACAGAGAGCAAAATGGTGTTCTACTGCTTCAAATGTAAAAGTGGGTGATCTTGTCGTATTAAAATCTAATTTAACAAGGCCTTTACAATGGCCCTTAGGAAGAATAGAGGAGATTCATCCAGGCATTGATAATATAGTTCGTGTTGTAACTGTGCGAACTAAATCTGGTCTCTTTAAAAGACCTGTGAATAAAATTTGTCCTTTGCCCTACATTAATTAATTTCATTATACACTTATTTGTTTATTTTATTGGTTGTAGAGTATTAGGATTAATTTATGTATTACACTCTTATTTATTTATTTATTTATCTCAACGTCTCCCTCCCATTCTCACCTATTTCCTGGAAATCATCATAATGATTTCGGTGGGGGGCATGTTCGATCCTTGCATAAAGGGTATTTGAAATCCCGCCACCTGATTTTTGTAATCTACCCTCACTCTCGGTGAGGTAATAATGGTAAGCGAGGGTGGGATGGAAAAACGTCTTCTTGTGTCAACGTTTGGCATGAGACAACCGCTTTTTGCACCGTGTGCGATAATTATAAATAACTGGACGGGACGGTCGACGTTCGACCTCCCTGGTTACTCTAATTGGCCGTGCCATTAAATCTGTGTGTGTTCAGTGTTGTGTATTTAGCTGGTGCCGTGCAGCAGTTCCTCAACGACCTGAACCGAACTGGGAAGGGGTGAAAACAAGGTCAGTGCGGGTTTCTTTGCCCATAGCAAGGCATCAACGTCTGTCTCTCTAGCCACCGCTCCTTCCCATTCCTTTATCATACAGTCCACTGCTCTCG
This sequence comes from Malacosoma neustria, assembly GCA_963693495.1. NCBI lineage: Eukaryota > Metazoa > Arthropoda > Insecta > Lepidoptera > Lasiocampidae > Malacosoma > Malacosoma neustria. The sequence continues at coordinate 8,940,478 of OY856391.1, read as the reverse complement.
AGCTGTCCCTCTTATTCCTGTACGGTGCAATCTGGGTCCGTGACCGGCATCATACACACCTTATTAAAACATAAATAAACCTTTGCATAAAGTTTGTGTCTATTGTTAAAATCAATTTTTTAATTAAACCAATTTTCCTTAAATTTCTGTTTTTTTCTTCAAAAAAGTCCTTTAGGTCCGTAAGGTCCTTTCCAGTACACAAACTTAAACTTAAGGATATGACCCTACGCTGTTTTAAAGTTCACGAAACAATCTAGAGGTTTCAATTTAAATCTGTATAGAAAGTTTGCATACTGGGTTAAAATATTTATTTCAAAGTCGTCTATTACTTTGATGCAGTTTATGAGTCCGTCAGTGTATATATACAGTACTTGGACTTGGATGTGAGGTCAAATTCGTCTCTTACTCCATGATTTTTTGCGTTTGACGTTGCTATAGACAACTCATATTTCATCCCCAGTGATGATGCGCTTCAAAAATGGATACTTTCTTGACGTTTGAGAAGCAAATCACAGACGTTAACGCGATGTCGCAGCTTTCTCTCCGTGAGAATATGAAGAACCCATATGTCGAGCTTTAATGTTAAATCCTAGCCATTAACTGATGAATTCGATAAATTTAACCTCTCAGCGATCTCACGAGTTATTCGCTAGTTTGCATCAACGATAATGCCTTTATCAGCTTCAGTTGGCCTTAAAAAATGTGGAGCATTATCAACAGTAAAATAGCCAGATCGAAATTTTGAAAACCAATTTTGTCACTGGCGTGCTGTCAATATCTACAACTTGTCCATACACATCGGTTAATTTTTTTCTTGCTTGAACAGCATTTTTTCCTTTTCGGTAGTAAAAAAGTAAAACATCTTGAAAATGCTGCTTTTCACCCTTCATATTTGAAAGGATAACAACGAAAAACTACTGCGTGGAATCAAATTTTTCAAAGGCAAGCCTTGCTATATCACTTGTTGAAACGAAGATCAGGCGGCTCAAGTGTGATGTTGGGTGTGAGAGAAAACAATTAAGCCCTCTGTCGGTGAAAACGAAACTACTTTCCGAACATCCTTGTTAATACAAGGTTTAAATAAACATTGGTTTTAATAAACCATAGTTTTTGAACGCCACGAATAATCTTATAAAATAAAACAATATTTCAAAAACACAATTTATTTATATTCTATACACGATTAATAACAAAAAGTCTTACCTAATAGTATAAAAAGCAAATTTCACTAGTTTTGAGCATAATGTATTCTTGTCATGCCTATATCTAATAAAATGCTAAATATATTTTAAATATAACAGCCGGTAAATAGAGGCAAATATATTTTATTTAATAATTTACTATATGTATGTAATATAAAGTAATAATTTACTATATCTGTATATAAAAATCGGACTACTATGTAAAAAGTTATGCGTGGTCATACAAAAAAAAAAAAGAAAATATATACGCGTCGAAATTGAGAACCTCCTCCGTTATTTCCATCGATTAAAGAATACTACCCACCAATTCTAAAATGTCAAAAAATTTATGATGGAATAAATAAAATAGATAATACTTTATTGTAGTGCATCACAATGAAACATTTTAGTATAATAACATTACATACAAAGGGCGGGTTTATCACTATAATATTTATAATTAGCAATCTCTTTTATGCAACCCATAGCCATGAGATATAGAAGTAACTAAATTTTGTTACTTTGTATAGGTATACATTTCTACGATATGTTAAAATATATATAAATTGCTCTATTTTCGAATGGTACGTGTTCCCACGTAACAAATTCGTTGGTTGTTTTTTTTTATGTACAGATTATTTACACTATGATTAAGCACGTTGATGTGTGAAATGAAATTGAAACAGTGTAGTAGCGAGTTGAAGGATCACTAGACATACTGGGAAATGTTTATTATTGCAAAAATGTTACATACATATGCAACATTTATACGGGAAACAAGTCGGGAAAACTATAAATCGTCGTGTTCAACCAATTATCGTTATTGGGCGTTGGGCTTAATCAAGTTTGACAAATCCCGACCCCCTTGCTATTTTTTTATTCAGTTCCGGTACGTGATTGGTTTTGGGCTGGAGGAAGGGGGATTTGACGAGATATCGTTTCCACTCCGTTTGCCCTTGTGCCCATTGGTCCTGTGACTGTGCCACACACGACCGGCCGATTGCCATTACAGCTTGCGTTTAAATTGGTCACTTTGGTACTCTTACAGTATGATGAAAATTGATGAAATTATTAATACATGATAGATGGTCATGGCTTTAGTTATAGAAAGAGACTTGGCTGGTATTGTTAATAGAAAAGAAAGTTAAGGATCTATTTTAAATTACTAAAACTAAAAGGTAGGTAAAGGTATATAACTAGAGGAATGTGGAGGTTGAGATACGTTAGGAATGTTTGAACAGGTATTCTAAATTGTAAGGTATAAAAGCACTATTTTACAGTTTCAATTTTATTAATTTTATAATATTTTTTTATAAGAAATACTGGAAAAAATGAGCCACTTAAAGGGATCTATAAGAATGCTAAGGGTTTAGATTGAAACTTAAGTATATTCTAAATATTTAGGTAATTAACGCCTACATTTCTGTCATTTAAGAGCTTACTAAGGCGCAATGCAGGGAACCTTGAGTGGGTTTTATCAGCACATCATGGAAAATTAGATCATAACTCACACGACGCATAAAAACAAAAAAAAACTGCCCGTATTTTGTCACGTAGTTCCGAAGTAAATTCTTAGTGTAGCATGCCATGGAGTATTAGGTAGTAGGCGAGGCGTTTATGTCTGCTGTCGTCAGCGATAACAGTATTTATTAGTTGTGTTGTCGTACGGGTCTCACTGAATTTGAGAGTCCCTCCGTAAACTATCATCGCTTTCTTCAACGAATCCGCATTGCAATTCATATAGTTTCGCATAAACTCCTTTCAAATTAATCAGTTCTTTGTGAGTGCCGGTTTCTGCGACAACACCCTTGTCGATGACGCATATCATGTCTGCATTTTGAATGGTTGCAAGGCGGTGAGCTATTATCAGGCACGTACGCCCTTCGCTTGCACGATCTAGTGCTTCTTGAACTACCTGCAGAAGTAATTTGTCAATTAGAATGATATATAAATAATTTGCTTGTAAGAAAACTTCAAAAACTTTCTTATCCTAAGTAGTATTAAATAATGCAAAAGATAAAAAAGGTACGAACATTACAAATGCCAAATATTAATATTTTATAACATCATCAAAGACAGGATCTTCATATCTAAGATTAACATCCTACAAGCAGTTGTAGGATGTTAATCAGTGCAGACAGTTAGCAGTCAGTTAATAAGTGCAGACTTAGATCTTCCTTAAGGGAAGTTTACAATATGCCAACCAAAATTATCTCAGACGATTTAGCGGATTATTAAATATATTTATTTTTCATAACTGGCAATACGTTAAATTATATACACACGCTAGGTTGGAAAGCGAACCCCTTAAGCTTTGGGTTGCTTCCACTAAACCACCTTACTTAGACATCAGTTAAAATCCCTGCCATTTCATTGTAAACATATTTTAAACTTACCTTTTCACTGTGTGTATCAAGTGCGGAAGTAGCTTCGTCCAGCAGCAGCACCCTGGGATTTCGAACCAAAGCACGCGCTATAGCAATGCGCTGCTTCTGGCCTCCAGACAGTTGAGATGCGCGTGCGCCGATTCGTGTGTCGTAGCCCTGTTTGATTGAATTTATTTTAATTGATTATCATGATTGTAATAAGTTTCATATTGTTTATAATTTTAGTTATACCAAATATGATAGGGAAAGGATTAAATCAAGTTCCTGTTTGTGTCGAAATTTTAATTTGCAATGTTAGTTTCGAAATAAACAGGAAATGTGTGTTACGAGGATGAATATGCGGAGTGACGAAAAAGGACTGCGTTAGAAACTTTCGCATTCGCGGCAGCCTTCAAATCCGTGACATTGCAGATAATTTGCAGGAGTGTCGCCTTCGTTGGTTTGGCCACGTTTTGCGGCAACCGGCTTCTGACGTGGGGAACGTATACTTATTGGCTTGACGACGGAAAAGGCTATATGTGTGCCAATGAACTCACTACCAGAGAGAGAGGATCCAGGATACCAAAGTGGAAGTTCGGGTTGCCATAAGGCTTAAACGGTAGGATGACAGTGAAGTTTTATTTCGATGGTACAAATAGATAAAATTTCTGAGGGGACAATATAATAGCCTTAACAAACAAACCTCTGGCAAAGCACTAATAAACGTATGAACATTAGCAGCCTTCGCTGCGGAGACGATTTCTTCAATAGGGACAGTCCTGGTATTGTCTCCATAAGCTATATTTTCGAGAATACTCCGATCGAAGAGGACAGGCTCTTGCGATACGATGCCGAGGTTCTTTCGCAGTGTGGAAATGCGCATATCTGATTGAATGCAATAGTCGTCCAGATACTGAAAAATTATATAAATTATATCTACCTCGATATTTTATACGAGACGTAGAAAAAAGCCCTTGCAATGTACACATCTCTTTTAATATGGTACATAACGAGTGTGGTAATAATTTTTGTAATGAAATCAGGAAGCTATAACTTTACTTCTTTATAATTTTTATTTATTCCTATTGGTAAAACGCAGCCAGTGCAGCCAGATCATGGGCAAAATGACTCTTTACTCTAGCACCGCGCGTGCGTTGCAAACAACGTAAGCGACTATGCAGGTGTGTCGAGAAGCCGAAAAACTCGCTAACGCGAAAAACTATTCACAATCTAGTTGTTATTTATTTCCCCCCATTTGAAATTATACACAACTTGGTCACAGGAAAGGGACAAAAACTGGACTAAGTAAATGGGGAGACCAAATGCTTCAGCCGAACAATTATGTCCGAAGTAAGTTTATGGTTACATATCACGCTTGATGGAAAGAAAAAAGTTTTTCAAAATTTATTAACCATATTTGGTCCTTATATTTTATAAGAACTCTCAAGTCTCATAGTAACAAAATTTTAATATTCCAAGTCTCAAAGAGATGCAACAATTTAATAATACAATAACTTACCACAGTCCCATCATCTGGGTCATAAAGACGTTGCAGAAGCTGGATCAAAGTGGACTTTCCACACCCGCTGGGACCCACTAAAGCGACGCGCTTTCCACTGGGTATAGCCAGTGACAATCCTCGCAACACTTCCACCTCTTTACGCGTTGGATATCGGAAGTTTATGTTCTTGTACTGGATTTTGCCTTGGGCTACCTGGTGGAAGAAAAATATCAATAAAACATTAGCTTCATGGTTTAGGTTACGTACTGCTTCCTAGACGCCTCCGTTTTTAAGTGAGTGAATGCAGCATGGATTGCTATCCATCTAACCTGGGCCGTTCTATCCGATCTATCCGTGCAGAGGCGGAGAAAGAATAATAACCTCTGTGGCCGGGGTCGGCCTGTCGTAAAAGGCGACAAAACAACCCACTCGAGCTACTTGGTAGGGCCCCAAGCCCGTCTGGATTGCGACCACCTTTGGTATTAATTATGCCTCCATAATAACCTTGTGTTCCGGCATTAGTGACCCAAGTTCCTGTACCCTTATGTGACAGTAGCGTGTTCGCGCTGTCACTGCCGTTGCAAACACCCATAGGCGACAATAACTGCTAAATTCTAAGCGGGCCGTCAGCCTTTCTGCTGTCCTACAGCAATATAAAAAAAAAAGAATTAACTACTTCCACAATGAGTGCATGCTTTTCTTACCGAAGTGGGTAGGGCTCGAGAACTCTCGACAGCTGATGTCAAGTTCTTCGGAAGAATGAAAAAAAAGTATAGAAAAGCAACTCTTCAATATTCATACTTACATAGTCTTCAGATACGGCCGGTGCAGGTGTGCTACGGACAAGCGGCTTTCTGCCCAATAATGTCATCACCCTGCCCGCTGCACTGACTGCGGCACTGAAGTTGGGCGCAAAAGCCAGAGCCTGGCCCATCATCCACGCTCCAAATACTAAAGCTTCCGATACTCTAACCAAAAAAAATTTAAATGCAAATTTATTAAGAATACTGACCCATGCGGCTAGAGTAAACATGTAGTAAAAGGCGGCAAAACAATCCTAGACAGGAGAGCTCCAAGCCCGTCTGGATGTCATCCATCTTTTCATCATAATTTGGTTTTTAAATATGCTGCCGACCGAGCTGACCTAGGTTCCAGTTCTCCTACGTGTACGGCAGGGTGTTAGCGGTGCTCCTGGCATTGTAAACACCCATATGGAAGGGTAACTACATACTATTAAATGGGCTGTCAGCCTGTTTACTGTTCTAGAGCAATAAAAAAATATAGAAGAATAAGAAGAACAAGATTGCTGCAAAACAAGCGCCGTATCATCATCTTCCGACTATAAAAAGCCAGCGACGTCAGGATTCATAATTGAAAGTTCGGAATACAAATAAGATACAATATCAAAAATTAATTCCGCTAAACACTCAGCTTTTTGGAAGCAAGCTTAGCTTTGCCCCTGTTGTCCCCTAAACTGCACATCATTCGTGTTGTCGACACCAAGGATCCCAATACTGCTTGAGATGAAAAGAGAGGTTCCTTGAAATTGTCACGCAGTTGCGAACGGGGTTTTCTTGGCAGAGAATACGCAGACTTGCGTCTTCGAGGGGTTGAACTGGACAAGATTTTGACACAAGTCTGACCCGACTTTCTTCCAAAACCAAAAATCACTTTCTAGAGTTCTAAGACAGAATGTAGGCTTTATTTTTGTGAAGACTCACACGGTCTCTGTCAAGTATACCAAAGACGAGAGAAAATAGTAAGTTGCCGCTTCGATATCCCCGAATTTAAGATGGAGATGACAATCGCTGGAATGACGATGGATATAACAATAACCATAACATCCCACTGCTGGGTTCTGGTCTACCTCTAGAAAGAACGGAGAGTATACCCACCACGTTTGTTTATTAGCGGATTACACAAGAAAGGGATCTGGGTAAGCAAGATTCTTCACAAGGTTTCTTCAGCTATGAAACTACCTAAGTACCGTGATCTCTAGAATCTCTAGAATGTGATACACCCATAAGCGTATAATGTTTATGTACCCTGGAAGCTTACTACTATGTAGGTAGGATTTATGTATCTTGGTGATATAATAATTCTTGTATTAAATGCATTTGTATACTATACTTACTTTATTACATCTTTATAAGGCACTTCTTTGTTAGCAACGAGCACGCCACCGTACCAAAGCGACAAAGCGTACCCAGCCACGGGAGCAGTTTGACCAAAGGAGAATACAACACCTCTGTACCGTATGTTCTTATTTGCTGACGCTTTCGCTTTCACTCCAGCTTGCTCGTATCTTGCAAGAACACCTTCTTCACCACCTGAGTGAAATGATGACATTTTAAAATATCTACTATAATGGAGTGACTTAATGGCATGTAACTGATTACTTTTGTTCAATCAGTATATCATTATGTTTTTAGACAACGTCAAGACTCAAGACAGCATCAAAACTTTTCAGTTAAAATAAAATGAAACGCCCAATCTATTAGCTAGAATTAACCATTCTGTATGCGCCGGGCATTGAGCATGCACCGGTCTTCTCCTTTCCACTCCTACACCCGCTTCCGCTACCCGCTCCCGCACCGCTACTACGCCCTCGCTTGCTATATTATCCATCCCTTACCAACACACCCGCTATGAAAGGGAAGGATACCATGCTGCTGGCGAGGAGTGCGGCCGAGCTCTCGCGGCGATCGGCCCCCCGCGCCACAATCCACTTCGAACAGCGCGTAGAGGCAACCGCTGCCCCCGGCCTTGACCAAATAAAAAAAGGGGAGCAAGATCCCGTAGTGCCCGCTTCCGATACGAACCAGTGCACGGGATCCCAGTGGCGGGTGAGTACTCCTATAATTTCCCGCTCAACCACATTCCATATAATTCAAATCATCTTAACATTGTGGTCCTACTTATTTCTGCTTGAATTCCTACCCTATCCACTATCCACTGATATATTGGATTGACATCAGTGCCGAAGATCTAAATTTTCTAGGAGCTAACTAGATTTAACTAAACAAGAAAGCTTTATAAAACACCGCGTGGACAATTGTTTCCAATTGATGACCTCTGTGGCGTAACGGATAACGCACTTTGGTACGCTTGTGGAGGTCACGGGTTCGATTCCCGTCTCGCGTCTGATATGTATTTATTTACAAAAAAAGTATATAAGTAGTATATCAGTTGTCTAGTACCCATAACACAAGTGCTATGCTACTTAGTTTGGGACTAGATGGCGCTGTGTGAATTGTCACAACATTTTATTTATTTTATTTATTTATCATTTATTGTACAAAAAAATTACAGATTACATAATATATTTTAAAATAGTACATTGTACAAGTGGCGGCCTTATCGCTTGAAGCGATCTCTTCCAGGCAACCTTTGGATGGACAGGAGTGATCAATAAAACAAATAAAAATGTAATGTGTGGGAAGGTTTGCAAATATCTATAGGTACATGTAGATAGTATAAAGAAGTATACATAAATACACAATTCTATACATAAATAAATAGGAAAAAAAAAGTGAAACAGAATGGGAGTAAAGTAAGAAATTAAATACATGATTTTAAAAAGTGTTCATGCAGAAGCTTCTTGAAGGAGTAAATGGACTGAGCTTCTCGAATATTAGCAGGTAGCGAGTTCCAGAGTTTCACAGCAGTAATGGTAAATGATTTTCCATAAAATGTGGAGTTATTTGAGGGCACTGTTAATAGCAAGTTCCCTGCAGGTCTCAATTTATTTATTTAATTCAAAATAGTCCTGAAAAATCGTTAAGACTACCGATAACTGAAAATTTATTAGGATGAGGTTTTATGGGCAGTTTAAAAATTGCTTGGCCTTAGATAAATGTTTAGGCTCTCAAATGAAATTAAGACACGGTACTCACAAAAAGCAGTAATGGTCTTGATATTAGTAATTGCTTCTGTTGCAATAGTAGTCGCACGGTCGGAAGCTTCCCGAACATTGCTGACACCTTCACTCATTACTCGTGATTCTAGAACAACTGCACCAATGACCAAAGGCACTGATACTAGTGACACCAGCGTCATCTGCCACGTGTAGTACATGGAAACAGTAATTCCAATCACAATTGTCGCTGACGCTTGCATTAAAGCACCGATGCGGGTACCTGTAGCCTGAAAATATAAAAGTTCTTTTGAATGACTTTCCTCCTGTAGCCACCGTATAATAGATATAGGAAACATAGAAAAATGGATTAGCTCTGACAAGAACTGTTTGGTTACATCAATGCCGCCACGTCGCGCGAATGTACTATCCACGCCTTGAAGCATCACGCTCAACTGCATTACATTTCTCGGAAGAGGCTTCAGGCGACGACAATAATATCAGCAAGGACCTCTCGGCGGTAGATAACAAACACTAGCGCTGCAATTGACGGCGCGACCACATAAACAGGGCGATGTTATAGCGCGCTGTGTATCACGCGTCATGTAATAGCGCGAGCATGCCGCGAACCCGTGTATTTACATCACCTGCGGAAGCAGGCGGCTGCGCGGGACGAGGCCTCAAGCAATTTCTTGGAACTAGTCTCGTGTACCAATACAAACATTCTCGAAGCTTCCGATTGGTCGACGAGCCAGCCAAACCGTCAAGCATTTCTTGGAACTAGCCTCGGGTACCAATACAAACATTTTGAACGCTCCTGATTGGTCGGCGAACTCTAGCCAAACCATATAAAAAGAGCACGACTTTTAAAATAAACATTCAGTATTCAGTAACAAACTGCTGGTGTTTCAATTATAACCCAAATGGTCACCCACGCACGGAATTACTGACCCCGTGTCACCAAACTCCGTATAACAGTAAGAGTTATATGTATATCTGTCTGTAGCCAAATAAATTGGCCTATTTTGGAGTAGATTCTTTAATGAATAGATCCGAGGATCTGAATATATCACTGTTTATTCATTTTTGTGTGATGTAGCAGTTATAGAACAGATTGAATCCTCTATTTTCTAACATAAACTTAGTTCGTCTAGGGTGGTTCTTAGCTATGTTTAATGAATAATAAATCATATAATAGATTGTTAATTTGGAGAAACTTATTAATTTAATCGTCATATCGAATTTATCATACCTTTACATGAAAAATATACGATTTATTAAATAACAATTGGTATTTAGTGTTAGGAGCATTATATTAGATAAACGTAATTAATACACACAATTGATCTGTACAATTATTATGAGACTGAAGCTTACAAATGAATTAATTATAAAAAAACAGATATTTGAAAAAGGAAATGACAGAAATCTTTTGAAGCGAAGCTTTTATACGGACGTTCGGGCCGCTCGCATATAGGCACTCGCCGCGTGGTCAGTCTATCCGTGCTAAGCGTCAGATTTTACCGTTACACAAAATCGTCAGAATTAGTACATAAAAAAATAACAGTGCCGTCTAGGGACGACCGAAGGAAGTGAAGTTTTATAGTATAAAGTGTAGGAAATAAGTACTAAAAATAAATAAAAAAAGACGTGACGGGAAACGAAATTAAAACTTGAGAAAATAAAAATAAATACATTAAAAATTAAATACGAGATTTCCACCTATATATTGACTCATCACAATATCTCTGGAACCATAAGGAGTAGAGATTTGAAATTTGGTAGGAATATTCCTTCCGCCGAGTAGAGGTCAGCTAAGAACAGATTTTACGAAATTCCACCTAGAATGGGTGTTGCGCGGGAGGGGGGGATATAAGAGATTTCCACCTATCTCTGGCACCATAAGGCATAGAGACTTGAAATTTAGTAGAAATATTCCTTTCGCCGAGTAGTTTCACTCAAATCAAGCTAACTTTTTTTGTCAGTGTATTAAAACAAAATAAATTTATTCCCACTTTTATATTAACTTTTTTCTGTTATTCGACTAGCGAAGCGGGCGGGAACGGCTAGTTGTTTAATATATCGTCATGGTACATGCAATAGGTCGTATGTCAAAAAAATTCCATTTTTACTTTTTTGCATGTAGGTATTAAAAACATGCTTCCGTAACGTTTACAAAAACTCCTATGTCTATCTACCTTATAATTATATACCCAATTTTAGTATAAAATTAATTAACACAAATTTTATATAGCTAATATAACAAAAAATAAACAGTTTTTAGTCCTTCCTGTGAAGTGTTACCTGGCTGACATTCGACCTATTGCATGTACCGCGACGATATGGCTTACGTTTTATATAATATTAAAATATACGTATCTCTTCAACCATGATCGTGAACTATCAATGACATCAAATAGAACAATAACGTATTCTACATCAATATATTACCATTCAAACCCTTGGTGATGGTTCATTTATTAATCAAATCAGTTATAAGCGTCAGTTCACTTACACCTTGCACAGCGGCTGCATCCGCTGCAAGCCTTGCACTGAGGGCACCAACACCATTCTTCGGATCATCAAACCAACCGATTTCTTGAGCTAACATCGTTTGAAATGCTGCCACTCTATAAAACATTATCACATTAAATTTAATATACTTAGGGTATAAAAGGCCCCACTAAGACGTACGGGTTAAGTCAACTTCACATCCCAACTGATTCACAATGCTAAATAACTAAAGAGGTTCTACGCAATCTTTTTCTCCAGCTACCAGTCGTTGTCGTAAAAGTTTGATATTTAAGTTCCAATTCCATATAATATATGAGTCTACCGCCACTTAAGCTCGGTAGATCAAACCACGTCGGTAACATACATTTTCTGAAGGAGCAAGAAATGTATGTCACCTTAAATGATTTCGCATTCGAAAGTCATAAAGTAAACACACCTGAGTCGTGAGGTAAGCCTCACTCCAGTTAAATTGAATATAAAAATTTGGAAAAAAATTCCAATTCCAGTCATTAAGCCGACGATTAAGAAGAGAAATGCAATCTGGTTGGTCTTGCTTTGCACCCATTCCTCATTGGTACTTTCCAATAACTGAAATAGAACATCAATTCAATATGTTAGTTCAAATTAGACAATTTATAAAACAAATATTCTTCTCCTTCTTCCGATTGCCCGGAGCCTCAGGTACGCTGCTGGCGATAATCACACAATGTACCTATATCTTATTTGTGTTGAAGATCTTTCAAAGTTGCGACCTTTTTTAATACAAATGATTCATTTGTTCTTGTATAAACGAACGAATAAATGAATAAATTCATGTTCAAATTTGCGTTTAAATAAAAACAAAATTAAGGATAAAACAAAGATAAAAATATTATATTTTTATTTGGAATTCATAGATGAGTGTCCATTTGAATAAATACGTAAATCGCTTGCAAAGTAATCAACGTGTGTGAGTCAACATCCAAATTGTTTTATATGGAATTTTATGTGTAAGTGCTTAAAATGTGAACTGTTAATTGAAAAACATGGTACGGATTTGTACCAGAGCTACTGAGCACTCATGAAGAGCACACATACATAATTGGTTGGCCATAAAAATGAAAATGGCACATCTGATAAGGCTGGATAGATTAAGACGCGTTAAAATTAATAATACTCACGCCATAAGTTTCACCAAAAAGTATAGCAAACATTGGAAATGACGACCCAACAGCAACGGCAGCTAGAATACCTATCAACATTAGATATTTTTCAGGTTCACATAATTTTAATATTTGCCATGTAGTTGGTTTGAATTCTTCTTCTTTATTAGCATCCATTATAACACTATCTTCAGAAGCTGAATCGCCGTCTATAGATGTATTGCTTTGAACAGAATCGATTGATGCTAATTTCGTCATTTTAGGTCTGCGCACTTTAGCATCTGAAAGAGCGGTTGTTACATTTTAATTTAATAAGATAATAAGAAAATTCATAAAATCTTAAAATTCAGATACTTTTTACAGCTGCACAGTGAAAAAAGACGTCAGCAAAATGTTTTAAACTCTTTTCAGTTTATTAAAGGCAAAAGTATTCAGAAATATATACGATTGTGCCATGTTTAAAGAATTAGAATATAGGGCTAAATAATAAAATAATTAAGACTAGATACCCCATATTTTATACACACATACGTATATTACACTTTCGAACTCGCATTTTATATGAGTTTCATTCAATATTGAGGAATACTTACGTTTCTGCACATCTTGAGTTGATCCAGGAGCCATACTAGGCTCGTTCTCTAATACCAAATGGTAGTACCGCCCTTTCAACGCAAGCAGCTCTTCGTGAGTACCTTCCTCAATTACTTCGCCTTTATCCAAAAATACGATACGGTTTGCATTTAGCACTGTAACTAATCTGTGAAAATAAGGAAACGTATGCTGTATAAGTACGAAAAAACAGTATATTGACGGTAGGCTATTATTTATGAAGTACTTTTAAGAAACTGAAACGGTTAGGTCAAAGTAAAGGTGGAATAAGAAATGAGAGAAGGAATGGGATGAGGCAGGAGGGAAAGAAATGGGCTAGAGATTTGAATTTCCCGCCTCTTAATTGAAATGGCAACACTGCTTCTGTCAACAGGCAACTGTCAGTTGAATCCTGTTAAAATTTGAACAAGCTGCGTCATAAGTCATTTAGTTTGTGTTTGGCAGCCGTTGATAGCAGACTACCGCGCGTTTTGAAAAGAAAATGGAAAAAGGTGAATTTCGTTTTTAAGTATATAGAACTCAAAGGAGACTATGTTGAAAAATAAAATAACTTTTTATCTAAAAACCTGTGTTTCATTCAAAAAGTGACGGACCTATTGACACGCCCTCGTACTTTCTGATTCATGCAGTGATTTGATTTTTACTGTCATACGAGTACTATTGCTACTTCGTGACATCGTTTGAAGTTACATTAAACGGTTTTTATTATTAAATATATAAGGTACCGTAACATCATACGTTTATACATACTGAGCATAAACATGTGATGTCAATTGTTGTGTTTTAAAAGCTCACAATCAAAACTTTCTAAATTTTAAAACATCATTTGTTGCTATCCGTATTCTGCTATAAGCAACCCCTGTTCCCGTCATAGCTACCTGTGGCTCACCATGACAGTTGTTCTTCCATGGGCAGCGGCGTCCAGAGCTTTTTGCACCTTCGCTTCGCTGTGTGAATCTAAGGCAGACGTAGCCTCATCAAGAAGCAGGATCTTTGGTTTTCTTACCAACGCCCTAGCAATAGCAATTCTTTGTTTTTGACCACCGGATAGTTGAGCACCTCTTTCACCTATCAGAGTGTCATAGCCCTTAAAACAAAAGCGATCAACTTTCAAATAATCGTTTTTTTTATATTTTTCTTCTTACAAGCGTCTCATCATAGTTTTATCCTAAGCTTGAAGCGGAGGCGTATTGGAGGGGTTATTTGGGACAGATATCTTTTCCAAAAAATATTTCAGGATAGAGTGATAATTTTTAATTCGAGGTTGCAGCGCAGATCTATCTGCATTGGTTATAAACCACGAGGCTTGAAATGTAATCAACAAAATGTGTTTTTTTTTTTAGTTTACGTCGTTTCAATGTGAATTTTACCATTGTGGGCGAAAATGTTCGTATTGATGTGGCGGATGCAGGTTTTTTTATTATTTGTTACCTTATTTCTAAATGATATTTTAATATTTATTATCAGGAGGCTGAGGGGAACTATGAGGAAGTTGCCGAAATCTTCGTGATCTTTTATAGAATGGGCCTCTAAGCAATGTGAAACTTTAAAAATTTCGTATTTCCATTTTTAATTAAAATTTTAATACTCAAAGTCATATATCAAAAATGATATCAGAATATATATCTTGAGCACAAAATTAATTTTTTATAGCTTACTTACATCTGGTAGCTTTTTGATGAAATCGTGACAATAAGCTTGTTTTGCAGCAACAATAACTTCTTCATCTGTACACGTTGGTTTACTCATTCTGTCAAAAGTGAAAAGGAGTAAAGTGAATAAAATTGCTCTAAGCCTAAATTGTGCCACTCTAATGTATCCATCAATATATATTGACTAATGCGCGTTGATTATTGTAATTAGTCATTCCGTCATTAACTTCAGAAACACTTTTCACACACTGAAATATTCACAAACTGAAGTATGTATAGACATTTTTAAATAAGCCAATCTAACAACTAACGTAATATTATTTTCAGTGACAAATATTTCAGGTAACAGTCGCCCCTCTAAAAACATAAGTAATATAATCTAGCCAAATATATATCCTCGAACCTGTAGGGCTATTTTCATTGAGGGACACGGACACAAAAAGGCACGTCAAAATATATCCTGTAACAATATAAGCAGAATACCTTTTGGAGTGAAGTAAGAATATTAACCTGCATCCGGGATTGGCTTCTCGTAGAAGGCGACAAAACAAGTCTAGAGTGGGTAGTAGGGCGCCAAGCCCGTTTGGATGGCAACCACCCCTGATCTATAAGTATGCCGCCATAATAAGCTTGTGTTGTGTTCCGGCATTAATGAACCAGAATTTATTACCCCGGACAGCTGTGTGTTTCTGATATTTCTGGCGTCGCAAACATTCTAGGCGACGGTCACTGATTACCACTAAGTGGACTGTCGGCTTGTCTGCTGTTCTCCAGCAATACCTTAGGCTCCTATTTTAACGTATCTGATGAAACCACATTAGTTAAAGTTGATAATAGAATTGTTTCAATTAAAACTATTATAAACCAATTGGTGATTTCATTTACTGACCTGATATTTTCTTTTATAGTCCCAGCAAACAATACTGGCTCCTGTCCCACAACAGCGATGTGATTCCTCAAATGTCTGACATTGATGTTCTTCAAGTCATGGCTGTCAGCAGCCACTGTACCTTGGTATGGGTCGTACATGCGTTGAAGTAATTGTAGAACTGTAGACTTGCCACACCCACTCGGACCTACCAGGGCTATTGTTTCGTTGCGATTTATTTTTAAATTCAGGCCGTTGAGCACCTAAAACAAAATCGTATTATAAAATTAAACATAATCGTGTAACTCTGGAGATTACAGCCCGTTTTTATTTACAGCTTTGGGTTTGAGGTTTTGGCAGTTCGACAATCCAAATGTACGTCATTTACTTTGGTATGTCCGGTTACTTCATTTTGTTGATGAAGGAGGAACAAGATGGTACATATTAGGTCTTTACCTATGAAATTACCGTTTTTTATGAAAAAATTTAAACGAATTTTTTTCATATATTTTTTATTTGTATTAATCGAAGTAATCACCCATGCAATCAATGCATCTTTGCCAACGCAGTGGCAGTTTATTGATGCCCTACTTAAAGAAATCAGCTGGACGGGAGGCAACAAATTCTTCAAAGGCATTTTGTACTGCCTTTCGGGTATTGAATTTTTTTCCCACCAAGAAGTTATCCAAATTCTGGAAAAAGTTGTAGTCTGTAGGCGCAAGGTCTGGTGAGTAGGGCGGATGATGGAGAACTTCCAACCCCAGTTCTTGCAACTTGGAGACCGTCTGCTGTGCAGTATGAGGTTGCGCGTTGTCGTGCAGGAGCAGCGGAGACGAGCGATTGATCAATGCTGGTTGGAGATGTGCCAGCTTCTCCATCATTGTGTTCAGTTCTTCACAGTACACATCTGCAGTAATGTTCACCCCATTTGGTAAGAAGCTGTGATGAATCACACCGACGCTAGACCACCAAACAGTGACATCACTTTTCTAGGGGTAATTTTTCGTTTAGGTGCTGAACCAGGATCCAACCAACTTGCTGAGCGCTTGCGGTTATCAAACAGAATCCATTTTTCATCGCAGGTAACAATGCGGTTCAAAATTACTTCATTTGTATGTCTGTTGAGCAGTGCAAAGCACGTCTCGACGCGTACTTCGCGCTGGCGATCATTGAGTTCGTGGGGCACCCATTTGTCAAGCTTTTTTACCTTGCCAATTTGACGCAAATGGACCAATATTGTTTTGACGCTAACGTCGAAAGCTGCTGCTAATTCAGCCGTAGATTGTGTATCATCAGCTTCCACAATCGCCTTTAATTCGTCATTGTCGACCAAAGTCTTCGGACGACCGCGAGGTTCGTTTTTCTGGTCGAAATTCCCAGAACGAAAGCGAGTAAACCAACAGGTGGTGCGTTGGTTTGTAGTGTTAGCTCCGTAAACGTCGTTGAAGTTGCGTGCCGCTTGTGCCGCGTTGCTGCCAAGACGGTACTCATATTCCATAATTATTCGAATTCTTAATGTATCCATGATGACGAAAAAGATTGAAATGCGATGAAAATGTAACACTAATCAATAAACAAATGACCACTTTTGGAAAAAGAATTCCATGTTTTTAAAATAAAATTAATTTGAAATTAGAATTCTTAGCCAAACAAAAATTATTTTGATTTGAAATGGCCAGTACTGCAGAACGGCAATTTCATAGGTAAAGACCTATTATGTGGTCAAATTTTGTTAAGACCACTGCCTAGTTCTTTAATTTATTCCCAAAAAGTTTTTCTTGCGTCAGTGCCTTATCAATGGTTTAGTTGGATGCACTAAATTACAGATGTATTACAGGTCTTTGGTAAACTCCTTATGTTTAAGAAACGGTGTACCAAGTATATTTAAAAAATAAATCGTGTTCTTAATAATTATTGGATCTTAGTAATGAGATGCTTTAAAATAATTAATATAATATTATTAATCTTTCATTATCAATTCTTCTGTCAATTTTTAACTCAATATGCAACAATATTGCACAATATCAAAACTTTCAAAGAGAAGTGAATTTAAAAATGTCTCACAGAAATATAATTTGGTTAGACCTGGCCTG
Source organism: Malacosoma neustria (assembly GCA_963693495.1). Classification (NCBI taxonomy): domain Eukaryota; kingdom Metazoa; phylum Arthropoda; class Insecta; order Lepidoptera; family Lasiocampidae; genus Malacosoma; species Malacosoma neustria. The sequence goes on along the minus strand of OY856391.1, from coordinate 8,922,693 downwards.
AATTTTTTTCTAGTGCTTGTCCGTGAAAGCACTACCGACAAATTAAGAAGATTTTATTGATATTTAGTTGCTACCATAAAGGAGCATGTCGTATAAAAATATCACTTTATATATCGTCTCTTACCATAACATCTTCTCTTGCTGGATATTTGAAGAATACATTCTTAAATTCTATATCACCACTTATTTCAGGTCGACTACCTTCAGTGGAGAGACTGTCAATGACTGGTTTCCTGTCAATCACAGCAAATATAGCTGCTGCTGATGCTCTTGCATTGGCTATAGTCTCCAAATGTGGTGCTGTTAGACCTACATTTTGTGCACCTTGTAGGATGCTGAAGAATATCTAAAAATAACAAAAATATTTGCAAAACTAGTAGGTCCAAAGAAGTATAGCAAAATATTCATGATATTGCAATTAAAATATTTCATGACATTATCATTGTAATATTTTTGCTTGGTGGTTGACTGGATGGCAACCATCCCTGGTATCTAAATATGCCGCCATAATAACCCTGTGTTGTGTTCCGGCATAAGTAACCCAAGTTCCACTACCACCCCTACGCTGACGGCGGCGTGGTGTCCCTGGCGTCGTTGTCCGTCAGACTATTTGCTATTCCATGGCAAACTGTGTATAACGTAATATTATGTATTATATCTGTGGTGATGTTTTCAAAGTAACGATGTCTGCAATATTAAATCAAATTTTCAGTAAAAGATTTTTTTTATTATTGCTGTAGGCCAGCAGACAGGCTGACGGCCCGCTTAAAATTTAGCAGTTACCATCGCCTATGAGTGTTTGCAACGCCAGTGGCATGGCGAACACGCTGCTGTCTCATAAGGGTACAGGAGCTTAGGTCACTAATGCCAGAACACAACACAGGGTTATTATAGCGCCACACTTAAGACTAAACGTGGTCGCCATCCAGACGGGCTTGGGGCCCTAGCACGTAGCTAGGGTTATTTTGTTGCCTTTTACGACAGGCCGACCCCGGCCCCAGAGATCAGTATTCTTTCTCCGCCCTTGCACGGATAAAGAACTAAAAGATGTTATTTTCGATAAATAGTTACGTATTATACTTTATTTCCTATCAACTAGCAATATACGATTGGTAAGCCGTGAAGGTATAATTTAAACTGAGATGTAAAAATATAATAACATTGGCATAATTATATTCGCGTTTTACTTATTACTAGAAGAAATTAGCTAATAATCTGTAATTTGAATTTGATATAATATATTGACTTGAAATTTTACTGCAGTTTAAACTTTTATTAAACATATACTTCTTACAGGCATTGCAATGTTTAGTATTGTCGAAGTCTTATGCACGCTTATTTGCGTGCGAGAGAATTTCGCCGTTTCTTCTCACTTCTCAGTTACTACTGATTACAATACAGTTGATATGATATTTAAAGCTATAATCGCTTTATCTTGCACATACATCGGAGATGCAGCGGTCAAGTTGATGAGATACGTCATAGGAAGTAAGTACCTTCCCAAACACGCTGCTACGAGCTGTACGGTCCCGCGAGTTAATAAATTTAAATCGGCATCGCTGTTGCATCAACGATAGACTTTAGTGTCATTACGTGTTTCGTGTCATAAAAACCTTATTAGTGAAACTTTGTTTTACTCGGCAAAATAAAGTTTTATATAATCACAAGAAATTACATGTGGATAATTTTGAATTCAAATGAAAGGATGGTCAAATGACAGTGGTTGGTTCATTCAGATGGTATCTAATTCTCTAACCCGAAAGAAAAAGCGAATTTATTACTTTACTATGCATAATAAATACCCCATGCTTTTATTTCTTCTTTATTATTTTTGACTCTTGCTAGAACCATAGGATGTAAACGTATAAACAACTGACGTGACGGCTCAGTGGCTATGAAAGCGGTCTGAAGGGTCGTGTATAGGTTTGATCGCTACGTGAATGTAAGTTATATGACGCTAATAATTTGCCCCGGTCTGGCAGATGTCTTTCAAATGTTTGTGAAAAAACTGCCATATTTATATTGTAAATGACTTACGATCATCAAAACAGCAGGAGTATAAATAGGTTTCTCCAAATGTCTACTTTGAAGAATCAGGTTGACACCATACCAAAAGGAGAGAGCGTATGTGGCGTATATAATTAACCACATAATGCCGCTTCCCACTCCGGAATATACGCCTCTCTTGATACCCATCTTTTTAGCTGGCTCGAGACGGATACTATACCTAAAAATAAAAATAATTTGTAACGGCCAACTTATAGCAACATTACTTTTACTTATTTAAAACTGGCCATAATGCCACAAATGTTTCCTGCATTCAAAGTATAAATGTCTTTGAGACTAAAATGCTAACAAATCGAGCTGAAATATCAAACGTTAAATAAAAAACGTCAACGCCAGTCTGATGAACCCGGTGCCACGCTTCTTACTAATAAAGCTGCCATGCCATGTCCTGTTGAAACAAGAAGCGTCATGGCTTAGTTTTAACTAAGCCAACCGACACGCGATGTGACGCCCTAAAAATCCGAAACTCAAGAACTGTTAACGATTATAACGCGGATAGGTTGAAAAAACAATGGGAAAATTTGGAAAATACCAGGTATATATACAGGTAGATAACGAGCTCAGAGGCTCGACATCCACGACGGCATGCACTTGGACAGTTCTCGGCTAATATGCATATTATAACAGAATTATCACGTGAAGGAAACCGAGAATATAAATGCAAACCGAAATTACTGGTGGGCAACCCTCAGAACCGCCTTATGTAATAAGGGTGACGGGTATACGGTCTGTTCCCTATGGAGGAAGGCTAGAACCCACCAATGGGACGTTATGTGCTGTTATTATTATTATGATGTTTACCAATTGCCTCACTAATATGATGTGGAGGATTATCAAAGTCCTAATCATGGAATGTGTCAAAAAAACTATTCAAAGCTTATAGCGTAGCATACACACCCAAAACTCTTTTTCAAAACTCTTTTAATACGTACCTTTCGATTTCTTTATGTTCGCCACCAAAAGCTACAACAGTTCTGATCGCAGCGAGGACTTCTTCTGCTATCACTCCAGCAATACTGTATGCTCTCAGTTCGAGCGTTGTTAGAGACGATTGTACCTAAAAAATGGGCGGTTATTTTCATAAAAATTCGGTTACCTGCACTATGTGAAAATTTGTAAAGTTGAGTTTTTTTGTAATCGACTAGGGTTTTTAATGTGTCACCGTAACGCCTCAAACTATCCTTTGCTATCCAGGTGAATAGATGTTTGGTGACACGGGGTCAGTATTTCAGTGGGTCACCATTTGGGTTATAAATGAAACACCAGTGATGGTTATCTGAATTAATACTGAAGCTGTATTGAAAACTGAATAATTTATTTCGAAATTTGTGCTCTTTATATATGATTTGGCCAGGGTTTGTCGACCAATCAGAAGCGTCAAAAATGTAAACAAATGAAGATATTTGTACCCGAGACTAATTTTTAGAAATTAAGCATTTCATCCATGGTTCGATTTGCGTTGAAGACGAGACTAGCAATTCTACGAAATTGGTTGGGGCTTGGTCCTGCGCGGCCGTCTCCGCAGGCGATGTTGCTCGCAGCGTTCTCCCGCCATTCCTGGCTGAGACGTCACGCTGTGAGCGTGTGTCTGCGTTGTCGATATATATGACGCTGTTATTATTGTCGCCCGAAGCCTCTTCCGGGAACTGTAATCCAGTTGAGGGCGATGCTTCGTGGATAGTACATTTGCGACGTGGCCGACGATTATGTATGACTTTTCAGAGCTAATTCTTTTCCCTGTTCCTTATCAATATTATACGGTGGCTACGTTCCAACGAGGCACTGATAGAATGCAGTTCTCACTGAAAAAAAAAACGGGGCATTGCTAAAACTCCTATTCCTGTAGGAGTTTTATGACGCCCTACCCTATGATACTATATTTTGTAGAAGAATTGGAAAACCTGAGAAAACTCATGCTTAAATCCTTAATCTGTATAAAATAGACGTTCTAGAACTATCTTAGCTCTCCTGGATTAGTTGTAGGGCTTTTGGTTATAAAAAAAGTTATATTTTTACTCATAGAACTCACCTTAGCAACAATAGCAGTGGTGAGAATGACGATAGGCGTGCAAGAAAGAATCACCAGAGTAAGCTCCCATCCGTAAGCGAATGATATAATGACCGCAGTGACGAAGGACATCACCAGGTATACAAATATGGGTACCTTCTCTGCTATACCTTCGCGGTATTTCTCGACGTCACTGTCAGGAGATTATTTATTATTATACATCTACGGCATGGTTTATCTTGAAGATGAACATTCTGGAGTAGTACGTCCTAGCAGTAAAGACGTACGGATTTGAGTCGACACTAACTGACTAGCCTACAAATTTCAAAGCTTTCAGCGGGCTATGTTGGGTGTCTCATGTATATAAGCCAAAACGACGATATACGTAGGAAAATGAAAGTAACCTACATAGGTAACGAGATACGGAATCTGAAGTATCTTTATCGATAGGCGATAGAGCAAACAGATCCTAGAGAATTGGTTTCAGCAAATGTAATATAGGATTACTTCAGCTTAGTGATCAGACTTACGCTAGGTCGGTGAGGAATACGCTACATGGATCAAAAAGACAAGAACGTGCCCTGCAAACTTGGGCAGACATTTGTTCAGTATAGGCGACGGTAAGTTGACAACACTGACATTTATTTATAATAATAATGATTAGTCCATAACAAAGACATACTTATTTCGAAGCTAACCACACATTATATATTTTTTCATTTATATATTTTCATTCATCGTGTGCACATTGTGACGATCTTTCACAATTAATTATTATTAGGCGCGGTAAAAATATATGTTTAAAAAATATTCGACGTATTAAAAAGAAAATAAATACATTTAAAACTTACTCAGACACTTTAGTTGCGAAGTTCATAGACGTATTAAGATCGTACCAAGTAATATCTTGACGAAGAACAGCTTGTAGAAACTTACTTTTCATCCTATTAACCTAAAACGAAACATGACTTTTTGTAACGAGAATTTAACTAGAGAAACGACAAGTCTTCAAAAACATAATAACTTCAATAGTAAACGAGAAAGGTTATTGTCACAGGAAATGGCAGAAAATTTGATGATCTCCGTGATGTTTTTTGCAAATCTGAATGCCTGCATGTATCCTGAGTCTAGGTCTTTATTTATTGTATATATAAATTTAATTACAAAACGTCAATCAGTTGTTTAGTATCTACAACACAAGTCTATAACTCTGCTGCTAACTTTGGGAGTAAATGTCGCTGTGTATATTATTCACAGTATATTTATTTAATGGAGAAAATATATTCGATGCGAGCTTTCGCTGTGCAGTATATCTATGTAAGAATACTGAATATAAATCACCTCTAGTCTGCATAAGCCGCCAAAATAACCTTGTTCTGTATTCCGGCATAAGTGACCCAGGTTCCAGTTCACATAAGCGGACGACAGCGTGTTAGCGGTGCCCCTAGCGTTGTAAATATCCGTAGGCAACGGTAACAGCTTACTAATAAATGGGCCGTCAGCCTGTATGCTGTTCTACAGCAATAAATAAAGCTTGAAGCTAAATTATTATGGAGAACATCATCAGACATAGCAGAAAATTGCAGTGGTTGATTGGTTTTAAACGGTATTTGTGTATTGTATAACGGTGTATGATTCAATTAATTTGTTTATATACAATTGTATGTTTATAAAAACATGCTTCACAGAATTTCAATTAGTTTAGGGAACTGATTAATAAATATATTTACCTGTCTAAGTGCGGTAAAGTTAAACAAATCCACGCTAATGGCTCCGACAATGAACTGCGCCACTGAGAAGACCGTGCAACCGATGCCGAAAGCCTGAGAATCTTCTATCAGGGCTAATTTATTCTCTTCAGCGGAAGCGTTCGTTCTGAAAAGTAAAAAAAGTGTAAAGAACAGCTCTTCTAGATTGCCCGTGAGATATTTCCTCGTCAATAGATTACTTTACTACGCATCATACAATGCATCAACTTGGGTTAGCCAAACTGATGTCAGGTTTGCGAGTGTCGCCTCCCCAAAAAGGTTCTTTTCAGTACCTACCAGATTTAAATTATCTACCAAAAGTTTCTGAATGGATACGACATAACCTTGTTCAATTCAACCCCTCGAAGTCGCAAGTCTGCATATTCTCTACTAAGAATCCCCCTTTCGCACCAACGCGACAATTCCAAAGAACTCCTCTCATCTTCTCAAAGAGTATCGGGACCTTGGCGACATCACGAATGATATGATATATTATTAGGGTGTCCGTTATTTACCAAGTTGGCTATTTTGACTTTGGTATCGTTAAAATCGTTTCTTTTTGACCTAATAACAATTTCAGAAACAAAAAAAAATTTGAACTTTCATCTTTACGTGCGGCTATAGATGTTTCACATCAATAAATTTTGACCTTTCCAAAGGTTACGTGATAAATTTTTTGCGCCAATATGAAAATTTTTCCGTCTAAAGGGATCATAATAGAAGCAGAATTGAGCATTGTTGGTAAGTTAAAGAGTATAATGAGCAAAATAAAAATTATTTGCTAAAAAGTGCAAAAATCCCATGTTAATTAAATGGGAAAAGTATCCTTATTTAGGCAGGGTTAAACGGTATCGTAAAATTTTTTTTTTGTTTCTGAAATTGTTATTAGGCCAAAAAGAAACGATTTTGACGATACCCAAGTCGAAATAGCCAACTTGGTAAATAACGGACACCCTAATATATATAATAATAATAATATCAATTTATTTCAGATTTATAAAATCCATATATTACAAATATAAATTAAAAACTAAGCTCGCTTTCAATAAGCTCGGTGTGTTAAACCGGTTCAAGCAGTATTTCACTTGTGCTATAAAAAGCAAATATCAGACCACACACGGAGGTCACATTTATGGGCTGGAGCACCTGCCTGTCAGCTCAATCCCCTATACGCCATCCAATCCACGATCCATACGATCACAGACGGCTTAGATGAGAGAGAGCGTCTCTTTGTGTATTCGGCCGTCTGTACAACAGGGAGTCTTCTGAGGAACTGTTCAATACACACACTGCCCGCCATCGACTGGACGTTCGTACCTATTTCCTGAAGCCTCTTTTATCCTGTACGGAACAGTTCTTAAGAACGTTCGTGTTACGTATTATGCAAATTTGAAATGAGCTTCTGACTCAAGTTTTTCCATCGCAGTACGATATCGAGTTTCCACAAAAGGCGTTATAAAATTTCTGCAAGGCTGGTAGCACATGGGTAACGCCTCTGGTGTTACAAACAGCCATAGACAACTGTGCCCACCTGTTGACTGGTGGGCCGTTTGCCTGTCTGCTGAACTCCAGCTATAAAAAAATCAGCTGGGAAAATGTCACCTGGGACAGTCTCATAGATGGATTATCTCATATCTGGTTCTGGATTCCCTTCCGTAGTCTGGATATTTATCTTTAAAAAATAAATAAATAAAAGTATATCAGTATCAGCTGCCTAGTATCCAGAAGAAAAGTGCTCTGCTCTACTTTCTGTGAGATTAGATGGTGTCATGTGAATTATTCCAATTAATTTATTTATATTTATTATTAACTAGTTGACCCGGCAAACGTTGTTCTGCCATATGAATTTAAAAAAAAGTAGCTTGTGTTCTCCAAGGTCCAATCTATGACTATACAGAAATTCATCAAAATTGGTTCAGCGGTTTAGGCGTGAAAGCGTAACAAATAAACAAACAAACTCACTTTCGCATTTATAATATTAGGATTATTATAAATAGGTACTCACAGTATTCGACCACCACCGAACCACGCGATAGTCAGCGTTTCTCCAGATGTCCCTCTTTGGATAGTTCGGTCTATGAGTAGTGAGGTGAACTCGCCATAAATGATGACCCCGACAGGCACGAATAGTCCGTTCAAGGTCGCAAATATCAATCCTATGAAGATCAGGAATATTTCCCATAGCTTTGCAAATCTGTACTATAAGGGAAATAAATTTTCTTTAATAAATAATACAAATATATACTAAAAATAAGCAATATTAGTTGCAATTCTTTTCTTTGTGTAGGGAGGGAGCAAACAGGCGCTTGCGGCTTGAGGTGGTCTGTTGTAAAGGGTGAAAAAAGCTAGGTGGTAGGGCTCCAAGCCCGTCTGGATGGCAACCACGCCTGATCTCGGAGTATGCTCCCTTAATAGCCTTGTCTTGTGTTTCAGCATAAGTGTCGCAAACATCCATAGGCGACGGCACTGCTTACTATTGAATGGGCCGTCAGCCTGTCTGCTGTTACATACATATAATCACGCCTCTTTCCGGTAGGGGTAGGCAGAGACCACTTCTTTCCACTTGCTACGATCCTTACATACTTGTTTCGCTTCGTCCAATTTCATTATTCCCTTCATACATGCCCTTCGGTTTAGGGTACTCTTGACCTGGCCTTTTTTCAAGACGTCCCTGATCTGGTCTCGAAACGTCCGCCTAGGTCTACCCCTTCCAACACTTCCATTCACACTCGCCTTATACACTTTTTTCGTCAATCGTTCTTCATTTATTCTCTCGACATGGCCAAACCATCTCAGCGTACCTTTCTCAATTTTTGTCACTGTCTGCTGTTTCGCAGCAATAAATAACAATCATAATAGTATTGAGTAGTAGTACAGTAGAAATAAGTATATCTTAAATAGTATTTCCTGTATTTTTTCTGGTTCGGTTGTTCTAAGATACATCTCCTAATTATTTCCGTTGTACAGAAGCACAAATTGTTCAATAAGGTTAATACGAGTATAAACCAAGTGTCTACTTGCATATTATTAGAATTATTAATAAAATGTACTTACTAATTTAAAAACTGAAACCGGGGTCGCTTGAAGCTTTTCTTCTTCACTGAAAAAACATAATACATATCAAAAAATTATTTTGTTTATAATGTCAAATCAAATCTATGGGGCTGTAAGTAAATGTAATTTCGTCGGTATATTAATTCAAGCTCAAGAGTTTCCTGACTTGTATAGTGACAGATCAAATGAAAATCAGAATTAGGATTTTACCTTTTCCTAAGTAGAAAGAAATAAGATAATTCGATGTTATCTTCGAACTCAAGCAGATCAGGCACCCTAATCCCTTTTAAACATTAATTAATTTCTAAAAGATTTTTGCTAAGGAATAGCTTTCTTACGAAATGGCGCTGATACGGGAAAGTTCGCAGAGGAAAGAAGAAAAAAAAATAACTATACTTAATCCAAATTTCTTAGAAGAGTTAGGCATATAAAAATGATAAGAAAACCATTTTCAGAATTTAAGAATATTTTATTTATTTATTTATTTTTAGTAAGACTTACAGGCTAATAAAAATTACAATATGTATATATAATCTAACATTCTTAAAAACTATTGCTGATTACAAGTCTTAACAGTTAGTTATTTACCACTACTCATAAACACAGTGAAAAGAAAAAAAAAGAATAACTTATATTTAATGTTCAACAATGTCAAAAAAGTGTTTACTCATCATTACTTTGAATCTATTAACTTTAGTTGTGAATAAATCGATATCAAGCTGGGCATCTAATTGATTAAATCCATTTGCACCTTAACAATTGTCGCTTTCTAAAATTTTTGTGCTGTGTACGGAATCCTATGTTAGCTAAAAGTTCGGGACAGTCGGATGATCCATTTGCTATGTTAATAAGTAAACAGACATCACTTACGGATCTTCTGTATTCAAGTGGCAAAAAGTGATAACGTAAGCATCGAGCGTGATAGTTTTCAGAATTCTGTTTAGTTTTAAAATCTAAATATCGTAAAAATTTCTTTTGAATGCTCTCCAAGCGAGATATATAAATTTGGTAAAATGGATTCCACACTGGTGATGCATACTCTAATAGGCTGCGTACATAAGAACAGTAAAGGATTTTGATGGTTTTCAAAGAACGAAAATTGATTGAGTTTCTTTTAAATAACTACATTCTGAAACACAACTATTACAACATGTAACATGTTATGCCGACCCCATATGATGTCAGAGGACAGGAGAAAGAAGATAACTACATTCTGAAGAAAACTACTCCATTAAGGAAGGTATTTTGGTCTAGATACATGAATTTTAGGTACTTTTTGAAGTTCCCAAAAAAAAGCAAATGATATTTTTAGTATATATTTTTTTGTTTTTTGTTGACCTTTCTTTTTTCCCCTGCGATCTTGGTTTCCATTTACCCTTGTATATCGCCCATAACATAAGCATTATTTTCTTAGTTTGAAGTAATTACATCATGGTGGAAGTGTTTCTATGATTTATGGCTAAAATTCTATTAGCGATTCATTTTCATATTAAGAGTAACTGATTGTTTTTCGAATAAGTAAAATTACTAAATAGATACGAAGAAGGAGAGTGAACAGTGAGGAGAAATTGAATTACTTACGCTTGTTGGTTTAGAGCCTTTTCCGCCAAGTATGCTGAATGTTGGGCGAGCGTTTGTATAGTGAGGGAATTTGACCTCCAGCCCAAGGAGAAGGCTGGGGCCTGTCCGCTCAGTCGTCGCTGTGACGGATACTTTGAGAAACTCTTCAACGACTCATCGCGTTTCATTCTCAAGTCTCACTCTGGAAATATGAGATAATATTCACAATGAGAATTTCGTGTATGAAGTTGTCCGTGCAGGGGTAGAATAAGATTTCTAACCCCTGCGGCCAGGATCGCCCAATCGTAAAAGGCGAAAAAGCAACCCTAGCTACATAGCCCAAGCACGTTTGGATAGTAGTCACCCTTGGTCTATAAGTATGTCACCATATTGAGCTTGTGTTGTATTCCGGCTTTAGAGAAGTTCCTGAACCCCTATAAGACAGCAGCGTGTTCGCGGTGCTAATAGCGTCGCTAGCATCCATAGGCGATGGTAACCGCTAACTATTAAATGGGCCTTCAACCTGTCTGCTGTCCCTCAACAATAAAAAGGTGCCCTTGAATCATCAACTCTTCCTCGACTTCACTCACAAGCCAGTGCAGTTACTGAATAACCAATAAAGCTATTGGTGGTATCTTTTGTTTATTCAGTATCTGCAATTTTATTCCTACGTGGGGCCCCAAGCCCGTCTGGATGGTGACCACCTTTGGTCTTAAGTATGCCGCCATAATAATCTTGTGTTGTGTTCCAGCATTAGTGAGCCAAGTTCCTGTACTCATACGGGACAGCAGCGTGTTTGCAATGCTACTGGCGTTTCAAACACCTATAGACGGTAACTGCTAAATTCTAAGTGGGCCGTCAGCCTGTCTGCTGTTCTGCAGCAATAAAAAAAATTGATGATTTCGGTTAGTGGGGTCTTGTGAAAATCAAAGGTAGTCCATTGCATAATAGCGCGAATACATTTACTCTGGCTGAAAGCAAAGGAAAATGAAGGAAGGAAATACATTATTTTATGAAAATACTTAATGTAACATTGCTAGAGTTCATTAGACATGAAGACTGCATACTTGATAACATGGCAAAAGTAGGTTGAAATATCAAAGGCAAAAATCTGCATTATTTTAAATTGATGAATCTATTTGAAGTGTCCCGTTTTAAATTAATCTATAAAAGGTTGGTTTGTGCTTGTTATATTCGTTTTACTTACTCTACTAACTTACCAAGTCTAATTGCCTCAATGTTGAAATCTTAAATACTAAAACTTAATATAAGTACATGTTTAATTTAGAAATAGGTAATTTTTCGACCACTTCATTCATCACTACCAAGTATTGTGACTTGATAGAAAAGTCATTTTGATAGAAAAAAGGTAATTACTTTTTTTTTTTATTTAGACGTCATTTACGAGAAATCTCTTTATAGGTTACATATACAGGTTCACTTTCTCTGCTTTATTCTCAATATCTATAGTGTTAAGGCAAGTAACAATTGGCTGATATCTTGTATTTCTCCAACACAACCTTTGCCATGTACTAGTTCTCCAAGCTCGTCTCGATGGCAACAATTTGTCTATAAGTATGTCGTCATAATAACCTTGTGTTGTGTTCCGGCATTAGTGACCCAGGTTTCAGTACTCCTATGCGGTCAGCAGCGCGTTCGCGGCGCCCGTAGCGTCACAAACATCCACACATAAACTGCTTACTTTTAAGTGAGTCGTCAGCCCGTGTGCTGTTCCTCAGCAATAAAAAAAATTAGAGATGACCTAATAAAATCTCGGGCTGAAATCACACGATGATGTGCACTACTTAGACAGTTTTCTCGCTCAATAGGCATAGCATAATATACCTGGCATATGGTATTTATACCTACTTTGAAGGAAACTATCATGAGGAAATCTGCAGACCAAAATCGTCATTAAATGACGCCAATCAGCTTGGGGCAAGGGTGGCTATAATATTCTGTCCATTCCACCTAGGGACGACGTAATGGGTATTTATTATATTAATTAATTATAATCTTTAATGAGAATCTAAGCTGATGTGGAGTGTGTCACAAGATAAATATTTTATGAGTGATGAAGAAAAGACCACACAAAGGTTTAATTTAACATTCATTAAACAACTAGAGATTACAAAAAAACTATTTTACGTGGTCCCTCGGACTCTTCATTGACGGGAAGTGAGGCATACTCGCGCCTTGCTCGCGACTAATGTAAGCAGAAAGCAGAACAATCGCAGGCGCGTGTGCCCCTTTAGGACGACTCATCGATGATTATAATAATAGCTTTGAGGACATTGATATATTCTTTACTTCAGCTCAACAATTCAGTTAAAAAACTCAAGAGGCACTAAAATATTTTAGCTCTCACATCTATATTACATACTAGCCGATCACGCCTGCTCCGCTGAGCGATTAACAGGTAAAATGAATTCTAAAAAATATAGATATCTTCGTAAAAAATTTTAGGCTCCAAGAATATATGTACAAAGTTTCATGATGATCGGTTAAGTAGTTTTCGCGTGAAAGCATAACAAACAAACTTACTTTCACATTTATAATATTAGTATGAGGTATGATTTTGTTTTCTATTATAATTATGTAAAAATTATAAAGTGTCATCTAGTCCACATTAATTTAATAACATTAGAATGAATCTGTGGAAAATGCCATTGTTTGTACATTTACTTATTACAAATATTTACACGCAATATCTATATTTATGTACAAATGTTTGTTTTCCCAAATAAATAAAAAAAATACTATATTTGGTAACGCCCTCCACTCCCTATGAGACTTACGTCAGTCTTTAAATAAGTTCAATTGTTGGCGGGTAATATTGATTTGGTTTAAAAGTCTTGGTGGGACCGCTACACATTATATATCTCACATGACTTTGAATTATCTGCAAACAATAGTTTAGCTATCACGGTGATATAGCACGGTAAAAATCAATGAATAATGCCATTGTATTCCCTGAATGAACATCAGCAAACCGCATTGCGGACTCTATGTTAGTAATTTTTATGGCACGCGTTTTCAATACTAGGAAAACGATTTTCATAGATATACTAAGGTAATATTTTTTTGTGACGTCATTAATTGTGTTCTAAGTTTGCAATGTGGTTGGAAAACTTGCAATTAAAGTTTAAATTGCTGTCGAAGGAGTATCAAGAAGTATTCGCTATTATGGCTAAAATTAAATACTAGAAAAATTTTGATCGACAAATCTAGTCCATCGTCACAAAGCAGGCAGCGCCTTTTACATACATCCCTAGGTGGACAGGAAGAAAAGCCTAAGCACCTAGAGCTGCAGCCTATTGGGTTACGAAGTCAGGATTGATTTAGTTTTCGGTTCATCATTAGATTTTATACCAACTTGGTCCGTTAAAATATGATAAAATATAAATAAAATTTATTGAACAATAAATAGTATGTAATCTGAGATTATCTGTCAAACATTATGTAAATAATGATTTTGCTCATCGATAAAGCTAAGTGTTTACATAATATATGATTAACGGAAAATTATATTAAAAACTGTTTTTTCTTTCCAACTTTTACTTTAGCGACATTTTAGGGATCTGTTAGTATGCCAGGGAGAGGCACGTGTGCTTCTAGGTGTTCGTCCCACCTCACTCTTAACCCTCTGGCGCATATTACGGAAGAATCCGCCCCGACACAAAGGGCATGCTGGCACCGGTCATCAGGGCCATGTTAATAGCTAAGCTGTCTTTTCGATGGCCTAGGCACTACGCCATATAAGGACAGCGTGGTTTTTTAAAGGGTAGGCTTGAAGGGTCTCAACAAGTCAGATCTTCAACTCGCCCTATTCGAGAGGACTAGCAAAAAGGATTTTTCATGAGAAGTTAGTATTACCTAAACAAATTAAACTCGTTACTACACATCTCCGTAAAAGCGTAACTCAGTTGTTATAAGAGTTAATCCTTTACACGCATATGGAATATGCCTCAGAGCATTTCAATGGTATATCCATTATATGAGCAGAGCTCTAGCTCTTTGCTGTTTCTCTAGTGTCAGTCTATTTTTCTAGAAATGATGTAATAGGTTTTCACTACCGTCTGATCCATTAACAACGTCCCACCGCTGAGGATTCCTCCTAAAGACCACGGGCAGTAAATCCACCATGCTTGTTAAAAGGGACTTACGTAATGTAAGACTAATAGCGATTGTGATTAAATTATTTTATAAGACAAAAACAGAGGTAGACCTAAGAAAAGATTGATAGATTTTGTTATTGCTGTAGGACAGCAGACAGGCTGACGGCCCGCTTAGAATTTAGCAGTTACCCTCACCTATGGGTGTTTGCAACACCAGTGGCATCGTGAACACGCTTCTGTCGCATAAGGGTACAGGAACTTGGATCACTAATGCCGGAACACAACACAAGGTTGTTATGGCGGCATATTTAAGACCAAAGGTGGTCGCTATCCAGACGAGCTTGGGACCCTACCACATAGCTAGGGTAGGTTGTTTTGTCGCCTTTTACGACAGGCCGACCCCAGCCGCAGAGGTTAATATTCTTTCTCCGCCTCTGCACGGATAAAAATTGCTTAAAAGATGTTTTGGCGGAAAAGAGTGTGAATGTTGAGATGACCGCTAACAGAGGAAGTAGAAGGAGAGAACATGTTTTGCTGACCCCACATAGTTTGGGATAAGGGCAGAAAGAACAAGATTAGATTTAAGACGTTTATATACTCCTATGAATTTTAAGAACGATTATAAAATATAAAGATTATTATTAATATTGTACGCACTAGTATGATCCAAATTGATTATACCGAGTCTATTTAAAACCTAAAATTATGGTACCGTGGTACACCGTGACGCTAATCACATTTAGATCAAGGGCCAGACAAAATCTTAGCCAAGTACTCTTGCCAGTTACAATGTGCTATTATTACAACAACGGTATTGCATTTTGATCTCTATTCCCACCCGGACACTACTTACATTGACTGTTATGAAAGAACGTTATTGCAAAGACAGTTGCGTAATATCGTAGTTCCCTGTGCTAACGTCATAGACATCCTAGACCTGTCTAAACCATTCCTGAGTTTGCGTCATAGAATTTTCCAAGATGAGGGATGGTTTGGAAATACATTTCTGCCCTGTTGGATTTATATTTCCTTAGCTATTTTGAAAATGTGTCATTTAGATTATGTACATTGTGTATGTTTTCCAATTACAGCACTAGAGCGCATTATTCGACATAATGCTCTACGTTGAATTTTACAACTACAGCAACGCTTCGCACAATCGAGCACTCTCACAAAAGTGATGCGTGCAATCGATACCAACTCGGTGATAGAAAATTTAAGTGTTTTTTCTTTATGCTGGTATTGATCGAAATTTTATTTATACCTATATATTATAGTTAGTAATATTGTTTATTGTTGAAAAAAATTTTTAAGCTACGAAACCAATTTCGTCGTAGTTTTTTTTTGGAAATAATTAAAGTTAATTCAATCTGTGTTAAAAAAATAAATATAATTATGGATGGTGCACTCTGCTGGTGCATTTGAAAACTAATTCACGTTCCAATTAACCATAAGCATAATTCGGCATTGTGCGCCACTGAGTCGCATTATGCTCTGTAATTGGAATACTACCTATAAAGAACAGCACATAGCGTTCCATTAATGGGCTCCCCCTAGAAGGAACGGGACCCGCCATGCTTGTCCAAGGCGGATTGGCGGGACACATATACCATACCAGTGATCCCGGTATCCAGTTGTCCGTCACCGTGCGTCGGTACAGGGCAATTATGCTATAATACGCACATCAAGTGTTAAAACCTGCGGCAGTACATTCCATCGTGGGATACGAGCCTGGGACCTATAGATCTCTACTCAATGTATGGTATGTGGTATCCAAATCATACTCAAATACATGAACCGAAGGTAAAGGAAAACTTCGTGAGGAAATCTGCATATCGTGGGCTTAATTATCAGAATGCGTAACTCCATTTGGATAAACTTTACAGGAGGAGATAAAAACTTTGTTTTGGCTATGCTATGCAGTGCCGGATTAACCACGTAGCAAGAGTAGTAACTGCTCATAATTAAACCCGCTCATCTCTGTCTGAGTATCTACTGTACGTTTAAGCACCCACAATATTGTAACCTATACACGGCAAATAAACGTATTGAGGTATTGAATATTGAATTGTTTTTTACAACTTTTTACTCAAAAATCCATAGCAGATCAAGGTTTTTCCGAAAGAATTTGCTACGGGCTCCGCTCTTGCTTGATGCGGCAGTGATGTTATGGGAATTATTTTACTCATAACAAATTAGCCATATCTGTAGAACATACGAAGTAATCCAATAGACAGGCTTCAAAATACTTCATTAACCATCTAGTTAAATTTGAAATTCTTGTTTCAATATTTTGCGGCGTTACGCATTCTGATAATTAAGCCGATGATATCAAGATCACTGGTATGATCATCAATCCTTGGACAAGCGTGGCGGATAGGTCTGATCCCTCAAGTGTCTTCACTAGCTTAGCTCGTGCTAGAGCCCAGAAGTGCGAATTTTTGGGCTGTTTTTATCTATCCGACGGTTTCCGTAGCGTGACGGCTATCGCAATTCGGTACGTTTGTCACTGTTTTGGTACCCGTCCCGCGTCTGGGTGTTTATATATAACTAGCCGTTCCCACCTGCTTCGCTGGTTGAATAACAGAAAAAAGTACATTGAAAAAATATGAGAAGTATGCGTGCGCATGCGCGCTACACCGCTTGGCCCCCTTCTTCGCGGCAAGAAAAAAAAACACGTAGTACTTTCAAAAATCGTTGTTTCTTAAAACTTTAATAACTTTATATTCAATGAAGATATCGCATCATTTTTTATATAAGGACCGTGTCTAAGAACTAAAACTTAGACAATTTAATTGAAATCTATCCAGTAATTTTGTCTTACTAGACATACCACACTAGTAGTACCCATACCACACTACTTTTTCATGCAAGATTGTAAGCACACACAACACAAGTCGTATTTTGTCCCTTTGCACGTCTGAATAAGCGTTGCGGACGACGGCGGCGGCAGCGACGGCGCTTTGCAAGTTTCGACACGTTGTACTGAATATGGAATATGCAAGTTTCAAGAAGTAACAGTCGCTGAAGTGAATGAAGTCTAGCCAACATTTTAGTTCTTCACTATCGAAAGCAAATAAATTTTCGTCGATCCCCGCTTACGAATTGTGAACTCCCATTTTTTTGTAACGCCAACGTAGACCCTCGTCGAGTCTCCCGTGGACTCCTGGGGATCCACCTGGACCACTTTGGGAACTGAGGTTCTAGAGTATCCACAAAAAATGGAAAAAATAAGTGTGCTTTTCCCACCGAAACCCACAGGTTATGTGATGAGTTGGTGCGGGGCACGAAAGGGCCCCTGATCCCTTCCGGAGAATATCACCACGTCCGGTCTGCGATCCGGCACGACGATACTCCCCAAAGACTTTGCACCAGTTGGCGGGACAGCCTCCCAATAATTGGCGGGCGGCCAGCGGACAGCCGTTTCATCGGGTCTCCCTGACCCCCTCCCCAATCCGTCACGCCTGTAGGGATGCTATGGGATTTGCACAGCTCGGGTTCCAAATTTCGTGGGCACTCAGCCCCACAGGGGTTAGTATTCTTACTTCGCCCCTGTACGGATGAAAAAGTGTTAAAATTATTTTATGGTTAAAATACATCATAATACTAATAAGTTTGAAATTAATAAATATTATATATACGGGTAATAGTAATATGTTGTTATTACAACAAAGTTAATATTTTTAAAGTCAAGTTAATATTTAATAAAGTTAATATTTTTTTTGCGGGTATATAACGAATAAATTACTATTTAATTTATGATAATAATAACTATAAAATTAAACATAAAAGGTGATAACAATGGGAATATAAAATAAAAAGATATATAATGACATGTGAAAAAATATATCTCCTAAAATAGTTAAGGTATTTAACATTAAAATTTAAAATAAAATGCAATTTAGATATTTTTATTTTAATGATGTAATGTAAGACATGGATATCTGAGCCAAAAAGGCCACCTTAATAGATCCACGATTCCGTAAGAAATTTAATTGACCTTCATATTTTGTTGATGGCATATATAATTTTTTTGAGGCATTACAGGTTCTCATTAATACAAATGTCAATTAATTCTTCCATGAAATAATTCATGATCACCTGAGCGTAATAAATGTTTGACGCACACCCAACTGCATGTAGAGTGGGACGCCCAAGCAATGCACCTGTGCAACTCAGTTAGAAAAAGGGAGTCACGTCGCTGGTGTACCCACAAACACCACTCGTCTTCCTACAACAACGCGGAGGGATATGCTTTCGCGTGCGCCTTCGGCCTGGGTGAGACCTTTGAGTGTACTTAGGGAACATTCTCTAAGTAACTTAGAGTACGCACCCGAAGTTATTTAGGAAAGTACCATGAGGCTGCTCATGTGAGCTTACGTGGCCTATTTTTGTCAATTTTCCACATGATAAAAACTTAAGCCCCAATGGCTCTTCCCTGTTACTGTGTCACGCGGTATGAGCACGAACGTTAGCAGTAATAGTTTTTTGCTGTAGGACAGCAGACTGGCTGACGGCCCGCTTAGAATTTAGCAGTTACCCTCGCCTATGGGTGTTTGCAACGCCAATGGCAACGCGACTACGCTGCTGTCTCATAAGGGTACAGAAACTTGGGTCACTAATGCCGGAACACAACACAAGGTTAATATGGCGACATGCTTAAGACCAAAGGTGGTCGCCATCTAGACGGCCTTGGGGCCCTACCACGTAGGGTTGTTTTGTCGCCTTTTGCGGCCCCGGTCGCAGAGGTCAGTATTCTTTCTCCGTCCCTGCACGGATAAACCTTAGCTATGTGTGATGAAGCTCTTATATGCGATTTCGATTTATTATCATTTGATAGATTTTTATTTATTTAATATACTGCAATGCCCATATACATGTTGAATGGAATTTCCAAGTACTCATAAAGTTCCACTCCACAATAAATAGGCTCTCCATGTTTGGGAACTCAAATATTTTGAAGAATTTAGATTAATATTAAATATTTAAATATTAATAATTTAAAAACTTTCTTTAACTTTTAGTTAGGCGAGAGTTTTGATAGTCTGCAGTCAATCATAAACAAATTCACACATTCTTGTCAGCTTGAAGGTTTTAAAATTATATTTGATAAGACCTCCACTATCCTGAAGTATTTAGAATTCAAATTATTTTTTACGTTTTAAAGTTGTTTGTATTTAAGTTGTATACAAAAATTATTGGTCATAATCATTTTTACGATAATGTAATAATAACTTCTAGCTTGATATGATTTGGTAATAAAACTTGTAATTACGTGATGCTACGGCGCGACGGCTAGGCGGGTTCCAACCCCCTGCCGCCATGGCTTATTCCCATGCAAATGGAATATAGCTTAACCCCGTAATATGCGGTCTTAGCAATTGAATCTTATTTTATCACTACTTTCATAAGTTTAGCGATTCCCCATATTTAAAAAATCATCATCATCATCTTAGCGTTGAATCCCGGTTGCAGCCTCGCCTCAGCGACTAAATTTGTGTATTGACACCAGGTGTGCAAAACTTTGATTTATCGTTCAGTGGGTAAAAATCGAGTATAAAAATTCTGTTACATAGATACATACATACATACATACAGGTCAAGTTAATAAAAGCTTGGTAAAAATAGTACGCAAGTTAAAGTTTGTGTAGACATAATATATGTGATTACATGGCACGCTGCCAAGCTTGCACCAGGCACATACCAAGCTATACTTATTTTGCTCGTATCCATTATATCTTCATCATCCATTTGATCATTCCTGGTTTAATAGCTAAAGCTTACCCTTGGGACCTAGGACCCCTTGCACCGCTTTGAGTATCACGAGCCTACACTGACCACAACAAATAAATTGGTTTTTATAAGCACGACTGTCAACTGGCCCAGACCGCAAAGGTCTTGCGTCAGACCCTCGTTCTTTGCTTATCAATGTCTTTATGTGACTCCGTGCACCCTAATTTACTGGCACAATTCACACAGCGCCATCTAGTCTCAAAGTAAGTAGCATAACACTTGTGTTATGGGTACTAAATAACTGATAAACTACATATATATTTTTCTTTTATAAATAAATATATATATTATATATATAAACAGCCAGACGCGAGACGGGAATTCAACCCGTAACGTCCGAAGTGCGCTAGCCGCTACGCCATCAGTTTAAACATTTGATTTATAATAATTAAAAAATTATATCTTACAAGTATTTTAAAAACTGTTCATTATTAATAAAAAGTTAAAAACTATATATAAAGTTAATTAAAATTATTAAATATATTATGATTTAATGTAATATTTTACCTTATATCCTAAAGAAATTACTATCCCAAAAACAGACAAATCTCGTAAAAAAAATCACAGAGAAATCCGACGAAGTTACTTTTCTTCATATGGTCACACTATTTTTAATTAAAAATCGCGAGTGTAGCGGGGGTATAGACTAATGCCGTCAACCCTACTCTGAGAGCTGTATGCTACTGACTGGTTTTTGGCACGGGCCGTCTTGTACTGAAAGGTTTGCACGTTTCAGCACTCGGTTTATCCATGGAAAGACATTTTAATCTTACAATGCGTATATTGTGAATAAACTTTAGCTCTTATGTTACTTCAAATATTTAACATTATAAAGGACATAAGAACTTTTAAATTTAATTTGTTACGAAATTCAACTTAGGTCTTTTAAAACTGTCTTAATATTTAACCATCTTTTTCCTGTCTTTATCCCACATTATGTGGGGTCGACACAATGTTTTCTGTCCTTCCACTCTCTTGTCTCATCTCAATATTCTTTTTTTTATTACTGTAGGACAGCAGACAGGCTGACGGCCCACTTAGAATTTAGCGGTTACCGTCGCCTATGGATGTTTGCAACGCTAGTGGCATCGCGAACACGCTGCTGTCTCATAAGGGTACAGGAACATGTGTCACTAATGTCGGAACACAACACATTTATTATGGCGGCATACTTATGACCAAAGGTGGTCGTCATGCAGACGGGCTTGGGGCCCTACCACGTAGCTAGGGTGGGTTGTTTTGTCTCCTTTTACGACAAGCCGACCTCGGCCGCAGAGGTCAGTATTCTTTCTCTGCCTCTGCACGGATAAAAATGATATCTGTTATGAACTACCCATAACACAAGTGCTATGCTGTTTACTTTAGGACTAGATGGCGCAGTTTGAATTGTCTCAGTATATTTATCAGTATGTACAGTAGCGTACTGGAGGGATAGAGCCCAGCGTTTGGGCGAAAGCTCTCTTGAAGCGTGAAGAATTGTGACGCGTTGTGTGGAGGTAGTAGTTTTAAAGTTTCTACATTCAGGGGCGAAGTCAGAATATTAACCCCTGCGGCCGGGGTCGGCCTGTCTTAAAAGGCGACAAAATAAACCCAGCTAGGTGGTAGGGCCTCAAGCCCCTCTGGCAACCACCACTGGTCTAAATATGCCGCGATAATTACTTTGTGTTGTGTTCATAAGTGACCCAGATTCCAGTACTCTATGCGGATATCAGTGTGTTCGGGGTGCCCCTAGGCGACAGACTTACTAATAAGAGGAAAGTCAGCACGTCTGTTTCTTAAAAAAAATGGACTACTTAGGATGTTACTAAATAAATCTCACATTCGTACGCATATACAATTACTCAGTTGATCGCACATATTGTTCTGGTGGTTTCTGGTTTTAGAATATTTCACGCATCTGATTTCGATTACGATGTGGCGCATTTTGGCCGTGATATTTAAAATTTCAGTAAACTGAAGGGATAGGTCTATCCGCCTATCAGCTCAATCCCCTAGACTCGATCCAACGGCGCGCAGTACATGTTGTCGACGATCCCATATTCACAGACGGTCTAGACACGCTTGGACTTCGGAGAGACTTTACGTCTCTGCGTATTCTAGCGTCTGTACAACGAGGAGTGTTCTTGGTGCCCTCGTCGTCTTTCTACCACCGCACTGTCCGCCATCGGCTGGATGTTCATCCTCATTTCTTGGAGCCTCTTCTTTCTTATACGAAACGGTTCTCAAGAACGTTCATGTTGCGTACTCTCAGGATGAGACCGGCAGCGCGTTGGTAATACACTGGTGTTGCAAACGTCCATAGGCGACGGTGACCACCTGCCAGGATGGGCCGTTTGCCTGTCTGCTGAATTCAAGCTATAAAAAAATTCGACGAATTGTGGCGCAACGGAACCCCTGCGCGCGTTTGATTCCTCCCAAATCGGGATGTACATACAAGCGCTGTGCTGCTTACTTAAGGAATAGAAGGCGTTTTGTATATTGTCACAATGACTTTTTTATTTATAAGAACATCATTATGCCTGTCTTGGATAGCTGGTAAACATGGTCAGTCATAGACCGATACAAGACGGAAGTGCAGGTCATAAAGTTCAATATGTTAAGTACCAGGGTCGGCTTTAGCTTTTGGTCAAGCGAGAGATTGTCTTTCAGCGCCCTTTAGTCGGTACTCTTAATTGGCATAAATTGTACTTTGGCTATGCCAAGATCTATCACCCATGTTACAAGGAATGAAACGGACAGCAACACTGCCCCGCGTCTTTAAACTTTTGGTGGTACGGGGACAATATTTCAGTGGGTCACTTGGGTTATAACTTACAGTAGTATGTTTTTATTTTCCATAAATGAAACAACACCAATGATGGTTAACTGAATTAATACGGAAGCTGTATTGAGTACTGAATGATTTATTTCGAAATTTCTGCTCTTTATATATGAATTGACTGGGGTTCGTCGACCAATCGGCTTGACACGAGATTGTCATTTCTTCGAAATTTGGTTGTGCCCTCGTCCCGCACAGCCGCCTCCGCAGGCGATGTTGATACGCGCGTTCGCCCGTCATTCCCACCCAAGTAACTAATACATAATCTGTGGTCAATGTGGTCATTCCTGGCTGAGACGTTGCGCAGTGAGCATGTGGTCGCGTTGTCGATTTACGTTGTTATTATTATCGCCCGAAGTCTCTTCTGAGACTTGTGATCCAGTTGAGGGCGATGCTTCGTGGATAGTACATATGCGACGTGACCGACGATTATGTATGACTTTTCAGAGCTAATTCTTTTCCCTGTTCCTTATTAATATTATACGGTGGCTGTCTCTTTTGTCACGTTTCGTAACATCTGGCAAAGTTATTGCCGGGCCAAGCAGGAAAGTAAAAATAAAAAAAGGTAAAAAATAAATGTTGGTTTGACATAATAATGGACGATACGCGTGCCAATGGACTCACATCAGGGTTTTAAAGAACATGCGAATTAAAGAAAAATATTGGCAATTTTCTTATTGAATCCTTTGAAATTGTTGTTAGTTTTCTCTAATAGACGAATAGCGGAAAATCTTTACAAAAGATAATGAATGGGATAATACAAAAAAATTAATAATCATAATATCTTTATTTCAACTAGAAAGACCGAACTAGACATATTTATTGCACTAACATTATTTTAAAAATATTTAGTAAGCCCAAATCATATTTTGGTGCAAATTTAAAAACATTAAAGCTTAAATCTATACTTAGTAGATAAAACAAATTATTTAGTGGTACTATTTGGAATATAATGAGTCGCATTTACCGAACAGAGTTGGAAATGTGAGAAATTCAATTTACAATTAGAGAAGCGCATTAAGTCATTGCAAACATTCTATTAGCTTCGACTGAAGAAAAAATATACGAAGTAAAATATAGTCACAGGAAAAAAATCTTATATAAAAATCCTAGACGAAGCAGTTAAAAGAATATTAAATAATTTTTAATTATAATTGAATGATTAACCTACATAATCTTCACATATAAATAATCTTAAATAATAGAATATATTCTAACATTTTCGTAAGTGTTTTATATTATGCATAACTAATATTTATTGTGATATTACAATGACATTAAATAAATGTATGTGAGAAACTCTTAGTGAAACATTGTTAACGTACATTAATAATGTTTCACTAAGTCATATTTTTTTCCGTGCAAGGACGGTGTTAGAATAGCGAATCCTGCGGCCGGGGGCGCCCTGCAAGCCTATCCCCTAGGACTCCAATCCTGCCTTGAAAGCCGCGACAATAACCTTGTGTTGTGTTCATAAGTGACCCATGTCCCAGTCACGCGCACATGTTAGTTGTGTCCCTGGCATCGCAAACGTCCATAGATGACGGCAGCTGCTTATTATTAAGGTATTCGCACATTACACCGACTCAACTCCAACTCAACTCACAGTATGGCATTGAAATGTAAGCTCTATGTTATGTTAATTAAGAGTAGTTAAAGGTATACTACTTTATCTTACAAGTTGACAAATTCACTCTTAATTAACATAACATAGAGCTTACATTTCAATGTCATACTGTGCGTTGAGTTGGAGTTGAGTCGGTGTAATATGCGAATACCTTTAATTGGACCATCAGCCTGTCTGCTGCTCCTCAACAGTAAAAAAGTGTAAAAACTTAAAATTACAATGTATACACATTTAATATAGGATGTCTCGTATCGATTATTAACTAAATGATTTATTATTACAAAGTAATTATGTAGAATAAGTAATTTAACATTAAGGACGATTTCATTATAAACCATTAGCGCTCGAATTTTAAAAATTAAGAAAAAACTTTTTGGTGAAACCTTTATATATAGAGTAAAATAATATAAAAATTCATTATTTTTACAATTATTATTGAAATTTGGTATACCTAACGATTAAGACATGATAATTATATATTATTTAAAAAATATAAATTACAAAACAACCAAAAAAATATTTTTTCGTAATGTCCTATTAATAGGACGCTGGTTTATAATGTGTTAATATTATTTAATACATTAAGATTTTCACTCATACTGTAACTAACGATAGAGAAAAATGTTTTTTTTTTAATAAAAATAAATATTATTTTATATAATTACGATATTAGTTATAGCCATTAGGCCCAAGAAAACATTACTAAAATATCAAATATCATCCCAGAATTAAATCTAAAATATATTAACATTTTAATTCAAACAACTCTATAAATTTGAATTAAACATACTCGTATTGAAAATCAAATATGTTCCGTTAAATTTAACAAACATGAAAATGTACAACAATATAATAAAAACGCGTTCTAACTTTTGTTGCTATTGTTGAATATCAGAAACCAATCTGTGTAACTACAGAAACATCAATTGAGGAACTGGGTATTAAAAAAATTTTTTTTGTGATAAATAAAAACATCATATATAAGTTTTATAACAAAACTATTTTTATTTTATTTTTTTTCGCAATAATTCAAAAGTTATTTCAAAATAAAAATTAATTTTTGAATCTAGTACCGAAGACACGCCGATAACTCCCGAACAAACCCAAGCGCGTGTGTGACGTCATAATGTTAGTTTTCACTCATTGCAGTTGATAGAAAAATAATAAATACAGTGTTTTGATCTATTTAATTTGGTTGTCATTGTTAAATATTTAAATTTATATTAAAAATGTCGAACCTAAAAAGTTATCGTTCTTGTTTTGTACTATTATGTACGAATACTACAAAAACAACTCCTGACAAAATGTTTTTAAATGTTCCCCAAGATGACAAATGTCGAAATAAATGGTTTCAAGCAGTGCACCGTGATAATCCCAAAACAAAATAATATAATAAATACTTAAATATTTTCATTTATTATATTATTTTTTAACAGACTTACCTTGATGCCTTGGCACCTCGGGCTTCAGCAGAATTAAACCGAACGTCATTTTTTTTTAAATTGGTTATCATAAATATATCAACATCAGGAATATTATCAGACTTTGCCTTAATAAATAATTTATCACACAAAGCTAATCGGAACTAACAACTCGTATTTTAGCCTTTAACGCTGTACTGTTATTGAATAGCTATAACATTATGTCGTCACAACTATGGTGACCAATCATGGCGCGTTTATAGTCACGAGATTTTTATTTAAATTTCATCAATTTTTAATGGTTTATAATTAATTTAAATTTTTTTAAGTTTTTTGCATTAAATATCAATATTATTAATAATAAAGTTTTAAAATACATAAAAATATCAATAGTATTTTTTTTTCAAATACCCAATTATGAGATTACTCTATTCTCATGTCTCACGACTAAATAGTCGTTATACATAAAAATTACTTTATACACAATGGAATGGTTACCAATTAATTATAATCCCAGATTTCACACTTGACGAGCTGCTGGTATCACTTGCAAGTTGACAAACTGTGTCAACAAGTGCAAATGCGGGTGATATCGCCTTAATCTCCATAATAATCACATGAGAAAACTAATTCGTACGATTGTACGAATTAATTTTCCCGATTGTTTCAGTAGTGTAATCTTAATATAACGAATTCCTCGATTCCCTAGGACCGCCAGTAAGAGCTAATGCAATTTAAACTTTACAAATATTTATCAAAAGCCTCTTTATAACGAATTTATAATCATTACAGAATATAGATAGAAAGTATTATTCATTTTTTTATTTTACGAGTTTTTTTTTTGTTAATATTGTATAAAATATTTTCGAATAGTGTGTTAATATATTAACGTAAATCGTTCGCTTTTACAAGGCAAGCAAATAAGTGTACGTAATGTTGAGGTTAAAAACAAGTTTCTTACCTTGTTATAACGAATCGTAGCCTACTTTCCTTTAACTATCAAACCTCATTGTAACGAACTAGTATATTATCTAATTACCTTCAATTTTGTGATATCGAGGTTGCACTGAATTCAATACAATTTCTTGACAATACATCCGATTTTACTGAACATGAAAAGAAAATCAATACCATGTCATCATAATAAAAAAAATTAAACCCAAATAAAATTTCAAAATTAATCGAAAAAAAATACCTTAAAATTTACTGTTATATATTTATTTCTTTATACATTAACTTATGTGATTAGTCCCGGTTGCATAAGTTTTAATTTTGGATCCCGGGGTTTGAAATACGGTCACAGCAAAAGGACCCCTAAAGCACGAAAGAGAAGCCTAAAAAGTGTTTTTTTTTTTACTCTTTCTGTATACACTAATTTAATACTTTCTGTATACACTAATATAATAAAGTTTTTATAATTAATATCTAAGAGATAGATGACTTTTAAAACCTGCGATTTTATTATTTATTTAATCAAAGAAGTGTTTTTAAGAAGTATTCATATAATTCAAAATATGCTAGACTTTTCTTTTGTAACTTTTTTGCACTTCTGTCATCTCTTTTTGAATATATACATTATTTTTTGAACTATTTTTTTCAAAATATTTAAATTGCTCGCTTCCTAAACTGCAGCTCTGTGTTGGAACTTCGGCTTATTAATAATAACTTTTATCTATATAAATAAAATGATAGTCTGCCTTTTTGTGCGTATCACGGCAAAATTACTGGATACATTTTAATGATATTTTCTAAACTTTATTACTTGGCCCTTATCAAAAAAAAAATATTGTGATATCTTCATTTAAGATAAAGTTATTAAAGTTTTAAGAAAAAAGGGTTAACGTAAGGCAGGCGGCCGGTTGTAAAAACTAGGCCACAACTATTACAACATGTAACATGTTGTGCCGACCCCATTATAATGGCAGGAGGAAGATTAAAGTTTTAAGAAGCAACGATTTTTATAAGCACTACGTGTTCAATGATGTGTGTGTTTTCTTGCCGCGGAGAAGTGGGGCAAGTGGTGTGTGGTGCGTACTAAAACTTTTTTTTTTTCAATTAACTTTATTCTGTTATTCGACCAACGAACCGGCGGGAAAGGCTAATTATTAATATATAATATAAAGTGATGGTATAGCGCCACTTTTATATCATATCGTATCACACCGTACAGAATAAAACGAATCCAATGTACAATATAATTGCGTTGAAAACCTCTTAATGGCTTTTTAATAAATTATATTTCATAACTATATATAATAAATGCCGTTTACAAACAGCCTCTTGGTTAAATTAAATTTATTACATTTTGATATATGTTTATATTGACATTTAAAACACTTAATTTTTAAAAACTAACTAACTTTCACACTATACAGAAGTTATATAGGATGTGGTCAGACTGAGAGCGTTGGGGGGCCTTCATGTCACATTGTTTTGGATATTGAACAAATCAATAATTATTAAACAAGTTTGAGCCATGAAAATACATTTTAGTAATCAATCTAGTATTTTTTACAAGGTAGTGTTTTTGGTTATATTAGCACTTTACAGTTAGCACTAAAAACCAACGCTTACTTCTTATATTGAACGATTATACGCTACATCTGAATTATTATTTTTTTATTTTATATTCATCTTTGACCCTAATTAATAAAACGATTAAGTGCAAATTTGAGATTCAAGATCGATAAGTTTTCTTTTATTTAGGTATAGATATCAGCAGGATATCGCATATGTAAATATGTACTGGATGTTCATGTTTCCGCTCCGTTCTCAGTAGAACCACCCTTAAGGCCTCTAAAGCCTTTAACCATTAATAATCACAACACGCACGTGCAATAGCAAAAGTGTAGCCAGTGCGACTAGTTCACCATAAATCTAATTTATATTTAAAATATACCATTCAGCTCATAAGTTATTAATCAAAATTTAAAATAAGATTTAAAAAACTTGTCTATGATTATCCGCAAAAAAAATTCGTCTATGATAGACTGACACTGAACACGGCAGTTGACAATTTTATAACGTAGAGCTAGTTGCCAAATTTAATTACCAGCTGTAAATAATGCATATCGAGCTAAAAAAGAAGACAGTGGGTTTTTTAGTGTCTGTCGTAAGAACCACTGAGCAGGAAACTAAAAACGGTGTCACAAATACATAGATAGAGTGAAAGAGACAACACTACTAATCCGAAGTACACTCTTTACGCCAATATAAATTATTTACAGCCGGTCACTATACCATAGACATACAACGAATTTATAAATAAAAAATACAGTATAAAACACTTGAAAATTGACAGCTAATTCCATAATGAAATTAATGTGTTTTCTTAAACCATTGCTACTAATTCAGCCAGTAGTGGAATTTAAAAAAGTATTTAGATTTAGAAATAGGTTACTATTTTATGTAAAAATGAGTTTATAACTACAATTAATGGAAAAATCAAATAAATACTTTTCTATTTTAACATTACCACAGTGGTAACAAGTGTAAATTATTTTTAAATTTACTTTCTCCATCAGACATTCTTTGTAATATTATATTAAGCTTCAATTTAAACTATTTGACAATGAATTAAAATCAAGGCGCCATTTTTCAAAAATCAGATTGTTAATGGAATAATATTAACATTTTCGTAACTTTGTTACGTTACGTAACGTGCTAAGTATAAGCGAAAGTTGAAAATCTAAATAGATGTGCAGAGAGCTGAGTGAAGAGCTGGAACGAATATATGTGGCTTAATTTCATATTTACAGAGGGAACTGCCGTCTTATTCATTCAATATAAGCCCTATGTTAGCAAGTTGTTTCTAGCACTCACCGGCAGCTCAGCACATCTATTGAAGTAAGATAACCTAACTTCCACTGTCATGAAAGCATTTAGAAATTCTTACCATTCACAATCTGACTAAAGTTTATAAACTGATGAGTGAATGAATTGAATGAGTGAGCGATTTGTGAAATTTTACCCCACTGGCCAATGTGCTATATTATAAATGCAACCTCTCTTAAATGTCAAGTGCCAGTTTTTGCACTTTTACTCTGACACATGAAGCGTGGTTTTACAAATATACTCAGTGCTAGCCACGTGAACCAATCACAATAACTACTGGATCTTGACATACATTAAAATTCCCAACAGCAACAACTTTACCCCATCTTAAATACAAATATGCTGATTAATTTCATTCTTATTTTTGTCTCATTTGAAGCCTTAAAACAATACCTGCATTAAAGAAACGTATTGCTCAGCAACCTGGAGGGGGGATTTCTTATTAACGATCTTACAGCATACTTGCACTAACAGAGGTAACTGTACTACACTTCTATTCTGCCATCCTTTTCGCACAGCCGTATGTAATATACGCGTGTGAATGAGACAGCAAGCGTCGTCTTCCCTCTCTTAGTAGAAGAACAACAGTCTCTCTTGTGCTGTGCCCGAGAGCAGACGCCAGCCGCGTTTGATGTTTAAATATTGGATGATTGCGCGGACGCAGATTAAAATACCTGTTTTTAAATAAAGAATACATATAATAGCAATTTACAGTTGAATGGATAGTTTGTATTTTCCACATTTTTTTTATTGCTGTCGAACAGCATATAGGCTGAGGGCCCGCTTAGGATTTAGCAGTTACCGTCTCCTATATGTGTTTGCAACGCCAGTGGCATCGCAAACACGTTACTGTCCCATAAGAGTACAGGAACTTCGGGCTCTAATGCCAGAACACAACACAAGGTTATTATGGCGGCATACTTAAGACCAAAAACTCGCTTAGAGTTACCCAGGCTA
This sequence comes from Malacosoma neustria, assembly GCA_963693495.1. Classification (NCBI taxonomy): domain Eukaryota; kingdom Metazoa; phylum Arthropoda; class Insecta; order Lepidoptera; family Lasiocampidae; genus Malacosoma; species Malacosoma neustria. Next base: position 8,891,688 of record OY856391.1, on the reverse strand, counting down.
AGGGTTGCCAATTAGATAGGATTGTTTTGTCGCCTTTTATGACAGGCCGGCCGTAGGGGCAGTATTCTTCCCCCGCTACAGAGAAATATCGATTTTTTTTTACTAAAAAATTCAATCACCAGTAATTGGATTTTTCTCTAGGCTTTAATTATTAACAAATATTTCCTTAAGTTACCCAATTTCATAATAACATCAAAATATATTGTAACTTACCAAAAGCCATGATGAGCCACCAGAGCCAGGAGTTCTCGTGCGAGGCGAGTTCTGTGGAATGCTTCACGATGAGGGTCCACTTCGCAAGGGACAGGCCGAAACCAGCCAAAGCGCCGTAACGACTCGCCACCGTGTGACAGAAGCACATCAGGAGAAGGAAACCAATCCAATTAAAGAGGAATGCCACTGCAAACAAATATAAAAACCAATTTAAATATTAAATTCAACACCAATAATCACGCCATTTTCGTAAATACAGATAAATGCAGTTACTTTTAAATTTGCTGGAAGTTCGTAGTCTATGATTTGCTACAAGTGATAAGATATTTTTATTTAACTAGTCTTTATAATTTTAAAACCGAGACCAGGTGTATTTGTAAGCTAGATGGTAGGGCTCCAAGCCACAATAATAACAATTCCCCTACGAGAAAGTAAACGTGTTAGTGGTACCTCTGACGTTGCAAACAACCATAGACGAAGGTAACTGCTTACTATTAAGTGGGCCGTCTGTCTGTTCCACAGCAATAAAAAAGAACGTGCACAAATATATACTAACAATGATTTTCCTCTACATATTATGAATAGCATATATAACGAAATTTGTAATAGTTATAAATAGTCAAACAAAACATATTTCCATTGTAGGATAACCATGCTAGCTACTTTGGACTACTTCCGTGATGCAATAGCTTTCGCATTCGGTTCCATTCTCATCCCGAGTCTGAGTGTTTATATGTACAATAATAGCTCATATCACTATAGATAATATACCCATTTTTTATCCATGCAGGAGCAGAGAAAGAACACTGACCTCTGCGGCCGGGGTTGGCCTGTCGTAAAAGGCGACAAAACAATCCACCCTAGCCACGTGGTAGGGCCCCAAGCCCGTCTGGATGGCGACCACCTTTGGTCTTAAGTATGCCGCCATAATAACTTTGCCTTGTGTTCCGGCATTAGTGAACCAAGTTCTTGTACCCTTACGGGACAGGAGCGTGTTCGCGATGCCACGACGACGGTAACTGCTAAATTCTAAGCGGGCCGTCAGCTTGGCTGCTACACTATTGGCAGGTTTTACACTGGTATCAGTGATCCCGGTATGCAGTTTTCCTCATGACCGTTTCCTTCACCGTCGGTACATTTTTTTTTTTTTTTTTTTATTGCGTAGGACAGCAGACAGGCTGACAGCCCGCTTAGAATTTAGCAGTTACCGTCGCCTATAGGTGTTTGCAACGCCAGTGGCATCGCGAACACGCTGCTGTCCCATAAGGGTACAGGAACTTGGGTCACTAATGCCGGAACACAACACAAGGTTATTATGGCGGCATACTTAAGACCAAAGGTGGTCGCCATCCAGACGGGCTTGAGGCCCTACCACGTAGCTAGGGTGGGTTGTTTTGTCGCCTTTTACGACAGGCCGACCCCGGCCACAGAGGTTAGTATTCTTTCTCCGCCCCTGCACGGATAAAATTGGCAATTATTCTATAATATGCACATTAGGCGAGAAAAACTGGCAAACGGTGCACGCCATCTTGGGATATGGACCCGGTACATTTAGATTGATCTCCGAGTTTATCTATACATATATTTATATATCTACAAAAGAATACATACATAAGTAGTATATCAATTATGTTGACGCCCAATAGATGTTATTGTGTGAATCGTCAATTGATTAGAAGCCGCGATGTGATATTATTGACTTATCAATGCTTTGTGTCTTTGAAAGAAAGTCTTGAGTAACAAAATCGAAAAACTCGAGAACTATGATGGCCGTTCAATGGCTGCAAACGTTTTGACTGTATACAAGGAAAAACACGCAAAACAAAACAAAACCGTGAACCAGAACAGTGCTACATTGGTATAAAGTGATTTAATTAGATGAATACATTAATTAAGGTCACCGTGTTCTTGGTCTGTTAGTGACAACGTAAAACATCAACCGGTATATCAAGGTTAATATTTCTAAGTACTATACTATAAGTTTATAATTTCTCATAAGTATAAAAACTATGCCTATACCTAAATTTCCATGAAGTGGCGGAATAAGAACACTAAACTATGCGGCCGGGGTCAGCATGTCGTAAAAGGCGACAAAACCAACCTACCTACATAGTAGGGTCCCAAGCCCATCTGGATAGCAACCACCCTTGGTCTATATGTATGCCGCCATAATAACCTTGTGTTGTGTTCTGACATTAGTGATCCACGTGCCTATATATCTATAGGACAGCAGCGTGTTCACGATGTCCCTAGAGTCGCAAACATCCATTGGCGACGGTAACTGTTTGCTATTTAGTGGGCCGTCAGCCTGTCTGCTGTTCTTCAGCAATAAAAAATAATTAGAAAAATTTAAAAATACATCATAGTATAATTATTTAATGTAATAAACTCACCAAAGAATGAAGTCATAAACATGATATCGGTGCCGAGGAGACTGTTCTCGTGATCGAGTGGCTCAGCAGTGCCTTCGGTGGGCTCCACCGTCACGAACGCCGCGAAAGTCGGGTGGTGCGGAGGCGGATTTTGTATCTGAGTAATTAATGCATTTGTTATTTGAAGTTGTTGGAGAAATATAAATTACATGTTATACTCAAATAAAAAAAACTATTTTGCAGGGAAAACAGTTCAACAGGGAACACTTGAGAGACAGTTACCAGCTAACTGCATCATGTCACATCGTAAAAATTTTACTCATTTTTTTTTTCAAATGCGCCAAAAGAATTATAACTTCAAAAAGGAAAATAAATATTATTTTACTTTGGGCTCTATGCTTCCTTCTTGTATAAATCTCTCGCAATGTAACTATGTTCAATATGAATTAAAATATTATTATTAATTTCTATACTTTATTATGGACCCCACGATCTCAACAGAAATCGAAAGCTATAGAAACTATGATAGCGACACACTTGATACAAATTTCAGGCCAGCATATCTTTTCTTGGTGAGTCAAATAAAGATACATTGTCTAATATTTCATTTTATATTGCTTTGAGAAAGTTCCAATTGGCTAAAACATATTTCGAATCTTGTAAATCATTAATCATCACAGTATTACTTTGAATCTATCTGCTGTCTCTCAACAAGAAATAAAACAGAAAAGAGCCTTCTAGCCTAGAAGGCACGTTATAACATCTTCTATGATATTGATAAATCATTTAGTATAATATCAGCCTAATATTGCAAATCTGACCCATAAGTAAATTGTTTTTTGATAAATATTTTTTGTATCAATGAATTCATGGCCAATACAATAATGGTCTGTGAATTTAGTTCTTATCATTTGTAAACATGAGGACTTATCAGAGATAACATATCAGTGCATCATTAACAATTAATTATTGATATAGGATTACCATTGAGAGAATAACATTACTTTTTATTATTTACTTTGACACTTATATGTATTTAAAACAAGCTGTATTGTTTCAATCAAAGAATACAGTGATGCCTCTAATTTAATTTCTAGTATGTCTTAATGTTTTTCTATAATTGGTTGCAGTTTTTTCTTTTTTAAACTCTTCGTGCAGATCACAATAATTGCGGGTGTAGTTGGAGAGTATGGGGAGTCTTCAGGCCTATTCATAAAAAAATCTCCTGTTCTTTCCCTTTGTGTCCCATTGGGAACCTTCCATATATCATGGAGGAGCCAGGTCAGGGGGTGAGAATTTTTATCCCCCATGGCTACTATAATTGGCAATTAATAAATAATAATAAATATATAGGGACATTTTACACAACACCATCTAGTCCCAAGATTAATTAAGCATAGCACTTGTGTTATGGGTACTAGACAACTGATATACTACATATATACTTTTTTTTTGTAAATACATACATATTATACATAAACACCAAGACACTGGAATCCGCAAGCATACCGACATGCGTATTTGTGATACCTTGAATACCATGTAATATTAATATAAAGTAAAAATATCTAATAGTTTACATATTACTAAATAAATATTCTATATTATAATATTTTTGTTACATGAGTTCAAAGTTACAAAGTTCCCCTGTCAACCTTCCTGCCAGAGTGTGTATCCTGCTAAACAATCAATAAGGAATCTGATGGGTGGAGGGATGACAGGGTGGAGGGAATAAGCCCCGTAAAACCCAATCCAAGCAAGCACATTACATATGAATCAGTTGTGTTGTGGCTAAGCTTCTGAGTCCTGAGCAAGAGGTAGTGGGTTTTATTACAGTCTAGCCAGTGGACAACCACTGTAAACCTTATTCATAGTCTTCCATTTGGGAAACAATTCTAGTAGTCTTTTAAAAAAATCTAAAAGAAGACTATATTATAATTTACCTGTGGGTTTCCCTCTCCTTCCATTTGTTTTTCCCTCTGTACTTCTTCATAGGTGGGCAGTTTTGAATTGGCTGCCACATCGTAGGGTGGAGGCGCTGAGAAATCTGCTTGAGGTGGTGGTATATCCTGCATATTGTCTGTGGATAGTTTGTGTAACAGATCACATACCCCGAGACTTAATAGTACGAACATCAGACTTGGGAGATGGGTAACTGAGTTCACGAGATCACCATAGCTAGAGATAGGCCAACACAAACCACTCATGGCCACCGATAGCCTAGATTAGTCCACCAAGCCAAGATGGGACAACATAGAGCTCTGTCTATAGCAACAGTGTCAACTCTAGCATACAACGGCAATAGCATCATATTAAATAAGCAGAACCTATATATCTTATATTGTTTTAAATTTTATTATTTTCACATATTTGTTTATAAATGATTTAAAGTACTTATAAAATATCTCCCCAATTTGACGGAAAGTGTCCTCACTTGTTGTTATATCTTATTTTAAGATTAAAATTTTGAAGTCCCTTTGATGTTTAAGGTTTTGGCTGTATTTAAAAGAATATTTTATTTAAACTTAGAAAGATGTAGCAGTTATTTAAGAATCAATCAAGAGTTGCTAGGACTTTAATGTAGAGATAATTTTTAATATAAAAATAATGTCAATACAATATAGATAATTAATAATACCCACATTAAGATTAAAACAAATATTGTAATTCAAAAATAAATAACAATATTTGTATAATATATTGATTAAATTTTGTTCCAATGATTGAGAAACTATAGCTAACAAATATACATTAAATTTATCTAAAATGAGTCACGATGGAAATAGAAAATAGTGTATAAAACGCTATATTATCAGTAAAACAAATGAAACATCATAACTGTATTAGTAATGCAAATTAAAATTTGATTAAACTTACGTAGATCGATAAAAGGCGGGGGCATGTTCGGATCCCTCGGTCCTGGGAGGATTACCCTAAGGGTTGTAGGTGGGCCTACATTATCAACGTGGGGGTAAGTATGACTCTGAAACAATATTACGTTTATTAGACTTCACTTTCACATACAATGCAAGCAGTTATATAAATAAACAACCAATATCCGTACCATTTCTTTACACTCTTGCATATGTCACTTGAGTGCAGTACTTTTTATTGTTAATAATTGCAATACGCAACAGTTTATACTTTGAACTAATGATAGTAAATTTATGACTATCCACACATTCAAGGCTTTTCCAACAATTTATCAAAACAGACAATTAGACATTAGAGACTAGAGACAGACATATGAGTAGCCGTGGGCGTTATTTCACGTTACCAGTTACAGTAACTAGTAACGCGGCAAGTAACCGAATCACTAGTTTCGAGTAAACTGAGAAGTAGTGATTTTTGTAAATACGTTATTACTGTTACCTGTGATTGTCGGATGTGATGTGTATAATAAGTAGTCGAACAAGCGAGAATGCGAGAGCGTTACATTTCTTGGAATTTCTTCTTTATCGTGCCTACCGGCTGGCCGAGCGAGCGGGATGGCAGATCGAAAATTTCGGGTAACACGAATAAATTCGAAGTAATTCGAACGCGCACATGCCGTGGCATAAAACAAAAAACAAAACAGCGTAACAGTACTAGTATACGTTTAATTTTCATACGTAAGACTATCATCATTTCAGCCGGAAGACGCCCACTGCTGGACAAAGGCCTCCCCCAAAGATCTCCATGATGATCGGTCCTGCGCTGCCCTCATCCAACCTATTCCGTCTATCTTGACCAGATCATCGGTCCATCTTGTGGGGGGCCTACCAACACTGCGTCTTCCGGTACACGGTCGCCATTCGAGGACTTTTCTGCCCCAACGGCCATCAGTCCTTCGAGCTATGTGCCCAGCCCGTAAGACTATAGACATAGACAATAAAATAGAGTGATCTCTGTTTGTAAATTATTTCAACAGCTCGTCGTTTGAGATTTTGGAAAACGAGCGCCACTTAATTTTTTGTTTATTGTTTTAGTTAATTAATTTTAGTTAGTCGTTATACTTGTGTATAATTACTTCGTACGTACTTTCTTCTAAAATTAACGTTTATGTGTTATATTAGTGTTGTAAAGTAACGTTGCTTTGTTTTTTTGTTCGCCGCAACAATCCACTTCAGCCTCAGCTTCCATACCGGTACGAGATTAATTTTCACCTTGGACCATTTTAAGTAATACCGTCGGGACGCAGTAGCAGCAAGTAGACACACCTTTATCGTGTGCTATTAAGGAAATAGACTCTTACTTAAAAGACAATATTCTACCTATGTTTAACGATAGTGGGAAATTTAACTGCCCTTTGCAATGGTGGCAACTTAACCACTACATTTATCCCAGCCTAGCCATACTTCTACGCAAGTATGGTAACATAATGACAACTTCAGTTCCATGCGAGAGGATATTCAGCGAGACAGGGCTCACGATTAATAACCCCTGCACACAATTGAAGACACACAAAGTTGCCCAATTGATGTATTTAAATGTTAATTTAGATCCAAAAAGATTTTTGATAGTCATAAAATTATTAAGGCATCCTGGACTCCTACTTAATAGTCATGGTCAACAACAGTCTACATGTGCAAGCAACCCCAATTTGTAAACAAAAGAACGAATTTCTTATAAAGTTCGGTATGAATGATGCCGATAGTCGAGTTTATTACGGTCTAAGATAATAAAGTGACAAAAAAACGTACACAGCTGCACAATTTGTACTAATTTTGGCAACTTAAAAGATACTTTTCATTACTTAATTGTTGTCGTTACTGTAATGCTATATGAGTGTGTCATTGTATGGAAGGTCATCATCATCATCTTTGCGTTAAATCCCGGTTGCAGCCCAAACTTTCGCTTAAGCGCCCGGGGTCCGCTGGAATTTAAGCTAAACCAACCAAAGCCAAATGTCCAAGTGATTTCGACGCTTTAGGAAGTATCGTTAGATCGATGACGTTACATGGAGTTGACACTGTATTATAAAACTTATGACAGTGAAAACGTTGAAAAAGTGTAAATAAACTGAAAATATATCAAAAGTGTAAATAAACTTTGAATATCTATAATCATTGTATATACAATCAAATTAACTTATAAATACGCCTTCATTAATAATTTTATAAAAATCACAGATTCATAGTAAAAACTAATAAATCATAAATAGATTTAATGCAGTCAGTCCTAAGCCTGAATAAAGTACGAAAGGAAGTTAATTTATTGTTTTAACTGTATAGCTACAAACAGTGATAGTTATTTAGTTTATTTTCGTTTCATGTATAACTGTATTGTTGGTGAAGGTATTTACGCAAACAATCACAGTAGCTGAATAAAAATAGCTAGTTACAAAAATCACTACTTTTGAAACAGGTGACGCCGAGCAAGTAACTGGTTTCGTTACGTTTCTTGAAAATAACGTAATGACCTACGTTTCTACTAAGAGACTTAAGTTAACGATATGATATCCGAAAACAAATAATTATCGATATTAGCGTATATTCGACATCGATATTTAAAAAATTAGGTATATCATAATCGATAATCGTTTGATATAACTAAAATTATATTGGATTTCTATTAACTTTTATAAAAGAAGAAATATTGATATATCAGCATACCAGACCGATATATCAATATCGACTTAGTTCAATATATATATTTCGATATATCAGCTTACAACATTGTTATATCCATGTTATATCAATATCGAACTAGTTCGATATTCTCATGGAAGTATTAAGTAGAGTACTAATACTTGCATGGATATTCTATTCTTGTTATTTTTGGCTCCAACGCTTTGGACATTGATTTTGCCAATGTAAGGTAGCAGATTTGATCAGTGTTTTTTTACGAGTTAGTTATAAGTTATAGATTGGACCTTATAGCAGGACTTACAATACTTTTTTGTTAAATTCATATGGCAAAACAACGTTTGCCGGGTCAACTAGTAATTTATAAACTGTATGAACAGTTATTAGCGCCTCTGGGAGTTCATTATGTTTATGCGAGATTTGAGTTTAGATGAAGAAGGTGAGAATTGTGAAGTTAATCAGACGGTAAAAATTGGAGTCAGAGCTTTTTTACATCGAAAAAAAAAACAAAATAACTATCTTTATTAATTGACATCTCATAAGAGGTTTTAGAGCGGTGTTAGAGCGACACAAGCAAGAGCTGAGTGTCACGGAGATGAATATGCTGCGGTGGATGTGTGGAGTGACGCGGAAGGACCGCGTTAGGAACTCCCGCATTCGCGGCAGTCTTCATGCCCGTGACATTGCGGATAAATTACAAGAGTGTCGGCTCCGTTGGTACGGCCACGTTTTATGGCAACCGGATGCTTACGTGGGTAACAAATGTCTGGCCATGCCGCCTCCGCCAGGCCCCGGCAGGAGGGGTAGACCCAAAAAGTGCTGGCTTGACGTCGTAAAGGGTGATATGCGTTCCAATGGGCTCACTACCAGGGATGCTGAAGACCGTGCGAAGTGGAGAAGAAAAAGTCGGAAAGCGGACCCCGGGCGCCGAAGCGAGAGTTTGGGCTGCAACCGGGATATAACGCAAAGATGATGATGATCTCTTATGAGGTTTTAATTGTTTTATGGACTAAATCCATAGCCTATTGTTAAGGTAAATATAATCAAGCATGAGACTGTCAAAATGACAGCTGAAAAGTGAAAACAAGAGTAGTCTTCGGTTGATTCGGTTAATTCCGTAGAATCAATGAATTTATTTTGTAATTTCATATCCAAATCAAAATGAGGACAGCTTTAATGGTAGCTGAAAAGCCTTCTTTGGCTCAAAACCTTGCAAACATACTTAGCAATGGAAAATGTAGCACCAATAAAGGTATATCCATCATCAATTTTTCGTTCCGGTGTGAAGCGTGTTTTCTAAATGTCTTGTTTATTTTAGCTGTAAACTCCGCTTGTGCTGTACATGAGTGGAACGGTGCATTTAAAAATGAGCCAGTCCATTTCAAAATGACTTCAGTCTGTGGCCACGTAATGAGCTTGGATTTCACTGGTAAATACAATAATTGGGACAAAGTTGATCCAATAGAGCTGTTCAGCTGTCCCACTGAGAAGAAGGAAGCTATGCCTCGGCTTAGAATACCGGCATTTTTGGCTCAAGAAGCTAGAGGATGTGACTATCTTATTTTATGGCTTGATTGTGATAAGGAGGGTGAAAATATTTGTTTCGAAGTAAGTAGACATTTACTTGTACTTGAATCATATACACTTGTGAATCATATATAAAAGCATCATATCTTTTCAATTTTTTCTTTTACCTGCTAATTTAGAGTATGTACCCTAAATTACAGTAAAGAAGCAAATGTATAAATAGACATTTAAAAATCTTTTTTGTCACCTTTTCATAAACATCAATTAGTTTAGAGATTTAGGGTTATTGTTGATGAGATTATATATTAAGTTAAAGTAGAATTCCAATTATTTGAGTCCATTAATAGATTTTATGCAAATCCTATCCAGTGTATTTTTAAATGTCTATGGTATAAATATAAAAACCCACTCATCATGAAATCTCTAAAACTATACACCTGATTGACTTGAAATTTACCATTTTTGTGATGTAGACACTCACTATACAGTATTTACTACAGATTTTGGAAATACTGTCCAAAACATATTTTTTTTAAATTTGTGTATCAAAACAAGGTTTTCCGGGTCAGGTAGTGTAAGCTAGTGGTAGAATCCCCTTTGGAAATATCCAGAACACAACACTCATTTTATGCTGTTGAACTTGATTCCAATGATTAGTAATATTCCTTAAACAATGATGTTACATCACCATCATAATTTGAAAAATATATTTAGCCATTTCATCTTAATGTCCTAGGTAATGGCCTGCGTTCAACCATACATGAAAGGTGATGTTTGTTCACCCTTAGTGACGTACCGTGCCAAGTTCTCAGCTATCACAGATAAAGACATAAAAGCTGCAATGTTAAACCTAGTGAGGCCTAATGAAAATGAATCAAGAAGTGTGGATGCAAGGCAGGAACTTGATTTACGTATTGGGTGTGCATTTACTAGGTTCCAAACTAAATATTTTCAAGGTATGTTTAATTTGAAGTTACTGAGCACTGAGCACCATATAAGTATAAAGTTATCCTATTAAAATCGGATAACTTTATATATAAATATAACTCTCGTCACGTCTCAATGGTAGTTCAATCATACTAAAGAAAATTATTCATAAAACAAAAAAAAGTTTACTTACTAATTTATTATGATGAATGTGTAACATTTACTTCAGAACTGCGGGTTGGCTTTCTGCTGTTGAGAATTGCACAAGAATTAAATTGTAGGCCTTTTGTGTCACTTTCAAGAGTAATATAAACATTGCTACTGCTCTGGCTGTACTAGCCAGATTGTGAGTAAATTAAAACCCCACTCTAGCACTGTGCTTGCATTGCTCACAACATAAACAACCAACCATCTATGTTGAGAATTGTAAGCAAACAACCATGTATGTCGAGAACCATAAGTAAACAACCATGTATGTCTAGAAGATGAAACTTTCGCACATGGTTAGTTGTATGCAACCAAACGGGAAATTATTTTTTGAAAATCAGAGGCAAAGTACCTAGTTGCTTGTATTACAAATAAATATCTAAAATAATACATAATTTCTAACATATGTACCATATAACAGGTAGATATGGTGACCTAGATGCATCTCTCATATCATACGGCCCTTGTCAGACACCAACTCTTGGTTTCTGTGTGCAACGTCACGATGAGATCCAAACTTTTAAACCGGAAACCTATTGGGTATTACGAGTCACAGCAAGCACTTCTGAAGGCCGGGAGTTACCATTGGAATGGAAAAGGGTTAGGAGTTTTGAGAAAGACATCGCTAATATGTTCTTGGCTGGTATCAAGGAGATTAAGGAAGCTACGTAAGTGTTATCTGTTACTACAACAATTGTGTGATTGTCCTACTATTCTAAGAGTTTAATTTGAAGCTCTTTGCATCTAACTTATGTTAGTAATGTTACAGAGTGTACATGGCGGTTTGTGGCTTACAGCCCATACACATTGTTTTATTGTGCAAAGAATAATAAGAAAACAGATACAATAAGATAAAAGACAGAATAAACACATTATCTTTTGGTTTGTAAATAATCTATTGTTATCTTATGGCTTAGATTAGTATAGAAAAACCAGAGTTTTCTCTTGTGAACTGTTGATCAAAATTTTTGACTATAATTACATGATATTGCCGCTATTACAACACATATTGCCATATATTATATATTAGGCTCATTTTTAAATTACGGGTAAGAAGAATGCACTAGTAAAGAAAAAAAAAAGATGAACTAAAGCACTAAAACTGTCACTTATGAAAAATTATTAGCTTATGGTTAAACAATTGAATCTGATTTTATATTGATTGCTATTTTGACTTTGAATGAATAATTTTATTTATCCTATGCTTAAGTGTGTTATACTGTCCACCTTTTTTGTAGAGGTATGGGTTGTGAATCATCAGGATAAGATATTGTTGAGCTATTATTATACAGACTACTATAATGCCAGCTGACCCGGCAAAATTCTGCCATATAAATAAAAAAAAAACAGAACTTAATTATGTTCACCCTATTTCACTACCTTTAAGATTTATTTTAGTGACAAAAATGTCTCCAAGGTCTCCAATGTCCTCCAAGGTCCAATCTATCTCTATATGATCCGATCTATCTATACTGAAATTCATGAAAATTGCATCAGCGGATTAGGTGTGAAAACGTAACATACAGACAGAGTTATTTCAATGTACATAATATTAGTATGGATTATTAAACTATTATTAATTCACTTATTATTTTAAGTTATTAAACTTTCAGGGTTGTGAATGTTCAAGCTAAAGAGAAAATTAAAGCACGCCCAGTTGCTCTTAATACGGTAGAGTTAATGAGGGTAGCCAGTGCAGGCTTGGGTATGGGACCACATCACGCCATGCAGGTAAATAATATGTTGCTATAAATTACTGCCTAAGAAAAAATAATAAATAAAATACAAGAATACTTCATTTAGTTCAGTGGATTTCATTTTTATTGTTGAAGAACAGCAGAAAGGCTGATGGCCCACGTAACAATAAGCAGTTCTTTTCTTTCTAGCTTCCAAGCTTTCTTTTTTTCCCATGCCGCTGCAATGTGAAACACATCATGCACATTCAAGGGTCATTTGCTATCAGGCTCTTCCATTTCTTGAAGATAGCAATGTAGTCTTGTCCTGTAATTTTCACTAAGAACCTTTATGATTCCTTGATCCATCGGTTATTTGTTGTTGGCGTATTAGGTGTTTTGAACGGGATGACGAATTAAATTAAGCATTAAGAAATGTATGAAAACATGTCTCAAGTTGCAGGGACTGGCGTAAAATTACGTATTATGCGAGAAATCGTATTAAGCGTGATCATGCTTTTATATATCACATTTTATCGTATCTTATTCTTCATAATTATACCTATTAAGCTACAGCTTGTATACGTACTGTTGTCTGGTTTTCATTATATTGGAATATTAATATTCTTATATTATTTCCTTGCAGATTGCTGAAAGACTCTACACTCAAGGCTACATATCATATCCTCGTACAGAGACGACTAGTTATTCTGAAAATTATGACTTGATGTTAGTATTTTATACATATATTAATTTGTAATATTAAAAATTAAATATGGTGTGTCTACTCATGCAATAAAATTAAAAAAAATATTAGATTGACTTTGACAGTTACACTGCCGTTACCCGGCCGGTGCGGCGGGGGGGCGTGATTTTGACATCTCTCTCTTGATCAACGGAAACCAAGTTGGCGCACCGATAATTTTATGAAAAATTAGCCGTTCTAATACAATTTTTTTTTCTAAAATAAAAGTAGTATATTTACTGTTTGTTACATCAGCTATCTGCCAGTGAAAGTCCCGTCAAAATCGGTCCAGCCATTTCAGAGATTAGCCGAAGCAAACAGACAAAAATTGTAAATAATGTTGTATATGTGAATACATCCAAATGCACTTAGTAAAAATCGGTTATTTGAATATTACAAACAGACACTCTTATTTATTTGTATAGAGTATAGATAAGAATATAATGATGTAAAGTAGCAAAAATTATTATTGTCCAATTCTCCGCTTTACCATCGTAAACATGGTCTAAAGCATTGGGAGAATGAGTTTAAGTTGACAGCTGTTCCATTTTACGAGCAGGAAAGCCTCCTTTTGCCAATAGGTACTTCAAAATTACCATAGAGATGTAATCTAAGTAATAGAAGGAGGAAACTACATAATTCGGAATTAGGCTTATCTTATATATAAAATTCTCATGTCACAATATTTGTTCCCGTACTCCTCCGAAACGGCTTGACCGATTCTTATGAAATTGTGTGAGCATATTGAGTATGTCTGAGAATCGGCCAACATCTATTTTTCATACCCCTTAGTGATAAGGGTTGTCCACCCTTAACATTTTTCTTAAAAATGCTGCCCAAAGTCACTATTCCACGCGGACGGAGTCACGGGCACAGCTAGTTATTATTATATTATAAGAGCCAAAATCTTTGAAATTCAAGGGAACCATGTCAGCCAGCTGGTGCATTCAGCTTATTACAAGATGAGGCTAACATAGGAGGGTCAAGGGACAGATTGCAATCACATTTGTAAAAACTATATTTAGCCATATCTATTCTATCTATTTCTATATATCTATTTATCTGTCATCTATTTCTATCTAACCACTGCCGTGTGACCCCGGCCAGTGAAAAGTATAGGGTCACCCCAAGTCATTCCAAGGGAGTCGTAAAAGGCGACTGATGGACTACTCCTTTGCCAGCTTGCATGCGGTTAAGGAAGTGCACCTCTCGGTTTTTCCTCTAGGGGTTGGGAGGTCGGACGGCAGTCGCTCCCGTAAAAACCAAAACTAGCCAAATATATATGGTTCGGACACGTAAGAGATTTGTCACGGATAGGGCGTCGCCGCAAAACGACGCGCAGGAACCTCGCCCGACTCCTGTGACAAGTGGACTAGGGCTGCCGTGCCGTGGGCGAGCACGGCTAAAGACACTAGCCCCATCCAAAAGGAAACTCCGCTTCGCAACGTGGAATATTGGCACGCTAACCGGACGCGCGAGAGAGTTGGCCGATGTGCTCTCCAGGCGGAGGGTGGCCGTGGCGTTCCTACAGGAGACTCGGTGGAAGGCTAGCAGATCCCGGTTCATTGGGAATGGCTACAAGCTGATCTACACAGGTGCACCTGGTGGGGAGAATGGGGTTGCCATAGTGCTCTCGGAGGAGTTCCACAACGACATTTTGGAAGTGATACGTCATAGCGACCGACTTATGGTCGTTAGGGTGCTTATCGATGGGGTAGTTACCCACTTGATAAGTGCCTATGCGCCACAGGCCGGTTGTGACGACGCCGATAAAATAGCGTTTTGGAATCAACTCGGAGAAGTGCTCCGTGGAATCCCATTATCACAGGGGATCGTTTTGGGGGGTGATCTGAACGGTCATGTGGGTGATGAATGTGGGGAATTTGAGCGTGTTCACGGTGGATTTGGGTACGGTAGCCGTAACGCGGAAGGGGAGGACATCCTCAATACGTGTGCGGCTGCCGACCTTGCCATCGTGAACACGTATTTCAAAAAGAGACCCGAGCATCTCATTACCTACAAGAGCGGGAGGAATGCTACCCAAATCGACTTCCTACTCACTAGGAGACACCACATCAGCAAAGTAGCCAACTGCAAGGTCATACCCGGTGAGAGTCTCACTGCACAACACCGTCTTCTTGTCATGGACCTCTGCGTGAAGCCCAAAGGCAAACGTGTCGATCGCCTTCGGCGCCGAATCAGGTGGTGGCTGCTTGATGAAGTCAAGTCCCAGGAGTTCGCCTCTGCCATCGGCGACAAGTGCGCCGGTGGTGAGGGCGAACCGGTTCAAGCTTACTGGGACAGGATTCAGGCGGCTATCCTTGGGTCGGCGGGGAAGGTGCTTGGCGAGTCTAAGGGCGGACGCAAGTGTGACAAGGAGACATGGTGGTGGAACGACACAGTCCAGAGGGAGACTAGAGCGAAGAAAGCCCTCTTTAAGAAGTGGCAAGCGTCCAGATCTCCTGAAGATCGCGACGCATACAGAGCTGCTAAGCGCGCCACCAAGAAAGCTGTAGCCAGAGCCAGACGAGACCACTTACAACCACTTTACGATAAGTTGGAATCGTCTGAGGGGCAGAAGCTCATATATAAGTTGGCGCGCTCCAGGGTCAAAGCGGCACAGGATATCTCCAAGTGCCGCTGCGTAAAAGACCCCGGAGGCAACCTGTTATGCGAGGACCTCGCGGTGAAGGAGAGATGGCGCTCGTATTTCCACGAGCTGCTGAACAAGCAGCATAAAGAGGTGCAGCCGCCGGATCTTCCTCCAAATCAAGGATTAGTGCCACCGGTAACGCCTGCAGAAGTCCAAAATTGTCTTCGCCGCATGAAAAATCGGAAAGCTGCCGGAGCCGATGGAGTCCCCATCGAAGCCTGGAAGGCGATGGGCTCGCGTGGTGTGGGCATCTTAACAAACCTTTTTAACCGGATACTCCTCACCGGTATGAACCCGAACCAATGGAGGCTGAGTGTCATTACTCCAGTCTTCAAAGGCAAGGGATCGGTGCAGGAGTGTGGTAACTACCGCGGTATAAAGGTCATGTCCCACACCATGAAGCTCTTCGAGAGGGTTATCGACTCTCGGATTCGGCAGGAGTGCACTGTCTCGGAATGTCAATATGGGTTTCGCCCTGGTCACGGGACCATGGACCCAGTTTTTACCCTAAGGACTGTCGCGGAGAAATACAGGACGAAGAATACGCCTCTGCACTGCCTGTTTCTTGACTTGCAGAAGGCCTTCGACTGTATTCCTCGCGCGATAATCTGGTGGGCATTGAGATCTAAAAGGGTTCCAGAGGCCTATATTGACATCATCCAAGACATGTACCGTGACTCCGATTCCGTAGTTCGGACCGCTGTTGGCGACACAAAACCTTTCCCCATCACTGTCGGGGTACACCAAGGATCCGTCCTTAGTCCGTTTCTGTTTAGCGTGGTATTAGACGTACTGTCAGACAGCATCAGAAACTCACATGAGCAGCCCCCGTGGCTCCTCATGTATGCTGATGATATCGCGCTGGCAGATTCGGACAGGGGTAGGCTGGTGCGACGTGTGATGACGTGGAAGGAGTCGCTTGAGAACGGTGGTCTGAAGCTCAACGTGGCGAAGACCGAGTACTTGGCCTGTAACTCCACAGATCCTACACCCGTACGCATAGGCGGCGACACGGTCGAGCGCACGGACCAAGTGAAATACCTGGGATCTGTGTTTCACGCGTCTGGTGACATCGATTGCGACGTCAAGGCTCGCATTGCTGCCGCGTGGGCTAAATGGCGTGAGGTAACTGGTGTCATTTGTGACCCCAAGATGCCGGTAAAGTTGAAGGGACAGGTCTATAAGACCATCATTAGGCCTGTTCTTTTATACGGCTGTGAAGCGTGGCCGGTGTTGGAGCGACACAAGCAGGAGCTGCGTGTCGCGGAGATGAACATGCTGCGGTGGATGTGTGGAGTGACGCGGAAAGACCGCGTTAGGAACTCCCGCATTCGCGGTAGTCTTCATGTCCGTGACATTGCGGATAAACTGCAGGAGTGTCGGCTCCGGTGGTACGGTCACGTTTTACGGCAACCGGATGCTTACGTGGGAAACAAATGTCTGGCCATGCCGCCTCCGCCGGGCCCCGGCAGGAGGGGTAGGCCCAAAAAGTGCTGGCTTGACGTCGTAAGGGGTGATATGCGTGCCAATGGGCTCACTACCAGGGATGCTGAAGACCGTGCGAAGTGGAGTAGGAAAAGTCGGAAAGCGGACCCCGGGCACCAAAACGCAAGTTTGGGTTGCAACCGGGAAGAACGCTGAGATGATGATGATGATGATATTTCTATCTAACCAAGCAAGCGGTATTTTGTAGCTAAGTGGTATCACACCCAAGAGACCGAACTGGAGGTCTTCTTCTTTTATTGTTTTGGCTTCAAAGTTGGCATTGTTTTTGCCAAAGTCGTGGTGTGTGAGAAAGTAACATGTTACGAACAAATATTTATATATACATACATGTAAACCGCCAATTCGCCTTGCACGAGGGTGGTGGGTATTCTACTTGTTCATTTTAGGGGGAGGCCCGAGCCCAACAGTGGGAAGTTGTGGGCTATGAAGACATAACTGTGTTATATAATT
The DNA here is from genome assembly GCA_963693495.1 of Malacosoma neustria. Lineage (NCBI taxonomy): Eukaryota > Metazoa > Arthropoda > Insecta > Lepidoptera > Lasiocampidae > Malacosoma > Malacosoma neustria. The sequence goes on along the minus strand of OY856391.1, from coordinate 8,873,848 downwards.
TGGTTTGTCAAAATTATGAACTATATGCATTTTTCATTACAGAGGAGCACTTCGACAACAGCAGAACTCGTCAAAATGGGGTGCTGAAGTGCGTGCGATTATTAGCAATGGGATAAATAGACCTAAAAAGGGTCACGATGCCGGGGACCATCCGCCCATCACCCCCATGAGGGCTGCTTGTAAGTTACCTATATACAACACAATTTTTTATTATTATTTAGGACCAGCAGATATGCTGACAGCCCACTTAATAAATCAGTTACCGTCGCCTATGGAGGTTTGCGACGCTAGGGTCACCGATAGTTCCTGCATGGAGAAATTAAACAATTTAATAATTGTGTGACGACCTATGTAGGGCAACGGCTTACGTACATCTGTACGCTAGCGTGAATAACGAGTTTTATTTCCGTCTTGTGTCTGGGTATTTATGTATATATGTAGTATATTACTTATCTAGTACCCATAACATAATTGCTATGCTACTAATTTTGGGACTAGATGGCGTTGTGATAATTGTTCCATTATATATTTTTTTAATTTAACACATATTTATTTAAAATAAGAGTATAGTAACTTGGTACAGAAATTAACAAGCAATAAAGCGTATAGGGAATTTTGTGTCTCTTATCAATTGTTTTAACTCAATCAACTTTTTTTATACTTATATCAATATTTCACTTCATAAAAGTTAAATTTACAAAAAAACTACATTGTTGGTCTGGTCTCTAATGTTGTACATATTAAGGATAAAAAAATCTGAGGACTTTTTTGTAGTGCCTCAGACGGGTTACAAAAATACTATTCAACTTTTTGTTCTAATTTTAATAGTTTAGTTAAATAATACAAAAAATAAATAAATTTAAAGACTAAAAAATCAAATAATGCAGATAGAAATTCGACTCAATGAGATTTTTTTGTCCGAAATTTAATGATTCATGAGGTAGAGCCATTAATTTTATAACATAATAATTTCTATTTATCTATGATGGACCTCTTAAAATTAAAATTTTGAGCTCTGTTTCTGACAGAATGTTTGTTTGGACATATCCCTAATATGTTGTATATTATTTATCTAATACCCATAACACTTTTGTTATGCTGCTAATTTTGTTTTGTGAATGTCCCAGTATGTATGTTTATTACTATCTGCTTCAGCTGAATCGGAGCTGGAAGGCGACATGTGGCGTATCTACGATTACGTGACGCGCCACTTTATCGCAACCCTGTCGCGCGACTGTCGCTACTTGAGCACAACTATCACCTTCCAAATCGGCACCGAGACCTTCCATTATACTGGGAACACGCTCGTCGATGCCGGATACACCGAGATTATGCATTGGCAGGTGAGTACTGCGGAAAAACTATTGCTGTGAAAATTTATTGCTCTAGCAACAGTAACAGCCGACAGTCTGACGGCTTACTTATGGTGAAACACAACATAAAGTATTACGGCGGCGATGTGGTTGCCATTCAGTCGGACTTGGAGCCCTACTAACGAGCTAGGATTGTTTTTTTGCTTATGCGACGAGCCGGTGGGCCGCAGGGGTCATTATTCATTATCCTCATAATAAGTAACATTGTAAGGCCTTCTGGCACTAACTACTATAATGAATCGCGTATAATTTACATTTGGGTTTAATAAGTATAGCAAGAATTGCGCGAATGGGTGACGTGCTCTCTCCATCACAGCTCGATTGGCACCACCGTTCGACCGTGCGAAAGCGTTTTAATTATAACTCCGCCTATGATCTATGCGGGTGAGGGTTGCGAGCGGCAGGGGCACGCCGCCGGCTGCGACGCGTCTCTACACATAACGTCATCTGTTCCCGAAGTAAGGAGCAGAGCGCTTGTGTTATGGGTACTAGAAAACTGAAATACTATTTATATTCATTTTTTTCTAAATAAAACTTTTTATATAGTCTTTGTTTATCGGAATATTTTATTTTGACAATTACATTCGAAAATTTACAATATTTTTGGTACTTAAATATGATCACTTAAAGACCATATACTTGTATGTATAGTCTGTAGCCTCGTGGATGACTGGCCGCGACGAATGCGTATTGTGCGGGGGTGAGCGCACCGTTACGCATCGCTGCGCCCGCGCCGCTGGAGCGAAACAACGCTCGTGTCGCGGGTCTGCTCGTTCAATTATTTTCGTGTAGTGGTTCCCACAATATTATAAACACCCTGACTCGGGACGGAAATAAACCTGTGACCCCTGCAGGCGTTTGCACATGTAGAAGCCATTGCGCCCCGGTGCCATCTCCTTTGGCTCAAGCCTATTTGTCCTTATTTCAGGCGTTTGGTAAAGATGAATTCGTGCCCGTTCTGAATGTGGATGACGTTCTGCGTGCTCATGACCATAGACTAGTCGAATGCCAGACGTCTCCGCCCGATTATCTCACAGAATCTGAGGTAAGTTTCAATTTAAATTATTAGGCATTATTATTACTTGTTTTGTGTCATCTAAAATGGAAATTCTATTATAGTTAATCACTTGCATTGAAAAGACGTGACACGCTTGTCTTGATGCTTTTATCACAGAAACACAAACGACGTGGTTTATAAATAAATTATTTATATTTGTATTACTTTATAATCATTCCACGTTGTATATTCTCTTTAAAAAAACTATTGAAAATTGTAGGTCGAAAATAATTAGTTTAGAATATAATATTCTTCTGATTTCTCTAAGGCAGCAAACGCAGTGCGAGTAGCAAGTTACTACGCTGAGAAGTGCTACACGCTTCGATGAATTTTTCGCCAGTGCAAGTGGTTAAATGTGTTAATAATTTTATTGTCTTTCACGATAGTTAAAGCCAGAAGATCTGCATTTGTTACCATAGACTTATCTTTAGAACGAGTATGCATTATATAATAACAGCCTTTAAGGGATGGACCCAACACTTTTTAGAGCAGGTTGACAGGTTGCACATTTCAGTTATCTCCGTGTGCAGGTTACCTTACCTTGTTTTCACTCATCGTCAGTATATAGTAATTATGTTAAAGTATGATATTGTACTAAATGAAACTGACTAATACGTATGCTATGGTGGTTACCGAATCTGAAACCTCTGAATAGTATGTAGCGTTTAAGAAAGCACCTTTTTATGATGCGTGATCCGGAACGCACGACACGTTGGTAGAGAGATAGTCGGTGGCAAGCAAGCAATATTCAGTGAGACATTACCTTGAACTACGGATACAAAAATACTACTATAATCTCATTAGAGTATATAAAGGGTAACTTTGATAAAACCGTCCAAATTTTTTTTACGCACTAAACATCATTTAAGGAACCCATTTTTGCAAAAAAAAAATTGTATGTCAAAATTTCACCATAAAATATTTCATATATGATTATTAATTCAATCGTACAGAATAGTGCTATGGTGCAACCTTCGTACGTGAACCTGTTATTACCTGTCTGTCTCTCCCGCGTAAATGAGTAGTGCGTATTCGCTTGCCCGGTGCAATGCCGCCGTCCTCGGCCTTTTACTAGGTCAGATGGAGAGGTCATTGACACTCTAGCGCCGTATTATGTAAATTGCGAGTTCTTTGAATGACTTTGTGATGCTGATTACTCAACATTTTTGTACTATGTGATACAAAACTAAAATACATGTTTCTCATAACTTTTACTAAAGATTCTTCTGTGTGAATTTGAACGGGTTTGTCAAAGTCACCCTGTATATTCTGTGATTATAATACTACATTCTTGTGCCATAGGGATCAGGTCAAATACCTATCAACAGTGTTTATTATGGTGTATTGTTAATTAACGTTTAACCGGTGACATGGAGTTGCACAGGTGTTGTCGTGTTGCGAGTTCTCAGAATTGAACCCTCCACCCATCATTCGCCGCGACTTCGCGTCTGATTATCAGTAGCCTTATTTTTTTTCTTTCTACATTGAAAGTTTAGTAAAAGATGTTGTTAATTTTATAATGTTTCTTTTAAAAAGTTGACTGAAACGTAAAATATGGATCTAATATCAATTGAGCCTATAGTTAAATATTAAAACAATTTTGTAACATCCTAGTCGAGTTTCATAACGAAAAGGAATTTTAAAAAATAGCCCTGTGAAGCGTCATGTCCTTTATAGCTTTATAAATTTGTAATTTCACCAGTTAAGGGTTAAATTTGTATGTTAAAGGTAATCACGTTAATGGAGAAACACGGTATAGGCACAGATGCGTCGATACCGGTTCACATAAACAATATTTGTCTAAGAAATTATGTCACCGTTGGCAGTGGGAGAAGACTTGTCCCTACTAATTTAGGGATTGTGCTCGTGCATGGATATCAGAAGGTATTTATTATGGAAAATCATCAGATTTAGAAATTATAACACCATTAAATTAGTCGTCTGTATGTGGATTTGCAAGAGAATGGAGGATGGATGTACTATTGTGGTCAGACATGTTTATAAAAATTGTTGCAATTTACCACAGATATTTCTAAATCACAAAAATATGTTCTAGTCCCAATCATATGGCTTCTTTTTACAAATATAAAATTTGATAGCCACAAGTATTTAAACTAAAAATATTTGCCGATTGTAGGTATGTCCTTATTTGGTTATAAGGACGCATACAATTACAGACAAAAGTGTTAATAAATCATTCGTACACCGCCATCTAGTTTCAAATTAATCCGTAGAACGCTTTTGTTATGAACACTAACTAGACCACTGATATTCCACTAATTTACTTTTCTTTTGTTAATAAATACACATTGTACATAAATAAATATACTGGGACAATTCACATAACGCTATCTAGTCCATAAGTAAACAGCATAGCACTTCTGTTATGGGTACTAAATAACTAATAAATTACATATATTATGCCTTTCTTTTGAAATAAATAAATACTATAGATAAACACCCATACGCGAGACGGGAATCTAACCCGTGACCATCGTAAGTGTACCGAAGGGCGTTTGCCGTTACGCCACGAAGGTCGTTCGTACTTTAACAACTAAATTAAGACGGGAAATAAACCATTGATACATAATAGCGAGCTTAGCGCGTAAGCCGAATCTTGGAGATCACTTACGAAGCCACTAAATCAACATATCTGGTTAGGCGCCTTATTCTATCCTTTTTTCCCTGTCTACCCGCAAGTTAGTTTAGATGCTGCGGCGCCTGACGGTGTTTCGAAAAACTAATCGACCACCGCCGCGCCGAGGAGTCTTGGCTAGCATCCGCGCTGACTACACGCTTCTTCGCAGTGTTTGTTTTCTCAATTTAAACATCCCGCACGAGTTTTTATATGTGTGTTATTGACTTTGTTTTAATGTGAACCGTTAATTATAAAAGCCTAGACTCAAAATCATAGAACCAGCCATGGAAGGTAACAGGTTGGAGAACCTCTGGTAAGTTGCCGCTCTTTCTGACTTGCTGGATATTTCTGTCTCCTTTCTTTTCCACAATATCTTCTAATTAGTTGGTGTTTTCTTTTTAAGATCGATCCTGAATTGGTCTTACCAACCATGAGATCAGCAGTCGAAGAACAGTTAAATCTGATAGCGGTGGGACGAGCAGATTTCCACGCAGTCCTTGCCCACACCACGGAGATATTCCGTAGGAAGTTCCAGTACTTTGTGCGTTCCATCGAGGGGATGGATCAACTGTTCGAAGTTAGCTTCTCGTCACTCAAGGCGAGCGGGAAGGCGCTGTCCCGATGCGGTAAATGCAGGCGATATATGCGGTATATACAGGTAAGTTAATATAATAAACTTTTTTATAGACGAAACATACAATACCATTCGATTAATGATGATAGAAGGTTACTTTGCTATTGTCTATGATAATTTGATTGTTGCCCTTGTAAAAACAAAATTTACCCACATTATTTTTTGTCGTGACTATCTAATTTGAAAAAGGAAGTGTCACGGAATAGACGCCTAGTGATTTTTTTTATAAATTGCAGTCTGTCATGTGAGACATTCGGCAATATTTTGTAAGTTTAAAATGACAGTGCAGGTACTTGTCCAGTGATAAGCCCTTATAATTCTTAGAATTAGAGTCTTAGAATCTTAGAATTAGAGCGCTTAGTGATGAGTATGATCTATTTTTGGTTTCTGCAACCGATAAAGGAGTTCCGAAGCGCGCTGAATCGCGTCACGGTAAACGTTTAAAATGCCCAGCGGCGATGGTTCGCGGAGAATGACTAGCGAGCGCGCCGTATGCAACGAGATGAAGATGAAAAGGAATGAGAAGAGTTATATACCTGTTATAACAGGTCTTGGGCGAAACCCACGCACAACAGTAGATTTTCAATAGGCTCATGATGATATTCCAGTTGTTATTTACAATGCGAATAAAAAATAAAAACAAAAGCGTAAAAACAAACTATGAAGGCATTAAAGAATATGGGATAATATCATCCCACGTTCAACTAACGGCTGTCACAAAAATCTGTAGAAAATTACAATTTACTATGTGTTATATCTTAATTAACCAGGTTATTGCATTGAAATAATTTTTATATATTATTATCCTTTATAACACACTGAGTAATATCATTGTTTCTTTTTTTGGAAATGTCGCCACTATATGATATCGATTGTATTATTTTATAGCAGGTATGTATTAAACGTGGACTCTATATTTAAATAAATACATTGTGATACACAGCATCAACTAAAGTTAAAGTAAGCAGCTAAGCACTTGTCATGACTATTAGGAACTAATATGCTTTTCTGTAAATGGTGTTGTATATGTAATGTTGTACCCAGACTCGAAGCGATAATCAAACCCTTGATTCCTGCAAGCGTTCCGACGTACGGAAGCAGTTGCTAAGGAGATGATCCATGCTCACGATTGAAAAGATCCTACGACACTGGTTACTCATCAAAACTGCACCGATTTTTTTCACTCATTGTGGGCATGTTAAGTTAACACTAGATTCTGTGTAAACTTGATCCGGAAAAAGATAACTTTTGTTATATAATGCATAATTCGTGTTCGTCAGGCAAAACCAGCCCGATTGCACTGTTCCCACTGCGACGACACGTACGGCCTGCCCCAGAACGGCACAGTGCGCATATACAGGGAGCTTAAATGTCCGTTGGACGACTTTGAGTTGCTCTCATGGTCTTCGGGCAATAAGGGCAAAAGCTACCCATTATGCCCGTACTGTTACAATCATCCACCTTTCAGGTTAGTACATATTTTTATATTTTTCATGTGATTTGCGTAGCAAAACCCAGATAAACTGATTCCACCTTACCCATGGTACTTGTCGAGCGAATAAAATACAAATTAATAATATAAATAATAATATATACTAAATAATAATATAAACAAATAATAATAATGAAATAATAAAGTATCTATCCCTGATTAAGCATTAAGCGTTTCTTATTCATAACAAAAAAAAACGTTACCCTATTTAGTTCCTGCGACATTATTTTTTTATTTCTGTAAGACAGCATACAGGCTGATGGCTCTCTATGCGATAGTTAGCAGTTACCGTAGCATATGAATGTTTACGACGCCAGGGGCGCTGCTGTCCGCATAGAGGTACAAGAACCTGGGTCACTAATGTCAGAACACAAGGTTATTATGGCGGCATACTTACAGACTAGGGGCGGTTGCCATCTATACGGGCCCGGAGCCGTACCACCTGGCTAGGCTTGTTTTGTCTCCTTTTATGACTGATCGACCCGACCGCATGGGTCAGAAATCTTACTACCCGCCTACGCGGAGAAAAACACGTTGTGCTGCTGCTATTTATTACTGCTGCTAATTTAAAAGAATCGGCGAGTTGGACGATCCGACGGCAGTTGTGTTCTTGTTAGTTACTGTTAGCCATATCTCTCTATCCATTTTATTTTACAAAAATACAAGTGTTTTAGAAAAGCATTAACCTCAAGAAGACGCATGTAAGTCTTTTCTGACTGTGACGATACTCCATACAGAATTATTAATATGTTCTTTTTCTTCATATTGTAGGGACATGAAGAAGGGTTTCGGTTGCAATTCGTGTACGCACCCGACGTGCCCATACGGCGTGAACTCAACCGGCGTGTCGGGCTGCGTGGAGTGCGAAAACGGCGTGTTGGTGCTGGATCCCGCCGCGCCTAAATGGAAACTCGCCTGTAACCGGTGAGAAAGTATTAAATTTATTTGCACATTTCTTTTCGTTTAATCTTGAAACTACGTTTTAAATATGATACGATATTCATTTTTTGTTCAACAATTTACACAATATAATGCGCTCATGATAATTATTAAATAAGTCTACCCTCAAGTATATTTTTATTACTTTTTATATATTTCTTTATGAATGGATAGGATTTATGTGTTTTATGTATAAATTCAATTAAACTAATAGTTTTTACATAATTTAAAAGTGGAGAACATAAATTCAATATATCTTTGAAAACGTAGGTTTTTTAAATTTATTATTGTATTATAGTTTACACATATATTGTACCTCTATTACTATCATACCGAGGATACTTTTTTTATTGCTGAGGAATAACAGACAGGTTGACGGCCCACTTAATAGAAAGCAGCTACCATCGCCTATGGATGTTTGCGACGCTTTGGGCACCGAGACCACGCTGCTGTCCCGTGGGGATACAGGAACCTGGGCCACCAATGCCCGGAACATAACACAAGATTATGTGTGTGGTTGCTATCTAGTTGTAGGAGTTAGTATTCTAACTCCACCCCCGCACGGAGAAGAACGAATCTTACAGAAAACAACCGTGGCTGGTATACTGTCCATTCCCACCATGACAGTCTGTTATAGTATTGCTGCATTTTATGTTTTATTTTTGTCGACTTTATCGGTCGACTAAAGTTTCTCCCGCCCTTCTTGGTCGATTTCATGTTTCGGATTAGGTTGTCGACATTTACTGCCGAATTGCACTAAATATTTTATTGAACTGAAACTTCTTTAGTACCGTTCTGATTTGAAAATTCGATTAAGCGAATAAGCGACAGCAAAATGAGACACACATATTCATAAATAGTATTTGGCCTGTGAGAGAATGAGATAGAATACAAGTATACAGTGTTTCCGTCTCCTCTTTGATCTGACTTTCGTATTATGTGTGTTGTGTGGGTCTTCGTATTACTTACTTTTTTGTATGTCATAGATTTAATAATTGCTTTTCGAATTCTTTGTCTAGTATATTTAAAGGCTTTTATTATAAGGAAACATTGTATTTGCAGCTGTGACGTAATAATAAACATATTCGAGGACGCCACCCGCGTGTCGGTGTGCGAGCAACAATGCTCCGCGTGCGGCGCTCAATTGGTGACCGTCGAGTATCGCGCGGAGAGGACTCGCCTGCCCGCGGCCCTCACCGAGATGACCGCGTGTCTATACTGCGAACCTACCTTTAGCGCCTTGGTACGTTTGTATTTGTACATGAGTGATTGATGCGTGTTTTTTCAAAACAATCCTTAATTCTCCGTGTAAGGGTGGAGCAAGAATACTAACTCCTGCGGCCGGGGTTGGGTTGTCGTAAAAGGCGACAAAACAACCCTAGCTACGTGGTACCCCAAGCCCGTCTAGATGGCAATCATCCACCATCCTTTATCTATTAGTATGCTACTATAATAAGCTTATGTTGTGTTCCGGCATTAGTAATCCAGATTCGTTTACCCCGCAGCAGTCTGTACGCTGTATTTTTTTTTTATTGCTGTAGTACAGAGACAGGCTGACGGCCTACTTAGAATTTAGCAGTTACCGTCGCCTATGGGTGTTTGCAACGCCAGTGGCATCGCGAATACGCTGCTTAATCACTATTAAGTTGACCGTCAGCCCGTCAGCTGTTCTATACAAAAAAAGCGTAATCAACAGAGCGCTTGGGTTGTGGGTACTTAACAACTGATATAATTTTGTAAATAAATACTGATTGCTATGAGATTAGTTGGCGACACGTGTGAATACTTACAGTACATTTATTATTTGTTAAAATACCTTCAAATGCTGGAAATAAAATGTTCAATATTTTAAATGATTAAAGGTGGAGAAACACCGGGCGGTAGCTTCACGCGCACCGTCGGGACGAGGGCGTGGGGGACGCGCGAGGGGGAACAAACATCGTAACAAGCAACCCAAAGACAAAATGGCGCAGCTCGCGGCGTATTTCGTATAAATTTCACATATATACCGTCATTATTGATAATCATGGCTACAAGTATTTTATCCGAAATAGTTTCATTGTATTTAGACCTTGCACTATTTATATTCTTCACTGGTGACCCATCAAGAGCTTTTGTTATTAGTACGTTTTTTCTCGAATAAATACTTTTCGCATATCCCACTGCTTTGGAAACGCTTGACCCCAAGATGCCGGTAAAGTTGAAGGGACGGGCCTATAAGACCATCATAAGACCTGTCCTTTTATACGGCTGTGAAGCATGGCCGGTGTTAGAGCGACATAAGCAAGAACTGCGTGTCACGGAGATGAACATGCTGCGGTGGATGTGTGGAGTGACGCGGAAGTACCGCGTTAGGAACTCCCGCATTCGCGGCAGTCTTCATGTCCGTGACATTGCGGATAAATTGCAGGAGTGTCGTCTTCGTTGGTACGGCCACGTATTACGGCAACCGGATACTTACGTGCGAAACAAATGTCTGGCCATGCCGCCTCCTCCGGGCCCCGGCAGGAGGGACCCTAAAAGTGCTGACTTTACGTCGTAAAGGGTGATATGCGTGCCAATGGGCTTACTACCAGATATGCTGAAGACCGTGCGAAGTGGATTAGAAAATGTTAAAAAGCGGACCCTGGGCACCGAAGCGGATATTTAGGTTACAACCGGGATACAACGCTGGGATGAGGAGGAAGTTTGTTTCTAGCTTGCAATTGTAAAGCGTGTATTGTGTATTGTGTGTAATCTTACTGATCTGATAGTTTTTAAGTATTTTATTTTAAATGAAGGTTGTGGTCCGAAGTTACATGCATTCGTACATATATCTTCGGACATATCTTTCTTTGCCAGGTTATTAAAAAATCGATATAGCTTAAATGCCTCAACAAATATGCACATATTACGAAAAAAATAATTATTTTATTTTAGAACATCTCATTCTACTACTGTAGTGAAGTACAAGTAAAATTAGGTGTTTTCTACATTTTTATCTATGAAACTGAAGTTTTAATTTAATTAGAATTTTTGTATCATTAAATATGAATAACGCTTTAAGAGTTCTAACTTCATAATAATTAAAAAAAAAATGAATTGGAACAAAATATAATTACTAAAAGAAGCACTGTGTGTTGCATACTGTCGTTTAGTTTTATAAACAATAGCAGAAGATAGGGTAGAGGGAAAAAGATAATTAGCGAGAAATGCAAGAATAACGAAAACGTAGTGTTTGCAGTGTTGTGGGTTAGGTTGGCGCGCGCGCAGCCATCGTCTTTGGCAATCGTAAACGACAACTGTGGCGAGCGATTCCGAGTGAGCACCGACGGAAAGCAGTGGGCGGAGCCCGCGCTTATTAGTGCGTTAGATCAGCCAATTGCGATGGGTGTGTGGGTGGTGTTTGCCAATGCGTTACAGAGGACTACCCATTCTAGGCTAGTTCTAGGCTTACGTAGGGAGTCGTGAACGGCGATTAATGAAACACGTTTCACTAATTTCCAGATATTAAAAGAAGAACACAGTTTAGTTTCTTTTAGAGTCAATGGCCAGACGATTGTCATTACAAAAACCCAACCAAAATTTCAGTTTCTTGTTCATTGTTGGTAAAGATAACGAAGAGTGGCCAGAAGGTGTCAGAATAACACGTTAAAGCTTTCTGTGTAATTGATCACATTGTTTGCACGTTTGTATTTATTATTAACCATAAGATTAATAAATGGATTGTAACGAAACTTGTTTTTATGTTACGGGTTGGTACCAGCCAAGAAAATAAAATTAATATACTGGGAAAATTCTTTTTTTTTATTGCTGTAGGACAGCAGACAGGCTGACCATCGCCTATGGATGTTTGCAATACCAGTGGCATCGCGAACACGCTGTTGTCCCATAAAGGTACAGGAACTTGGGTCACTAATGCCGGAACACAACACAAGGTTATTATGGCGGCATACTTAAGACCAAAGGTGGTCGCCATCCATACGGGCTTGAGGCCCTACCACGTAGCTAGGGTGGGTTGTTTAGTCGCCTTTTACGACAGGCCGACCCCGGCCGCAGAGGTTAGTATTCTTTCTCCGCCCCTGCACGGATGTGACAATTCACTGAGAGCCATCTATTCCCACAGTAAACAGCAGATGACCAGTACTAGGTGTTGCCGAGGAGCAGCAGACAGGCTGACGGCCCACTTAGTAAGCATTTAACATTCTTTGGATGTTTGCGACACTAGGGGCATATGCTGCTGTCCCATAACGGTACAGGAGCCTGGGTCACTAATGACGGAACACAACACAAGGTTATTATGGCGGCATACTTAAGACCAAAGGTGGTTGCTATCCAAACAGACTTGGGGTCTTGCCACGTAACTAAGATTGTTTTGTCGCCCTTTACAACAGGTCGACCTCGCAGAGGTTAGTATTAGATAGTACTCCGCCCCTACACAGAGAGAGATACATTTAGATAAACATTTCTTTTGTAAATAAATACATTTATTATACATAAACACCTAGACTCGGGATGGGAATCGATCTCTTAATGCCGCAATGCCGTCGTACGAAAGCCGTTGCGATAAGGTCATCAAGAATATCTCACAATATCATGACATTCCTGCTGGCCTCTCAATGTCAAGACGATATTTGTAGTTGTTTGAAGAATATCATATAACAAGGAAAAAGATACAAATGAGAGTAGATGGATATAAAAGATGATATGGTGAAAAAGGGTGGGAATTTTGAGATGACGGCGAACAGAGGAGAACGGAGGGAGAGAACATGTGCTGACCCCATATAATGTGGGATAAGGGCAGGAAGAAGATTCTCGGTCTCAAGCAGAGATAAGGCTACCTTATGTTCTTGTGCCTTTTTGCCCAAAAAGGAGAATCTAGACTACGTAAAGTGACGAATTAAAGTTTTGACCTGTGACCTTATTCCATGACGAATTCTAAGGATGCAACAGGGACCAATAGCAATTAATACCAATTTTCAAAAGAACAGCAGACAGGCTAAACGGCCCACTTTAGTTAGCAGTTACCGTTAGGCACCGCGAACACGCTGCTGTCCACTTAGGAGTAGAGGAACCTGGGTCACTAATGCCGGAACACATAAGGGTGGATGTCATCCATGCCTTACCACTAGTATCGTTTTGCCGTCTTTTACGACAGGCCGACCCCGGCCGCAGGGAATAATATTCTTACTGCGCTCCTGCACGGAGAATGAGAAAGGAGATGAGTCCGATAAATAAAACCATGCACATATTGAAGTCTTCATTTTACTGTGAAGTCGTCACCTAATACAATTTATAGGTACAGTACGATGCAAGCTTAAAATGTATTACTGTATTTCAAATTACACATGTACACGTTCGATCGCAGTGAACAGTTGTTTGTAATGTAGTAGAAATTGGTACTTAAATAATTTGGGGCCATAAATAAGTGTTTCAAATAACTTATGAATATTCCTATTCAACTGTGTAGCCCTCGAATTTTTGTGTTAACACTAAGACACCTAAATATTAAAAATATCTTTAATTTATTCTGACAAATGTTTCATAATAAATCAGTTATTAGAATTATTTTACTTCAACAATGTTTTTTTTTTAAATAATTCATAGCAGTCAGAAAAATAGAAACGGTCAACGATAACCTTGCATAACGATATATTAAAGTTTAAAACAGCTTTTGAAAACATAAAATAACTACTTTATTATCATTAAAACTTAATTTTTAGCTCGTATTTATTTTGACTAATGTTGAGGTTTCGGGCAATTATCGGTCTCACTGACGACAAAAGTTTTTAGTTGGACATTGTAACGATTAGAATAACGCCTATAATTTAAAAATCAGTATAAATGATGAGTTATATCCGTGAATATGATTGTTTTTGAGAGGAAACCGTTTTTTTTTAAAAAAAAACCTAATATAAATTAAAATTACGATAGTCAATATTGCGTATTTCAAAGCCATACCTGGTAATGTTAAAACCTAAAGTTATTTATATGGCATATTGGGTAAATTCTTAGTATTGGCAACGATGATTTAGCAAGAGATGTTTTTCTATCAGGAATTTAACCTTTCATCAAGTTTAACCTTTCGATAAGCAGTTAAATTAATATAATACAATTAATTCAAGAAACTTTATAAAAATCTGGAAATAAACATTGAAATAGAAATTGTATTCTTTACTTTCGTTGTGAATTATTAAAGTTGATTTTTTCGTGTGATCATAGGAACTAGAATATAGATTTGTTCGTAGCTACACTATTTTCGAGAATCACTTAACCGTAGCGTATATTTACTAATGAATGCTATGTGGATAGATAACTCCATATTGTAAACCAAATAACTTATACAAGAACAGAAAAATAAACATTAATTTGGGCTTATAATGAGTGGCATTATTGCCACGGAGATCTCTTCGATTACATACATCAGTATATTATATTGTGATATACTATTCTTTATAACAGGTTTGTGCCAATGTATCACAGGTTAAGCCTATATAAGTTATATTTAATATATAAACAAATTTTGATAAAGTTGAATTATTTAAAATTTATAGATTCAAATTACAAAAGATCCGCAGCACATAATTTCATAACATTTAATATTGTGTATTATAATTATACAATTGGGTATTTGAAAAAAATATTATTGATTTTTTTTATGTATTTTAAAACTTTATTATTAATAATATTGATATTTAATGCAAAAAACTTTTTTTTTTGAATTAATTATAAACCATTAAAAATTTATGAAATTTAAATAAAAATCACGTGACTATAAACGCGCCATGATTGGTCACTATAGTTGTGACGACATAATGTTATAGCTATTCAATAACAGTACAGCGTTAAAGGCTAAAATACGAGTTGTTAGTTCCGATTAGCTTTGTGTGATAAAGGATTTATTAAGGCAAAGTAAAAAATAATATAATAAATGAAAATATTTAAGTATTTATTATATTATTTTGTTTTGGTATTATCAGGGTGCACTGCTTGAAACCATTTATTTCGATATTTGTCATCTTGGGGAACATTTAAAAACATTTTGTCAGGAGTTGTTTTTGTAGTATTCGTACATAATAGTACAAAACAAGAACGATAACTTTTAGGTTCGACATTTTTAATATAAATTTAAATATTTAACAATGACAACCAAATTAAATAGATCAAAACACTGTATTTATTATTTTTCTATCAACTGCAATGAGTGAAAACTAACATTATGACGTCACACACGCGCTTGGGTTTGTTCGGGAGTTATGGGCGTGTTTTCGGTACTGGATTCAAAAATTAATTTTTATTATTTTGCTATAAAACTTATATATGATCTTTTCATTTATCACAAAAAAATTTTTTTTTCAAATACCCAATTATACATGTTTGTAAGGCAAAGCATAAATGTTCAAGTTTTATGCAATTTCAAACATACATTAAAATATTGTCAGCGTAAATGTAAAACTAAACTATCGTCATAAATATTGGTCACATTCACTTTTAACCATTTTCATAACATTCAAATTATTCCGGATATAATGCTCTAAACAAGAATTTCCACATATTTTCCCGTTGTATTCAAAGTAACATTGTATTCCCATTGTCTTAATTATTACACGAAACTTGAAGCAAGAAACAAACAGTAATTCGTAATTTCCTCAAAATTAGAAATTTGAGTCATTTTCACATGCGCCGACAATATTCAACTCTCTAAATGTTACATAAAACCCTAAATGGGTAAGGAAAACAAGTGAATTTTGCAGCGGTATCAAAAAGTATATCAAGTCAGTTATAAGCGGTATCAAGTCAGTTATAGGTTTTAAAAGAAGATACTTCAAGCAAAACTTATTCGTGTTACCAACTATAATAATGAATTCAATATTACCAGTATTCAGATTTTCATTGTAAATTATGATTAAGAGAGACGCAAACAAAATACAAAAATCCAGTATATTTGGGGAGTGTTTAGTAAAAATTTATAAAACCAATTTGTTGTTTGTGATGGGCGTAAAATGTTACGTAGTTGTTAATGTTTTGATTATAATTATAAAATTCTAGCGAAAATACAATTTTTTTTAAAAGTACCGATTTCACTACATTCAAATTTATGGTAGAGATGTAACTTTAAATTTGAACGCAACTAAAGATTTAACCAAGGTATATAAATAATTTGTTTTCAGTTTGGTCACATGGAGAATAAAATACATTCTAAGTGCGGATTATTTAAGCTTTTAAAACTATTTACTAAATGCAAACGTAATTTATAAAAAATATACATAAATTATTAAATTCATTCCTACACTTAACAGCATTGATATGCGTCGAAACTTCACAACTTTCAATAAAATTATATGTCCCTCGGACAATAGAAATATTAGAAACTAAATTTAATTTGTTTCTTAAATTTAAATACATAAAGTACAAATGGCGTGGAATATTATAATTCATATAGTTTACGGCCAAATAAGAGATTGAAATATATATTTTTAATAAAATGACTCGTGCATGCATCAACATACAGCCTCAAATACAATAGAGGACAAATCGAGCAGGCAGAAAATAATTGACATAAATACAGTTTCAAGTGGACATACCATAATCTTATTTTAAGATACTTTGAAAATTATTATTCCAAATTCCAAACTTAAAAATATTTTCTGAGAGTATTATAAAATATTAAAGTTATTTATTTAAACTATTTTTAACGTTTAAGCACGTTAAACTCATGAAATTATTAAATTAATTCGATCAGTTGATCGAAATGAATTAAATTGATATAATTGATGTGAATTTTATTACACTTGTGTACATTATACACACCAAATTATAAAGTTGGTCAGAAAGGTAACGTCTTTTTGATTTGTCTAGGCCCTTATTGTTTGGTTTGTTGCACCATCTAGTTCTCAATTGTATCAAAGGCTTGTCAGGCTTAATTCTATAAGAAAATTTAGCAAAAGCACAACGAAAGTTATCACCAAACATCAAAAATATCGGTCCTTCGAGCTGGATTTTTGACACTCAAACAAATAGAACCAACTTTCTAAGTCTTATTTAAACTTATTTAAATAATTAATTTTGCGTAACATTGAAGACTTTCAGGTTTAAAAATCAATAGGGTAATGATAGTGCATATAATCATATGGTTTTCTATACACTACTTATTAAAATCTAGATGCGTATAATACTAATGAAAATGCGTCATCTACGCATTTCTGTACATTTAATATTTTCAATATGTTCTGAGATTCTTTCGTAGAAAATATTAAATAGCCAGTCGAGTGAGTTAGAATTTTGTATACTATAGCTAATATATTAATTTTAATCTCACTGATTGTTTGATAACATAATTAACTTCTATATAGCGTTATAATGTACTTAAGAGCGATATTTACAATTAGATACCAAATACTTTCCAAACATTAATAATATTTAGTGAAGCAAATTTTGTAACATCATTTTATTGTTCATAATTTATGTAGAGTAACATAAATTGACTATCTATTGAATTTGGTTAGCATTTTTAAATTTAAACGAGTTATATATAAATAATAATTTGATATTATATAATTGTATTTAGAACATTTAAAAAATCCTCAAGATATTCAAGCTCGATAAATAGTCAATCTACTATTTTTTAATAATGACATTATCATATAATTAATAAAAATAACTGAATAAATCACACTACAAAAAGATAAATCTAATTTTTGATACCAAAATAATATCAGAATAATGTTACGTTAAGTTTGCACGTGGTAACCTTGTTCGTGAAACCTTGTTTTTGAATTTAGAACTATATTTAATAGATTTATTTTTACACTTCGATCAACAATGTTGATCGAAATTTTTACATGAAGTATTATTTTATATGAAATATAATATGTTTAGTATAAAATCAATTACTATTACTATACGTATAATATAATGTATTTGATAGAGCTATATTTCACTGTAATATAACGGTGTAACAAGGCACACATATTAACCAAAAGCTTTATTGGTTGCGTAACCAAAAGAGGCATTTTTAATTTTATCCAAAGTAATTTTTGTTGTACAACCATATGGTCAAGACATTTAATTCTTTGCAAAAGCTTATCATAATGTAACATATTAAATATAGGTAAATACTTTATTCCGGTCTGTTGCAAAAACCGAACCAAATGTATGCCATAAAACTGACAGACGTTTAGCTTTTAGCATGAGATAGTGTTGTGTAATTGTCTTAGTGATGTAGGGGTAATATAAAATGGTTGGTTATTTCACGACAAGCAATATTTTGTTCATAAAGAATGGTGAACAACCACTGTTAATAATGAAATATAGCTCTTAATAGACAAGGCTGATACGCATCGATTTCTGTTTAACGCATGTATTTGTACTCTCGATAATATAGGCAAGAAACGCTTCGTTGTGCTGCTACAACGACTAAACTTCTAAATTTACTAAATGTTTAATTAAGAATGATTATACTGACTAAGCCTGTTGTAGATCATGAACAAATTTTTACTAAGCAACGGCAATGCAAAAAGTTTTATGAGCCTTTTTTTCAGGCGGAAATGTACTACGGGGATATGCAATACGTGGGATTTCCAGTGCAATGTGCTATTTCTCACGTCTTTTGGTTAGGAGGCGCACGTCGCTGATACACCGACCAAAATCACCCAAGTGTACCTTTGTTCGTCTTGAGCAGTGTCCGTATGGTGTTACTTATTCTAGCCGTAACCCGGACTAGCGTCAGCCTTGTTCAATCATTTTTATGAGCCTAGCAAAACTTAGCTCTTCATCTACAACCGGCTTAGGCCTCAGTATACCAAGAATGAACAACGGTCAACGACGAATTCGGTTGTTGTCGTATTATAAGTGATAATTGAAACCAAAAGCCAACATTCTTTCTTAAAATTAACAGTTGATAATTCATTGTAACCGTAGCCACTCGAGGCCGGAACGGAATTAGCATCGGTTAGGAATTGCATTTTAAAACACAGAGGACACTATACCGATTCAAAGACATAAAAACGACTACACACATATGTCACATAAAGAAATTAAACCTTAAGAATTTTAATATATTTTTAAAAACTATATCATTATTTTAATAAAACAGATTTGTATTTATTATCTTTAATTACATTTCTACGCAACACAAAGTTAAACACTTTCAAGTCAAATTTCTTTTAGTCTAAAGTTTCAATAATGCTTCAGAAATTTTGATATTATTCAATTTTACGCAAAAAGTTTAAACATTTTTAAAGGTTATTCAACATTTATTTTAAAGACATTGAAATTAGAACTTTGGTATACAAAACAACTTATATAGAAATAATATAGGATACTCAGTTTTATATTTTTAATATTGGTTAAGATATTTTCGAAATTAGAACAACGTATGAGTAATTTAAAAAAATGATTGATTTAAATGTTTCAGAGATTCGCCCAATAGTCCCAAAACTCCGGCCTAATTCGATAAATACTGTAACCCATATTAGCAAAAATGTATATATGGAAAACAACATTTAAGAGACCAGCTCCTTATAATTTAATACTGTAAACATGTTATACATATTCAGAATTGTACAACATTCCAAATCTGAAGTATTGGTCAATTTGTGGACATTTAACGGGACATATGGGTAATATAGGTAGCTGGTACTTGAAATTTTTATTGTCATAAAAATTATATATCGTCGGCTTGGTTATCAGAACGCGTAACTCCATTTGGATAAACTTTAACAGGAGCAAGAAAAACTTGTTTTTGCTATGGACCGGAATTATTTTACTCATAACACTGTCACTCATTACAAATTAGCCATACTTTTGTAGAACATACAAAGTAATCCAATAGATAGGCTTCATATTAATAATGTAATAATAATCTACTATAATAAATACATATAATAATAATACTGTAATAAATACAAGTAATAATACTCTACTAGTCATCTAGTTAATTTAAAAGTCTTGTTTCGATATTTTGTGGAGTTACCCATTCTGATAATTAAGCCGACGATATGGTACATATATATGATCACCGAGCACGCAATTTTTTTTTGTTGTTAACTGACATTTTTGCAATCCAACTACAAATTATTCACGTATAGTTTTTAAAATATCATTGAATTTTAAAATATCATTTTTAAAATATTCATGATCATTGCGGCCTTTGTGCAAATCGTTATTTAGTATTTCATATTCTATTTCTAGATTTGTTTCACATTTTTCAATATGTATTTTTTACATATTGTGTAATTTTTGTATAACAAAAAGTAATCTTTATAAATAAAGATATTTCCATAAACATATAGATAGTAGACATTAGATCATTCTTTTTTTAAATTATAAACTGTTCTAAACTCGCTACTCTATAGTTATGAGGGATGTATTTCATTACAATATTCATTGAATAATTTATTTTCCGCGCCCGAAAATCAATGGTTAAGCGATGCCCAATAACTGTGTTTTGGAAAGTAGTACTATGGCAAATACATATCTAAAAAGTTGATAATTATATTATAATTTATCTGTAGGTATACATGAATGGTAGAATAAGTAAGCTACGAATAGCTTATATAATATTGAGCCACTGAAGTATATAATATATTTTATTATATTTAAATTTTCACTATTTAAAGCTCTTAGTTTTCATTTCATGCGAGTACTATATCTCGCATTGAATACTAGTCGTTTGGCGGAAAACTCAGTCCACGTAGGTACTCTTTTCTTTACTTTTAGGTAGCTAGTCTATTGTAAGATTTTAAAAGATTTCTCATTGGGGCATAGCACAAGAGAAGGCCCACGTCTTATGTATTTATATTATTGAAGTAATGACAAGGCCTCTATTTAAGTAAAGATTTTTTATACATATAGATGAAATACGAAACACGTAGCTTGGGGCAGGGCTCCGATTTTCTACCTGGGAAATTTTAATAACATGGCCTGTGTTTTCAACCAAACTCTGTTTAGATTATAATAGAGATAACAACTATAAATAAAATAGTATAGTGACTAGAATAATATCTAAAAAACAAAAGCTTAGCTTTTGGCATTTTCGCGTAGATATAACACATCTTAAGAAGATTCCGTTTACGTAAACGTCCTTAACACTCACATAAGAGTTAGTTAGGAAGGTCACTTGGTTGTCAACACCGCACTTAAAAGTGTTCTTGATAGAAAAGTCGATGCCACTATTCATAGGAATGTGGAAGAAACAGCGTTACATAACCTTTGGGATCCTAAAACCAGCTAAACCAATTTATAACGATTTAAAATTATCCTCTTATATGGTCCATACTTGAACTTTCTCCGCAATCACGCACCAACTCGTTTGATCGTAGTACGAAGATACGACGTGTAGGCTTTCCACATACTTCTCGATCAGTTGGTCCAATTCACCTCTTTTGAACACGTGATAAAAGCGGTGATAAGTCACCGAACCTCCTTCAGAAGGCAAACTATCTGAGCCGTCGCTCAGTGAAGGCAATAAAGGTGCGTGTGGTACCGGCTTAGAAGATCTGGCTGGAACGTTTGTAGTGTCTTCTGAAGATGATCTGGTGTCCAGCAATTTCTTCTCCTTAGAGCATTCACTGCAAGATGGCAAAGAAGCTAGGCTAACACACCCGAGCGATGCTGTACTTCCAGTTTTATCTCTCCGGCTCCAGTCACTGCCAGCTGAGGTGTCACTCGATTCGATAGAAAACCCTGACTTCAATGGTGCTGTACTAGTACTAGACCTTGAGGTTAAAGATTCTGGACTAATTTCCATTTTGTCCAAGTCACTGGAATCAGTCGATTGTCCAACTTTTAAGGAAGATCTCTTTTCCGTGCTAGTGCATAAAGAGTCAACACTAATCTCTGATTCTAAGGAATATCCAGTCTCTAAAGATTGACTAGTGTCATATGCACCAGAGTCAATGGTGATTTCAGGGTTTCCATTAGTTGACGAAATTGCGCTGTCATCGTCCGGATTTTTTATGTCTATGTCTAGTTTTGTGTCTATATCTGTAGTAGGTTTAATAGTACTTAGAACATTGGCACAATTATTTAAATAGACATCTTCTTCAGTTGTAACTTTCATCGACCTTTTCAGTTCTCTGTATTTATTTATTATTGGGTCCACATCTTTCGACCGCTTTCTACTCTTTGACTTGGTGCTACATTTAGGGAACAACTTATTGATCTCCGTCTCTTGGTTTTCATTCATTGAAGCGATGTATTTATTTCGTTCTTGAATTTCAGCACTCAATTTATTTAATCCCTGCATTTCAGTATTTATTTTACTTATGTACGGATCTTCTAAATGTTGCAGACTATCTGAAAGTTCATCTAGGATCTTTTGAGTATTACGGTCCTCTTCTTCCCGTTTCAGTCTGAGTGAAATACTCTTTTCACTGCTGCTACTGCTTGGAAGATCGAAATCTTCTTCATTAATTCGTTTTGAATATTGATCAATTTCCTGTAATAATTTTTCACTAAGTTTCTCAGCGAATTCTGTTAAATGGTGCCCACGTTCTTGATCTGCTACCCAATCATCATCTTTCAGCAGCATATCTGATTTGCAAGTTATTAGGGGTTCATTTTGTATTCTATTGAAGCTTTCAGATTTAGAGATAGATTTCTCTGAATCAGTGCTAGATATTGAAACTGAATCGTACAATTTTGTTGGGCTTCTGTGACTCTTACTTAAATTTTCATCTAATGAGCGTCCTTCGGGCCTATTAGGCGATAGTCTGTTAAGACTCCATGTGGAGTTGTTTGTGCTTCCAAGCTTTGGAGATCTGTCTTTTGATCGCCGTCCAGGCGAAAGGCGTTCTAAGCTTGATGAACTGCCACTTGAACTAGTATGAGACTGAGACCGTGATCTGTCTTCTAATATTCGTAAATCTCCAGGTGACAATTTATTAAGACTCCAACTACTGCTACTACTACTGGATGTTCCTTGAACTATAGCCATAGCTTCAGAACTTTCTAATTTTTCAGCAAATTTTCGTTTTGAATGCGGGCTAGATTGAATAACAGTTTCACATGTTTCTTCTAAAGTTGATGCCACTTCTGCTGCTGCTTCAATAAGATTTTGTGATAGCGGAAGTGGACTAGAAGATTTTTCTGAATTGATATCTTCTTTTTCTTTCTTTAAATCTGTACTTGTATTTGGCGAATCTGTAATAAAGATAATGTGAACTATGGTGTTTGAAAATAATAGTTATATATCGCAAAAGTAGTAAGATGAAATACATTGAAGTCGACGACTTCCGTGGCGTAGCAGCTAACGCACTTCTTTATGTATAATATATATTATAGTTATTTACAAAAGTAGTATATCAGTTATGTGGTACCTATTACACAAGTGCTATACTACTTAATTTGTAACTATATAGTGTTGTGTGAATTGTACCAGTAATTTGTTATTTATTCAAGCTATTCGATTTATATAAGTTCGGTGCATTACGGCCGCTAAGAAGTCCATGACTAAATGAAATTTAATAGAAATGCATACTAACAACATTAATGCTTTTCTTTATATACAGGTAAAATATCATCATCGTCATCATCATCCCAGCGTTACGTCCCGGTTGCAACCCAAATTTTCGTTTCGGTGGCCGGGGTCCGCTTTCCGACTTTTTCTACTCCACTTCGCGCAATCTTCAGCATCCCTGGTAGTGAGCCCATTGACATGCATATTACCCTTTACGACGTCAAGCTAGCACTTTTTGGGTCTACCCCTCCTGCCGGGGCCCGGCGGAGGCGGCAAGGCCAGACATTTGTTTCCCACGTAAGCATCCGGTTGCCGTAAAACATGGCCGTATCAACGGAGCCGACACTCTTCTAATTTAACCGCAATGTCACGGACATAAAAAGTCCAAAGCAAAATACTGATAAAGAGGACTTATCCTTGTCTGTTTTTTTTTTGCCGTTTAGGTAACGAAATAAATAATAAATATGACAATAATAATTAAAAATACCTTTTTCTAAAACCGCCTTTTTCAATTCATCTGGTATTACACTAATTACACTGTCAACGGAGTCGGGTGAAGAGACACCACTTGAGTCACTGTCCATGTCATCAGTGGCTGGATTGAATAATTCCAGTGACATCAAAGTTGGTTTACTCTTTGCAATAGGTTCTGCTTTATTCGTGGAACGCACAATAGGGAATGGAGGTCTCCGGCTTATACTCACTGGTGGGATACCTTTATTTAGCATTTCTCGGATTTGCTTTATCCTCTCTTTTCGTTTCCTCTCTGCAGATCTTGAATCTAGAGTATCGGTAGTGGGTGATTTGTTTGGCTCCTTAGGTTTGAATTGAGGTATTTCTGGTAACTCTGCCACAGTTTGCAAAGTTATTTTAGGATATGGCTTAACATCTTGTAAAATAATTCTAGGTTTTAATTGGTTAGTTTCTTCAGTAAGTTTATGTATTTCTTCAATGTCTTTATTAATTTCTTGTAACAATTCTTTCGTTACTTCTGATGGAGTCTCTTCTTCTTCTTTAATTGGCGGTATTGGATCTATTTCTTCAAAAACTTCAACGGGCATATTGATTACTGGTAAAGGTTCGGATTTTCCAATATTTTCATCTGATTCAGACTTTGGTGGTGAATTTGGTTGGCTTTTAGATTGGGGTTTAATGGCCATAGCGCTAACAGAACTAGATGTAGAGTAATTCTTTAAACTATATTGAGCTACAAGTATTTTGTTGACTGATGTCGGAGTTTGTACGGAATTTGGTGAAGCTGGAGGTCGTATTAAAGGAAACGCTTGTTTTAATCTAGGTGATGGCAAACCAGGCGAACTTTTCATTCTTGGAGAAGTAGGCACTGAGGATACTTTTAGTCGAGGAGAAGTCGGACCCGGTGATAAGGGGGTGGGCGAAAGTGGGTCCCCAGACCCATCTGCCTTGGGAACGTATATCACAGATGCAAAACTGTCTTCAGAATCAACACTAGTATCACTTTGTAAGCTGCTATCTTTAGAAGAGTCTGACCCATCTTCTTTAGAATGTCGTCTTTCAGGATAACTCTTCTCACTACTAGTGTTATTTTCATTAGGCGTAGGAACTTCAGGAACCGGGCCGTGGCTTTTCCAACCTTGGAGCATTCTCACAAACACCGTTACTTTATCAATATTCGTTGTAGACGTTTTGAATTTACTAGTGAGGCCGTTTTTGAGGGACTGAAATTTCTTTGCTGTTGTAGCAGAAGTAGAAAATATTGAATCACGTATGGAATCTAATGCACCAGGTCTGCGATATAAATATTCTTCATTTAAAGAGGCCTGCTTTTGAATATTTTTCCTAAGTCTTTCTTTTTCTCTTAGCCGTTCTACCGACATCAACTCTTCATTTAATGAAGTTTGTTTGAAAACTCCAGGCTTCTTAGATTGTAATTTCTGAGTATGAATTTTGAAGTTTGGCATTTCTTCTACCATACTTTTCATATCAGTTGGTTTATCAAGGTCTTCTTCCGCGTCGTCTTCATTTATTGATTTTTTTTGTTTAATAAGTCTTGGTTTCTTTCTTGGTTCAATAATTTCTGGCAGAGGGTTTTCTCGTGGGAGGGGTTCACTGTCATCACCACCTAAACTAGGTAAACTCGACCGAGATCGGACTAAAGCTCGTCTTTCAACATCAGCAATATCTGTTAGACTTCGAGACTTTACTGTTCCAGATTCAGTTGATTGTTGAGGTCGTAGTCTTATTGGGAAAGCCTCGTCTAGTCTTCTAAGTTCGATTGGAAGATCAGCAGCTGACGGCTCAGGTCGTATGCAAGCCCTTTGTGGTACTCGCCCACCTAAACTCCAAGATTGTAGAAATGACCTTCTGCCTGCTATTCGTTGTAATGCTCTCCTCACAAAGGAATAACATGTTTCATTAGGCGATGATAACGATGATGATCCTGGAGATCCATCACGGTTTTTCCATTGTTCAGAATACCTGAAAAATATTAGAAATTTAAATTCGTAACATTGCTGCTATTATTCGATTAGAGGTAGATGTATTAGTACTAATCCCAAAATCATATTAGGGTATTCACCAATAAGTATTTATAAAAAAATATGTCACTTTAAACTTGTAATTCATTGTTTATTGTCATCGGTAACGTTAAATTAAATGCAAATATAAATTAACAACCGCAGTTTAGAGGAAAAACTGAATTTGGTATCTACTTCACTGATGTTTTTTATAATATACTCGTATATAAATAAAAAAAACTTACTGATCATTATCCACAGACAAGAACCTGGGTGTAGGCGGACATAATGTTATTGGTCGATGCCATGGGACCAAAACATCCTGAAACATAAAAAAAATTACGAACTGTCTCAAATACCTAGTTTTCTAAAGAAGACAGGAAATATTATTCAAAGAGCTACATAATGATGCTTCTAATTCGAAATATCCTCCAAGATCTTATTCGAATTTGGATATTGTGAGTTAAAACTGTCGTTTGAATATTAGCTAGATTCGGCGATCCCATTAATCTCGCAGGTAACCATTGTATTTCGGCAATATTGTTTAGACCATCGGCTATCGGCTCCATGATATATATGGGTAGCTTCTAATAGGGGTTAAAGTATGAAATTACCGTTGCATAGATTACTATAACCGACCGACTGATTATATATACGACTTATTGACCCGCACTATTAAGTGCGGGTCAATAAGTCGTTATTTTATTTTTCAACATAGTCTTTTTTGAGTTCTATACACTTAGTCCAACGTTTCTCCAATTTTTCTATCCTTTCCGAAAATATGATTTGTCGAGGTCATCAAAATAGGCATTTGTTTGTGAGATGATTTCGTCGTTGGAGTCAAATCTCTTTCCGCCGAGCCATTTCTCCAAGTTTGGGAACAAGAAAAATAGTCACTGGGGCCTAAATCTGGAGAATAGGGTGAATGAAGGAGCAATTCGTAGCCCTATTTATAGATTTTTGTCATAGAAACTGTACATGTGTGCACCCTTGCATTGCCTGGTGGAAAAGAACTTTTTTCTTGGCCAAATGCGGTCGTTTTTTTTCAATTCGTCATTTAATTAACCCAATAAGTTAGTTATATATTCGCCATTAATTGTTTTCCCCTTTTGAAGGTAGTCAATGTGGATTATATCGCGTGCATCTCAAAAAATGGTCGCCATGACTTTATTGGATTACAAACCCCCACCTTTGCCTTCTTTGGCGCTGATTCACCCCGAGAAACCCACTATTTTGACTGCTGTTTAGTCTCCTATGCATCACGGATTCCGACGCACGCGGCAGAAATGGCTCGTAATATCAACGCTGCGTTTGGAGAAGAGACTGCTAATATACGCACCGTGCGTTTTTAGATTACATTTTTTCGTAATGGAATCTTTGACTTGAAGAACGAACTACGTTACATTACGGAAAACTGCCCACACAGGGGAATAATGCTGAATTGAAGGGGATAGTGGTAGCCGAACCGAGTCAAACTATCCAGAAATTAGGAACATGGTTTAACGTCAACCTACCTACAATATCGAATCATTTGCATCAAACCAATAAGATAAAAAAATATATAGGTGCCTCGTGATATTTGACTGATCTGCAGAAAGAAATGCGTGTTGAAACTTGTGTTGCCTTGTTGGTCCGCCACCCGCACTATTGCCGCGAGGGTGAGGGCCGCGTGCTGTTCCGCGGCCCCCTCAACTCCTTAAAGGACTGATACAGGAGGTCCCTGGGGGACATAATCCTGACCCCCACTGGCGCCACCACTACAGAAGAGGTCCGCCCTGAAACAGAGAAATACATCGGCAGGCCACATATCCGTAGGCCAGGGCGTAGTCGATAGGAGAACAGCGGGGTTTTTAAGTGGGTAGTTGGATGACCGAACATCTTTCTTGGCATCCCACATATCCCTCGGTCCCCCCAGGCCGGGGGAACCCGTCAAGAGAGGGTTTTTCCCAGAGACCAAAAGAATCGGTACAGAAATGAAGGAATATTGGATCGAATTGTGACATGTGACGAAAAATGGATTCTTCACGATAACTGTAGGCGAAAAATACAATGACTGACCCCAAGTGAAACGTAACAGTGCCCTAAAGCAAATATTACTAATAAAAAGGTAATGGTAAATGTTTGGTGGTCTCTTCGTGGTCTTATTCACTATAGTTTTCTTAGATCTGGTCAAGCAATAACAGCAGATGTTTACAGTGCCAAATTTCGAACAATGATGGCAAAACTGGCAGTGAAACAGCCCTAGCTCGTGAATCGATGTTCACCATTATTTCCCCATGATAACGCAATACTTCACACTGCATGAGAAACCGTTATAACGCTGCAGGAGCTGTAGTTAGAAACCATACATCATCCACCGTACTCGCCAGACCTTGCTACAACTGACTACCATTTTTTTCGTAATTTGGTCAATTTTCTATGTGATAAAAAATTTCTTCCCTTCTGGGAGTACAAAATGCTTTCACACAGTTTGTCAAATCTAGATCCCCAGAGTTCTATCGTAAAAGCATAAATGAACTTCCGTTTAGACGACAGCAATGTATAAATTATGAGGGTAAATATTTTGATTAAATAAATATGTTACATCTTAGAAAAAAAGAAGTTTAAATTTTTCTGTGCATATTGCAATTTCATACATACTTTAACCCCTAATATAAATTGTAAATTAAAAACCTACGCTGAGACGTTTGAGTTCTCAAAAACGATAAAAAATTCTGGTTCTTTTTAGGATCTTTTTATTAAAAGATAAGGATGTTACAAAATTATGAATCCTGATTTCATTGAGACTTAGAATGTAGAAGGTTGTTCGGGAAGTAGTTTCGTTTTCCCTAACAGAAGGCTTAATTGTTTTCTTTCACACCCAACTTCGCACTTGAGCCGCACGTTCTTCATTTATTTCAACAGCTGATTATATCAGCTATGCAAGGGTAACTTGTGAAAAACTAATTGATTTAAATGAAATCATTTTTTTTTTTACTTTTACCGAACAACACAATGATCTCTTCTGAAGTGTTCTGTCATCAGCTGAAAAAACTGAATGATTCAGCCCAACAGAAAAGACCAGAACTGATCAACAGAAAATATGTGGAGTTCCACCATGATAATGCGAGACCTCATACAAGTTCGGTAACTCACCAGAAGCTTTTACAGCTTGAATTGGATGCACTGCCACATCCACCATATTCTCCAGATATGGCACCTTTGGACTATTATTTGTTATGATCCTCACAAAATTTTTAAGACGGTAAAACCTCCACTTTGAATGAGGAGGTTTAAAATCACCTGGTCCAGTTTTTTGCCAGCAAAGACCAAAAATTTTCTGAGCGCTGACTCATATTATTGCCAGAAAGATGGCAGACGGTATTGGACCAGAATGGACAATATATAAATAAATAACATATTAGAATACGTATTCAAAAAATATACAGAGAACGAAATTACTTTCCGAAAACAACTAATTAAAATACGTCGCTGAAATAATAATAACGATGTGTACTTGTGCGTTATAATTCGACCCTTCGTTTTCCATTGCCCAAACAGTGAGGAGTAGTCTGCCGCCGATTCTTGTGATCCTCGCTAGCTCCCGGAGGGCCATCACTCTCCTCTCCGCCGACGCGAAGTGGTGCACCACCGCGACAGAAAGGACCGCATCGAATGATTCATCTCGGAACGGCAGGCAGAGGTTATCGCAAACGACCACCTAAATGTTTATGCCAACTTAATTGTCGAGAAAATAATAAGATATTGCTTTTAAAAATCATTGGACTTGAATTTGCTCCGCATGCCATGTAATGATTTATACGGCATAATGACATTAATTGATGTAATGTTTTAAAGAACGAGTCTTTAATTTTGATTAATCTTTTATTACGGAATGAGAAATCTCAAATTTACCTAGGAACATGATTTTAATTATGTATTACAAATATTGACGACCTCAAGCACAACGGTTCTCGCTCTACGAAACAACTACGGAGACGCGGATTCGACCTGGTCTCAAATCTGGGTGGTTATGTATGTGTATTTATTTGTTGCTGCTATCTTTAGGACTTCTTTTTATTGCTGAAGAACAGCAGGCGGGCTGACGGCCCACTTAACAGCAACCAGTTACCGTCGCCTATAGATATTTGACGCTAGGGGCACCACGAACACGCTGCTGTCCCATAGGGGTACAGGAACACAATACAAGGTTGTATGGTGACATACTTAAGACCAAGGATGGTTGCCATCCAGACGGATTGAGGCCCTAGCCCTACCACGTGGCTAAGGTGGGTCGTTTTGTCGTTTTTTACGACAGGCTGACCCCGGCCGCAGGGATTAATATTCTTTCGACCCTGCACGGAGAAAAAAAGGACTAGGTGATGCTGTGTAAATTCTTAGAGTATATTGATTTAATTTTAGTATTTTAGATATTATTGAACTTTAAAGATATTTCGCGTATTTTCGTAATGTGATTATGCTTCCTTTTATGGAGTCTATGGCCACGGCATATGAGAAAAAAGAGGCAATGCCATATCATTACTAGGGTGTCTTACAGAACCCTCTAGTCTTATAAGCCTGCAAACGAATCACTCTTCCTCATTCTCGACTCTTCCTTTGGTATTGATACGGTAGACAGTAGAAGTCTTTGACGAAATTAAATTTAATTATCTTGTTCCTCTTCTTCTATTATAAGCCATGTTCAGATGAATAGGTTTTAAATACTAACCTCATTATTATGATGTTTCGCGTGTGCAGTGAGTCGTGTACATTTGTCTCCTCCAACCGCGTATACGGAAGGATTCACGCTCAAGTATTTACCATTGCCACATCCTGGAAAGAGAATTTAAAATATAAAAATAAATCAAGAAACAAACGTTTAAAATTTATAAAAAAAATTATTCTTGACGTTTTGCATAGACCAATCACGTTCAAGTGGGTAGGTTTCTGCGTACGTACTTAATGTGACCCCTTGACTTTTCCAAAGCTTCCCAGTTTGTTATTCCAGATATTTTATGACAGATCTTTATTTTGTGCCTTTATTCAATATAATATTATTTAAATTAAGTAGACATTAAGTTTACCCTAATTTTGAACTAGGTTTGGATTTGATAACAAAAAGATGATCTACGAGTAGCTTTCTTGCTCTAAATTTATTTCTTTTAGTTTGGGTTTTTAATTGTTGAGAACAGCAGACAGGCTGACGGCCTACTTAACACAAGCAGTTACCGTCGCCTATAGGCGTTTGCGTCGCTAGGGACACTGTGAACACGCTACTGTCTGTATAGTGGTATTGGAACCTGGGTTACTAATGTCGAAACACTTCCCGAGGTTATTGTGGCAGCATACTTATGCCATCATAAGTATTTGCCATCCAGACGGGCTTCAGACCCTACCATCTAGCTAGGGTTGTTTTGTCGCCTTTTACGATAGGTCGAGTCCGAAGGAAGAGGTTAAACTAGAACCAGAACCGAAGTAAGATTATTAGACAATATTCCAATGTCGCCTCTGCACGGGGAAAAGTTCTGTTCGTTATCATAATCAGTCTTTATCAGGCTTTTGGAGTCTGTTGCTGGATGTAGAACATTCTCAAGGCATGCCACAAAACGCTATTATAATAACACTCGGGTTGTCGCATCTTTGCCAGCTATTTTACGCAAGTCGTTGCCCCATTGTTTTCTGAGACAGCCTCCACTCGAGATCTCGTTTATACCATCGGTTATCAACTATAGATATGGGCGGCTCACTGCCATTTTAACTTCTGGATTCCAGAAACAATCGGTAACTGATTCTCTCACGTTGATACATTTTTAATAGCGATCTTTTAGAAAAATCCTGAGCTCTCTCTATAGCTTACTGAACGACTTTAATTTGGTGGATCAGTACGAATGTCATTACCGGTAGAACGCACTGGGTTATCTGCTAACATTACTTATCTAGAGGTACAATAATATTATAAATGTGACACTTGTAATGGATGGATTAGAGAATTGTTAAAAGGGATCTTACGGAAGGTTTTTTTTAATGCTGTAGGACAGCAGACAGGCTGATAGCCCGCTTAGAATTTAGCTGTTACCGTCGCCTATAGGTGTTTGCAACGCCAGTGGCATCGCGAACACGCTGCTGTTCCATAAGGGTACAGGAACTTGGGTCACTAATGCCGGAACACAAGGTTATTATGGCGGCATAATTAAGACCAAAGGTCATCCAGACGGGCTCTACCACGTAGCTAGGGTGGGTTGTTTTGTCGCCTTTTACGACAGGCCGACCCCGGCCGCAGAGGTTAGTATTCTTTCTCCGCCCCTGCACGGATATGTGAGTGATTGGTATTTTGAAACCACTTTAAAATATATCAATTAACTAGGAACCACGGCTAATTTAAATTAAGTTCTTTGTTATTAAGATGAATAATTTGATTCGATTATTCTTCGAGTCAAGCTATCATGACAACAGCTTTTTGTCAACAAAATACGAGATAGTAAAGTGATGTCTATTAACGAACGTACGAAAGCGATTGATGAAATCGCTTTGAATATCTTGTTTAGTTTAAATTAATTCAGTTTTAAGGTTAAAATATCAAACGAATCCTGGTATATACTGGCTTCCTACAGATGCCGTGGGTTAAATGTAAATAGTATTTATTGTTTTAGTAATAACATTGAATTTTATAGCTTGTAAAATTAAAGATACGTGCTAGCCAAGTGCCCTTAAGCAGTTTTTTTCGCATAATGTGCATGTTATATACACTGACGGACTCATAAATTGCATCAAAGTAATAGACGACTTTGAAATAAATATTTTAACCCAGTATGCAAACTTTCTATACAGATTTAAATTGAAACCTCTAGATTGGTTCGTGAACTTTAAAAGAGCGTAGGGTCATATCCTTAAGTTTAAGTTTGTGTACTGGAAAGGACCTTAAGACTTTTTTGAAGAAAAAAACAGAAATTTAAGGAAAATTGCTTTAATTAAAAATTGGTTTTAACAATAGACACAAACTTTATGCAAGGGTTTATTTATGTTTTAGTAAGGTGTATTACCTCCACGTGCCCATAATACGGATTCAGTTATGCTACGATGCAGTTTATGAGTCCGTCAGTTTAATAATACAATTGCCCCGCACCGACATGACGACGGCAAAGGAAAACCTAGTGAGGATTTTCATGTCATTATAACCGATATATGTTATCTGCCAATCTGGCTTAGATAAGCATGGAGGGTATACTGCCTGTTCCTTCTTGAGGGAGGCCTAAGACTAGCTGTGGGATGTTATGGGCTGTCATTATTTAGGAAATGTGCCCATACTACCTGACCAGTCCAGGGAGAAAGGAGTAGGGCTAAGGTTTTCTTTTTTTTTATAGCTAGAGTTCAACAGACAGGCAAACGGCCCACCCTGGCAGGTGGTCACCGTCGCCTATGGAGGTTTGCAACACCAGAGGCATTACCAACGCGTTGCCGGCCTCGAAGAAATTTAATGACGCCTTTTTTGAAGAATCCCATATCGTACCGCGCTGAGAAAACCTCAGCCGGAAGCTCATTCCAGATCCTGAGAATACGCAACATGAACGTTCTTGAGAACCGTTTCGTACAAGAAAGAAGAGGCTCCAAGAAATGGGGATGAATATCCAGCCGATGGCGGGCAGTGTGGTGCTCCTCAGAACACTCCCCGTTGTACAGATAGTAGAATATGCAAAGAGACGCAAAATCTCTCCGAAGCCCAAGTGTGTCTAGACCGTCTGTGAGTATGGGATCGTCGACAATACGAATTGCGTCTCTTTGGATCGAGTCTAGGGGACTGAGCTGATAGGCGGGTGCTGCAGCCCATAAATGTGAGCAGTACTCTATATGCGATCTGACCTGTGCTTTGTATATATAGCACAAGCCATTGCCTTGGACTGAAATACTGCTTGGACCGGTTTAGCACACCCAGCTTTTTGGAGGCAAGCTTAGCTTTGCTCTCCAATTGTCCCCTAAACTGCACATCGTTCGTGATGTCGACACCAAGGATCCCAAAACTACATGAGAGAGGTTCCTAGGAACTGTGGCGCAGGTGCGAACGGGGCTGTCTTTCGTCACGTAGTCAATATTCTCCAAAGAACATCTCGCACTTTTTCGAGCTTTATTCAAAAATAGCGCGCAGTGTTTAACGCTGTATTGTATTGTAGTAATAAAAACAAATATAAGCAATTTTTTTAAAAGATAAAGTGGGTGAGGGGGGGGGGGGAGGTCATATCGCAAATATCATATTATAAAAAAATTACTAAAATAAGTATCATGGTATGGCACGTTCCTTTATATCATAGCAGCAAAGGAAGAGCCAGAGATCAATTTTACTTTCTTTTCCCTTGATGCAGAGTCGAGCACGGTATTGCCCTGTGAAACCCAACAGCATGCGGTGGGCTCCAAGTTTTTAATTCAGATATAATGAAAAAAAAATTATGGTAAGGAGTAAGGAGATTGATTCATAGAGATAATAATAACGCCTAATGCACGTCGTAACACTTCTGGAGGTTACGGGCTTATACGATTCGCATCCCATGTCTATCATCATAAAGAAAAGTATATCATCATAATATGAATAAAAATAAAACATCATAAGTACATCAGTCGTCTAGTACTCATATCACAAGAGCTCTGCGACTTAGGGATTAGTTGGCGGAGTGAACTGTCTCAGTATTTTTATTTATTATTTAATGTATTGCGCAACATTTTGCAGTGGAAACGATGGTGGTTTATTGATATTTAATAAATATCTAAACAAGTTTTCTCCATGCAGGGGCAGGTAACAACCCTAGGTAGTATGGTTCCAAGCCCGTCTAAATGGCAACGACTCTTAGCCTTCAAATATGCAACAGTTCCCCTAAACCAGACGGCATGTTAGCGGTGCTCCTAGCGTCGCAAACATCCATAAATGGCGGTAACAGCTTACTATCAAGTGGTTCGTCAGCCTCTCTGCTGTTCCACAGCAATGAAAAAATAATACATTTTCCTATTAAAATAAACTATTTTGATTTTATTTGACTTGATTTTCTTTATTGCTGTAGGACAGCAGACAGGCTGACCCCCTGCACGGATAAAGCATCTGATAAAAAGTGTTCTGCGACGTCTGCAACCACTCCCACTCGAAATTTTAAATTCAAGGCTTGTATTTATTATTATAGTAATAATGAATTTATAATAATTTTGAGTGTGCGAATATAGTTTGAATTGAATCAAACATAACTCGGAACGGAAATCCAATCCGTGATCCCAGTAGCCGTTTTGACGTGCCTCGATGCATTTAGAACTGAATTATAATTTATATATGTGTTAAAATTATGAATATACAGAGGACAGTAACATTTGTACCGATGTACAAACAGAAATTAAAACACACAAG
Organism: Malacosoma neustria; assembly: GCA_963693495.1. NCBI lineage: Eukaryota > Metazoa > Arthropoda > Insecta > Lepidoptera > Lasiocampidae > Malacosoma > Malacosoma neustria. Next base: position 8,838,423 of record OY856391.1, on the reverse strand, counting down.
TAACTGTATGAGATATAAGTAAAAATATGTATTAGATATAAGATAATAAAAATTAAAACAAAATATATAACATAAAATAGACAAAGAAGAAAAGGGGAAAACGATACCGAGGGGCATAAAAAATTAAAAGTCGGAAAAATATACCACATAAAAAGACAATAAATAAAACTGTGGCTATGTCAGGAGATAAAGGAGACTAAAAGAGGAGAAGCCCAAAACATTCTTACCAACATCACAGACGAGGCTACCCGGCTCCAGGTCGGAGAGAAAGGCCTGTACGGCGGGCGCAGGCGTTCGCAGCGTGTCATCCCCGTCTTCGCCCGCCTGCTCGTAAACGTCGTGGACGTACGTGCGCTCGATCGCTCTGGCGCGTTCATCGGACTCCACTGCGTCCACATCTACGTCCACGTCTGCGCCCGCGAAAGCGCCGCCATCCGCCATCACCGCACCGCCATTGCACAGCGCTGGAATACAACAATCAATTGTGAAATTAACATACTAAGCAACCTTGTGGTATCGGCGTAGGACCTGCATCTCTTTTTTATTCTGTTTTGATAAAAGTCCACAATTTTTTTTACAAAAAGTAAAGATTGAAGTAAAAATCATCATTATCTTAGCGTTAAGTCCCGGTTGCAACCCAAAATTCCGCTTTGGTGCCCGAATTTCACTTTCCGAATTTTCCTTCTCCTCTCTTACGGTCTTCGGCATCTCTAGTAGTCAATTGGCTCGCATATTACCTATTACGACGTCGAGCAACTTTTTGGGCCCGAGGCCGAGGCACGGCGGAGACGGCATGGCTAGATGACTAGATATTTGTCCCCCACGTAAAGTAACGTAAAAAATATGTCGGTAAAAATTTACAGTTTTCAGTTTTCCGTTCGAAGTTGAAGGATTGGAAGACACGAATCGCTACATCGTCAACAGCTATACATAATATTCCTAGAAGTTGAATTTAAAATTTTAAGATACATCCGAGATCAAACGTTAGATACGTCTTGAGTATACGAGGGGTGTTAAATAAATAGTGATAATGCGATACAATCTCCTTGGAAACAAAAAATAAATACTGGGAGGTATAGCCCAGATATTAGGTATAATTATAATAATAATAATAAAAGCAATCAAATCTAAATAAATTATAAAAAATAAAGTCATTTGTTTGCGTCGTGTCGGAACGTGTTCTTAAAAAATATATAAAATTGAAGTTCACGTGGTAATAAAATATCTCTGCTTGAAAATTTTTACTATGGAGCTGGTAAATCAAGACTTGAGAGCAACATTAGGGGTTTATCCTCCTCCATATTCTACAGTTGCGCCTTGGTGCGCTGAGTTCAAGCGAGGAAGAACTTCCATTAACGACGACCCCCGCACGGGACGCCCTGCATCCGTAGTGACTGAACAAATGATTAAAAAAGTTGAAAACGTTGTCTTGGCGCATCGTCGTGTTACTGTTTGTTTTATAGCAGAAAAAATGAAGATTTCTATAGGAAGGATTCCATAATATTATACACAACCATTTGGGTATGAAAAAAGTGTCAGCGCGCTGGATGCCCAGAATGCTTTCTGACGCGTATAAACGAAAGAGACTGAGAATTTCACAAAGCACAATTTCACAAATTTGGATTTGTTACAACAAGATCTTAACCGATTTTTGGCTCGATTCATAACTATGGACGAAACATGGCTTTACCATTAGGACCCGGAATGAAAAAACAGTCCATGACTTGGAAGAGGCCGTCATTTCCAACTCAGAAGAAATTTAAAACGATTCCGTCCGCCGGTAAGATCATGGAGTGTTTTTTCTGAGATAGCTAAGGGGTGGTAATGATCGAATACCTTAATCATGGAGCCACTATTACGGGAACTTTGTACGCAGGATAAATAACAAAGTTGAGTGAGGAAATACGCAAGCAACGGCGTGACAAACTCGCTAAAGTTGTTTTGTTTTACCAAAATAATGCCACCGCACAGAAGTCCAGAGTTGCGATGGCTGCCATTAAAGAAGCTGGCTTCGAATTGATGGAAAATCCTCCATATTCACCGTACCAAGCTCCTAATGATTTCTACATATTTCCGCGCTTAAAGGGACATCTCGGGGGTCATAAATTTGAAGATGATGACGCAGTAGTCGCCGCGGTACACGATTTTTTGAGGGATCAGGAAAAAGATTCTTTTAAAAAAGGAATTTTATCTTTAGAAAAAATATATACAAAGTGTATAAACCTGAAAGTTGACTACGTCGAAAAATAAGATAACATATAATAAAAGATAATTGCGTCATACTCATTATCACTTTTTATTGAACACCCCTAGTATAAGGATTACTTTCCGCTTGGCTTACAATTACAATTTGAGTATAGTAACGTACCATATAAAATATTGTGAATGAAACAAAACAGCTTTTCACATATTTTTCTCCATGGATACGATTCACATGCCATGAGTCACATAGCTAAACTATTGCACATGTTTTTGCAAAGATGACCTTTAGTGATATTTCACTTTCCAGAGCAAATATAAAAAATAAATAAAACTGAGGCTGAATGTAGCGGGGGTGACTGTCAACTCACGCCCTTTGCTGTTTCTGAATTAGTAAAAGATTAGGTGTTAATCACGATTTATAACTTCCTAAATAAGTGGTAGGGTAGCCATATACTTAGATCAGACTGTGATAACACGGCTAGTGCAATAGAAATAACTGGTCTAACCAAAAGTTCTCGGCGTTTTTTTCTCCTTGTAGCAGTAAATGACAATGATTCGCCTTTAATAGGTAGATTTATGATTCAAACGGAAAACTGAAGCTTCTTTTGAAAAAGTTATGATAGTCAGTTGGTGCTGTATCCAGAGTGTAAGGCAATTCAATAATTCCCAACTTAAATTTTTCAATTTTTGACGGATCATCAAAGAAGTAAGTGAATTCTAGTAAGTAGTACATTAGTACTACTTATTTAATAAAAAATAGTAAGCAGTTAATGTGATCTTACTGTTTTTTTTTGGTATTGGGTTGGAAAGTCCTCATGGAGGCCCTCCGCCCTCGGGGAAGGGCGAAGGGGACTGTCAGACTCTTACTGACTAAAAACCAACCCGTGTTCTTCATGTACCCGTGTGTCGGAGGGGCGGGTATCGCCGAAGCATTCGTCGCTACCCCCTGACGGGTATTGGCCCGCCAGATGGTCAGGCGAGCTCCGTCACCCACTGCGGCCGTCACCCCGGCCGCAGGACTCCACTATGAGGCGCGCGCGGAACAAGACGCCGCCGCCTCGAGGCCTGCCGCTGATCGGACGACAAGACGCCCCGAGTCTGCCGTCCGCAGGCCGCGAACTTACTGTATATTGCTTCGCGAAATATCTAGTATTATATTAATATTTTTACCTATATCGTCAATATAATATATAGTCAAATTTATTTTTCAAATGCAAAAAAAATCTTCGTTGTATTTCTAATCTGTATTGGTTAATATAGTACTTTCTTGAATTTTTATGGTTGTTGCTCACTATCAAAACTATATTTTAATGGAAATATAAATCGCGTGTTTATTTTGTTCACTCTCCGTACACTCTTCCGTCTTGTTTAATTTAAATTAAATACTTAATAGATAATATTATATCTATCAAAGAATTAACCCTGTCTTGGATTGCCTGGAAGAGATCGCGTTCGGCGATCTGCTCTTTGTGCAATCGTTTATACGTTGTTTGTTCATGTATTCATATTAGCTTAATGTATGGTATATAATTGTAGCTGTTACACCAGTGTAAAGGCACATCGTGTCACGCTAATAATTATCACTCCAATATAGACATTATTACTGTGATATGTTATATTAGGAAATTATACTATGTATTTGTATATTAATTTCGCCGTACATCGCCATACTGTTTTTTTATTGTTGTAGGACAGCAGACAGGCTGACGGCCCAGTTAGAATTTAGCAGTTACCGTTGCCTGTGAGTGTTTGCAACGTCAGAGGTATCGAAAACACGCTGCTATCTGCGTAGTGGTACTGGAACGTTATCACTTATGCCGGAACACAAGGTTATTATGGCGGCATATTTAAAAATGCCGACCACGGCCGCAGAGGTCAGTATTCACGTCATGTCATGAGGTCAGTTTTACTATAATGCTTTATTTATTACATACGTTCTCATTGCGTGACAATGTTTTACAAGAAAAGTTAAACATTCATAATCGTAGGGTAAAAATCACATCAATTTAGTTTATATATTGGGAGGTTGCGCGGAAATGGGGTCATTCGACTCAGCTCCCATCCCGTCCTAGTCTAAAGCCATAAATCTCGTTGACTCCAAACGTGACTACGCCGCTACCGTGTGCCTTAAAATAGGACTTTATCGAACTTTTTGCTAGAACGATAATTGTAGAAAATACTTAACGAAATTCCTTTGTTTATTTGAACTGCTTTTTCAATTTGCTATTAAAAAGACATATATAATTAATGTTTAATTTTTTAACGTTTGTACGAGATTGTCATATTTAATTGAACCATTCTATTATATTTGGGGTTGATATTTGAATTGTCAAATTGAAGTAATCTCTCTAAATTTGTGTACATATATGTTATTGTGATTGTTCTGTGATTGTGTGTAATCGATTCGCGTTCTTAATTTGATTTATGTCATCTTTCTGCCCTAATCTCAAACTATGTGGGGTCGGCACAACACGTTCTCTCCTATTAGTGCTTGGACAGACTGCACACGCGGGCGCGGAGTGGTCGCGGCGCGGCTACTTAAACATATGAAACCGCCCGCCCACTACGGACACTCAAATAAGGTTTCACATGTTTAAGTATGCCGCGCCGCGACTGCCCCGCGCCCGCGTGTGTAGTCTGGCCAAGCATTTAGCCGTCATCTCAACATTCATACCCTTTTTGACGTTTTATCTTTTCAGTGCATTTACTTTTTTATTTTTACTACTCAATAGCTGATTCCGATCTTCGAATTGAAAGCCATGGTAACTGAAACCCCTATGAGAACACATCTATGAAGTTGTGATGTCTTATAACCATTTCTTTGGTTATTAAATGGTATATATTTTTCTCTGATGCTGTATTACTTTATTTGGTGAACAATAAATAGTTTCATTCATTCATTCATCTATTGACAGGTAACTCACTGGTATTACACTCATAGATCAATCTAGAGCTCCTGAGACAATCACGACGGCACGCACCGTTTAATGATTTTTTTTCATCTAATGTGCATATTGCATATTTGCCTTTACGGCCAGTGAAGGAAAACATAGCGAGAACCGAGATCTGATATGTAACCCGCTAATTCGCCCACGACTAGCGTGGTGCCTTTAGGTTTTAATTAGTTAGTTTTTTATTATTATTTTATTTTATTTTAGTTAATTAGTAAGTTTAATTAGTGTTCTCTTTAGGGGGAGGTCTGAGCCAGGCAGTGGCATGTTATTGGCTTTTCTTTTAACTATCGACACGTTAAGCAAGAGTTCTAAATCTTAACGCTTTATTAAGCGTATTTGCTTGAAATTCACTAATCTCCTAAAACATATATATACTATTATGTATGTTGTTTAATACTAATAGTTAGCAAATAAACAAAAAAGCTGCATCGCATCTGCGGACAGCGTATAGGCAAAAACATTTTATTAATAAACTTCCACCGACCCGTTCGCGAGCGCTATTTCTTGTAAACCTGGGTTGCCAGTAGGAAAAATGCATTAAACCCTTTAAATTAGTTGTTTTATAATATTAACTTTAATGATACTAAATTTACGAGTATTGTGATATAACTTTTGGATTTGATGGTGTGATATAGCTTAAACCAAAGCCTGGTCTTTCTCCAACTTCATGTATATTATATATATTTTATTTTTGTTACAAGCGTTTCATTCAGATGGCGTCTTAAGCTTTACTTTCATGAGACATAATTTTTCACGTCTTTTTGCATGAAAAAAAGATGGAATAAATGTAGTTTTAGAAGGGTGACTGCTAACTAAACTTCCAACTCTGAGAGATATCATATGTTTATCTAATATAACCGACATGTACTATGGCAACCCTGGTGAAGTAATCCTATAAAGCAAAATATTTATAAAAGCAACAAAACATGTGTCTCAGAGCTCAAAGAGGATTTGACCCCATAAAGCCACGTTTGGAAAAGGGTAACACTAAATAGTTATATGTAGACATGATACGAAAACATTTGCATTAGATTTTATGTAAGATCTTGTTTGTTTGTATTTCCCTTAAAAAAGGGGGAGAACAAAGAAGTAAAATTAATAAAAAAAAAACTACTACATAGTACATGTATAAATAACTACATAATTTATTTTACATTTACATTTTACAATTAATAGATAAATACTTAAATACCAAACAAAGATAAGGAAAAATAACATTTTGTATTAATTGGTGGTGTAATCTACAGTCACTAAGATGTAAGACTAAATACAACGATCATTAGCTATTGACCTGGTTTTATTTGATCAAATATGGTTAGTTAGTTGTCAAAACTGCATATCGACTTTGTAAAACCAATATATCTGCTATATGCACTTGTTTGAGATTCCAACATTTTGACTATTAAGACTAGTTTGTCACCCAAACTTTGATATATAAAAACCATTATGGTATTTTAAGCATTACATTACTTTAATATAAATCACATGTAAAATTTTACATGACAATATTTTACTCCATACCTTAAAGTTTAACTTTTCGCACATAGCCGATATTGGTTTGACAACGACGATATTTTAAACAACCTTGAGTCAGTTATTTACTTTTACAGTTACACATGCTCATTAGTAGCAAGAAAGCATGCTATTAATGAGCAAATACTACTTAGTAGCAAGTGTATCAAGACATTGCTAGTAATAGGCATGCTTATTTCGAGCGTGCTCAATAATCGACAGGCGTTCGATTTTCAAGCATGCTACCTGTAGCGCGTGTGGGAGGGGGCGTGCTTTGAGCACGTCTGAACATGTTTGCTTAATAGCATGCTACTTTAATCTTCCTCTTATTCAGGAGTATGCTTAAAACTAGCATGCCTATTGCTAGCAAATGTAAACTGTTCATAAGCATGTTCGTATTGAGCATACTCAATAGCACGCTTTTTAGCATGCTATTTTAGAGCATGTGTAACAGTAGTAGCTTAGATTATCTGATTTATTTCGTATTTAACTTTAACTAAAAGCACAGGAGTGAATGAATGTTCTTTATTGTACAACACACAAAATAACTACAATATAAGAGAGAAACAATTTTTTTTATTGCTGAGGAAAGCAGACAGGCTGACGGCCCACTTAACAGTAAGGTAGTTATCATCGCCTATGGATGTTTGCGACGCTAGGAGCACCGTGAACACGTTGCTGTTCCATACAGCACCCTGGGTCACCAATACCGGAACACAACACAAGGTTATGGCGGCATACTTATACACCAGATGGTTGCCAACCAGACGGGTTTAGGGCCCTACCACGACAGGCTGAGGTAGGTAGTATTCTTACTCCGCCCCTGCACGGAGAAGAACCAAATAACAAGGTTTGTATAAAGGAGTGTATATATTTTGTATAGATTTACACTTAAATTTTTAATCAAGAAATTATTTAATATTCTAAAAGTAAATTAAACGTACCTAGTTTTATTACATACATACATACTATATAATCACGCCTCTTTCCCGTAGGGGTAGGCAGAGACCACGTCTTTCCACTTGCTACGATCCTTACATACTTGTTTCGCTTCGTCCAATTTTATTATTCCCTTCATACATGCCCTTCGGTTTAGGGTACTCTTGACCTGGCCTTTTTTTAAGACGTCCCTGAAACGTCCGCCTAGGTCTACCCCTTCCAACACTTCCATTCACACTCACCTTATACACTTTTTTATACACTTTTAGTTTTATTACATGTACAATAATCGAATAATAGTGCCGCGGGGAGGAATGCGTTGCCGGTTGTCGGTTGCCATGACTACGCATCTGGGGCAAATCCAGGTCGCTGGGGAACCTTCGCCCCTTTCCCTGGGCTCGCCGCTAATAAAGTGCATCGATACATACGCAGTTTAATGTATAGCTGTAATGTCCTTGTAATTGCATAAAAGCGGAATGTTCTAGACTTCGTATATTCATTAATATTATATAATTGTGAGTTGGTAAGCTGTTTAACATTCAATATTTTTTATTTGGACGAATGCACTATGGTATATAGACACAAAGTGCATTTGGACAAAATATAATATTATAAATTACATATAATAAATAAGTAGTCTGTCTTAGTAAACTAAGACGAGAGAAAATATCGGGAACTTCGTATTCGTTAACACTGGCTCGGTGAATTTTAATTGAGATGTAGCATTTGAAGCTTATAACAGGCTCTAAAGTCGCATTCTCACTTTCTTTGGACACGTATCACGGCGCGAGGCGAATCCATCGAATGCCTGGTAGTGCAGGGCAAGGTTGAGGGCACCCGACCACGCGGGAGATCACCGATGAGGTGGACGGACCAAGTGAAAGGCGCCGTCGACGTTCCTCTGCACGAATGCACAAGGAGAGCGGCAATTCGCGAAGAGTGGCGTCGTATTGTAAAACAGGCTACAAAAACCTCAACGTGACGGCCACGACCACTCTGGCAAGAGTGTAACGCCAGAGAAGAAAGTCCGTGATTGTACTTTTAATTGTTCAGCGAGTAAGAATTGGCATCCAACATGGCAATGTTGTTATCTTTTTAGGTTTTAGGCTCGCTCCTCGCTGATAGCGAACTGTTTTTTCTTTTAAATATATATTAAATATATTGGGACATTTCACAGAATGTCCATCGAGTCCCAAACTAAGTTGAATACCACTTGTGTTATGGGTACTAGACAACTGATATACTACATATGTACGTTTATTTTCTAAATAAATTCATACTATACATAAACAACCTGACGCTGGACGCTGGTCAAGTTTGTCGGAGGTTTGGGTTTAATATTTTCAGTATGTATTTCAATATGTATTTATTTATATGAGAAAAGTATATAAGTCATATATTATTTATTTATAATATCGTATAGTAATTATCCGTAACGCAAGGTGCTGTTTTACTAATTTGTTGTTTAGTTGTCACAGTATATTTAATTTTTTTTTAATGTTCTATTACACGCTTTATATTATCTTGACCTGTATGTATCTATGTACCCATACATCTATATATCCATGTAACGGAGTTTTTGGACTCCGTCGACTCGAAGTTCGGACGGACTTTTTACCCACTTTGAACGATCATTTTAAACTCCAGTTCTTATCAATTTAGTTAACAAACAACGGGCACTCAAACGATTAACGCAAGATGACGACTGATCAATTTAGTCATTTAAAAATAAGAAGTAACTTCTTCCTGGCCTTTTTCCACACAATAAAAGGTCGGTACAACATGTCTTCCTCCTCTACCCCCCTTCTCTTAGCCGTCATCCCAACATTCACACCCTTTTTCGCAATCCATCCTTTCTTTTCTTTACCTCTGCTTCTGTATCCATCCATTCTCATTTTTATCATTTTCTTAGTTACAGCATTCGTCCCTTCGCATTAAATGATCAAACCCCGCTAGTCTGTGACTTTTAAGTTTTTCAACCACTGGTGCAAGTAACATTAGTATTAAAGACGAATTTACTACGTTTATAAAACTCTGATATACATTGATATATTATTTTTGCTACTTATTTTAACTCGTTAACTGGGCATAACGAAATATTTCATACTACACGAAGTACTGCTGTAATGGATATGACGATATTTTTTGTCATGGAAATTTGGAATATCATTCTACAAAATAATTATTTAAATTCGTTCAAATAATTTTTCTGCATTGAAGTTGTTTGATTTTTAGCAAATAAAATCACTTATAATTATGAAGTAAAAGCTCCCCACTGTGAAACGGGTTGAAAAAAGTTTGTTCCCCGCTTAACAAGTTAAACGAAACGAGTAGATTGATGTTTTATAGTAACAAAACTATTGAATAAACATTGTGATGTCGTTATGGTAGTAGTCTCCCAGATGCTCAGGGTGTGGCGCACACGGTCATCATAAATCTATTTGCAGTGGCTGCACTAGCAGCTTTTAAAAATGGATAAGCTCTCAAAAACGCATTTCTGCAAACAAAACTCTACACATATTATACACACTGTGTAACACGACAACCTTCAAACGTCGAAATGCCTGCGGCGATTCAATTTCTGTCCCGGATCTAGGTGGTTATGTATAATACGTATTTATTTATGAAAAAATACATACTACTACATGTAGGTAGTATATTATCATCATCCTAGCGTTAAATCCCAGTTGCAATCTAAACTTTAGCTTCGGTAGCAGGGGTCTGTCCGACACAAACAAGGTTATTATGCCGGCATACTTAAGACCAAAGGTGGTCGCCATCCAGACGGGCTTGAGGCCCTACCACGTAGCTAGGGTGGGTTGTTTAGTCGCCTTTAACGACAGGCCCACACCGGCCGCAGAGGTTAGTATTCTTTCTCCGCCCATGTACGGATAAAAACATTATGTTAATTTATCTTATTTTGGACTAGCTGTGCCCGCGACTCCGTCCGCGTGGAATAGTGACTTTGGGCAGAATTTTTTGGATATATCTTATGGTTTATTTTGGATTACAAACCCTTTAAACCCTAAAATATAAATGAAATATGCAAACAGTCAGTACTATCGAATGCAACTATTACGCCATGCGCCTCCGGAATACGTACGTTCGAACCTACAAAGTCCAGCCTAAGCTGAACCCTATTTCATATGATTGATGATATAAATCTGAGGTCAACTTAAATTGGAAATTAAAAATTTCCGAAATTGATAATTTTTAACTAAAACAATTTTTTTTTCTAAAATAAAAACAGCCTAAGTTACTCCTTGTTAAATCAGCTATCTGCCAGTGAAAGTCCCGTCAAAGTCGGTGCAGCCATTTCAGAGATTAGCCGGAACAAACAGACAGACAAAAATTGTAAAAACAATTGTTTTAGTGTACCGTGTATACGTCCGAATGCACTTAGTAAAAAGCAGTTATTTTAATATTACAAACAGACTCTCCAATTTTATTTATTTGTATAGATTTATAGATGATTATCTACTGTCATAGTAATCGCCACTGTAGGAGTCATACCAAATCAATATACCTAGTCAGGTCATAAGTATTGTCACACAGTAAAAACTTTTCTTTTAGAATGCTGGCCAAAAAAAAGTTTATTGAATTCGAATTTCGAATTGTTCATGAAAATAAAAATGTATAACTTTTAGAATTTTACTCATTTTTAAATATGGAGTGGACGCTTAAAGAAGACCGTGTTGCAGTTATTGCGTTGCATCGTTACAGTTACGCGCCAATTCAAATTTTTAACATACTGAAAAATTTGAATATAACCAAAAGATTCGTTTATCGTACCATCAAACGATACAATGAAGACTCTAGTGTAGATGACAGGTCAAGAAGTGGTCGCCCTCGGTCTGTTAGGACTCCAGCAGTGATAAAAGCGGTGAAGGCACGAATTCAAAGAAATCCCAAACGTAAGCAGAAACTGTTGGCCCTTCAGATGGGGTTAAGCAGAACCACGGTGAAAAGGGTGTTAAATGAAGACTTAGGGCTTCGGGCATATCGAAGAAAAACAGGACATCGTTTGAATGCTCGTCTAATGGACCTGAGACTGAAGAGATGCCGCGCTTTGTTGAAGCGGTACGCGGGAAAAAAATATCGGGAAATTCTTTTTTCGGATGAAAAAATGTTTACCGTAGAAGAGAGCTACAACAAACAAAATGATAAGGTGTACGCACACAGTAGTGAAGAAGCGAGCAACCGTATTTCGCGTGTCCAACGAGGTCATTTTCCATCCTCGCTCATGGTATGGTTGGGAGTTTCTTATTGGGGCTTAACAGAGGTACATTTTTGTGAGAAAGGTGTAAAAACGAATGCTGTTGTGTATCAAAATACAGTCCTGACGAACCTTGTGGAACCTGTTTCTCATACCATGTTCAATAACAGGCACTGGGTATTCCAACAAGATTCGGCGCCAGCTCATAGAGCGAAGAGCACACAAGACTGGCTGGCGGCGCGTGAAATCGACTTCATCCGGCATGAAGACTGGCCCTCCTCCAGTCCAGATTTGAATCCGTTAGATTACAAGATATGGCAACACTTGGAGGAAAAGGTGTGCTCAAAGCCTCATCCCAATTTGGAGTCACTCAAGACATCCTTGATTAAGGCAGCCGCCGATATTGACATGGACCTCGTTCGTGCTGCGATAGACGACTGGCCGCGCAGATTGAAGGCCTGTATTCAAAATCACGGAGGTCATTTTGAATAAACTTTAATGTCATAAGAATCTATGTTTTGTTAAGTTCATTTTGGTATATGAATGGTTACATAATGAATAAACTTGTTACAATTATTTTACATTAAACATGTGACAGAATTTATGACCTGACTAGGTACATATAATATGTGTTTGGATTCTGGCACGGAATTTATGGTACTGCGATCCTATAGGTACCTGGTGGCTCAGTGGTATTACACTCGGGGACCAATCTAGAGATTCCGGGTTCAAATCCCACAGTGGCACTGCTTAGGCAGTTTTTCACACCTAATGTGCATATTGTAGTATAATTGCCATGTACTGGCGGTAAAAAAACGTGAGGAAACTCGCATACCGAAATCACCGGTATGTGTAACCTGCCATTACGAATTGAACAAGGGTGGCGGTATACTGTCCTTTCCCTCCAGAGGGAGGCCCATACCGTTAGTGGGACATTATAGGTTATTATATTTTTACTGCTAACCTTATCATCAGATCATTTGTCAGTGATAGCATAACTTCTAACCTTAAAGAAATTTTAATACAGTAATCCTATTTATTTTTTAATTAGATTTTTTATAAAAATAATTACGCAGGCATATTTAATAATCTTGTTTAGAATCAGTTGTTAATTTTAATTACTAGAGCCGGTAAATATTTATTCTACTCTGTGAACTTTGGTTCCAATATTCCTATTTGATACCAAAGTTCTCGTATATGTATTTACTTGAATGCTCTCAATAAAGAATAATCATTTCTGCACCCTTATTTAATTTACAAGTAAGACGAAGCATTGGAATCCAAATTTATTTAATTTATACATCTTACACGTGTATAGGAATCAAGATGATCTTACACGACTTTTATACGAATGTCTATTGAAAAGTTTAGTACGGTCAGATTTGAGTGCATAAATTAGTGTTTTTTAAAATTTGTAATGAAAAATTGTGTTACAATTTTGTTTATTTTAACATTATAAACTTAATTAATTAACAAGATATGAAATTATTTTTCTTCAAATATATAAGTAAAGGAGAATGAATCTATAAAAAAGTAGTATATACTAGAAATTAAAGAACAGTTCGAAGAAAATAATAGCAGGAGGAGACTTGACAGAATATGCCGAAGGTATAGTGGTTGAGTGTAATAAATGTGTTTTAAATAATATATGTGTTCATATTAGTCTATGGTACGCATTTACACCACATCTAGCATAGTCTCGTTTGTCTATGTATAGGTGCCGATACGTCACTGTCACTATCAAAACACGAGAGCCACGGGCGAGTGTGAGTGTTACGCAGGGGTTCGAGTGATATACGTGCACATTGGTGAGCTAAAGCACACATGAGAACACTTTCAGTGGGGTTACGAGAGAGTGTGTCCAAAAGAAATTTAAATGTTTAGATGGCAACACCCATAAAGCCAAGGACAAGGCAACGAACAGATGCATATAATTTTAAATCGACAAGCTTGCCCTGAAGGCAAAGAGAAGACGAGTCTACGAGATTACGACTAATATATTTTTATTAATTTTCGGGCTTGTAGACTACTTTTGAGTGTCATAGGGCGGCCCTGGGCAGTACTCCGTTTTAGCAAGTTGCCGTTGATGGCTTTACCCGTTGGAAGTTTTAGACAATTTACATCCTAAATCAAATTTTAAGATAGGAAAATAGAAAAGAGAAAGTTCTTACCATATAACGATTAGAATTCTAATTTCCTTTCTTCTGAGTCCATATTCCAGATTAAATTATAACGATACTGAACGGAACCGCTAAGGTACAATTTATACCTCAGAGATGGCATTGTGAAGTGAAATGAAATAAATAAGAACAGGATATTGAAAAATCAAAATACCGTTTGTGCAGTATCGGGTCAGATCAATGTCCGGGTGACCTACTTGCTTGTATGGCTCACGACGCAACCTCCCCCCCCCCCCCTCCCTGGTGCACCGCGGTACCATGGGATAAATAGATTGTATTACTGAGCTAATATTTTAACATTATTACTATAGGTTGGCACAATATCATGTTGCTTTTAAAATAATTGTTGTTTGATGCATCCTCGTATGATGATAATTCATTAATAAGGGTAGTGTCTTCAAAAATACATTCAGTTCTTGAAGTTTAAAAAGGTACATTGCTATTAAAATCACACTTTTAATAATAGCTATGCAACTGTTTAAATATCTTCGTACGGTCAAGTTTAAGCGTGTAATGGCGTTTCAGAAAAAAAATAGAATTAACTGCACGTATTAGATTTTCTGGTCTGGTTGCATGCATGCAATTTGTAAGTTTGTAAAAAAAGATACGGTCAAGATACGGTTTAACATAGGAAACTGTCTAAATTCCAGAAAAAGAAGAATAAATTAGCAGTTACAGAAATATGAGTTTCTCAGACACTAAATTTCTTAACTCTTCTTCTTTCTAACCTTTTCCTATGTCTGCGTAAAAAAATAAGTGATATTTAATTTTTACAGCGGCACATCGCAATTCTGATCTGATTTAACAAATCTGAAAGGCTAATGAATTATTTACAGTGTATAAGTCAAATTGGATATGACCAGAATGTTGTTGTAGCTCTCAAAGAGGAGGTAGATAACAGTTTGACTCTAGTCAATACATCAAAAAAGGATCCTTTTGTGACTATACGTAAAAAACAAGGTTTATCGATTATGAATATTGATACTTCTGTCTTGGTTGATGATACCTTGGGTTGCGAAGAGTGGGACGAGTGTGATACATTCGAGCTTAAAAATAATATTGGGATTGACTAATCAACTTAATGCGGCTACGACTTAAAAATAGTAAAAATCTTATTTGAACAATTGGAACACTGTAACAGTAAACTCAGCGGATATGAATCAAAACTAGATTCATATGAAGCCAGACTTGTTGCTTACACCGAACATTTAAAAACAATTAATGCCCACTTTCCGCCACAGCATCAATGTAGTACTACTGTTGCACAAGTGGTACCAGGAAAGCGTACGGATGTACAGGATCTCCAAAAAGTCCGGAAGAAAGGCACAAAGTGTGTCAACAACAAACAATGCACCACGTCATTGCTCGACAATGCACTGGCCAGTAGTGATAATTCAATACTAGATGCATTTCAGAATTCAGGAACCGAACTTTATCAAGCATCAAAAGAAGATGACTCGACTGAAACTATTGGACAATCACTTTGGACCGATGTAAGGAGGAAAAGCCGGGTCCTAACTATTAAGTACTCGTATGGTACGGCTGACTCTAAAGTGGCCACGTTGAAAGCGGTAGAAGCTAAAAGGCAGATTCATTTGTGGAATATCGAGTCAGACCTTGATGATGTCTATAACTATCTATGTTCTCTTTGCCCATCGAGTACATGTACTATAGAAAAGCTCAATTCTAAAAGAAAATATAAGTCATATAAGCTTGGCGTTCCGACGGAGTACTATGAGGTTTGTCTCTCTGAATGCGTCTGGCCGATTGCAACCTATTGAATTTCATCAATACAAATAATTATTTATTTTATTTTTATTTTATTTTTATTTATTCGGAAAACAAACAGTTGACAATTACATAAATAGCTAAATATATATCTATAACCGATTACATGTTTTCACATTTATACAACTAAATATAAAAAAAAAAAAAGTTAGTGTGTGAGCATAATCAAGCCAAATAATTAAGCATAAGCTTCAAACCAACATTTCACAAGAATATTTTTAATTTTATTAGGTGTGTCATTAAATAGATCTAAATCTCGACAAATAACAAGTTCATTTACTTTCTTAGATACTCTAATAATAAAAGAATTTGCCCTATAGTTACAGAATAAGCGCGGTATCAAGAATTGCAAGGGATTTCTAAGAGCTTTATTGGGTACTTTTATATTGATTTTAGACAAAAGATAAGGCGAATCTACTTTTGATTGGGCTATTTTACTGATCATTACTACATCAGCTATGTTACGCCTTTCACACAGTGGCATCAAGTGATGCTTGATACATCTAGCTTCATAATTGTGTTCAGTACCATTACATTTATACTCCAAAAGTCTTAAAAATCTACGTTGAATAGATTCTATTCGATTAATATATACATTATACATAGGATTCCATATCTGAGAAGCATACTCAAGAAGACTACGCACCATGGAACAATAGAGTACTTTGAATAGTTTTATACCAGAGAATTGGGAACATACTCTCATAATAAAACCTAAGGTTTTATTAGCCTTTTTAGTGATATACTCAATGTGTTTATCATAAATTAATTTTGAGTCATGAATAACGCCTAGATCACGAATTTCACCAACCTCAACAAGATTAGTATTATTCATCTTATATACACATTGAATAATGTTAGTCTTTCGAGTGAAAGAAATTTTATAGCACTTAGATATATTGAGATGTAGTTTGATTGATTTGTTGTAGATTATATCAAACTAACCAGTATCACTACCTACCTACCTCCTTTAACTCACTGGTAAAATAACACTATCTTCATTTATAACTGATCTTATAATCTTATGTATGTATATGTAATTTTATTTTATTTTTCTCTTATATATTTCCCATTTTATGTAGTTATTATTTATCCCTTTATTTATTCAATAGTATTTTTTTTTGTATAATACTGATGCGCACAATGATCGACTTATTCCAGATCATATTGATTGTTATTAAGACGGTTGTCTGGAAGAAATCACTATTAGTGATAATACCGCCAATTGTACATTTGTTTCGTTTAAGTCTATGTTCATTTTATTTTATTATTTTCTGTGTGCAATAAAGAATATTCTATTCTATTCTATCACTCCTAAAGATGTCATCAATGATATCAAAAGGCCTGCTAGCACCATTGATCCAGACAACATGCCTCCATCGATATTGAAAAAAGGATTAAAATCTTTGGATTTTCTGCTGTATAATATTTTTAATTCGGCTATTAACAGTGGTATTTATCCTCCTCAGTGGAAGCTTTATAGGGTTACTTCAATCCCAAAATCTAATAAGTTTTGTATCGAGGAGTATCAACTTATTGCAATACTTTAAGCGCCAGCCAAAGTATTTGAATATGTGATACATAATGGAATCTATAGATAAGTCGAAAAGTACATCTGTAACGAACAGCACGGTCTCGCGGGCACAGTCTCCGATCCCACGCACCTTGACTGCTCTCAATTCTTTCCTGAATACAAATCATGATTATGACATTTTTGGGGATGATTGGAATAACTTTCTGACATTATTTATTCAGTTCTGTAAGACATTGTAAAACAATCGCGAACTTGACTTGTATTAATTGCTATTTATCAATTATTATTAATTAATGTACCTGGCTGCAGCCGTTTTATTTAATTTAAATAAATAAAAATTAAATAAACATTTGCACCAAGGGTACTGCTAACGCTGCCGACATTGAAAACGATGTATGTAAAGGTGTATATAAACTAGCAAAGGAATTAATCAATTTGGCGCCTTTTAATTCGTAGATAATAGGATTCTATTCTTATTTCAAACTCGGTTCACATCATATTTTGTATTCACGTTTTTCTCCAAACCCTCAATGCCTTGTATTCTCAAAAAGAATGACTTCAGTACATCAAAGGAGTCTTGCTGAATTGATATAGGGTACTTACGTATACTTACATGACAGTCTAGACTTGAAACTGATGGCTTTTATTTCAGCATGTATTCATGAATAGGCTCGTATCGCTAGTGCAATTTAAAAGGACTTCATTTTTAAAGTAACTCGTAAGCTTTAGTTAAATTTTAACCACAAGTAATAATAAGTAAATTAAGTTAGGGAGAAGCTACACTAAGATATTCTGTAATCAAGATTACCTCAATTGCCATTTGATGAATTCTGAAAATCAATAGACTTAATACTATAGACCATAATAGGCATTTTAAATCCACGTCTCTTATTTTCACATTTATAATGAATGGGAGAAACAGTACTGTGTACATCCTGTTGCGACCCCTCAGGTCACACAACACATTTTTAAATTTACTTTTTATTTATACTTTTTGGTTGTTTTACAAATAGTTTTTTACTCCATATAGTCATGGCCGAAGGTTATGTTATAATCATTTGATATACATGCATTTAAAGAATAAAAACTTTTATCATATGCAAGTATAATAATTTTTAGACGGTGACACAGCCCCATCTTGTTATAAAGGTAGCAGAGGGCTTGTGTTATAGGTACTTGACAACTGATTTCTGCTTATATACTTTCATATTATAAATGAATACATATTATATACACATGCACTCGGTATGGAAATATTGCTCGTGACCTCCGCAGGCGTACCAACGTGCAAAAGCTGTTGCGCCGCGGAGGTCATAGTCGATGCCACATACTATACATCTCATAGCATATGTGTATCTTACATAGTTTGGGTTTTACAATGTCTCTTTGGTCTCTAAAGGTAGACCCTAAACGGTATTTTTTCTATCCGCTGTGAACAAGAGAATCAATTTCTTACGTTCTACAACTACTGCGAAAAGCTCTTTTCTTTTCACTAGACGAAATCACACGTTCATCATCATCATCATCTTTGCGTTCTATCCCGGTTGCAGCCCAAACTCTCGCTTCGGCGCCCGGGGTCCGCTTTCCGACTTTTTCTTCTCCACTTCGCACGGTCTTCAGCATCCCTGGTAGTGAGCCCATTGGCACGCATATCACCTTTTACGACGTCAGGCCAGCACTTTTTGGGTCTACCCCTCCTGCCGGGGCCCGGCGGAGGCGGCATGGCCAGACATTTGTTACCCACGTAAGCATCCGGTTGCCGTAAAACGTGGCCGTACCAACGGAGCCGACACTCTTGTAATTTGTCCGCAATGTCACGGACATGAAGACTGCCGCGAATGCGGGAGTTCCTAACGCGGTCCTTCCGCGTCACTCCACACATCCACCGCAGCATATTCATCTCCGTGACACGCAGCTCTTGCTTGTGTCGGAAGACGAAATCACACGTTCTTTATTACATATATTGAGAAGTAATGTTTGTATTTAATTCATGAAAGTATTATATTATGTTTTTTATTCATAAAATATCCATATATTTTATGAATAAAAAGCATATTTTACCATTACAATATTACTTATTAATTCATTCGCATTAATATAGGCAGGTCAGGGATGAAAGCAATAAAAATTAGAACATTAGTAAACACACAGTTACAATAAGGTTGTTTACGCCAAGTGTTATGCATATTTCATTTCTGTGTTAGTGAAAGTAAATTAATTTATAATAAACTTTTACGATCGATTATTATTCGCCTACAGTAAAGGACCACTGGAGATGTTTTAGTGGTTATACCAGCGGGGTGTGTCCCGTACCACGTGGACGCGGTGGAATGTGCTTGATTAATTTTTACCTTAAAAAGAAGGGTCATTAAAAGGCACACGTAAGTTTTGTCCTACAATGATCAACAACGAATTTCGGTCGCAAAAAAGGACATTGTTTAGTATGATAGTCCTTTGTTGAGGGGAGTTACAAAAATAGATAAAATTATAAATGAACATAGTATAGTTTAAAAGTAAACATAGGGTAGTTTAAAAGTAGCGTCAATGATTAAGAAGCTGAAAAGAACCTGATATGATCATATAATGCAAAGAGAAGAACGTCCTATAACATGGAAAATGGTAGAAATCAGAGTGGATGGATACGAAAGAAGGGGTAGACCAAAGAAAAGATGGATTGTGTAAAAGTTGACGTAGAAAAAAAAGGCGTGAATGTTGAGTTGACGATTAATAGAGGAAAGTGGAAGAAGAGAACATGTTGTGTTGACCCCACATAGTTTGGGATAAGGGCAGGAATAAGAAGAAGCGTCCTTCGTTTTTGATTATGATATAAAATTTATTCCTTAAAGTAAGAAAGGGTAGAAGGAATGGATATAAATTTTTATTGCCGTCATACTATCATTAAAATATACTTTTACGTCACAGCTGTCGGCAACATACGACTTCAATAGCTTTGTTCGTAATTTTTATCGATGACACAAATGTATTGATAAGTTTGTTTTACAATTAAATCGATTTTTTAACTATATGCCATAACGTCTATTATATGTTACATGAAGGGTTATTAATGTTTCAATAAATAAATATACTTTAAAAAAGGCACATCGCTATCTATTCTCAATGTAAACCGTGGAGCGCGTATGTTCGGTTTTTTTTTATTGTAGATAGGCGTACGTTTGACCGCGATCTCACCGGATGTTAAGCGGCGATGCGGGCGACGGTGTAGCACGCTTGCCTATAAGAATCCTGTTCATTCTCCTCTTGAGTCTTCAAAATTCCTAAATTATAATGTTCGGGAAACATAACAGACGCCGGCAAAGAATTCCACTCCTTGGCGGTTCGCATGATGAATGTGGTACTAGACAACTTATTTACTTTTCTTTTGTAAATAAAGATACAAATACCCATTCCGAGATATTGGAAATCGGGACGAGAATTGAACCCGTAACCCCTGGTACAAGTGAAGGCTTGTATGACGGAGGTTGTTTAGGGTAAATATTTATTGAGGAGTAAACTTCTTTGATAGAACAAACACCTGAATTCCATTCTAAACTATGAATCATCATCATTTCAGCCGGAAGACGCCCACTGCTGGACAAAGGCCTCCCCCAAAGATCTCCACGATGATCGGTCCTGCGCTGCCCTCATCCAACCTATCCCGGCGATCTTGACCAGATCATCGGTCCATCTTGTGGGGGGCCTACCAACACTGCGTCTTCCGGTACGCGGTCGCCATTCGAGGACTTTTCTGCCCCAACGGCCATCAGTCCTTCGAGCTATGTGCCCAGCCCACTGCCACTTCAGTTTTGCAATCATCCGGGCTATGTCGGTTACTTTGGTTCTCCTGCGAATCTCCTCATTTCTGATTCGATCTCGCAGGGAAACTCCGAGCATAGCCCTCTCCATTGCTCTCTGAGCGACCATGAGCTTTCTCATAAGGCCCATAGTTAGCGACCACGTCTGCGTTCCGTATGTCATCACTGGCAACACACATTGGTTAAAAACCTTCGTCTTGAGACACTGCGGTATTTGGGACGAAAAGATTTTACGGAGCTTCAAACTATGAATACGGTAGGTCAATTGAACTTATTAAATTATTTTATCGGAAATCGAAGTGATTCGATGATGCACTGACACCAAACGTTGCGACCTACTTGCAACTCACGTTATAATAAAACAGGGTAGCCTAGAAATGATCCATTAAAACAAGAAAATAAAACTTACGGTTTGTTAATTTCCACTGCACATTTTCCTGTGCTTTATGAAAACCTGCAGCTTGTTACAGACATATAATTTATTGACATTTGCACACAGACTATATGAAAACCATGGAAATATTTTGTTTTGAACTTGAAACTGTTCATACGAGTGTATACGAACAATTGTGTAGCCCCTGGACAATCAGAATTTTTAAATTTACGTGTGTTTGTAAGAAAATATTATTGTACTTTAATGAATATATTATTGAAACGCGAGTTATTCTCCGTACAGGGGCGGAGTAAGGATACTAATCCCTACAGCTGGAGACGGCCTGTCATAAAAGGAGACAAGACAACCCCAGCTGGTGGTAGGGCTCCAAGCCCGTCTGTATGGCGACCACACCTGGTCTAAATATGCCGCCATAATAACCTTGTGTTGTACTCCGGCCATGCAGTAGCTATATGTGACCCAGCTTCCAGTTCTGCTACGCAGACGGCAGCGTGTTAGCGGTGCTTCTGGCGTTGCAAACATCCATAGGTGACGTTAACTGCTAATTAATAACTGTCAACCTTTCTGCTGGTCACAGTAAAAAGAGATTTGTTTTTCCATTTGGATAAGGTTTCAACCTTATATTTTGGTTTGTCTATGGTCTAGCTATCCTTATTCTCAATAAAAACATATTAATACGTATTGAACAACTATAACAATATAATATTTGTAATCTTGAACATAGTCCAATACCAGCGGGTAGATGAAGATAGTTATATCACTTGGCAAAGTGCACCGTTTTGCAAATTGTAAGTTGAACGAACCGGGCTCCAGTAGGCCGGGAGGCTTGAACGCGCAATGCGGTGACCTCCATTACTTCTACATTTTTACAATGCATGATAGAGTAAGTACCTATTTTTGCTGATTACTATTTTGATCTATTTTTGCAAACGTGATGTGACCCCCTCCCTCCCGTGATGACCATCCGTAGTATATACGAAGAAACCTCTAGTTTTCATACAGTAAATCATTAATACGTTACGTTAGTTAAGAATAATAATTTGACTGGTTAGTCTTTATTAAAACGCTGCTAGATGCGAAAAGTGCATGCATACCTATAGTTACGAGATAAAACTAAACGCCAAATGCGCTATATTTGAATATAGCTCAAAATGTGCTTGTTTTTCTTTAGAGGATATTGATTATATGATGAAAACCTAAGTCTCCCTGTTACCAATCGTGCTATTTTAAAGATCTCCCTCCTCTTCTGAACGAGCCACTTAGTATGTTCCCATATTTCAGTGTCTTAATATACAATACGACAATAACAGCCAAAGTGTAATAATAAGAGCCATAAATATCCCATTACTGGGCTCAGGTATAGCCCTATAGAGAACGGCCAGTATATGCTATGATTATCCAATTTGGATTGACGTTTAAAGTGAAAATTCGTAAGTTACGAGTTTTGAAAGCATACGAAGTTTAGTTGATATTTGTTGCGTGGGTTACGATGATACATTTTAATTTTATTATCAACTAGATGTGCCCGCGACTCCGTCCGCGTGGAATAGTGACTTTGGGCAGCATTTTTTGGATATATGAGATCAACTTAAATTGGAAATTCAACCTACTACAACCAGCCTAAGTTGAACCCTATTTCATATGATTGATGATATAAATCTGAGGTCAACTTAAATTGGACTATACAATTTCCGAAACTTATCATTTTTAACAAAATTTATTTAATTTTTCTAAAATAAAAATAGCCTATGTTACTCCTTGATACATCAGCTATCTGCTAGTGAAAGTCCCGTCAAAATCGGTACAGCCGTTTCAGAGATTAGCCGGAACAAACAGACAGACAAAAATTGTAAAAAATGTTGTTTTGGTATTTGTACCGTGTATACGTCCGAATGAACTTAATAAAAAGCGGTTATTTTAATATTACAAACAGACCCTCCAATTTTATTTATTTGTGTAGATAAAACTATTCATTTTGAAATAAATATATATGCTATATGATAAGAAAAATGCTAGAAATGAGAGTGTATAGACACGGAAGAACGGGTACATCAAAGAAGAAATGGATGAATTACGTTAAAGCGGCTGACAGAAAAGATTGGAAGGAGAAAACATTTATTTATTGCTGTAGGACAGCTTAGAATTTAGCAGTTACCGTCGCCTATGGAAGATCGCAATGCCAATGGCATCGCGAACACGCTGCTGTCGCATAAGGGTACAGGAACTTGGGTCACTAATGCCGGAACACAAGGTAATTATGGTGGCATACTTAAGACCAAAGGTGGTCACCATCCAGACGGGCTTGGGGCCCTACCACGTAGCTAGGGTGGGTTGTTCTGTCGCCTTTTACGATAGGCCGACCCCGGCCGCAGAGGTTAGTATTCTTTCTTCGCCTTTGCACGGATAGAACATATTGTTCCCAACCTACATAATGGGTTAATCAGGGCAGGATGAAGATACAAACAACAAACCAAAATAAAAATATGCAAATCAATAAAGAAGAAAAAACTCTTGTCATTAATAATAGCAGCGAAACAATCGTCTAAAAATATACATCCATAAATTTACCTCAAATTTGAAATTCCAAAACGATACTTCGTGCTTCGCTTGAAATCATAGAGCAATTTATACGGAGGTAGCTTTTCCCTTAATATAGTAAGTGTGCAAATAACAAGCAGTTTATATTTACGGCTCATATATTGTAGTTAGGTTACAAATTCAAGCGAAAATTACCAAATTACAACTACTACAAAATAATATAATAATGACGTTTTTAAAATCAGCTGTCATTTTCTTTTCAGTCCTGGGAATAATGTATCTCTTCTTCTTCTTAGTCGTTTCACTCTTTACAGAGCGGTCGTGATCAACTGGTAGTACTATTAGAGGCAGATATTGTTCGCTGTATGATTTTACGCCATTTCTCGCAATTCACAGGCATTCTGGTGCACTCATGCAAAGGTTAAAGGAATAATGTATAGAGTAAGAGAAAAATAATCTCATAATATCGTTTGGGCTATAAAGTTCTATGCAATTATGTGTGTTGGTGACCTACTGTGACATTTTATTTTCGTGAGCAAAGAGCCGAAAGAGAATAGATGAAATAGATTTGCTTGAATATTTTTTTATTGGGATGACTAACCTTTTTTGTAGTGTAAATACACTACATACTCTCCGTGCAATGCGCTAATTCGTCCCCGTTATTTAATTATGGGACGTACATCGCTGGTATACCCACTAAAATAACCCATTTTGCTTTGAGCGCTGGGGTTCGCGGGACGTGACATTTGTTAGCCTACAACTCCGACTAGCGCCAACCGCTTTCGGAGCCGGCTATTCAAAGTCGGAGGTATAATATACCTCCGGGAGTTGACTAATCTTACCTAATTGTCGACCAATGAAAGTAAAAATATACTTAGATCTTATATCATACTCAGTGACCAGGTATGCTTGTAATGTAGCGCTCCCACCTAGCTAGGATTTTTGGTATATTGTTATACGATAGGCCGCCCCCCGTAGCAGGGGTTAACTTTATTACTCGGCCCCTGCACGGAGAGAAATATGATTATTTTAAGAAGTATTTTTGTACACCCAGACTATAATTTTCAAATCAAATAAATATTATTCTTAGAATGGGGATAAGCTTGGTCTTTAGCAGCTATTACTTTATTATTACCCACACACTAATGAATATAAGTTTCGCTCGGCACTGCGAATTTCCTATTTAAACCCCTCGTGACGTAGTTGTCCAATGTGAATTATGCACGGACCCCATAAAAGTCGGCGACCCGGCAAAAGTGCCACCCTGCACACTGAAACTGACACTCGTATGTTGTTTACTCAAGAAGAAACCAATAAAAGTGTCGCTTGAGGATATATTAGATGATTGACAACGAAATTCCGTATCCTGCTCTCAATGTGAAACGAGAAATATAATTTAAATAAAAAGGATGACAAATTTTTCAAAAAGAGGTTAACGTCAGACAGGCTGCCGGCTGTAAAAACTAAGCCACAACTATTACAACATGTAACATGTTGTGCCGACCCCATATAATGTGGGATAAGGGCAGGTGGAAGACGAAGACTAATAAATATAAGTATGTCATATGTTAAGTGGCGGCTCCATTTGATCAAATGCTCTTTCCTCACTCACAGTCGCGGAGACCTTTAATGGGACTGATATATAGAAATGTGGCTTCAGACATGCCATAGCGGCAGCCGATGGGAAATCAATGCTTGTGACGTCATCGTTGAATGTAGAACCGTCTTGGGGCGTAATGTCTCGCGAAATTTTATTTCGCATACCGTTCAAATTGTTCTGTCTACATCTTACAAGTGTTTCATCATTGTTGCATCTGTTGCGCGGCTTTCGCAACGCGTGCGGGAGTCACTTGTTCAATTTTCACCCCAAATTTTGATATTTATAATTATTTATGTATAATATGTATGTACTTTTACTAAAGGAAAGTATATAAATTACATCAATTGATTAGTGCCCATAAAACAAGCGCTTAGATTTTTACTTAGTGGCCCTCTGTGATTTGTTACAGTTTATTTTATAATATTATTTTAGCCGAGATCATTTCTCACGTGAGTATTTGTTAGAATACGCCATTTAAGTCAGATTTTATTATAAAAATACTTGGTATTAAACTGGGCATTCATAGACCACCACATATTTTACATACTTTCAAACTCACGGAAATACGTGCATAAGACAAACAAATACTAAATTTAACTGAAAAAAGTTATAAATACAAATACATTTTATTTTCACCAGTCATTTATTATGTGGTATCGATTTGACAGAGTTCCAAGTCGAGATGCATATAATTGGGTCGGGTTTCGCAAATGACACACGCTACTTTTATACTAAACTTGCTGACCCGGCAAACGTTGTTCTGCCATATATATAATAAAATGTCAAAAAATTTAAAAAAAAATTTAGGGGTGGACTACCCCTAACATTTAGGGGGATGAAAAATAGATGTTGGCCGATTCTCAGACCTACTCAATATGCTCACAAAATTTCATGAGAATCGGTCAAGCCGTTTCGGAGGAGTATGGCAACGAAAACTGTGACACGAGAATTTTATATATTAGATTAACCAATTTATTCCATTTATGAAATGAATAAATTAGTGGTCTAAAATAATCCAAGATGGCTTCTAATGCTCGTTCAGGGAATGGAGACGTGCATATTATAACATAGTTGCCACATGCCGACGGTGAAGGAAGACATCGCGGGTAAACCTGCATACTGGTATGTGTGACCCCCTTGGACAAACGTGGCGGTGATAATGTTCGTCCCTCCTAGGAGGAATGTAGAGCCCACCTGTGGGGTGTTAAGAGATGTTATGGCGTCAGGAAATTTTATTTAAATTTTGTATAGTTTTTAACTATAAAAAATTAAAGTTATGTTTTTTTTTCTTTCTTTCATATGACTGAAGACTACCCACTAAAAATCCCGCAGTTCTGTTCTTGCCTAGTCAAGCACTAACCCTCAAGTGGTTTGCCAATACCACGCCCCACACCGACGGAGGTCCGCTCCTTGCGCCAGGGCGGGCCTCTTACCGAGGGGACAAGATTTTCGGCAACCCAGCACTCTTATCATCGCAGGCCCTCTGGTGCATTGATCTAGTCAACCGTTAGCGGGAGGGAAGCCGACTTCGCAGCTTCCAATCTCGCCCCACCATCTACTTCTCGGACATTGCTACCTCGCAGAAGAAGGCGACGGCGGTCATACGGTCTCGCTCTCGAACATGCTTAGAACCAACGTTGGAGCGAGAGTATGATATTTAAAATTATTAAATTAGTTATAATGGCTAACGAACTTCAATTCGCTTGCGGATATCACGGGTTAGAATCCCGTTTCGCGTCTGAGTGTTTATGTATAATATTTAGTCGTATTTACAAAAAAAAAGTATATATGTAGTCTATCAGTTGTCTAGTACCCGTAACACAGGTGCTATTGTAATTACTTTGGGACGAGATAGCGTTAAGTGAATTATTACACGTACTCGTATACTTATTTAATTACATAATATTAATATTCCTCAGGTTTATACATATTACACACCGTATTAATATGTTTGGTCAGCCATATCCACGTTTCATATACATACGAAGTTTGACCTTTAGGATTGAAATGGCGGGGGAGGTTGTGGCGTCACCATGGTGCAGAGCCTTCAATGAAAACGTTAATTATCACACCTGCGTACTATTCGTACGGCAAGTTAGAAGTTGGCGAAACAGTTTTAAACGTTTTGTTATTCATTATTACATATTAAAAATGTATAAAAATTTGCATTATGATGAAGTATTTTCTGAAATAAGACAATTTTTGTTAAGGACACATTAAGGCATATTTCCTTATTAAGTGGAAAATACACCACGGTAAGCGTTAATGGAGGTCCAGCGAGATGAAGCTACAAAACATGGCTGGCAGAGACAATGCGACGACACTATGTTCAGAAAAGTTTTGGGTGAGACTAATGTGATTGATGATGAAATTGAAAATATGTAGTAATTATTTACGAATTTGGATGAACTGTGATCGACTGATTATACATTCCCTGAGCCTCTCAACCTCAAAGTGTTGGTTTAAACATTCTCAATAGGACAATTTTTCCAGTATTTACTTTTGTTTGGATATTTTGTTATTCTGTCTCAGAAGCTGGCCATTGTATAAAAGAATTAAAAGTGAATAATAACTGTTTCTGCAACATTACGTTAAAAATTTGTAATAGATTTCAAAGGAATTAGGTTTATTATTAGGCTTACACCGATAACTAATCGAGAGATTAACTTATAACGAGGATATAAGACACATATCCTTCAAATTACTTATAATGAAAAATAATATGTATAATGCAATTGAAATGTGAAGGAAATCAAAAGAACTTAAAGCAGGTATAGTTCTGATCTAATATTAGATTATATAGAAAGTTATTGCATGTTGCGGAAATGTGACTATTGAGATGAATGAGTGGAATTATAAAATTGGATAACATTATATAGGATAAAATTTGAAAGTAGCGCTAGTGACTGAGATGCAGCAAAGTAATATACTAACGTGTTGTGGTCAGATAATACGAAGAGAAGAAAGTCAAATAAAGCAAAATGTTAGAAACGACAGTGTATGGATACAAAATGAGGGTTAGACCAAAGAAAAGATAGATGGATTATGTAATAGATGATATAACAATAAAAATTCTGAATGTTGTAATGATGACTAATAGAGGAGAGTAGAAGAAGAGAACATGTTGAGCCAACTCTACATAGTTTGGGATAAGGACAGGAAGACTATGAAGCGGTGAGGCCCGTCCTGGCCGAATGGCTGGAAAGGCGCCACGGCGCCTGACGCAGGTCCTCTCGGGGCACGGTTGCTTCGGGAGGTACCTGTGTCGCATAGGGCGGGAGATGACGTCGGGGTGCCACCACTGTGGCGCGGGCGACGAGGAGGACACGGTGAACCACACTGTCGCCGTGTGCCCTGCGTGGCGCGAGGAGCGCCGCGCCCTTGTCGCCCAAATCGGCGTGGACCTGTCGCTCCCGGCCCTGGTTCTGTCCATGGTCGGGGGCGATCCTGGATGGACGGCCGTCGCCTCCTTCTGCGAGGCAGTCATGTCCGCAAAGGAGGCGGCGGAGCGGGAGCGGGAGTTGACCACCACACTCCCCTCCCGCCAACGCAGGCCACGCCGGCGGCGCCGGAGGGTCAGTAACGACCTCCGGCCGCCGTAAAAAGCGGCCGCGGGCGGCCCCTCGGGGGAGGACCCGCCGCCCGTACTATTGCCGCGAGGGTGAGGGCTGCGTGCTGTTCCGCGGCCCCCCTCAACTCCTAGAGTTGTTAGGAGAGCGCCGGGGGGACGAAACCCTGACCCCCTGGCGCCAACATTTTAGAAGGGGCCCGCCTTAAGACAAAGGGCGGGCCGGCGCCGGCCCGGGCCACGAGATCGGCAGGCCATATATCCGTGGGCCCGGGCGTAGGCGATAGGAGAATAGCGGGGTTTTTTAGTGGGTAGTCGGATGGCCAATCATCTTTCCCGGAGTCCCACATATCCCTTGGTCCCCCTAGGCCGGGGGAACCCGTCAAGAGAGGTTTTTCCCCGAGACCAAACAAAAAAGAAAAGGACAGGAAGACTATGTATAACATACTGGACTATGTAAATAGAAATACATTTATTTATAGAAGCTGCACAAAGTTCCTTATCCAAGCCACAAGTTACCGAAGTACAAGTATCGTGGTCGTAAATTATCAAATGCACCACCAACAGAAAGCGGTTGGTCGTAACTTGCCACGCAGTAATTGGGTCGGTGAAATGGGCGCGTGGCCAAAGCGGCCAAATGTGGCGAAAAGTGGTTAACCTGGCCAAATCATCCAAACATTTATACATTATAATAGAAAAAAAGGGAATCATGTTTATTTTAAAAAAAAATCACTCACGCGTTAATTTACAATACAAACATTTAACAACAAATAAAACAAAACTAGAATACAAAAAGAAATAAAATAAGTGTCCTACCCTATCCTATATCCTAAAAAGGGTTGAGTAAATATAAATGCTGCTCGCCATCAGCTGGGCGTTCATCTACACGATCTGTCTGCTGTCGTGCACGCAAATATTCTCCAGAACGTTTATTTTGCGCACAGAGAGCACTGCACTACAACGTGGGCTACTTCAAAAACCGTCATAAATTTTTTTGCGAACGGCAGTGTGTTGGCGGTGCCCGTCTCAGACAAGCATAACTGCTTATTATTGAGTGGGCCGTCAGTCTATCTGCTGTTTCACTAATGATAAAAAACTGGGTGTCAGGAGCCTGCCTAAGATTTGGAGTCATGTCAACCTCACTTTTTAAACGACGGACGACTTCGACGTGCATCTCTTAACCAAGAAAGAGGAGTGCACAAGCGCATGGTTCGGGGATTTTCACACTACCCCAATGCCGGATAAACCACGTAGCAAGAGTAACAATTGCTACGGGCCCGCGCAAAAGAGAACTCCGCATATTTAAACCCGCTCATCTTTGCCTGAGTATCTACTGTACGATTAATCATCCACATTGTAACCTATAGATGGCAAATAAACGTATTGAGGTATTGAATTATTTTTTTACTATTTTACACTTAAGAACCCATAGGAGATCAAGGACATTGCGAAAGAATTTGCTACAGGGCCCGCGCTTGCTTATTCCGACACTGCACTACCCTGCAGTGTGTTATCTCTCGGTAGGGTCTGCGAAAAGAATATCCACCTCGAAAAAAAGGAGAAAGCTCGATCCGGGTAGCTTAACTTATAGTTACAAGTTGGTAAAAATGTAAGACAGACCTTTATCATATTCCTGAATCAGCTTGCAGGATGTTCAGAAGTGCACTCATAGCTCAATGCGCAGCCGCAGTCTTCACCTGTTCTCCATTTTAGAGTGCCTTCCCAAAGTCAACACTAATCACTGGTTCAGTTAGAACTATGATTTTTTACAACTAGGAACTGCTCCTATTATGGTCTAATACACTATGATGTAATTTTATCTGAAAATAAAAGATAAAAGGTACCATTAGTAAATCTCTATTCGGAAGAGAATAGCTCGGTTGCATACAATGCTTACACATACTACATGCAAGGCTTGGTCTTTGGAATCCGGGGTCCACTGTCGTTGAGTACTGTCACAGGGAAGTATAATATACATATAGGTATATTAACATAAAATAGTGCGTGTAATTTGTAGCGAAACCCATTTTTTTGTTGAACGAATCTTCTTCCTCCTGCCCTTATCCCACATTATATGGGGTCGGCACAACATGTTCTCTTCTTCCACTCTCCTCTATTAGCAGTGATCCCAACATTCACACTATTTTTTCCATATCATTTTATACAATCCATCCATCTTTTTTGGTCTACATCTACTTCTGTATCCATCCACTCTCATTTTTATCGTTTTCCTTGTTATATGGCATTCTTCCCTGCGCATTACATGGCCAAACCACGCTAGTCAATTACTTTTAAGTTTTTCAATAACGGGGGCGGCGCTACTTTGTTGAATAAATAAGCGAAGCTTTTACTTTTATTTACAGACGTTTGGGCCACTCGCATATGGGCGCTCACCGCGCGGTCAGTATATCTATGCTAAACGTCAGATTTTACCGTTACATGAAATCGTCAGGTTTATTACCGTGATATAAGTGCAATTTCAACATTGAAACCGTATTAGAATCAATTCTAAAATCGAAACTGGAATTACCATCGATATTAAAATTGGAAATATCAAATATGAAATAAAAAAGTAATTAAAACAAACCGTCTATAAATACATTTTCAAGGTGGCGGCCAGAATGCAGGGCTTCGACGCGCAGGGTTTGATTTCGTACTATAGTTATAGTATTTATATTATAATTTTATGCTTCGTACTATACTTCGTACGTACTATCCATATTTAAGGATAGTACGAAAAAATACTATAATTTCATTATTTTACATAAATGACCATACCTTTCAATGCCAATCTAAAATTGAAAAAGTTCATTGGGTTACAAATATTTTATATTTTAAATTAGGTACTTACCGTAAGTTAGGTAGGTACGTACTATATTATATTACGACTTGAGTAATAAAGTTCATAGATGTCTAATAGTATGACTTGTATATGACTTATTATTTACGACAATTATTCTTATTCAAAATTTAAACTGATCATAATTGTCTGCGAGTTTTTAAGTAAAATAGTTAATTTTTTGTGCAAAAATTATAAAAAAGTGCAGTGATGATTATGAAAATGACGATAGCCCGGGAGTATCTACACCAAAGAAGAAACGTTTGAGGGGAGGCGATAAGGAATAAAGAGAAACATCGTCTCCAAAAGTATATAAGGCCGGATTGTGAAAAGGAGTAAAAAACAGTAAGTGGCTCGTTCCAGATCCTAAAAATAATTATAAAATTATTGACTATAATAAATTCAAAATAATAAAGTGTACTATAATTTTTTACAAATACTATCCTTTTTAATTTTTTGTGCTATCCTTTTCCTAAATCCAAACCTGTCGACGCGGCCGGCAGGCAGTCAACGTCACAAGTGTTAAAGTATATAGAGATTCTACACTCGGGTATGTAGAGATTCTACACTTTATTCGCAAATTTACATGTACGCAAAAGTGGAGTGTATTTTATACGATATTGGTGGAATGAAAAGCACTGCTTATTTCGCTATTTAGCGATGGGTAATCATATTGAATTGATATTGTTATAATAAAATTTATGGTGTTACCTATATTATTAGTGCAATTTGTAAAGCATAGTTCGAATCATAGGGTCCACAAACGAGCAGACGGATTCTATCATGGTCGTAAAACGGTTAGTATTAATTTGACTAGTGCATGTAACAGGCCTTTAGGCTTTATTATCAATCAAATTATACCTATAAATATACACTTTGGAAGATATAACCAGTTAGAAACTGTTAGTGAAAACATTTTCAAGTTCATCCATTGTTTCTTATTTAGACTCCTTCACTTGCTATCTTCCGTTTGTTATAGACGCTATCCATATGTATAACTGTTTATAAGTCCGTTTGTTTACATCTGTCTGGAATTCTTGTATCATGGATGCATTTGATGACTTAATTTCTAATTATTATTAATGATTATCTTGGATTTTGTTTACATCATTAGTGATGACATGTTTTTTTTTATAAGACTTTTATATTGATTATTAAGATTTTCTTTATGTTTGAGCAAGATGTATTTCACAAAGTACAAATCAAAACAATTTCAAAGTTAATTTATTGTCATTTTCATTAAAAAATTATCGTATAAAATTATTTTACAGCAAAAAAATGCAGAAAGACAGAGAGAGAAAAATAAAAATATACCAGAGGAAAATAAAATAAAAGTTGAGACATAAATATTTACGGGGAAACAAAATAGCGATAAACATAAATTACAAAATGCAACTTATTTAAAAGTGTATAGAGATAGAAAAAAAAACACAGTTATCACAAAAATCACAACCGTCCTATGTCATAGATACATATACAAGATGCAACTGTAGCTGGAACTTCTGGTACGATACAAAATATTTCAGATTCATCAGAAGAATCGCAAAGGTTAGAATAAAAAAATATTGCTACTATTGCCTTTAAAATTGTTAAAGATAATTTGCAATTATCAAGTAAATTTATTTTACAGAAAAAGAAAATCAAATACAGAAAGACAGAACTGTTCTCTGGGTAAATTAGTATACATTGAATATGATGAAATTAATAGTTTGGTTAGAATTCGTTGAAGATAAAGTTGGAAAAGAATAAGATTAAAAAGTCCAGCAGATAGAGATGCATTGAATCTTAGCAGGACAGCTGTGCCGGTTAAAAGGAGAAATTGTACTTTATCATTAAATAGAAGCATAAAAATTATTGAGAAGTCAATGCTGGACATATCGTTAAAGATATTATAAATTTAATTGCAAGATCACTAATGATTTATTCAGAATATGGAACAACATTTACGGAAAGTAATGAACATACTATGCCAATTATTTTAGGTGGAGATTTCAATTGCAATTTTAAAGATGAAAAATCTAAGCCGTTGGTTGATTTCCTTTTAGAAAAATGTGATTTAAGGAAGAAATGATCCAAACTGTTCGACAACTAAAACAGAAACAACTATAGATGCAGTATTTACTAGATTTATTGAAAAAATTCAAGCAAAATCTTTTGTATCATGTTTTAGTTATTTTAGTGATGTACAAATAACTGAATGTACTTCGGATGAACATACAGATAATAATGCTTTGTGAATGATTCCATAATTTTATGTTAAAATTTGTACATATAAGACTGATGAATGAAATCTCACTATGAATGAAAAACTAATATATGAATGCAATAAATCTTATTATGCGAAAAGTGCAGGATTCAAATTATTTTATCGTCGACTTCAATGTACTACTTGAAGGATATGAAAAAAAAACAGTGCCGTCTAGGGACGCCCGAAAGAAGCGAAGCTTTATAGTATAAAGCGTAGGAACTAAGCGTTACAAAAGAATGAAAAAAAAGACGCGAGGGAAAAAAGTAAAGCCTTGAGAAAATAAAAAAAAATTGAATAGTTGGAAAAATAAAAAATAAATACATTAAAAATAAAATACACGCCTAAAAACGCAAGGCTACAGCGGAGCTCTCTTCACGGTTAGAAGAAAAAAAATTGGACCATCATCCAAATGCACTTAGTAATAAGCGGTTATTTTAATATTACAAACAGTCACTCCAATTTTATTTATTTGTATAGATTTCTGTCACTCGACTATCCGCTGTCATTTGTCCTCTGTATTGTCATTGTACTTTTCACAATTCCACATGACTGTAGTAATTGAGATGTGTTACAATTATTGTAGTGCATCGCCAAGATAAGTAACAATTACAGAATGTGTTTTTGGGTTTTTAAAATAGTATTTAGAAGTTGACCTAAATATTTGTAGCTATTATTATTAGCTCGAAAATATTGTAGTTGAAAAGAAAGAAATGACAAGATAACGCGCAGCAACACTGAATAATTTTAAACAAACATATTTAAAATGCAGGGGTGCCGTGGTGCCGCAGGTGTAAGTATTCTTACTCCACCCCTGTACGGAAAAAGTTTATATTTTGAGTAATTTAATTTAAAAAAACTTAGAATATGGGTTTGTTAGTTTTAGAGGTTGCGACAACACAGTTTTTATTATAGCATTTGTTTGCGATACCTATTATGTATTGTAATTTTTTGTTATTTAATGTTCGTTAATATATTTTATTTTCCTCTTTTTTTCAATTTTAATATTTTTTTATTGCTATAGAACAGCAGACAGGCTGACGGCCCGCTTAGGATTTAGCAGTTACCGTCGCCTATAGGTGTATGCAACGCCAGTGGCATCGTGAACACGCTGCTGTCCCATAAGGGTACAGGAACTTGGGTCACTAATGCCGGAACACAACACAAGGTTATTATGGCGGCATACTTAAGACCAAAGGTGGTCGCCATCCAGACGGGCTTGAGGCCCTACCACGTAGCTAGGGTGGGTTGTTTTGTCGCCTTTTACGACAGGTCGACCCCGGCCACAGAGGTTAGTATTCTTTCTCCGTCCCTGCACGGATAAAGTATGTATGCAGAAATAAAGTCCATCCAATCTAAGATTTTTGTATTTTTGATGATTGAGATGACTTAGATCAGTCATGTCAAAGATACGGCCCACGGGCCGCATCCGGTCCCTGGGCCGTATCAATAAGGCCCGCGATCGCAATGTGTCACAGAAAGAAGAATATGATACCTGACATCAATGAGCTTGTCAAAAACAAGAGAAGTCAGGTATCTGGATCCTCGAGTTCAACATAATTACCTACCCTCTTTTATAACTTTGATATGATTTTTAACAACCGTATATATGTTATATACGACATATTATATGGTATATAATATATAGTAACTATATATAATTTAATAAATAAACTACATTATAGTCTGCAAAATTGAGTTTGACACCTCTGACTTAGACGATAGAGACTTATGATGATATACTTACAATGATTGACGGAGCTCGACTTTATTTAGCTTTTGATGGCCGCGCAACAAATAATTCTAATTTTTACTTTTTTAAATAGTATCTAGGAGGTCAGAATTTACTTAAAGAAGTATGGTTGTGGGTTACACAAAGCGAAGGACAAAAAGTACATAGCGTAGCCTGCGTATCGAAGAGACATGAAACTGAAATACAATGTTGAGATAGTGATAATTATTATTATTATAATTGTACAACAACGATGTTAAATACATTTTAAAGAATACGAAATATTCAGATGTATATTTTGTCTTTTATAAATTTAACGCAAATAGCTGCGTAACATTTTCTTGTTACAATACTCGGCAGCGTATTTTGGTGACCTCGACGTACAGCGTTTCATGCAATCGAGATGAAAGGCTTGTAAGAAGATGAAGATCTTTATTCAATATTTACAAATGTTAAATTATAAAAATATAGACTTCATGTTTGAATAATCCCTATAGTTGAAAATCTTCTTTAAAATATTTATAAAATAAAAGTTAATTTTATTAATCCTATTCTTTAAATTATTGAATATATAAGCGTTTAATTTATTACAATTATCAGCATTTAGTAATTAATTAGCTTCTAAAATCTAATTTTACTGTTCTGAAACAAACATGAAATAGCTAAAATACATGTTCACTTTGTAAACTAACTATTCATTCTCCAATTCATAATCATGGATACATTTCCAATTATTCAAAGTTTATACAAAGTAAAAACGGCAATTTTTCGACGTAAATATCATACGGGGACAGATCTAAAAATAATAATTGACAAGGACTCTATTGGATAGCAGGGACGCGTTATCAAACAGACATTAGGTACGGCAACCCACGTCATAGTCATTCATCGGGTTCGATCGCACGCACACACGCGCCTGCCACGCGGCCATATAAATAGTACCACACCTGGCTATTACCAAAACCAAACCGAACCCAAAACCACGCGATCGCCTCCAAAAATAATACAAAATGACCATAAAGAAAAAACACGTCGATCATATATTCTCCCTCGCACGTCCACCATCTTAAATTCATTCACAAAAATTGCTATACAGATTCACACTTATTTACCATTCTCCATCTATTCGATCAGGTTTTACCTTCACAAATAAGCACGTTTACCTTTTTACTCCCGAATTGTTGAAATGAGCACTAATTTTGTTAGTTCTAAAACGGTTTTTGCATGTTTTTTTGGCAATACGGTGGTACGAGAGCGCGGAGTTACGACATCACGCCACGGGGGTCTATGTGCAACTGAAGAATGGTGGCAGGACTGCGGATGACAGAGGAACGCGCACGCGCGGTACCTACCCGCCAAAATACACCTACGCGCATGTATGGGTAATGGTAATATAATAGCTCCTCTTTTAAAATTTCTACGGATATTTAAGTATTTCAGTTTTAATCTGAAGATTAAGCAGCGTTTTTTAGAAGTCGTAGTGGAAAATTTGCCGATTCTTGCAAAAATTATCACGAATATGTTATTTATATACGTGTATCGTAGCAGCTACGGTTTTCTGCGTAGCAACGTAGGGGAGGGCTACGGTATAGTTCTTCGAGCTACGTTTACTTATCCGTTTAATATAAATTTCTTATATAAAACTTTCCGTCACAAAGTGATTTTTTACATATTCCAAATTTTGAGTTAAATATTCCTAGTGAGATTCATGTATTACTTAGTTTTTGTCTCAAATTCGTGCTTTTTTTAAATTGGTATAGAATAGCACACACCATCGCCTATGGTTTTTGCAACGCTAGGTGCAACGCTGCTATTCCATAGGGGTACAGGAACTTGAATCACTAATGCCGAAACACAAAACAAGGTTATTTATTATGACGGCATACTTATAGACCACGGGTGGTTGCCATCCAGACGGGCTTGGGCTCCTACGATGTAGCTAGGGGTGTTTTGTCACCTTTTACGATATACCAACCCAGGCAACAGTATTTTTACTCCGCCACTGCAAGGAGAAAAATAATCACAACTAATAATTTCATGAAATTCTCAATCAGTTTATTGCTTTTTTTGGTAACATATTATATATATATATATATATATATATATATATATATATATATATATATATATATATATATATATATATATATATATATAGATAGATATATAAAGGGGGCGAACATTCGAAGACTTTTTAAATGTTCGCTCTGAGAATAAATAATTTTATCAGATATTATTTTCATCTTTATACTATGTATTTTTAATTTTTTATTAAATTATAATAAAAAGAGGTGTCAAGGGACACCCGGATGGAACGAAGTTCCTTTCGATTAATTAGTGAAGGAATTGTAATAAAAATTTATTTTTTTTAAGTTATAATAATTTTTTTTTATTATTAACAAATATAATGTAATATAAACTTAATCAGTAACTAACCTAACTCCATCAGCAATATCCGTAACTTGTGCCGAAACACTGTCAGGATTCATTATTATTATTTTTTATTATTTATTGTGTACAAAAACCTGTATACCTCAACAAAAATAATCGTCGCGACACCACACTGTTCAATGCGAAATAGAAATGAAAATATCTGGCTTGCTTTCTATAAGAGAGAGAGAGAGAGAGAGAGAGAGACAGACAGAGAAACATGCACACGCCGCATAGCTTACTATAGCAAAAAGTGTCGTTACAACTTTTCGTGAGAATTTTTTCCGTCTAGCCCCCTTTCACAACGCGCGATAAGGAATCCAATTAAGTTCGTTCCAATTAAGCATGTTGCTGTTGTTTTTCTTTCAACTCGGTTTACTACAATTAACCTGATGGGCTGGTCATTGTCGTAAAATTATCAACAAAGCTTGGGTAGGATCAGGTTGAATAAATTTGGTATATCTTTGTCTTGCTATGGCTTACGGTATTTTAAGACTCTTCGTACATTTATGTATATAATACATCTATATATAGGTATATGACACACCCAAGCTTATATTAAAATCAAATTATAAAATTGAATCCTAATTCCGTTATAGAAAACGGAGCTTTTCTTTATTTGTTACAGTCTTTTCTTTATATAATAGTAAATCAGATAATAAAAAATACCATAATTGTGGTGTATAATTTTTAGCATGTTGGAATGTCTGCGAGGGTCACGGGGTCAATTCATCCCGAGTCTAAGTGTTTATGTCTTATGTATTTATTGATAATATAAGAAGTATTTAAGTTGTTTTCAGTTATCTAATACCCATACACAAGCGCTCAGCTTTAAAACTTGAGGCCCCTGTGTGAGTTGAATATATTAAGTATAATAATTATGAGAGTATTAGTACAGTATAATAAAAAAAGCATGAAAAATTATGAAAATGATAAAAAGAACGTGCTGGTAGATGAATATAAATTTTCTAAGCGTTTATTTTCAGTTACATTTGGAGCTCTTATACCAGAGTTTAAGGTTTACTGTTTAGAAGCGCCATAAAATAAAACTGTTGCATGCTTCAGTAGCCTGTTCTGAAACCAAATAATAGATGTAAAATTATAGATCCCATATGACAACCCTTAAAAACCCTATTTAAAAATAAAAATAAAAACTTTCTAAGAAGTAATTTGTTTGTAGCTTTATACGATTCCTTAGTAAAATGTGGGGTAGCCTTCGTCTTACTGACCAGGAATACAAGGTTACATTTTAATTTATATAAATTGATATTTATGTGGCATCGTCAGTCTTGTGCCATGGAAAATCATCGCTGCAGATTCGCTGTCTCTTGACGTCGCGGATGAGAGTGACGCAGTGCGCCTAGGCCTGCGTCCAGACACTCCGGCGCCGACAGATCCAGACTGAGGTCAGACTGGTGTTACCAGTAGAACAAAATAAGTTGAAATTTTGTGTGTTTCACTTTTGTCATTAATAATTTTCAACCGTTTAATCCCAGTTGGTGGTGGTCAATCCCAGATGTGGTATCCAAGTGGTATCATACTCAGAGACAAATTTAAAAGATATAGGTTCAGTTACCACGATGATATGAATCGGTTGATTTTCTGACCTATAAATATTATAACATGATTGCTAAATGTCGACGATGAAGTAAAACATAATGAGAAAGCCACCAGTCTGCCTTGAAAGAACGTGGTGGGTATACTGTAATATTATTCTAGGGGGAGACTCAAGCCCAAATTCCTATTATATGTATATTAGCAGTTATTACAATTAGTTTTCTATAGGCTGGAACAGCAGCTATGGCAAACATCAATATTTTTCCGTTCTCTATTACTTCAAGATTGCAAAGATGTTGAAAAAATTTGCCGAAATGTTAACTAGTTTTCTCTACTGCTCTCTACTGCGTCAAACTAACGAGATGTTTGAGTAGTAGAGATTGACATATTTTGACCTCACAAAGAGTTACATACATACATACATATAATCACGCCTCTTTCCCGTAGGGGTAGGCAGAGACCACTTCTTTCCACTTGCTACGATCCTTACATACTTGTTTCGCTTCGTCCACTTTCATTATTCCCTTCATACATGCCCTTCGGTTTAGGGTACTCTTGACCTGGCCTTTTTTAAAGACGTCCCTGATCTGGTCTCGAAACGTCCGCCTAGGTCTACCCCTTCCAATACTTTCATTCACACTCGCCTTATACACTTTTTTCGTCAATCGTTCTTCATTCATTCTCTCGACATGGCCAAACCATCACAGCATACCTTTCTCAATTTTTGTCACTACATCTAGGACATAATAACACTTATAACTACATACTATATATATATATATATATATATATATATATATATATATATATATATATATATATATATATATATATATATATATATATATATATATATATATATATATATATCTACAGGTCTAAACTCTTGCTTACTTATTGCCTCAGTGATTTTTCGTGACGTTTAAATCCAAACCTATAGAAGGTTTTTGTTTGTTTTTTGGGATTTAGTAAAGACTCGTCTTTTTTCCCCTAAAAAATTTACTGCGTATGCCTCTTAATGCGCCCAACCTTGCAAAATAAAACACTACACATATTCTTAACTTATTTTAATCCAAATATTATATTGCACGAGCATTAAATGGTTTTGGATCTTAAAACTTCGTTTGAATATTGTCATAAAATTTTTAAAATAAATTTGAACAATGAATAAATGTGTGACTTGCTTGACTTGAAAGTTGAATGAAC
Source organism: Malacosoma neustria (assembly GCA_963693495.1). Classification (NCBI taxonomy): domain Eukaryota; kingdom Metazoa; phylum Arthropoda; class Insecta; order Lepidoptera; family Lasiocampidae; genus Malacosoma; species Malacosoma neustria. The sequence goes on along the minus strand of OY856391.1, from coordinate 8,797,177 downwards.
TTTAATTTATTTTCAATAGTATGACTATTCATGTAGCCATACACGGTTTAATATTCTCAATTATTTCAATAATTTTTTTAGATATGTGGCAACACACTTTGTGTAACATACAGATCAGAATAAATAGTCTCAAGCACTCATTTATCTGCTAGGTCCAATAAAATAGTTGTATAACGTTGTTGATGCCAAATTTTATCGCTGCGTGGGTTGGAGGTTGCAGTCTTTCAAAGCGTCTAAGTTCTATCGGATGAATCATTGTAGGGCTAAATATAGATTTGAAGGGACTATAATTATTGTGGTTTAGTTTTTGAATTGAAAGTAACATTAGATTCTTGGAATAATACTCCTGTTTTAATAAAAATTAATAATTGTTAAGTATTAATTGAAATATAGTATTTTAGAGAGCTTCCATGCTAATGCGACTTCAGGCCACCGCCAACATCATTTTGAAGAGCATTTCGTCCTGGTACGATTGTTATATTTAGAAGCTCTAGATATCAGTCTTCATGGGACAAATAAAGTAATTATAATTTAATGCCTGACTCGGAAATCGTTGTTCTGCCTTCTATAATCCAATTTATGTTTATACCGAAATTCATCAAAATTAGTTCAGCTATTTAGGCGTGAAAACGTAACAGACAGAGTTACATTTACAATTATTATTGTAATATTAGTATGGATTATTACTTTTTTATTATTATACTACTTATAGTAACATAGTTTTAATTTATAATGTATATAACAAATTTATGGGCAGCATCTGAAATAAATGATATTTTTTTAATGTGCCATAATGTAGCATAGACAGTCTATTTAACTCCACTGTTGAACATCTTTGGTTTCTTGTATGCACTATCAGCAGCTTTCCGGTATTCAGTAGTACGGTTTTACCAGTTTGATAATTAGATATCTCTTGTAAACGTTTAATTCCGGCTGCGTTGAAAGCGGAACCCGAGGTACATTACTTCTCTCTGTCAGTGACGCTTTCTTTACAGCAACTTTTCCAACAGTTAAAAAATAAATAAAAAATGATAATATCAGGACGACAACTACACTTAAATCCCGAAAAAAAAAAACATTCCTCTTCCAACAATCGGAATATAAATTTTCTAATCAATTATTGACAATACAGTATATTTATGTTTTCCGTTAAGAAAATGGGCAATGAAATGTAAGAATTTTAAATTAGTTTATTTAAACGTTACTTATTGTCATATTTATTCAGACAAATTTCTGTCGATTTTGTCTCTGACAGTTTATGTAAACGTATTTACCAACAAAGGTCTATAATGCTTGTTGTAATGTAAATATATCAAATACGCGACCGGGCCCGGCCGGCTACGCAACACCCACGGACTTAAATCGAGGCATTCATATATGCAAGACCAGGACGGAATACAACCATTTCCATCAAAATCAATGAGTGGGACAGAGAAAGGCGGTCATCGATCGGCTTGCGTCACAGAGTACGCGTGGGCGCGATGACGTCACGCGGTGCTCGCCAATCCTGGCGTAAAAAAATGGCGCCACGAACGAGCGAAGAGGTTGAAATGCGATTTTTTTGTGCATTTATTTTAGAATAGGGTTATTTTAGAACATTCAAGACATAACAACCGCAACTAGTCAAGCCTGTTTAATCAGTAAATTCAACAGCAATTATTTCAACAGTACCTTTTTAGATGAGAAGTAGGATCATGAATTTTCATGTATATTAGTAAAATATAGTTAGATGCGAATATAGATTAACACAATTTTACTTATTTTCTTGTTTTAATATTATTTATTTTCCCTAAAATTACTGGAAGTGGGCTTCAAAATTTATTACAGTGATATTATTAAATGAATTAGTATTTTTTTTCAGAAATTTAATTAGTAACATATTTTTACACACAATTTTTAACACTGAGAGCAATGTATAATAATGTCTTCGAATTAGCAGATTGTATTTAATTAGTATTTTAAATATCATTTACTATCTGAATAGAATACTGAATTTCAATTTAATTTAAATTCTTCTCGATAATGTACATAAATTAATTAATTATGCCTAAAAACTACATATCTGTTTGAAGTTATGTTAATATTTTTGAAGTGATCACTTCTTATGGGAGGGTAAACCGCTTCGTTATGTAACGCGTCACGGCGCCAGTCTGTTTGGCTTCCCTTTCTCTTACGCATACGACAGCGGTAGGCAAGCTCCTCCCCTCTCACTCTAACCCACAGCGCTAGATCTATTCGAATTGCGACTTTATTACAATGTAATACAGTTGTTTTCTTTTTCTTTATAAAGATATATAAATTTCTTTAAAGATGTACATTAGGGAATAATTTAATTTAATATAATTATGAAACAGTTTTTGGAAAAATTGGTAATTCGGAAACTTTAGTTATTTTTGAATTATTTTTGGTTATATTAATAAATAACCTTTCCTTACAGTATCATATTAATATACATAAAATTAAAGTAAAACCTAAGCTTTTCTCAAGTTAAACAATTTCAATATTAAATAGTTCAACTTAAATTAGTTTCAAGTTATCACTTCTGTTGGGCGTCTCGAGACGCTGTTTTTTTTTTCTACAAGCGACATCTAGTATTATACAACTTAGTTAAGTTGTAGTTACATGTGGCAGCAAGTTTTAGTTAGATCTACTAGATGGCGTATCTTAAACAAAATTATTAAAATATAAAACGTTAAGGAAAATGCATGCAACATAATTAAAGTGGCAATACATGAAAGTTTATTGAGCAACATCACAAAAATTTCTTTGTGATGGGTCATAAAAACGTACAGTAAGTATTATTAACGAAGAGTAGGAAGTAGCGGTAAAGCAATTACGTCAATTAAAAATATTTTCTATCGGCATATCGATTAACAATGTTTAACAATGTAAAGTGACCTTTGGCCTTAGCCTTAACATGGAAAGGTCAAATAGACACTTGATATTTTGTGAGATATTTTGCGGTTAATCTAAATAAGTTAAGTATTGAAAAAAATTCGACAATAAATATCAAGTTGCATCACAATCTTCATGTATCTAAAGATACCTGCCGATTTGACCGAACTTGTTTGATTCCCATCCCAAGTTTAGGTGGAAAATAAATACACTTGTATTTATTTACAAAAGAAAAGTATATAAACTACATCATTGGTCTTGCAACCATAACATTTTTTTTTTATTGCTATAGAACAGCAGACAGGCTGACGGCCCGCTTAGGATTTAGCAGTTACCGTCGCCTATAGGTGTATGCAACGCCAGTGGCATTGCGAACACGCTGCTGTCCCATAAGGGTACAGGAACTTGGGTCACTAATGCCGGAACACAACACAAGGTTATTATGGCGGCATACTTAAGACCAAAGGTGGTCGCCATCCAGACGGGCTTGAGGCCCTACCACGTAGCTAGGGTGGGTTGTTTTGTCGCCTTTTACGACAGGCCGACCCCGGCCACAGAGGTTAGTATTCTTTCTCCGCCCCTGCACGGATGAACATATGTGATCTGCTACTTACGTTGGGACTAGATGACGCTGTATTGATTTTTACAGAATAGTTCTTCTTCTTGTTTCTTTGTACTTATGGCTCCAATGCATTTGGCATTGATTTTGCCAATGTCTATGTAATTAATAAAAGTGACAGGTTAAGTGTAGCAATAGTATTAGAGAAATATGGTCGGTAAATTGAATTCTGAGATCCTGAGGACAACACAAGAAGCAAGTTACTATTAAATGTATATATGTAGCCTTATAAGTAAATACTGTTAGTAATTAAAAAGTTAGAGAGTGTATATATTAGTTTAGAGTGCACAAGTGTTAAGAAGAAGTTTAGATTAATGGGACGTGGGATTTGTTTTGGTAATAGGTCGTATTATTTATTTTTTAAACTTATTTACTCAAATGTGACAGATTAGCGTGGTATGGCCATAGAATGCAAATGAAAGAATGCCATACAACAAGGAAACTTCTAGAAATGAGAGTAGTAGTATAGAAGTGAGCAAAGAAAAGACGGATGAATTGCGTAAAAGATGATATTGCGAAAGAAGGTGTGAATGTTGAAGGTTATATATTTTATTATGAAGGGGATAACAGGGGAGAGTGGAAGGAGAGAACATATTGTGCCGACCCCATATTATGCGGGATAAGGGTAGGAAAAAGAAACATACTAACAAATGTACTACAAATTCAGTTACGAAGGAGTCTTTTATTTCTGCACTTTTAGTAAGGATTAAATTATCTTCATTCAGTACCGTCATATCAAAATTTCAAATGAAAGAAGAAACGTAATCAGGCATCAATCTATAAATCTCTAGGGCATTGACCTCCAAACGTGACTAAAATAATTTTATAATACGTATCATCATCCAAACCAGATTCCGCGATAACATTAAAAAATAGGATCAATTAAGTAGTAATTTATATTCAATTTTGCATTTAAATGTAGTGTAGTCTTTAACATCCGCCACAGTCATGGTGCGTGAAAAATAAGAACCATGAACTCAAAAATATCCGTAATGTATGCTATGAAATACGAGTATTATTTAAGTCTATCTATAAAATGAATATAATTAAACACATTAAAAAAGTTTAACTTTATCGATATGACTGCTTATAACTTTTTAATAGCTGGATTTAAGTAAATAGACAAACATCTTATCTGATAGCAAGTCGCCTCTGGAAGTTTGCAACACCAGCGGCATTGTCCACGTGCTGTCGTTTTCTAAGAAACTTTATAACGTCTTTTTGAACAACCCAATGTGTTAATATGATAGGGATATAAATAAATAGCCTTTGCTAGAAGCACATTCCAAATATGGCGAATATCTAACTTGAAAAAGAATTTCATACAAGAAAGAAGAGGCTCCAGGAAATGAGAACGCCAAGCTGATGGCGGGCAATGCGGTAGTATAAAGACGACAAGGACACCATTCTAAACAGCTCCTCAAAACATTCCTTGTTGTACAGACGGTAGAATTCGCAAAAAGACGCAATGTCTCAGAGGTCAAGCGTGTATAGACCATGAGTGTGAGATTTTCGACAAGATGGCCTGCACACCGTTGGTTGGAGTCTAGGGTATTGAGCTGATAGGCAGGAGTTTCAGCTCATAATCATGAGCAGTAGTAAGTATGTGCTCTAACCTGTGCTATGCACGAGCCGTTTCTGGAGGGTGGAATACAGCTTGATTTAGCACACTCAGCTTACGGAGGTAAGATTAGCTTCGCCCTCTAGTTGTCTCTTAAATTGCACAGCATTTGTGACTGACATTAAGAATCCCAATCTTTTTTGAGACCATGTGAGACTTAACGTAAGTATCCATGCACAGACGACTCCAAATTGTCTCTTATTTAACGAATGTATTCTTGTTATGGGTATTGATCATAAAATTAGCAGTATTAGTGCAGTGTATGATAAAATCCGTTAAAATGTGTATTTTGTTCCTAGTTTTAATTTAATGCAAATTACTAAGAGGTGAAAAACCGATAAATAATTAGTAAATTTTTAATACATATATCTAAAATAAACTTCGATTTATAAGTTTATTAGCCTTCCAAGTTTCAAGAGGGCATTGAACATTTTATAGTTTACATGATCGTATTAGAAATATGTGATAATAGCATTTCCATATTTTTGAGATCGGTGTTAATAAATTTGTATCAGTATATTCCAATATTATTTAATTTTATTGAGCTAAATATATTCCATTACGTGGACAGCCTCTATCGCGCAACGGTGTTAATGTTGGAATGCCTGCAGTAGTTACGAGTATCGATTTTAGTAATATTATTAATTTATATATAAAAGTCAGTTATATTGTAAGCGCTTTTTTTTGGTCTCAGGGAAAAACTATATCTTGGTGGATACCCCCGGCTCGGGGGAAGCGAAGGATATGTGGGATTCCGGAAAAGATAGTCAGCCTCCGACCACCCACTAAAAAACCCCGCTGCAACCGATCTCGTGGCCCGGGTCGATGTTGTGGGTGCCACAAGCGCTCTGCTTACTTTAGAGCTAGATGGCGCTGTGTATATTGTTTCGGTATATTTATTTATTATTTTTCGTTGCTGATTATCTCAGCAAGAGAAATAAAAAGGGACCGACATAAACGACACGCATTGCCCCGTCATAGTACCTAAGAGCGGTACATTTTGGATATTTTTTACTGTAGAGGAGCAGCAGTCAGGCTGACCGCCTACTTAATAATAAGTAGTTACTACCGTCTATGGATGATTGCACCGCGAACACGCTAATGTCCCATAGGGGTACAGGAAGCTGGGTCACTAATGTCGGAATACTACACAAGGTTATTATGGTGGCATACTTAAGACCAAAGGTGGTCGCCATCCAGACGTGCTTGAGGCCCTACCACGTAGCTAGGGTGGGTTGTTTTGTCGCCTTTTACGACAGCCCGACCCCGGCCACAGGGGTTAGTATTCTTTCTCCGCCCCTTAATAATAAGTAGTTACTACCGTCTATGGATGTTTGCACTGCGAACACGCTAATGTCCCATAGGGGTACAGGAAGCTGGGTCACTAATGTCGGAATACTACACAAGGTTGTTATGACGGCATACGATGAAAATATACAAGACTATGTGCTGGAGCTAAGAAAATTAGCGGCAAAGTGCCAATTTAAGGATGCTGATGACCAGATTGGGAGAGTGTGGTATATAGAACGCGATGTCTATGGAGGGGCTTTTGCCTCATTCGTTCTCACTTGTAATGTGTATCGTTCTTTATGGTTCGGACCTCTTTAACAGTGTCTCGCGGTGCGTTGTAATAAATCCGTATTAATTAATTACGGTGGTTTTATTAAGATATTACAGTAGTCATCCAGACGGGCTTGGGACCTTAGATCTTAACTAGGGTTGCTATGTCGCCTTTTATGGCAGACCGACCCCGTCCGCAGAGGTTAGTATTCTTACTCCGCCCCTGCATGCAGAAAAATAATCCCATCAAGTTGACGACTTCCATGGCTCAACGACGTTAACATTGGAATATTTTCAGTGGTTACGAATACGATAACCATCTCGAATTCGGGTAACATTTCTCTAACTTTTATACGAGTACATATAAAAGCTTCAGTTATGTTTTACCCAAAACACAAGCGCTCTACTTACTTTGGAACTAGTTGACGGTGGGTATATTGTTTGTTGGAGACCAGAGTCTTAAGTTAACTAACAGAGTAACTTAAACAGACTCTTATTATTTGAAACTCTTAACATTTTTCACTTTTTACAACTTTTACTTATATTGTGGTATTATATGACCGACTTCTTAAAGATTCCAATTCCTCTATTTTGTTTATGTCGCGACGAAGGCGACAACATGTCTCAGCATATTTATTTATTAATATCTGATTATCTTAGCACGACAAAGGAAAGGGACCAACATAAACGATATGCATCCCATCATAGTACCCAAGAGCGGACCGCAGTACATTTTGGATTCTATTAATTACTGAGAAACAGCAGGCAAGCTGACGGTTCACTTAAAAGTAAGTAGTTACCGTCACTCGTTTGGGACGCCAGAGGCTCCACAAACACGCTGCTCGCAATGGACTTGGGTCACTAATGCCGGAACATAATTATATGTATAATTATTATGGCTGCATACTTACAGACCAGGGGTAGTTGCCATCCAAATGGGCTTTGGTCCCTAGCAAAATGTGACCGGGATTATTCACAGTGGAATGAAGCTGACATTATTATTATTATTTACGGACATCAATTAGCCGACAATTAATAAGTACAATGAACTTAGAAATGTCAAAATACCGTTAAATGTAGATTGTTTTAACATTCAAATTAAATTCTTTTTATATATAGATGTTTTGTTTAAACAGAAATTTAAAAGCTGTGTAAATAAGGTTTTTCCTTCCCAAAATGTGTTTTAAATATATTCTTAATAATATTTGTTTCTTCAATAACAGTTCATTTACCTACTTGCACACTTTTTCATTATTTTTCTTTACAGTTAAATAAATAAGAAATAAAACCTGTTATATATCCTAATATATAGGTTAAAGAATGAAATTACCCATTTGTACTGAATAATTGAAATTTGTTTTTTTCTAAGATGTAACATATTTGTTTAATCAAATTATTAACCCTCATTATCTATACATTGCTTCCATCTAAACGAAAGTTCATTTATGCCTTTAAGATAGAACTTTGGGGTAGTGATGAGCAAAATCTGTCTTGTTCTTGCAGTCTTGGTCTTGCGATTTTGCAAGACCAAGACCGGAGAAGCAAGACTAAGACCGTTACCAAGACTGTCTTGCTCTTGGTCTTGGTCTTGCTTTGCTCATCACTAATTCTTGGTCATCAAATAAAAGATAATAAATATAGAATGCGTATAAGTAATGCATAATAATATATAAGTATTTAAACTAATAGGATACGGTAACATTTATTGATTATTGAAAAATAAAGCTTAATTAATTACAGAGATTGATTGTTGATCATTTATAACATATCTATAAAAAGCTTTGAAAAATTTTCAAAACGAACTAAGTAATAAATAACAGACTATTTGAGCAAGACCAAGACTGTGTACGCAAGACCAAGATCAAGACCGGAGAAGCAAGACCAAGACGGTTACCAAGACTGTCTTGGTCTTGGTCTTGCTTTGCTCATCACTACTTTAGGGATTGTGATTTGAAAAACTGTGTGAAAGCATCTTGTACTGCCTCCTGGGAATAAATTACGTAGAAATTGTCTAAATCACGAAAAAAAAATGTAGCTTGTTGGAGGAAGGTCTGGCGAGTACGGTGAATGACGTATGGTTTCTAACTTCAACTCCTGCAGAGTTACAACGGTTTCTCGTGTAGTGTTAGGTATTGTGTTATCATGGAGCAATAATGGAGAAGATCGATTCACGAGCCAGGGCTGTTTCACTGCCAGTTTCACCATCATTGTTCAAAGTTCGGCACAGTAAACATCTGCTGTTATTGCTTAACTAGACCCGAAAAAGGTATAGTAAATAACACCATGAAGAGACCACTAAACAGTTACATTACCTTTTTATTGGTAAGCTTTGCTTTAGGGCAATATTACAGCGTTTGACCTGGGGTCAGCCATTGTATTTTCCACTTACGGTTATCATAAACTTTTCGTTACATGTCACAATTCGATTCATTCCTTCATTTTTGTACCGATTCAACAAGGTAACACAAGTTTCTACACGCATTTCTTTCTGCGGATCAGTCAAACCATGAGGCTCCCATTTTTCATTTCTTTTTATCTATAGATTTCATGCAAATGAGCCGATATTGTAGGTATGGTAATTCAGCGTTATTCACCTGTGTGGGCGGTCTTCCACGTGGTTCTTCAAGTAGACGTTTCCGTTACGAAAGCGATTAAACGCATGGCGCGTTCATTAGCATTCTCCTCTCCATATGCAGCGTTGATATTGCCAGCCGTTTCCGCCGCGATAGTTCCACGTCGGAACTCGTATTCAAAAATTACTCGGATTTTCGAAGTATCCATCTCTCCGGTCTAAGCTGAATAAAAAAAAATTGAAAATCAAATATTACGAAGATACGACGTTTATATTAAGAAGAACCCCATAGGTATCATGTGAAAAAAGTTTCACTCGAAAATCTCACACCATGAAGGTTTTATGTCAATTCAAATTATCTATTACTATAGAACGGCAATTTCATACTTTAACCTATTTATTATTAGTTTGTAGTAAAATATTGTAGTTACTAGTTTTATTACTAAAAATAAACAGAAAATCTACAGCAGCTCATAAATTAGTTCTTTTTAGATATAGGAAACATGTGTTACCAAATCTTGATGATGTAATTTAAGAAATAGAAAGTTGGTTTAACTCGTTAATTTAATTAGCGTGCTTATTCATATTTTTTAAAGTTAGAATATACTATTAAACCATTCCTTGTAACGTTGTATGTTGGGAAATTTCTTAGTATTTTTATCTTCTTTGGGCCATTTTCTTATTAAAATACATTTATTAGTACATAAAAATAATAATTCAGTATTATTTTATACAAGTTCACAACTGAGTTGAGTCCTGTGTGTGGATTTACAAGAATAGATAAAGTGAGAAACGAGTATATAATGTATCGAGACATTATGGATACATTATATACTCGTATACTACTTTCATATACTACTTTCAGAAGTAGCACCTGTGGCGTAACCTTCAATGATTAATTATCTAATACAATTTTTTGTCTGTATTATGTCTGTGTTACTATCCACTTATTCTTGTGTTTTTCGGACTTCTTGTGGCTATAAATTTTCTCCTTCTGACTGTAGTTCTATTGTGCTTCATCATTAAATTCATCTGTGTACGTGAGTACTTTCATTTATAACTTCTTTAAAAAAATATACAAGTGACGACGGCAACGTAAGTAGAAAAATACTACACATGGTGGACATCTATAACTAATAAACTGAGAGGAAGAAAAGTGGCATTGTACTGCCTTGAAAAGAGTTGGAATGCGGACTACTGTACCACAAGACTGATGAAGATAAATATATGTAGATCGAAGGGTGGAAGATAGACTTAAAAAACAAGGACACACGGTGGTTTGTAAATCACGATAATTTGTTACAAAAATATTTTAACAAGTCAAATTATTGTAATACAGGTTACACGTTATTTTCTCATAAAAATTAAAAAAGTAGCCTTTGTCGTTTTTTAAGGTCCAATCTATCTCTATACCGAAATTCATTGAAATTGGTTCAGCGGTTTAGGCGTAAAAACGTAACAGACATACAGATTTACTTTCGCATTTACAATATTAGTATGGATAATTTGACGGTTTCAATGTATGTATTATTATCAACGACCCCATGGCGTAACGGCTAACGCACGTCGGTACTCTTGCGGGGGCACGGGTTCGATTCCCGTCTAGCATCTGGGTGTTTATCTATAGTATGTTATATATTTACAAAAAAAGTATATCAGTTGTCTAGTATCCATAACACAAGTGCTATGCAACTTAATTTGGGTCTAGATGACGTTGTGTGAAATGTCCCAATATATTTATTTATTTACTATCGTTTGTCAGTCGATCAAAACTGTCACTGAAAACACGATAAAAAGATCAATAATTTTAATCATTATTTCTTTATAGTATATATTTTATAACAAACGCGCTTAATATTTTATGATAAATAAAATCTGTGAACATTTAAAAAACATTGCATAGGTGATTTTAAAGTATTGAATAATTAATTTTAATAATGTCAATTATATAGAATACCGATATTAAAAGTAATTTATCAATAAATTGCCGTTGAACAATAGATTGTTACACAACTACAAATCACTTTGTATGGGAAATATTGTAGCAAGTACACAGCATTGTCTTCTCATTTTATAATACGAATTATGGCATTTTGTAATCTATGTCGTAATTTGGTTTTTTAAATAGAACAATTATGGGCTCTCTTTGGTTAATTATTGTTATCCGGTTTTAGCTAGAATCAACAGACCTATTCAATTATTTTTATTGCTGAAGAACAGCAGACAGCTGACGTTCCACTTTATTAACTTACTATTGTAAGCAGTTACCGTCGCCTATGAATGTTTTCGACGCTACGGGCATTGTGAATATGCTGCTGTCCTATAGGGGTACAGGAACCTAGGACACTAATGCCGGAACGAAACACAAGTTTATTTCTATATTTATACACCAGGGGCGGTCGCCATCCTGACGTGCTTGGGGCTCTACCACGTAGCTAAAGATGTTTTGTCGCCTTTTTACTTATTGAGGAAGTCGCAGGGGTTATCCGTGCAGGGGCGGAAAAAGAACACACACCTCTGCGGCCGGGGTCAGCCAGTTGTAAAAGGCGACAAAACAGCCCAACCTAGCTACGCGGTAGGGCCTCAAGCCTATCTGGATGGCGACCACCTTTGGTCTTAAGTATGCCGCTATAACAACTTTGTGTTGTGTTCCGGCATTAGTGACCGAAGTTCATGTACCCTTATGGGACAGCAGCATGTTCGCGATGCCACTGGCGTTGCAAACACCCATAGGTGACGGTAACTGCTAAATTCTAAGCGGCCCGTCAGCCTGTCTGCTGTCCTACAGCATTAAAAAAAACTTAGCGGTCGTCGATCTTTTCAATTAACTATCCTAATCTATATAAATAAAAATAAATGTTGCTAAGCGCAAAACTCGAGTATGGCTTGACCAATTCGGCAATTTTTTTTCGTATGTTCCTTAAGGCACACGCAAGGTTTTAATAATAAAAAAATAAAAAATGCGTGAACAATAGTAAAAACAAACCTTTTCTTTTCACATAAAAGACCTAACGCGCAAGATCACGGCAGCTTTGTGTGGGTCTAGCAGCTGGAAACGCACGCACCTCCACATTTTCAAGCTTCATACCGGATTTCGCGTAAAAATATCCTCCAGCTCCAACTTAGTTTTGCTTATGTCCTTAACGATGGGAAGTGGCGTTAACTGCCCACAACTACTTCAAATGGACGTGAAACATACCAATCGGGAGGAGGAAATCCTCTAACTACCATGGACAATTGATACTCCTGGCTTCTTTCCATTTACCATCTACTGTAATTCTACTAAATTTATACTGTTTTATTAAAATACAAGCGTTGTTTAATTTAATTTGAAAATCAAGGGGAGGAGGTTGTAAACCTGACAAGGACGGGAGGAGGGGCTTAAAATTCCTAAAATTCGTGTGACGTAATTTACGGATGGCCCCTTATAGAAGGACATATGCTACTTTTTGTCGCGGAAATGAAAGTTGAATGGAGTGAAATAGGAGTTTTTTTTATTGCTGTAGGACAACAGACAGGCTGACGGCCCGCTTATAATATAGCAGTTACCGTCGCCTATGGATGTTTGCAACGCCAGTGGCATCGCGAACACGCTGCTGTCCCTTAAGGGTACAGGAACTTGGGTCACTAATGCCGGAACACAACACAAGGTTATTATGGCGGCATACTTAAGACCAAAGGTGGTCGCCATCCAGACGGGCTTGAGGCTCTACCATGTAGCTAAGTTGGGTTGTTTTGTCGCCTTTTACGGCTAGCCGACCCCGGCCGCAGAGGTTAGTATTCTTTCTCCGCCCCTGCACGGAGTAAACGTAATAATTTTTTTTTAAATTATTTATATGCCAGAACAACGTCTGCCTGTTCAGCTAGTACCGAATAAAATGAATACACCCTCAAACGGCTTTATCTAATTTACTAATATTAAAACGTTAAATAACTATATATTTGGTGCGTTAAAAATACAGCCTTAGAGGTGATTGGTAAAACTTGCAACATTTCGTCAGGGCTATCATCACTTAATACTCGTATTTAATATATTTTAAACCCTTTCAATCTCGGCTTTGGGGTGATTTTTATGTGGTCACGGCAAGAAATATATCGATATGTCTTTATCACTTATTAAGCGAATCATAACCATGTAATGCTGATGGCCCACTTAGTAATCAGTTAACGTCGCCTACGGAGGTTTGCGACGCCAGGGACATCGCTGACACGCTGCCGTCGCAACGGGGAACTGGAACCTGAAGACAAGGTTATTATAACAGTATATTTGGAGATCAGGTCGGTTGCCATACAGACGGGCTTTGAGCCCTGCCACATAGCTAGGGTTGTTTTGTTGTTTTTTACGTCTGACCACCCCTGGCTACAGGGGTCAGTATTCTTAACCCGCCCCTGCACGGAGTTAAATGCGTGTATGTGAATGTTCTTAAATGTCTCACGTGATTTTTTCCTTACCCAATAGAAGTCGCTGAATATGCTTCTAAATTGACGACTAATGTCTCACCTCCCAAACTCGAAACGATAGTCAAATTGTTTGTTGTCAGTACTAGTAAACAAAATAATTAGTACCCATTTACCACTCCTTAGTTAATAAAAATATTATAGAAATAAACTAGCACAATTCACACAGCGTCTAGTTCCGAAGTAAGGAGCGCTTGTGTTATGGGTACTAGGCAACTGATATAATTTTATTTTGTATTAAAATAAATATAATTAAACACCCAGGCTCTGGACGAACATCGAACCCATGAACCTCGGCGTTCCGAGGTGCTAAGTACCACCACGGAGGTCATCAAGTCCGGACTACATGATCACCCATATCTCGGTCTAGCAACAGATGATTAGGTCAGTATTTTGTATACATACGTCGGAATTATGGATAGACAACTCTTACTTTACTGCTTACATAGTATATAGTAGATGACCTCCGTGCCATAGCGGCTAACGCACTTCGGTGCGCTTGCGGAGGTCACGGGTTTGATTCCCTTCTCGCGTCGGGGTGTTTATGTATAATATGTATTTATTTACAAAAGAAAAGTATATATGTAGTATAGCAGTTGTCTAGTACCTATAACACAACTGTTATGCTACTTACTTTGGGACTAGATGACGCTGTGTTATAGTAATATTATAAATGTGAAAGTAACTCTATCTGTTACGATTACACGCCTCACCGTTGAACCAATTTTGATGAATTTCGGTATAGATATTGGACCGATGTATTGACCTTAGAACATAGGCTACCTTTTGTCACGAATATGTTTTTTTTTGCAGATTATCGCTTCTCGGGTCAGCTAATTTAAAATTAAACTTACAACTAGGAGAACAAGATAAAACTAGACATTATATTCTTTTCAAATGACCAGTAGCCCTTATTTATGAAGGAAGTGAGCGTTGTGCAATTCGATTTATCTATATAGAAAATACCGCCATCCGTTTGGCCCACTTCAACACGCCCTGCGAAAAGGTGAAGGCGAATCAAAGGTTATGTGACCTGTTTGGCTGATTTAATCACATTATATTCGGTTAACCGAGATTGGTTTAATAAAACCTTTGTGATAGGCACAACACACAGCAGGCTGACGCTTACTTAATAATTAGCATCGCCTATTGATGTTTCCGACGCTACGGTCACCGCGAACACGCTGTCCCATAGGTGTAATGGAACCCGGGTCACTAATGCCGGACATTACCACAAGGTAATATTATGGCGGCATACTTATAAACTAAGTGTTGTTTTGTACCTAGCTAGGGTTGTTTTGTCGTCTTTTATGACAGGCCGATCCCGGAAGTATGGATTAGCATTCTTACTCCGCCCCTACACGGAGATGATTAATTAGGCCAAGTTATATTTAGACCAAAACATTTTACTTATGTGGGGAACAAATGTCTGTCGTCTATGCCACGGCATGAGTAGACCATAAGAAGTGCTGGCTTGACGTCATACAGGGTGATATGCGTGCCAATGGACTCACTACCCGAATTGTTACTTCTATGCCAGACCGTGCGAAAAAGAAAAAGCCGGAAGGCGGACACGGGTGCCAAAGTAGAAGAAGAATTTAACGCTGGGATGATGATCTTAAATACTTGTTTTTAGATATATAAAAACAACTTATAACTAGGGCATCGAAACTTGGTTCAATTTTGAAAACCCGGGTTTTCGGGTCTAAGAGTAGTCAAAACCCGGGTAGACCGGTTTTTTTGAGCATTTCGATCTTTTTATTGTAATTTTTTAAAATACACTAATCTGCGTTTATATATATATTTCCTACAATGAGTACAAAATATAAAGGATGAGGAAGAAATTAAATAAATGAAACAGTACTTTACAAATTACAAAAACAGTTTTAATGTTTAAAAAAGTGATAAAGATTTATTTTTTCTTCAGAATATCTTAAAACTTAGTAAGTAATCTAGTCTTTTTTAAATCACAGACTTGCAGAGATTAGTTTCAACATTAAATGAATTATTTTGGTAACATTCACTTATTGTATTTAAACGCTAATAAAAATAATATCTTCAAAAGACATTTTTGTAGTATCACAAATAATTTCAACATTAATAAAACTCTTCTTCGCATTAACAATTAAGTAACGAATAGTTTTAGTCTTCTATTCTACTATTCTAATATAATTTAAATTGTAGTCGTTTGGTTAGTAATCAGTTCTTTATTTAATTAACTAAAATACTAAGTAAAAAGTAGTTATGCATTTGACACATTATTTAAACAACATAGTTAAGACATACCCTCTGACCATCTGACCACTTTAGAAAAAAAGAGATATTCATATAATTATAATAACTAATACCATTTTGGTATTATCTACTTTGTGATTTTGGATATATCGTAACGTAACATAAAAATAACAGAAATCAGAACTGAATTATTAGAATTACTTCTTACTTATGTAAAATGAACGTAAAAAAAGTACTAACGTAAAAGCTACTTTTTACGTAATAAATAATAATTTATCAAAGCGTGTTTTTATTCCATTTACATATTATTACATTCGAAGTGGCTTAAACTTAATAAAAAACAAAAGTAAAAAAAAAACCCGAAAACACCGAGTTTTAAAAATCAAACCCGGGTTTTTTTATAATCCTCAGAACCGGGAAAACACGGGTTTTTTCGGTCCGGTTAAACCCGGGCTCGATGACCTACCTATAACGTTCTACTTCTAGCTATATAAGATATATGTATTTGTATTATAATTATCATAATTTTGCACAACGTTGCGTAATCCTCGGTAGTATAGTGGTAAGTATCCCCGCCTGTCACGCGGGAGACCGGGGTTCGATTCCCCGCCGGGGAGGCTAATTTTTAGTAATCATTACAAAGTAGAGTAATCATAATAAGTTCGAAAAATACACTTGTGAACATAATAGAAATGCATAATAATAAAAAATGTAGTATACGTAACTAATAGTTAATTTTTTTTTAATAATAGTTAATTTTTTTTTTGTTTTAACTATTGAGTATTTATTCATCATTTATTATTATTACCAATACTAGCTGTGCCCGCGACTCCGTCCGCGTGGAATAGTGACTTTGGGTAGAATTTTTTGGATATATCTTATGGTTTATTTTGGATTACAAACCCTATAAACCCTAAAATATAAATGAAATATGCAAACAGTCAGTATTATCACAGTATTATCGAATGCAACTGTTACGCCATGCGCCTCCGGAATACGTACGTTCGAACCTACAAATTCCAGCCTAAGCTAAACCCTATTTCATATGATTGATGACATAAATCTGAGGTTAACTTAAATTGGAAATTCAATCTACAGTGTCTAGCCTAAGCTGAACCCTACTTCATATGATTGATGATATAAATCTGAGGTCAACTTAAATTGGAATACAAATTTCCGAAACTTATCATTTTTAACAACTATTTTTTTTTTCTAAAATTAAAATAAGCCTAAGTTACTCCTTGATACATCAGCTATCTGCCAGTGAAAGTCCCATCAAAAGCGGTGCAGCCATTTCAGAGATTAGCCGGAACAAACAGACAGACAGACAAAAATTGTAAAAAATGTTGTTTTGGTATATGTACCGTGTATACGTCCGAATGCATTTAGTAAAAAGCGGTTATTTTAATATTGCAAACAGACCCTCCAATTTTATTTAATTGTATAGATTTCAATTGGATACATCGAGAACATCTTTAATTTTTCCCTAATTTAATTATGTGATGCCTTCTATTTTCAACCATACCTTATCTATTCTTGGTATATGTTAGGCAATTAAACTATAATGAAAAGGAACTAAGGGAGTAGGCTAATTTTTTTATTGCTCTAGGACAGCAGATAAGTTGAAGTTCTTGTAAAGGAACTGGAATCTGCGTCACTTAAGTCGGATCACAAGGTTATATCTAGAGGTCAGGTCTGGCGCCATCCAAGCGGGCTTTGAGTCCTACCACCTAGCTGGGATTGTTTTGTGGCCTCTTAGAACAGGCTGACCCCGGCCGCATGGGTCAGTATTCTAACTCCGTCCCTGTACAGAAGCACGTGAGGCAAACTCTATAATAAATGAAGAGTATAAAGAGATAATTCTTGGACAAGCATGGCGGGTTCCGCCCGTGTCTTTACGATACGCTAGTGGGTAGAATTGAAACTACACTGTGCGTAGACAAGTTCATGTCACGACATTATTATTATTTCGAAAGGTGGCCTTATTAGTTTATTTATTCTAGCATCATTATGTCCATTTTAATGAACTGTTGAGATCACCACACAACTATTATAGCTTATTGACAAAGCCTGCTTCGTTGATGTAACGAAGCAGTTTTTTGACAGGAGCTGTTTTTTTACACACGATATACATACCATAGATAATATCTGTAGACCGAGACTATAAAGATTTAATTTAATTTAGAGGTTTTAAAAGTCATCAACCTATTAGAACATACTGATGATTTACGAGGTACAATAAAATAATATGAAAACTTGTTTTTCTCATGACTTCATATTTTACGAGTGAGTTATCAACTTTAAAAGTTTTAGTAATTTGTATTGGTTTTATGAATATTATATTAGACACATTCTTACTTTATGACGGAGTAAGAATTCTGATTACTGACTCCAGCCGGAGGCGGCTTGTCGTAAAAGGCGACAAGACCATCCTAGCTAGATAGGGCTCCAAGGCCATCTGAATAGCAACCACCCTTGGTCTCTAAACATGCCGCCATAGTAGCTTTGTGTTCTGTTCTTAAGTGACCTACATGTTCTCTACGGCGACAGCAGCGTATTAGCGTTGTTTTTCAGTCTCAACCTAACCAATGGGCGATAGGGCCAACGAGTCCTTGAGTGGAGATCGCGTCTGCAAATGTGGCGTAGGATGTCCTCCAGGCTGATAGATCGACCTGCGAATTGCCGGTCGGGACTAGATTGGAAAGGCACGGGATGTGGGGCGCAAACTTGGGGAGGCCTAAATCCAGCAGTAACAATAATTGGCTGACAACGATTTATGTTGGAACTTAACTAGAGTTGCATGTCAAAGAGATAAGTGTGCGACGAATATTATATTTTTATGTAATGTGACAATTCTCACAACGCCACCTAGTTCCAAAGTAAGGATTAGAGAGATTGTCCTATGGGTAAAAGACAACTGATACACTACTTATATAATTTCTATAAGTAAATATTATACATAAACACCAATATTTGTAAATAAATATTATAAATAAATATTTGGAACGGGAATCGAACACGTAACCTTGTAGAGGAAGTGAAAGTAAAAAAGTAGGAAATCAGATCCCGGATTGTGAAATTGAATCTGGGAGTTGCATACAGTATATCTCAAATAAATCACAAATCATAATACGATGTATGACCAGTGTCGCCATCTACGAGATTTTGTGATTACACAAAGTTGATGTTTAAAACAAAATGGAGACATTTCTGAAATTGTAATTAAAAAACATAAATAATAAGATTGTTAGTTGTTTTATTGCTAGATTTAAATAAAAAAAAACATATTGAAAAGTAGCCGAAATATCATTAATAAAAAAAAAGTTTGTGATAGTGTTGAATAGCCGTCGTGAATGTTAAGGTAAATAATATTTTTATTGGAAATTATTTAATCATTGTAATTTATCGATACAAATAAATAAAATTGGAGGGTCTGTTTGTAATATTAAAATAACCACTTTTTACTAAGTGTATTCGGACTTATACACGGTACATATACCAAAACAACATTTACAATTTGTCTGTCTGTTTGTTCCGGCTATCTTTGAAACGGCTGCACCGATTTTGACGGGACTTTCACTGGCAGATAGCTGATGTAACAAGGAGTAACTTAGGCTATTTTTATTTTAGAAAATAAAAATAGTTTTTGTTTAAAATGATAAGTTTAGGAAATTGTAATTTCCAGTTTAAGTTGAACTCAGATTTATATCATCAATCATATGAAATATGGTTCAGCTTAAGCTGGACTTGTAGGTTTTATTTCTAAAACCATAAGATTTATCAAAAAAATGCTGCCCAAGTCACTATTCCACGCGGACGGAGTCGCGGGCACAGCTAGTTTATAATAAACTAGTTGACCCGGTAAACGTTATTCTATCATATAAATCATATATAGACATTATGGATAAAAATTTACGTATTAATTTTCCTCAATAACAACGTACGGGATTTATTTCAATTACATACAATAATAAAACGGTAATTAGATTGATAAAAATTTCAGATAAATTATTCTCAGAATATCTAAATTATTATTTATAATTTGAAAGGTACTTTTAGTTATATTACAAAATTTCAAGCTAGTGTGCACAGCCTCCGTGGCGCAATGGGCTAGCGCGTTCGGCTGTTAACCGAAAGGTTGGTGGTTCGAGCCCACCCGGGGGCGTGACATCTTTTACATCTTTTTGTATCTTTTTGTTGCCTTTTTGTATATTTTGATTTATTTTTCTGTCAAACATTTATTGATAAACAAAAATTATTAAGAAAATAATAATGTTCTAGATTGGAAAGGCAAACTGGAAATAATAAATAAAAAGAAATTTTAACAATACAAAAATTACAATAATTCTAATTATATTATATTAAATTATTTTTATTTACACAAGATGAAGAGAATATTACTGGTGTAAGTTTATTTTTAAGCATTTGTTATTATTATTAATTTAATAACAAATTACATCGATCTAATTGATAAATTTACATAATAATTTATACTACATATATGTTTATTTAATTAAGAGTTAATTTAAAATTTGTAATTTTAAATGTTAATGTCAAATTTGGAATTAATGAAATGTTTATAGGGTTTGGTATTTGTAAAAGAGACTATTGAGTTGTTGTTTCATATATTTAACCGGAACGACAGCATTCCGACAATTATGTCAATTATTATTAATACATACTGTTATATATAAACATTATAAACTAGCCGATCACGTCCGCTACGCTGGGCGAATCACAAGTTAATCGAAAAAAAATGAGAAAGGGTCGGTGGGTCGGCTAAAATCATCTACGCGTCGAATGGTAGTAGTCCCATCTCGATGTGTTCAGTAGTTTTGTTGTTATGATGCGTCAAAGGAACCGCATTTTTCTTATATGTATAGATTCCGTCTGATAATTATGAAATTATAATTTTAACGCATCGTACTGGTGGTGCCATCTCTTATCAAACGGAAGAAACTTATTTGTACACTTTATAATGTAAACAATGATCAATTGCAACGTGCATTTATGCGTAATTCATTAATAATATTATTGTTATCTGTTGTAAAGTTTGCTTGCTGCTGCTATATAGAGAAAAAGACTTTAGGCATATATGCAATATAGTATTTTTAAAATATTGAAAATATCGAGCAATATAGTAAATAAATTTACTATAAAAACAAGCCTAAAAATAATAAAATAGAATTCATAATATTTTGTCTAATATCTGACTAAAAAAGGAACAAGAACTTTTAGGAAAAGATAATTCAAATTATGTATGAGTATTTATAGCATTATGATAAAAAAATATTAATATTTGTAATACTTAGTTGTAAATAATTAGTAATTTAATCTTAGGGGCCGTCCATTAATCACGTGATGTTTTTTTGGCATTTTGTAACCCCCCCCCCCCCTTGCTGATACATGGTGAGGTTTAAGACTATCCCCCCCCCCCCATATCACATGTATTTTTTAGTACCTACAAAGAATTAGGATCTTAATTTTAAGTATAGTCTAATTTTATTATAGAAAATTAAAGACTACAAAAGTAACGTTT
Organism: Malacosoma neustria; assembly: GCA_963693495.1. NCBI lineage: Eukaryota > Metazoa > Arthropoda > Insecta > Lepidoptera > Lasiocampidae > Malacosoma > Malacosoma neustria. The sequence continues at coordinate 8,775,678 of OY856391.1, read as the reverse complement.
AGAGGTAGACAGAAAGGTTGCAGGTTGTTTTTGACTGACATAAAAATAAAGAAATGCAAAACTTTTTTATACTAATACATGAACAATGAACATAATTTAATGTACAGTATCCTCGGACCACGTATTAGCAAGACTTTCTTCAACAGCAATAACTGGAAAAGCATCTTGCAAGTCAGTTGTTGGCACAGTGCTAAATTCGATTTTGTACGCGTTTGCCGAAATAATAAATACACGAAATAATTATTACACCCCCCCTCCCCCCTTGTGATATTTCGTGATTTTTTATGGACCCCTCCCCCCCCTTTCGAGCCTCACGTGATTAATGGACAGCCCGTTAAATAAAAAAATCTGATGTCACTGTCACTTCGTATTAATTTGAAGTGGGACAAACTATTTGAGATTTTACAAACCATACAATAATACATTTTATATATAAATCAGCTAGTTCCTTCAGTCATAAAAATTAGTTCTTCTTACAAACATTTATTTCGGTTAAGTTCGAGCGAACATCGGCCCCTTAACAGCACATCTGTCTCCATTCATGCTCAACGAAAATATGTGCCTTAAATTCATTTTAACATAGATAACAACTGCCTGACCTGAACTGTTGCAGTATATGACGTGAATCTGTCTCCGACTAGAAAAGGCCCACTTTAGGCCGTACAGGTCGGCATTTCAAAATCTATAGTAACAAAAGCGATACTAAATTTTCATTTTTGAAGTGAAATTTCTTTAGCACCGGAGCGAAAAAAAAACGAAAAAGCGACACAAAAAAGAGACATATTCATAAATAAGATTTAGCTTGCGAGGGAATGAGATAGAATACAAGTATATAATGTTTCTTAAAATGATTAGTAATATTGTGTTGTATCTTATCTGTCTTTAAACGAGCAATTCTTGTATATATAATATATATATATATATATATATATATATATATATATATATATATATATATATATATATATATATATATATATATATATATATAATAGGAATCTCGGAATCGGCTCCAACAATTTTCATGAAATTTAGTATACGGGGGGTTTCGGGGGCGATAAATCGATCTAGCTAGGAATAATTTCTAGAAAATGTCATTTTATTCGCTTTTTTTTTATTGGAAGAAAAATAACAAAAAGGTGACTCTTCCTGACATCTATCGGCAAATAATCATACTATTTTTTTAATTGCTTTAACGACACAACAACACTAAAGCTATTCCAGAAGATGGCGTTGTTAAGTAACACGAAGTCAATGAGTGTTTGCTTTGAGGTTAGACCACAAAGTAGATAGGGTTAAACTAAGAAAATCAACTGTTAATTTCCAAAAAACACAATTTATAAAAAAAATACCGAGCAAAGCTCGGCCATCCAGCTGGTGCAATATTATATCATAAATATGTATTGTTTTGCATTAAATTATAAAATTTGGAGCTTGGTAAAAATATTATAAAAATAATAAACATTATCCTAATACTCCTGATCTATATTTATCTCGTAATTATGTAATTACACACACACACACTAACACACATTGTTTTTAATAGCTGATTAGCCCACCTGATAGGAAATGTCGCCAATGAATTGCAACACTGGGCATCATCAAAACGCTGCCGGCCTCAAAGAAATTTTGTAAAGCCTTTTTTCAAATACCAGGTATCGTACAAAACCTAAGCCACAAGTTATTTCTGAATCTGCGGAGTACACATCTAGAATCATCGATTATTGTGCTGTTTGAAATAGTTTACGATAAAAATTAATAGATGGCGCTATAAAAATCAAATTTTGTAAAAGAAGTGACGTCCCAGATGATATAGTTGATAGAGTTAGATAGATGATAGAGTTTCATATAAAATAGTTGCAATTTATTCATTCATAATGATAAAAAAGGGACAGACTAGTATACGGTCATTTAAAAATGTGATTTATAACATTAAAAAAACACTTAATCTTTTATTACTAAATTTCAATCGTTTTGCTAACCCTTCGATAGCTCAGTTGGTAGAGCGGTGGACTGTAGAGGCAAAGATTATTGATATCCATAGGTCGCTGGTTCAAATCCGGCTCGAAGGAGTTTTTTGCCATTTCAAGCCAAAATTATTTATTATTTATATATTTTTTATGACAAAAATTATCAAGAAAAGATAACATTAATATTTATTTACTTAAATGTTTTTACTCTGTTGCATCAGAAATCACTTCGCTCAAGGTACTACACTCTGTATGGGGTATATTATCTACTTTGTGGTATGGGGTATATTACACAGTCAATAATATCGGGTGATACTCGTTTTATCACGATAATACTAATGCAGTATTGATAGTATCGCAGTATCATGATAATATCGCAAGTTATCCGGATATTTTGAAATCCACGATACTGATACTAACTCTAAGGGGGCGTGGCTTCAATATCATGTGGCCTTTTTCAGGATACTGTGTTTCCGTACATTTTAAATAAAGTCATTGCCGTAGCGGATGTCATATCTGCATTACTGGCGTTTCGTTTTAGAAATCCAAGCAAATCCGGGCAACCAGTTTCTCTTGTACACAACCAGATTCTAGTAAAGTCAACGAACTACTGAAGTGGTAATATTGATGATAATATTGATAAGTGTAATAGCCCACTTCAGTATTTGCGATCTTGTGATAATATCGAGATTCCAGTATCACGATATTATTGACAGTGTGACAATGTAACCCCCATGGCGATTGGTGGTAAGTAATAAATGTAATATTTTTTTATTCAGGATTATCGCTTTTTTCGCTTATGTTTCCCTAAACTTTTTGATTTTCGGTTAAGTAAGGCTAAGAAAGTGATTGAATAAAAAAGAAATCAGTTCATTCGTGTTAAATTTGTTCTTTATACATATTGTGTCCACTTGCTTGCAGTGTCAGAAAATACCATAAGTCTTTAAAGTTTAAAATATGTATAGTTAGTTGTATTAACTATTCGTTAGTTGTCAATAGTAACCGCAAATTATGTATTAAAATTAGGTATTATGTACAATCAAAACGGTTTATTATATGGATTTAGTTATAATATATAATATTTGTACTAAGAATAAGTTCTTAATACCATACAGTATACAGCACTTTGAACTCAGAGGGTCACTTTCTGACACTGCAAGCAAGTCGACACAATATAAATAAAAAAACAAAAAAGTAAACACTTAAAAATCCAAATAAATATTTGAATTTAAATATAATACTGATTATAAAGATTTATTTACGTAGCTGCAAGTAGTAAGCCTTCTATGACGTCATTCCATTTCTATCGTATGAGTTAATTTTTTGTCAACGTTACTTATAGGTATCTTTTAATTATTATAACATTCACCGCACGAATTATTAATACAATGTATATGTTAGAAACAGAATTTCTTAAAGACCTTAATGTGAATAAAATTCTGTATTCTTTTCAGGACTTATGACTTAAACTAGTAGTATATTGTACTCTATAATAATTCACAGGAAACCGTTTCGCTGATAATGATACCAGCTAGCACTAGTTTTATGCTTCGAGAATATCACTTTACAAAAATAATAACGGCTATATCACGCTCTACTGGGATCTATATATTATCACAGACAGAACTATTGTGGCCAATAAAGCCTGATCAATATCAGGTTTTCTTGGCCACAGGTTATTGTGTTATTATATCAGTGAACCACTGACTATAAAGTCTTAGACTACAAACCGCAGAACCAGCCGTGGAGGGTAGCAGATCTGAGAACCTCTGCTGAGTCGCCGCTCCTTCTGACTTGCTGGGTATTTCCGTCTTCTTTCCTTTCCATGTAAAATTATCGAACCTGCACTACCTTTGTTTCCCGCACCAGCGGCTATCTTTCGAGTCCTAAGCTGCACCTTTACGGGTATTCCTTGTACGGGTCCGATACCCCCCCGCCGCATAATTTACGGCCCTTTAGCCCCACCATAAATAAATCAAAAAGTTTATTATATGGATCACGCGACTTTAAAGGTCATTCAGAATATCATAATCATATCAATTGAAATCACAAATCCGGCCAAGTATCAATGTAGAGTTAACTACAGTTTTCGAAAATATATACCACTAACCACACTACCCTGTAAATAAATAAATTATTGTGTTTCATTCTCAATACATCGGTGTACTTATTTTCATTTACTCTTGAAGTATAGAAGTAAAACAACGTCTCTTGTATTAATTAAGTGAGCTCTATTGCACTCAACATTGTATATCTTGTAAGTTATATAAATATTAAAATAGATAGTTAATTGTATTTGCATCCTATTGACAATGTTGACACTAATTGTAATCATTTAGGCGTTTAATTCTGCTGTTATCCTTGCCTGGTTACGCTACTAGCCAAAGTTTAGGGGGGACATGGGACAAATCTGTACGTCGATATCGATATGCTATTTGATTAGTTTAAATTTGTTTCATTTTCCACTTAAATCGCTTAAACACGGAAATACTCCATAAGCGTAAGACGAAATCGAATAGTCTTGTTTCTTTAATATTGTCAAGCCGAGTGATACCTGTGAGCCAACACATATTTTTAGTCAAATAACAGGAAATATTTTACATACATCGTTGGGGAACACCTGCTTGGGGAAAGGCACATCACTGTTATGAAGGAAAAATACATTGCTATCATACCTTCTAAAATCATCATTACTTCGTGCACCTGAAACGCTTGCACCTGAAGTCCCGCAGGACGTAACACAATTTCTATTTGCAGTCCGATTAAAAGGTAATTTATTAAGTTTTTTGAACCTAAAAACTAACTACAATTAAAACTATTTACAATTATTTTTTATTTCAGATTTGAATGAATATGGATCAAAACATTTTTATTGTACACAGAAAATAAAACACAATACTATAACTATACTAAAACTTACTTAAATTTAATGATTTAACAATTTAAAAAAAATTTAACAAAAAGACAAACCGCCTTCAAAGAAAAAAAAACTGTTCCAAAATAAATTAATATGCTCTAAAAAGTAAAAAAATAATTGCATATTCTTCTATAACTTAATAATCAACTTACTTTTTCTACTCATCAATATGTAGTTACGATCTATATTACGATAATACAATGTAGTTACAATTATTGTTATTCTTGGAGTCTAATTTGTATGAATATGGGTAGACCTACTAAATGTGCTGCTCATATGAGACAGCGCCGTTTAAATGAAACAAACGAAATCAGGGAGAAACATCTATCTCAACAGAGGAAATCTACTTCAAGGACAATTTCAAAAGAGACTTGCGAAGAACGCAACAATAGATTTACGAAAATTCGGATTTACATGAAAAAAGTTTTGAACAGGGAAAATATCCAAAAACTTTCAACGTCACCGTCTCGTCTTGGTCAATGATTGTCTATCGAATGAGACGAAGGAGCAACGTGCCCCCCGACTCAGCGTGTTACATGATCGTCTATCCAAAGAAACGGGGGAGCAATGTGCCCATCGTCTCGGGTTAATCCACGATCGTCTAACTAATGAGACAGAGGAGCAACGTGCCCACCGTCTGGGATTAATCCACGAACGTCTATCTAAAGAGACGGAGGAGCAACATGTCCACCGACTCAGATTTTTTTACATCGGTACCCCCACACCCGGAATCGACGCAACCTCATGCGTTGCAAGTTGGTTACTTTGCCATTCCACTACCACCAGTCTTTTATATGATAATAAAGCTCATCTATAATACGCACAAGTTTCTACCACCCACTCGGCTACCACCGTTTCACACAAGACATAATCCACCTTAAGTAAACGCTTGCGTCATGTTGCAATGCAGCAACGAACGTACGCGCATTACAATTTGATTACAGACAATTAGAAATTCTGCCACTGATCGCACCCATACTGTAAGCCGTTGAGGAGTTGATTGATTGTTGACCATTGATCATCATATTCGACTACGAAAATTACTTGACCATAACGACGTTACGGTAGGTGACTCAAATCTCCGGATAGCCTATAAAAGATTCGGCCGAGTATCGTTAATTTTGACGCAATGTTGGTAGGCCCCCCACAAGATGGACCGATGAATAGGTTGGATGAGGGCAGCGCAGGACCGATCATCGTGGAGATCTTTGGGGGAGGCCTTTGTCCAGCAGTGGGCGTCTTCCGGCTGAAATGATGATGATGATGATGATGATCGTTAATTTGCTCCTAAGAATTGAAGAGTTCCGTTACTTTATCATGGATCCCATAATCAGAACCTAACCAAACTCTCATCAAACTCCCTTTGAAGTACATCCTTTCCAGTAAAAAATGAATCTTCGAAATCGGTTCGCGTGATATTGTTATTCGTCCATTTGTCGCGCACATACTTAATGCAAATTTAAGACTTATATGGTTTTCTCATAGATGCCATTGTCAGAACTGGACCAAATTAAAATCGGACCACACGTCAAGTACCAGCTTTCATATAAAAAAGAATCATCAAAATCGGTTCACCCAGTCGAAAGTTTTGAGGTAACAAACATAAAAAAATGCAGACGAATTGATGACCTCCTCCTTTTTTGAAGTCGGTTAAAAATAATCTTCTCAAAAATATTTCCAATAACAATGATCGCTGTCGTTTACAGTATCCAATATAACTAGATCGCCTTGAATACAATCTCATTCCTTTCTAAATTTTGCATACACGTGAGAAAATCTACGTTAGTATAACAATCTAGCATTTTTACATGACAAAACAATATTAATCTAAAGATTAACGTATCAATATGATTGATTGTGACCGGATGCGTGTTTTAATCATACTTTTGTAATACGAGTGCCAGTAATTGAGCTGGCCGTGTTCTACCGAACTTGAGAATAGGGCTATCACTTATTCCTAATGCTGATTCAGAGGGATTAAATAATGAGTACGGTATTTCTTTGGGGTTTAGGGGATTAGATAATGGTATTTACGATAACTGCATCTATTATATAGTCTTACTGATTTTTAGTCTGGAAAATATAATATACAATCTGACGGAAGAACACGAACGTAATTATTTACACAGAATAAAATATATTTATCTACAAAATAATATAATAATATCCGGATGCTTACCTAGCTTTGCTCGGTATTTTTTTTTTAAATTGTGTTTTTTGGAAATTAACAATTGATTTTCTTAGTCTAACCTCAAAGTAAAAAGACTCATTGGCTTCGTGTTACTTAACAACGCCATCTGCTGGAATAGCTTTAGTGTTGTTGTGTCGTTAAAGCAATTTAAAAAAATAGTATTATTATTCGCCAATAGATGTCAGGAAGAGTCATTTTTCAGTTTAAATTGGGACTACTCAAACGCCACCTTTTGACATTTTCTAGAAATGATTCCTAGCTAGATCGATTTATCGCCCCCGAAACTCCCCGTATACTAAATTTCATGAAAATTGTTGGAGCCGATTCCGAGATTCCAATTATATATATATATATATACCTAGTCAGGTCATAAGTATTGTCACACAGTAAAAACTTTTCTTTTAGAATGCTGGCCACAAAAAAGTTTATTGAATTAGAATTTCGAATTGTTCATGAAAATAAAAATGTATAACTTTTAGAATTTTACTCATTTTTAAATATGGAGTGGACGCTTAAAGAAGACCGTGTTGCAGTTATTGCATTGCATCGTTGCGGTTACGCGCCAATTCAAATTTTTAACATACTGAAAAATTTGAATATTACCAAAAGATTCGTTTATCGTACCATCAAATGATACAATGAAGACTCTAGTGTAGATGACAGGTCAAGAAGTGGTCGCCCTCGGTCTGTTAGGACTCCAGCAGTGATAAAAGCTGTGAAGGCACGAATTCAAAGAAATCCCAAACGTAAGCAGAAACTGTTGGCCCTTCAGATGGGGTTAAGCAGAACCACGGTGAAAAGGGTGTTAAATGAAGACTTAGGGCTTCGGGCATATCGAAGAAAAACAGGACATCGTTTGAATGCTCGTCTAATGGACCTGAGACTGAAGAGATGCCGCGCTTTGTTGAAGCGGTACGCGGGAAAAAAATATCGGGAAATTCTTTTTTCGGATGAAAAAATGTTTACCGTAGAAGAGAGCTACAACAAACAAAATGATAAGGTGTACGCACACAGTAGTGAAGAAGCGAGCAACCGTATTCCGCGTGTCCAACGAGGTCATTTTCCATCCTCGCTCATGGTATGGTTGGGAGTTTCTTATTGGGGCTTAACAGAGGTACATTTTTGTGAGAAAGGTGTAAAAACGAATGCTGTTGTGTATCAAAATACAGTCCTGACGAACCTTGTGGAACCTGTTTCTCATACCATGTTCAATAACAGGCACTGGGTATTCCAACAAGATTCGGCGCCAGCTCATAGAGCGAAGAGCACACAAGACTGGCTGGCGCCGCGTGAAATCGACTTCATCCGGCACGAAGACTGGCCCTCCTCCAGTCCAGATTTGAATCCGTTAGATTACAAGATATGGCAACACTTGGAGGAAAAGGCGTGCTCAAAGCCTCATCTCAATTTGGAGTCACTCAAGACATCCTTGATTAAGGCAGCCGCCGATATTGACATGGACCTCGTTCGTGCTGCGATAGACAACTGGCCGCGCAGATTGAAGGCTTGTATTCAAAATCACGGAGGTCATTTTGAATAAACTTTAATGTCATAAGAATCTATGTTTTGTTAAGTTCATTTTGGTATATGAATGGTTACATAATTAATAAACTTGTTACAATTATTTTACATTAAACATGTGACAGAATTTATGACCTGACTAGGTATATATATATATATATATATATATATATATATATATATATATATATATATATATATATATATATATATATATATATATATATATATATATATATATATATATATATATATATATATATATATATATATATATATATATATATATATATATATACAAGAATTGCTCGTTTAAAGATATAAGATAAATTGTGTAGTGTCTCTAACATAAGCGTTACGTGTGTTACTTTGGGACTAGGTGGCGCTTTGTGAATTGTCACATTATATTTATATATTTAACTAGCTGACCCGGCAAACGTTGTTCTGCCATATAAATAAAAAAGTAGCCGATGTCCTTCCCCGAGGACGGGGAGATAGATATGAGAGGGATGCGGGGATGAATGAGTATAGTGGATTTTTTTTAAATTACCCTCTATGCAGACATTTATCCGTGCTATCCGTGATATCCGGAGAAAGAATACTGACCTCTGCGCCCAGGGCGGCCTATAGTAAAAGGCGACAAAACAACCTACCATAGCTACGTGGTAGGGCCTCAAGCCCGTCTGGATGGTGACCACCTTTGTTCTTAAGTATGGCACCATAATAACCTTGTGTTGTGTTCCGGCATTGGTGAACCAAGTTCCTGTACCCTTATGGGACAGCAGCGTGTTCGCGATGCCACTGGTGTTGTAAAGACACATTGGCTACGGTAACTGTTAAATTTTAAGTGAGCCATCAGCCTGTCTGCTGTCCTACAGCAATAAAAGTATTAAAGATAAACGATTTTAGAAAACTAATATAAGATTTTAAAAAATACTGTAGAGTGGCGCCATCTCTTGACGGAGTTGTGAACCGTGTTCTCTTTTCGAATCCACTCGTGTGAGCGTTGTGACATTTTCTAGAGTCTAATATTTATGATTTCAATGTTAATGTATATGATGCTTTTCCTTTGAGTTATACGGTTAAGTTTGAGAGTACGGGGATTAGGACTTGGAATATGTTTTTTATTATATCTACGTGTTTTTTATATTGTAAATATAGACTCTTGAAAGACAACCCTTACTAAACGACATTGGGTGAACTTTCCAAGAAATAAACTCCTGTACGGGCAGCAGTGTGTTCACGGTGCCCTTAGCGTCGCAAACATTTGTATGCGACGGTGACTGGTTATTATTAAATGGACCGTCAATCTGCTGTTCGTGAGCAATAAAAAAAGTACAGGGATTTGAAGTTCAAATATTTAGAAAATAAAATATAATTCGCCTAGTTGTTGAATTTGAATGATTTTCTGATAGATCAATTCCCAATTTCTCCGTGCAGGGGCGAGGTAAGAATACTAACCCCTGCGGCCGGGGTCGGTCTGTCGTAAAAGGCGACAAAACAACCCTAGTTATGTAGTAGGGCCGCAAGCCCGTCTGCATGGCAATATGTATTTTATTTACTAAAAAATAAATGTAGTGTATCAGTAATGAGGAACCCTATCACAGCTCTTCTTCAGTTTCATTGCTTCGAAGATTCTGAACGCATCTTGCGTCGCGCGTGCGACGCTCTATATGTTGACGCCTCACTGCTGGCATTTTCTTATCGATAATAATGAATATCTTGTCACAGTTTGAAGTCAACTGTCACTTGATCTGCTATCACGAGTACGACTATGTTGTATAATAATAACAATAAAATAAATAATTTAATACACTTTTTTTATAATTTTTATGTTAAACAAACCTTGTCCTAACAATAACAAATACATAAAACAAAGAATCATCCAATTTGGTGCAGTCATTCGAACGTGATGAGCGTACATACATTTCGAAGATCCATTTTTATTTATATAAATAAAAATAAGATATCTTAGTAAAAATTTATTACTTTGACAATACGCGGCTTTGAAGTAAGTTATCGACTCCGAGTCTGGATTTAAGTATATGCATTTATTTATAACGTAAATATTTATGTTGTATTATTTATTTACCCACAGATAATTATCAAATAACTAAACCTGGTCTGGGTTGTCTGGAAGAGATCGCTTTTAGCGATAAGTCCGCCCTTTGTGCAATCAATGATATGTTTTATTTTTTATATTTGTATTTCTTTGTGCAATAAAGAGTTATCTATCTATATATAACCTACAACAGAAGTGCTCTGCTACTTACTTGGGAACTAGACGGCGCTTTATGAATTGTCACAGTATATTTAAGTTTAGTGTTCATCCGGCTCATAAACAATTTAAAGCTGAAAAATAACAAGTAAGAAGAACTAACTTAGTGGTGCTAGATATTGGTGGTGATAGATACCATTTCTATCTATGCACTATAGTCCATTCGCGTTAAGAAAATACTAAGTCATCGTTGTCCGCCGGCCCAGCCCTGTCCCTCGACCAATCGGGTCACAATAAATTAAAAACTATGATCACAATGACTAATTGACGGTAGATGATCGTTAGGGAATGATTTCTTAACGCGAATGGACTATAGAATGATTTAACAAGAAATGAGACTGATTTTATTCAGATCAGAATAGATCTTATTGATGAGTCACTTGGTCAATTAAGAGCCAAAATATTAGCAAAACATGTCCTTTATTCTCCAACTAAGGCTCAAACTCTTTAAATAGGATGAGGCATTGATTAATCGGATGTCGCACTGTTTAATTTATATCTAGTCCGGTTCCCAACAAGCAAGAACTCGTAATACTTGAAAATTGGCCAAACGGATAAAATTAAGTGGATTACAATAATTTATTTCCTTTGAACATTTGCATAATTTGTTAAAGTTCAAGGAGTATTTATCCAAGGCCTTACTTGATCATCATTATACTTAAAAAATATATAATAAATTTAGCGGAAATTATATAAAATATTACATACGAGTGAAAATTAGGTTATCTGTTTTTAAATTTTGAATTTACTTTGAATTTAATAGTAATTGATTATTACTATTATAGAATTGTACGATATACAGGATTGCAATCTTAAGGACCCAATTCGATCTCTAATAAAATACCTATAAAATATAACAAAATAATTATTATAATATACTAATACTGGTAGTAAAGAAAATAAACGCAAATTATTGCGTACATGTATTTTTAACCACCTCAGATAATTAAAGTAGGTATATTTACACTATACTGTCAAAGGCGTTTAATGAAAATTAGGCGGTGTTATAATTTTTATATTAAAGCACAATTTTAACGTTGTAAGAACTACATGATGGAATACGGAAATGTACGGGAAACACTTATTCAATTTTATACATGGATAGATAGATTTTTTGATACTTTATTGTTACCAACTTAATCTAATAATATAATACAAGTAAAAGAGAATACTCTAAATATTGTAGCCAATGGGCGGCCTTATCGGTTTAAGCGATTTCTTCCAGGCAACCAATTTTATTTCACTTCAAAAACAGTTATAGCTTCCTCATAATAACGTAATTAGCAATTTATTCTGTACACATATAGAATGTTGGCACATATAAAAAAATTGTGATCGGAGGATCTCATCTACGGATTTATGGGGCCTTGCCCTCACTTTTTAGGGTGGCAACTACAGGTTTTCTTTTAAGTATCAGACTCTGATGTTGACACCTGCTCTTCCATGCTTTTGAAAAGAGGCGCGGGTATTTTCAGTTGCGAGTTGAATACGCTCCCGCCGTGGCCCTTTACATAAGTCTTTTTCCTTCTCGCATTATGTGGAATCGGCACAACATGTTCTCTCCTTCCACTCATCTCTATTTACTGTCTCTCTATTTATCTTAACATTCACACTTTATTTACAGAATAAATGAGTAAATTTTCCTCCAAAGAAACAAAACAGTTCAAATATTTGAATAGTTTGAGCTGGTCTAAATCAGGCTAGTCCAGACACATACATATGGCTAAAGTGACTAGAAAATTTACTATTGGTAATAATATAGATAATCTTAGCTTTTATGGTCTGAAAGAAGTTGTAGTAACAAAAATTGAGAAAGGTATGCTGAGATGGTTTGGCCATGTTGAGAGAATGAATGAAGAACGATTGACGAAAAAAGTGTATAAGGCGAGTGTGAATGGAAGTGTTGGAAGGTGTAAAAAGGCCAGGTCAAGAGTACCCTAAACCGAAGGGCGTGTATGAAGGGAATAATGAAAGTGGACGAAGCGAAACAAGTATGTAAGAATCGTAGCAAGTGGAAAGAAGTGGTCTCTGCCTACCCCTACGGGAAAGAGGCGTGATTATATGTATGTATCTCAGCTTTTAGTTTGTAGAGTTATAACAATAGAGAGTAAATTAATTATTTTACAGCAATGTTTATTGTACATTGTGTTAGATACCACTCGCGGTTAGCAGCGTGTTAGCGATGCCTCTGCCGTTGCAAACACTCATAGGCGTAACTACTAAAAGTCTAAGTGGGCCGTCAGCCTGTCTGCTGTCATACAGCAATATATAAAAAGATAGCAACACCAAGGTATCCAGCCATAAGTGTAGTAGACGATAAAAATTCTCTGTTGCTATTTTTAAAGTTACAGTCACGTTGTATCAAGCAAGTTTTATTTAAAATATAAAACGCCCACCCATTCATTCTGCACCTACCACACACACCTATATACAACACATAGTAAAACGTAACATAAAAGTAAGTCTAACAATATTTTGAGATGACTCACAGTAAAATTTGAAACAGTAAGTTTACTTACGGAAAAAGATGAGTATATTTTCGTATGTTTCCAATTTCGTTAATAGAATACAGTCTAAATGCTCGTAAATGGTATCAAGGCCAGGATCGATCGCTTATTCGGAACTAGTCGTCAGTTTAAAATATTTATTCAAAACTATTTGCATCTATAAATAATTACGATATCTTTAAAATACATCTGATTTTTCTTATATAGAAGCTTCATAGAATATGCCAGAATTTAGATTGTTAATACTTTCAAATTGAAACATTTTTTGTTTATTTCACCGTAGCAATCTTTCCCCGTACAAGTGCGGAATAAGACTTGAGAACCTGACCCCTGCGATCGCCCAGTGGGGCCAAATTTCAAAAAGCTGGCCAAAAGTAAAAAAATGAAGTTTAACTTAAGTTCCATTAATTTTTGGTCGTGGGTTAGATTTAGAAAGGGTCTGAATCTGAAGGGTCTGAAGGATCCGGAATCCAGAACCCCCTAGCTACATGCTACTGTAGGATGGTTAAAAGGGAACCATCAAGCGAGTTAGACGTGTCACGCAGTGAGTAAATATTTCAACGCTATATTCAATAAACGACACCAAATCTTTAAAAATCGTTTTCAATTCTTGAACATGGAATCAATAGCTGAAAATTTGTAACAAAATATTGTGTTATATTAAATTAATAATAATAGTCCATTAGATAACAATAAACGAATCATTTATGCGAAAATTTTCGCAACAACAAAAACACATAGAGAAAAGTTTATAAGTTCTCTAGAGTTTTATGATTGGACCGACCGCATATTGTCGATGGAGCTATTTTTGAGTGACATAATTCAAAATATTCTGAATCTAGCTGCAACTGTGTTATTAGTATGAATTTTTGCAACGTAAATCATAGTTTTCTGAATTTCATACACTACGAACGGGAACTCTTTCTTTTTTCTTGAATTTATTTTCAATTCCAAAATTTAGAGCCAAATAATAGAAGACAATATTTTATGTTTATTATTAATATCCAATCCATTCATTTCATGTTTGCAAAAAAACTCGATTTTGTTGCGCCTAGAAGCGTTTTATTGTTAGTTGCGCCACGTATGTTGAATCAAAATATTTTAATGTTGAATCAACTTATTCTTTGGATGACAATCTATGTGAACTTCAGATAAACGGATTATATGTTTCATCGTATTGTACAATATATAGTGTATTGTACTTTCTCTATTAAAGTGATTAAAGTCAAATACTCCAATATGTTTTTAATTCAAAGTTTGACTTCAAATTCATAATCAGCGACCGCTAAAGTACTGACTGTCAGTCGAATGTATAACGTTTTGGACTTTTGCCGGCTTTTTGGGATTTAGCCTCACTGTGGGCCGGGGGAAGCCTGTTGTAAACGACGACAAAATAACCCTAGGTAGGTGGCTATCCAAGCCCGTATGGTAATTATCCTTGGTCTCTTAATATACTGCCATAATAACCTTGTGTTGAGATTCGAAATAAGTGACACAGGTCCCAGTGCCTTTATGCGGACAGCAGCGTTAGCAGTGCCTCTGGCGTCGCAAACATTCATAGGTACATGTCTGCTACTCCATAGCGATAAAAGAAAGCAAGATAGGGCAAAATTGGAATACTAGACAGTGTATATAACAAGCATGATCGGGCTAAGATGGAAATGACGAATAGATAAAAAGAGCGTCTGAAACAATATCATACGTAGCTAAACATTTCTAAACAGAATAGGTGTTGTTTAGAAACGAATAATAATTTAGAATAAGACTGATATTTAATACCCATCATGCTTGTTCAATGTGTATTGCCGAGTTACATATACCGGTGATTTTGGTATGTAGATACCGTAAAGATTTTTTGACAGTCGATGCGATGCATTCCGTTGTGGGATTATAATCCATTACCTCTATGTTAGTATCTAAGACTGGTACCACTGGACTGCCTCGTTCACACTTCACAGAACCTTGTTTAAGGAACAAATTCTTGTGGCTTATTTTTATTCTCAGTTAAAATTTGTTTTATTGGATTTTAAAGGTTTTAATATATACTTCTGCAAAAGTATCCGAAATAATCGGTCAAGAGTAGTTTTAATGATGAATAGAAGTTTGCCTCGTAAAATATAATAAATAAACTGAGGAAATGGAAGAGCGAAGAAATCTCTTACTATCTAACAAAGAATATAAAAAAATAAACCTTACACGAGAAACTAAGCAAATGATACTCACTACCGAATCTTAAAACACCTCAGCCAGAAAAATACCGGACAGATTGGTTTTGAATTTACCCTACTGGGAAACGATAGCAGAACTTTCAAGATTTAGTGGCTCGGAGTTGACGATGCTCCAAATAATCAGCCAGATATGTCGTGTTTGTGTTACAAGTATGTTTTCAATATAGAGCCTCTTAAACAATTATCAGAATGTGTAATTCCATTTGGATAAATTTTGCAGGAGCAAGTAAAGTCTTTTCTGTGCACGGGAATTATTTTCCTCATAAAACTGTCACTTGTATCAAATTAGCCATATTTTTGTAGATTATACGAAGTAATCCAATAGTGTCGGTCAAACCCGCAAGTTGATGCAGACCATCAAAACAAGAAAAGTTGCTTACCTCGGTCATGTCTTCAGACACGAGAGATACGATTTACTGCAAGTGGGCAAAATTGCGGGGAAACGTCGAGTGGGCCGTCGGAAAAAGTCGTGGCTTCGAAACATCCGCGAGTGGACCGGAGTTAAGAGCGTCGCGGAACTGTTGCACCTCGCCAGGGACAAAGCGAGGTTTTCAAGGTTGATGTCCAACCTTCAGTAATTGGAGAGGGACGCGAAAAAGAAGAATCCAATAGACAGGCTGCAAAATACTCCACTAGCCATTTAGTTAAATGTAAAAGTCTTATTTTGATATTTTGGGGAGTTACGCATTCTGATAATTAAGCTGACGATTTCTTATATTTGTACACGAACTGTTCAGTAAACTTTGTTCAATGCAGCAACTTTTACAAGCAATGTATTAGTCACCGATTAGCAAGTAAATAATTTCCCATTAACCACGTATGTTGCGCAAACGAATCAAGCGTAATAGACTATATCCGATCTCAATAACGGCTCAGCAATTGACCAATATTTTATTAATTACAGAATCGGATATTGATGATGAGAAGAGTTAAATATAGTTGTCATTTTTTTTTACAATAAGGTTCGCAAACTGGTCATATCAGCGATAAATAGGCAAACAAAAATAATAAGATATAATAAAAACATGGTAGCTGAATGACCTACTTGATGCGAACACAGCATGCTTTTACATCTGTTACTCATAAATTCTAAGGTATTTAACTATTTAATCACAAGTGCATATATATACATATTTAATTTAAATTTAATTTTTTTATTTGCTTGACCGATGCATTGAAAATATCGAGTTCATGGCAGTTGCGATTGTACGTGGCACACAGGCGATATAGTGGTGAGTGTTGGCGATAAACAGTGCGACATAGCGGAAGAGCGAGGGTTTTACGATTAATCAGGCGGGTACTGGTTCGGGGTACAGCGAAATTTAATTTTTCAAGTAGTTCAGGACTGTCTACTTTACCATTGATAAGCTTATGAAGCAATACTACGTCAGCAGTTTTGCGTCTCACATGAAGTGGCAATGCTTTGTAATGTTCCAGTCTGGAGTCATAGCTATCTAGACTGCGGCATAGAATGTTATTATAGGCAAGGTGGTAAAGGAATTGTTTTTGCAATCTTTCAAGTCGCTGTATATGAATAGTGTAGGACGGATTCCAGACCGGACTGCAGTATTCCAGTAAACTACGAACGTAGCAATTGAACAGAATAATTGGGATTTCAGGTTCCCTGAAAAGTTTAGTTTACATTAACATACTTTCGTAGTTTTAAAATTTTGGGACATGGGACAGCAGCGTGTTTGCGATGCAACTGGCGTTGCAAACACCTATAGGCGATGGTAACTGCTAAATCCTAAGCGGGCCGTCAGGCTGTCTGCTGTCCTACGCAATAAAAAAAAAATTAGTAACAAGATATATTATTGTTAATGTTACAAAGTTTTATGCAGGAATCATCATCATCATTTCAGCCGGAAGACGCCCACTGCTGGACAAAGGCCTCCCCCAAAGATCTCCACGATGATCGGTCCTGCGCTGCCCTCATCCAACCTATCCCGGCGATCTTGACCAGATCATCGGTCCATCTTGTGGGGGGCCTACCAACACTGCGTCTTCCGGTACGCGGTCGCCATTCGAGGACTTTTCTGCCCCAACGGCCATCAGTCCTTCGAGCTATGTGCCCAGCCCACTGCCACTTCAGTTTTGCAATCATCCGGGCTATGTCGGTTACTTTGGTTCTCCTGCGAATCTCCTCATTTCTGATTCGATCTCGCAGGGAAACTCCGAGCATAGCCCTCTCCATTGCTCTCTGAGCGACCATGAGCTTTCTCATAAGGCCCATAGTTAGCGACCACGTCTGCGTTCCGTATGTCATCACTGGCAACACACATTGGTTAAAAACCTTCGTCTTGAGACATTGCGGTATTTGGGACGAAAAGATTTTACGGAGCTTCCCGAACGCTGCCCATCCGAGTTGGATTCGACGAGTGACCTCTTTCGCGAAATTGGACCTGCCTAACTGGATCGTTTGACCCAAGTAGACGTATTCGTCAACAATTTCGAAAGTACACTTCCCAACTGTTACGGGGGTAGGTGCGACATGGACATTAGACATGATTTTCGTCTTGTCCATGTTCATTTTGAGACCTACTCCTTGGGAAGCTGTATTGAGGCCATCAAGCATATGGCTTAAGTCTTCCATGGTTTCAGCCATGATTACGATATCATCTGCGAATCTAAGGTGAGTGATGTACTCACCGTTAATGTTGATGCCCAGTCCGTTCCAGTCCAGAAGCTTGAAGACATCTTCCAACGCAGCAGTGAACAGCATCGGCGATATGACATCGCCTTGTCTGACTCCCCGCTGCAGTCGGATAGGCTTCGAGTTCTGATCCTGGAGACGGACTGACATGGTGGCGTTTTCATACAAACACTTCAACGCTTTGATGTATCGATAATCAATGTGGCACCTCTGGAGAGACTGAAGCACCGCCCAGGTCTCGATCGAATCAAAGGCTTTCTCATAGTCCACGAACGCCAAGCATAGTGGCTGGTTATACTCCTCCGTCTTCTGTATAACCTGCCGCAGCGTATGTATGTGGTCTATGGTGCTAAAACCTTTTCGGAATCCGGCTTGTTCGGGAGGCTGGAAGTCGTCAAATCTGCGCGCGAGACGATTCGTGATGACCCTTGAAAACAGCTTGTAAACATGGCTCAGAAGTGATATCGGTCTAAAGTTCTTCAAAAGGGTTTTGTCGCCCTTTTTGAAGAACAGCACCACTATACTTCCGTGCCAGGCCTGCGGCGTTTTGCCATCGAGGATGACGGAATTAAATAGCTTCTGGAGGATTTTAAGCACAGGAGTACCACCAGCTCTCAGAAGCTCGGCTGTAATTCCATCATCACCCGGCGCCTTGTTGTTTTTAAGCTGTTTAAGGGCCACACTAATCTCGTACAGACTGACGTCTGGGATATCTACGGTGTAGTGTCGGGTTAATTTGGCTCTTGGGTCTTTAGCCTTGTTGTTAACAGGTGCCCGTGTGGTCGTGTATAGCTGTCCGTAGAACTTCTCGACTTCCCTCAAAAGTTCGGGTTTAGACGAAACGACCCTGCCGTCGTCGGTCTTCAGCTTCGTCAGTTGGCTCTGCCCAATAGACAAGTCTCGTGCGAATACTTTAGAGCCCTTGTTACGCTCTATAGCCGCCTTTACACAGTCTGTGTTATGGCGGCGGATATCGCGAGTCAAGGACTTGGAGATCTGTCTATTTAGCTGCCTATACTGGGAAGCATCGTCCGGGGACTGAAGGGTCATTTGACGTCTCACATCCATCAATTTGAGAGTAGAATCTGAGATTTTTCCGGTTCTTTTTGAACGGCTGGCCTTGAAGAATTTAGACCCGGCCGTTTGAACAGCTTCCACGAACCTGTTATTATACTCGTCCACGTCAACGCAGTCACCGAGGCATTCGAAGCGGTTTTGCAATTCGAGTTGAAAGTTTACCGGGTTTTGGATCTGTATGGGTGCAGGTCGGAGCGTAGACTTCACCAGTCGAGACCTCTCCAATTTTGGATTGATATTCAATGTGCCTCTTACTAAGCGGTGATCACTCCCAGTTTTCACCGAATTGATCACAGAGACATCATTGAATATCTGTCTTTTGGTCGACATAATGAAGTCAATCTCATTTTTGGTGGCACCATCGGGACTAATCCAAGTCCATTTGCGTTGTTCTGGCTTCATGAAGAAGGAGTTCATCATATACAGGTCCTCCTTCTCCATGAAGTCGGCCAGCATCTGGCCTCGGGTGTTCCGATTTCCGAACCCAAATTGCCCCACTCTCAACTCATCGCCGCTACGTTTCCCCAATTTTGCGTTGAAGTCTCCCATGACAACGTTAAAGTGGGTTTTAGAAGTGTGGATGGCTGTTGAGATGTCCTCATACATGGCTTCCACCTCTTCGTCAGGATGTGTCGAAGTCGGAGCGTAAACCTGAATGACCTTCAACGAATACCGTTTGGTAATTTTGAGTATTAGGTACGCTACCCTAGTCGAAACACTCCCCACCTCAGTAACGTTGTTCACAAGAGACTTGTGAACGAGAAACCCGACACCACCTTGGGACAGTTGGTCGCCCTCCCGGAAGTAGAGCAGATTTCCGGAATTTAGGATTATTGAGTCCTCTCCCTGTCTTCGGACTTCAGATAACCCCACAACATCCCATCGCAGTCTGCTCAAAACTTCCTCCAGTTCCTCCAACTTCTCGTTGGTCCGCAGTGTCTTGACATTGTATGTTGCCAGGGCCAAAGGTCGTCGTTCTTGGTAGCGAATCCGAACCCGGGGATTCTTCGCACCCCCTGCCCCGTCGCTTATGTGGCTGCTACCGTGACCACCACGAACGGGGCCGCCGGGGACTAGGGGCCGGGGCCTGTGTGTATCTGTCATTTTAGGGGGGGGGTTTTGCCATAATCGCCACGCTTGGCAGGCGGGTTGGCGATCGCAGTATTCGCAGTTGGTGATGCTCTCACGGAAAGATGCTGCTGCCCATCCTCCGTTCTTTCTATTATTATTATGCAGGAATACTTGAAAAATATTTAAGTCGTTTCTTCTATTTCTTCAAAACTATGCGGGATCGGCACAACATGTTCTCTCCTATATTAGTCGTCATCTCAACATACACACTTTTTTTGCCTTATCATCTTTTACGCAATCCATCCATCTTTTCTTTGGTTTACCTTTCATTCTGTATGCATCTACACTCATTTCTAGCATTTTCTTGTTACATGACATTCTTCTCTTCGCATTATTTGACCATATCTGGCTAGAATTACTTTTCGGCTTCTCAATCACTGCTACTTTCAAACACCCCCTGATATAGATTGCATGTAATGTTTTATTAACATAAACTACTGTTACGGTGTTTTTCCAAAAACTTTCTATTTTGTGTCGATTAATTCAATATGTAATAGAATATTTTTTTACAGAAATTACTACTATCTCTCTCCTATCTTGGAACCGTTCATAATGCTAAACAATACAAATAAAAAAATGTGCTATGACAATTCACAGATTGCTATTCAGTCCCAAAGTAGGCAGCAGAGTATTTGTGTTATGGGTAGTGGACAACTGATATACTTTTAATGTAAATTAATACAGATTATACATAGATAGAGTTGGGATGTTAATCAATCATACATACCGGCCTGCGACACGAAACTGTGTGTAAAAAGGATAGATATGCTTATCTATCTGAGGTACTCCTGTATTTGTATTATATATATATATATATATATATATATATATATATATATATATATATATATATATATATATATATATATATATATATATATATATATATATATATATATATATATATATATATAAATTTTATTTACTACTAAATATACAATTGTAAAAGGTGACAAAATAACCCTTGCTACGTGCTAGGGCTCCAAGCCCATCTGGATGGAAATCACTCTTGGTCTGTAAGTATGCCGCCATAATAACCTTGTGATCAAATCACATTATTAATGAGTTTTTAAAGACGGTAAATTGACTTCTTTAGGTAGTTCCACAGAAGAGGAAAGGCACTGTCTGGTTTTTCCATTTCGAACGGGGATTTCAAAAGATATTTATGTGTTTAAGTTTATATGTCTCGTGTCTTTAATATGTTAAGATAAAGTAAAACTTGCCCGTTTTCCTGCTCTATGCTAATGTATAATTGAGAATATTCAAAAATTGATTTCCTTGAAAGATTGGTATCCTTTAATAGTTTAATAATATTTAAAGCCAAACAAAACCAAATGTAATAAAAAGACAGTCACCCTTGTAATAATCAAAATTTGCCATATCTATTTTTGTATAAAATGGTCATAAAATGCTCTTGGTGAAATGTTACTCTATAATACTATGAAACAACGGATCTCAGATGCCAAAATGAAGCCATCTGATACAGCCAAGAAAAAACGCTGATCAAAAGAAAGATAAAACATAACTAAAATGAATCTGAATTAACAAAGTTTTCGTTAATATTTCATATTTTCCAATGAATCGGAAATCGAATTTATATTCGATTTCCTAGAAATCGCTCCCAGTAGTCATCCATTCACTGAATTTATTAACCGCTTGTACAATGTACATACTTAGTAGCTGTTTGAAGATACTTTAGCGTAGATCAACTTACATCGCATGTAAAATTCTTCATATTATGCTTTAAAATTATTTTGCTGTAAAGTCGATTACAGAACAGTTTTATTCGCTATTATTTGTTTAAATGCTGAGAATGGCAATAAGAAATTGAGTTTAAAGGCCGACTTTTTATATTTCTGTGGAACAGCAGTCAGGCTGATGACCCACTCAATAACAAGCAGTTACCGTCGTCTTCGGATGTCTGCGACGCCAGGGGCTCCGCCAACACGCTGCCGTCCGCGAAGAAATTTTATGACACCCTTTTTAAACTACCCCACATCGTAGTACGGTGGAAAAACTTCAACCGAAAGCCCATTCTACATCCTCACTGTGCGCAATATAATTGTAATTGTCAACAATCACATAAATTTTTCGACTAAAACAACATAATTACAACCTGTTGAAAATCAAAGAAAACATCCTGAAGGAACTTTGTCTTTGTCGTTACTCTCTTTTCTGATTACTAGCCTTTAGCTCAGCGGAGGAATGTTAAGACCATATTTGCATTAAATTGTTATATAGAAATACTGGTAATATATAATTAACAAATAAATATACGATGTCAATTTACATCTAGCCACAAAATGAGCAGCTGAGTGGTTGTTAGGTACGACATAAGGTAAGTAAATATATATAATATGTCTACATTAACACTCAGACTCTGTATACGTAGTTCAATAGATTTAAAATGAAGACCCAATATCGCCATATACCAATATCGCTGTTCACACATGTCCGCAGCGATATTCTGCGATAAACGACGAAGTAGTCCCTAATCAATTGACTTCGACCTGCGTTGACCGATGCGCGGGGAAACGCTCGCCAGCTGTCCGCCAGTCGCAGTCGCTTGGAACGTAGTGGTCTGAGTACTCGTTCCTTCGTCAAATATTTATTTTGATTATACGTACCAGTGAGTGCCAACGGTGACTTTAATAAATAATTTATAGGATTGTTTTGTGTCAGTTCTTAATCGTTTTTACGGTAAGTTCCTTAAAATATGAGACTAAAATTAAAAAATAATAAACATTTATATATATGGTATATAAGTTTATGATAATATTTTTTTATTTTAGTAATAACCATTTTGATTATTCTAAAAACACTATTTATTTTAATTAAAATATTACAGTCCCTTTCCGAATTTCTTCTGCTGTCTTTTCCTGCTCTTCCCACAACAGTTAGTAACATTGTATAAGTAAATAAAAAAATATCGGTTACACATTTAAAGTATAATATAACATCAAATATTTAATATCAAATATTTTGTAACCATGACTGCATTCATAAATAAGCGAAAAGAAAGTATCATATACGTGAAATTCGAAATTCTTTCTCTACAATTAAGTCAACATCTTGAAGAGTTAATATCGTAATGAGTTTCAACTTTAAAAGAGGTTATTTAAAATATAATTTAAACAATTTTCTAATTAGATGCAAATTTTTTAACTCATTTATAAAGTAGTTTCGACCATGAAAAGAAATTGTGGCAATTATACAATTAAGTACATATGTAATTTTATTACAGCTTTACATAATAATATGTTTTATGCGCCCGCGCATAAGAGTACGTGAGAAATAAAAGACATCAACGCATATGCGTTTAAATTAGGTTGAAATTTATTACATAATTTTTATGACTTCTTGTAAGCCTCTTTTAGTTCTACTTCATATAAGCTTTTCATCCGGTTACATCCGGTGCTTATGGTACGAGCTTAAGTAGTTAACTTGACGTACGGAGTAAAGCTAAACTTCTTGGCGCACATTGGCGTCGCTGCCTTGTTAGGATTACTAATTAATAATAGAAAATTACTTTTCTTGAATAAGGAGTGACAGTGACTTCATTTAGTTGTTAGCGACGCAACTGAGAAAATAAAAAATATAGAAATTAAAATTGTTTGTTTTGTTTTTGTTCCAATCAGTACGTGTTACCTGTGAACGACTCAAAATACAGGCTAGTTCTCACTCTTATTTTTGGACTCCATTATCCAGAAGCATATATTCAGTTTTTTTAATTTATTTTTCAAATTCACAGTTATTACATTGGCTTAATAAAAACAACTTTGATGAGATTGAGATTTGCTACGCACGTTCAAATGAATAATTAAAATTAAGTTACAAATTCTCAAAAAAAGTATTTTTAAGTGAAGTTTTAATATTTTTTGGGTTTTATTATCTCTTATATTTCATTGTAAATCGTTTAATAAGTTATATTAGTACTTCATAATTTTTGTTCAAGGCTAATAAAGATATATTATATTATTTATTTTATTATAGCATCTAGATTTAATAGTCATTCAGATTATGTATAATAATTTTTTTTCGTCGTCAGTCTATTTGCTGTTCTACAGCAATAAAAAAAAGTTTATTGATTAATTCATCGATCTATATATTTTGTTATTATTTCGTATATAATACATATTATAAGGTACCTAATAGCTCAGTGGTATAACATTCGAAGACCATTCTAGAGGTCCTGGTTCGAATCTACTGCAGCATGCACTCTTAAGCAGTTATGCCCGCCTGATGGGCGTATTATGGTATAATTACCATATATCTAGACCATATAACTAGAGATATGTGTAACCGACCAATCCAACTTGCAATGCTGTCTGTTACCTCTAGGGGGAAGCCTGAGCCCAGATGTGGGATATTAAGGGTTCTTATTATATTATGATTTTTTTTTATTGCGTAGGACAGCAGACAGGCTGACAGCCCTCTTAGAATTTAGCAGTTACCGTCGCCTATAGGTGTTAGCAACACCAGTGGCATCGCGAACACACTGCTGTGCAAATTAGTATTATGACGAAATTGAAAATTATGTAAGTTTAAACTTAATATAAACAAACAATTTCGATTGAATTAAATTTTAAATCCTTTATCCGTGCAGGGGCGGAGAAAGAATACTAACCTCTGTGGCCGGGGTCGGCCTGTCGTAAAAGGCGACAAAACAACCCACCATAGCTACGTGGTAGGGCCTCAAGTCCGTCTGGATGGCGACCACCTTTGGTCTTAAGTATGCCGCCATAATAACCTTGTGTTGTGTTCCGGCATTAGTGACCCAAGTTCCTGTACCCTTATGGGACAGCAGCGTGTTCGCGATGCCACTGGCGTTGCATACACCTATAGGCGACGGTAACTGCTAAATCCTAAGCGGGCCGTCACCCTGTCTGCTGTTCTATAGCAATAAAAAAAAAAACCTCAATCTATGTAAAATGAAAACTAGAAAAAGTTACTGTGATACAATGGGCGGCCTTATCGTTAAAAGCGATCTCTTCCATATTGAAGTGGAACATTGAGTAGATTTACTTATAGATGGCGGTGCACAAACTAGTTTTTTTACTGTCGAGAAACAGCAGAGAGGCTGACAGCCCTCTCAATAATAAGCAGTTACTGTTGCCTATGGATGTTTGCGACGCTAGGGGCACCGCAAACACTCTGCTGTCCCATAGGCGTATAGGAACCTGGGTCACTAATACCGGAATACAACACAAGCCATCCAGATGGGCTTGGGACCCTACCACGGCCTTTTACGACAGGCCAACCCCGGTCGCAGGGGTTAGCATTCTTTCTCCGGCCCTGCACGGCGAAAACATATATTTAGGATTCCTAGCCAGTTTCGAAAGGGAATCTTTGTGTGAGTGTCATTGGTTATATAGCAGTATACCAACACTTTATTGGACGTTGAAGGCCTCAGTGTGACCCTTTGCACTTTTCTTATTTTAATAGCGATATATAAATTTACGAAACTGTAATAACAATTATTATTTGAAAAATAATGGCTAAATTTAAAAAATCTAAAAGTCATTGTGCGGTTGACATATTTTATTCCTTTATGAATGAAACTCACAGAACTTTAATATCAACAA
Source organism: Malacosoma neustria (assembly GCA_963693495.1). Taxonomy (NCBI): domain Eukaryota; kingdom Metazoa; phylum Arthropoda; class Insecta; order Lepidoptera; family Lasiocampidae; genus Malacosoma; species Malacosoma neustria. Next base: position 8,749,620 of record OY856391.1, on the reverse strand, counting down.
AAACTCACAATGTTGTTTTTTATTTAACTTATTTTAATATACATCCGTTTATAAAATCATATATATAATTACATCATACATATAATAAAGTAGTATAATTTGCGGATATACCCAGATCAGTAAAATACCTATTTTGAAAAATACAATGAGATTGTAACGTACGACGTCAGTGTGTGAGTGCCATGATATGCTGGAAAATAAATAAACATATTGGGACGATGCATACAGCGCCACCTAGTTCCAAAATAAGTAGCACTTGTATTGTATTAGATAACTGATATACTACACATACTTTTCTTTTGTAAAGAAATACTTATTATACATAAACACCCAGATGCGAGACGGGACATCCGCAAGCATAACGGAGTGTATTACCCATCACGCTACGGAGGACGTTTCATCAAATAAAATAAGATGTGCGTGGACACGACGGACCTACAAGATTTCAAGTGTATATTGATTCGGGTTTATCTGTAGTGTCGAATGTCCATAAAATGAGTCTTTATTATCTATAGCATTATAAAAGAGGACCTTTAAATAATAGTATTACCTATTTCACCTATATGATCAATCTTTTAATGCAAACGTCATCGTAATGTTATAGACGACTTCCGTGGTCTAGCGGCTAACGCACTTGGGTACACTAGCGGAGGTCACGGGTTCGATTCCTGCTTCGCGTCAGGGTGTTAATATATTTATTTACAAAAATAAAAATATAATGTAGTTTATCAGTTGTCTAGTACCCGTAGCACAAGTGCTTACTTGACTAGAGGGCATTGTATGAATTGTGCCAGTATATTTATTATATTTAAACATAACTATTACTATCTTTAAGTCATTATATACAATACAAATATTTTATCATTTTTCCATAATAAGAATATGTTGGGCATTTTTGGGCCTAATATCGGCATTCCTCTTTTTAATTTGCATCTCGGAGTCCGCTATTGGGTAAAATCATAGATGAAGTTTAAGTTTTTAAAGACTCAATTTTCTTTTGTAAGCAGGTGAAAGAAAATATACTGCATAGGTTTTGCCAAATTTGGTTTTAAGAGAAAAATCCGGCACCCTTAACTTTCATAACTGTCAATAGGAGTATCTCTTAGCTGCCCTTACTACACTCTAAGAATAAGATAGTACGAGTAAGTCTACTTTTTCTTATCTTGACCACATTCTTGTCCAATTGTTTTCGATTAAGTTATATTTAATAATACAAAAGCAGTAGAATGAATATACTTAGGTATAGGTTGGTAACTGATTCTATTTTAGTGATAATTATAATATATAAGATACTTACGTATGACTTACAAAACCGGACATATAATAATTGGTGTGAATCTAATAATTTTCAAACATTACAATGGGTATTCATTTAAAATGCTTTTATAAAATTCTCATAATAAAGTTTATATATTTCTTAATTTTAATAACTTAAAATTTTGATGTCATTATTTTATTTTCATGTATTAATTTATTTAATGCGACCTAGAATCATATAAAATGGCATAAACTTAATTTTGACTGCAATTTTATTATACATTTTCATACATGTGAACAACATATTTTATATATATTCACGTTTGATAGTTATAATGTCAAAAATATACTTTAGAATTTATGACACAAAATATATTTAAGTATATATATTATTTTAAACTAACTAACACACACACACACACACACACACACACACACACACATATATATATATATATATATATATATATATATATATATATATATATATATATATATATACACATATATACATATATATATATATATATATATATATATATATATATATATATATATATATATATATATATATATATATATATATATATATATAGTTTAAGTTTCATAGATGTAGTAAACCACCCACTAAAAAAAAGTAGAACATTCCAATTCCTTAATTATTTCAGATTGTGTCAAACATAGACTACCTCCTACCTATATATTTTTAATATATCAGGACATTTCACACAACCCCACCTAGCCCCAAAATAAGTAGCATAGTTTTTGTTATGGGTAATATATCACTAATTAATAATAATTAATTAATACATACTACATATATACTTTTCCTTTTGTAAATAAATAAATATACACAAGCACCCATGCCCGGTACGGGAATCAGACCTGTGACCTCCACAAGCATACCGACGTGTGCTAGCCCTTATGCCACGAATGTTGTCAACAAATCGTTTATTTATTAGATATCAAGACTCGGAGCAATAATTGCTCGTAAAACTCTTATTCTGGTTTTATTTTTCGCAATTTGCAGTACTAAAGAATAAATTATGATGCTGACCCTCAATATACCGCATTTGGTTTTTATGGAGGTCACTGAATTAATAAATATATATCAATACTTACTTAAGTTTTTATTAGTGTGGTCTTAAAGATTTTCAAAATTTATATCTTAAGTCAAAGGGATATAATCAGTCGCTCAATTTCGAAATTATACAAAATGTTAGAAGAATTTTAAGTTTATTCATGCAGGGGCGGAGAAATAATACTAACATCTGCGGCCGGGGTCGGCCTGTCGTAAAGGGAGACAAAACAATCCACCATAGCTACGTGGTAGGGTGTCAAGCCCGCCTGGATGGCGACCACCTTTGGTAGTATACCGCCATAATAACCTTGTGTTGTGTTCCGGCATTAGCGACCCAAGTTCCTGTACCCTTATGGGACAGTAGCGTGTTCGCGATGCCATTGGCGTTGCAAACACGCATAGGCGACGATAACTGCTAAATTCTAATTGTGCCGTCAACCTGTTTGCTGTCGTACAACATTAAAAAAAAGAAGCTAAATATTACTAATTCATTGTAATTAAAACACATTGTACTCGTATTGTTAAAAAGGCTTTTACATTTGTATGACTATAAATAGTTTTCTTCAAATTTGAATACTTCACTTTTTATTACCAAGGGTTTGACTGGGCGTTTTTTTATTTTCTTTAATTATAAAAAGCAGGATACTCTATTGCCATTTGTGAACAAAAATTGGAAAACGTGAACGGAACATCTTCGTAACAATGGTTAATTAATTTATTTTCAAATAACCCAAAATATATTCTCTCACGCATTACATTCAGTGTTAACTAAATAATTTTATACCTAATATGAATTATATTGCATATTTTGTATGTCTTAATTTGTTAATTTAAATTAATTAATTTGTTAATTCGAATTTTATAAATTGAATTCTTCTTCTTCTTCTTCCTGCCCTTATCCCAAACTATGTGGGGTCGGCACAACATGTTCTCTCCTCCCACTCTCCTATTAGACGTCATCTGAACATTCACACCTTTTTTGCCATATCATCTTATACACAATCCGTCCAAATTTTCTTTGGTCTACCTCTCCTCTTGCTCTCATTTTCTCGAATTTCGAATTAACGGGTACTCAAACATCAAAATTATCTACTTTTTTTACTAGTAAAACAAGTTAGGCAATAATAAATGCAAATATCGAAAAACACAAACCAACCAACGATTAAAAGTGTCGTAAAGTAAATAGGAAATATCAGGTCGTGTAAAATATATAGTTGCGTACTATTACGTAGTAATTAATATTGATTGGTTTGTAATTAATTATAATTTATTCTATTAGTTCCTGTTTGATGCTACTACTGCAAAATTAGATTTAATCATTCTTATCGCGTTTTTATTACGCGTGGTCTGTCATTAAGTTTATATTAAATAGATAGTTTAAATAAATAATGTAGAAAATTGATTAAATATATATAATATTTTATTTCTTTTTTGCTCATACTATTTTCAAAGTGTTGTGTGATATAAGTAAAGGATCCCAAATATTGAATTATGTAACAGTCGAATACATCATTGCAATGTTTGTTTACTTTCTAAAGGAAAAAAATTGTTTCCGCCAAAGAGCCGGAAATGAGATACACGTGATTATTGTACCGTAATGAGCGTGATGTGCCATTTTAAGAATGTTAACCAGTATTTTCGTTACATAAAATATTTTTGTATAGCAAGAGTTCAGCAGACAGACAAACAGCCCACCGAGGCCTATAGACGTTTGGAACACCAGAAGCATTGCAGGCGCATTGCTGGTCTAGAAAAAAATTGATAACTGCTTTTTTTTAATATGAACAATTTATTTGATTATGGATTTAAAAAAATATCAAATAATTATTCTTCAGCGTTACGTTTATCAAATTTCGTAAAATAATAATTATTAGAAAATATTAACTGGCTAATTTATTACATGAATATTCTTATTAATTTAATTTAAGAAACAAATATCAGTATTGTTCAAATGTTAAAGAATATTCTCAAAGAATCTTAAAAAGTTTTGACGTACGTCTAGTCAAACGTTATGAAGATTATAAACTTTGACATTATTTTGACGTACAAAAATTACAGACGCTACAAGTATTTACGCAAGCTACACGTGCTCAATATTTAAGCTAGTTCAAGCACGGCTTTTAGCACGTACAAGACTAAGACTATCAAGACTATGCGAAAATTATACTTTTTCATTTATTAACTAAATTAAATTATAGCTATTATGATAGAAATATAATATTTATTATGCAATAATGTATAAAAAATAGCTGGGATATTTGTGGCTATACTTAGTACATATTCACATTTCTGGCCATAATCAAATCAAATTAAAAAATCGTAGGTTAATTATAATATTGCACGAGGAGCCATTGTTTTTACAACTACAGGTCGCAGGGTAAATTTCTCCGCAGAAGAACGAGCAAGAAAATCCATGTTTACTCTTTTCAATATAATAAATAAATAAATAAAAAGCCTTTATTGTTGCACTTAGTTCCTAAACTACAATTTTTTTTAACAATTATTTTAATTATTTTGATAGTATCGGCAAACCGTAGTTAATTAGGTACAACTTGTCTTCGGACAAAGGCCTAAAGATCTCCATTCAGTCCTGTTCATTGCTATAAGAGTCCATGTTGGTCCAGCTACTTTTCTGAGGTCATTTTCCCATCTCTTAGTCTGTCTACCTCTGTTTCTTTTACTATCTATTGGGTACCATTCGGTTATAATTCTTGACCATTTTTCTTTCTTCTCTCTAATCATGTCTTGTCCATCACCACTTCAGCAGTTTGTTAATTGTATATGAATTTTTGAATAGTGTGGATTAGTTTTACTTTTTATGTTTATAAGTTATTCGCGATCCTTTCTCTTAACTCCAAGTATACTCACCTCCTCACTTTCTATGGACACGTATCACAGTGCGGAGGCGAATCCATCGAATGCTTGGTAGTGCAGGGCAAGGTTGAAGGCACCCGACCACGTGGGAGATCACCGATGAGGTGGACGGACCAAGTGAAAAGCGCCGTCGACGTTCCTCTGCACGAATGCACAAGGAGAGCGGCAATTCGCGAAGAGTGGCGTCGTATTGTAAAACAGCCTACAAAAACCTCAACGTGACGGCCACGACCACTCTGGCAAGAGTGTAACGCCAAAGAAGAAGATACTTCTTTCCATCCCACTTTAATTTTTTTTATTTTGTTTGACAATTGTTCTGTCAATGCCCAAGTTTGGCATCCGTATAGTAAACATGGTAGAATGCACATATTGTATACCTTTCTTTTGTTCTTCATAGGCATTTCATTGTTTTTCATTACTTCGCTGAAAGACAAATGTTGTTTCAGTGTATTAGCTATTCTTCTGTCTATTTCTTTTCGTCTTGTCGATATCAACTATCCCATGTATATGTGCACGTAATCAATTTGTTTATTATTAACCTTTATGCTATATGTTTGTGAAGAGTTAGACATAATTTTTGTTTTGGCTAAATTCATAGATAATCCTGCCTTGTCGCTTTAATCTGCTAGTTGTTGCAGCATTATTTCTAAGGATTTTGAGTTTTCAGAAAACAGGATTAGGTTGTCTTTTGAATATAGTTACAATTAAATTATAATATAAGTAATCAAATCAAAATTTGATAAGCTACGCCATATATAATTAGATAACTCCCATGATTAGAGTCAAATTACATAGTCTTGTAAATACATTTTTTCAAACTAATATTTGCGAGTATAGAAAATTAAAAAGATGTATTTTTAAATAGACATTGTTACAAAAAAGGCTTGTTAAGTAATTTTAAAACATGATATGAATGTGTAACAAACATACGAACTTTTTATACGTATAATTATTTCATCATTTGTAAAAATAAAGTGCATAATTATATTTTTATATCATATTAACAAGCTCGGTTTCGCATGGCTGCAATTTAATTACCAAACCATCAAAAATGTGCTTTCATCATCATTATCTAAGCGTTGTATCCCGGTTGCAATCTAAACTTCCGTTTTGGCCCGGGGTCCGCTTTCCGACTTTTCCTACTCCACTTTGCACGGTTTTCAGCATCCCTGGTAGTGAAAAATGTGCTTTATGGGTCCATATATTATTGGAGGTCGAAGTCAACTTCATTTATGTGGATATCCAACTAAACAACGACCAAGGCTCCTACGCAAAGTGTTCTTTTCGGAGGTCTAATTAAAAAAAGAGAAACAATAAACAAATATACCCTAACAATTGACAAAGCGCCATCTAGTCCCAAAGTAAGCAGCTCAGCGCTTGTTTTATGGATACTACACTTCACTCACTTCTTTTTGGCCTTTGTAACCGCATCTTATTTTGGGCCAACGCGACCTATATTATATAATTCTTAAATTCATTAATATTTTATATATATAAAAAAATCGGGCAAGCTCCTAAGCGCGCGGGACGGTTGACGTTCGACCTCACTGAAGACCATTTATCTACGCCGTGTGCAATTGGCTTCAGTTACTCTCATTAGCCGTGCATAATATTGTGTGTTCAGTGCGTGACATTTAGCTTGGGCCGTGCAATAGTTCCTCCGTAACCTGAACCGAACCGGGAAGCGGTGGAATCAAGGTCAGTGCGAATTTCTTTGCCCACTGCAAGGTATCGCATCTCTCTAACCACAGCTCCTCTCTCCTCCTCTCTCATACAATCCCCTGCTACAGAGCTATCCTTCTCATTCCTGTACGGTCCGTGACCGGTATCGTACAATTTGTTTTTTGGTCTACTAGTCAACTGAAATACTTTTTTTAAATAAATATATAAACATCCAGACCCGGAACGGGAAATGAAACCGTGACTCCCGCAGGTATTCCGCTGCGTGAATCCACCACAGAGCAGACAATAATGCAAATGCACTCGAAAGATGCTTAATGTAAATATAATTATTATTCCATTTTCACTATAATCCTTTTTTATTCTTCTTCTCCAAGTGTCTTTTCAATCTCGAACCTTTAGCTTATTGTACTTATCTTGATAGCGAGACGGAACAGTTCTTCGACGGAGGTTATATATACTTTATTATTTTCTATATTATTAACTATATCTTATTTTTTATGATAATAATAACAGCCCATAGCAACCCACTGCTGGGCATGCTTGTCCAAGGCGAATTACACATATCCGTGATCTCGGAATGCAGGTTTCCTCACAGTTTTTTCCTTCACCGATACATGGTAATTGCGCTATGATATAATATGCACATCAGGCAAAAAAAACTGTCTAAGCGGTGCCACTGTAGGCTTCGAACGCGGGACTTCTAGATAGGTTTCCAGGTGTAATACCACTGAGCAGGTACCTCTTTTTAACACGCTTTTATTTTCATATATAGCGGAAAAATTATCTTCCGTGATACATATTCAAATACATACTAATAAGCTAATTTCGGTTATGAAAGTAGGCCAAGAACTCAAATTTAAGCGTTACAAAGAATTTTTGCAATACACCATTTCACAATATTAGGTTACTAATTATGTAGAATTAAAGTGGCTACTACATTTACTAAACAGTATAGTCTTAAAACGATCGTTATCAAATTAAAATCTTAAATTAATGGATAAATAAAAATTTACTTTTTGTTATTATATTAGCCAAGGTTTATAAATGCTAATTATTATAATTTCTTTGAAATTAAATAATTCACTCTGTGATTGACTCAAAAGATATAGAAATATTTAGAATGGCATAATATTATTGTTTTTTTTTTAAATATAACTGTAATATACATAGCTTATCATTGTCTTTTTTTAACATAATTTTAAGCCGCGTGTTTTCCATGAAGGTAGACAAGGAGAAAATATTTCAATTCCTAATATTTATCTAAAGTGAAAAATGAATAAAATTTTACATTTTATTATTAATGAAAATGACTGTTCAAAACAACCAAAACGTTACCAATAAACAAAGCAAACACAATTAAAATATGGAACCAGCATTTCAAAAAAAATTATAGAAACTTTGATTGAAAACTTAAAAGAGTAACACGTAATATACGAAATTTAGTCATTATTTACTATAATATAAATGTTGATTACCGAGTCTAGTTAAATAAAACCAAAGGCTTCGACAGCTGCATGGTGGTAATAAGAATAAAGCTACTTCATCTGTGCATTGCATACTGAACCATTAGAGCTAAAGACTTGAAATTTGGTAGGAATATTCTTTTCACCGAGTAGAGGTCAGCTAAGAACGGATTTTACGAAATTCCACCCCAAGAGGGGTTTTTCTTTCTTCTCTTTCGTTGCGCTCTTGTCAGAGCGGTCGTGGTCATCATTTTTCAGTCACACGCCTGACAATCCGTCTCCATTCCTCCCGGACAGCTGCTTTTCGGGAGCACACGTGTACTGGGACGTCCACTGCAGCCTTTACTTTGTCCGTCCATCTCATAGGCGATCTGCCGGGAGGTCTTGTTACTTCTATTTTCCCTTGAACAACCAGACGTTCGATGGAGACATCGTCACGCCTAGTCACGTGACCAAAGAAAGTGAGAATTCGAGCCTGTACGATGGAAGATAGACGCTGCTTAATGCCGAGTTCTTCTAGAATGGACCAAGAGGGGTTGCGAGGGTGTTAATTATTTATATGGCAGAACAACGTTTGCCGGGTCAGCTAGTTGTTAATATATCAGTCACCATGATATATATTATTACATTGCAATTTATACTCTATCTAAATGTTTTACAGTTCATTTTGGTTACGGAGGATTGGATACTTTACCCTCATCATTTTTCTCCTAACGCGCCAAAAGAAATATAACTTCAATAATATTTCCTCTCTGACTGACACGGCAGATATCCCTATTTAAAACTAATTAAAATCCATTGTATTCCATACATCTATGGTATACTATTTCATTAAACGGAAACACTGGTAGAAATACATTTTATTGTATTTATACGTTAAATTACTTACTAGCAAAATCTTCATAAATCCAATAGATCAGATATCTAATTAAATTTTATGATGAATTGTATCAAATTTCAAAAAAATTATGACAAGAAAAATATTGACAATCAGGAAAATACAAATGTTATAATGTTTAAAAACTATCCATTTCTTCGTATGAATATGATAGATCATACCCTGTACCCTTATGGGACAGTAGCGTGTTCGCGATGCCACTGGCGTTTCAAGCACCTATAGGCGACGGTAACGGCTCAATCCTAAGCAGGCCGTTAGCTTGTCTGCTGTCCTACAGCAATAAAAAAAAAAGATCAATTATGCAATATCATTTTAAAATTCGCCACAAGAGGTATTAGAGTAGCGTGAAGTTTCGAAATGTCAAATAGTACTGTTTGTAGGTTTTACGCACGTTTGATAACTAATTATTACTTTAGTGTTGTGTATTTTACAATATTCGATTAATTACAGTAGGTGTGAGTTATAGTACTATGAAATATTGTTTTGTAATAGAAAATATGTGGAAAATTAAGCGGCCTTAAGAAACTACGTCAAGTTTTTTTCTATTTATAATTACAACAAAAGTATTATGATTTCTCAAATAAAATATTTATAGAATTAAAATATTCTCAGTTAATGTAACTTCAGTCAGTCATTATTTTACTTCTTCAAGACTATAGATAAAACAAGGCGGACTGCATCATATAATCTCCAAAAATTTTCTCCGTGCAGAGGTGGAGTTAGAATATTAACTCCTGCGGCCGGGGTCGGCCTATTGTAAAATCCCGTCTGGATGGCAACCACCCCTGGTGTATAAGTATGCCTCAATAATAACCTTGTGTTGTGTTTCGGCATTAGTGATCCAGGTTCCTGTACCCCTATGGGACAGTAGCGTGTTCGCGGTGCCCCTGGCCTCGCAAACATCCATAGACGGTAACTGCTCAGTGTTAAGTAGGCCGTCAGCCTATCTGCTGTTCTTCAGAATTAAAAAAATCTCGCAGCATGACTTCTTAGTATTTTTATCTTACGAGTAGTCAAGATACAGCGTATATGACAAAATATCAATACCTTATGCGGAGTTAAGTAACCTGTGAAATTTTTTCATTTACCAAAACATGTTAGAGATAAATAGACGCATTCCTAGCTCAATCATGCAGATGAAGATCGATGGGATATATTTTACAAGGACTACCCACCTCCTACAACTAATTCAAACAGAACCGAATAATTTGTTAAAGTTACGACTCTTAAAATGAAGTGATAAGAGCTACCCTAGCTTTTGTTTGATTTCAAACCAGGAATACACGGTCTTCTAGTCATGTGATGTGATAAATATATTTATATAAATATTATTTATTTACTAAGAGATACCTTTAAAACAGGTCGATCAATGTCATCAGTGAGGAATCCAGTGCTGCCACTTTCATTATACAGTGCAATGATGCGTGGATACGGATGTCGACAACATTACTGGTTGCATTTGCCAATTTATGCACTAATATAGCGATTTTAAATAAATAACTCCGCACAATATTATTTTTATTTTTAACTTTTTTTTCTCAAAATACCTAATTCGTTTATTTAGTGGTTACTGTAATTTTTTTTATTGCTGAGAAACAGCGGGCAAGCTGACGGCCCCATTAATAGTAAGCAGCTACCGTCGCCTATGGATATTTGCGACGCTAGGGGCACCGCGAACACTACTGTCCCCTAGGATTCCAAAAAATATACATAGTTACAAATAGCAAATGTTTAAATTAGTTAATAATAATTGCAGTTTGTCATACAGTGAAGTTTAGCTCATAAAAATTATGATTTTGTACAATAATAGCTAACCTGGCAAATATTGTTGTGCCATATACATTATTTGGTTGTTCAATAAAAAATTGAAGAATGTTTTGTACGTAAGGGATAGGATTTATTTGGATATTGTTCATACAAAAATACTTAAATCATGTTTAAAAAATAGGAGGATGAACATTTTTGATGTCAAAAAGAAATGTAAATAAAAATATATTGCACTTTATGATCTATTCTCTTACCAACCAAGGATAAGTGAGAAAACTCTACAAGTGAGAGTAATTGCCAGGTGCCATAATTTTAACCCTCCAATATATCTATAAGTGAGAAACAGGAACCTCTATAACAGAAAGTCGATTTTCTCTCATGGACCTCTAAAACTGAGACTGCTACTTGCCTCTATATGCGACAGTCGAACGTAATTTAACATTTGTAATTGATGACCCATTCTTATATTTCGTGGAACTAACTATCGTTGTTTTAGAATCGTGATAAAATTTATGAATTAGAAAAAATTATACAAAATGTAAAAACACAAACGCAAAAAATATTAACAGATTTTTTAAAGTAAATACCTAGTCAGGTCATAAATTCTGTCACATGTTTAATGTAAAATAATTGTAACAAGTTTATTCATTATGTAACCATTCATATACCAAAATGAACTTAACAAAACATAGATTCTTATGACATTAAAGTTTATTCAAAATGATCTCCGTGATTTTGAATACAGGCCTTCAATCTGCGCGGCCAGTCGTCTATCGCAGCACGAACGAGGTCCATGTCAATATCGGCGGCTGCCTTAATCAAGGATGTCTTGAGTGACTCCAAATTGGGATGAGGCTTTGAGCACGCCTTTTCCTCCAAGTGTTGCCATATCTTGTAATCTAACGGATTCAAATCTGGACTGGAGGAGGGCCAGTCTTCGTGCCGGATGAAGTAGATTTCACGCGCCGCCAGCCAGTCTTGTGTGCTCTTCGCTCTATGAGCTGGCGCCGAATCTTGTTGGAATACCCAGTGCCTGTTATTGAACATGGTATGAGAAACAGGTTCCACAAGGTTCGTCAGGACTGTATTTTGATACACAACAGCATTCGTTTTTACACCTTTCTCACAAAAATGTACCTCTGTTAAGCCCCAATAAGAAACTCCCAACCATACCATGAGTGAGGATGGAAAATGACCTCGTTGGACACGCGGAATACGGTTGCTCGCTTCTTCACTACTGTGTGCGTACACCTTATCATTTTGTTTGTTGTAGCTCTCTTCTACGGTAAACATTTTTTCATCCGAAAAAAGAATTTCCCGATATTTTTTTCCCGCGTACCGCTTCAACAAAGCGCGGCATCTCTTCAGTCTCAGGTCCATTAGACGAGCAATCAAACGATGTCCTGTTTTTCTTCGATATGCCCGAAGCCCAAGTCTTCATTTAACACCCTTTTCACCGAGGTTCTGCTTAACCCCATCTGAAGGGCCAACAGTTTCTGCTTACGTTTGGGATTTCTTTGAATTCGTGCCTTCACAGCTTTTATCACTGCTGGAGTCCTAACAGACCGAGGGCGACCACTTCTTGACCTGTCATCTACACTAGAGTCTTCATTGTATCGTTTGATGGTACGATAAACGAATCTTTTGGTTATATTCAAAGTTTTTCAGTATGTTAAAAATTTGAATTGGCGCGTAACTGCAACGATGCAACGCAATAACTGCAACACGGTCTTCTTTAAGCGTCCACTCCATATTTAAAAATGAGTAAAATTTTAAAAAGTATACATTTTTATTTTCATGAACAATTCTAAATTCGAATTCAATAAACTTTTTTGTGGCCAGCATTCTAAAAGAAAAGTTTTTACTGTGTGACAATACTTATGACCTGACTAGGTATATACCTAGTCAGGTCATAAGTATTGTCACACAGTAAAAACTTTTCTTTTAGAATGCTGGCCACAAAAAAGTTTATTGAATTCTTCCAATTGGTATATACCTAGTCAGGTCATAAGTATTGTCACACAGTAAAAACTTTTCTTTTAGAATGCTGGCCACAAAAAAGTTTATTGAATTCTTCCAATTGGTATATACCTAGTCAGGTCATAAGTATTGTCACACGGTAAAAACTTTTCTTTTAGAATGCTGGCCACAAAAAAGTTTATTGAATTCGAATTTCGAATTGTTCATGAAAATAAAAATGTATACTTTTAGAATTTTACTCATTTTTAAACATGGAGTGGACGCTTAAAGAAGACCGTGTTGCAGTTATTGCGTTGCATCGTTGCGGTTACGCGCCAATTCAAATTTTTAACATACTGAAAAATTTGAATATAACCAAAAGATTCGTTTATCGTACCATCAAACGATACAATGAAGACTCTAGTGTAGATGACAGGTCAAGAAGTGGTCGCCCTCGGTCTGTTAGGACTCCAGCAGTGATAAAAGCTGTGAAGGCACGAATTCAAAGAAATCCCAAACGTAAGCAGAAACTGTTGGCCCTTCAGATGGGGTTAAGCAGAACCACGGTGAAAAGAGTGTTAAATGAAGACTTAGGGCTTCGGGCATATCGAAGAAAAACAGGACATCGTTTGAATGCTCATCTAATGAACCTGAGACTGAAGAGATGCCGCGCTTTGTTGAAGCGGTACGCGGGAAAAAAATATCGGGAAATTCTTTTTTCGGATGAAAAAATGTTTACCGTAGAAGAGAGCTACAACAAACAAAATGATAAGGTGTACGCACACAGTAGTGAAGAAGCGAGCAACCGTATTCCGCGTGTCCAACGAGGTCATTTTCCATCCTCGCTCATGGTATGGTTGGGAGTTTCTTATTGGGGCTTAACAGAGGTACATTTTTGTGAGAAAGGTGTAAAAACGAATGCTGTTGTGTATCCAAATACAGTCCTGACGAACCTTGTGGAACCTGTTTCTCATACCATGTTCAATAACAGGCACTGGGTATTCCAACAAGATTCGGCGCCAGCTCATAGAGCGAAGAGCACACAAGACTGGCTGGCGGCGCGTGAAATCAACTTCATCCGGCACGAAGACTGGCCCTCCTCCAGTCCAGATTTGAATCCGTTAGATTACAAGATATGGCAACACTTGGAGGAAAAGGCGTGCTCAAAGCCTCATCCCAATTTGGAGTCACTCAAGACATCCTTGATTAAGGCAGCCGCCGATATTGACATGGACCTCGTTCGTGCTGCGATAGACGACTGGCCGCGCAGATTGAAGGCTTGTATTCAAAATCACGGAGGGCATTTTGAATAAACTTTAATGTCATGAGAATCTATGTTTTGTTAAGTTCATTTTGGTATATGAATGGTTACATAATGAATAAACTTGTTACAATTATTTTACATTAAACATGTGACAGAATTTATGACCTGACTAGGTATGTATACTCGTGTACATTACTGTAAGATTTTTGTTTTCTTTTGTAAGCATCTATGTCAAATTGTAATTCAATATCCGGATGAGCGAGCTTTGTTCGGTATTTTTTTTTATAAATTGTGTTTTTTGGAAATTAACAATTGATTTTCTTAGTCTAACCTTAAATCAAACACTCATTGACTTCGTGTTACATATCAACGCCATCTGCTGGAATAGCTTTAGTGTTGTTGTGTCGTTAAAGCAATTTAAAAAAAATAGTATTATTATTCGCCGATAGATGATGATTTTCTAGAAATGATTCCTAGCTAGATCGATTTATCGCCCCCGAAACCCCCCGTATACTAAATTTCATGAAAATTGTTGGAGCCGATTCCGAGATTCCAATTATTTATATATATATATATATATATATATATATATATATATATATATATATATATATATATATATATATATATATATATATATATATATATATATATATATATATATATTGCTCGTTTACAGGTATAGGATAACAATGTGTTCACACAACCCATACAATTATAATTATATATTTATTAAAATATTTATCATTCATATGTAATGATGGTACATTCATACATACATATTTCCTGTATTTTAACCTCTATAAGAGAAAGAGAGCCATTCCTGTAACTGTATAAGCGAAAGCGAGATTACGGTCTCTTGAACTCTCGCTTACCCAGGTTCGACTATATATACTAGTAGAAATAATTATAATCGCTTATGATAAAAAAGATCAACGCGCAATGCAATAACCGGTTCTTTGTTGATAGTAAAAGCATTTCAACTTAAAGTGGCTAATCGAGCACGTTTACTGGGTTTTCGATTTCTGTTGAGAGACTTTAAAATAACTGCGTTTGAAGCATTATTGAACAGTTAACATGATACGGGCATGTAATGAGAAGGGATGCGAATTACATTTCTGGAAAAATTTTAAATTTAAAAGTAGATGATAACAAAGACCTAAACGATGAAAAGAATGTGTGAAACATAATAATGAGGGTTTGTGAAGTGACAGATGTAGAATGACAGGATGGAATAGAAGAAAAAGACATTGTGACAACCCCAAATGATAGGTTACTTATGAAGTTATTAATGGCCAAGTTAATGATGACGATGATGAAATGTTATTGAAGAAGTATATTATACCTGCGAATATAGAGCAGGTAATTTACCCACCTATTCTTTCTTCGTCGTCTTAAAAGTTGATCAAATAATTAGCACTCACAACAAACAAAATTACTATATAATTCGTTTTTTGCGATTTCAGGCTGCAATTCCTTGTACCTAAACCTTAAACACATTCACGTTGGTTAAAGTAAAAACCTATCCAATTCAGTGTAGGTTTGGCAAGCATCGGATTGGCCAAAATTTTTACTTAACCCACAACAAAATTTACGTTGTTTCAGGTTACATATAATGTAACAAGCAAGTCGTTGGACTGATGCCAATTTAAGAATAATAATTACATTAAGTTTGTAAACGTATATTATGTATCCGTTACTTCCTAGGTAAACGAAATTTTGTATTATGATTATGTTTTAAATTTTGAATTCATTTTTTTTTCTGGTAAAAATAGTTTGCAAAAACTGAAATAAAAGACCATGAGGATAACATTTTATTCCTGTACCCTTATTATGGGACAGTATTCGCGTATTCGCGATGCCACTGGCGTTGCAAACACCCATAGCAGTAGCTGCTAAACTCTAAGCGGATCATCAGCCTGTCTGTTGTCCTATAGCAATAAAAAAATACAATAAATACTATAGCAATAAAGTAATATTCACAATTATAAAATTATCTATTTAACAACGACTGTTTTCTGTGTCTCTTTGGCTACGAAAAATATTAGGAAAAATACGCAGTTTTGCAATGCGTTATAAGTTTCAGATGCAACGAGAACTCTTGTCAAAGATCATAATTAATAGAGTTCAACCTTGCCCTTGTCTTCACATCATAAACAATGTGTACTAAATAGGAAGCCAAACAATCCTTAACAGTGTTATTTACATCTTATCATTAAAACGACCTTATCCGAGTGCGAATGTTAATTGATAACATTACCTTGGGAGTCGCTTCAATTTATCCCAAGAGTTATTGCGTGTAATTATTATGATAGTATGACGTCAATTTAAAAAAATATCACTACTAATGCTGATAACACTAGCTATGTAACTAGTCCTGTCTGAATAAAGAATACTCCTCATTACTTTGTGAGTGCTTTAAGAGTCTTTACCCAACATTATATATATAAATAAATACTACGAATAGATATGAAACAAAGAAATTACTGATAGATGCAATAGAATATGAATTATATTTATAACAAGATTACTTGGTTCTACCGTATAAAAATATCTCGACGCCATTTAATATTTGTAATCCTACAAATCAAAATTTTTCCAAAATAAAATTCTTAAATAAGACCTTCAATTTATTGACAAAAACTGTTGTTTCCTACATCGTAAAAGCTTCCTTAAAGTAGTCATTAAAGCAGTTATTCAAAACTTAATGACAGCTTGATGAAACAACCCACACTATGTATTAATGAGTTATAATCATATGATAATGCAAACTTATGTCTAGATCCGTAATAATATTAATATTTTACACTTAGCATGATAAAAATGACATCATCAAAATATATTATATGATATAGAATTATTATTTTTAGCTGTATTAACTTTACATAGTTTTTCTCCGTGCAGAGGTGGATTAAGAATACTAACTACCACCAGAATCTAAGTACCACCACCGAGGTTTTAGTACATTCAGACAGCAGCATTTCCGTGGTGCCCTTAACGTCACAAACATCCATAGGCGATGGTAATTACTTATTATCAAGTGGGCCGTCAGCATGACTGATGGACCTAAGCAATAAAAAAACAGTTTAAAATAAAAACAACCTTAACTACGTGGTAGGGCTTCTAAACCCGTCTGGATGACGACCACCCCTGGTGTATGCCGCCATATAACCTTATTTATCCGTGCAGGGGCGGAGAAAGAATACTAACCCCTGTGGCCGGGGTCGGCCTGTCGTAAAAGGCGACAAAACAACCCACCCTAGCTACGTGGTAGGGCCTCAAGCGCGTCTGGATGGCGACCACTTTTGGTCTTAAGTATGCCGCCTTAATAATCTTGTGTTGTGTTCCGGCATTAGTGACTCAAGTTTCTGTACCTTTATGGGACAGCAGCGTGTTCGTGATGCCACTGGCGGTGTAAACACCTATAGGCGACGGTAACTGCTAAATCCACTCCGGCTCCAGCACCCGCGCCGCACGGACGTATCCACGCCTGCGCTCCCGAATCGCTATCGAGCTCCCCCACTCCGCACCTCGCCGCATCGGTCGGATACCCGCCGCACCTCGCCGCACCCGCCGCATCGGACAGCCGCCGCGCCCGGGCCTAGCCTATTGTATTCGTAATACAATAGCAGCTACCTCATCGCGGCCGCGAAATTGTTTCTTATATTACCGAACGGGTGGACACAATTTGTTGCGAAGTTAATTCGCAATTGATTGCGATCCACCTTACGGGCGATTTTACCCATTGTAAATCCACGCGAGTGGTCAGCCAAGGGATACCCAGCGGTGATAACGCACTTGGCTGAGGCGTGCCCCGAGCGCCTGCCGTTCCCCTTCAGGGAAAGGCAAACTCGGACGGGTCTGGACCACCCGGCCTTGGGGGGACTCCTAGTCGGGCCCAGATATCGCCCATTTTCCCACCTTCCCATCCCTCTTTCCATTCTTTGGGGCTGATTTTCCCCCAAAGCAGTTAGGGGCCTTCGCACAATAAGATCGGCGAAGGAATAAACACACAGCTTAGGGCTCACCCTAGCATACACCCCTCTGCCTACCCCGGCAGAGGGACTTGAACACATTCGCGCACATCCCCGGGCTGTCCCACCCGAGGATGGACGGGAATAGGGACCACCCGTCGCCATACTCCCTGGCCGAAATCATAAAATTCGTCCAGGGAAGCGACCCCCAAACCCTTTTGGTGCTCCAGCAGCACATCGCGGAGCGTTGCGACGCAACGCAGCCCCGACCCGCGCCCCCGCGAGAGCCGCTTACCCCGGCCGTAACCGCGCCCCCACCTTCCCTCGCGTCCGCGCTCCGGAAAGCCGCCGCGCCGCCAACACCCGCCGCGCCCGCGCACCGCAAGCAACCACGCGCTGCCGTTGCCGTCCCTTCCACCTCCCGCGGACCCGAAATCACCGCGTCTCTTCGCCCCGCCGACTCCGTCCTCAACGGAACGGCACAATCCCTTGCGGCTCTAGTGAGCCCGTTCTCGTCAAATTCTCCGGCTTCTCCGGTGAAGAAGGGCCCCGAGGCCCAAAAAAAGCGCGCTCCAAAAACGGCATCTGTGTCGGAGAGCGACACGGACTCGTCCGAGTCGTCCTCCGACATGGAGGTCGACCCCAATGTGGACTCGGAGGGCTTCCGAGTCCACACCAACAAAAGGAGGCGCAAGGCCCCCTCTTCAACCTCAGGCTCCGATGCTGCGCCGGCCAGCAAGGAGCCGCGTCAAGCGGAGCCGACGGCCCCAACACCGCGTCGCGTACGCCCCCCTCCTCCCCTCATTATCAGAGATAAACATCTCTGGAGGGATATTCATGCGGCCCTCCCGCGTAATTCTATCCATCTCGTGGAAGCACGAGACGTTCACCACGGTATCAGGGTGACCGTGAAGTCACCTGAGGACCATCGCGCCCTCACGCGATACCTCCTGGAGCACCGCATAGGGTATTATACCTATGCGCTCGAGGAGGAGAAACGTCTCCGCGTGGTCATCCGCGGACTCCCCAAGGAAGTCGAAACTTCCGAAATCCTGGAGGACCTTCGCTCCCAAGGCCTCCCCGTTCACGAGGTGCACCGGATGCACCGCGGCAACACGCGAGAGCCATATAATATGGTACTCGCGATCCTTGACCTCACAAAAGAGGGCAAGGAAATTTTCAATATTAGATCGGTGTGCGGGCTCTCAAAGCTCATCTTCGAGAGCCCACACAACAAATCCACGCTCCGGCAATGCCACCGGTGCCAACTCTACGGGCACTCGGCGCGCAATTGCCAGTCCCGCCCCAGGTGCGTGAAGTGCCTCGGGGACCATGGCACCGCGGAGTGCACCCGCACCAGGGACTCTCCCGACCCACCAGCCTGCGTCCTTTGTGGGAAGACTGGGCATCCCGCGAACTACCGCGGGTGCTCGGCCGCCCCTAAGCCCAAGCCTAAGCCCAAAGGCAAGCCCCCAAAGGGCAAACGCCCAGCGGCCGCCCCCAAACCGGTCTATGTGCCGGCACCTGCCCCGGCGTTCAACGCCTGGACAGGACTCCCCACCCTTCCACCCCCTCGACAGGCTATAGCTGGCTTCACAACAGCTAAGCCTGCTCCCAAACCGGCCCCAGTCGTGACCTCCGCGGCACCGGTCACCACGTCCCCCTCTCCCGCAGAGGACCTTGCACTTGCGACCAAGTTCGCAAAGTCGCTCCCTTTCGACCTCCAGGAGGTCAGGATCTTAGCAAATAAGCTAAGACAGGCCAGGTCTGTACAGGACCAGCTCCTCATCGCCATAGAGCATGGGGAGCTGCTTCAGATCCTCGCCAGTCCCGCAACCCATTAACTCCTAATGGATTGCACAAGTAGGGAAAAACCCCGCTCATTGACTCTGGCTACATACAACGCCAACGGCCTGCGTGACCAACGGGAGTTGGTTCATGAGTTCCTGAAGGAAGAAAATATAGACATTCTTCTCGTGCAGGAGACCCTTCTCAAACCCAGCATTGGCGATCCTAAGATCGCCAACTATAAGATCATTAGAAACGACAGGCGTACCGCCCCTTGGGGAGGCACGCTCATCTACTACAAGAGGTCGCTGCACTGTTCCCCAGTAAATACGCCTCCGTTAGACAATCTCGAAGTTTCTGCCTGCAGATTAGCGATGACAGGCCATCAGCCCATAGTCATCGTCTGCGCATATCTCTCTTGCAAGCGACCGCTACTTCAAGCGGAGCTTGCATCCCTCTTCAGTCTAGGCCCGTCGGTTATCATCGCCGGCGACCTAAACTGTAAACATACTAGCTGGAACTGCTCCAGCTCCAACCCTAACGGCAGGACCCTCCTTCGTCACTCTGACGAGTTGCTTTTCGGCATCCTAGCCCCCATTACGCCCACCCGGTACCCGTTTAATCGGGCAACCGGAGGCACGCCCAACGTTCTCGATTTGGCGCTACTGAAGGGCGTGTCCCTCCAGTTCCGCTCAATCGAATCCCTAGACGACATCGACTCGGATCACCGCCCAGTCGTCCTTAAACTAGGCCCTTCGCCAGACCAGACGCCTCAGACCAAGTCAATCACCGACTGGTCCAGGGTCAGGGACTCACTCCAACGCGGAGGACTCGCTGACCCTGAGCAGGCCCCAGCCCCCATTAGGACCCTTCAGGACACGGAAGGGGCGATCGAAGCCCTCACTGGCCACCTCCAAAACGTCGTTCGGGAGTCGACTCGGCAAGTCCCATGCGGGGACGGCCGATTTGCGCTCCCGAGGGACGCGAGGGAGCTGCTGAGGAGGAAGAGAGCCGCCGCCCGAGCCTACGACAGCTTCCCATCAGAGGAAAACCGAGTCGCCTTTCGTTCACTTCATCGGGAAGTGAAAGCCCGCATTCAGGAGCTCAGGAATCAACGCTGGGAAAGCCTGCTCTCGGAGATCTCCCCAACGCACCAGGCATACTGGAGGTTGGCGAGATCGCTGAAAGCGGAATCCCTCTCGTCCATGCCGCCTCTCGAAAAACCCGACAACACTGTCGCGTTTGACGATGACGAAAAGGCGGAGTGTCTCGCCGAGAGTCTCAGGGAGCAATGCTCCCCCAACACCGCGCACGTCGACCCGGCCCACCTGCGTGAGGTGGACGCCGAGGTCGAACGGAGATCCTCTCTTCCCGCGGAAGACTCACTCGAGCCTGTCACGGTAAAAGAGGTACAGGACCTAATAAAAGGCCTCAGGCCCCGGAAAGCTCCCGGAGCCGACGGCATCTCCAACAAGCTGCTCAAGCTACTCCCTATACATCTGTTGATGATTCTGGTGAGCATCTTCAATGCCGCCATGGATAACTGCTCCTTTCCCTCCGCCTGGAAGGAAGCCGACGTCATCGGCATCCGAAAACCAGGAAAGCCCGCTGTGAAACCCTGCAGCTACCGTCCGATCAGCTTGCTCAGCGCGCTGGGCAAGCTGTACGAACGCCTCCTCTTGAGCAGACTCAGAGACTTCGCTTATGAAAATAAGCTGATCCCCGACGAGCAGTTCGGCTTTCGAGCCCTACACTCGTGCCCCCAGGAAGTGCTCCGCATCACGGAACACGTGCTCGCGAACTTCAATCGCGCCTCCAAACCCTGGAAGACGGGTGCTGTCTTCTTCGATGTGGCGAAAGCCTTCGACAAGGTCTGGCACAACGGCTTGATTTACAAGCTGTACAAACTGGGAGTGCCGGATAGACTCGTGCTCATCTTACGAGACTTTCTCCTTGATCGGAGCTTCCGCTTCAGAGTGGAGGGCACGCGCTCATCTCTCCACCCCATCAGAGCCGGAGTCCCCCAGGGCTCGGCTCTGTCCCCCCTACTTTTCACGCTGTTCACCAGCGACATGCCCCGTACCCCACAGGTACATCTCGCCTTATACGCAGATGATACCGCCCTCTTCACCTCCGATATCAGTCAATATCGGATCTGCAGTCGTCTCAACACGGCGGTTGAGACGCTGGGCAACTGGTTCCGCACTTGGCGGATCGAGTTGAATCCGGACAAGAGCGCAGCGATCATGTTCGCTCGCGGCCCCCGCACTCAAAATGAGAGTCGGCCGACTCACACGAGGCGGCAGTCTCTCGTCCCCATACATCTATTTGACCGCGTCATCCCTTGGGTTGACGAAGTCAAATACCTAGGAGTCACTTTAGATAGAGGCCTGTACTTCAGCAAACACATCAGGACGGTAAGGAACAGAGCACACTTTGTGCTCGGTCGCCTCTACCCAATGATATGCGGGAAGAGTAAGATGTGCCTTAGGAATAAGGTGACACTTTACAAAACCTGCATCCGACCGATCATGACGTACTCGAGCGTAGTCTTCGCCCATGCCGGCAAATGCTACATCAACTCGATGCAGCGGCTGCAGAATAAGTTCTTGCGCATGGCAGCCCAAGCGCCACTTTACATGCGCAACGCGGACCTTCACCGCGACCTGGAGCTCCTTCCCGTGAAGGAGTACATGGTATCCCTTTCGCGATCCTTCTTCGGTCTCGCTCCCCACCATCCCAATCCACTGGTGGTGGAGACAGTCAATTACACGCCCAACCGCCGAGCACCCCACGCACGTCGCCGCCCGCGTAACGTGCTCACGGATAGACGCGACCCCATTTCTAGGACGCTAAAGCGAATGCTCTCGCGGACGCAATCCCCTCCAGTCCGGCATGGACCAGCCCGACGAAACAGGTTTAGGGATGCCTTCCGCCCCCCATAGCCTGTAGCCGTACACAATCACACATTACAGAAATACACGTAGAATAGATGTGTTGCGGGGGAGTTTCTTTCGCCGTTTCTTCTCCCCCAGCTATAAGCACTCCGAAACGGTAGTAGATTAGAATAGGATCGGCTTCACCGGTGAAGTCGATAGTCCCCAATTAATAGTATTCTTGCCATTCGTGGCTGCTATCAATTATCCCCATGCAGCGTTCGAGCCGGGAGCGCGCCTCACAGGAGGCGCGTGACCGAGCACGCTGCCACGGCTGATCGACCCCGCTCCCACGGGGTCGGAATGCCTTTTCCGCCCGGTGTCGCTGTCGTTAGTCGTCTGAGACGATGACAGCTTTAGCTTTAAGAAAAAAAAAAAAAAAAAAAAAAAAAAACTGCTAAATCCTAAGCGGGCCGTCTGCTGTCCTACAGCAATAAAAAAAATACGAGTATTGTGTTCCAACATAAGAAACACAGGTTCCAATCTCCTGTGTCCTTACCGTCGCAAACATCCATAGGTGACGGGGCTTACTATTAATTGGGACGTCAGCCATTCTGTTGTCGCATGATAATAAAAAAAATTAATGCCTCACGAAATCTATAATGACAGAGAATTATTCCAATCATCCCCAAATATTTCGTAATCATAATTTGTAATTAGGAAAACGTTGAAGTTAATATAAGAAAAATTTAATCTTGGCTCTAATAGAAATCTAGATCAATTGAGTCGTGGCTAAATCTGATATAATTTACAATGTAAAATGTATCGATATTTAATGTTACCAAATCACGCGTGTATGCTATCTAGCATTGTTATTTCGTTTCACTTATAAATCCGTCAGATTTTGTAGGACAGATACATAAATGCCATTTGATTAATGTAAGCATTTCACGATTTTTTATTTTAATGTTTCTTGTACGTACTCATTTGATAAATTAAGTTATTAATATTTATCAATGCAGGGGCGGAGAAAGAATACTAACCTCTGTGGCTGGGGTCGACCTGTTGTAAAAGGCGACAAACCAACCCACCCAAGCTACGTGGTAGGGCCTCAAGCCCGCCTGGATGGCGACCACTTTTGGTCTTAAGTATGCCGCCATAATAACCTTGTGTTGTGTTCCGGCATTAGTGGACCCAAGTTTCTGTACCCTTATGGGACAGTAGCGTGTTCGCGATGCCACTGGCGTTGCAAACACCTATAGGCGACGGTAACTGCTAAATCCTAAGCGGGCCGTCAGTCTGTCTGCTGTCCTACAGCAATAAAAAATAACCATATGAAATAACTATGTATAAAAATGGGATTTTACGCGTATTTAATAACTTTTTTTTAAAACTGTTTCCCGCTTTACACGAGGACCTGTTTCGCTAGGCCTGTTCACAAATATACAATTGACAGAAACGTGATTCAGATCAGACAACAATATTCTCACCAAAGCATTTCATTTCGTTTTGTTTCATTTCATTTCACGATTATAAAATCCCTAGGGATTGAATAGACACAATCGTACCAGACCACTGCGCCGGCTGTGCCTGCATTGATCGTCTTTCTTCTTTCTGCCGTTATCCCACATAATATGGGGTCGGTACAACACGTTCTCTTCTTCCACTCTCCTCTGTTAGCCGTAATCCCAACATTACATATTTTCACCATATCATCTTTTACACAATCCATCTTTCCTTTGGTCTACGTCTCGCTTTGTATCCATGGTATGGTTCTGAGTAGAATCATTCATCTTGTTCATTGCGTATCGATAAAGACGAGTATCGAGAACTTTTTTTTGTATATATTTTCGCGATCTGTTTCATTGTTAACATTCAGCAACTAGTTAAGCGTGTTTAACGTCTTGGAGGGCGGTCTGTCCAGTGACATTTGCCCTTTATTGCAAGTGGTACTTATGTGGGTAGGTCTTACAAGTTATAAATCATTAGGTGACTTTCTTTTCAGTCTTTTGAACGCTGTATTGATATTCATCAGTCCCGATGCTAATACATTTGGATGGTGGTTCAGTCTAATTCTGTATGATCTCATCATATGTTTTATTTCTTCTTGAACTATTCTAACTCCAAGGTCATGATGTAATTGTTGGTTGGTAATAAACCAAGGTGAATCTGTGATTATCCTAAGCATCTTTGATTGAAACCGCTGTAGGATTTCTATATTTGAATTGGACGCCTGTCCCCCACGGTTGAACTCCGTGAGTCTAAATTGGTTTGAGTATGCACTTGTATAATAGTAGCTTATTTTCTAGTAACAATTGTGACTTCCTATTGAACAACCAGTACATTTTCCTTAGCTGTATTCCCAGGGCTTTTCGTTTTGTGAAGATATGATATCGAGAACTTTATTAGCTTTTTTTATTGGTGAGGATATTTTATTACAGCAAACACATTGACGGCTCTCTTAACAGTAAGCAGGTACCGCCGCCTATAGATGTAGTGTACCTATAGACGCTGCAATTCGCGTAGAGTAACCAGAACCGAGGTCCCTTATGTCGGAACACAATACAAGACTATTATAGCGGCATATTCAGATACCTCTATAGTTGCCATCCAGACGGCCTCGGAGTCCTACCAACTAACTTGGGTTATTTTGTTGCATTTTACGACAAGTCGACTCCAGCCGCAAGAGCAATATTATTAATCCCCCTTGCATGGACAAAATTAAAAATGAAACAGAATATGAGAGTTTATGAAGTGATAGTGAAGCCAATCTGTGCCCACCCCATATAATTGGGATAAGGCCATATTTTTATGACTTTGATAATGATTTCGTATTTTTCTAACTTCTATTGTACTTTCTGATTAATTAAATCATATAACTTAATCAAAAAAACACAAACAGCCTTTTTTTATCAAAAATTGGGCTTATTTAGGACAAAGGATATTTTTGTATATTTATTGTGTTAATATATATTATACATTAGATAAATGAAAAAAAAACAGCCTTTATACGTCTTATAATGAATATTTAGACATTGAGTGCAACATGGCAATTTTTAAGTAGTTTAAATACAACTAGCCCTTCACTGATAATACAAATGACCCTAGTACAATAAAGTACAAAAGAGTTAAGCAATACGTTTCTTTATACCAATATTCGTTGACCAGGCGTTATTCTGCCAAATAAATTAAAAGTAAGTAGCCTATGTCCTTCTCCAAGGTCCAATATATATATGACTATACTGAAATTCATCAAAATTGGTTCAGCGGTTTAGGTGTGAATGCGTAACAAACAAACAAACCCACTTTCGCATTTATAGTTAGAATTTCTAGAGCCTAAATAATATCTGTTACACTCGCATTTCATTTTGCGAATTATATAAGTATTTAAATGTGATTAATAAGCTGATTTAATGTCCTTATCTAACGACGACGCTCGTTATTATGTAACATTTGCACGTAGTTTTTTTTTTATACATTGAACTCCTGAAATCGAACACCTTTTTTATGTAGCATGTGGTTAAAAATTCATAAAATATTTATTTAAAAAATGTCAGAGAAATGTTTGTTATGATACAAGGAGATTTTCACATACTCCTATGCGTTATTATAAATTGAATAAATACTAATAATAAATAAAATTGCGGTACTGTGTGTGACCACCCGTATTTGTGTGGCTATTCGCCCAATTAGAATAATTTTAATAATAATAAAATATAAACAAAATTAATTAATAGTAAGCAAAACTAAACCTTACAACAAATACAATTAAAACATCATACGAGTATATTAACCTCTTGTTACATGGCAAACGGTTTATTTTGTGCTGACTCATTATTTTATTTTCATTTGTAAAGAAATATGAGGGAATGGATAGTGTGGTTCAAATTTAAATTTTGCATGAGCATCTACCATATGACTGAAAAGGTTTAGCAGAAGTTAATAATTATATAGATTATATGGATTATATCTATAATTATATATATATATATATATATATATAGTTGGAATTATCTTACTTTTATTCTTCTTTTAGGTCGCCATATTTAGGTATTTATTAAAAAATATTTCACGGAAATATGAAAATTATGCAAAACTACTCATTAAATAAACACCATAACAAAAACATCTTTAATTACCTTCGCGTAAATCAATTATTCCTAGTTATGGTAATTAGATTAAACTGTTAGGGATGTCCAATGTACAATGGTTTACGATGCATTATTTTGGTAAGTCTTTAGTCACAGTTAATAATGTATTCCATTATTATTTATAGTAACGTAAAAAGCCGTTATTTATACTAATAAACAATTAAGGTAGTAACTAATTAAGACTAAATAAAATTATAAGATTATTATTGTAATTAACCAATCTATTGATTAAATTTAACCAATCGGAAACAACAAGTGATTATAAATAGAAAATTAAGCAATGAAGATGATTTTACGGTCTTCTTGATTTACCCACGGTCTTCTTGATTTATATTAACGAACTCTACCAGCTTAACATTCCATATTATGATATTGTTACGTATACTGATGATACTGCATTACTAATCACAGGTAATAGTTGGTACCTTTTTATATGATATAATAAATAAATAAAATAAATAAGTTTTATATTTAAATATTTTCCTCGTTTTCCATTTTTTCATTCAAGACTGCCATCAGGTGGCCTCCTTTATTGTTTTGATCTTGGATGACACGGGTATTAAGTAGCGTACTATCAAAGAAGACTATATTAATTGCTAAAAAATCAAATAAGTTGTGATTATGTAACAATAAATAAAAATATGCGTCAAGATTATGCACATGCATAATACAAATTAATTTTGTAAAAAAAGACATTTCATTTTTCCTCTTTTTATTGTGTCCGTTTCTATGGCTCATATATAAATACTCATTAAATTTTATCCAAATATGCCTGACAGAACCTGAAGGTGTAGTTCTGGTTAAGAAGACGGATCAGATCACTTATTCCAGCCTTGGAAGCAATAATAAAGAAAAAATATTCAGGTTAATGTTTAATTACAGTTCGTTTTCTACGATGGTATGTACTAATAATTATTTTCACCTAGTGTGGACTAAACAACTACACACCGACGGCGAAGAAACCTAAATGTCTTTATCACCGGTATTTGTACGTGGTGGATATAATGTCTGTTCTCTGCAGGAGACCCGAACCCTACAGTGGGTCATTAAGGGCTTTATATAAAGAGACAATATACTAGATAAAAATTAGTATCGCAGGACTTTTTACAAACATACGCTTGATGGATACTCGGACCAGAACAGACTATTAGCAAATCATACAAATTACCACTTATGTAGCTAAACCTGTCGACTTCTAACAACTTCATGACGTAATAAAATTCTAGCGCCCTTTTAAAATGGACAGCGCAACTTCCTAATAAAATTTTGTCGTGTTGCGAAATGACACCATAATAATATAATTTAAAAGTAAAATGCTGTGCTTTCCCACCATAAATAATACAAAACTGACGGTGACAATAAAAACAAGTGGACGTATTTCGTCATTAATTTGTCACTAATATAAATAGAAAATATTTGTTTATTCCGCTTAAATTCATCATCGTCATCAATCCCAGTTGCAGTCTTCAAAGTTTGGAGTTCACGATAGAATAATCACGAATCCTAGCTTATGCTTACGCCTTTTCAATCCGATCTCACTTAGTTTTTACCTAGAAGGCACAAACACTATGGTATAGATTTTATAGAGGGTAAATGTCACTGTCATCGTGTCATGCCACCAAACGATAGTCTTTTCACTGTCTGTAAAATAAAAAGTAACGTATTATTCATATTTTCAGGAACCAAAATTTAGTCGGCCAGAATAACGTGACCATAAAGCTTGACTGCATGATAATTCTGCTCTTTGAGCATGACCTTCTAGATATCAACTGACCACTACTTGAATGACGAATCCCAATTGTTTCTTAAACTATTGGTTTTTTGGAACTGCCTCTTCACTTTTTACTGAAATACATAAATTACATTTTATAAATATTTTTACTAGAGTAACCTAGCTATATTTAGCTAATATGTTCCTATTATTCTCATTGAAAACATACCTGAGAAATAAATAACGATCATATCGGCCCGTTGCTGGGATCAGCCTCTCCCTGGAGGAAACGGGGACCCACCATGCTTGTTAAAAGTAGATTGGTCTATACACCAATGGTCCCGGTGTACGTAATTACTCACGTTTTCCTTCACTGTCAAATACATGATAGTCACATGGTTCATTTGGGACGTAAACCACGGCAACTACTCGGCAGTTCTTCTCTAAAATGCATATTATAATTACCATATACTGACGATGACGAATGGCGAAGAAAAATTAATAAACCCTATTCAATGAACTAAGATTCATAAAAAACGTTTCTCACATGTATATGACATGAACAAATAGAGCTTCTGTTATCGAATAGTTAATATTCGTTCCACAAATACAAGTAGAACAGTTACGTCAATACATTACTGTATACCGCATTGTTTTCACTTCACTTTCGATTTTATTCGTTGTTTGCTCGTTAGACTTGCACGAGATACTGCACGTGACTCGGAAAATATTTTTTCATTAACCAGTCTAAATATTAATGTATTAGAATAATCATAACTTATTAAATCTTTTAAGAATTAATTAAAGATGTATAAACGATTCAATGCATTAGTAAGTACGAAAAATATCGATAGATTTCATTCATAGCCATTAATCTTGAAAATATGAACTTGCAAATTTGCTTAATTATATTTTTTTATTAAGTTAAGAAAACATTAATTGCATAAATTAATATTAAAGTAATTGAATTAATTTATTTATTTATTGTGTAATAGTTGAATTCTATTAACTGCTAAAAAATTTTGATAAATTTACAAGTTGGGCCATTTAGTAATTGCGGGAAAGGTAAACAAAGGTTGGTTTGAAAGTGTGCATAAATTTTCTAAATATGCTAATAACACAAAATTTAAACCTATCCATTTCACAACTTAACAACAAACAACTAAGTAATTAATTAGATAGTTAAAAAAATAAATAAAACGAAAACGTGTAAATTATTCAAGAGTTAACAAAACTGCGGAGAATAATGAGAAATAATATCCCTCATAAACTAGTCGCACGCAAACGTTTCCAGCAAACTATTTTTGATTGTCACTCGTTTTGGTTATTCCCAGAGGCCTTCACAAGTAAAACTATGGCGTTGAGTTACATACTCATATTACCTTATAATTTTTTTATTTTGTATTCATAATTAATACTACTTTTTGAGGTCACAATTCTCACTTTTTTTTCTAAAACTATGTATTAATTCGTGGTTGAAACTCAGCCAAGTACATTTTTTAATCTTCACATTTTTTGTAGAGTTTTGGGAATATTGAAAGTGGTCTATGAAATTTTGAAAGTGGTCTATGAGAAAAAAAGTCTGGGAACCTGCTCTACACTGTTAATATACGAAAGCCACGAGTGTTATAGATATAAGAACTTTAAAGAAGGGATCCCTAACTTTGATTCATCATGATTTGTCAAGGTTTGCCAAGCTTGTAGGTCATTCACTCATGGATATAAAAACAGACTTATTTAAACTAATAATAGGTTACACGTGCGTGTAACATATCGCATGTGAAAACGTAGTGCTCTTTGATATCTCAGTGTTGCAATTTCAAGAGAATTATACACAGCGAATATGTATTACTTTGAAAGATTCATTATACGAAGAGCCGTAGAATTGCTAGAGAAATTTAAGATCTATCTAGTCCAGACAAAAGAATCCTAGCTACGTGGTAAGGCCCCACGTTCGTCTGGATAGCAACCACCCTAGGTCTTAAGTATGTCGCCATAATAGGTTTGTATTGTGTTCGAGCGTAAGTCATCCAGGTTCCTGTAGCCCTATGGGGCACCAGCGTTTTGTGGATTGGACTGGATTTTATGTTTTATAATTACATTATTAATATTCCTACTGTTCGAAGAAGACCTACTAGATTACTATAGACTAGATTGACCATGTGAGACAAGCTGACGGTCCACTTAGAATTTAGCAGTTACCGTCGCTTGTGGGTGTTTGCAACACCAGTGGCATCGCGAACACGCTGCTGTCCCATAAAAATATAGCAACTTGGGTCACCAATGCCGAAACACAACATAAAGTTATTATGGCGGCATACTTAAGGCCCTGGGCCTTAAGTATGCCGCCGCTAGGGTGAGTTGTTTTGTCGTCTTTTACGACAGGCTGACCCCGGCCGCAGAGGTCAATATTCTTTCTCCGCCCCTGCACGAATAATAAGATTTTAAGTTTCCATGTTTTTCATTCACTCAATATTTAACTAGTAGATATATTTAAACAGGTAAGTTCAAATACATTGATTGCAAAGATTGAATAACGAGACTGGTTTACTGACCGATATAATGTAGTTTCAAACCAGTTTAAAAGTAGGCAGCTGTAATGGTTAAAATATGCCTATTTCGTGATTAAATTTGAATCGCAAAATGTAGATATTTTTCAAAATCATGACATAATGAAACATTTTGTTGTTATCTTCCTGTTATGCATAATCGTATATCGATAAAAGATGCCTAATAGTTGGATAATCAAAGGAAATAAATATATAGTGTCTTAATAATTCAACTAGTTAGTGTGTAAGAGTAGGTATGATAGAGGTAGTTAGGAAATAATAGCATAATAACAAAACTAGCCAAATGACAATTTAAAGCGTTCTTCTAGTCAAAATCAAAATTAAAAAGATGAAAGAAATTTACTGCGACAGTTAACTAGTCGCCATCTAGTTGCAAAATAAGCAGCAGAGTATTTCTGTTATGGGTACTAGATAATCGACAATATACTTTTTTTGTAAATGATTATATATTATGCAGAATCACCCAGAGTAGGAACGGGAATTGAATCAGTAACCTTCGCAAACATTCCGATGTGCGTTAGAAATTACGTCACGGAGATATGTAATAAACTTCAAAAAAGTATCATCATTTTAGATTTCAAAATTCATGAATTGAATTTCACAATACGTTTGATACATTTTTATAATCTTTACAAAGTACAGTTTGTCTTATTTACCACTGGACGAAACATGAGGCAAGTTACATTTGAGTCCGGTTTCTTACATAAAAATTACGCAAGGCAGGTGGACACGGTGTTTGCTTGCGCCCGCGCACATCGTTTGGAACAATCTGAGGCGGGTTAGACACGTGAGTTGTGATTTTTTTAAGACAAACGTGCTTGAACCGACCTCCACGTATGCTAACTTTTACCTATTGACATTTGATACACGATCATTTCATATTTTAATAAAAATTATTGGCTGTCTCATGTTCTAGTAGTCACATACAACTAATTTGAAGGCGTTTTTTAATTACGATTTATTTAGCATTAAAAGTAACAATGATAATTATTATTTGTCTAAAATCTACCCCATTCAACAATTGTTATAAAATTAAACAGAACTAACACAAAAGAAAGAGTATTTATAAATAAGGAATAGGCTTCTTAAGTGTTTCAAATGAGCAATCAGCGTATCAAGGAGGTAAAAAGTATATTATTATCCAGAACAAACAACATCCGAAAGTAGGACGTAACAAAAAAGCGATATTAAATCATATAGACTTTTTTTTGCTGA
Organism: Malacosoma neustria; assembly: GCA_963693495.1. Classification (NCBI taxonomy): domain Eukaryota; kingdom Metazoa; phylum Arthropoda; class Insecta; order Lepidoptera; family Lasiocampidae; genus Malacosoma; species Malacosoma neustria. The sequence continues at coordinate 8,717,089 of OY856391.1, read as the reverse complement.
AGAACAGCAGACAGGCTGACGACCCCCTTAATAGTAATCAGTTACCGTCGCTAATAGATGCTTACGACTTTAGAGGCACCGCAAACACGCTGCTCTCATATAGGGTTACAGGAACCTGGGTCACTGATGCTGGAACACAACACACGGTTATTATGGCGGCATATTTATAAGCCAAGGGTGGTTGTTGTGCCCATCCAGTTGTTTTGTCGCCTTTTACGACAGGCCGACTCTGGCCGTAAGGGCTAGATTTCTTACTCCGCTCCTGCACATAGTCCTTGGCTTGTTATAACAATTCAAGAAAAAACTACGAGAAAACGATATCAATAAAACTTTTTTCATTAATTGAATTTTTTTTTGCAAATTCAATACCGTTTTGACAATTTAAATTGGATTTTACGTAACGTTTTCCGCGTTTCAAATTTAGAACACGTTTTCTGTTTATGACTAGTTTATAGCAAATCATTATAAAATATTTCAAATCAAAAGTGTAGTCGAGTATATCATTTTGCAGGCCATTTTGAATTCGGAACTAATTGTCAATACATACATTTTTTATAGCTAATTATCGTGACTGCGAGAAGTTAAAAAACATTTAAAAGAATTAAATAAATATAACAGACTGTTTTATCAATGGATATGTATATCAACTTGGGTTAGGGTTAAATTTTTTGTTGCGGGTCGGTTAGGAGTAGTACACGAATGTATGGTAGAGCAATTAGAACACGGTGGGGTTGGTAAACTTAGAATTCTTCACGGAATTATCTCTCACGGATTTTCCGTGTTACACATTAATGCCAGTACCATTCGCGCATATATCATATACTATATAATAACATTATCCACATCATATATTATCATATATCTTAAGTTTAAAGTTTATATATTTTTGAATATTTATTAAGATAACTATTTTTTTTTATATTTTAAGAATATATAATAGTTAGAAAACACTAAAAAACTATATTTGTATCAATGGTTAAGGTGTTGTGATTACGTCCATTGTTTTTATTATTATTTGTTTATTTATTTTTTATTGTTGTAGATCAACAGACAGGCTGACGGCCCACTTAGTAGTTAGCAGTTGCCGTTGCCTATGGGTGTTTGCAACGCCAGGTGCACTGTAATGGTACTAGAACCTGGCTACTTATGCCGGAACACAACATAAGGTTATTATGGCGGCATATTTAAAAACTAGGTTTGGTTGCCATCCAGACACGGTTGGAGCCCTAGCTTGCATTAAGTTGCATTGTTTAGTCGTCTTTTACGACAGGCCCAGTCACAGAGGCCAGTATTCTTTCTCCGCCCCTGCACGGATTTTTACGCTATTATTATTATTTGTGTTGGAAAGATAGCTGCTCAGGTAGTGAAAAAACGTGTAAAATTTTGTATAAAAATCTACTGTTCTTATTTTGAATCGAAAAGTATATATATATATATATATATATATATATATATATATATATATATATATATATATATATATATATATATATATATATATATATATATATATATATATATATATATTACAACACTGTAATCCTATTATTGCCTGATATACAAGCATGCGTGACTACAAAAAGACATACGTATCCTTTGAACCAGCTATCACGCCATATTTTACAAGGCTACTCATAAAAACTGTACAACTATAATTTCACGCTGCAATAACCTGACACCATAATGATCATGATTGGTAGGAAAACACATTACACTAATCATATCATAAAATTGTTTTTGTTAGGAAATGATTTTCCATTTTCATTCATTCATTCGTCCATTTACGGATATTGTGAACATTAAAATGCATTGTTGCATCTGCGTCGTTTAACCGACGCGATACCACACTGGGTGGAATTTGCGGTATCAGCTAAAGACTATCTAAGGTCAAACAATATAAATAAAAACACTAGACGTACTTGAATGATATTATAGTAGCACGATGATGTTTTGGCGTAGAGAGTAGAAAAAGTCGGAAAGCGGACCCCGGGCACCGAAACGAAAGTTTGGGTTGCAACCGGGACATAACGCTGGGATGATGATGTTTTGGTGAATTGGTTGATTTGATAATTTTAGTCTTACGGTAACACGTAAAAATGTTGCCTCGCTCCCTCGCTCCCTCGCGTTTTCTATTTTATTCTATTCTTGTTATTTTTGGCTCCAACGCCTTGGGTATTGATTTTGGCAATCTCAGGGTAAGAGAAGATTTGACCAGTGTTTTGTTGCGGGTCAAATGATATTAAGGATAAATTAATTTAGCTGAAAGTATTCTGAATACCTGGTGACAATATAATATAATATATAAATGATAAATTGAGTACACTATAAACAGATATCATTTAACAATAAAAATTTACTTAAGTATATATATACAAAAATAGAATCAGCGTTAAAAGGAAATTTACATTATTAGGTCGAGGAAAACCCCTCGCATTTTTGGGTGCGTCAATGTTTGACAGTCAATAATTGATGTTTCCTGATACTGCCCGGAACCCATGAAGCCAACATTGATACACCCATGGGCCGCATAATTATTGTGACGAAACATGCATTATTAAGTTTTCCATGTACAATAGTAATATAACAGAAGATACAGAAGTCTGTATTAAATAATATTATACTAATATGATTGACTGAGTATGTGCTAAGCAAAATAGTATTATGAGCGGAGACTAATCAAGACGGTGGGTTTCTACCCCACGATTCACTGCATCAGACAGTTTTTCTAATCGATGGTAAAGCAAAAAGTTATTAGGGAAACTGCATACTAATTTGAAAGGTATGTAACCCGCAAATCATACTTAGACAAGCGTGGCCGGTCTGTTCCAATTAAGCAACTCAGGTCCAGCAGTAGTAGTGATTGACTTGTGTGTAAGAAGATCCGTAACATCCTGTTTTAAACTAGAATTGAAACCATTTTAAACCATACATAATTGAACAACAATTGGTTTGAATGAAATTGCCAATGACCGTTCATGGCTCTTGTGATTATTGGCGAGCATTAAATTAGTAGCCAATGCTATTTGCTTCTCATCATTTATCTTTATATTATTTATCACGATTACTACATATGCATTTACTCTGGGGTCTCTAATTTTGAGTAATTAAAAAGACCAATTGCACGCTTTTTCAGACCCTACGCTTAATGATGCTTATTTGTTTCTACAAATAAGTCTATTGTGACAATTCAGAGCCATCTAGTTCCAAATTAAACAGTAAAGCGCTTGTCCTATGAGTAACAACTAATATGTTATTTATATACTTTTCTTTTGTAAATATATTATTCGTAAAATTTGTACATTCCGATACGCTACAGTGGTCGTCTATAATGCGAATGCCTTTTGACAACCCTGAATAAAAAAAACACCTTTCCTTTGTTGCCTGAACTTTAATATACTGAATATTTATAATTCAGAGTTTATTATAATAATAATCGTTTAAATTTTAAGTGTTAAATATAATGTTAAGTGTTAAATATATAATCTGTATATGTTTCTGTAATTTTATATTAGCTATAGTTCGACCATTTTAAAAAGTTGCTTCATTGATATAATTGCACTGCAAATTAAATATACTTAATTGGTATGAAAAAATAATCAATCATATTACAGTTTACTCATTAGAAGTCATGTGATTGTGCAAGCAAATTCTATCAATGCAAGGTCGTGTATTGTAGTATCACTAATTGTAGCAGATTACTTTGACGAAATAGTAATAAAGGATCTTTTACATAAAATGTCATCATTAGCTTGGCCATGCTCTAATCATTTGGGGTCGGCACAATATGTCTTTTTCTTCCATTTTATTCTATCCTGGCATTTTTCATCTGTCACTTCACAAACCCTCATATCATCACACATTTTTTTAGGTCTACCTCTTGTACCGATCTATTTTCAGGTTTAACATTCTTCTAGTAATGTGGTCAGCCTCCTTTCCCATTACATGCCCGTACCATGCCAGTCTCTTTCCTTTCAATTTATAATTTATTGGTGCAACTTTCAGAGATCCTCTTATATACTTGTTTCTCACTTTATCCATTCTTGTCACTCCATCCATCTCAACATTCTAATTTTAGCTGAATGGCTCTGGTCTTCCAATTTAGTGGCTCAACATTCAGCACCGTATAACATGACTGGCTTTATGACAGATTTATAAATCTGCTCTTTTAATTTAAGTGGCGTAAATTTATCACAAATTACACCAGTCACTTGTCTCAATTTCAGCCATCCAGCATTGATTCTTCTCCCAACACCTTTCCCGATTTTTCCATCACTCTACAGTAGGGAACCAAGGTATCTGAATTCGGAACTAGTTGGTAGGGGATGAGTCCAAAGTCAGGGGTGTCGCACAAGAAGTTCCACCAAAATCACAGAACAGATACGCTGTATTGGATCTACTTATCTTTAATCCTTCTAAGATTCGTCTAGAGCCCACCTCCACTTCTCCAATCTATTCTGGATCTCGAATTCATCCTCGTCCACGAGAACAATATTATTTGTGAAAAGCATACACCAGGGCACCTCCTCTTGTAATGTCGAGTTAAGGAGCAAACCTACCTTTACAGAGAACTTGTCTGTAGGCCAACTGCAGAAGGTAGTTGTGTACTTACACTTTCGTACATACTTTTAATCAATCATACATATTTCTCTGGCACCGCTTTCACTCTTGAGGCCCACCATAGGACTTCCCGAGGAATCCGGTCATATGCCTTTTCTAAATCCACAAATGCCATATGGGGGTTTTTATGTACCTCTCTGTACTTCTCCATTAATTACCGGATTGTAAAAATGGCATCAGTGGTGCTCCGTTCTGGCATAAGCCCAAACCGGGATGATGATATGACGGTTTCCTTACATAGTCTGCTCTCGATCACAATCTCTCATATAGTATGAGAGAGTAGCTTTATACCCCAATAGTTATTGCAGTCTCATCAAATACGACAGGCGCCATTCTAAGGGCATGGTTTCTTTATTTAGCATCTTATTGAAATATAAAACTAACCACTTCGACCCATCTTCTCCCAAGAACTTCCACGCTTTGATAGGAATTCCGTCGGGGCCTATCTCCTTACCATTCTTCATCTTTCTCAGTACATTATGAACTTCTTCCACACTAATTGCATTCACTACGCCCATATTTTCTTTTGCGTAAGCCAATTGGTGCTGGCAATCATTCTCTTCATTCTTCCATCTCTCTTGTATCTTTCTATATTCTGTCAGCACCTTACCGTTATCATTCTTAATACACCTGATGTGAGTCATATTTTTACTTTGGTGGTCTCTTTCTTTAGCAAGTTTATACAAAGCTTTTTGTTCTATGCTACTCTCCAGATCTTTAAACAATTTATTTTGGGCTTTAGCTTTAACTTTCGCTACTATTCGTTTAACCTGTTTTTTAATTTGGCAATAATCATACAATTATTTTGCCCGGCGTAGAAATCGACTCCACAGATGTCCAGACCACTTGCATAGCCACATAGCCATGTCATCATTATTCGTGAAATAAAACCTGAAATTTAATTACATTATATACTCGTTATATACGACCCCCGTAACGGAACTTCTTACGTACGTTTACGGTTTCGATTCGCGTCCTTTCTTCTTTCTTTCTTCTCGCGTCCGTTCTAGATGCTTTCTTTTATTGCTGTGGAACAGCAAACAAGCAGACGGCGCACTTAATAGTAAACAGTTACCGTCGCATAGGCGACGGTAACTGTTTAACATCCATAGGGATGTTTGCAACGCCAGGGGTACCTATGACACGCCGGCCGCGAAGGGGAACTATATAATTAGTAGTACTGTAGTCGTATTAACGACTATGTATTTATTTAAAAAAATTTATACGTCAGTTGCTTAGTACCCATAATACAAGCGCCTACGCTGCTTATTTTAGGTTTAATTTGCGCTGTCATCATCATCATCTTTGCGTTTTATCCCGGTTGCAGCCCAAACTCTCGCTTCGGCGCCCGGGGTCCGCTTTCCGACTTTTTCTTCTCCACTTCGCACGGTCTTCAGCATCCCTGGTAGTGAGCCCATTGGCACGCATATCACCCCTTACGACGTCAAGCCAGCACTTTTTGGGTCTACCCCTCCTACCGGGGCCCGGCGGAGGCGGCATGGCCAGACATTTTTTACCCACGTAAGCATCCGGTTGCCGTAAAACGTGGCCGTACCAACGGAGCCGACATTCTTGTAATTTATCCGCAATATCACGGACATGAAGACTGCCGCGAATGCGGGAGTTCCTAACGCGGTCCTTTCGCGTCACTCCACACATCCACCGCAGCATATTCATCTCCGTGACACGCAGCTCTTGTGTCGCTCTTTGGCTTAATTTGCGCTGTGTTTTATATTAATTTATAAGAGCAACTAAGTTAAATATGAAAAATAAACCTTATGCCTATTATTACAAAGGGTGAAGGATGATCTTTGTGTACAAGTAATTGCAGTATATGCTATTATTATGAAGGTTCATCGTAACACAAATGTCCTCATGCAATTTAATTGTGTATGATTATATTATTATGGCAGATAAATCTTGTACAAAGCTCTTTAATATGCTTTGTCATACGTGTCATGAATTATTTATACTTTGAAAATTATAAAAAAATTCTTACTAATGAATTATAAATGTGAAGGTAACTCTGTATATTAGTTACGTATTCACGCCTAAACCGCTGAACCAATTTGAAGGATATGAAATAGGGGTGAATGTATGAATAATATTTTGCATTGATTTTGTGGCTATATTTTGCTACTTTATTAATCGTAAAGGTGTAAAGGCTTCTACTTTTATTGCTACTGAGAAAAATATTTGATACAATCACACATTAGAATGCTTTTACGAGTATATAGCAGTATGTTGTGACGGCTGCTGTAGACTGTAAGACTGGAAAATCAGAAACCGTCACATTTTCATTCTATGTTTACATCAGTTATCCGTCCCATGATCCATTTGATCATTACTTTAACTATTTTTGATTATTAATAGGCATTTAACTTTTAATACAAAACTTGTATAAATTTTATATCTCGGTTACATCGCTATCCTTTTTTCTATTTGTTACAGATAACCTGCTGATTGCTGCGAATGAGTCTGTGAAGAATAACCTCAAATAATGACATTAATTTGACATCAGTAGTACCTTAACCTAATTATTTTCACGAGAGATATTAATTTTCGTGATTGTTTTATAAATTGTATAGTGTAAAAACTATGCAGATACGTTCTTTAAAAAGATAGTATAATATTTTTTCGTTTATCTTGTGATACTCTGTGATGGCGGCGTGGAAATCATGTGCGGGTCTGTGGCTAGTTTTTGTGGTGTGCCTGCTCGACTCGATATCGGGTCTGGACAACGGTCTAGCTCTGACCCCACCTATGGGCTGGCTGGCCTGGGAAAGGTTTAGATGTAACACCGACTGCAAGAATGATCCTGATAACTGCATCAGGTAACTATATTTTATGTTTTAAATGGATAAATTACACATAATTTTTATCTACGCGGAAATCAAAGTCACGTCCAAAAGTTTCACTATGGAGCGCGGGATTCCTGTTAGAGATTGTTAAAAGATTTATATCACTACCTCGATAATTTTGGTGTTTTTTTGGCTTAATTTAGAGAAAGAAGAAAAGCCTCTGTATAAACAGTTATAAAAACCTATAATATGAGTTTCTCAAATAGTATCCGTAATAAAATGGTTCAACAACATAGACTTAGAGACAACAATGTCACCAATAACTCCAAATTGTGATTACGTAGTAGTGCTCCAACCAGATCTGTTTATATTTCAATGGGTAGGGGAGATATCGAGTGGAAGTCACGTCTTGGTATTCGCAAATAGTTAGTCCTATATTACGTTTACCATGTAATCGGCAATTAGCAAGATCTTTCTCGTGCAAGGGCGCGGAGAAAGAATACTAATCCCTAATATAAAAAAAATGTCAACCGCACATTGACTTTTAGATTTTTTAAATTTAGCCATTATTTTTCAAATAATAATTGTTATTACAGTTTTGTAAATTTATATCATCATCATCATCTTTGCGTTGTATCCCGGTTGCAGCCCAAACTCTCGCTTCGGCGCCCGGGGTCCGCTTTCCGACTTTTTCTTCTCTACTTCGCACGGTCTTCGGCATCCCTGGTAGTGAGCCCATTGGCACGCATATCACCCCTTACGACGTCAAGCCAGCACTTTTTGGGTCTACCCCTCCTACCGGGGCCCGGCGGAGGCGGCATGGCCAGACATTTGTTACCCACGTAAGCATCCGGTTGCCGTAAAACGTGGCCGTACCAACGGAGCCGACACTCTTGTAATTTATCCGCAATGTCACGGACATGAAGACTGCCGCGAATGCGGGAGTTCCTAACGCGGTCCTTTCGCGTCACTCCACACATCCACCGCAGCATATTCATCTCCGTGACACGCAGCTCTTGCTTGTGTCGCGTAGCGATATATAAGTTTCGTAAATTTATATATCGCTATTAAAATAAGAAAAGTGCAAACGGTCACACTGAGGCCTTCAACGTCCAAGAAAGTGTTAGTATACTGCTATATAACCAATGACACTCACACAAAGATTCCCTTTCGAAGCTGGCTAGGAATCCAAATATATGTTTTCGCCGTGCAGGGCCGGAGAAAGAATGATAACCACTGCGACCGGGGGCCTGTCGTAAAAGGCGACGACAAAACAACCCTAGCTACGTGGTAGGATCCCAAGCCCGTCTGGATGGCAAGGTTGGTTTATAAGTATGTCACTATAATAACCTTGTGTTGTGTTCGGGCGTTAGTGACCTGGATTCCTGTACCCCTATGGGACAGCAGCGTGATTCCGGTGATCCTAGCGTCGCAAACATAGGCGATGGTAACTGCTTAATAGTGGGCCGTCAGACTATCTGGTGTTTCTCAGCAATAAAGAAACAGTAAGGCTATATGATTGAATAAATATAACTAAGAGATACTGGTTGCATTAATATATATTATTAGGCCATAAGCCCAAGATAGAGTGACCTGTAAGTCCATGGACCGATCGGAGGTGCTCGGATATGCTTAGAGACCGATCTTTCCGGTTCCGGGTTCGAATCACACGGTAGTGAGTAACGCTTAGACTGTTTTTCTCGCCTAAAGTTCATATTATGCACGCATGGATGTCTATCTTCACCGTCTGATGAAGGAAAAAATCGTGGGGAAACCAGACTATCGAGTTCACCGGTATGTGTAATCCGCCTTGAACAAACGTGGCGGGTATACTAACTATTCCCCCTAGGGAGAGCTCAAGGACGCTGTAGTCTGATATTATTATTTTATTTCCACAGTGATCGTCTATTCCGAACGATGGCGGATATCATCGTGGCCGAAGGATATGCGGCCGCTGGCTACGAATACATCAATGTCGATGACTGCTGGCCCGAGAGGGAGAGGGACCCCAGGGGCAGATTGGTGCCAGACCGAGAACGGTTCCCTTACGGCATGAAGAGCTTGTCGGATTATGTAAGTTTTTATTTTGAGTATTAATTCGTAATAGTGGAGTAAAAATACTGACCTCTACGTTCGGAAGGCGGCCTGTCATAAAGCCAACAAATTAACCTTAGGTAAGTTGGTAGGGCTTCTAGCCCGTTTGGACAGCAACCACCTCTGTTCTCTAAATAAGGTGGCATAAGTAATCCAGGTCCCAGCTCCCCTACGCGAACAGCAGCGTGTTAGCGATGTCCCTGGCGTCGCAAACACCCATAGGCGACGGTAACTGCTCAATACTAAGTAGTACATAGAGCAATGACCACCGTCGGTCATTGCTCTGTGCGAGCAAAGCGACATTATATTTACGCGGGAGTGGCAGGGACAGATAATAACAGGTCAATGGCCGAAATTCTTCCTGCTCGGCGTCCGGAGTTTAGTATCTGTAACACAAGTACTAATACTTTGGGACCAGATGGTGCTGTGTGAGTTGTCCCAATATATTTATTATTATTATTTATATTATAAAAATGTATTCATAATTACGTTTATTGATATCCTAACAAATATTACAAATTCTGATGAATTTTTGTATAGTCATAGATTGGACTTTGGCGAAGGACATAGGCTACTTTTTTTTAATTCATATGGCAGAACAACGTTTTCCGAATCAACTAGTGCAATATAAAGGAAATTATTACACATAAATACTATTATATCCTAACCATAAATCATAATAATTTTCAGTTTACGAATGATTTATACCCAACATGAATGCGTGATGTAAATACATAGAAGTATGTGCATCGCATGACTTGGGATCTGTCCATTGAACCATTCATAACCTGCTATTAGATTCATTATAGCTAAATCTACATTGCTGATCCATTATATTTGTTATTTCATAGAAGAATCAATTGTGTGTATATAAGAATATTTATATGCATTCAATATAAATTTTTTATAACTCTATCTGTTTCTTAACACTAACTGTTTGTTATTTATTTTTCGACTTGTAAGTACATAGTCACTTCGATACAAGCTTTAGGAACCAAAAATCGCAGTAAATAAACTACTTATTACGCTATTTATTTCTCAACTCACGAATTTGTCACAAAGTATCATTATTTTGTATCACGTAAAGGTCAAAGTTTAAAGTAGGAATCTTTTTTTACAGCTAGAGTTCAGCAGACAGGCAAACGGCCTACCCTGGCAGGTGGTCACCATCGCCTATGGACGTTTGCAACACCAGAGGCATTACCAACGCGCTGCCGGCCTCGAAGAAATTTTATAACGTCTTTTTTAAAGAACCCCATATCGTACCGCGCTGAGAAAACCTCAGCCGGAAGCTCATTCCAGATCCTGAGAGTACGCAACATGAACGTTCTTGAGAACCGTTTCGTACAAGAAAGAAGAGGCTTTTGTGTTTGTTTACCGACGTTTTTAATATCTAATAAGATATTTATAGCACGTGTAGCGTAGATTCGTCACTTATTACAAAATCTCTTAAAACGATATACCGAATTTACTTGAAATTTGGCATAATTTAGCAAAATTTAGCATCACTCACTATGTTTTAGTGAGTTAACTATCCAAAATTATCTGGCAAGACAACATTTGCCGGGTCAGCTAATATACTAAACGTTTAAGATTTTTGTATTTTGTGGAACAAGTCTATTTTGTTATTATTATTTACGAAATTTTATTTCAATGTTATAAAATTACTATTTATAAATTTAAATTAATTTACAAAGTTTTCATTAATGTAATACTTACAAATAGTACTTACCAAAATACTCGTATACACAGTAACCTTGGCGTGTAATAAAACTGTAAACTGAATTACATAATCTGATGAATGGAAGTTGTCAAGATATCAATTGAATCCATTCACTCTCATTCACGTTCGTGCCTTTTGTGTACATTTCAAAGGAAATAAATAACTTCGTGTTACCTAAGATTTGTATAGGTCTTTGAACTGTGTATCGTGGGAGAGCCACGTAGATGTTTTGAGGCCAACGTGATGGTTCCAGCGATGTGATACTGTGTTCAACTTTCGCGGAGTCTACTGTTGCCGGCTGTTACCCAGCCCAACTAGGGCGTCAAAGACTATCTTTTCCTGTGCCAAGATAATCTTCTACCCTCGATGAACGAGACCGTCAGTTGGTTTTTTGTTAAATCACCTGGTACAGGAAATTGTCTTTATCCCACCATTATGACACTCATCACTGAACATATCAGGACGGGGAGTGCGAGTATTTGACGCATAATGTCTCGTAGATGGTTCTAGGCTACTTACATCTTAGATCCCATTGTCCCTTTCTCATTTTTTTTCGCGCTTGTACGCCTAGTAAGTTATAAAACAATTAATCATCATCACCATCTTACCGTTAAATTCCGTTTGCAAACCAAACATTCGCTTAAGCACCCGAGGTCCGCTTTTCGACCTTTTCTTATCCACTTCGCACGGACTTCGGTATCCCTGGTAGTGAATCCATTAGCACGCATTGATAAGTGCCTTTACGGCGTCGAGCCAGCACTTTTTAGTGTACCCCTCCTGACAGGATCCGGTGGAAGCGATAGGCTAAACATTTATTATACATGAACAAAATACCTGGTAGTACAGGTATATTACACTCGGAGACCAATCTAACGGTCCCTGGTTCGAATCCCGCAGGCATGCACTGCTTAAACAGTTTTTCTCGCCTAATTAAAATGTACGGATAAAATTAATAAATTTTATCCGTGCAGAGGCAGACAAAGAATACTAACCTCTGCGGCCGGGGTCGGCCTGTCGTAAAAAGCGACAAAACAACCCACCCTAGCTGCGTGGTAGGACCCCAAGCCCGTCTGGATGGCCACCACCTTTGATCTTAGGTATGCCGCCATAATAACCTTGTGTTGTGTTCCGGCATTAGTGACCCAAGTTCCTGTACCCTTATGAGGGCACAGCAGTGTGTTCACGATGCCACTGGCGTTGCAAACACCCGTAGGCGAGGGTAACTGCTAAATTATAAGCGGGCCTGCCTGTCTGCTGTCCTACAGTACAGCAATAATAAAAAAACTAATGTGCATAATAAAGCATAATTGCCATGACGGACGGTGAAAAAAAACAAATCTGGATACCGGGATCACCGGTAATGCGCCTATACGCCTTGAACAAGCGTGGCGTTTATACTATTTGTTCCCACCAGAGGGATGTTCTAACCCAGAAGTGGGACGTTATGAGCTGTTTTTGGAAATAAATTTTGTTCTCAAGTAAAGTAATCAATTTATATTATACGAAAACAGTTTAAGAATTCATTTTAAACTTGGTGCAAGATTTTATTTAATTATAATGAAATTTCTTTTATAAGATTATCTTGTGTCATTTCACTTAATCATTTCACTTTCATTGTATGTGATTTTTTATCAGATTTTGCACGTCATGTACCTATTTATATCTTGATGTAGCGATGGTTATTTGAATTTTTAGTGAAATATTCCTATGGCTGTAAAATTAAATAAAATAAAAATATCTTTATTAGCCTCATTATGTACGTAGAAAACTATATATTAAGTAGTATTTTAGTTATCTAGTACCCATTACACAAGTGTTGTAATATAAACATAATAGATAATATTGTTATATTTATTTACGTATATTTACTTGATTTTTTTTTATTAATACTAATAAAAATTCTTCTCACGGATCTCGTGAAAGAAGTTTAACATTAAAAATAACGCGTTTCGTGACTGAGTTATTAAGAGCATTTACGGTTGGGTTATGCAAATAGGCTTTTGTTAATAAACATTTTGCAATATGTTTTAATTTAAGCAATGTATTAAAATAGTTATGGTTTTATAAATATGAAGGTGAATTATTTTAAGTAAGGAAAATTTTACGACAAAACTGTAAACAGACCACGGGTTTTTACAGTCGTGTCTCTGGACTCGATTTGGAGTCAGGGAAAAAAAATTTATTGATTTGTATACAGGGTGTTCTAGTCTAGTCTAAACCTATACAAAGAGTATAGGTTTCATCAAATGCTAGTTTTTACAAAATATATAATATGAAAATAAGAAATCCATACATTTACGGATTTTATTCTGAACATTAATTTCAAAGATGTACTAATTATTCTACAGTATTAACGACATTGAGATTTTTAGTTTTAAAGAGTGCGATTTTAATGAAGTTTTCATACATATTGCCAAAGTATCTGAATATATTCAAAATATCCGTTGTGCGTTAGTTAGGATTCGTAGTTTTGCAAAAATTAACGATTACTACTGAATATGCATAATTTCTAACATGGAATGCTGAATAATTTATTATGTAGACCGGTTATCCTTGTTCATAACACATGTATTACTAGGAATAGCGTTAACAAGAAAATTTTACAGAAATCAGAATTCTTAAATAAGCGATAATAACAAAATATTTTTAGTAGCTGAAAAGAAAAACTCATGTATACATATATTAAAAAACGTTCATAAAAAACGTGTGTGTGTGTATAATTATGTAAGAAATTATGCTATCGGCGTAATATAACCAAAATATCTAAAAATTTCGTCCCGTATACCACAACTCTTGTTTACAAAAGGAATGATAAATTATTAAAATGAAAAGAGTTCATGCCGACAATAATTAACTTCGAATCTATAAATGCACTTAAAAAGTTTTTTTAAAAATAAAAGTCACTTTTATCACGAATTTTTACACTAGTCTATCATCCACCGCCATATATAATTTAAAATCACATACACACACATCTTTAAAATTTATGAATAAATAAAAACAATTTACCTCCTTCTTCTCTTTAACTTCAATGAGCTCTAGAATGTCTTTACCATCAAAGCCCTAAAGAAATCGTGCACTACAGCCCATTAATGCGTTTATCAGATTTCCCAACTAGTTGAGCCCCGAAAGACTGTGAGGCCCCCCCCCTCATACCTCAAATACGCGTCCCAAATACACGTGACATTAAAAGCGATGTTAATGCAAATTAGGCTATTATATCTTATATTCATCACAGTTAGTATTTTAATTTACCTATATCTACTAATCCGGTATATCTAGTGGCATTTTAACTTAATAGAGATCATCGAACTTCATAAACTAAGTATGGATCTTATACCTCATTTGATAGAAATATACATCTAGTAGTGTAATTTATTGTACATTTGCCAAACCCATAATATTTACGTAGCGATGCTACTTGAAATTTTTTGTTACTTATGTATAAAAATGAAAATACCTTTTTTTCTTTATTTGTATTCAAATATTTTATGGTTGAAACTCTCGCCAGCGTTTTCACTTTTTTAATAATAAATTGTAATGTATATGAATTAATATTTTGAGACAGACGATAGACCTCAATCTCAATTTTTAATCCGCACATTAGGCTATGTTGGATGTTTCTCTTATGGATAATCATCTTTACGTTGAATCCCGGTTGCAGCCCAAACTCTCGCTTCGGCACCCGGGGTCCGCTTTCCGACTTTTTCATCATCCCTGGTAGTGAGACCATTGGCACGCATATCACCCTTTACGACGTCAAGCCAGCACTTTTTGGGTTTACCCCTCCTGCCGGGGCCCGGCGGAGGCGGCATGGCCAGACATTTGTTTCCCACGTAAGCATCCGGTTGCCGTAAAACGTGGCCGTACCAACGGAGCCGACACTCCTGCAGTTTATCCGCAATGTCACGGACATGAAGACTGCCGTGAATGCGGGAGTTCCTAACGCGGTCCTTTTGCGTCATTCCACACATCCACCGCAACATATTCATCTCCGTGACACGCAGCTCTTGCTTGTGTCGCTCTAACACCGGCCACGTTTCCCAACCATATAAAAGGACAGGCCTAATGATGGTCTTATAGACCTGTCCCTTCAACTTTACCGGCATCTTGGGGTCACAAATGACACCAGTTACCTCACGCCATTTGGCCCACGCGACAGCAATGCGTGCCTTGACGTCGCAATCGATGTCACCAGACGCGTGAAATACAGATCCTAGGTATTTCACTTGGTCCGTGACGCCGCCTATGCCTACGGGTACATTGAGCTTCCTACCACCGTTCTGAAGCGACTCTTTCCACGCCGTTTCTCTTATGGATAAGATCTGAAATAATGTTATCAGTAGGAGAACCAAAGTAATCGACACGCTAGCAAGTAACATCCATCACAATACAGATGGAGCATGAGAGCTCTATAGTAGACACTATATTTCCGCAAATATATTTTCGGAAATTTGGTGTCTTAATTCTAAATTATACATAACAGCGTGGAAACGACCAAAGTATTCTTTGTGCAGGGGCGGAGTAAGACTACTAACCTCTGCCTGTCGTAAAGGCCGACAAAACAATCCTAGCTGCGTGGTAGGGCGCCAGGCTTGTCTGGATGGCAACCACCCTCGGTCGATAAGTATGCCGCCATAATAACCTGTGTTGTGTTTCAGCATCAGTATCATCACCAGCATAGGCGACGGTAACTGCTTACTATTAAGTGGGCTGCAATAAAAAAAGTTGAGGATTTGCGTGAACTTGCGACATCTACGATGAGGTTGATGAATATTTTTATGAATTCTGCGTAGATTAGAATAATTAGAATTCCCTTCCTCTAAATATTAGGCAAGCTAAATCACAATACATTTTCAAGAAATTGCTATACAAACATTACCTATCCATGACATATTTATGATGATGATTCCTAAATATACAAGTTATATTGCCATCTATAATGTTTATATTTTTGTAAACATAACTATTTATATAACATGGCAGGTGGGCATGGATGTATATATGCATGTGTGTGTATGTGTGTATATATGTGTATGTAATTTATGTATGTATTAATCTAATATAAGAACATATATATATATATATATATATATATATATATATATATATATATATATATATATATATATATATATATATATATATATATATATATATATATATATATATATATATATATATATATATATATATATACATAGTCAGGTCATAAATTCTGTCACATGTTTAATGTAAAATAATTGTAACAAGTTTATTCATTATGTAACCATTCATATACCAAAATGAACTTAACAAAACATAGATTCTTATGACATTAAAGTTTATTCAAAATGACCTCCGTGATTTTGAATACAAGCCTTCAATCTGCGCGGCCAGTCGTCTATCGCAGCACGAACGAGGTCCATGTCAATATCGGCGGCTGCCTTAATCAAGGATGTCTTGAGTGACTCCAAATTGGGATGAGGCTTTGAGCACGTCTTTTCCTCCAAGTGTTGCCATATCTTGTAATCTAACGGATTCAAATCTGGACTGGAGGAGGGCCAGTCTTCGTGCCGGATGAAGTCGATTTCACGCGCCGCCAGCCAGTCTTGTGTGCTCTTCGCTCTATGAGCTGGCGCCGAATCTTGTTGGAATACCCAGTGCCTGTTATTGAACATGGTATGAGAAACAGGTTCCACAAGGTTCGTCAGGACTGTATTTTGATACACAACAGCATTCGTTTTTACACCTTTCTCACAAAAATGTACCTCTGTTAAGCCCCAACAAGAAACTCCCAACCATACCATGAGCGAGGATGGAAAATGACCTCGTTGGACACGCGGAATACGGTTGCTCGCTTCTTCACTACTGTGTGCGTACACCTTATCATTTTGTTTGTTGTAGCTCTCTTCTACGGTAAACATTTTTTCATCCGAAAAAAGAATTTCCCGATATTTTTTTCCCGCGTACCGCTTCAACAAAGCGCGGCATCTCTTCAGTCTCAGGTCCATTAGACGAGCATTCAAACGATGTCCTGTTTTTCTTCGATATGCCCGAAGCCCTAAGTCTTCATTTAACACCCTTTTCACCGTGGTTCTGCTTCACCCCATCTGAAGGGCCAACAGTTTCTGCTTACGTTTGGGATTTCTTTGAATTCGTGCCTTCACAGCTTTTATCACTGCTGGAGTCCTAACAGACCGAGGGCGACCACTTCTTGACCTGTCATCTACACTAGAGTCTTCATTGTATCGTTTGATGGTACGATAAACGAATCTTTTGGATATATTCAAATTTTTCAGTATGTTAAAAATTTGAATTGGCGCGTAACCGCAACGATGCAACGCAATAACTGCAACACGGTCTTCTTTAAGCGTCCACTCCATATTTAAAAATGAGTAAAATTCTAAAAGTTATACATTTTTATTTTCATGAACAATTCGAAATTCTAATTCAATAAACTTTTTTGTGGCCAGCATTCTAAAAGAAAAGTTTTTACTGTGTGACAATACTTATGACCTGACTAGGTATATATATATATATATATATATATATATATATATATATATATATATATATATATATATATATATATATATATATATATATATATATATATATATTATTAAATTTAATGTGCCTCCTAATGTTTTCATTTCAAAGCATAATCCACGCCTGGGTTGTCTGGAAGAGATCGCTCTTTAGCGATAAGACCGTCCTTTGTGCTATCTAGATTTATATAATTTTTTTTAATATGTGTTTTTCTTTTTTTAGTACAATAAAGAGTTTTCTATCTATCTATCTATTAGAAATAGAACAAAGACCAAAAAGAGTATACTATGATATGGAGATTTATGGTAACGCTGAAGAAAGAAAGGAATTTGTCATTACACAATAAACACAAGGAAACAATAAAAGTCGTGGATTAAGCCGTACATCTTCCATAATTATAGCGACCACAAATCAAATAGGGTTAACTGTGATTTATTCTTAACCGCAGCATAAGAGATCCGACCACGTAGAAACCAGCTTCGTGCCGTGAAAGTGGTTGGCAATCGTAAATATTATATTATATATGATGCAATTTATTTAAGCTTTTTTTGCTTAAAATTTGCAAACACTCTCCTATAGAGAAAGTTTGTGCATTTTACATATTGGTTTTCATTTAATTTGAACTGATTGTTCAAATGTATTAATATTAACGAATTATTTATAGTTTTTATGAAAGGTATTTAAGTCGAAATGGAGATGTCTCAGTTTATTTCCGAACTACTTTAACTAAATTTGATAGCCATAGCTAAATCTCTCATTTACTTTATAATTAAGAAATCAAAGTGTTCTTTATCGTGTGTTCGTCCTTTTAAGGACGTTTCCAGTTAATTTTGCGCCAAATGATTATATTTTTATATCTTCTTATAATGAACTTTAACATCAGCTTATGTCTCGTGTATTTTAAAAATACTTCACTGTGAAGAAGGAAATCTTCGTGCATGTTTGACGCTGCTTCGTTAGTTAATGTGTCTTTACCTTACCTGTTAGACCTACATATGCTGGAACCCGCTTTAATCTTAGATCAAATTCATGATCTATAAAAAAATTAAAGTAGAATATCTAGCTTGCCTAGGGAGAATTTCTTCTAAGCGGTTCGACCCAAATATACACGTCATATTTAAAACTTTCAATATTCCACATAAACATTTGCTAAACCCATCTTATGTAAAGATATATATATAATGATGCTACAGAACATTGTGAGAAATTATTTAACTATATAAATACGAAAAATATATATTATACGTCGTCAACGTATAACGATTACAACATCGCAAAAATAATAGTCAGATTACTTATAAGGTAAACTTTAAGTACAAAATGAAATTATTTTATACCGAATGTTTTGAATTAGGTGGTTATCATTAATTTCCATTTCCGTAGTTTGAAAGATTGACTGGCGTTGCATCTGTAATATACAAGCTATATTTGTCCAATCTAATATATAAAATTCTCGTGTCACAGTTTTCGTTGCCATACTCCTCCGAAACGGCTTGACCGATTTTGATGAAATTTTTTGTGCTTATCCGGTATTTATGAGAATCGGCCAACATCTATTTTTCATCCCCCTAAATGTTAGGGGTAGTCAACCCCTAATTTTTTTTTTAATTTTTTGACATTTTATTATTTATATGGCAGAACAACGTTTGCCGGGTCAGCTAGTGTTTTTATAATTCTTCTCTGTTCATCCATTCTACACGTAAAGCAAGTTGCGTGAAAGAGTACTGACGGAAAAATATAAAAGTTTTATGTTACGATAATACTCGGCAGCGAACACCTGGATTTTACCCGTTTATCCAGGCTTTTGCAAACCTGTTGTTGAAAGTGAGAGCGTTGAGAGTGAGAAGCGGTTATATTGTCAATGTTAACAGTCTAACGCGTTGCATTGCATTTATTTTTGCTTTTTGTATATAACATTTCTAATGAAACTTTTACTTCGAAATGAGCAGTATTGTTAAGCTTAATTGAAATATACTGCTACAATACGCACAAAAGTCACAGTGCACAGAAATTAAGCTACGACTTTAATTCTCCTAAGTCACAAATGTCAGGCTTTATATGAAATACAGTTTATTTATTGCTAGCAAAATGTATATATAGACAAATAAAATTGCACTAGATATGCATACATAAATATCGCACCATCACAACAAAACTGGAGAACATATCGGGATGGAACTACCATTCGACGCGGAAATTTTCGTATAAATGGCTATTTATTTTTTAGATTCCATTGACCCTTTTTATTTATTTTTTCTATTTACTTTTGCCGGTTAATCGCCCAGCTGAGCGGGCGTGATCAGCGAGTACAATTATAAAAAACATTTTTTTTTATTGCGTAGGACAGCAGACAGGTTGACGGCCCGCTTAGGATTTAGCAGTTACTTTAGCATAAGGGTACAGGAACTTGGGTCACTAATGCCGGAACACAACACAAGGTTATTATGGCGGCATACTTAAGACCAAAGGTGGTCGCCATCCAGACGGGCTTGAGGCCCTACCACGTAGATTGGGTGGGTTGTTTTGTCGCCTTTTACGACAGGCCGACCCCGGCCACAGAGGTTAGTATTCTTTCTCTGCCCCTGCACGGATAAACATTATTTAATTTTGATTATACCACACACTAACATAACATTCCCAGAAAAAAAGCAACTTAATCTAAATCAATTGTATATATTTAATACATGTCTTTTAATCTAAAAAAAAATCATCACTGGCACAGAGCACTGTAAAACGCAATTTAATATAAAAAAAATTATGCACTGTATGAGCAATGTTTTTTTTTTTTTTTTTTTTTTGGTCTCGGGGAAAAACCTCTCTTGACGGGTTCCCCCGGCCCGGGGGGACCGAGGGATATGTGGGACTCCGGGATTTTTCCGACTACCCACTAAAAAACCCCGCTGTTCTCCTATCGCCTACGCCCGGGCCCACGGATATATGGCCTGCCGATCTCGTGGCCCGGGCCGGCGCCGGCCCGCCCTTTGTCTTGAGGCGGGCCCCTTCTAAAGTGTTGGCGCCAGGGGGTCAGGGTTTCGTCCCCCCGGCGCTCTCCTAACAACTCTAGGAGTTGAGGGGGGCCGCGGAACAGCACGCAGCCCTCACCCTCGCGGTAATAGTGCGGGCGGCGGGTCCTCCCCCGAGGGGCCGCCCGCGGCCGCTTTTTACGGCGGCCGGAGGTCGTTACTGGCCCTCCGGCGCCGCCGGCGTGGCCTGCGTTGGCGGGAGGGGAGTGTGGTGGTTGACTCCCGCTCCCGCTCCGCCGCCTCCTTTGCGGACATGACTGCCTCGCAGAAGGAGGCGACGGCCGTCCATCCAGGATCGCCCCCGACCATGGACAGAACCAGGGCCGGGAGCGACAGGTCCACGCCGATTTGGGCGACGAGGGCGCGGCGCTCCTCGCGCCACGCAGGGCACACGGCGACAGTGTGGTTCACCGTGTCCTCCTCGTCGCCCGCGCCACAGTGGTGGCACCCTGACGTCATCTCCCGCCCTATGCGACACAGGTACCTCCCGAAGCAACCATGCCCCGAGAGGACCTGTGTCAGGCGGAAGGTCAGGGCGCCGTGGCGCCTTTCCAACCATTCAGCCAGGACGGGCCTCACCGCTTCGATGGTGGCGAGGCCCGCGCTGGGGTGCGCGAGGCGCTCCTTCCACTCCACCATGAGCACCACGTCGCGCAGCTCCGCCCGCTTTGCCTCAACTTCGCGAGGCGCGGGGCGAGAGCCACGCTCGGCCGCGTCCCGGCGCCACTGGTACAACAGCGCCAGGACCCGGGCCTCGAGGTCCCATGGTGGGGATCCGGCCAGCAGGGAGGCCGCTTCGAAGGACACCGTGCGGTATCCCCTTATCGCCCTGACGGCCAGGACGCGCTGCGGCCTGCGAAGCAGCGCCGTCGTTTTGGCCGTCAGGCGATCCGCCCAGATCGGGGCCCCGTAAAGGGCCATCGACCGCACGGTTCCCTCAAAGAGCCTGCATGAGCAATGTTAACAAAATAGACATATCAAAAGCGCGAACTAAATATGCTAAAAGAAGCATTATGTTTGATAGAGCACAGTTTTGTAATAATTTTCCAAATACTTTGGGACTAGATAACTTGTGTCATTACATTTATATTTGACTAGCTGACCCGGCAAACGTTGTTCTGCCATATAAATAATAAAATGTCAAAAAATTAAAAAAAAATTTTGGGGGTGGGTCACCCCTAACATTTAGGGGGATGAAAAATAGATGTTGGCCGATTCTCATAGATACCGGATAAGCACAAAAAATTTCATCAAAATCGGTCAAGCCGTTTCGGAGGAGTATGGCAACGAAAACTGTGACACGAGAATTTTATATATTAGATGATACATAATTGAAATGAAGAGTGAATACTGCCGGTGATATCTTACGACCATGTGGTGAATCAGCGTTAATGAACTGAATGGTATAATTTTACAATTAAATTTAGAAATTCTCGAGGTTTTATATAATTCTTAGAATAACATCTGAATATTGGACACGTACTAACTTTACTCCTGTTCTTTATAAGTTTTGTGCTGCCAACGTTCAATATATTGTTAAGTGTCATATTAAGTGAAAGTGTAGCAGATTAAAGTAAAATTTTGTTTGAACGGGTTCAATATTGATTGTGTAAATTGACTCTATTTAAAGATTAATGGAAGTATTTGAGTTAATGTTATAATAATAAGCGCTAAAAGTGCCATTCTATATTTATATAGTTATTTTTAAAAATGCAGCTAACATATTCAGTTGTCATTAATAATGATAAACTTATGGTAATGACATGTTTTTTATGTTATTTTAACTTTAATATATCCCAATCTGAAGTCCTAATAAAAGGGAACAATTTATTTCCCTATATTATTCTCCATGAAAAAACGGAGCGAGTATACTGATCCCCTGCGGTCGATGGTGGCCATTCATAAAAAGTGACAATACTAAATATTCCAACATATTATTATGGTCTATGTAGGTTCCAGGGCCTAGACGTGGACGGCAGCGAGTTAGCGGTGCAGCTGGCGTCACAAACATAGATAGGCAACGGTAACTGCCTCCTATTATGGTAAATGGGCCGTGATTTGCTGTTTCGTGGTAAAAAAAATTGAAATAAAAAAATTACTACAATAATTATTTAGTAGAGAGAGAGTAAGAGATTTAGAATTATGAATATCTTAAAAACTTTCTCCCCAGCAATTATCCTGTAAATTTTGTACCTTAAGTTCAGTAGATCATTTGATCGAGTCATCTAATTTATGGTTAGAACTATCGAACTCATTTGAAAAATTATAACAACGCGAAATTTATATATTTGGTTATTGTGGGTTCTTTTCTTCTTTTTTTAAGTATGTAGTTAGATCATTGAATACCCGATACAAAGAATTACATTTATACTATGAACAATAAATCTTATAATACACGAAGATACTAAGATGTTTTTGCGGATGAGTAATAACACAATTCAATTGCAGACAGTGAAAATCTTACGCGATTTATGTCTCTTTATGTCAAATATAATGGGCGATTTCAACAAGATTAAGAATGATTAATGATTTTTTTATTCGTAGATGATATAGATAATCGGATAGGCACTAAATCAGCATGTTATATATTTTTTTAATATCTCATGTTTGAAAAAGGCATTTTATTACGTGGCGAATGATTAATAAGGTTTATATATACGTTTATAAACTTAAAAAATTATTTTATACCCAATGAATATTTTAAAAATCAAAATAAGGGCCCCAGAAATATGTTTCTGGAGATCTTGATCATCCATGGGACTTTGTTTTACCGTTTCTTCTCTTAATTAGGATATTTTCAGGAAACCGCATTATTATATGATGTTTATTAAGCAGTCAATATTCGTTGTTTTGATTTTATATATTAGACTATATTTATTATTACGAGTATTATTAGAAAATTATTGAATGTGTTTTTTTTTTAATTTGTACATTAATAACAATCCCGATTTACTGATGTTTTAATATAATAGACATTACGACTGGTTCAGTAGCTAATTACGTGGTTTTATATGTTCGTGATTGTTGTTAGATTTCAGTGGAGGATAAAATATTTTTATGATTTGGAAATACATTTAAATCCGAACCAATTATTTTCCAACATGGAAACTTACTTTAAACCTATAATTAAGTTTAAAGTTCTAGTATAATACATGAACTTATGCATGCAGGAGATTGCTATAAATATTAGATTTTTAAAAAATACTACACCAAATCTTAGAGCTTTCGTACAACGCCAGCGTGTCAAAATCTATAAAAAAAATATTTATCGAAAACTTTTGTATTCGTGCAGGGGCGGAGAAAGAATACTAACCTCTGTGGCCGGGGTCGGCCTGTCGTAAAAGGCTACAAAACAACCCACCCTAACTACGTGGTACTTTAACGTGGTAACTTTGTGTTGTGTTCGCGCATTAGTAACCCAAGTTCCTGTCTGTACCCTTATGGGACAGTAGCGTTTTCGCGATGCCACTGGCGTTGCAAACACCCATAGGCGACGGTAATTGTTAAATTCTAAGTGGACCGTCAGCCTGTCTACTGTCCTACAGCAATAAAAAAAGTATAATACTTTAGTATAATACTTGTATTAGTATGAAATTGTATTATCTTGACTTATCGAAGTCAAGATAATATCATAACATCTTAGTTTATATTGTAAAAATTGTTACTACAATGCTATACAAACAATTGCTGAGAACTTAAATTGTATTAGTACACTTGTATAAATTAAAGAAAAAAAATTGCAAAAACGAAGTAGTTCCGGGTTCAATCCACTGGCGTGTCTGAACATATGCGAGACCCATTGTTTAGCTTGTAGGAATTTTTAATCTGACCATATTATAATGATTCTGAGAAATTTGCACAGTGTATTTTAATGTGAGTGCTATTGAGTGTATTTTCTGCAGAGATTTTTGAAGCTAAAATAATTTAATGACTTTGTCCGTATATGTTCAAATAAGAATGCGAACAAGCGAAGAGAACGCGTAGTTAAAATATACCCAAAACGGAGATATGAGATATATTTCAGATACATTTCATATTAACAATATAAGAGTTGCGGAAATTGAGTTGTCAGTCGCATAGCAATGATCGTAAAATGATGTTGCATCTCAAAGACTCTGGTAACGGTCAAAGTTTTTAGTACTACCGCTATATGCTTCATCATCATATCATAACTTGTTATGATCTAGATGAGCGGTCGCAGTAAGGCGGATCCACATACCAGCGTCGGCTTTCTCCCCAAAGTTTTGACGTAGCACTAAGTACTTTATTCTGTTTTCCTCACGATGAGAGTTGCTAACTGTGCTGTCCAACCCCGAAAGAAGAATCTTGCTGTCAGAGAGCAAAAATAATGTTAGTGTAATGTATTTATTGGATTTTAAGATGCACTAGAAACAAAACGTGGCAGCCCTATTCTTCGCATTGACCTTTAATAATACATTGTTTTCGTTAAGGAATTATATTTAATTACATTTATTAACACCATTTCTAGGTAGCTAAATGGTATAACTCTTCGCGACCAATCATGGATTTGATTCGACGATGAAGTGCATCTATCTCCTAAGCAAGTTTTCTCGGATAATGTGCATGTAACACAGTTTTCACGTATCGCTGGTGAAAACATCGCGATAAACCTACATACCGAGATGTGTATCACCATTCTTCCTTGGACAAGTGGGATATACTATTAGTTATTTCTAGGGTGAGGCTCGAGCCTCGAGCGCGAGTGGGACGTTATGGTCTGTAATTATTATATCTACATCAATATAAAACGTATAATATAATGACCTATAACCCGGGTTGCCTGGAAGAGATCGCTCTGTAGCGACAAGCTATTGTAAGTCTAAGTATAGATATATTGATTATGAAAATAATTTTCCATTGTTTTGTAAGTTATTTGGTTTACAATAAAGCGCTATCTATATATATTTTGTAATGCTGCGGAAAAGTAGACACGTTGACGGCCCACTTAATAGTAAGTAGTTACCGTCGCCTATGGATGTTTGCGACGCTAGGAACACCATGTGAAATACGCTGCTGTCTCATAGGGGTACAAGAACCTGGATCCCTAATGCCAGAACAGAACACAATTATGACCAAGGGTGGTTGCCATCCAGACGGGCTTGGAACCCTACTCCAGCCGCGAGGGTTAGTATTCTTACTCCGCCATTGCACGGAGACAATATTTATTAAATTCAATAATTATTTGTTAAAACGCTATAGGACAGTTCATCACACTTTGTTTAGCAAACAAGTTAGCAGAAGACCGCTTTATTTAAATGAGCACTTAACACCTTTTTGTCGCGCGGTCGACGGCCGTTGTATGTAAATTAATATAAATCATTGCCATTATTACGAAGTTTTTAACAGTTTGTGGTAAAATAACACTTGGTCAAATATTGTTTTATAGCTTTCGATTGTATGTTAATTGTTATAGAACATAAATTTAACTTTGTTTGGTGATATTTATTGGGTGTTGACATTTATTGATAGAAAGAAAGAAAACTTTATTTAGGACATTAGATATACAGACTTACAGATATTTTTAAATAATTTAAAACTCATGTGTCCTAAATTGGACTTGCATAATGCTAGCATAAGAGAAAGGCCAGCGCTAATTTTTTGTCAGGCTTACGGAGTGACGTTAAAACGAAAAAGAAAAAGCTACTAAACATAAAAAATACAAAATTGTACAAAACAATTCTCACTTCGAAAAAGCGAAGTCCATGCCTCGATTCCAACGATGCTTCGTTAGAGTGACAGCTTGTTCCTCTAATCTGACGTATGACGTTGACAGTTAATTTTGTATCAAGGTGGCGCCGTCAAATGATTTATTTAATTGGATTTATTATTAAATAAATAAATAATATTAAATTATTCACAGAATCGGACCGGACTCTCATACCAACCGAAGTACCTTCACCATGATTCGTCAGTCACACATACTGCATTGCCCGTACTACTTACCTTACCTTTCGTAAATAAGTACTTTAGTAACTTGGAAGCTTCTGTGTCGATATTTATGAGCATCGTGTATCGTATAACGTGCATAAATATAGCTGGCAAATAATAAATCGCTAATTGTGGTATTAGTGGCCTTAGACGACAGCAGAAAAGTGTCGGAGTAGCCCTATATATAGAGGTCCCTCCCTCCTACAGGTAAACAACAGTAAACCCGTCCCGATCTTCGTATACAGATTTATTTTCGAATTTTTCCTTCACCGTTGGTACGTGGTAATTATGTTATAATATATACATTATGCGAGAATAACTGCCTAAGTAATGCATACCATCGTGGGATTGCACTTTTTTTTCTGAGAAACAGCAGATAGGCTTACAGCCCGCTTTATAGTTCAATTACCATCGCCTATAGTAGAGTACAGGAATCTGGGCCACTAATACCGGAACACAATATGAGTTTATTATGATGACTTATACATATACACCAATGGTGTTTTCCATCCAGACGGGCTTGGAGCTCTATCACGTAGCCAGGGTTATTTTGTCTCCTTTTACGACAGCAGCAGGGTTACTATTCTTACTCCTCCTCTGCACTTTGGTTACCACATACTTTTTTCTAGTTAGAATTCAGCAGACAGGGAAACGGCCTGGTAGATGGTCTCCGTCGTCTATGGACGTTTGCAACACCACAGGCATTACCAACGCGCTACCGGCCTCGAAGAAATTTTGTAACGCATTTTTTAAAGAACCCCATATCGTACCGCGCTGAGAAAACCTCAACCGGAAGCTCATTCCAAATCCTGAGAGTATATAATATGAACATTCTTGAGTACCGTTTCGTACAAGAAAGATGAGGCTCCAAGAAATGAGGATAAATACCCAGCCGATGGTAGGTAGTGCGGCGCTAGAAAGACGACGAGGGCACCATTCTAAATAGCTCCTCAGAACACATTAAAAGAACAAGTAGAAACGAAATATAAGGAAGGCTTTAAAATATTTACTACTTCCTACATTTACAATAAAATACTTTATAGTAATTAACTATGCACATTTGCTTTCTATTCTTTAACTGCGTGTTATGTAAATGACAAAATGCCGACGATATTTAACACTGTTGTGAAATTCTAGACAAAGAGGATATACGTGTGTTTTTCTCATGTGTGAATATTGACAATGTCTTATAAAACATTTTTTGTTTATTGACAATTTGTTAAAACTGATCTATCTGAACCGGAATCAAGTTGACCCTATGTTTAATTGCTTAAAGTTAAATAGGCCGCCCGTCTGTACACTGCGTTCCATCATTAAAAAATGAGTTGAACAGATGTTGAGGCAAACTGGTCGATAAAACGGACATACAATCTCTAATAAAATACCTTAAAATACATATCCAGAGTTCTCCATCTATCTCATATTAGATGACCCGCAAACGTTAATTTACCATATGAATTTAAAAAAAAAGTAGCCTATGTCCTTTTCCAAGGTCCAATCTATGACTATACTGAAATTCATCAAATATGGTTCAGCGGCTTAGGCGTGAAAGCGTGACAAATAAACTCACTTTTGCATTTATAATATTAGTAAGGATGTGAGAGAAGTAAAAATGTTTCCAGCTGTACGTTGTAAATATAGTTTAAAAACCCATCAGTATACGGCGCTAGAGCAACTAGTAACTAGCAACAGTATATGCAATGAATGTAGCTGTAGATGACGAATTGAAGTATTATAAGTTAAAAATTCTTTATCCCATTCTAATAACTTCTGGCGGTTTCCTATAAAATTTACACTTATACTATTGTAGCGCCATCTTAATTTAAAGCATTTTGTCGGACACTTCTATAGATATATCTAAAAGAGATATTTCTTCTTTACAGGGATAAAGGGCATTCCATTGTTGCAACTTAATCGGTACGGAGTGTCAGCTCTTTGTTTTTAGGTACTAGATAGATTTAGGTTTGGTTGTAACAAGAATTTAAAATGTTAAGGTGTATATCGATCGTGTGTCGATTAGTACATAATTGGCGATATGTTTCGTTTATAATTATTTAATTTATTATCTTATATATAAAATTCTCGTGTCACAATGTTCGTTCCCGTACTCCTCCGAAACGGCTTGACCGATTCTCATGAAATTTTGTGAGCATATTGAGTAGGTCTGAGAATCGGCCAACATCTATTTTTCATACCCCTTAGTGATAAGGTCACTATTCCACGCGGACGCAGTCGCGGGCACAGCTAGTAATAGTAATAATACAATTAGCGGGAGAATAAGGGGAAGGCGAACATAACACTCATATGTACATACATCGTACTCAATAGTTAGGGGAGACTTAAGAATCTCTCGTTCCGTGGGCTGCGGGACGAGAGACTCATGAAAAGCCGACAAAAGTCGAGATAAAGTTAATTTAATATTAGACATAACAGTGTGAAAACATAAGTTTCAAATCTGGCTTTCGCTGAAAAGGTAAGCCCAAGAAACGGCCGCATTCATACAAGACACATAAACAATTGACGATCTGAATTGCAAAAGAACAAATCGAATACATAGTTTAAACTTGACATTCAATAGATATAATCTAGACTTATAAACTTAACCTACTTTCCCCATATTTCTAGACATCTCAAGACTTCTGTTCCGCTCGGCAACCAAGAAATTGCATTTTGCGGTGCACTTTCTTCCAAATCGACCTTTAATTGGATCTTTATTGTTAGTGATCTACTACAATAGAGGCAATTGAAACATTGTTGCAAATTGTGGTTATCCATTTGAGCTATTTATCTTCTTCTTCTTGCACTTATCCCAAACTATGTGGGGTTGGCACAATATGTTCTCTACTTCCACTCTCCTCTAATAGTCGTCATTTCAACATTAACACTTTTTTCGTCATATCATCTTTTACGCAATCTATCCATCATTTTTTTGGTCTACCCCTCCTTGTGTATCCATCTACCCCACATTTCTAGCATATTCTTTGTCACATTATATTTTTCTCTTTGATTTATTTCTTAATTGATTTAGTTCTTTAAACAATTTCATACTAATACAAGTATTATACTAAAGTATTATACTTTTTTTAATGCTGTAGGACAGCAGACAGGCTGACGGCCCGCTTAGAATTTAGCAGTTACCGTCGCCTATTGGTGTTTGCAACGACAGTAGCATCGCGAACACGCTGCTGTCCCATAAGGGTACAGGAACTTGGGTCACTAATGCCAGAACACGGCACAAGGTTATTATGGCGGCATACTTATGACAAAAGGTGGTCGCCATTCAGATGGGCTTGAGGCCCTACCACGTAGCTAGGGTGGGTTGTTTTGTCGCCTTTTACGCCAGGCCGACCCCGGCCGCAGAGGTTAGTATTCTTTCTCCGCCCCTGCACGGATACATATACTAACATAACACATAAAATCAACCGCCCAATAACGTGTCAGTGCTGGGTTAGGACCTCTAGGGAACGCGTAACGGACAGGATGCCTGCCACGCTTATCCAAGGATTAATCGGTTACATATACATGTTGCTCTCTTTAACCATAAATATGTGGAAATTATGCTACGGACACGAAAAAACTTCCTAAATGGTGCAGCACGGGTTTCAAACCTAGGATCTCTATGTTGGCTAGTGTATTATAAACATGAGCTATAATTTAAAAATCATCACGCGATACATTTGACTTGGTAATAACTGCTTGTAATGTGACGTTACATTACATAAATACAAAGTTTTTTAAATCAGATATATCAATTAATATTATTAAGTTGTTTTTTGTAATAATTAAATGATCAATGCCAAATACGAATGCCTTAATGAAACACTAAAATGATTAATGCCATTACCCTTTTAGAGCTTATAGCATACACTGACAACAAAATTGACCTTGCACTACTTTATGAGCTACAACTAAAAATAATATTAAAGAGAAAAGAAGTTGATCTTGATAGTATAGACATTAAAACACGAAAATGACTTATTAAAAAAATATAATGCAACTATAATAATAATAATATAGGAACACGAATTATAACTATAATTCGTGTTCCTATATTATTATTTCTTGAATCTTCATTGAAATAAAAATGTCCGCTTCCGGAATCTGCTTTCCGACTTCTACATTTAGTTAACTCTTTATTGTATGGGTAAGTGTAAGTACGAGTTGTTATTACATATGAACAATTTCTTCCATGCATTTAAGTGGTTGTCACTCACTATCAGGAATGCCAAAGATTACGCAAAGTGAGAAAGAAAAATTCGACAAGTGGACCTCGGGCACCGAATCGGGAGTTTGAGTTGCAACCGATATTTATCGCTAAGATGATAATAATGATGGATATAGTGCTATAGATATGGGTGCTTGACAACTTATATGTATATAAGTTGAACACATTTTTTTAATAAATAAATACATTTTATACATAGACACCTATATATACCCGGGTCTCGGATGTGATCCGATGTACGAAAGCTGTTCCATAACGAATGCACTATAAAAAATGAACCCTCTAGTATAAATTGACGTCACAAAAACTGTATTATGCAATACAAAATACATACATATACAATAATTACACCCAAAAACGGCTCAATGTCAACAGCAACCGGACTTCAAGCTCGCCGTGAGAAAAAACACTGATACAATTCATACTGATTGCACAGAAGGTCATGGTAAAAGTGTAAAAAATTCCTCCACAGATCACTGGTTTAATTATTGATTAAGTGGGTCAAGTGCGGATGGCTAATCTTGCGGCGGATCGTTGTGCGTAAGTACGGAAATGCGATTTATAATTGTAGAACTTCTTGTTTTCACGGTTACGCTTTCGCCAGGCGTTCGAATTATTGACCGATTATGTTCAGTGACTGTGACAAATGGTATAATGTTTTTAAATTCGATTTCTTTCCCCCCTTTTCAATTATATTGAATTTTTAGATTGAGTTTAAATATGAAATTGGTTTTCGGTTGATTCATATTACACCGACTCCATACTATAGTCGATCTTGGTGATTTGAACGAATTATACAAGAAAATTAACAACATTTTATAAAACAAAACTTTTATTTTATTCCGGATAAAGCTAGTCTGAATAATCTTAAGCTAATAGTATTGCATAAAATATGCGTTTCCATTATTCTTTAGACAAAATAAGTATTTTCAAAACTTAGTACAAATTGTCAAGAATTTATTGGATGGTAGATTTAAAGCTCATTATTCATAAATCTCATTTATTAATAATTTTTTATCTGAATACACCTATTAGTTTCGGATAAAATAAATATAAAATCCCAGTTTAAAATTGCTTTATGTTATCCACATAAACATTATAATATTATCTAAAAAGGAAATACTGTTTACCGGATTATTAAATTAATTACAATCTATGAAAATTATACAATCATAATAATAAAGATTGATAAGTGTTGGCATCAAGCTTTTGTGTTGTTACATTTTGTGAGAGATTTTCATATTTTTTTTATTAAGGCCGTTTTTATTTGTTTAGTTTTTAATATGTAATTGTTTAAAATCAGCATTATATTTCTGATTTTAAAATTCCTGTAGGTATAATAGGAAACGTATATGATTTTCCTCGTTATTCTGTTTGGAACGCTGTGAGGATGAAACCATAAATTTGTCAATTTTTCTTATAACATACGTGATGAATATATTATATATTTTATAAACAGCAACAAAATGAATGCTTGAAATGTACAAGACACTGGCTTAGAATGAAAAATAATATTCAAGAGTATATTTTCGAATAATTTGGATCGTAATAATCTTAAGATATATTAATTTTCAATTCATACGTTACTGGGATTGATTGCCACATATTATGCGTTAACGTTCCGGGTCATGATTCTTTTGACATTTGATGACATATTAAATTGCCAATGTCTTTTGTCACAGCCTTGACAGCTGCCAAAATGCACGGAAGAGCATCTGTCTCGCTCGGTAAAGCTATTATTGCGGTTTATATATTACGATTACGAGTATTACTGAGACAAAATTATTAAACACATCAGCCGTGACCGATAGTGCATCGGAAACAACGGTGCGTTTCGGACGCAACGGACTTAGTATATTTCAGATGACTGGAAACTGTAAGCAATATTTTGTTGATTACATGGTACGAGTCCTCCGTGGAGTCGGTCTGTTGTAAAAGGCGACTAAACAACCTTAGGTGGTAGTGCTCCAAGCCAGGCTGAATAGCAACCACCCCTAGTTTTTAAATATGGTGCCATATAACCTTCTATTGTGTTTCGGCATAAATGAAGAGGTTCTCCTACACGGACGGCAGCGTGTTAGTGGACCGTCTGGCGTCGCAAACATCGATAGGTGACGGTTACTGGCAACTATTGTACAGTGGGTCGTCAGCCTGTCTACATTTTGTTAAAAAACAAGTTGTGCGACACATCCCAGTCCCTTTAATTTCTCATCTAACCTCGAACGATACTTACCCAATCCTTTTTCAGCCCAGTCTTTAAGAAAATCGGGCTAAAAGACAGCCTACATTAATTTCGCATAAACGCAGCTTATACTATAAGTTATAGACGCGTTCGATAAATTGTCTGCGGTTTCAGTGATAATTTTTAAGAATTTTCGCTATGTTTATATTTATTTTATGGTCAGTTGGAGTTTTTATTTGGGTTATTTATATGACAAGGTTGTGGTTTGCGGTTTGGTAATTCATATATTTTTATTTATACAAATTGGGCAGAGTTGTTATATTATTTAAGTGAGTACGATATTACGATAATCTGCTTTGTAATTCGTAATTTTAATACACTTTTATAATTTGATTATTTTGTTGCTGGTCCTAACGGAAGACTAGCACTGGTTTTATATAAAAACCATGGTGCATATGCTGAGCTGCGACCCATTTAGGAGCTAATCAATTGATGCTATTTTAACACTAATGTATTTTATGTATCCTAAATTTAAAAAATATATATCTTTCAATATAAAACCCAGTTTAATTAAGTTAAATTTTGAATGCAGCCGAGATTTTACAGTGAGAGAGAA
The DNA here is from genome assembly GCA_963693495.1 of Malacosoma neustria. Taxonomy (NCBI): domain Eukaryota; kingdom Metazoa; phylum Arthropoda; class Insecta; order Lepidoptera; family Lasiocampidae; genus Malacosoma; species Malacosoma neustria. The sequence goes on along the minus strand of OY856391.1, from coordinate 8,683,328 downwards.
AATTGTTTAAAAAATTGTCGTGTATATGTACAACTTGTATATATGCACATAGGCTTGTATAATACAAGCCTATGTTAATGCCTGCATAAATATGTTTGTTTAAATATTTAGACTGTATTTGATTGAACAATGAGTTTTATATGATTTTGATTTTGCGATTAACATCGCGTTATTGCTTTTTTTTTACGAAATTTACGTAACGAAAACCCCCGCAGCTTATCAATCATAGCTACAATTGTCTTTTAATAATATGTTTTTTAAAATGCAAGGCTGCGTGCTGTCAGATCTAATGAAGCCAGAATCAGTTTACGGATAACTGGGTCACTTGCATCGAAGACATTGCGTTGCCGTACTTTTACAACGCTCGCTGATCGTCGTGCGCACGCGCCGTCGCACTCGTTATTCCCCGCGAAGCCCGCCAATTGAACCGAGTCGCCGACACGAAACTGACTCGTTTACGCTCTGCTCGAATCACAGTGTACATCGTTACTGGATAAAGTTTCACTCATAAAAGATTGTCTTTCCATTATCTATGTTCTATATAAATTTTTTTTTATTAAGCGTAAAGCGTTGTTTTGTATTACGATATAATATCTAGTCAGATGCACGGCAAACATGCTAAAAAGTCACATAAAAGGAAACCACGAAAGGACACAAAAAAGCTCTAATAAAATAAATAAATGAAGAACAGTTTTATTTATTTATTTTATTCTTTTTAAAGCATAAAGATACAATATGGCCTGATGTTGCACTGAAATACTTACATAGCAACTAGGCTGTCGTGACAACGTTCATTTCCAGCGATATAAAATAAATTTAAACCCTGAATGAATTTAAAACCTAACAAATATAAGTATTGACTTTCTCCGAGCAGAAGCGGAGTAAGTACTAACCCCCTGCGGCTGAGGGCGTCATGTCGTAAAAGGTGACTAAACAACCCTAGCTAGATGGTATGGTTGTCTGGATGCCAACAACGCTCTTTAAGTATGCCGTCATAATAAACATGTGTTGTACTCTGGGCACTAGTGACCCAGGTTTCAGTTCCCGTACGCAGACGGCAGCGTGTAAGCGGTGGCCCTAACTTCACAAACATCTATAGGTGACGGTAACTGGTTACTATTAAATGGGTCGTCAGCCTGCCTGCTGTTCCACAGCAATAACATTTAAGAATGTTTATTTGTTTCATTGCTATAAAACAGTAGACAGGCTGACGGCCCACTTAGAATTTAGCAGTTACCGTCGCCTATGGGTGTTTGCAACGCCAGTGGTATCGCAAACACGCTGCTGTCCCATAAGGGTACAGGAACTTGGGTCACTAATGTCGGAACACAACACAAGGTTATTATAGCGGTATACTTAAGACCAAAGGTGGTCGCCATCCAGACGGGCTTGAAGCCCTACCACGTAGCTGGGATGGGTTGTTTTGTCGCCTTTTACGACAAGCCGACCCCGGCCGCAGAGGTCAGTATTCTTTCTCCGCCCCTGCACGGATAAATTTAATGTTAATGTTCATGTAATCTTTGTGCATGTACATCATTGGACAAGACGGGAAGTGGATTTCCATTCTACTTTCCTATTAATTATTGTATTTTCGTATCGTTGTTAACTAACGGTAAGCACTCAAAACCAAAGCACTCAAATTCCATTGAAGAGTAAAATATAAAAAATATCTATAAAAATTATTGAACCGATACACAGATAACTAGATTAGAAGATTGCTTACAGTCAGAATAAGATTAATACCGAGCATATTAAATATTGTTTCACAATACAAACGAAGGTTATCCTTAAGAACGAAGCCGGAATGAGTTACTAACATGTTAAATAAAGTGTGTAGATAAGAAGTAGGTCAGTATATGATAATAATCTAAACCTAATTGATATTAAAGTATCCCATTCAAATTACAAGTTGCTACACTATCCGAAACTTTTTGTAACACAACACTTACGTATATTGTCTCACAGAGCCCTTGTGTGAACTTCATTCAAAGACAATGTTACTACTTAAAGTACTCGTACAAAGGTGTATCTAGATACAACGAGACCTTCGCGTTAAGGATCGGGCGTGGTTCCCACGCCTACGAGACGTGAATATTAAAGAGGCTGTAAAGGCGTTGTGACCTTTTTAATTGAACTAAATACGGTACAGGCGGATGGTGTTGCGAAATCATTCTTGTTCTAATAAGTGTATGTATACAAATTTATTTTTGAAAGATTTGAATTCTCTTTTTCATTCTAAGTCTATTCTTATATTTAATATACATATATAAAGTTTAGATGGATGGATCACGGCTGAACGGTTTTTAGATGAAATTGGGAACAAATATAGATTATAGGCAAAAATAGGACACGTTACTTGTAAATGTATGATAATATATAATATGTATATGAATATAAAAAAATTGCGCTTTCTACAGCGTATCAAAGCTTTGTTTGCATTTGTCTATGTTATTTATATAGAATAATTTCGGGTTCAAAGAAAGACCTTAAATTAAAATTAAGGGCAGTGCTTATGACAGGATGTTTATTAGGATATTATCTATGATATTTAGAGCAGCAAAAAAATCGACATTTTTTTGTATATAAAAGTACGTGATAGCCAAGCGGTATTATATTTCATTGACATACTCGTACATTGAGTGTGATTATTTGCTGATACTGTATCGTATAATGATTAGATTTACATTTTCGGATCACTAAGCGTGTGGTGGATGCATGATCTGCTAAACATTAAATACACCTTCCTCCTCCTCGGAATTACAATATTGTCCAACAGACCAAAGAGTATATATAAGTAAGGTATGTACTTACCGGGTCGTCTGCCTATATTCTAGATATGAAAAAGCTTAAAATCAGTCTTATTTAATAGAAAATACCGAATGAATATTTAGACTAGTAAATATAGTTAAAAATATTCGCTGGGAAGTTTGTTTCGCTTTCGAGTTGGATACAATAGTAGATTATTGACATACAATACGCGATCTGTAAAAGCTTAATTGAAATAAATTCTTGATTTAAGCATGAGAAATATTCTTGTTACAGAGTTGATTATTAGAAGTAAATTGGGGATGAAGTAAATAAAGGAAGCCATTATAGTAGTAGCATTATCACTTATTGCGAAATCAGTGGCCGCCGTAGATTCCCACGCGTTGCTGCAACCAGCAATGTGCACAACTTGTTTTAGAGCTGCTGATATTTTGATACTTAACCGTCCGTTTCTAATGATTTGAATTGCGTAAATTTTAGTCCAATATTTCCTGTATTTTACTGTTGCACGTACAAAAGTAAACTCAGAGTGTGTATATATATTAAAATGACGTTTAGGTAGACGATTTTTTGTAAGTGGAAATGATTTACACGCTCCGTGGGAATTCGTGATATTGTGAGATTCCCCGTGCAATACGCCTGTGTACTCTCATATTTTGTTTAGGAGAAGCAAATCGCTGGTTTACCTACTAAAACCACTCCAGACCCACTTGTGCTAATTCTAAGCCGGGAGGATGATGGCTCTTAGTGCTTTCGTTACTAGGCAGAGAAGCAGCTGGGTGCGCGTCCAACAAAGATCTGGACGAAACTAAAACATATCCTAACCATTAAAATACTAATATTATTCTTCTTCGATGTTTGTCGAATACCTTTCATCATCAAAAGCTAAGTATTAAGTTTTAATCCAAAGTTTGATTTGGAGTATGAAATCTCCTGCTGCCAGAAGACGAATTAAATGCAGTTATTCACTATTCGTGACACTTCATTTTTTTAGAACAAAGAGGCACAAAAAAGACGGAATAATTGTTGCCACAGCTATTGTCTTACAAACTTCGAAATGCGCGGAAGTCACGAATCAGATTCCTGATCAAGTCTATATGTATTATTAATCTATAGATGACAGAATATATATGGTAAGTAGTATATCAGTTGTTGATTACCCATAATACAAGTGATCTTCTGCTAACTTTGGCACTAAATGGTGCTGTGTATATATTTATTATTTTGATTTCATCTCCTGCTGGATTGCAAAATGAAAACATGAAATGAGCTATATAATTTCATCTTGATCCGTCATTGTATGTCAAAAAATGAATGTTGGTTACGCATTTTGTGATTATTGTGGCGATTGAGCAAGTGTGAGATCGCGAAAAAATTGAAATGTCATTTTAATATAAGTCAAGGAAGAACTCTTTTGGCTCATAATACCGTATTAAGATCTGTGACACTTCACATTCAATAAAAACTGTGTCGTAATGAAATTATATGGCAGTAATATAGAAATGTCACCTCAAGGTACAAAAGAGGTGAATGATATAAAAATATTAAAACAACCTTATTGTTGGACACTTATGAAAGTTAGCAGTCTATTCAAGCAGTCATGTTTTATTCAATCTTTGAAGCGGTTGAAAAGTTATGCTTATGATTCTAGTTCATTCCCTGATGTTTATTTTCTCCGTGCGGGGGCAGAGTAAAAATACTAACCCCTGCGAGCGGGGTTGGCTTGTCGTAAAAGGCAACAAAACAACCGTAGCTACGTGGTATGACCCCAAGCCTACGGATGGTAACCACCCTTGGTCTATAAGCATACCGACATAATAACTCTGTGTTGTGTTCCGGCATTAGTAAACTAGGTTCCTGTACTCCTATGTGGACAGTAGCGTGTTTGTGGAGCCCCTGGTGTCGCAAGCAGCCATACGTGATGGTAATTATTTACTTTTTAGTGATAGCCTGCCTGTTGTTCCTCAGCAATTAAAAAATGTTTCGCAGCCAAGAATTCTTCCTGCGTCCGACCGCTCTTTTTAACGACCACTTTGCCCATGACTATTTAACTACAACGACATTTCTGATATGGTTTTGCTTATTCGATACTCAAGACGGGCAAAATATTTGTATAAAACATATAATTTGTTCTGATCTAAGTCTATACATACATCAAATGTATGTTTGTAAAAAGACTTTTGATTCAAGTTTTCGTCTAGTGCTTAAAATAGTCGTTATAAAAAAAATTATAATATTTTCCCGCTTATTTCTGAAGTACATTTTTCCTAACTGTAATTAAAACATCTAATCGGCTCCTCAGATCGCCTTTTAGCCCCACAGTCTTATACGTAATTTTCATACACATGGTAATATTAACTCAAAAGCTTTTGTATTGTGCATTTTATATTGTTGTACGTATGGTACGTATCACAAAAAAACATGTAACCAATTTGCTCACTATATTATTTTAACCTTGAGTTATTGAACCAAAAAGAGTATGACTCAAGGATCGTTATAATAGCCTACGGCTATGACAAAAACGCTACAACAACTATCATTATTATCCGACTTGAAAAATGATTTCGTTACATGAAAATAGATTAAACAATGCACCGATTAAGGTCTTGCGATTAGTCATAGCTTTACCACAAAATGTTGGAGAGTGCAGAAGTAAATTAAAATTGAGTTTCATTTGTACATATATGCTCGATTATGTTCGCTAGTGTTACAAACTATTTGTCTTTCCATGGATACACATGATTCAAAGATTACCAATGACCAAAATTCAATAATTCGACCCGACGTTTTAATTAAAAATACTGCAGTGACAACTTTGGATATTTTTTGATAGCCAACTGAGTGCATGCAATGGAAGGGACCTCCAGAGTTTCAATGCGACAAGGTTCAATGTTTTTCCGTTAGATGCGTTCCAGCCAAAAGAGGATCAAGTGTAGTTTATTTTTTAAACCCTTCTACTCATTGGTAACGAAATAGAGAACGCGAACTCTTTCTTTAATCCATTTCTTACGCATTAGTGTATCTGCAGCAGGTACAACGTCTGAGCTCACCAGTCCGAGCTCGTTCGATTCTTATATGTGGTTTTTGTGATCATTTACCAATGTGCGGGTTGATCGAGACCGCAAAGTATAAAACATATTTTCTGTGCGTATTTTATGATTGTGTTGCAACTTTTTTGGGCGCGGTAAAAAATAGTATTAAAGAATTATATTAGAAACTAGCTGACCCGGCAAACGTTGTTCTGCCATATAAATAATATAAAATGTCAAAAAATTTAAAAAAAATTTTGGGGGTGGGTCACCCCTAACATTTAGGGGGATGAAAAATAGATGTTGGCCGATTCTCATAGATACCGGATAAGCACAAAAAATTTCATCAAAATCGGTCAAGCCGTTTCGGAGGAGTATGGCAACGAAAACTGTGACACGAGAATTTTATATATTAGAAATGAAGTAACCAATTGTTTGAATGATTACTGATCTTGATCTTGTCTATTTCTATAAGAAAAGGGGCCAGAGTAAATGAAAAGCTAAGTTTTTGAATCAAGGTTGGTCTTTGAACTTAGTTTATTTGCATAAACGTTCTAATATATGTATAATAATAATATTCTAATTGTCATGTATTAACGACAATGTAAAACATCGTCAATGATAATCTGTTGTCATATATAGGAAAATAGGGTTACTTTGACGCAACATCACATCAAAACTATTGAACATCTGCGACTATTCGACTCGGAATTTTTCATAGATGGTTCTAGTTTAAGGTTCTAGGTTATTTAAGCCGTTCTCATTTTTTTTCGATTTATTTTTTTTCTGATATTTACTCAGCGAAGAGCGAGAATGGCTAGTATTGTATGAGGATGTATAAGGACGCCTATAGCTATAGTTGAGAAATATTTTAATTGGGAATAACTACAACTGAATAGAAACTTTGTGATTAGAAATTACTATTAAAATGTTAGTTGGCATAATAAAAAGAACTGACTTCGCCATTGACATAAAATATATTTCGCCCTGTGATATTATTTTTATTTATTTATTTAATTTAGACGCTGAGTTTATAAATAATTGTTAGTAGAATTTTAAAAACTATGTTAATTCTTAATAACTAACAGTGATTTAGTCCTTCGCGTCAGTGCCCACAATAGAGGACTGTCGAGCTTGTTCGCTATGACGTTCAGGATGGTGTTGCTGCTCCTGCGCACACTGGCCAGCAAAGAGGCTGTCCTTTTACGCCAAATGGCGTCAAAGCCATCCGTTCGCTTATCTGCGAACATTCCAGAGGCACTGCAGAAGCGCGGCAGTTGCAACAACATCCTGAACGCATAGTTATATTGGATTCGCAGGGAATTGTAAGTCCGTTGGGTAAATGAGAACCACAGACACGCTGATTACACTATATAACGTGCAATAGCCTTGAAAAGCGGATGCTATTTTAACTGCGTCCGTGCATCCAGCGAATCTGCGGGCCAGCATGTTAGCCCGGACTGACAACGCCTCCCTTTCTTTCGCATACCAACATTAACAATGGACCCCGAACTTGGAATTTCCAAATTTAACACATTCATTGCCAAGTTTAAATATTAAAATAGTTGGTTATGTATAGATATATATTATATTAGGTTAGTAGTTATGAAGATATTATGGTCTTTTATCTGCCGCCAAAAAATCTTAATTTTATTTCCTACATTTCTTTTATAAACTGCCAATTATTAAGCGAAAAATAGCCACAAACCAACAACAAAAAACATAACCACTCGGTCACCAGTAACCGACATGGTGTCGAAATGGTTGAATCATATATACAAAATATATATATTTAAGTTGGAAATGATTAAGAAAATACATGTTTTTGTTCACAGGTTCATAGCAAGGGCTTGAAGTTTGGTATCTACGAGGACTACGGTAACTTCACCTGCGCCGGATATCCGGGTGTCGTCGGCCACTTAGAAGACGGTAAGTTACACATAGAACTAGTAACTTTATCATTTTGAATAGGCCACTCTCACTTAGTCTAAAATGTATTTATATTATTATTTATGTAGGTATACATGGCAAACGCCTCTAAGTCAGTATACATATTTACACAGTTCACAGAACGCTACCTAGTTCTAAGCTAAAGTACCTGGTAGCTCAGTGGTATTACACTCGGCGACCAATCTCAAGGTCCTGGGTTCGAATCCCATACACCGCTTAGGCGGTATTTTTCGCCTAATGTGCGCATTATAGCATAATTAGCATACACCGACAGTGAAGGAAAACACCGTGAGGAAATCTGCATACCAAGCTCATTAAAAAGTCTTCTTCTTTCTTTATTTTCAACCTCTCACCACCCAATGCTGAGTGTAAGTCTCTTCTAATGCACGCCATTCTTCTCGGTTCAGCGCCTTTCGCATCCAGTCCTTACCGGCCACTCTAACAAGGTCGTCGGTCCAACGCATCGGTTGCCTGCCTACATTTCTATGCCCTACTTTAGGCCTCCACTCAAGCACCTGCTACCCCACCTGTCTACGGCATATATGGCCCGCCCACTTCCATTTTCTGCTAGCGATCACATGGGCTATGTCGACCAATTTCGTTCTCTTCCGGATCTCTGTGTTCCTGATTCGATCCCGTAGAGAGATACCCAACATAGCCCCTTCCATGGCTCTTTCGGTGACTTGGAGCGTGTGTATCACCTGCTTTGTCAGCGTCCATGACTCGGCTCCATAGACCATGACTGGTAGGACGCATTGTTCAAAGGTCCATTTTCATTAAAAAGTATAACCCACTAATCCGCCTTGGACAAGGGTGGCGCGTATACTGGACCCTTCCTTTTATAACTAAACAGCAAATATGTCGGTAAATGCTAACAATGTTATAATCTTATATCTTTAAACGAGCAATTCTTGTATATATATATATATATATATATATATATATATATATATATATATATATATATATATATATATATATATATATATATATATATATATATATATATATATATATATATATATATATATATATATATATATATATATATATATATATATATATATATATATATATATAATTGGAATCTTGGAATCGGCTCCAACAATTTTCATGAAATTTAGTATACGGGGGGTTTCGGGGGCGATAAATCGATCTAGCTAGGAATCATTTCTAGAAAATGTCAAAAGGTGGCGTTTGAGTAGTCCCAATTTAAACTGAAAAATGACTCTTCCTGACATCTATCGGCGAATAATAATACTATTTTTTTAAATTGCTTTAACGACACAACAACACTAAAGCCATTCCAGCAGATGGCGTTGTTAAGTAACACGAAGGCAATGAGTGTTTGCTTTGAGGTTAGACTAAGAAAATCAATTGTTAATTTCCAAAAAAAATAAAAATACCGAGCAAAACTCGGTCATCCGGATATTATTTTATAATACGCAACCCTAAGTGATTGTCTGAAAGGTGCATGTTATGATGGTATCCCAACCCATGAACTGTGGTTTTTGAGTGCGACACCACATTGCCACCAAGTATTCGAGTAACATATAACCTATATTTTAAAAGCAGTAAAACATGTATGTTAGTAATGAGCGCTTATAATGCGATGTTACATAAATATTCACTCATCATCTTGACAAGCAGCCATTATAATGGACTTAGCGAATTGTTACACCTCTCTCACCTCTCATAGTAATGATGAATAATGAAATAGCGGAAAATTAAAGGAATACAATATAATTTTTTTTTTATTGCTGTAGAACAGCAGACAGGCTGACGGCCCGCTTACAATTTAGCAGTTACCGTCGCCTATGGGTGTTTGCAACGCCAGTGGCATCGCGAACACGCTGCTGTCCCATAAAGGTACAGGAACTTGGGTCACTAATGCCGGAACACAACACAAGGTTATTATGGCGGCATACTTAAGACCGAAGGTGGTCGCCATCCAGACGGGCTTGAGGCCCTACCACGTAGCTAGGGTGGGTTGTTTTGTCGGCTTTTACGACAGGCCCACCCCGGCCGCAGAGGTTAGTATTCTTTCTCCGCCCCTGCACGGATAAAAAGAGCTTATAACGATATACTTGATAAAAGTTGATGCATAAAAAATAGAGTTCAAATTAAAAACAACAGCAGGTTTCCAGGTTTCGTCAGTTATCAATTAAACTATCATCATCTTAGGATTAAGGTTGCAAACCAAATTTTCACTTCGGTGCTTGGGGTGCACTTTCTGATTTTTATATCTGTAAAACGTGTTCATGCCAGCGAATGTTGACTCTCTTACGGTTTGCTTTTTTATTTATTCCGGGATCACTGAACAACCATTACCACGCCAGACTACAAGGGTAAGCCGATGTGGTGATGGCCAGCAGCGGCCGATAACACCCTGGTCGCCACCATTAGCCTTATGTGGGGTGTCACAGGATCGACGTTTGGTAATTGCTTTGCGACGCCCCCGGCTCTTACGGTTGGCCTGCAAAATCACGAAAATGAAGGCGTTTTCAATTCACAATACCGGGCACCATAAAATTATTTACAAGCTGCATGATCATTGAAACAAACGACGATGGTGATGTCACTCTTAACAAATGATACTTTCCTAATGGAGAAGACTCTTGTACTACAAAAGTAACACACCATAAAATCAGCACCAGTTTGAAACTGATTTTACCTCTTTAATCATTCATGGTTATGGACCCGCGTTGTTACGCAACAAGTTGCGTGAGTTTAGAGCTGGGTAATCGCGTCTACTCGTGACTTCCCTATTTACGATCAGTTAGGGGCGTTCATAAGCACGCCATTTCCTTTACAGTTGGGTAGAGCATCAATAAAACTATTAATTAATGTTTTCAGAGCTACATACTCGTTTTTATTGTATACTAGTGGATCCGGAAAACGTTGTTCTCATATATAAATTAAAATAAAACAGACCTGAATTACGTTCACCCCTATTTTACCCTCTTCAAATTTAATTTTTGTGGCAGAAAGTAGCTTGTGTCCCTTGCCAGGCGAATTCTTTTTCGTCCAATCTCTATCCCGAAATTCATCAAAATTGGTTTAGCTTATAGAGTTACTTTACATTTAACATGTGATTTTAATATTAATTTTAAGTTTACACTGTCAATAAATATGATACTATAGATGACTAGAAAATCACATCGCAAATATAAATAAAATGTCGAAACCCTTTGAAGAATGAGTAACATGTTTGCATCCCGAGAATGAATAAATGGTGAATGAATCTTATCTATTTATCAAAAATATACTACCTAACTAAGTTAAAACGTAATGTTTATAGGGTATTAATTAGAAATATCAAGACTTGAGTAAAACTTACATAAAATTAAAGTTATATCAAATTGTTCCCAATTTATTTTATATTTAGGTTTCTGTAATGAGTCAATATTCTGATGAAATAGGTAATTGTACATATGTATGTTAGTCCTATTGTCGCAAAAAATGAAAATACTATATCATTTAATTTCGTTCAGAGTTTATGAGCTTGCTTTTTAACTTGAACTAAATGGAAGTTTCTTTGTCCTGTTGCTTCTTTCCATCCACATACTCTTCTTTGTCTCCCTCCTTTCATAACCTGCAGCACTTTAGAAAATATCCTGGCGCTGTCAAAGTTTATAAATTACTATCAGATCGACCAAGAGTTAATATCCATCAACAAATGGACAAAAATCTTGTCTCTGTAAGGTCTCTTTAAAATCAAAGCTTTTTTGAAGAACCCCATATCGTAACGTGCTGAGAAAACCTCAGCTGGAAGCTCATTCCAAATCCTGAGAGTACGCAACATGTATGTTCTTGAGAACCGTTTCGTACAAGAAATATGAGGCTCCTAGAAATGGGGATGAACGTTCAGAACTTTCATAGGAATCACAGGTTTGATTGGCGTCCGAAGTCTAAATATTTATGTATTTATTTGCAAGAGAAAAGTGTACAAGTATTACTCGTATATCAGTTCTTTAGTACGCATAAGTATTCTGCTGCTAATTTTGAGCAAAGATGGCACTGTGTAAAATGTCAAAATATATATTCTAAAACAATGTTGGTCAGTTACAAATTTTGACACCCGCTTACGCAATTTTTCATAAATATTTACTATTAGCTTAATCTTATCTCAATCAAATATATTTTAGAGTTCACAATAGCATTGTTTCTCAGAGATGTGAGAAATAATGCTGGTATATTTTGCAACGCGTGCCAACTCTATTGTCATTATTGTCTTCGAGCATAATGGAAGTTAACATTGACAATTAAATAGAAAAAAAACTTTAATATGTATCAATACATATATTTTGTATATTTCTCTATTACTGCCTACACATTTCTACTTTGTGCGGGTGAATAGAGTTTTAATCTTATGCTACATATTGTAGCCGATTTACCGCTAATATTAAAATCAGTTTCATAAGTTTTGCGTTTATCCGATACAAACAAAACAAACTTCAACAAGTAATGCGCCTTCAACAAAGTTGAAGTATATCTATTTGCAGATTCTCAGTCCCCTTTCATGAGCTCTTTAGATATTTCTTGAAACCGAACTCTTTGTATATTGTCAGGAAGAATTTTCTTTCGCAATAAAAACAAATTTAATCAGAGATTGCACTACCATGCCAAAGCTAGTTTGCTCTTACCGGAAAATCAAATGTCATTTTTATAATATAAACAATTAAATTTCATTATATGTTGTGACATTTTCGTTTAGTGTTGGTAATGTAACTCATAAAGGGTGACAAATATACTACTTCTTTTACCAGTTCAATATATTAAAAGAAAGGGACAGGTTTCCTTTTGGGGCTAGGAGGTTTAATGTCAGTCGTCATTCTTAAAACCAAAATACACATATATTTTATTGCGGCTATCGAGTCAACTACAGGCTTTAGTGTAGAGCGGGAGAACTTTCCTCATAGATAATAATATTTAAAAATTGCGAACAAAAACTGACAGCCTTCGTGGCACGGCGGCTTTTGTGTGTATCCCGTCCCGAGTCTGAGTATTTGTATAATAATATGTATTTATTTACAAAATTAATATATCGTCGTCAAACAAACATTCTCATGTAAATTTTTATAACAAACAATTTCTTTTAAAGTGATTTACGAGTATATTAAAGTAATGTAATTGTTAGAATCACATAGCGATTTTTATATATCAAACTTAGAGTGGCAATTTAGTCATAATAGTCAAAATGTTGAAATCTATAAATAAGTTGTTTATTATAACACAAATTAGAGTCATAACACAAGTTGTTGGATATTTAATGGTATTGGTACAGTCTGAATGCATTGCTTCTAATACTGTTACAGGCGCTTCGTTTTTTTTTTTTGTTAACATTTTATACGTCGGTAATTTTGTTGATTTATGTTCTGAAATACACGAGTGAGGCATCCCGATTGGCTCTCGTTCTATTTATCCCAGTCCGCACACAAGTTCTCTGCTACTTCGAGTCTAGATGATGCTATTTGATTTACCACGGTATTGTTTTTTTTTTACAAAATATGATTAATTTAATGAAATTTCAGACGCAAACACATTCGCATCATGGGGCGTGGACTACGTGAAATTAGATGGATGCTACGCGCTACCCGTGGACATGGACCGGGGGTACCCTGACTTCGGTCGCCAGCTCAACCTCACCGGCAGGCAGATGATCTACTCTTGCAGTTGGCCGGTATACCAGATATATGCGGGAATACAGGTAAATTCATGTTTACCTTACTTGAATAGCAGGAAGGTTCTTAAGGTCTTCTTTTTTTATTGCTTTGGATAAGCAAATAGAATAACGGCCCACTAGTAATGTTACCGCCGCCTATGATTTTTGGCGACAAAAATATACTACCAACCTTGTAAAAGTTTTATGACCCTCTTTTTGAAATACCCCGTCATAGTGCGTTGAAAAACTCCACCTGGATATGCCTGATGAAATTTTCGTCACACACGTACGAACTTTTGACACGACTAAAAGCTTTGCATACACCTTTAAATGGATGAAATATGTCCATAAAAAAGGTAAATAGAAAAATATAAGATGTAGAAGAAGAGGAGCTAAAGGAAGTAAAAAAGTTCCGTAATAAAATTATTTAATTAAAATAGTTTTCTACTTGCCCTTGACAATTGACAAGTGATAACTTTATAAGGGAGGGTAAATCGCTTTGTTACGTAACGCGTTACGGCGCCAGTCTGTCTGGCTTTCCTTTCTCTCACGCATACGGCAACGGTAGGCAGGCTCCTCCTCTCTCACTATAACCCACAGCGCTAGATCTATTCGAATTGCGACTTTATTACAATGGAATACAGTTGAGTTATTTTTTTATCAAGAATCTACATTAGGGAATAATTTAATTTAATATAATTTTAAAACAGTTTTTGATAAAACTGGAAATTCGTAAACTTTAGTTATTTTTTAATTATTTTTGGTTTTTTTTATTGCTGTCGGACAGCAGACAGGCTGACGGCTTACTTAGAACTTAGCAGTTACCATCGCCTATGGGTGTTTGCAAGGCCAGTGACATTGAGGACACGCTGCTGTCCCATAAGGGTACTGGAACTTGGGTCACTAATGCCGGAAGACAACACAAGGTTTATTAATAAATAACCTTTCCTTATATTATCATATTAATATACATAAAATTTAAGTAATAACCTAAGCTTTTCTCAGGTTAAATAATTTCAATATTAAATAGTTCAACTTAGATTAGTTTATCACTTCTGTCAGGCGTCCCGAGACGCAGACGTTTTTTTTTATTTATATATATTTTTAGTTATAGCGCCAATGAGTCCCAAACTAAGTAGCATAGCACTTGTATTATGAATACTAGACAAGTTATGTACTACTTACATACTTTTCTTATGTTAATAAATACATATTATACATAAACAACCAGAGACAGGGCGGGCATCAAGCCCGTAACATTAGCAGACATTCCGATGACAATTAGCCGAAATTTAGTAAACGGCTTATATTCATGAAAAGCTCACCCGCTTAAGTACTTTATATTTATGTTAATTAAGTTCGTTTCCCTCATTCCAGCCAAATTTCTCGTCGATCATCGAACACTGCAACTTGTGGCGCAATTTCGACGACATCCAGGACTCGTGGGCATCCGTCGAGTCTATCATAGACTATTACGGAAACCATCAGGACGTTATCGTGCCCAACGCTGGACCTGGTCATTGGAATGATCCTGATATGGTAACGCAGTTGACTATTGCGTATGATTACAACTAAAACTTCTTTCAAGCGCTATTTACGAGTATCAATTGTATATCAAGCTTGAACTTCCAATCTCTTATTTTTTTGATGTTCTACTTTTTTGGTGCCTTTGGATAAAATTATGAGAGATTTTACGACGCGGGCTCATACCGACTTGATGAAGTTAGCTGATAACGGTCTCTCAAGTTCCCGTGAAAACACGTAACTATAAAAGTGACCATTATCTTTAAAATTTTAATTGGATTTATAGAATTGAGGTAAAATGTCGTTTCTTTACATATAGTCATCATCATTATATCATATTGTCGAAAAAATATTCCTCTGGTGATGTTATTGATCTAATTTTTTTACTACAAATATATTTTTACAAGAGATTTATATAAATTCCTTATGTAATGACTGGCCGTAGTGAACCACTTGGTCTTTGATAGATATTCTTCGTTCAAAAATGGTCAACGGTGCTTATTGTAGTTTGATTTCAAATACATAAGTTTGAAGTACAAGCGATTTGATTTATTATATATATCCAAACTAAAAACTAAGAATTTGGGGTCTCCATTAAGGTCTGTGGTGAACAATTTTTTTTATTGCTGAGAAACAGCAGACAGGCTGACGGCCCACTTAATATTAAGCAGTTACTGTCGCCTATGAATGTTTGCGACACTAGAAGCACCACGATCACCCTGCTGTCCATATAGGGGTACTGGAACCTGGGTCACTAATGCCGGAACACAGAATAATGCCGGTATACTTATAGATCAAGGATGGTTGCCATCCAGACGGGCTTGAACCCTACCACGTAACTAGAGTTGTTTTGTCGCCTTTTACGCAGGCCGACTCCGGCCGCAGCGGTTAGTGTTCATATTCCGCTGCTACACGGAGAAAAATGTATGAAATATGGAATGGAATAAAGTCTCATCTATTTTATACTATGCTACCAGCACGCTATGATGGCCGTTTTGACGTTTATCCACTTCATGAAATTTCGTATTAATTTGTAATTACATTTGAAGGAGCAAATTGCTGTACTTTATTGTCAATAACTGCACGTCGCTATTGACAATTGTTGTTGTGAGTGCCTCTCCTACAGGAGGTTAGCTGTCAGCTCTGAGAATACTTTCCTGTCCTGGGCCAAGCTATTGACAATAAAGAACAGCAATTTGCTCCTCCAAATGTAATTACTAATTAATACGAAACTTCATGAGTGGACAAACGTCAAAACGGTCATCATAGCGTGCCGGTATAGTAGTTTTGATAGCTGTATTCATTTGTTGATTTATTGCGCATATATCTATTTGCTCTTTTGTGGACTTTGCTACTTGGCACGTATTTAATACCACCGCCGTTAGTGTTTTAAAATATTCCAAGAAAGAACAAACATACAAAATAATCGTAATAAAATAAATTGTTAGATGTTTTAAAAATTAACTAAATATTCACATTTTATATCATTATTTGATTTTCCTCTAATGTAATATAAAACTATTTTTAGTTGATAATCGGCAACTTCGGCCTATCATACGAACAAAGTAAGACCCAATTCGCAATCTGGGCCATATTGGCCGCACCGCTGCTCATGAGCGTCGACCTGCGCACCATCCGACCAGAGTATAAGGCTATCCTGCAGAACAGAAAGATCATCGAGGTAGACCAGGACCCCCTGGGAATTCAAGGAAGAAGAATATATAAGGTACCGTTTTAAACACTGACACTAGCGCCTTCGATGGAAGTGGAAAATACTTTCCTACTACTTCTGAGTATTTTAGTTAACTTACATTAAATTCTAGGTAACTCCAAACTTCTCTTTCAGTGCATAGATTACACTTTAAATCAGAATCGAGTAGGTTTCGACATGCGGGGTCCACTTCTAATACTTATCGAATAAATCAAATATTCATACTATTGAAACAGGAACTGAATATCATGAAGATGTTATGTTAAGAGATATGCTGCGGTGGATGTGCGGACTGACGCGGAAGGACCGCGTTAAAAACTCCCATTCGCGGTTGCCTTCACGTCTGTGACATTGCGGATAAATTGCAGGAGTGTTGCCTTCGATGGTATGACCAAGTTTTACGGCAACCGGATACTTACGTGGGGAACAAATGCCCAGCCATGCCTCCATCGGACTCCGGCAGGAGACCTAAAAAGTGCTGGCATGACGTCGTAAGGGGTGATATGTGTGACGATGAACTGACTACCAGGGATGTCGAAGACCATGCGAAATGGAGAAGAAAAAGTAAGAAAGCGGACCCCGTACACCAAAGCGGAAGTTTGTGATGTAATCGAGATTTAACGCTGAGATGAGGATGATCATGATGAATTAGAGCTATATTATTTACATTTTTTTATTGCCGAGGAACAGCAAACAAACTGACGGCCCACTTAGTAATAAGTAGATACCATCGCCTATGGATGTTTGCGACGCTCGGGGCACCGCGAACACGCTGTTGTCCCATAAGGGTACAGGAACCAGGATCACTAATGCCGCAACACAACACAAAATTATTATGGCGGCATACTTTAGACCAAGGTGGTCGACATCCAGACGGACTTGGGGCCCTACCACGTAGATTTTTTTATTTATTGTATCTTTTTTTTTATTTATTGTCTTATCAAATTAAGAGATTTGAGTACTGTTTGCAGCACCGTGGCATCGAGATATGGTCCCGTCCGATCCTGCCGATCCAGGGGCAGTATTACTCGTACGCTGTGGCGTTTGTCAACCGGCGCACGGACGGCACGCCCTCCGACGTTGCCGTTACGCTGAGGGAACTTGGCCTCAACAACCCCTCCGGGTACAGAGTCGAGGTAATAAAAAGCACAAAGGTTTTCATCCCGGTTAAACCCTCTTATGAGCATTGTCATGGAAGAATACATCTCTCTCATGACACATAATTTTTCCAACAAAAGTAATTTGGCTAAATCTACAGTTTTTACTAGGCTCCAGCTGTTTAGGTCCTCATCCGGAGAAGGAAAATCCGATATTATCCATTTGTCACCCTACAAACGCAATGGGGCCGCTCTATACTTGTCTATGACAAAAACGCCATAGACAAATATAAAAAAATATACAAATATAAAAAATGTTCTTCTGTTATTAATTTTTGGACATATTTTTTTCAATTTCATGTCTTTTAAACGAACACAGAGTAGAGCAACTGTCAACATCGATGTTGAATCTGGTTAATAGATGGCGTATTTTATAATGGTTCTTAAGCCAACATTTCTATTTTTTTCTTCACGTGAAACCTTTTATGAAGATGAGTATGAGTGATAATCTATCAGTGACTTTTTAGTGAAACTCACTAAACAAATCTGTCCTGGAAGAACTGTCTCTTATTTAGATCATGAAAAGCCAATAATCGAAAAAAAAGGATTTTGTGCTGTATTTTATTCATATTTATTTAATAGCATATATATTATATTAGAGGTGTTACATTTGTAGATAACATAGTCACGTAATTTATCATATTTGTTTAAAAATAATTTTCCCTATTTCTAGTAACCTATTATATGCTGCAAAGCAAGTTTAATTAACACAATCTATCATTTTAGGACTTGTACGAAGATGTGGACTACGGCGTGTTGTCGCCGCAAACCAAGATCAAAGTGAAAGTGAACCCCTCAGGTAGAAAGTGTCTCACTTGTTTTGTACAGTACTTGCAATCGGATTCATTAACAATCGTACGGTTTTATGCTATTAGGGGGCATTCAAGTATTACGCAACGAAATTTTTGAAGATTTTTGACTCTCCCTCCCCTCCGTGTAACGCCGTCACATTTTTCTGTACTCCTGCCTTCTAAAACTTACACAACATCATATGAATTACCTAAATATTTAATATATTTACCTAAAATAATTATATTTACCTAAAATAATTATATTTACCTAAAATAATTATATTTACCTAAAATAATTATATTTACCTAAAATACATTTATGTTGAAATAAAAAAAAAACAATGTTACGTAGCGCCTTGTTCAAACCTCTCTCCCCCAAAGTTGTGTTGAATTTGAAAGCCCCCTTAAAGGGATCGAAGGTTTCATTTAGTTGCAATAAATGCGGTTTTGATAAATTGGTTATAGTGATTTATGAATAATGAGAAATAAGTTTCAATCGGCAATAGAATTCTTTGTTTTATAATTATGCTATTTCCAGTGGGAATTGAACTAACAAGCTTTGGATCAATAAAATTACTTATAACGCAAACTACATTGAACAGGAACTGCTTAATTAATAAGTTATTTCTTTAAAAAAAATTATTCATTCGACGCATTGTTTGAGTAAAATATTCTACAATACCATGAGTTTAAGGTACAAAATAAAAGTGGAATACAGAGTATTAATATATTCTTACTGACATAATTATATTCTCTTTAGAATTTTTAAATAGTAGTTCACATTCTAATAATGTTATTTAGACACAATAAGTATATTTAACTTGTGCTGTCAAATTTAACGTAAGTAAATTCACAATTTTTACGTTTTTATTACTAACAATTTTCTATGCAAATTACTGATGCACTACAATAATATTGAATTACATCCGCGTAACGCCATCTGTAAAAAACAACAAAATGATAAAATAGAAAGATAATTGATTTTCTATATAAATTATTATTTATAATTTTTACAAATGTTTTCTTTTTAAAATTAGAACACACAATATTGAATTATAACATTTCACGTAATACTTATATAAAATGGTACTGTTTGTAATGTATAGATTAGTAATCTGTGGGAACAATGGGTTTATAGAGTATAACAATATAAAATTTAATAATAAAAATCTGGTGAGGTCATCGCATTAATCTATTCAATCATGCACTTATTATTTGATATGTGGTAAAGGAGATTTATTAGTAGCATCATAATTCTTATTGGGTCCTATGGGTATCCTATATAGCTTATATATGTGTGCACGCAATGCATGACTTTTCTCACTGTGACAGTTTCGAATTTTCATTCGGTCTTTGGATATATACGAAGATATACGCAAGTGATAGGCCGTTCTCGTCGCCACAGATAAACATACATGTAGAGTATATATTCCTATGATTAACAGGGATTAACTATAATAAATTTCTCCGCGCAGGGGCGGAGTAAGAACCCATGCGGCTCTGTCGTAAAAGTCGACAAAACAATCCAATTTTTTTATTGCTGTGGGACAGCAGACATGCTGATGGCCCGCTTAGAATTTAGCAGTTACCATCGCCTATGGGTGTTTGCAACGCCAGTGGCATCGCGAACATGCTGCTTTCGCACAAGAGTACAGGAACTTGGGTCACTAATGCCGAAACACAATGTTATTATGGCGACATACTTAAGACCAAAGGTGGTCGCCATCCAGACGGGCTTGGGCCCTACCACGTAGCTATGTAGGGTTGTTTAGTCGCCTTTTACGACAGGCCGACCCCGGCTGTAGAGGTCAGTATTATTTCTCGGTCCCTACACGGATAAGCTCTAGCTCCTAGCTTTTGGTAGGGCCCCACAAGCCCGTCAGATTTATATGTATGCCGCCATAATAACATTGTCCTGTGTTCAAGCTAATGCCTAGACGACCTAGATGACCTAGATTCCTGTACACCTATACACTATGGGACGTAAACACCCATAGGCAACGGTAACTGCGTATTGTTAAGTGAGCCGTCAACCTGTCTAATGTTCCTCAGTAATAAAAAAAATTATGATTATTACCTCACTCTGTAGTATTTACTAAACTGTAAGATAATATTTTCCGGACACATATTTTCTTGTCTTCCGTCTTGTTATTGATTTTGCCTTATAAATTATCTTTCGTATTACCGGATAACATGACTAGGCGATATGGCAATTTTAGAAGCAATTCATTTAGTTGCTACGTTTCCTTGCTAAAAGAGGGGATGCACGGGTGCAATGCTTCGGAGTCTCTCACGTTGCGAGTTGTTTCAAGCGGCAAGGGTTTATAACTCTATAGTCTAAAATAATTTATTCTTCGACTATAAAGCTTCTATATATGAATCGTGTTCATTACCATATCGACTTGGCATGTTAAAAGTTGTTGTTATATTTTTTATTTCATGTCTTTCCTGTACAACATTTCTGTAATATGTTTATACAGGTGTCGTGATTCTTCGAGCTGATGCTCAGCCATCTTTTGCATACAACGCGATCCCAACGAGGTCCCCGTACACGCCGTTGAATGATGTCTTCAGATTAACAAAGAAATAGGCGTCATCTAGTTAAGCGAACTGGGAATTATATGAAGAATTCAATGCCATCTATTGACTACGTGAAAACGATTTTTGATGCCTACAATCTAGTAATTGGTGTTGTCTTATGAAACATTTTTGTTAAAAATACAGTTTAATCAATATCAGTATAGCTCATAATTTTTTCATCTGGTTAAATATTCAGTTTAAAGCTAAATTATGTAAATAACAAAAGTATTAAGGAAAAGTTCAAAAATATGTTCATATTTAATTAACGTAACTTTGAAGGATTGTTGTTTGTAATTTAATATTCATTAATGACCTATTTTCAAATATTAGATTCAAGTGAATAAATTGAGTTTATTTTTCTTTCATACAGAATTTATAATTACTAAACTAACTAAAATTAGTATAATAATCTTTTAAATGTGATTTTAATTATAAGATGACATACAGGAAAATGTACCTCTCTAATAAACAAAAATAACTTAATATTTATGAACGTTGCTTAGAGAAACAATGTTTTCTTCTGCTCTCTATGGATTTACTGTCTGTTGTATACAATATTAAATTAAATATCAAAACATTTTCTAATCAATCTTATTTCAAAATGAATGAAGTCGATAACTTTGAGTATTAAACAGGCTTTATTGAAAACATTGCTGCCATCTATTAAATGCATGTGGAACCAGTAGTTTCCTGATTTATTCAAAAGATGGAGATAAATTTAGTACATTTTATCGAAATATGTGGTTGAGTCCCAGTTATTATATATTTTAATAAATACTATCTTTTTATATTTTTCATGTCAAGGTTAATATTATTTAAAAATAAACCAGTGAAAATGTAAATAAATTATTTGAACGTATAAACCATAGTTACCAAACATTTTCTCCCTCTTGCCTTAGATTGTATTTTATTTATCTGTAGCTAGACTAATATGATCTGAGATTTAAAATAAATGTGGAGAATTAATTTTTGCCATGATGTTGTACCTAGGATAAGTATGTTCATTTTAGATGCCCGTAAATGTAAGTTTTTGTAGAAAATGCAATAAATAGTTAATTATGTTTATGCTTTGTTTTATTATATTATACTGATTGTCCCGGAAAACGTTGTTCTTTCATATGAATTTAAACAAAGTAGCCTATGTCCTCCTCCAAGGTCCAATCTATGACTATACCAAAATTCATCAAAATTGGTCAGCGGTTTGTGCGTGAAAGCGTAACAAACAAACTCACTTTCGCATTTATATTATTAGAATTTGACTACATCCCGAGCAATCAAAGGGAATTAAAAAATGACATTCAGAATAACACAGTTTTAAGGCGAAAAATTTGTTCATTACACTAAACTTTTTTTAATCAGATTACTTTTCAATCAACGTACATTTTTATGGTAGTTTACTTTCAGAAAATTTAATAACATTTTTTTTATTACTGTGTATCTGACTTTTAGCGTAATATTAAACAGTTACCGTCGCCTATGAATGTTTGCGACGCCAGAGACACTTCTAACCCGCTTACTGAACTGGAACTAGGATCACTTATGCCAAAACACAAGGTTATTATGGCGGTATGTCCAAATATACGGAGTCAGGGATGGTCGCCATCCAGTCGGGTTTGGTGCTCTACCACCTATCAACGTTTCTAATCATTTAATTGGTATTGCTTCACATATCAAATTTTTTTAATGCTCTAGGACAGCAGACAGGCTGACGGCCCGCTTAGAATTTAACAGTTACCGTCACCTATGGGTGTTTGCAACGCCAGTGGCATCGAGAACACGCTGCTGTCCCATAAGGGTACAGGAACTTGGGTCACTAATGCCGGAACACAACACAAGGTTATTATGGCGGCATACTTAAGACCAAAGGTGGTCGCCATCCAGACGTGCTTGAGGCTCTACCACGTACTACGGTGGGTTGTTTTGTCGCATTTTACGACAGGCCGACCCCGGCCGAAGAAGTTAGTATTCTTTTTCCGCCCCTGCAGGGATCAAAGATTTATATTATGTTGGTAAAAACTTTTTCTGAAAAGTAGTCTAAGTCTCAACAAAGACTGAAATTTCAACAAAAGTTTAACAGTACGAATATACGAGTAACCAATGACGAGAAGTAACGAGTTTAAAATTTGTTGAAAATAGTTTACTGTTGAACTTCAGTTCAAAAAATCTGTAAATGAACCAAACCATTAAAAATACTTTAATTAGTAATACCTGAGTGATCGCCAGTTATTTTAAATTTAGCACATCCTAATCTGCAACGAAGTGCTTCCTTAAACGAATTATTTCGCTGACCCACTTTCAGGTTTCAATGTTTTTATATATCACAACGCTACTTCAGTCTTCCATTGTCAGTAAATTTGAAGTCGATGCAGTGGTGACCCTACAACACTCTCTTCAATCTATCTATCTATATAAATCTATCACGAAATCTCTAAAACAATACACCCTTCCTTATACGACTTGAAATTTAGCATAGTTACTGATTTTTTGATGTAGACGCTCGTTTAGAATTTTGCAGAAATCTTATCCAAAAGCTATGTAAAGGTAAAATATTACGAATATTACTTGAAATTTCCTTAAACTTACATAATAACAATGACAACAAGTTTTTGTTTTCATTACAGAGATCAGGCTCCAGTTAGTATTCTTTCGACTTTCGTGTGATATCCATACGTTAAACTTCTTTTATTTTGCAACCTCTAAAATGGAGAGTCAAAAAGGTCATATTTGTCATGCAATGCTTTTGGAATTTGAATTAAGTTGGTACAAAGACAGCTGAAAAAATTGCAGTGCATATGGTGAAGAACTAATAACTAATCCCCAAATTAGATATTGGTTTATAAAATTTCGTTCTGGGCTTATGAACCTAGAAGACGAGCCGACGGGAAATCTATATTATAACAGTATTTAAAGTAAACTAAAAACCCTACAGAACCTTTTTAGTGATATACGGAGTTTAAAGTAATTTGTAATATCAAAAGATATTTAATATAGTCCATTTAATATCGATAATGTCAAAAACATAACTATGTATAAACATACATTCAGTCAAAAAAGTATCGGGATGGATGATGTGTTCATGGTTCCAAATTCAAATTTTTTTTATATTGTTGTTAGATTGGCACAACTGTTTTCCATATTGGCGCGGAGTTTGAGTTGCATCTGTTATTTATATTAAATACAGTGCTGTTTTTAGTTATATCATATTTATCTAGTGTGTATTGCGAATTTCATAATGGACAAAAACATCGAACAAAGAGTTTGTCTTAAATTTTGCATCGCCAGTGGAATTTCGTGTTCGGAGTCACTGAAAATCTTACAGAAAGCTTACGGTGAATTGACTTTATCAAAAACATGCATAAGCACGAGTTTTTGATAAAAGCGTTCAAAAGCGGTCGAGATGTGATAGAAGATTTGCCTCGCTCTGGTAGGCCATAAACGTCTGCAATTGAAGTAAACATCGCAAAAGTGAAGGAAATAGTGACTGTAAATCCTCATTCAACTTTGAGAGAGATAGCCGCCGAACTATCTGTATCTCACAAGTCGATCCGTACCATTTTAACTAATCATTTGGGTATGAAATATGTTAACGCTCGGTTAGTCCCAAAAGACCTGAATTTTCTCCAAAAACTCAATCGCATGAGAGTCGCTGAGAACATACTAGAACGAGTCAATTCTGACCCAACATTCATGAAACGCATTGTTACTGGTGACAAGACGTGGGTTTATGAGTTTGACATGCAAACTAGTCAACAAGCTTCGGAGTGGCGTCTTCCAACTGAACCGAAACCGAAAAAACCACGCCAAAGTCGATCAAAAGTCAAAGTCATGTTGACTGTTTTTTTTTTTTTGACTATCGCGGTGTTGAATTCTTGCCGGAAGATCAAACGGTAAATAAAGAATATTATTTGAGCGTTATGCGGCATATAAGAGAGCAAATTCAACGAAAAAGGCCATATTTGTGGAAAGAAAATTCTTGGATTTTGCACCACGATAATGCGCCTTCGCACAAGGCCATCATTGTGAACGAATTTTTGACCAAACACTCAACAAATACCATCAAGCAACCACCATATTCACCAGATATGGCTCCAGCCGGCTTCTTTCTTTTTC
Source organism: Malacosoma neustria (assembly GCA_963693495.1). Lineage (NCBI taxonomy): Eukaryota > Metazoa > Arthropoda > Insecta > Lepidoptera > Lasiocampidae > Malacosoma > Malacosoma neustria. Next base: position 8,658,045 of record OY856391.1, on the reverse strand, counting down.
CTAAGCTCAAATTACCACTTCGTGGCACCCGTTTTCAATCGGTAGAAGACATAAAGGAGAATTCGCGGCTAGAACTGAACTCGATTCCGGAAACAGCGTTTAGAAAATATTTCGATGATCGGATTATTCGTTGGCGTAAGTGTATCGTTTCTGAAGGAGCATACTTTGAATGTGATAAAATTAATTTGGATGATTAACAAACATTTTGTGTATTATTGATCTTTTCCCGGTATTTTTTGACAGAGTAGTAGAATAGAATAAGTACATTATTTAAAGAACATTTATATAGATAATTCGATAGTGCAAATATAAATGCCTTGTTTGCTTCCAACCGGATGAAGCAAGGGCAAGTTGGATATTATTTTAAATTGCACATATGAATATTTTAGTGGTATGTAAAATCATATATCTATTTAGGTCTCAAGTCACAGTCACAAGCTTTTTATCAGATATTTCTTTTGCTCTAATGAAATAATTTATCCTGCTCACAGTTAAAAATTTATTGTATTCAACCTTTCTGCTATAACTTTTGATGATTGACGTGAATTTTGCTTCAGTACCTTTAAAAGATTAAATCAATCCCCGTCTAGAATAATCAAATCCATTTTTGCAGCTCTTTCATAATATTCTCAGTTGTGTCAATATCAAGATGAAAATGTCAGGTCGCCAGTCATTTTCATAAACTATGTATACACAAGTTAAAAATAAAATGATTGAAGTACAGTACTAAAATTGTAATTTTATTTTTTAACCTTAAATATGCAATAATAGCCTTGTGTTGTGTTCCGGTATAAGTGACCTAGATTCCAGATCCCCTACACGGACGGCAGCGTTTTAGAACGCTCCTGAAGTCACAATCATCTAAATCAGGGGTAACTGCTAACTATTGTGTCGTCACATTATCTGCTGTTCCTCAGCAATAAAAAAAAAGCTATTTTAACCACTTTAATAAATTACGATACAAAACAACATTAATTCAAAACACCACTTACTTCAAAATATGGTAAGTGATGAATAGTATTTCTAAAATCTGGTATAGTACAGCAAAAAGAATAGCCTTCACTGCAATTATCAATGTGCCACGTAAGCCATGAGAAGTCCCAGTTACCTCTACATATATCTCGGCAAAAGAATAAATCTCGCGCTTCTTCTGCCGAGTAATATGGATTGTTTATTCCAACAAAGGCAATCCCTCGCTGCGTTGAGGGTTCGTAAACCACTTTATAAAAGTATTGGGGTACAGGAATTACTGGATTATCATTAAGATCTGTTGTTAGATAAATGTCTACTTTACGCCCGTATTGATTCTGTAATTGCGTTACTCCATAAGTACCGGTATATATTAAGGTATTATAAGCACACTCATGGATATGATTACGGAGATCCACTTCTAAGGTGTTCCAGTTGCCACCATTAAACCCTGTCCACTGTGGTGCACAGTTCACGTAATGAAAAGTAGCTCTTTCTCCAAATGCGAAAACAAAGTCTGTTTTAGCAGCCAGGTGACCTCTTGATAATGATTGAGTATTTGTCACATAATTGTAGATTTCTGCACCAACTAATTGTGATATTGCTGCCCTCAGCCCTTTAGGGGAATATAGGGATTCCACTGGAATTATACCGAAAACGTCATTAGATATGAAAAATGGCCTTTCTACTCTCGTTTGATACAAAGCATTGTAACCTTTTTGGGTATATTTAGAATAAATAGCCTTCAACTGAACTTCGTCGAAGCATGATTCATAGACTGGATAGAATTGTCTTTCGACCATATAACCTACTTCGTAAATTGCATTGCCTTCATAGCACGTACGGTTTGTTTTTTTACTCATATAATTTGGAGGGACAGCACAGCGAAAGTAGGAAAATCTTGCGGGGCCATTAAGCCAATCATTATTTGTGAATGTTTCACCATCTTCGCACATAATAGTGGCTGTAGTAGGTGACCGTCCTGCACTAGGATGATAAATTGGTTCATCTTCACAACTTAAAGTCAGTACATCACCATAGTTTAATTCAACATTTCCATATTTGTCAGAGGGCTCAAGGAGGTTGCCGTCTTTTATAATAACAGGCAATGGTTCGCTAAAATGTGTTCTTGAATGTATCCTACATTTTCGACCAATTTGTATATTCAAGGCACATAATATCAAAAAACAAATACGTTTGAACATTTTATATAATTATTAATGTAGTATTTTTGATTTATATTGATTTTTTAAAATAAATTAAACTAAAACAATTTTGATTTGAAAGTGACAAAATATCAAAACAATAAATAAAAACTTTTGACATTGTCATCAGTTGTACTTACATTGGTTTAAGTTTGACTTATTTACACATTTTTTTTTTATTTTATGTGTGAGTCGCACATGGTGATAGCTTCAAAATATGTCATATATAAAATATGTCAGTGCCGTGTGACCCCGGCCAGTGAAAAGAATAGGGTCACCCCAGGTCATTCCAGGGGAGTCGTAAAAGGCGACGGATGGACTACTCCTTCGCCAGCTAACATGCGGCAAGGAAGTGCACATCTCGGTTTTTCCTCTTGGGGTTGGGAGGTCGGACGGCAGTCGCTCCCGTAAAAACCAAAACCAGCCAATAATTACAATGGTCAGAACAAGAAAAGGTCCAGTCATGGATAGGGCGTCGCCGCAAAACGACGCGCAGAAGCTTCGCCCGACTTCTGTGACAAGTGGACAAGGGCTGCCGTGCCGTGGGCGAGCACGGCTAAAGACGTTAGCCCAATCGAAACTCCGCTTCGCAACATGGAACATTGGCACGCTAACCGGACGCGCGAGGGAATTGGCCGATGTACTCTCCAGGCGGAGGGTGGCCGTGGCGTTCCTGCAGGAGACTCGGTGGAAGGCCAGCAGATCCCGGTTCATTGGGAATGGCTACAAGCTGATCTACACGGGTGCATCTGGTGGGGAAAATGGGGTCGCCATAGTGCTCTCGGAGGAGCTCCAGGACGACATTTTGGAGGTGAAGCGCTGTAGCGATCAGCTTATGGTTGTGCGGGTGCTTGTTGGTGGGGTAGTTACCCACTTGATAAGCGCCTACGCGCCACAGGCCGGTTGTAGTGACACCGACAAGATAGCGTTCTGGAACCTACTCGGAGAAGTGCTTCGTGGGATTCCATTGTCACATGGGATCGTTTTGGGCGGTGATCTAAACGGTCATGTGGGTGATGAATGTGGGGAATTTGAGCGTGTTCACGGTGGATTTGGGTATGGTAGCCGCAATGTGGAAGGGGAGGACATCCTCAATACGTGTGCGGCTGCCGACCTTGCCATCGTGAACACGTATTTCAAAAAGAGACCCGAGCATCTCATCACCTACAAGAGCGGGAGGAATGCTACCCAAATCGACTTCCTACTCACTAGGAGACACCACATCAGCAATGTAGCCAACTGCAAGGTCATACCCGGTGAGAGTCTCACTGCACAACACCGTCTTCTTGTCATGGACCTCTGCGTGAAGCCCAAAGGCAAACGTGTAGATCGCCTTCAACGCCGAATCAGGTGGTGGCTGCTTGATGAAGTCAAGTCCCAGGAGTTCGCCTCTGCCATCGGCGACAAGTGCGTCGGTGGTGAGGGCGAATCGGTTCAAGTTTACTGGGACAGGATTCAGGCGGCTATCCTTGGGTCGGCGAGGAAGGTGCTTGGCGAGTCTAAGGGTGGACGCAAATGTGACAAGGAGACTTGGTGGTGGAATGACTCAGTCCAGAGGGAGACCAGGGCGAAAAAAGCCCTCTTTAAGAAGTGGCAAGCGTCCAGATCTCCTGAAGATCGCGACGCATACAGAGCTGCCAAGCGCACCACCAAGAAAGCTGTAGCCAGAGCCAGACGAGACCACTTACAACCACTTTACGATAAGTTGGAATCGTCTGAGGGGCAGAAGCTCATATATAAGCTGGCGCGTTCCAGGGTCAAAGCGGCACAGGATATTTCCAAGTGCCGCTGTGTAAAAGACCCCGGGGGCAACCTGTTATGCGAGGACCTCGCGGTGAAGGAGAGATGGCGCTCGTATTTCCACGAGCTGCTGAACAAGCAGCATAAAGAGGTGCAGCCGCCAGATCTTCCTCCAAATCAAGGACTAGTGCCACCGGTAACGCCTGCAGAAGTCCAAAATTGTCTTCGCCGCATGGAAAATCGGAAAGCTGTCGGAGCCGATGGAGTCCCCATCGAAGCCTGGAAGGCGTTGGGCTCTCGTGGTGTGGGCATCTTAACCAACCTTTTTAACCGGACACTCCTCACCGGTACGATCCCGAACCAATGGAGGCTGAGTATCATTACTCCAGTCTTCAAAGGCAAGGGATCGGTGCAGGAGTGCGGTAACTACCGTGGAATAAAGGTCATGTCCCACACCATGAAGCTCTTCGAGAGGGTTATCGACTCTCGGATTCGGCAGGAGTGCACTGTCTCGGGATGTCAGTATGGGTTTCGCCCTGGACATGGGACCATGGACCCAGTTTTTGCCCTAAGGACTGTCGCGGAGAAATACAGGACGAAGAATACGCCTCTGCACTGCCTGTTTCTGGACTTGCAGAAGGCCTTCGACTGTATTCCTCGTGCGATAATCTGGTGGGCATTGCGATTCAAAAGGGTTCCAGAGGCCTATATTGACATCATCCGAGACATGTACCATGACTCCGATTCCGTAGTTCGGACCGCTGTTGGCGACACAAAACCTTTCCCCATCACCGTTGGGGTGCACCAAGGATCCGTCCTTAGTCCGTTTCTGTTCAGCGTGGTATTAGACGTATTGTCAGACAGCATCAGAAACTCACATGAGCAGCCCCCGTGGTTGCTCATGTATGCTGATGATATCGCGCTGACAGATTCAGACAGGGGTAGGCTGGTGCAACGCGTGAAGGCGTGGAAGGAGTCGCTTGAGAACGGTGGTCTGAAGCTCAATGTGGCGAAGACCGAGTACTTGGCCTGTAACTCCACAGATCCCACACCCGTACGCATAGGCGGTGACACGGTCGAGCGCACGGACCGAGTAAAATACTTGGGATCTGTATTTCACGCGTCTGGTGACATCGATTGCGACGTCAAGGCACGCATTGCTGCCGCGTGGGCCAAATGGCGTGAGGTGACTGGTGTCATTTGTGACCCCAAGATGCCGGTAAAATTGAAGGGACAGGTCTATAAGACCATCATTAGGCCTGTCCTTTTATACGGCTGTGAAGCGTGGCCGGTGTTAGAGAGACACAAGCAAGAACTGCGTGTCACGGAGATGAATATGCTGCGGTGGATGTGTGGAGTGACGCGGAAGGACCGCGTTAGGAACTCCCGCATTCGCGGCAGTCTTCATGTCCGTGACATTGCGGATAAATTGCAGGAGTGTCGGCTCCGTTGGTACGGCCACGTTTTGCGGCAACCGGATGATTACGTGGGAAACAAATGTCTGGCCATGCCACCTCCGCCGGGCCCCGGCAGGAGGGGTAGACCCAAAAAGTGCTGGCTTGACGTCGTAAGGGGTGACATGCGTGCTAATGGGCTCACTACCAGGGATGCTGAAGACCGTGCGAAGTGGAGTAGAAAAAGTCGGAAAGCGGACCCCGGGCACCGAAGCGGAAGTTTGGGTAGCAACCGGGATGAACGCTGAGATGAGGATGATGATAAAATATGTCATTTAAAAATGAATGAAAAATAGTATTAAATATAATTAAATTAATAGTATTAATAATATTAAATGAAACCTAAAATTATAAATGAATTACAATACTTAAGGATAATAAATGACATATATTTATTACGAAAGTACTATTTATAATTGTCCTTATGTATATATATATATATATATATATATATATATATATATATATATATATATATATATATATATATATATATATATATATATATATATATATATATATATATATATATATATATATATATATATATAGACCCGTGCCACGCTTAGAACGTAACCGGCATGAGGTTGAGTACTTCGTAAGTATAAGCAATAAATCTTAAGTTCCGCTTCCGAGATTACATACTCCATCCAACCTTTAAAGACAACATCGCGTTTTAGATTGTACTTGCATAGCATGTGTAAAAGTATTTATTCTGTGCAAGGGCGGAGTAAGAATGCTGACCACTGCCAGCGGGGCCGGCCTGTCGTAAAAGGCGACAAAACAACTTTAGTTATACCATCTATGATAAGCCCCTAAACCCGTTTGGATGGCTACCGACTACGTTGTGTTCCTACATAACTGACCCAGGTTCCAGTTCCCCTAACGGACGGAACGTGTTAGCGGTGCCCCCGGCGTCTCAAACATCTATAAACCACGGTAACTTTTCACTATTAAGTGGGACGTCATGCTGTCTGTTGTCCCATGGTAAATAAAAACGATGTCTTGAACCTAGAAGGTCTAAACATTCTAAGGGTCTAAAACACAAAAACCGACCCACAGTTTATATTATATTTCGTATAGTCTAGTTTTATATCACAATACTTATGAAAATTGTCTTTATTCGAGAAAATTATTCTCGATGTCCACACCACGGTGCCTGAAGGCAGAAGTCTTTAACCAGTCTGTCACGTAATGATCTAGCTAAGACGTGGACAACAGCGGTGGGACTAGTTTACTAATAAAATGTCTTAGCGACCTATGGAGCGAACCACGCACGGAGTGTCTTCATCATTTCAGCCGGAAGACGCCCACTGCTGGACAAAGGCCTCCCCCAAAGATCTCCACGATGATCGGTCCTGCGCTGCCCTCATCCAACCTATTCCGGCGATCTTGACCAGATCATCGGTCCATCTTGTGGGGGGCCTACCAACATTGCGTCTTCCGGTACGCGGTCGCCATTCGAGGACTTTTCTGCCCCAACGGCCATCAGTCCTTCGAGCTATGTGCCCAGCCCACTGCCACTTCAGTTTTGCAATCATCCGCGCTATGTCGGTTACTTTGGTTCTCCTGCGAATCTCCTCATTTCTGATGTCTTACAGGCATTAAACTTGCAATGACATGATCCGTCAGCCAACCCAAGTTATCGACGTGGCTTAGGTATTCTATAGTGGACCAATTCTTGGTAAGCGTAGTGTAGGATGCCCCCGGCAAAATGGAACAAGCCAAAGATAGGGCTATTTATAGGGATAGGGAAGATGAATCACAAGATATACTAATTTGTTCACCATTTTACACCTTAGAAATTTAAAGATGTTTTTACTAATGGGCAATATCGATACTACATTAATGCTGGGGCCACAAAATTACTGCTGAGGTACAGCAGACAAGCTGACGGCCCACTTAATAGTAAGCAGCTACCATCGCCTATGGATGTTTGCGACGCTAGGGGCACCGCGAACATTCTGCTGTCTCATAGGAGCACAGGAACCTGGGTCATTAATACCGGAGCAAAACACACGGTTATTATGACGATATGCTTACAGACCAAGGGCGGTTACCATCCGCAGGACATCGTAGCTTGGGTTGTTTTTTTTTTTGATGACCCGCTTAGAATTTAGCAGTTACCATCGCCTATGGATGTTTGCAACACCAGTGGCATCGCGAACACGCTGCTGTCCTATAAAGGTACAGGAACTTAGGTCACTAATGCCGGAACACAACACAAGGTTATTATGGCGGCATACTTAAGACCAAAGGTGGTCGCCATCCAGACGGGCTTGAGGCCCTACCACGTAGCTAGGGTGGGTTGTTTAGTCGCCTTTTACGACAGGCCGACCCCGGCCGCAGAGGTTAGTATTCTTTCTCCGCCCCTCCACGGAGATGATTTTTACTGACTCATATCATAGTAATGAATGCTGTGCTGTGCATGCTGTGATACGAAATGATAATTCCATAAATTTAGTATATCTATTACTCAATTTACTCATTCAAATATCGCGCCGCGTGAACGATAGTCGTGTTAAATGTTCTGTGGTGTTTTGCAATCTTTGTTCTCGTAAATAATAATACTTCCATGTGTCAATAGATTATTTGTGATTGTTTATTGATTGTGAATGGACAATGGCACGCATAGTGGTGAGCGGTTTATTTAACTTTAGATTATAGAATACGTTAAAAGTACGTAAATTCAGAAAATATTTGTCTATTTTTAATCTTAAAAGTATTAATTTTATTCTTAGTGTCTCATAATGAAATATGCATAGTAAAAAGTGAGATATTTCGTACCTATTTTTTATGTTTTTTGATATAAGAAATCGACATATGGTATTAGTTTTTGTATATACTTTATTTTATGAATTAACTGAAAATACATAAAACTCAAAATAATATGAATCATTTTTAGTAATAAAATAATATCCAATTATTAGTTTTCATGCTTATGAAAACTAATAATTGGATATCGTATAAAATATATAAAACTTATTCTCAAATAAAATTTCATCAAAATATGACATAAAAAACTTGTTATTTTTGACGTTTAAAATTAAATTATACAATTTCTTTTAATTCTTTGCATCGTTAATCACAAACATTCATTATCGTTTTGTGCGTTTTTATTAGAGTACTAGCAGCCCGTCCCAGCTTCGCACGGGTATTTAACAAAAAATTAAAAATTAAACCCTTCTATTTTTTTTCGGTCTCGGGGAAAAACCTCTCTTGACGGGTTATCCCGGCCCGGGGGGACCGAGGGATATAAGGGACTCCGGAAAAGATGTTCGACCCACTAAAAAACCCCGCTGTTGTCCTATCGTCTACGCCCGGGCCCACGGATATATGGCCTGCCGATCTCGTGGCCCGGGCCGGCGCCGGCCCACGCTTTGTCTTAAAGCGGGCCCCTTCTAAAGTGCTGGCGCCAGGGGGTCAGGGTTTCGTCCCCCCGGCGCTCTCTTGTAACAACTCTAGGAGTTGAGGGGGGCTGTGGAACAGCACGCGGCCTTCTCCCTCGCGGCAATAGTGCGGGCGGCGGATCCTCCCCCGAGGGCCCGCCCGCGGCCGCTTTCTACGGCGGCCGGAGGTCGTTGCCTGCCCTCCGGCGCCGACGACGCGGCCTACGTTGGCGGGAGGGGAGTGCGGTGGCGGACTCCCGTTCCCGTTCCGCCGCCTCCCTTGCAGACACTACTGCCTCGCAAAAGGAGACGACGGCCGTCCATCCAGGATCCCCCCCGACCATGGACAGAACCAGGGCCGGGAGTGACAGGTCCGCGGCCAATTCCGGACGGGACTCGCATCCCCGTCGCGTGCTAGTCAGGCGTGGGTACGACTACCAGACGACACTCCAGAAGAAGCAGAGTCGCCTGACGTCGTAGCCGGCTCAGCAAGACCAACCGACAGCGAGGATGCAATTCCCGCCCCGGGAACACTCTGTGCAGACGCAGTCGAAATAGGCATGGTTTCGACTACCAAATCAGGTCCCAGGGTAGAACCCGGGACCTCAATCAGTATTCGCAATCATCCCACCGGGGACCACGCCACGAACAGAGAGCTAAGTTGGAAAGGATGTAAGAGGTAGACGGAAAGAAAGGACTCTGTCGCCTCGAACGGAGAGGGGAGTGAAGCGACGGATGCTCGGGCACCTCGGGTACGCACACCCGTGCACTCCTCGGACAGAGGAGCGCCCCTGAGGGCAAACCCTTCTATTTGCGTCAGGTTACTAAAAAAATAAAATTATAAAGAAAATTTGAATATTATTATTTCTATGAACTTTTATTTTAATGATTTTTTTTTGTTATTACTTTTTATTTATTTTTCGTTATTTTTTAATAAGTATTCTAATTTTTGTAAAAACCCCAGTGACGCACGCCTACATTGCATAAGGTGCTGCCTAGCTAGCCGAACAGGGTGAGCGGCTACCACGCAACATTTTTCTAATACTTACATTTTTAAACTCGTGATATCTTTCGAATGGAATATCCAAATTGAATAATTCAAAAAGTTATATAAAGGTATTGAAACAGTTTTGAATATAAAATAATTTATTTTGATAAGGATTAATACCAAGATCCAAATAAAGAGTATTTTCTAGGGGCGGCATTTCAATTAAATTTTTAAAATAAAAGAACACTTATTGTGGCATAACTATAATAGTTAGACATATGCTGTCGCGACACTTTTTGTAAATAATGATTTGTTCTGCAAAGTTGTAGTACATTATTTTATTCTATCATCAATAGTTTTCGCAACGCACGCGATTTAAATAATATTTTAGGTAATTTTTTTACACTTTGGGTTACATTATTGGAGTTTTAGTAAGGATCCCTAATTTTTTTGAAAATATAATATAGCCTATGTCACCCGGGGATAGTGTAGCTTCCCAACAATGAAATAATTTTTTAAATCGGGTCAGTAGTTTCGGAGCCTATTCAAAGCAAACAAACAAACAAACAAACAAACAATCAAATCTTTCCTCTTTATAATAGTAGTATAGACATATTTTTTTAGCCAGGCCTGCGCCTTAACAGTGCCGCGTCGGAACTCTGGGGATAAGCTGACGCGGGTATACGGGTGCGACCACCTGGCTAGCACAGGATACCCAGGGTGGTCGCGTTGGTATTATACAATAAAACACCAGTCGTCACCTAAACCCTTTGTGGAGATCGTAGGATAGTCTTTTCTTGGCGACATCTCCGTTTGTTAGAGTACATAGTCCAATTTGAGACAATCCTTTCTTTTATTTATACAAACATAATGCTTCGAAATCGAATCGCATTTTTGCGGTTGAATTAAATCATTATTAACCCGCAAACAGGTATTATGTACATATAAATATTAGGACTATGTTCCAACCATGGAGTTACTAAGTAATTTGTTATGATACTAACTATATGGTTCCAACAGCTTTTTGAATGAATGAATGAAAAACTCTTTATTGCATACAGATACATATACAATAACAAACATATAATGCTGTATGTCATGGAGTGGCCTTATCGATTAAAGCGATCTCTTCCAAGCAACCCGCAATTTTGATGACTGTTGAAACCTAAATTGTACAAAGATTTGGATCTAGGTGATTAATATTATGAGCTCAAATTATGACAATTTTTAGCAAAAATGACGTGAATATCACATGAATTTGAAAATAATTGCTTTATTTTGAAACACCGTTATATATAAATTATTCATTTCGAGACATCAAATATTTCGCTAATGTTCGCTTTATATGGTTTAGTATAGTTGATTTAAAATGAACTTTAACCTTTCCAAAGTTAATGAACTTAAAATATACACATCAAAAAAGTCTAATCAACATGCATGATATTACAAATTTACCATTTATACTAATTAATTTCTAAGTCTTTACTCACTCAAAGTGCGTAGGTATGTAAACTTTTTTGTTATTGATGACATACTGGCTGGTTGTAAAAAAAATTCGATTATGTTTTGTTTTTTTTATAAAATTAAATGAAAAGGAATTTGTTTTAATTTAAGTGCGTTTTATTGCTACGTTTAGTCTTGATTTTATAATTTTACCAACCATTTAAATAAAGTTAGCGATAAAATTGAATTGTTAGATATTCTCTACGTCATGGAGCGATGTCATTTGACGGCAAATGAAATGCAACGAGCTGTAGGGATGTTGCAAACGGGAAGTAATCAATATCAGGTATCTCGGCATTTTGGCATTCATAGAAGTGTTATTTGTCGTCTTTGACAGCGCTACAATAATACAAGGGAACCCGCTGAACAGCATCCAGGCCGTAAAAGGAGTACAACCACTCGACAAGACCGGTACATACAACTGACTGCAAGACGCCAGCCGATGTTAACCGCTCGAGAGATAAGTTTGAGGCTACAATATTCAAGTGGTGTTGATGTAAGTCCCCAAACTGTGCGAAATCGACTGCATGAGTACAGCCTACGAGCTCGACGCCCAATTAGGTGCCCACCGATACGTCACGGGAATTGCGCTCGTCGAAATAAATGGTGTAGAGAACGCAGAACATGGACCGATGAGTTGCGATTCGAGTTTAGGCCTGATACAAGAAGGGTGCGAGTGTACCGTCAGCCTGGAAATACTGAAAGGCTCAGGTTCATTCAGGAAGTTCATCCATACAGCGGCTCAACAACCATCCTAAAATTTAAATTAGTACATGTTGCTTAGACTTTTTTGATGTATGTACGTTAAATAATTCTTACCTTATACGTTTTATAAGTTTAACCACAATGTCTATTTGTAATGTGATAATATGAAATAAAAACAATTTATTAGATTTAAACGAAAGTATTACCGATGTTGTGAGTAACAATGCGTGTAAAGCTTATATATAACTATTCAATTTTTATTTAATAAATATATTCTAGTTATTGCTATTTAGACGAGTTTTAAGGCTATTGTTGTATTTATTTTAACCTAATTGCGGTTTAATTATTGATGTTGCATACTGTTATTATGTCTCAGAAAGTGAAAGGGTCTGCTCTAATAAACATGTTTACAGCAATCAAATTATACCATGAACATACTTCTTGATCCGATGTTTATTTTCCTCCGTGTAGGAGCGAAGTAAGACTACTGACCCTTACAGCCGGGGGTGGCCTGTCGTAAATGGTAACAAAACAAGTTAGCTCTAGATAGAGGGCTCCAAGCCCGCCTGGATGACAACCTTGTGTTCCGATATAAGTGACCCAGGTTTCCTTAAAGAGATGGCAGCTTGTTAGCGGTGCCCTTAGCATCGCAAACATCCATAGGCGTCGGTAACTGCTTGCTATAAAATGGTCAGCCTATCTGCTGCCGTCGCGACCTAGATGAATAATCTTCCATCTCGTTACTAGGATAAAGGCAACAAAAATCAATCTGTCAGCTAGAGGCTGTTATTGTCACAGAGATAAAATTACATCCTCCTTTCATTCGGTTAGGTTTCAATTTTTCAGAATCTTGGAAGCAAATTGTAAACAGTTGTAATTTTGTTAAAAAAATAGCTTCATCTTTTTCATTATTTTGTGTTCTTACATAAGACAATATGTGTCACAGAATTGCACCGACGCAATAAACACAAAGAGGTTTTAATTAATTTCTATTACAGTAAAACCCTTTTAAGACGATTTCACAGGGACCCAACCAAAAACGCGTCATAAGCGAGAAAACGTATTATGCGGGATAGGGAAAATAAAACAATACTATTATTATGAACATATTATGTTCTAATTTCGTAAGTGTAGGTATTAAATTATACATTTATAAATTACATTACATACATAGTGTAATTATAGTTACGTTATTTAAAGTAGCTAATCACTTATTACGGTTTGACAGAAAGATTTCGATGCACTCTTCGTCGTTGATGTATGTATGTTGATGCATTAGCAATTACAAGATTTTCAACGTAATTTAACTTTTGCAGTGCATCTTCGTTTTGATTCAAAGAAGCTACATAGCGTCTTAAATCAATAACAGCTGATAACCTCTGGGTGTTTTGACAATATCGGAATTGACTCATATAAAATATCAATCATATCAAATAAATACACATTATACATAAAAACCTAGACACGGGACGGGAATCGAACCCGTGACCTCCGTTCAGAGTTTAAGCGTTCAGCGAGCGTTAGTCATCAAGGTACGGATATCGTCAGTAATATGAAGATTAGCAATACCACGGGCAATGTCAACTGATGGCGTGCTTTGAAGATAAAAGAAATTACAAATTAGGAGTATATCTAGCAACTTCCAACCTTTTTTGAGTGTAAATCCTTGTCACTTCAATAGTAATCTATAATATATTTGACTTTATAAAAATTTAGGAACTTTTTTGTCTTTTAGGAGCTTTTTTTTCGATTTACTTTTTTCTGTTATTAGCCCAGCGAAGCGGCTAGTATAAAACTAAAATGAATCCAAGCGTAGCTGAGGGAAACCATATTAGCACATTTAATCATATAAGTTATGACTGTCCACGAGTCCATTGCCCGGATATTAGTCATCTTGTCCATTGCAATAATCTAATTAAGGACATTGTAACTGTCTGACAACTGTTGAAATTAAACCCCAGTCAATCCCCAAATTTTAGAATAAACTTTCTTGAACATTTTTTGGAAGTATGAATTTTGGATGTTTAAATGAATATTATTTATAATATGAGCTAAAATTACCACCGCTTCACAATGTGTCTGGCTGTTACAAGGAGAAGAAGCGACAAAAAACAGCTACAAGTCCAATTTTAATATTTATATATATTTTTTTAATTTGATAACTATATACAAGCTTAAGCTCAGAATACATAGAAAAGATGAAAATAAATGAATTCTTATACAAAGAAGTCAAGATGTTCTTACAGATGATGTAGTTGTACAACTTCTAAAGAAAAATTTCTGGAGGGAGCAGCTATGTAAAAGCAGTTTTATCTTTAATAAGTTTTTTAATTGAATAAGTAAGCTCTTCTATAATTAAAAATTTTTGACCACGGACTTAAATTAGGTCAAGGGCAGATCAATAATGTCCTTCAGGATTTTATTATAAACACGTATACGTGTTTATAATAAACTGGGTATACCCAGTTTATACCCCGGGTATACTGGGTATACCCAGTGGGACCAGTCTACGAGGGTGGTCTGAAAAGTTTCCGAACTAACAAAGATACAAGACATTTTTTCAGTTTTTTTATTTATTTTTCAACATAGTCTCCTCCTACACACTTCTCCCAGCGATGCTTCCATCTCTGTAACCCGTCCAAATAGTATTCAGTGTTTTTCTCTGCAAAATCATTGTTCACGAAGGTGATTGCCTCTTCGTTTGACGAAAAACTCTATCCACTGAGCGCAATTTTTAGATGAGGGAACAAAAATAAGTCGCTTGGGGCTAGATCTGGTGAGTAAGGCGGATGGTCAAGCAGTGCAAGCCGTAATTCCTGTATTTTCACCATTGTAACCGCTGAGGTGTGAGACGGTGCGTTGTCTTGGTGAAACAGGATTTTCTTTTTTCCGCATGTTCTGCCTTCAGCTTGTCAAATAATGATGCGTAGTATGGTCCTGTAATGGTTTTTCTTTTTTGAAAATAATTGATTAAAATAACTTTCGTCTGCACTTTCGTCGGTAATTGTAGTTTTTGGACGTCCCGATCGTTCATCTACCAAGCTCATACGGCCACGTTTAAATTCAGCTGCCCAAAATTTCACTGTGGTAAATGATGGTGCAGAGTCTCCATACACAGAATCCAACTCATCTTTCATTTGCGTAGGCATTTCAAAAACAAATATTTAATGACAGCTCGATACTCGATTTTGTCCATTTTCATAGAAACACTCACATCAACTCACTCGAACGACTGTTACATAACAACTGCGCGTCCAAATAGCTGAAAAATTGGTGAGTAACTGTCAACAGATGAACAACGAAATTCACAAGCTTATTACGAGTGCTGCTATTTTCATGTTGAGGTCGGAAACTTCAGGCCACCCTCGTATGATTAAATCTGGTGTCTACCTTATACACATCTTTATATTTCACATAACTATTACTATGAGTCCAAGATTTTATAATGTATTCTATACTATAAAAAATAGTATTATAAACTAGCCGTACCCTCCCACTTCGCTGGTCAAATAACAGAAATAAATAAAAATCGTTGTTTCTTAAAACTTTATATTAAATGAAGAGATCGCAATAAATTTTTCTTTAGATAATGGCCAAGTGTGACAGAAATAAAATTTGACATCTATGCAGTAGTTCTATCGCGCATATATATATATATATATATATATATATATATATATATATATATATATATATATATATATATATATATATATATATATATATATATATATATATATATATATATATATATATATATATTATGTAATGCGATGCAATTGCCATAATTCCTATTTCACTGAAAAGAGCTCTGAGAGTACTATGATTGATTCACTTTGCACAATTACGTAAGACGTTAAATTAGTTCTTTGATTCGTCAACATATTACTTAATCTAAGCGAATTGTCAGTTATCATACAAATACCTCACGGGTCCGAAATCCACGATATTCATTCGTGTATACCTACCTTCATTGATAAAACTTTATACTTCTTGTTAAAAACAGAAAATCCATTGTTGTGGATAAAAATTACTTTATGGTAGTCACAATACTGTTTTTATCTGATGTAAGATAATAAAAAGGTTTTTATGTGTGTGTACATTTTCTTTTCATTTTATTATATGTAAATTATTAATTACAAAGCTTGTATTTCCGTTACCATTTAAAAGATCATTCGCATTGTTTTACTATTCTACCACAATAGCAAAAATCATGTCGTCTCTGAATAAATTTGAACAGTGATCGGCAACCGGCAGTTCGCAAGCCGCATGCGGCTCTTTGACTCCCCCCCCCCCCCGGCTACGGCTCTTCCGCAAAATGTTTAGTTCAGGCACGGAATATTACTTTTTATCTATAATCCTACTAAAGTATATATTTAAAAAAATGCTCATTGATTAAATTTCAATTGTGTATTTGTCTCTTTTGGATGACATGGTTGACACCACTTAGAATTATCTTCATGATGATCAGGTCAATACCTATGGTATTAGACCACTGATACTTCAAAAAATGGGTTCTTGTAGCACCGCACATATTAAATATAACAGAATAAAACATTTATATTAGTATGAGGTCAGTCAACGACACGCGTAACAAATTGATCGCGAACATGTAGTATTTAACGCAACAAGTACGTTATCATAGCTATACTCATATGTTCCATGTCAACAATTATCATTAGAAATACACAGTATACTATAGTAATCAGTATAACATCGTACAGACTGATTCCAATGGATTGATATTAAAAAACCGTTTGTAATTAGCACTTGAAAACAATCTACAACAAAACTATCTAGATCTTCTTAATTCACACAATAATACTTCATTTTCATTTATATCGCATAAACACGGGAGTTTTAGAAAAAAAATAGTTTTGCTTCTTTTACACTAAACACGAGTACCGTTACACAGTCCATAAGTAATGTAACCTTACAGGCCAGCGTCCTATTTATATAAAACATTACAAAAAATTTTTGGTACTTACGTAATTTATATTCAAGATTATGTATTTAATCGGTATAATCTTAAGAATAATCGCAAATAAAAACATTGTATTTTTATTAATTAATAATTAATATTCAAGATTATGTATTTAATCGTTATAATCTTAAGAATAATCGCAAATAAAAACATTGTATTTTTATTAATAATTATAATTAAATAACTGAAAACATTTCATTTTTTTAAAGATGGGCGTTAATTGATTAATTTTCCACAGTCAATTATGTTTCTTATTATTGAAATATATTTTCTTTTATATTCGGTACTTTTAATAAGGAAACATTCATATTAAAATATCAAAATAATACTATCCAGTTTTATTAATTCGTTTATATTCTGAAGATATAGATGATAAAATTTAAAACAAAATATGCTATATCTATGAAGTTTAGTTCGAATACGAATTTCCGCCTGCTTCCTTTGTGATAATTTTTTTAATTTCTTTGAAATAAGTTCCTAGTTGTTATGCATTGTTAGAGATCTAAGAAAACGGTTATGTTTTAAAAATAATATGCAAGCCAAGTTTTATAAGGTTTTTTTGTGTTTTTAAGGCGTTTTAGTGGAAGAAAATCTGAAAAAATATTGAAAAAAGAAAAGCAAAAAATAATAAACCTTTTCTTATTAACCTTAATAGCTAAGTTCTTAAAGCAATATAAGTATACCTAAGTAATTTTGAATCAGCGCCAGTGCCCTCACGTGTGTGCCCGTTCGGGTTCCTGTCTCGCTGACATTAACTTCGTAAACGCTCGGCATTTTCCGGCGAAGGAGCGTGTCACACTGCGATACCGCCATGCATCACACTTTACGTAATTAATTAATTTGCTTATTTGGCGCCGACTCAAAATTATTAAAATATACTTACATTAGTTTAAGAACTTAGCTATTAAGGTTAATAAAAAAAGTTTATTATTTTTTGCTTTTCAGTTTTTTCGGCGGTTTAATTTTTTTGTTAAAAAGCTTTTATTTTATAATTTTTTGTGGCTAATAAATATGCTATGGCTATGACTATGGTACTATTTTATCTACAATTTTCTTCCTGCCTTTATTGCAAGCTTCACATAGCTTTTTGTATTTGGTTGGCTCAACATATTCTCTCCGTCCACTCTCCTCTATAATTTGTCATCTCAACATTCACACCTCTTTTTGTCATATCTTTTACGCAAGCCAACCATCTTTTCTTTGGTCTACAATTTTTAATACAGCTAGCAGTAGATTTTCAATGTCAGTATCGATGTAAATACTGCTTACATATTTGTACTGTTGTAACAAATCAATTAGCAACTATATAAAAATTAGGTCGCTTATCGCATTGGACATAATTACAAAAGCTTTATTTTTTTACAGATAATACTGTTAATAATGGCAGTAATTGCTGCTTATGACGTCACGGGCTATGCTCTACCAGTAGTCCCAGAGACCAGTGAAAAAGTAGTAATAGAAAAATCTACACCTAAACATCGGAAGATGTCAGAAGATTATAGAAAATATAGTTTTTTAATTACCACCTATTTATAAAATAGTATAAAAATTATTATTACAGATATAAAATGTGTCTATGCCAAATCATTAAGTATACGAATACAATAGGAATTTGAAATAGGTTATTTAACATTTTTGTATTCTCTTTGTAACTTTACATGTGCATAAAACACATTGATGCGAATATACCCTGAAGTCTGCAACAAGACAGGGGTGATAGATCAAAGCTGTCATAGAGTGAATATCGCCTCGTAAGTTCGAAAGGCCGACGACTTGCGAAAGTTCTAGCAGTGGACGTAAGTCCATGATTGTAGGGCGAATACAACAATGTGTATAGTTTTTAATTCTTAACTGCGCTTTAAATAGTCTTTTATTTTCACGTGACATTCAGCTTCGCTGATAATTTAATCTCCGGCGTAATGCAGCCAGCATTTCTTTGGTCTCCCTTTTGTAAACGATATAAGAGATGTTTAGTTAAAAACATTCAGAAAATTTAAAACTCAAAGAGCTATCAAAGATTTTTAATAAATATTATGACATATGACTCTTCATTAGGTCATGTTTTTTTACATTTTTAATATTAGTAATTGTCTAGCAGTAATAATACGATTCAAAATGTCAAACTTTCTTTGAGATTTTATAACCAACGGCTTTTACCGACTATACTTTTGTTATAGTTTAAACTTTTTTGTCATTATTACAACCAAAAAGTTTATTTTCCTATGTATCACTAAAAAGTTTGGAAACGTATTTCAGTAGTAGTGTTGATCCAGTGGAAACGTAAATAAATATATTTTTCATACGCAAACATGGTTTTGTTTTATAAATAAATGAATGATAAAATATAAATTATTTTTCAAGATTGTATTTGTTAAAAAACCAATCACGGCTTCGGGTTAAATCGAAAAGCAGCTCTAAAATAACAACTAACAATAAGTTTTTTCTTGAAATTAAGTAAATGTAGGAAATATAAATATTATGTTTTATCTATGACTGAGCACCGCTTCCATAAGAGTATTTTGTTTGTACGAATAAAACTATGTCAAACTGTCATAAATTAGACTAACACATCTTGTAATTAAATAAAAATAAAATTAAACATGTAAATATGAGAGCACTGACCTCTTTATTAGATTTGTTTTGTGAATATACCTATATAATTACTTATGTTAATTTTACATCGGTCTTCGCATAGTATATTTGATTTGGTTTTTGATTAACCTTTTTATATAATATAATTGAAATGAAATTGATTAAAGACCGATAAATTTAGTTTATGCTCGAGATGAAATTTAAGAATAAAATATATCACGTTGGTGAAATTAATATAAAATTTAAGGGGTTAAAATTATCTGGAATCTAGATAGAATGATAATATTGCAATTAATATTTAGTAAGATGTATGAGGACCCTGTGAAATTACAGAGAGAATTTAAAAAAAATACAATAAAAACTGTACACAGAACAAACATATCGTCGGCTTATTGCAAGAAGTCAATATGTGACATTTCATTATTTTGGGGAAACAGCATTTTAGTTGGAATTAGTTAGTAGTTATATTGATTTGCCAAAGACGTAACGGCTAAAATTGGCCAGCTAGAAATTAGTATTTTTGCGTTTTGTAGAATATGTAAAAATGAACTCATTATAGATAAAAACGTATGTAGTGATTTTTGCAGTTAATGAGTTCTTGCAATAAGTCGACGATATATTGATTATGATTTTAAATTATTGCTATTGAATTACGGGAAATTTTAAAATATTTGCCAAACAAAACAAATTATTATATAATAATTTTTACCTACATCTACTGATTGACTCTTTAATACTGTTTAAGGCCTGATATTACAAGTTGGCACTGATGGTGATGAAGAGCGATTCACTAACCACTAAATCATCTCAACTGAGCTCAACTTTGACGTAGTCTATGTATGTAATGAACTGTTGTAATGAATCTTATTAGCTGTTTATTATGTGTACCATATAAAAAAAGTTATTCCCAAACTCGTAAAGAAAGTGGAATAATAATCAGATCTTACTGTACAGTAACTAACAATTAAAAACTGACCTTGAAAGGTTTCGCGTGCATTGCATACTAATTGTTACAGAATCTCAATAAAACTGACTGTCTTAACTGAAATTAATATTTTGTAACATAATGCTGTTAAGAAATAAATGTATAAACAAACCGCCCACTTTTTATTTAATAAATTATTACCAGCTGGATGACCGAGCTATGCTCGGTATTTTTTTTAATTGTGTTTTTTGGAAATTAACAATTTATTTTCTTAGTCTAACCTCAAAGCAAACACTCATTGACTTCGTGTTACTTAACAACGCCATCTGCTGGAATAGCTTTAGTGTTGTTGTGTCGTTAAAGCAATTTAAAAAAAATAGTATTATTATTCGCCGATAGATGTCAGGAAGAGTCATTTTTCAGTTTAAATTGGGACTACTCAAACGCCACCTTTTTGTTATTTTTCTTTCAATAAAAAAAAAGCGAATGAAATGACATTTTCTAGAAATGATTCCTAGCTAGATCGATTTATCGCCCCGGAAACCCCCCGTATACTAAATTTCATAAAAATTGTTGGAGCCGATTCCGAGATTCCAGTTATATATATACAAGAATTTCTCGTTTAAAGATATAATATAATGATGTTGTGATTATTGTCTTTATCACTACACTCTTCTTCTTGTCCTTATCCCAAACTATGTGGGGTCAGCACAACATGTCCTCTATAGTTTAAATCACTACTATTAGAAGTAATTGCAAATTAATAATATATTATGACTATATTATATTAATGATCATAAATTTAACTAGTTAGGGACCCACATAGATAGCGGACAGTAAACATTTTACATTGACAGAGGCTGCTTTCTTGTGTTAAAGTTTGTATCGAGATGTTTCATTTTAAGGTACGGACTTCTTTATATTACATACGAGTATAGATATTCAGTGGTTGTCTTGGTGATGTAGAGTTCCTTGTTCTTGGTAATTTTACCATTTTTAATAGGATTTGATAATTTTAATTCACTCGAGCTGCTGGTATTAACTTGTCGCGTCTCTTGTGTAATTCGATTTGCATTATGACTGGAGAGCTTGCATTTGCAGTGAGCTTTTCAATAATCACAAGTCGAAAGTTAAGTGAGTGCATTTTAGTGGTTCTTTTTTTGTTGCTGTAGGACAGCAGACAGGCTGACGGCCCGCTTAGAATTTAACAGTTACCGTCCCCATAGGTGTTTGCAACGCCAGTGGCATCGCGAGCACGCTGCTGTCCCTTATGGGTACAGGAACTTGGCTAATGCCGGAACACAACACAAAATTATTATGGCAGCATACTTAAGATCAATAGGTGGTCACCATCCAGACGGGCTTGGGGCCCTACCTCGTAGCTAGGGTGGGTTGTTTTGTCGCCTTTTACGACAGGCTGACCCCGACCGCAGAGGTCAGTATTGTTTCTCCGACCCAATTTTGATGAATTTCGGTAGAGTCATAGATTGGACTTTGGAGCAGGACATAGGCTACTTTTTTTAATTCATATGACATAACAACGTTTGCTGGGTCAATTAAACTATGTTAATAAAATATATTTTATAAATTGTGACACAAAAATCATTGCATCAAAATTTTTTATTCATTAGCCAACGCCACTTAAGAAACGCTGTTTTATTTCAGAGTTTGCTGCTTCTCTCTACCATAGAAAGTATTTTTGGAGCAGTTATAAATAAACCACATGAAAGGGACGAATCTAAGTCAAAATTAACGAGTCACTCAGGGATTAATGACCTCGTTGAAAATGTAAATGTCTTAAACCAGAACGAAGTAAATATTAAATATGGGCCGATAACTAAAAATTGGAAATAATATTCAGTGAATTAAAAGAACTATCAAAAGCGAGACAAAGAGATGTGCAAGTACGGAAACTAAGAAATGTTATAAGACAAGCAATTGGTCTCTTATTACTTTTCTTCGAGATCCTGGTGCCAACGTTATCAGTGTTGATGCTAGTTTTCATGGAGTAAGTGATATTTTACTCACAAATATATATATTTTTAAAATCTATATTTATAATTCTTCGGTGCGTGTATATATGACTGAACTCCTCCTAAACGGCTGGACTGATTTTGATGAAATTTATTATGTGTATTCAAGTGGATTTGAGAATAGTTTATATTCATATTTCGGTCCACTACAGTTTTTTTTTTTATTTATATGGCAAGGCAACGTTTGCCGGGTCAGCTGAGTAAGCCCTGCCTTACATTACGTTTTTCGAATCCTATGACGCTCTTTTAGCTGACAAAAGATGTAAGAAATCCATTTCGCACGACTCCCTAGGGAAGTGATTGGGTACCCCTATTTCTGGTCTGGACTTCACACCCGAGAACATATAAAGATGTAGAACTCATTAAGGCAGACATAACATCTGAATTATATTTTTCTTACTGTACATATGTATTCCCTGGTAGTCAACTATACAAAGAGACCTAAAAAAATTCCAGTTGTCTGAATTGACAACCCAAGATCGTAAGACTTGGCGCAAAAGTGTGAGGAGACCCAACCCCAAATAATGGGATAAATAAATAAATAATAAATATATATAGATATAAAAATAAATAAATTATATTTACTAAAAGTCTTTTACAATGTACCATCAATGTATCAATCATTACACACGCAATTAAATAAACAAGTTCAATGAGCTATTAAACTTTGTACTGAATAGCTTCCTTTGATTCGTTTTGCAGATCAATGATGTGACGAGGTCAATGGAAGTCGGAGATAAGCTTCTGTAGTGTAACGTTAATGTATGTTAATTATAATAATATATAATATAATATATTATTTTACAAAAAAGTTTTACCAAATGCTTTTTGATATTATGACAAAAAAAATATTACTCGTCCGATTTGACGTACATTGTTATCTACAAGTCAATATTTTTTATTGATTTAATTATTTAAAGTATGTATATATTAAATATTATTTATTATAAGTACTAAGTGTACGAACTACTTAAGCGTTTAATTGAGCTGCCAACCTACACTTTTATTATATAGTTATTGATTCCTCTTTTCTTTAAAAACTTGACTGTTTTTAGACTAATTAAATGTTATTTTTTCTATATTATTATAGTAGGTAAATCGTAAAATAATAGTAATCGTTTTCTATAATATAGTAGTAATACTTTTTGAGATCTCACTCAAACCTGTGTTAAGAGTTACAAGATTGTTGCATAGATTTGTAGTAAATGCTTTTACACGTTTGTAACAACGGGCACCAACTGTACTTCCATTAGTGTAGCTACTTATTGTAGCAACTGTTTACTTACCTGGGGAACAAAGAGATGTAGGGCCTCCAGCGAGCCCCTTTAAGAGTTGTTGATGGTGGATGATGCGTTCTTATAGCTCAGTATCAGGAATTCCGCTAACGATGTTAAATGGAGAAGAAAATGTCGATAAAGCGGGATGTTACGCTAAGATGATCATCATAAGATCCTTTTGTACTATAGTTTATTTATGGCAGAATAACATTGTGTATTTAATAGAGTTGATATCATCATCTTAGCTGTAAATCCCGGTTACAACATACACGGTCCGTTTTCTTCTCTATTTCGCACGAGTTCATTGGCACTCATATTCAAGTAAGTCAGTACGTTTTTGGTCGATCCCCCCTGCAGGAGCCGAGTGATGATGGCATGGCTAGACATTTGCTCCACGCTTACTCGTAAAACGTGGCGATACCAACGAAGGCGACGCTCCTGCAATTTATTTGCAACGTCGCGCACATTAAGGCTGTCACAATTGTGAGAGTACCTATGCGGTCCTTCCGCGTCAGTCCACACATACACTGCAGCATATTCATCTTCATCACACACAGTTCCTGCTTGTGTCGCTTCAGTACCGGCCATGCATCAAAGCCGTATGAAAGGACAGGACTAATGAGAATTGGCATGATCATAGATTAAGATCTCTTAAAAGAAAAAAAATAGGATTAAGAGAAGTTTTGGTCTTAGTAGAAGTTCTAGACGCTATGTGTTGACATAAAAAAGTATTAATCGTAAGGATTATTTTCTTTATTTCTGTGGGACAGCAGACAGGCTGTCAGACTACTGAATAATAGTTAGCAGTTAACGTCACCTATGGAAGTTTACGACGGCAGGGGCACCGCTATTACGCGGCCGTCCGCGTAGGGTTACTAGATAGTCACATATGCTAGAACACAACACAAGTTTATTATACCACCATATCTAGAGACCAGGGATGGTTGCTATCCAGACGGGCTTACCACCTTACTAAGGTTGTTTTGTCTTTTACGACAAACTCACCTCGGCTGGAGGTGTCAGTATTCTCTCTTGCACGGAGAAAAACACTAATGGATTAGAAACATTCTAATTCATCGATTTCGCAATAATATATAAATAAGTATCATTATTTGCTATATTTTTTGTTCCGCCTCATTCAATATCTACACTTGGCTAGTTTTTGTACGTTTCTATAATTAGTAATGAGCGACTGGTATGGAACAAAAAGTCGGTATAAAATTATCTTTGACTTTCTAAGTCAGCACTTATTGAATAATCCGTTAGTAATCTTATTTAGTTGCGTTCGAGATTTGAATTTATTACATTTTGAGCTCATATGATAAATTAAAATAAAATAACATAAAAGATCCAACGGTGTCACTGCTTATCCAGTTTCGAGAACCTGCCTTGCCCAATTAACTGTTTTTTTTTTCGAGCGTCATAAGTACTATACTCAAAAGAGAGTTTGTTATATTAAAACTTATTATCAAAGCTGTATATTCACAGAGTCGGAAATTCTTTGTATTTTTTTAAAGGCAAGATATTTTTATTTAAGAAAGATTTAGTTAAGTAAATAAAAGACAAAAAACCTTCCCTAATTATTTATTATCATTATGATTAGCTGACAAATAATGACCCTACACGCAGTTATCATCAGCCCGCCGTCTTATGGATGACATGGGTTCTTTGAACCTTTGCATTGATCTCCAGCAAGCTTTCGCTGATGCGCTATATGTGTCCATATATTCAGTTCTTCCTGGAAAATCGGTGAACCAAGTTTGGATGGACTGTGGCGCTACACCAGTGTGCACCAGCCCTGGGGGATTGATAGTCGGTCTGATAACTGGTGGGGGTTCGCTGAAGTGAGTGGGGTCCTTGTAACACCGAAGCATCCCAAGCTTGTGACTCTCCATCGGAATGGGTGCGCTGGATTGTGATGCTGCCATAATCGTGCTGTAGTCTGATACAGGGAATGCTAGAAGAAAAACCAGAAAAATAAAACAATGCTAAAAGTTTTATGTATATCATCTTTTGTAGCTAAAAAGCCCTTAAAAATTATTTATCAACCATAATCCGTCCACAGCTGTCCAGCGTAAAACCCACATTTTACGCTCGCCGCTGTATCTGTTTCGACTCTTATCTATAATGAGAAACACCCAAGATTAATCTTTCTATAACTTGCGATCATTCGTTTGCGTTCGTTCATCCTCTCGGATAGATCACTGAAAGCCCAATCAATATCTGCAACGTCTATTTAAAAAGGACAATATTGCAAACTCAATAAGTTGGTGTGAAGGCGATGGCATAATATGCCGTCATTTTAACAATTGTATTCGAATTTCAAAATAGCCATAAAATGCTTATTAATTTAAACATGTTCAACTAACAATTAAATCACATCTAGTTTTTATTGGTAACGCAAATAAGAGGATTAAAATAGTCTTATCTCATCATCTATTGCGATATATGCTGAGGAAATGATATTAGATCTCTTAATTATACATTTAATTTTAAAAAAGTCTTGTTTTCAAAGGAATTTTCCACGGCGATTCATGTTACCGCAACTATACCTATACTTGCAATTATTTCATACAAAAATAAAATTTAGACATAAAAACAAAAATATTCACATCTTTTCTTAAACGTCGCTTGGTACATAGTCATCATTTTGCTGTCAAGATCATCACATGGATGGTCCAAGATATCGTTTGTGACATCCACCATCTATAAAAAAGGATTTTAAGGATTTAAATACTTCTATTTAGTATAGTGTTTCTATGGGTACCTCACTGAATAGTCAATGTCTATTAGTGGTGTGCACCGCTTCTCAAAAAAACGGATAATCACCGATTAAGTTGAGTACCGGAGCCTAATCGGTGTTTAACTTAACTACCGGTTATTTGATTAGTAAAAATTTCTGAACGAATTATTCAGTCGCAATTAGGGATGTAGCTTGACTCAGCTAAACTCAGCTCGTCTCAGCTTGACTTGACTCAGCTCAACATAGCTTGACTGAACCCAACTGAACTCGACGCAGCTTGACTCAGCTCGTCTCAACTCGACTCAGCTTTACTCAGCTTGTCTGAGCTTAGCTCAGCTCTACTCATCGTGACTGAACCCGACTCAGCTTGACTCCGCTAGACTCAACTTAGCTCGAAAGAACTCGACTCAGCTCGGCTGAACTCGTCGCAACTTGCCTCAGCTCGACACAGCTTGACTCAGCTCGATTCTATAAAAGCTATTTTCTATAAAAGCGTGTTTTTAGTCATTTTTAAACAAGAATAAAACATTACTGGACTAATTAAAAAAAAGAGAAACTATTGATTAAGAAATGATAAAACTAAAGAAGTAAGTAGTTTATATCCGTGCAGGGGCGGAGAAAGAATACTAACCTTTGCGGCCGGGGTCGGCCTGTCGTAAAAGCTGACAAAAAAACCCACCCTAGCTACGTGGTAGGGCCTCAAGCCCGTCTGGATCGCGACCACCTTTGGTCTTAAGTATGCCGCCATAATAACCTTGTGTTGTGTTCCGGCTTTAATGACTCAAGTTCCTCTACCCTTATGCGACAGCAGCATGCTCGCGACGCCACTGGCGTTGCAAACACGCATAGGCGACGGTAGGCCGTCAGCCTGTCTGCTGTCCTACAGCAATAAAAAAAGTAAGAAAACAATAACTATTACTATACTATGTAAATGAGTATTAGATAATTTAAGTGAGAGGTTCTAGGTATAATTGTATATGTATGTATGTTGTTTTAGTTCTATTGTTTGTTACCGAGTAGGTTAGGTGTTTTCTATTTGACGACCTCGATAGCGTAACGGATAACGTACTTTGATACGCTTGCAGAGGTCACGGGTTCAATTCCCGTCTGACGTCTTGGTGTTTATGCATAATATGGATTTATTTACAAAAAAAAAGTATTTAAGTAGTATATCATTTGTCGGCCCATACCACTACTTAGTTTGGGACTAGATGACGGTGTGTGAATTGTCACAAATTATTTATTTGTTAATTTTATTATTATTTTATTTTAATAAATTTAATCCATAATTCGCAAAGTATTGTTTTTTTTCTCTTAAACTATATTGATTTAAAATATTTTGACTATCCAGAGAATCACCGGTTATTCGATAAAATTTCCACATTATATCCGGAGGCCGAAAATTGCCTCCGTTACACACCTCTAATGTCTATGTATATTCACTCTCAAATGTACCATTATATATGTTGCTCACACTCGCCTTTGACTCATGTCTTGACAGTGACACTAACACCTCGACCACTGTACTATGTCTAGGTTGTTTAGTGCCTACTAGTAGAAGCACATCCTAATAACGCTGGTGTTAAACGTGAAACTAGCGATTCCTTGAAAACCTTGGACCAGAAAAATAAGACTGAAAAACTTGATTTCTGAATTTACTTTGAGATGAAACGACGATATTCTAACCATAGAAGTCATCAATATATATAGGAGAATAATTTACCTGCTTCCTTAGTTGTTCATAATCTTGACACAACTTTTGCTCTTTTTCTAACAATTGTTTGTATTGTTCTACCCTTGGTGAATATGAGTGGGCATCGCAGTGGCAATATGGCGTAACTGGTGCTGGCCTGATAGATGGCGCCACTGATGGCGACGGAGGTTCGCATGGTCTAAATGTAAATAAATAGGGACAATACATTACTTCACATTTTTACACATTCGATCTTACAATACAGGTTTCAACAAGTTTAAAACAAATCTTAATTTGGTAAATTGGAATACGAGTACAAGAATTTGTTTTAAGTACCCCGTGAAACAGGCAAGCCCTAGTGCGGGGGCCACAGTTGTTTATAATTGTTAAAATGAATCCTTGATCTATAGGTGACGCTAACTGTTTACTATTATGTGAGGTGTCAGCCTATCTGCTGATCTTCAGTAATAAAAGTTTAAAATCAATTAATTCCACTCAATCGTAGTAACTGATTTCTGGCCAAACCCTAGGATAACTATAGAACGGATATGCCAGGAATTTATAATACAATCATTATTTTCGTATATATGCAAAAAATAACTTTTATTACACAAACTTAAATTAGGAAATAAAAATTATTTATTTCAGTTAATAGTACAAACAATTCTTTGTTTATTTAAAATTTGGATATTTCAGAAGTGTTCAAACAATTAGTGTGGGTACAACACCATTTACTTTGTCGTAGCAAATGATAAGTGATTGCAAATTGCTCTTATTTTATTATCAGGCGAGTAATGAATTATTAAATAAAAAATAAATATTACTAACTTTCCAATTACAGGCTTTGAAAATGGCCACTGATAATCATGATTCGTCGTAGTACTGAAATCCATTTTCTAATGCTGAAATAATAAACATTAAGTGTACTGGCGAAACACAGTAGAGACTATTTAAACTTGGGGTTTCAGTAATGAAACCCCAAGATAGAAGATGGATATCAGTAATGATATCCATGCAACAATTAAGAGAAGACAATTATGGGAGAATAAATTTTTTTTCGTGCAGGGACGGAGAAAGAATACAGACACCGAAACCTTGTGTTGTGTTCCGGCATAAGTGACAGTGACCAGGTGCCAAGTACTACTCACAGATTATGTATTAGTTACTACGTACTACTACCCAGTTAGCACTCAGTGTCGCCAACACTTGAAATTTTTCCCCATAAGACTAAATTCAACAACCCCTAAAACCCCCTAACTGAAAATTTGAAAAATATAGGTTCTTATCTAATATTAAAATGTTTAATTTTTTATTTTATTTTTAATAATTACAAAGAGCATAAAAAACTCATTTATGATTATTATTCTAATAATTACAATTATTTATAACCACTTAATAATAATAATAACATTATCATTATGCGGTTCACCACTAGATGTCATGATTATCATAAAATCATATTTAAAGATATAAAAGATATTAAAACATTTGAATTTTCCAATTCTTTAGACAAAATTTTATAAACTAAAAAAACCCCTAAAGATTTTTCCCCCTAAAAAAACCCCGGTGCAATTTTTACCCCTAAATTTGGGGAAAAACCCCTAAGTTGGCTACACTGTTAGTACTTTAGCAGCGTATTAGCAATACCCCTGGTGTTGCAAACACTCTTAAGCGACGGTAACGGTAGCAATAAAAAACAAAAAAATTATTTAGCAATTTTATTAGAATTGTGGCATATGGGATCGTCTATACTATCTATACCACGTAACATATTTTTGTTTAGTCCTCCCTCCCCCCTTGGTAACAATCCGTATTATATGAATAGACCCTCACCCTCTAATTTTTACGTATTTATTCAAAAATACGGTTATCGAGCATTTTTTGTAAAGAAAGTTAAAGAAATGCCCCATACTTGTCTTTATTATTACAACTTTTGCAGCGTAACGCCTAACGTATAAAATGAATGCTGCGCTCCATATTTGAATATAGCTCGAAAAAGTGCGAGATTTCCTTTAAAAAATATTAAATAAGGGACTAAAATCTAAGCCCAACCCGTCAGAATGCGTAATATTTTGAATACTTCCCTTCATCCCCTGAGTGGATCACGCAGCATAGCTGTTTCTCTAACACGTTACAATGGCACAAAACTTTATTCACATTAAGGTCCACAAGCCCTTTTATCTATCTATTCTAGGATTGACCACAGTTATTATCTAATACCCTAACATGTTTAATAATCTGATTTTATCGTTGCCTGTATGGTCCCAAATTAAAATAAAATCTCATTATTTGCTTAGGAAATAATAAAATGCAATAAATGGTTTACCCACTATGCTATACGCGCGGGCTTCGAATTTCCTTTCAGAATTATAGGAGCCAGGTAACAGTCGCCCATATTAAAATCAAACTAAGACATTTTTCTTTACATTTGCTTTTGTAGTCTGTAAAAGTCACTCAGAAGGGCACCAATGTAAATAGGACGCGAAATTATTTGTCCTGCGACAGTACTCAACATTGGGATACGATGAAGAAAATGGACTTCAACGTAACGTTACGATATTTATAAATAACATGTATTATTACATTCTGTATGTATAAATAAAAACCAGCAAATAAACCATACAAAACTGGTTAAATTATTACAAATTAGCTTCATCATCATAATCTAAGCGTAGTATCCCGGTCGCAACCTAAACTTCCGTTTCGGTGCCCGGGGTCCGCTTTCCGACTCTTTCTACTCCACTATGCACGGTCTTCAACATCCCTGCTAGTGAGCCCATTGGCACGCATATCACCCCGTACGACGTCAAGCCAGCACTTTTTGGGTCTACCCCTCCTGCCGTGGCCCAGCGGAGGCGGCATGGCCAGACATTTGTTTCCCACGTAAGTATCCGGTTACCGTAAAACGTGTAAATTATTACAAATTAGCTTATTACGTTATTATGTAGTTCTTCCAAAGTGGCAATGTCAAGTTATTTTCGATAACATTCACTTACCTTAATTAATTAACTTGATATTTTTTAGATTTATTACTACAATTCTAGCTAATTGACTCCCTACATAATTTAAAACGGCTTTTGAAGCTAAAAATTTAATTTGCACCAAAATTTCGTCGATGAGGGAAGATAAAAACATTGTGATGTTTATTATTTTTTATTAGAAATAAAAACTTATTCACAAACTAAAACCTTAAAGCTTGCTTGTCTTATTTAAAACAACCAGTTATTAGAATGAACAATCGAAAATCTGATAAAAATCTATTTGTTTATTCTAAAATTCTTATTATTGTAACTGTAAATGTAAAGACAAATATTATTTTCTACTTTGATTTTTTAAGTACAATAATAATTCTCTAAAATGGCAATATAAGAATTGTATATTTTCCAATGACAACACTGTTGTTTTCCTGTCACAGTCAGTCGCAGTCATCAAATCAGCTGTGTTTCACACACAGGGAACATGTAACAAATAAATGTGCGTATTAAAATTATTCGTGTGAAAATGTCCACTGAGACAATTGATAAAAAAGCAACTAAATGTTTATGATAAATTTACTGTGTATAAGACATGGCGCGCCGGCGAAGCAGCGGTATAACAAGCCTCGGTTTCAATCAGGACCAAGGTTTGTGTTACTTCCTAGTTCGTCAACCTGAGTTCTTTGTTCTCGTGGATTGTGTATAATTTATGAGTAATGGCCCTTGTTGACTTGGTTACTCGGTGTTAAAGATGGGTCGTGTGCCGTAAATGTTAGGTTTTTTGTCTCAGGGTCGCCGCACGCTCATATACCACGTTGATCGCGTTCGCTCAACTCCACGTGTTGTTTATATTTTTGGTAGTGCGCCCACGCGCAATTTATTCTACGCGAGTCCTCTATTGTTTAGAATTCAGTTCTGTTTGGCCTCGGCATTTTCTTGTATGCGATAGTAAGTGCGATGTATGTAAGGCGTAGATATATTTATTACATTTTACAATTTTATATCAAACTTTGTTTCTATCGAAATTGTGTGTTTTGGATTGCAAAAACTAATAATATTATTGTGGCTAATAAAAGTATATGAATCAATACTTAAAACAATTTAATGCAGGTAGTTACTTATGCACAATGATTTGCATTATTGTTCCAAATTTTTCAACTTAATTACATTCATTTAATATACCTATATAATGTATGTACACAGAGGTCTAATGTTCGTTTGATGTTTATAAGACTGCTGTCTGACCTGTAATAATAAAAACCACTTTATTCACAAGGTGCCCATAATCATCTCAAAATGATAGTTTTGCATTATCATATATGATTAAAAAATAACAGAATATTAAAAATAAAGGGAAACTATATATAGGAAATAGATATGCAGTAGTTGCACAAGGAAAATCAATATAATGATGCCAATGCTAGATGACGGTATCTATTTAGATTAATAAAACAAATTTTAATTGGTCTGCAAGAATACACATGTGTGATGTTTTTGCCATTATAAAAGCTTGAATAATTTACATAAATTGCACATGATGGCTTCTAAAATGCTATAAAATTTATAATTTACGTTCTAAGTACCTCATGGTGTAACGGCTAACACATGTCGGTACATTTGCGGAGGTCACAGGTTCAATTCCCATCCAGGGTCTGGGTGTTTATGTATTTATTTACAAAAAAAGATATATGTAGTATATCGGTTGTTTAATACCCATAACACAAGTGCTAATGAACTACCCTGTGTTTGTGCATGTGTATATTAAGGGTACATATTTCCCTAAATGTATATTGTATTTCACAATACAGGGAGCCCATTATTGGTATCAGTGTTTGAAATGAATAAAGCCCAACATATGTATATGCCATATATACAATTTTTCAACATAACATTAAATTATAATCCATGTAAAAAAGGTAGTGTATATGTAAGTATATTAGTTGTCTAGGGCCCATAAATGTTATGCTACTTACCTTGGGACCAAATAGAGCTGTCAGAAATGTACCTATATATATTTAATATGAATGGTATGAGAGTATGCTAGAATATTCGTAAGTTTCCAAGTTTGCTCTTCTAAGTATTGAGTTCAAAATCTCATGATTAAAATTTTACAACAAATGATGTAACTAATTAACCACACTCGTAAGTCAAAAAATGTTCAGAACTCCCATTAAGCAAAGCGAAACGTTATTTTATAAATTTTTAAGTATTCCTGATAATGTTCAAATTTAACAATATTATACTCTTTCCAGGCTGCTTCACATGCTGCCTAAAAACCGGACTGCGTGTCTACAATGTTGAACCACTTGTTGAGAAGGCACACTACAGTAAGTTTTATTTTATACTACACAAGATCTAGTTTAAGATTTGCTCTTAACAAAAGTGATTGTCGATCATATCCATGCATACTCATAGATGTGCATTCATAGTCATCGAGTATCATAGGCAGAGTAAGAATACTGACCCCTGCGACTAGGGGCTGCCTGTCTTAAAAGGCGACAAAACAACACATGCTAAGTGGTAAGGAACAAAGCCAGTCTGAACAGCAACCACTCCTGGTTTCAAAAATTTACTCCCATAATAACCTTGTGCTCCAGTATAAATAACCCAGGTTTCGGTTAACCTTCTTTAAAGGTGACATCTCGATGGTAATGCCTCTGGTATTTTAAATTAGGTGATGGTGACCACGTGCTATGGAGTAAATCATATAGGGAGAGCGAGTCATCTTTGAAGTGTCAAGGATTAATATAATATACACATCAAAAAAGTCTAAGCAACATGCATGATATTACAAATTTACTATTTATACTAATTAATTTCTAAGTCTTTACTCACTCAAAGTGTCTAGGTATGTAAACTTTTTTGTTAACGATGACATACTTCTGGCCCCTTGTAAAAAAAATTTCGATTATGTTTTGTTTTTTTCATAAAATTAAATGAAAGGGAATTTGTTTGAATTTAAGTGCGTTTTTATTGCTACGTTTAGTCTTGATTTTATAATTTTACCAACCATTTAAATAAAGTTTGCGACAAAATTGAATTGTTAGATATTCTTTACGTCATGGAGCAACGTCATTTGACAGCAAATGAAATGCAAAGAGCTGTAGGGATGTTGCAAGCGGGAAGTAATCAATCTCAGGTATCTCGGCATTTTGGCATTCATAGAAGTGTTATTTGTCGTCTTTGGCAGCGCTACAATAATACAAGGGAACCCGCTGAACAGCATCCAGGCCGTAAAAGGAGTACAACCACTCGGCAAGACCAGTACATACAACTAACTGCAAGACGCCAGCCGCTCGAGAGATAAGTTTGAGGCTACAAAATTCAAGTGGTGTTGATGTAAGTCTCCAAACTGTGCGAAATCGACTACATGAGTACGGCCTACGTCACGGGAATCGCGCTCGTCGAAATGAATGGTGTAGAGAACGCGGAACATGGACCCAGGAACAATGGGATAAAATTATGTTTTCCGATGAGTCGCGATTCGGGTTTAGGCCTGATACAAGAAGGGTGCGAGTGTACCGTCGGCCCGGAAATACTGAAAGGCTCAGGTGCATTCAGGAAGTTCATCCACACAGCGGCTGATCCATCATCCTAAAATTTAAATTAGTACATGTTGCTTAGACTTTTTTGATGTGTGTATATTGACAGAAAAGTATCTGTGAGGAACAATAAAGTGCATCAAAGTACGAAGTGCTTGCTGCTTCTTACTGTGGCATTGGAAGTTATTATGTCCTGCATGTGTAGTATATGCATCATTATAGTAGTATATACATTGTCATTGTACCAAGTAAGACATTCAATTAAAAGAGAAACCCCTGCACCAAACAGAAAGTACTACTATTGGATGTATAGTTGTGACTCTCATTAAAAATAAATTGATTTCACCTATGGTCATTGTCATTATCCAATATTAATTCCGATTGTTCCAGAAGCTTTAAAACTGGTCCTTTTTTGATGTTAACTATATACATCATAAGTACGAGGGCTGTTTGATAACTCCATGACATTTTCAATTTCACGTACAGTAACCTTAAATGTGACACTCCTACCGTCAACCACCATCTTTTAATAGACGACTCAAAATTTGAGCAAGCTGCATTATTTTGTTTGTGTTTGAAAGCCATTAAAAGCAGACAACCTCGTAAATTTACAAAAATCGTATTTTCCATTGTGTATTTCGTGTGTTGATTAAGCATTAATTTATGCATAAAAAAACATCGACATTTTGAGGTCATTCTTTCGTCAACTTTCGAGGACTCGGTGAAGCTACGACGTTTGTTCAGTTTCAACCGTCAGCTCTTGTCAATGTCTATTGATTATATATAAAACATTAGTGTAAAATCGTGACTGTGTATATTAAGGTGTTAAAATTAAAAAAAAAATATCATGTCGGCCTATACGCGTCGAAAAGCCAAATCCAAATACAGAAATCGTATAGGGTTGCATGGAAAGAGCATCTCAAAACCAATCTAATGGTACCAACACACACTGGTACAAAACACCATAAAACCGAGTCAAGCAGTGCCGGCAACATACAAAATTTAAAGACGTATTCACATCAAAAAATAAAACGGCCGTGTCCATGATACAGCCACACCCCATTCCTTTTTGGGGTGCACGCGGTGTTATTCATATAGAGAAGGATAGAACGATCACCGGCGAATATTATTCAGAGCTTTTAGACAAATTCTTGATTTAAAGCAAAAACGACCACATTTGGCGAAAAAAAGTGCTGTTTCATCAAGACAATGCACGAGTGCACACGTGTGTAGTAGGCACTATGGCAAAAATTCATAAATTGGGCTACGAACTGCTACCCCATCCAGCATATTCTCCAGATTTAGCCCCCTGCGACTATTTTCTTTTTCCGTACCTGAAGAAATGACTGGCTGGTAAGAGATTTGGTTCGAATGAAGATGACATAACCGTAACAAACGCCTATTTTGAGGGCCTTGCGAAAACCTATTATATTTGGAAGGAATAAAAAAATTGGAATACCACGACTAAAATGTATTGATCTAAAAGGAGATTATATTGAAAAATAAAACGCTTATTTGCCGAATTGCATTTTTTTATTCTATTTGAATTCACGGAGTTATCAAACAGCCCTCGTATAATCCAAATTATGTGATTTACATCATCATTGAAAATGCTTATCCTGGTTTCGAGGGTTACAATACTTTTCTATCGATACTTCTTAATGATTTTTTTTTCTTGACCTAGAAGCCACTAGATAAATCTCTAAGAGACTTCTGTCTAATGTATCCTAACCCGTCTGTGGCTTTTCAAACGAAGTATCACTCATCACGAAATCTCTAAAACATTAGCATAGATGCATGGTTTTGCGATGTAGACGCTCACTAAGAACGGATTTTACGAAAATCCTATCCAAAGTATTTTTTTTAATTTATACGGCACAACAACGTTTGCCGGGAGTTATGTCGGCATAATATCAATAAGCCGACAATTACCATTAAGACAATGGGAAACAAGAGACCACTCATACAGTATCTTAGCGTAGTTAAATAAAAGAACCACTGTTTGTATTATCACATATAATTAATTGTAAGGTATATAATTTATAAGTGATTCTGGTTAAATAAAGTAGTCTCGTTCAGTTCTTCAAGCTGCTAACACCTAAAAATTGTCTTTTTTTTTAAAAAAAAAGGCTTTCGTAATCGCTCACAACCTAACTCGGGTCAGCTCGTTATTGTATAATACACCAATAAAAGAATTTCCCATTAGTTACCTTTTTCGACACACTGCTATACTTTTATATTTACATAATGTGTATAAGATTTAAAATAAACATAAGTTACGCTCGTAAAAAGTGCAAATGTGAATGAACTTCTAAATTTAGTTACATTGGCGTATCGATCGATTAAATGTCGGATAAATCTGTATCTGGTCCAAGATCAAATGTTTGATTACTCGAAGTTTAATGCGTGTGCAAATGAGGATTTATCTCAAACCATGTATGAAAATATTGTTTAATTATTCCAAATAAGCCCTAACTATCTGCGAATAGGTACCATGTTGACATAGCGATTTATATGTTTGGAATACAACTGAAGAGTATACAAGCACGAGCTGACACAGCAAACGTTGTTCTGGCCTAACAATTAAAAAAACAGAACTTAATTACGTTCATCCTTATTTCACCCCCTTCAAGTTTCATTTTCGCGACAAAAAGTGGCGTATTTCCTTCTCCAAGATTCGATCTATATACCGAGATTCAACAAAATTGATTCGCTTGTTCAGACGTGTAAACGTAACATACCAACAGAGTTGTTTTCACATTTATAATATTAGTGATGAAATTGTTTTAAGTATAGTT
The DNA here is from genome assembly GCA_963693495.1 of Malacosoma neustria. Taxonomy (NCBI): domain Eukaryota; kingdom Metazoa; phylum Arthropoda; class Insecta; order Lepidoptera; family Lasiocampidae; genus Malacosoma; species Malacosoma neustria. The sequence goes on along the minus strand of OY856391.1, from coordinate 8,620,530 downwards.
ACTTTTCCCTGACACTTATTCGCCACGTTCGGCGTTCATACCGTTGCTCTTAGTTGCCCTTTACACATCGCCCCTACGTTCCCTTGTTCTGTCAGCACGATCAATAAATAATAAATACATTGGAACATTTCACACAACGTTATCAGGTCCCAAACTAAGTTGCATAGCGCTTGTGTTATGGGTACTAGAGAACAGATATACTTTTCATATGTAGTAAATAAATACATATTATACATAAACACCCAGACGCTGGACGGGAATCGAACCTTCGTGACCTCTAAAAAAGTACAGACGTGCGTTAGCTGTTACGCCAGGAGGTCATCGTCTAGCAAGTTGTCTAACAATACACAAAATATTTTGATTGTAAAAGATTTTTAAGAATAAACACAAGAATAAGACAATATTCTGTATTCCACACAAAAAAATATACTTATGGTAGGTATTTAAAGTTTAATACATTATTAATGTAAGAATATGTCTGAAGATGCAACATAATTATATCATATCGTAATATACAGCTCCAAGATTAAAAATTCTTTTTTTTATTGCTGTAGGACAGCCGACAGGCTGACGGTATTTACAACGCCAGTGGCATCGCGAATACGCTACTGTCCCATAAGGGTACAGGAACTTGGGTCACTAATGCCGGAACACAACACAAAGTTATTATGGTGGCATACTTAAGACTAAAGATGGTCGCCATCCAGATGGGCTTGGTGTCCTACCACGTAGATGGGTTGTCGTCTTTTACGACAGGCCGCAGAGGTCAGTATTCCTTCTCGGCCCCTGCACGGATAAAACTCTTAAACTATCTGCAATAGACCACGAACGTTGCACATAATTATGACGTTACATATCTATAATATGTACTTTATTACCATGCAGTTATTGAAGTATCATTAGTCATACGTTTTATTCTTTATAAATTACGCATTAATGTTTTTATACATATAGTACAGTACTTGTGTACATTTTGCATAGAAAGTTGCATATGTGGCGTCAAATGCATTACTCCTTTCGGTAATTTACGGACAACGAAATAGCGAGCCGGTGTTGGTTTTGGTGATACTTTACAAAGAATAAGGCATACAAGTCATGATTAGCATCATTATAGCCAATTTTCGCACCGTATTAAACCTTTTTTTTTATGAGGTAAAAATGCTTGATGCAGCCAGCGCAGAAGGGACGTCGCTTGTAGACCCACAAAAACCACACCGATGTTTCTTTACTGGTATACGTTTGGGAATGTACTTCCATATGCGCCTCCAGCCCGGATAGGTTGGATTTAGCCTTTCCTGTATTAGCGGGGAGTGTGGCTTATCACGGTTGCTTATGGTCTGACAGAGGCTTCTCTTCGGCCCGTGGTCCTTTGACGCCCCATGCCGAAAGGCCGCTTAGCCGCCGTTGACCCTAGCTGAAAGGGACGTCACTGCTACTGCCCCTTTCCCACTCTGCCGTCTCCTTCGTGGACATGACCGCCTCGCAAAAGCAGACGGCAGTGATCCAGATTAATTCGCTCCCAACAGTGGATTGTATTAAAATGGGAAATTGAAAATCTCCATCCAAATTTAGATGAACTATGCGTGAGGGTGTGGAGTCCTGTTAGAAAATCCAGTTTATATCGACAAATAGCATAATTTTTTTGTAGATCTGGTAAAGAATAGGAGGGTCCAGAAAGAAGGGTGATGCCAAAAGGCGCCCATAAGTTTACCCCTGTAACAATTCTAATAGCATATACGCAGTTGTCTGATGTTAATAAAACCTGGCCGTAGACTACCGTCATATATCACAACCAATCCCTTGCTAAAATCGCCCTATTGACGTCTAATGAATCATGAATTTCCCTTGCAATATCATTTCAACATGGGTTCGTATTATGTACTCGAAAATATATAATCACACATGACCTTGAACGGCCCTTTTAAAACTCACTGATCAATACTTTTTGCCGTGCGATATTCGTTTCTAGGGGCTTGTACAAACCAAATGTTTTTAAATATCGTTTGTTAAATTGGTGAACTATGAATTTAGCTCACAAAATTATGATCCATGTAGTGAATCAGATGGCATTAAAAATTATCTCTTTGAAGTCTTGGGTTCCTTGAGCCACAGGAAAAAAACTAGAGCGCGTGGTGAGGAGCTATTTTTTTCGCATATTTTCTTATAATTAACACGTCTTAACAGTAAATAAATTATAGTTGAAAAAAAAACTAAAATACGAGGTGAGCTTTGTACGATATTTTTGAACTGCATTTCGGAATGAAACTAGTAAAAAAAATTATAACGATTAATATCGAGCACCCCATGCTTTTTAGAACAGTGACATTAATTTTCTCGTCTGTAATTTTATTCTTAAGTTATGAATTATTTTTTCTTTTCAGTTTTAACTTTAAATATATTAATTAATTTGTGGTCAATTCCCAATCGGTAAATGTTTTAAGCTTTTTGCATACTTATTGCATGCTTATTGCATAGCTTTTATCGCGGGCTTTGAGCGCGGCGACCGAATCAAGAAATATCGATAGAAAACATCGATACTTTAGAAAAAAAACATCGATAGTTGAAATATCGATAGATATCGCCCATCCCTACGCACGTGCGCCCCGTCAATATACATGTAGGTATATATATAGGTATACATAGGTGTACATTCAAAAAGTGTAACTTGAATTAATATCTAAAGAAAAACTTGAGTTAATATCAAAGAAAAAAATAATTACTGCATAAATAAAAAATAAATAAATAATTATAATTGCATAAGTTGATTAAAATGCTATGCAATAGCTTTACCGCAGCAGTCCCCGAGTGCCACAATAGGTTTTTTATTAATTTAACGCCACCTCGGCCAGTGTTATTAATTAAACGTCAGATGGCGTTTCGGCAGAATTTTGAATGATACAAACTATAAAAATTACTGAATTGTCATCGGTCCTTGATAAGTATGCCAAATTTCGAGTTAATCCGACGTTTTGAAGCGGGTCAAAATCATGTTTAAATTTTCCGTTACTTAAGCACATACTAACATACTTATGAAGCCAATAAAAGCGTGTAAAAATATATAACGAGCATACACAGATTATCGGTATCTGTAAATTACTAGAGATAGAGCTGCTCTAGAGATAGAGCTTTGTAGATATAGGTACTGTACCTATCTCTCTATAAGGCAACAGTGTGTATTTTACTCTCTAATTTTTAAATTATATATCATGATTGTAGCTTTTCTTAAGCGTATAAATCAGCTCAATGTGTCGATGCCCTAAGGCATAATGCTCAATTATTTTAGTCTCAGATCAATTTATCACTTGGAAACTCGCAAAATCTTGTTAAATAGTCGATTAGTATTCTGTGACGGTACTGCGTCGAAACTCGGTAAGGTCACGGTATTAGTTAAAACACGTATTCCGCTTTGAGCCTTTGACATTGTTTTAACTCCGTGCCACTATACACTATTGTGTTTAAGTTTAATTAATGCCGACACGATACCTTCCGTCTTAACTGCTATTAAAACTGTTCTATTATTTTTTAGTGACTCTTAGTCTCTTATGTTCATAAGTTTCGAGACAAAGTAATACATATTGGAACGATGTTATTATAATTTATGATCAAATATGGAAATAAGTTATTTAAAATAACCATAGTGTTCCAACGTGTTGGCCAGTTTAATGCGAATTAAATTAGATTCGGCAAGTCAGGGCTTGTTTAAGAGTAACGGTTTTCATGTTTCAATAATACTTTTTCATCCCTTTAATTTTATTCTTCATGCAGGATGGATGAGAATGCTGACCCTGTAGCCGGGGGCAGCCTTAAAAGGCGACAAAACCACTCTAGCTAAGTGGTAAAAACCAGAAGTAGGGCTTGGAGCCCTGCCGCCATAATGAACTTGTGTTGTATTCCGGAACTAGTGTACTGGGTTCCAGTTCCTCCTAGATAGATTGAGATGTGAAAAACAGAGTGAACGCAGGTTGGATGAAATGGCGACAGGTCTCGGGAACAATTTGCGATCCACAAGTGCCGTTTAAACATAAACGTAAAATTTATAAAACCGTAATAAGACATGTATTGTAAGGATCAGAATCCTGGGCCACAAAGGGAAAAAATGAAAGTTTATTGCATGCAGCAGAGATGCGAATGTTTAGATGGATGAGCGGAGTTACAAAAATGGATAAAATTAGAAATTAGTATATTAGGGGAAGTTTGAGAGTAGCGCCAATGATTGAGAAGCTGAAAAGTAATAGGTTAGCCTAGTATGACCGTATAATGCGAAGAGTGGAGCGTCATGTAACAAGGAGGATGTTAGAAATGAGGATATCCATCCGGATACAAGAGGAGAAGTAAACCAAAGAAAAGATTGAAAGGATTGCGTAAAAGATGATATGATGAAAAAGGGTGTGAATCTTGAGATGACAGCTAACAGAGGAGAGTGGAAGGAGAGAACATGTTGTGCCGAACCCACATAGTTGGTATAAGGACAGGAAGAAGAAGTGTTTCACTTAATAGTTTAACCGCTACTTCTTTATTTTATTGTTTTTGCCTAAAAATACTGCTAGCAGAAATGAGGTGTTCTGACCCCTTCTGAATAGAATTCAGACCTTTGTCGCCCCTGTGAAATCCTATTCCCTCTATTTTCACGTTGCTTCTTTGTATAAAAATGTAGTGTAGTAATTACTCATTATGAATCAGGCTGTGAATACATTTTGATGAAGAACTTAAATTAATAAAAAAAATCTTTTGACAAACATTTGATTCTAGACCATTCCTTAATTTTACGCATCTTTCTCTTTTTAATCTATAATATATTTTGGTCTAATTTTATTCACACACTGCTGAAGTTACGCATCATATTACCGAACCATGAAATTAAATTATAAATTCAATTCCTAACCTACTAAACTCACGAAACAAAGAAAATAGAGCAAAAACTGAATAAAGATTCAAGGTTTAACTGAAGACTTAATTAATTTGTTTTTCCTGTAAATGCAAAAAGTTTCAGTTTATAAAATTTAACGTTCTCCGCGGCTTAACGAACTCATGAAAAGTTATATCATTTGTCTAGTACCCATAGCACAAGTGCTCTGCTACTTACTTCGGGAGTAGATGGCGCTGTGTTAATTCTGCTGTTCAACAGCAGACAGACGGACGCCTCGTTTAATAGTAAGTAGTTACCATCGCCTATGGGTGTTTATGGCCCCAGGGGCACCGCTAACACGCTGCCGTTTGCGTACGTAACAGAAATCTGAGTTACTTATGTTACTTGTATGAGATGACACGACATGTTTAGAAAATGAGGTGGTTGCCATCCAGACGAGTTTGGACACTACTACCTAGCTAGCATCGTTTTGTCGTCTTTTACCACAGGCTACCCTGGCCGCAGGGGTCAGTATTTGTACTCCAACCCTGCACGGAGAATATTGACTGCCGTTTGACCTGCTATTGTTGAAGGGAAAACCGAAGTTCTTTTACTGTGAAACCTTTTGCTAAGCTGTAATCAGTTTATCTTTTTTTACGAGCATTTTCTGGATCATCCGTATCGTATATATTATGTGTAAGGTATGTATGTCAAAAAAAAGTATGTATTTGCCATATGTTATTTTGACATACATACCTTAAATTTTCAGTCAATAAGTCTTGATGAAAAACCAAAATAATTCGACGTTGTGTGAATCTAGTTGTACTGTGTCGCGAAACTGTTTTATAGTGAAAATATAAATTACAGGCAAGGAGGAACTTGGTGAGGTGTCGCTCTGCGAGATGGTGTTTAGGACGAACTGGTTGCTAGTGGTGAAGGCGAGGCGGCCGTGCAGCCTCATGCTGCTCGACGACCAGCAGAGGGCCTTCCGCGCCGAAGTCGTCTTCAAATCGCCCATACGAGCGTTGCGTGCACGGAGAGATAAGTAAGATATTACAAATACTATACTTATTACCATTAATGCTCTCTATAACTTTTTTCATCCTGCGCTTCTTAATAATAAAAATAAAAAATTTAAGTTTCGCTTCAGAATCTTTGGGTGTTGGATTTGGAAAAACTGTCTAATCACCTTCCGCTGTCTACTTAGATAGTTTCTTTTACTGGATAAAAAAACATTAGCACATGAGTGCTTTTAGTTTTTGAATTAGAAAGGCTTAATGCACACCCCACCTCTTGGGGCCCCCAGGCGGGGTACTGTGGAATTCCCGTTAAATACGCCGGTGCGCCTCTACAGTGTCCCTCTGGTGGCCGGGGCGAGGGATGGTCTTATGCTTTCGCATCAACCTCTCGCCCGGGCGGACTCTAAAGAACAAATTAAATTATTCGTTTGTTTTTATAACTCCCTAGGAAAATAATGGAGTGGCTGTGTTCTTTTTTAGCCACATGATAACATGAATGAACGAAACTAAAATATGTTATTTTTTGTATTTATTTAAATCTATACCATGGAATTCTAATTGACAATAAAATTATATTATATATTTAATTTTTTTTATTGCTGAGGAACAGCAAACAGACTGACAGCCCGTAAGCAGTTACGATCGCCTATGGATGTTTGTAACGCTAGGAGCACCGCGAACGCAATGTTATCTGTATAGGGGTACTAGAACTTGAGTCAGTAATGTCGAAATACAACACAAGGTTATAATTGCAGCATACTTAGACGGAAGGTGGTTGCGATCCAAATAGACTTGGACCCTACCATGGATCTAAGGTTGTTTTGTCGCCTTTTCGACAGGCTGCACGGAGAAAATAATAATTTCTTCATATATTTTACCAGAATGATATTTACATATTGTTACGGCATACATGATAATGTGGAAACGGAGGGCTCCATAAGGACCAATCGGTGTCTCCTTACCTAGTTAGTACAGTTGCTGTTCGCAGGCGTATCTAGGGCACAAATTCTTGCTCATTCAACCCAACAGAAACGATCTGTCAGTAATTAATCAGCGATTATAGTCTTTTAGTATAACGATGAGGCAGCCATTTTTACATAATTAATTTTTCGTCTGTGCTGTATAATAAATATTATTGCATATTTTGTGTGTTGTACAATACAGAAAATTCATTTATTCATAGTCCTAAATCGAATTTTGAAATGTAATCAGACTATACAAACGCTAAAATAATAATAATAATAAATCTTTATTAAACTTTGTTTACAATAAGAATACATGGGTGGTGGGAACCTTTTAGTAAGTATATAATACCTGTGTCAAAAGGTTCCGCTCTTCACTAGACTTTACAAATAACAAAGATATGATTTACAAAATAAATAATAAAGGATTGATATGTTTACGTGTGTGTGTGTGTGTGTATGCATGTATGTGGGTGTGTGTGTATTTTATAGTTGTGCAAATATCGAATTTATTTGTTTTACATATTTAAAGTATTCCTGTACTTGCACCAGTTACCGATTCTAAGTTTGTCTTATAAAGACTTCTATTTCATCGTATGTTTTATTTTTTAACCAATTTAATACTTTAATTTTACAGTGATTTTTATTCATGGAATATATATCAAGTATTTCGTTGATTTTATTATATACATAGGCTCCCTGTTTTACACATTGTCGAAGAGCAAAAGTTGTATTAATATGACAAGTACGAATGTTAAACTTTCTCCTATGTGTTGTTAACTTTTTATTGTATTCTGTGTTATTGTGTTCTTTTAAAGTAAGATTAAGAATATACAGTATAGTAATAACATGAGCATACATAATAAGGGTAATCAACGGAACACATGCGGGAATATTTAATAAAATAGGTATTTAAATTTGTTTAAGAAAACCATTGTACAGTCTAGACATATTATTTCTGTTTAATTTGATAAGATACAAGCGACCTTAACCGAATAACCCAATAATCGCATTGGATCAAAACAACTCACATTTTTATCTCAATACCTCTATTAAATTAGTTTTGAAATATATTGTTTCACTGTTAATATATTTATAATGATACATAATAAACTAAGTCGATAAAAAAGACAGAAACTTGTTAGAATCAATTTTAACTTGTGTGTATATCTCTTAGTATTATGTCCGTAATAGACCGAATTATAAACAAATAAAAATACAATTAATATTTCGAAAAATATAAATGTATCACAAAATAGTTTTTTTTATTGCTGTAGGACAGCAGACAGGCTGACGGCCCGCTTAGAACTTAGCAGTAACCGTCGCCTATGGGTGTTTGCAACGCCAGTGGCATCGCGTACACGCTGCTGTCCCATAAGGGTACAGGATCTTAGGTCACTAAGAACACAACACAAGGTTTTTATGGCGGCATACGATCAAAGGTGGTTGCCATCTAGACGGGCTTGAGGCCCTACCACGTAGTTAGGGTAGGTTGTTCTGTCGCCTTTTACGACAGGCCGACCTCGGTCGTAGAGGTTAGTATTCTTTCTCCGCCTTTGCACGGATCAATAAATATAATATAATAATAGATACATATATTATAATATGCCCTCGTCGTCTTTCTACCACCGCACTGCCCGCCATAGGCTGGGTGTTCATCCCCATTTCTTGGAGCCTCTTCTTTCTTGTACGAAACGGTTCTCCAGAACGTTCATATTGCGTACTCTCAGGATCTGGAATGAGCTTCCGACTGAGGTTTTCTCAGTGCGGTACGATATGGGATTCTTCAAAAAAGGCGTTATAAAATTTCTTCGAGACCGGCAGCGCGTTGGTAGTGCTGCGAACGTCCATAGGCGACGGTGACCACGTGCCAGGGTGGGCCGTCTGCCTGTCTGTTGAACTCTAGCTATAAAAAAAAATAAACAAAAAAATGTCTGTCAAAGATTTTAATTTTGTTAGTCATTAACCTAAACGTACTGAAATGCGATATAAATAATAGTTTATAGACTTTTTTATTGCTATGGAACAGCAGGCGTGCTCACAGCCCACTTAGTAAGTAAGACGGCCACAATACCAAGCAGCTACCCTCAACTATGTATACATACGACGCTAGAGGCACCGCGAACACGGCGCTGTCCGCGTAAGGGTACTGGAACCTGGGTCACTAATGCCTTAACACAGCATAAGGTTATTATGCCGGTATATTTATCGACCATCCAGAAGAGCTTGGGGCCCTACCACCTATAGGGTGTTTTGTCTCTTTTTACGACAGGCCGAACCCCGCCGCAGGGGTCTGTATTCTTACTCAGCCTCTGTGCGGAATTACGCCTTTTTTTCATACTGTTCCGTCTACTATGCTTGGGTCAAAGAAATATGAGATCATAGACGATACTGTCGCCCGTGACAGGCGCCGTCCTGCCCTCTATGGTCGGACGTAGCCTGGATTACTTCCATGCTAACAAAGAAAACGTATAATAATAATATTACTCCAATTAATTCTATGTTCGTAGTTTTTAGTTTAAAGTTGAACACACAATGCTAGGCGTGTGTATTTCACATAAAATATGTTTTCAGTTTTCTTGTTTATTGAGGCGCCAGCAGATATCAGTTGTGGGTAAAAAATACTATACTATAATTTTACTATAGCAACTCAATTATGATATTATGTGCTGTAGTTTGTCTGAAATCTGAGATGCAAGATTTTTTGAAGCGAAGCTTCTAAACGGACGTTCGGGCCGCTCGCATGTAGGCGCTCGTCGCGCGGCCTGTCTTTCCGTGCTAAGCGTCAGATTTTAGCGTTACTGCACTAAATCGTAACATTTAGTACCATTACATGAATTGCGGCGCGCGCGCGGTAGCTGTCTCCCCACCTGCCCCACCTCAGTGTGCGTGGCCTTCACCTTATGAAATTTCGTCATTAATAAGTACCTATTACATGATTACAACAAACACAGACGTTAACGACTGTTTGTCGAATGGTTCTATGGGTAAATTAGTATATTATGTATATTGAATACCTACGATGAAAATAATGAAATTAATAGAGTTTGGTTAGAATTCGTTGAAGATATAGTTGGAAAAAAATAAGGTTAAAAACTGCAGCAGATAGAGATGCATTGAATCTTAGCAGGACATCTGTGCCGATTAAAAGGAGATATTGTACTACTATTAAATAGATAGGAGGCGTCCACATCGCCGTCGGGCCGTCCATGAATTATCTTGGACTGGTGCTCGACGGGCGATGGGACTTCGCGGCACACTTCGAGCGCCTGGCGCCGAGGCTAGTTCGGGCGGCGGCGGGACTCTCCCGTCTGCTGCCGAATATCGGCGGGCCGGGCGCAGTGTGCCGCAGGCTCTTTGAGGGAACCGTGCGGTCGATGGCCCTTTACGGGGCCCCGATCTGGGCGGATCGCCTGACGGCCAAAACGACGGCGCTGCTTCGCAGGCCGCAGCGCGTCCTGGCCGTCAGGGCGATAAGGGGATACCGCACGGTGTCCTTCGAAGCGGCCTCCCTGCTGGCCGGATCCCCACCATGGGACCTCGAGGCCCGGGTCCTGTTGTACCAGTGGCGCCGGGACGCGGCCGAGCGTGGCTCTCGCCCCGCGCCTCGCGAAGTTGAGGCAAAGCGGGCGGAGCTGCGCGACGTGGTGCTCATGGTGGAGTGGAAGGAGCGCCTCGCGCACCCCAGCGCGGGCCTCGCCACCATCGAAGCGGTGAGGCCCGTCCTGGCTGAATGGTTGGAAAGGCGCCACGGCGCCCTGACCTTCCGCCTGACGCAGGTCCTCTCGGGGCATGGTTGCTTCGGGAGGTACCTGTGTCGCATAGGGCGGGAGATGACGTCAGGGTGCCACCACTGTGGCGCGGGCGACGAGGAGGACACGGTGAACCACACTGTCGCCGTGTGCCCTGCGTGGCGCGAGGAGCGCCGCGCCCTCGTCGCCCAAATCGGCGTGGACCTGTCGCTCCCGGCCCTGGTTCTGTCCATGGTCGGGGGCGATCCTGGATGGACGGCCGTCGCTTCCTTCTGCGAGGCAGTCATGTCCGCAAAGGAGGCGGCGGAGCGGGAGCGGGAGTCAACCACCACACTCCCCTCCCGCCAACGCAGGCCACGCCGGTGGCGCCGGAGGGCCAGTAACGACCTCCGGCCGCCGTAAAAAGCGGCCGCGGGCGGCCCCTCGGGGGAGGACCCGCCGCCCGCACTATTACCGCGACGGTGAGGGCTGCGTGCTGTTCCGCGGCCCCCCTCAACTCCTAGAGTTGTTAGGAGAGCGCCGGGGGGACGAAACCCTGACCCCCTGGCGCCAACACTTTAGAAGGGGCCCGCCTCAAGACAAAGGGCGGGCCGGCGCCGGCCCGGGCCACGAGATCGGCAGGCCATATATCCGTGGGCCCGGGCGTAGGCGATAGGAGAACAGCGGGGTTTTTTAGTGGGTAGTCGGAAAAATCCCGGAGTCCCACATATCCCTCGGTCCCCCCGGGCCGGGGGAACCCGTCAAGAGAGGTTTTTCCCCGAGACCAAAAAAAAAAAAAAAAAAAAAACTACCATTAAATAGAAGCACAACAATTATTGTGAAGTCTGGACATAACGTTAAGGATATTATAAAGATCACTAATGATTTATTCAGAATATGGAACAAAATTTACGAGAAGTAATGAACATACTATCCCAATTACTTTAGGTGGAGATTTTAATTACAATTTTAAAGATGAAAAATGTAAGCCGTTGCTCTCTTCACAATAAGAAGAAAAAAAATTGGAGAGCTCCGCTGTAGCCTTGCGTTTTAAGGCCTGTATTTTATTTTCAATGTATTTATTTTCCCAAGTATTCAGTTTTTTTTTTTGTTTTTTTTCAAAGCAAAAAAAATATTTTTACTTTCCTTCGCGTCTTTTTGTCATTATTTTTTTAACGTTTAGTTCTTACGCTTTATACAATAAAGCTTCGTTTCTTTTTTTAATATATTTTCAGTATAGCGTTTATCTTCTTAGGGAAGTCCAGCTTTGTTGTGCTTGTAGGGTGGCGGTTGTGCTGAGCTCGAGCATCCAGGTGCTCTCGCTGCCGTCACTACAGCGCGTGGCGTTACTCCGCACTCCGGTAAACGCGCGGCCGCTGTGCGCACTCGCCACCGAGCCCAATGCTGCGCAACTGTTGGCTGCGCCGGCGCATAGAAAGGGATCGCTACAGTTGCTGGTATAAATATTAATTGCTAATTTGTTGTTTAGCTTTTTTTATAGCTAGAGTTCAGCAGACAGGCAGATGGCCCACCCTGGCAGGTGGTCACCATCGCCTATGGACGTTTGCAGCACCAGAGGCAATACCAACGCGCTGCTGGCCACGAAGAAATTTTATAACGCCCTTTTTGAAGAACCCCATATCGTACCGCGCTGAAAAAACCTCGGCCGGAAGCTCATTCCAGATTCTGAGAGTACGCAACATAACGTTCTAGAGAAACGTTTCGTACAAGAAAGAAGAGGCTCCAAGAAATGGGGATGAACACCCAGCCGATGGCGGTGGTAGAAAGACGACGAGGGCACTATTCTGAATAGTTCTTCAGAACACTCCCCGTTGTACAGACGATTGAATACGCAGAGTCTCTCCGAAGTCTAAGCGTATGTAGACCGTCTGTGAGTATGGGATCGCCGACAACACGAACTGCGCGCCGTTGGATCGAGTGTAAGGGATTGAGCTGACAGGCGGGTGCTCCAGCCCATAAATGTGAGCAGTACTCCATATGCGGTCTGACCCGTGCTTTGTATAGCACAAGCCGTTGCCTTGCGCTGAAGTACTGTTTGGACCGGTTTAGCACACCTAGCTTTTTGGAGGCAAGCTTCACTTTACCCTCCAGTTGTCCCCTAAACTGCACAGCTTTATTTCTTAGCTTATATTACTTTAAAAAAATAATGCTCTTTATTTTAAAGGTTGCCTTTTAATTATCTTATATTTTTTATCAATGTTTTTAAGATATACAATTCCGTAGTACATTAATTTGATCTATCTCGGAAGGTTTAGCCAGTGTTTGCGATTTAAGCGCATAAAAATGTATGTTACGACATCGCATTACAAATCTTTGAATTTTTCGGCTTTTCTGTATTATTAATAATTATGTATGTATTATACATATACATCTTCCTCTTGAATCACTCTATCTATTAAAAAAACCGCATCAAAATCCGTTGCGTAGTTTTAAAGATCTAAGCATACATAGAGACAGACAGAGAGCTGGAAGTGACTTTGTTTTATACTATGTAGTGATTATAATCTTTTTTATCTTCACTGTTATAAAACACTTGTTGTAATATTTATGAATATTTGAAGAACTACTGTGAATATAGTTATGAGTTTTTACGGAAACTTGACAAACAGTTAGCAGCTAACTTCATCGTGTCATTTTTTTAAATTTTACTCCCGTTTTTTTTTCAAAACGCGCCATAAAAAAGTATAACTTCAATAACATGCTTTACAAGAACATAATTAGTAATTACAAGTGTATTGCGAATTTTACAGGATGTGTCAAGAGCAGTGAAAAACGCTCACTCGAGTTCTCCAGCGGTGGTCGGATGTCACCAAACAGCGTTGGTGTGCATTAGTTTGTCCCCGAACGGCGCAAAGTTGGCGACCGCCTCCGAGAGGGGTACTATCATTCGTATATGGGACACCAGTACTAAGCATATGCTTCATGAGTTAAGGAGGGGCTCGGATTATGCCGATGTATATTGGTAAGTGTTTTTGGAATTAATTTCTTTCGAACGCGTTTGTAAGTAAAGTGCACGGAAAGTGTTCGATGTGTCCCATACTGGGCTTAGTCTAGAGAAAACGAAGTATATCCACCACCCTTGGCCAAGGTGGATTGATACCAATGATCTCGGTACGTGTTAATTATCTTATAATATATTTACCGTGTAAGGACGCAGTAAGAATACTGACCATTGCGGCCGGGGTCGGCATGTCGTAAAAGACGACAAAACAACCCACCCCAACTACGTGGTAGGGCGCCTCAAGCCAGTTTGAATGGCGACCACCTTTGGTCTTAAGTATGCCGCCATAATAACCTTGTTTTGTGTTCCGGCATTAGTGACCCAAGTTCCTGTACCCTTATGGGACAGCAGCGTGTTCGCTATGCCACTGGCATTGCAAACACCCGGCTTCAACGGTAACTGCTAAATTCTAAGCGGGCCGCCAGTCCTACATAATAAAAATTATAAGATCTTACAGATCATTTATTGAATGTCTAGCATCTACTTCCGTTTCCAATACAAAACGCTGGCTAGAGAAGAAACGGCGAAGCAAACTCCCCAGCGAGTGTTTTTCCAGTCTTATTTTGTATACTCATATACAAAACGACCTTAGACCCTATCTACTTGTAGTAGGGTTCGAAGCCCGTCTGGATGGCTACTACCAATGTTCTCTAGATATGCCATGCCTGTAATCCAGGTTCCAGTTCCCCTACTCGAACGGCAGCGTGTTGGCGGTGGCCCTAGCGTCGCAAGAATCCATAGAGGACAGTAACTGCTTACTATAAGTGCGTCGCCAGCCAGTCTGTTGTCCCACAGCAATAATAAAAATATTCATATTAGGCAGTAAAACTGCTATCGTAGGACTCTAACCCATGGTCCATTCCAGATGTGATACCACTTGACTAGCACGTGCCATGATATTAAAGGTATTTCGATTGTTTAACTGTCGCCTTTGACGCAATGGGTTACCTCATTCTGCTCTAAGACAAAAGACCACCTAGTGTCAATTTTTATTTAATATATGTCTTAATAGATAATAATATTGCATCTTATAATTTTTTATTACAAAATCTTTACTGTTTATCTTATTTAATACCCACACATATGGGTTTCGCTATACATTTTGTTTATTTATTTCATAATTCATCTCTCTGCATTAAACCATCCGTTGTACTGATTACAAAGAAACGATTTCTAAGTCACTGACCCTTCGTAGGTCTTGAACTGAGCATATAATCTTGTTATTTTTAACCTGTCATTATTAAAATGGCTATTAACTTATTGTTTTTTAATGTTATCTCCTGTTGTGTGAATGCATTAAATGGCTATTTTATATTTGTTTATATTTGTTTGAATTCGTAATACATTGTACTATAGTTTATACTTTGATCGTTATATCGTGATGCATTATAACACTTGAATTTTATTTATTTGTATAATTATGGTTTATAATGTCAATCAGAAGCTATTCAAATAAATAAACCTATTTTTACTTGTACTTTTGGATAGAGGGACCAGGAAAAATCAACTGTGAAGTGCTTGAATAGACGAATTCCAATACGTAAAATATTTGCCATTATTATTATTCAATTTTCACGAGTGTAGTTGATTATTGTAACGACATTTTATGAAATTCAATTGTATACACACCCCTAAACACTTATAAATAAAGTAAAAAATTGTTAAAACATGTGACATTTGATAATTGTACAATGATTATTTTTCACCAACCTAAGATGGAATCTGCTGCTGGACCCTCTACTATACACACTGGAGGGACTGGGCGTGCGCGTACCAGCACGACGTCAATGCCGCGTTAGCCTGTGTGCGGGATTGGAGTGAGCGGAACAGGTTCAACTTTAGCGCTGAGCAATGCTAGTCACTTGCAAGCTTAAGTACGACACTCCAATTGTGCACATAGGTGGGCAGAGCATCGCGATTAAGCCCGAACTCAAGATCCTAGGCGTCATCGTCGACAGCAAGCTGAAATTATTGAATCATGTGAGGTTCGTCTGCCGAAAGGCGACGAACCTATACAGGCGGCTATCGACGATGGCTAATATCGAATGGGGGTAGTGTCCGGAGATTATCCGTACCATATACGTCGCGGTGATAGAGCCCATCACCATGTACGGAGTAAGCTCCTGGGCCAAGGCCGCTGAAAAGATACGTGTGCAAAACGCCCTGAGGGCCTTTCGTTGTGCAGAGAGGAGTTGCGCACAAGATCGCCAACTGCCACCGTACGGTGTCGCTCAATGTGGCACTGATACTGTCGGGTCCCCTCTCGCTGAGTCTTCGGATTTGGGAGGCGGCTCGGCTGTATGAGTGCAAAAGAAGACGTCCTATTCCTGAGCAGGACCGAAGAGAGCTAGAGGAGCGTGTTGCCTTTTGAAAGGCTCCTCACCCCGCCAGCGAACCGGATATTCACTATGAGTGTCCGGAAAATATGCAGCCCGAGACTACAGGTAGCTCGATACTGAGCTGTATCGAGCTACTCGATCATCTAATTTACACCGATGGGAGTAAGTCAGATGATGGGGTCGGGGCTGCATATACCTACTGGCGGTGTGGGGCCGAGATCAGATCCAAACGAATGCGGCTCGAGTCACTGTGCACAGTCTTCCTAAGATTTAACTATTTCTACACATAGATAAGACAGTATTATTTTCAATGAGCTTATGCTTTGAAGATTGTGCTGTTTTAGTTTTACATTGATTTTTTTTTTTTGCTAACCTCAGCAAATTAACACATTCATCTTTCTCTTCCTCTTTGAGCCCCTGAGAGTGGTTACACACACACACACACACACACACACACACACTCCAATCGGTACAAATAACCTTTGAACGACTCAAAATAAAGGCCAGTTCCCAGTTTGAGAGTCATGGCTCACTTGTACTTTTGGACTTAATTATAGCCAGAAGCATATTTTTAGTTATATTAGTTAATATTTAAAACTGTATGGTGGATATTTTCAGTATCAACTTCAACCGTGCCGGTACACTGGTGTGCTGCGTGTCGGACAAGGGCACGCTGCACGTGTGGGTGGCGCGGGGTTCATACGCGCACCTCGCCAAGGCTACCGCGCAGCCCGACACGCGCGCGCACTGCGCACTCGCCGACGACAACACCGCACTCGGTAACGCCTATTATTTAACGATACAAAAAAAATGTGTCTTCAATTTACATACGGCAAAAGGGAAACTACAGCAAAGTTGATTATCTTTCATACAGGGTTATTGGTAATTAATAATAATAATAATAAATTTATTTCTGAAAAGTAACATATACATATCTAGTTTAATTCACCTGGCCCCTGAACTAGTTTACACTGTATCTCGGGGGCCAGGTTCCTCTCTTGTGATCAATAATATAATGCATATGATCATAAAATTACAAAAAAGGCAGAAAACAGAAACCAAACTATATAACTAAGCAGACCCATAACAATTCGACGTATTCCCGTTAGAAAGGGGTATAGGTGATAGGGGTGACTATTTGCGATAATTGCAACCCCGCATTTTGTTACGGATTTTGCAACGGTAACAGTGAAGCTGCAAGCCAAGTTTCATAACTTTTTTTTGTTTTTAAAGCATTTTAGTGGAAACATATCCCAAATAAATAATTGAAATAATATCGTTTTCTTCTCGTATTTTTAAGAGATTCTAATATACCTTTTTAAAATTTTTGATGTTGCATTTTTGACTTATTTTGAAAAAAAGCTAAAATAACATAATAACTCAAAAATGATTCACTTTTGCATAATGCATATGGGAGTTAAAATTATCACAAATAGTCATTCCTATCACCTCCTAGCGGGAATACGTCGAATTACCAATAACCCTGTATATTAGTTTTTTTTGCATCACGAACACGCTGTTGTCCCATAAGGGCACTGGAACCTGGTTCATTAAAGCTAGAACACAAGGTTATTATAGTGGTATACTTATAGAACAAGGTTAATAGTCATAGAGACAGGCTTGGGGCCCTACCACATAGCTAGTTTGATTTTGTAGCCTTTTACTACAAGCCTACCCCGGTCTATCTGTTGTTCCCTCAGCTGTAAAAAAAACCAATACCTGATAGCTTAGTGTATCAAACTCGAAGATCAATATATAGGTCACGGGTTCCCTTACCATTTTTCTTTCACACTCATTATGTGACAATTATGTTCTATGCACTTTGTAAATCAAAAACCTACCTACGATGTTCATAAGAATTCATGCCCACATTCTTAGTATAACAACCTGTAATGTAACCGCTAGACCGCAATATGTCATTAACCCGCTCCATATATTCTTATTTATTTGTCTTGCTATTTGGCTCCATAGTATAGCCATCGGTAAGGATTAATATGAGTAATGAAGTTTTTTAATCAACATGTACCCAATGTACTTTTCTCGTTAACACAACCTTCACACACATCACATACGCAACCGATA
Organism: Malacosoma neustria; assembly: GCA_963693495.1. Taxonomy (NCBI): domain Eukaryota; kingdom Metazoa; phylum Arthropoda; class Insecta; order Lepidoptera; family Lasiocampidae; genus Malacosoma; species Malacosoma neustria. The sequence goes on along the minus strand of OY856391.1, from coordinate 8,602,529 downwards.
CACACAGACAGGACATATTCTTATTTTGTACAGGATATTCTACCCAATGTTGGTGCAAATAAGTGATATTTCACTGAAACTGATACAATATCTACATCTTAGTTTCGGCTTCTGTTACTTATATATTTAAAATTTATTTTAACATGTTTGGAACATTGTTGTATGTATTATTAGTAATAAATATTTGTATTTGTAGTTATATGCGAAGATGGCACTTTCCACAAGTTCACGTTTACTGCGGAAGGCAACTGTCATCGGAGTGATTTCGAATATTTCTTACAGGTGCGTTTGTTTTATTAACATTAATAGCTTTTTAAATACCTTGCTACCCATATTATAATCATAATTTCAGCTGTGAATAATTATGTACTGAAGAAACTGCCGTATAACAACACAACGTTGGAAACTCCAAGGGAAAATGAACATGGGTGGGGGTTTTCCTTCCTTGTCTTACTTCTCTTACCAGATGGTGGGTCGGGTGGCCTGGCTAGCAATTGGTGGCCACCCAGAGTCGTGTGTGGAAAACCTTATTGAAACTTATAACAAGTGGTTGAGTAATTTATTACACTTCACATTAAACAATAATGCACCGTTATGTATTTTCACAGGGCGAAATAGATGGGGTCTACTAAATATAAATATACTATGAGAATTAACACAGCGACATCTAGTATCAAAGTAATTACGTACACGCTTGTATTATGGGATGGTACATAACATTTGTTTCCTAACCGCCTCGCTACCAATGAGTCCGTTTTTTTTTCATATTTTTAATATAATTTATTTGTTGGTTTACTTTCATAAGTTAATATATTTTTAAAGTTATTTTATCAAGGTATCTATAATATTAAGAAAAATGAATTTAAAATGTAAATAAATATAAAACTATAATGATAAACCTTTATTGCAGGTAGGAGACGATGACGAGTTTCTGAAATGATAAATACAGACTATTAAATTATCAGTAATAAGTGGTATATTAGAGTGATTAAAATAACGTTTAGATTTCGACAAATAATGTATCTATTAATTTAAATTCTCAGCAGAAATTTTAAAATAATTGTATGCCTTGTGACATTTACAATATATTTAAAAATGCTATAATACTGTACAGTATATAATATATTAAAAATGCATACTGACGTAATATTGTTAAATAGTTACAAACTGACTTCATTTAATTTCATGTTTTTTACTATTATTTGTGGCATGGCTATCGAAGTATTTGTTCAAATATATTAAAATGATCTAAGCAAATTTCGTTAAATCCCGGAACGGTACCCCTCCTTTCTCTATAATCTTTGACACCTTAGGAAAGTAGTAGGGTAGTTGTAATTTCTGGTGGGATCCTTCGGGATGATATCACGATAAATTCTATAAAAATCATTGCTATACCTTATTATATAAAATTTAAAAGACAAGGCACTAAATTGCATTTTGAGTATTTAAGAAAATTATAGCAGTTAGATTTATAGGAAATATTTTTTACGTAACCAACGCAGTCTCTGGTTATTTTGTGGCGACTTAAGAATGACAATATCAAAATCAACTTGCGTTTAAAATACGTAATAAATAATTATTTCGACATGTACTCTACTAATAAGTTTTTCAATATTTTTTACTCTTTTACATAAGCAAATAATTAAACTGAACATTTTAATATTATTATTTAAAAATATGTAATACTTTAAAATTACTAGTTTTATATTTTTATTTAAGTCGCTTCGTTGTATATATAAATATATATACAACGTTTCTATATATCATAAGATATTATATATGTATGCATTTTATATATATAAAATATATTTGGACTCTATTTATAATAGTCGAACTTGTTATGTAGTTCCAATGCTTTAGGCATAGTCTGGAACTTGGATTGAAATTTATATTTAGTATTCTCAAAAACTTTGAATTTAGTTTTAGAATACAAAAGGTCAACAATATTAACTATATTTAACTACTTAGTTAAGTTTTTAATGGGACCTCATTTAATATTTTTCTTTTCTATTTTCTATACTACACCTGACCGACATATTGAGGAATATTCGATAGTATAATGACATAAATAGTCGTTAGTGAGGTAAATGCTAAATCAATGTCATGTAAGCAGTGTCACAAGTTGAAGCTAGCTATATAGCTATATATATGAAGCTTAATCGCTTAAGACTCAAAAGCATACTAGCCATCTAACAAAAATATAAACTATAAGTTGTTTCTAAATTAAAATGTTAATATAAAGTATTTTATGAAAAAAAAACTAATTTATATATCACAAATATCCCACCCGTGGTCAAAATTCGAAATTCCACACAAATAATATATTAGTTTTCTCAGATTTTGTTTATAAGTCACGAGTCTGAAATAAATTGCTATTTAGCTTTCCTAGGATTATGTCGTGAAATGTACCTCATTTATAGAATAATTATTGAAACTTGATATTTGATAATAATTATTGTTATCGAAATTGTTGGGATTTTCGCTATTTTTATAAAAACTAAATATATTTCTGATAATTATTGAATATTTTATAATGTACAGTTGGCAACATTCCTTTTTTGTTGGCCATAAATTTAACGTTGCCACTAGATTTTAGTTTTTATGATTTTTTTTTTACCTGTACTCAGTTTGCTTATGAGAAAATTGTACCTATTTGCATTTGCTCATAATGTTAGGTAGAGGTGTGTATTTTTAAGTTTTTAATAAATCTACAAATATTATTTTATTATAGTCATAATATTAGAACTGAGTTAATATAAATTTTATTATATAAGATTGTAGTTTTATCAACATGTTTATAAAATTAATTGTAAATTTATGTATGTATGTAAATATTTAGTAACATATAGTTTTTGTACTTTAAAATAAGAAAATTACTGTCTCATAATTTCAACGCTTAATTATAAAGCCACCCACACTATCTCGTATTAACAAAGCTTAGTTCACTGAAAACAAGAATGGCGACCTATAGTATATTTACCTTACATGAGTTATATCTTAAGGTTTTATCATGATGCATCGGTAATTTTTAACAATAATTATAACACAATTGATACTTTTACCGTGAAGATCTTGGTAAATCCTAGGTTTTATTCATTTTAGGTTATTTTGGTGTTAAGTGAGTAAAATTGTAACTTGTTCTTTAAATTTAAATAGTAATTAATAATAGTTTTCATAACGTAGATTTTATTGAGAATATATTGTCAGTAGAGTGCACATGTAAATAAAAAATCATATGACAATTTATTTTTTTATGAAATTGTTAAGTCACTCAGTTTTATGTGAAAGCTTGGTTAGTGACGAGCCAGCTATTTGGGATTTTAACATTAAAATATTTCTTTTCAAAATTATCTTGTTTTATTACTATTTTTTAAGCTCTTTTTAATTTTAGGTTTCAGTTCCTCTGCTGACAGACTGCTGTTCCAGCAATATAAGAATATATTTTTATTTTAAGTTTACTAGAGTAAACTTCAAGTCAAGCTTTCAATACTACCCTCGTGTTGCGTAACATTTTTACAACTTCATCAAACTTCAACATAGCTATGAATAAAATATCGATCATAACTGACAACCTCTGGGGCTTTAGCTCATCATCCTGAATATGTGTGTATATTATTATTAGTAAACATTTATTTATAAAAGAAAAGAATATATGTCCTTTTGTCTAGTTACCCCTTGTATATCGCTTACACTTGCCTGGGGCTCTTGTCTTGACAGTGATGTTTTGATGACAAGAGACAATGTATGTGTGCTGTAAATGCATACCATAGACTAAATCGTGTATATTATAATTAGGTTTTCCCTTTTTGGCATGAGGAGAATCAGATCGTAATATATTCGCTTCTATCGCTATATTTAGCTCTATTTCTTTTATATGAATATTTTTTTGCTTCATTTAGACAAGAAAATGTTACGAAAGCGCAGCACCACATAAATGCTTGCAGTTGAATTCTCTTTGTGGTTTTAATCAGCAGGGCAAGGCTTATACAAGCCCAGGGTATGTAGTATGTATATACATACCCTGGGCTTATATATAAGCCCAAGCTATATAGCTTAAAATACAACTGAGAATGTCCATGCAACCATGTCAAATGGGGATGCTTAACATAATAATAAAAAAAATTGTTTCAATTGATATAAATATTAGTTTATAAAAACAATTTCAACAATATTACTAATTATATTACACTAATTAAAATATTTATTTAAAACTTATTTACTATTGGGTTATTTTCTTCCGAATGGATCTGACCATATCTTCATATCTGTAAAAAGATAAATGTCAAAATAATAAAAAAAAACTTAATAAATCACCGGTAATCAGTTATTCTTCAGAATAAAATCACCCATAAATATATCCAACTGATGGTACACCGCAGTCTGTTAGTTCTTTTTTATTGCTGGTGAACAGTATCATATATTTAAGTGAGGGTATTTTGAAAATACTTCAGACTGGATTTTCCTAATGGACAATGTGCATTGTGCTCCCAAGTAAAGTGAGGCTGATGGGATGTTTGTGATGTCAGGGGGCACTGCTAACATGCTGCTATCCACTTAGGGGAACTGGAACCTGGGTGACTTATGACAGAATTCGAAACAAGTTTATTATGTTCTTAGTTTTATATGAAAGTTCTCCCCAAGCCACAAGTGTCAGTGATTTTACTCTCCCCTATGCAGAAAAATGAAAAGGTACACAGATAAATGGGATGGCAATAAGATGGTAGATCACTAAAATATATTTTTTATAAGTTTTTACACTCATTGTGTCGTCCGAACTACTTGCGTCTAGCAGTTTTAACTTGCAAAATTGATTACTCACTGCCTGGTTGGATATCTTCTTGTCTAATATTTTTTCTAGTCTCCTTTTGAATCTCTTCTGCAAAATTAAAATCCAGCAATGAGGACAATACATGGACGATTGAACCACTTGGATGAAGAAGAAGAATAATGTATTATTAATTATATGTACAATTATTAAGTAAGCCTTTGCGCCACGGTGGTCATCGGATATTATTCAAAATTCTAGATTTCTTAAACTACTATCATAAGTATGTCTGCTAGTAATATAAAGCTTTAATAGTAAAAAAGACTGACTGACTTACTATATTCCGATGGATCTAACATTGGACTAATAGCGATAGGATACATAGCTAAGCCAATAAAACCAACGAAACCTGTCACGAACGCAAAATAACGAATATTTTTGGATATCGCCATTGCAACGCTATTTTTACAATTGTTTTCCAAGTCGTATTTATTGAGGTTATAATTAAATGTCACTCTTTTGACAGCTGATTTGACAAAAAACAGCTGATGATGTTTTTTCTTTATTTATTTTTGGGCGTACTTTTGCCAATGTCATGAGAAGATAAAACTAATCATTTAATTTGATTTTATTACTATGACTGTTAGAATTAAATAGAATTAAACATAATGCTCAGCACCGTTAAAGCTTGTGTATAATATGTATTTATTTACAAAGTGTATATGTTTATGTAGTATATTATAAGTTTCTTGCCTTACTCGTATGTCACAGTTGTAATAGTCGTATTCCATCGTAAATATGCGACAACTCTTTGAAAATAAAATAACCTTCGATCAGGTTTCTTGCACCTTCTTCTTGTCTTCGCACGAACTAAATCCAAAACAATGCATCCTGCCACCGCTGCACTCAAAGGCACACTAAGATGAAGTCATCCCCGATTTCGCTACACACGCTGTCAATGTCGCTACATCGCTCCACCAATAATAATTATCCCTAAATCATGGGTTCGCCCAAGCCGATTTTAGGATTAGGGGGATAATAATTATTATGAGTTATCTACACATGAGGTGATCTAGGGCGCTCTTCGCCACTTTGCCACTGATTTTGGCCGTTTATAGGCGCTTATGGCGAATCAGCGAGAGTCCTGGACCAAGGTCATCAACTCTTTCAAGGAATATTTTTACGATAAAATCATAGTTAATATTTCAATCGTTTATGATATAAAACAAGAAGCTCGTTTTAAAAAGCAAATGTTTCTACAAATTTTTATTGAAAAGGTGGGCAAAGACCTTACGCTGTCGAACTTTAAGAAAAGCTCGAAAATATGTAATGTAATTTCGTACTCCAGGAAGAGTTATTTTAAGTTACGAACCTTAAATTTTTTAAACTTGTTTACTGTAAATTCTGGTTATACCCTTTAAAGAAGATTTTTGTCAGGTGAATTCATCTAAACAGACATGATCCGATTCCAGACATGTAAATGTACAGTAAGTTCCCGCTTAACGCTGTTTCGTTTAGCGCTGTTTCTGTTTAACGCTCTTTTATTTAAATTGCGGGATTCCCCGAAATTGCACGCAGCAGGCTTCCCGATATCCGAAGCAGTTTATCTGTGTTTCTCCTTTCCTGCGGTGTTACACGAACATATTTTTATCGTTTCAAACATATTTGGACGTTATTGTAAGTACTCGTAGAAATTTATATAATATAACGATTGATTTAGTGACAAATATTAAGATTTTTAATTTCTAGCTACGTGGTAGGGCTTTATGCCCATCTGGATAGCGACCACCTTTGCTCAGTATGCCTCCATAATAACTTTGTGTTGTGTTCCGGCATTAGTGACCCAAGTTTCTGTCCTGTAACTGCTAAATTCTAAGCGGGCTGTCAGCCTGTCTGCTGTCCTACAGCAATAAAAAAAAATCCGCTGGGCAGTACCATGCACGAGTGCACTCGAATGACCACCAACAGACGCAAGTGGCGAGATATCGTAAATCGAATCAGCAAAGCTTCGTACCGACCACGACCGCTCTGTCAAGAGTGTATCGACCAAGAAGAAGAATAAAACCAACATTTCACCATATTGAGTTTTTAATGGCAGACAGATGACAATAACAAAAACTGTCATTCTACATTTTTCTACCTACTTAATATTTTATAATTATTTGAGGCATTTACATCACACAAATATTGACCTAACACATGATTAGATAGTACGCATATGAACTTTGTTTTATCTATCACACGACTGATCAGAGGTCAGTGTGTATAAGATAGGGGAAGTGATGATTCATCATACTGTTTATTTGTATCATGTTGTATTTGTATCATTGGTTGTTTGTGGTGTTAGTATGGGGTTATTTGCGAGATGGTAGGGCTCCATGCTCGTTGGACGGGAACTGAACCCGTGAACTCTTTACGCCAAGAGGTCGTCAAAATTATTTATACATAGATATAGTTTTAAAATTTATGCGATGTAACTAACGGTTGACCTTTCATTATTCTATAGAGATAGCTAAGCGATGCGTGTTCACCGCCCTCTATTTGAAAAACGGTTTGGTTTATTAAAATGTAAATAAATAGTATTAAATCTATAGCTTCCTTCTTCTTTATATAGGAAAGAAGATATTTGCAAAACTGATTTGTTTGGACCTTTGACCCGGAATATCTTAATACGTGAACGCGAAATTGTATGAGACAGTTTTCAGCTTATTATCTCTCATTCCGAGGTAAAACCCCTAACATGACTGCACTATATCACTTTATACCTCCAAAGCCATACATCACGTGGTCAGTTATTATCTGGAGAAATCTCGAAGTGACCATTCGAACCACCCGAAGTGAAAGAAATATAATAAAAGCTGACCGTAGACTTATTGAGCGTAACACAGATGCATGAGATGCATCATAAGAAAGAAGGAATGATAGTTTAAAGGTTGTCTAGAATTTAAACAATACACACATATCAGTGATGGATTAAGCTAGCGCGGGGCCCGTAGCAAATTCTTTTGACGGGCCTTTGGTCTGCCGTGGTTTCTTAAGTATAAAGTGATAAATAAACAATTCAATACTTAATACCTCAATACATTTAATTGCCATCAGGTAATGCTTAAAGGTTACAATGTTGTGGGTGATTAATCGTACAGTAGCTATTCAGGCAGAGATGAGCAGGTTTAAATATGCGGGGCCCGTAGCAATTGCTACCCTTGCTCCGTGCTTAATCCGGCATTGACACCTAAGCAACACGTATTTAACTTGATTTATAAACGTAAGACTTTAGTGTCTGTAGGTGACTTTTTACTAGAAGCTGGTGGTTGTGGCAAAGATGGAATGCTCACCGCGAGATCATAAGCACATAGCTATACTTACATAGCGGTCAAAGATATCGCGTATCAGTTCTCTGTGCTAAAGGCTGTTGAATAGATCACTGTGCAAAAGGCCTATTGTGGAAATTAAAACAAATTTAAATAAGATACTAGAATTTGAAAAAAGTAGCCATAATACCTGAAAAGTTATAAGCACCCGAAAAAATTAATAATTGTAAGACAAATGTGAAAAAGTTTTAAACTACGCAGTTATTATAAAAATAGCAAAACAGTTATGATTCATTATTAAATTATGTGATTAAGCTTATCTCTCCGTGCAGGGACGGAGTAAGAATATTAACCTCTGTGGCCGGGGTCGGCCTGTCGTAAAAGGCGACAAAACAAGTCTAGCTATGTGGTAGGACTCCAAGCCCGTCTGGATGGCACCCTTGGTCTTAAGTATGCCGCCATAATAACCTTGCGTTATGTTTCAGGTAATTTAGATTCCTATATCTCTATGGGACAGCATGCAGCATGCGTGTTCGCGGTGACCCTAGCGTCGCAAACATCCTTAAGCGACGGTAACTGCTTACTATTAAGTGCGCCTTCAGCCTGTTTGCTCCTCAGCAATAAAAGTATCCCTGGTAGATGACTAAGACCATGGAAGTGGACAAGAAAAGTCGAAAAGTGGACCCCAGGCACTGAAGCGTATGTTTGGGTTGCAACCGAGTTTTAATGCTAAGGTGATGAGTAAAAACCGAGCACATTCTGCTTAAGTCATCGTTTAATATTTTCTTAATTAACTTAGCCAGAACAATTTAATGACTTATCAATAATTAAATAATCATTTCTTTAATACTGCTCATTATTACTTAATTTTGGCACATTAATTACCTAAAGATTTGGGGAAAAGTGTTTGTTGTAGATTATTATGAAACAAATGACTAAATGTTTGTAGAGCGTTATCAAAGGCATTGCATTGAATGAACTACTGTGACGTCTATAACAGCGTAACGGCTTTCGCACGTAAGAATAGTTTCAAGGGTCACGGGTTCGATTACCGTCCTGAGTGAGGGTGTTTATATATTTACAAAAGTATAAAAGTATCTTTCTCTCTCTAGTACCCATAACACAAACGCTATGCTAGATGACACTGTGTGAATTGTCCCGGTATATTCATTTCATTTATCCTCCTTCAGTCAACTTACATACAACACAGAAAAGGCGCCATTGGCCCATTGGATTTTTTTTTTTGAGTTGGTGAAGACTGGCCATTGTAATAATTAAATTTAGCCACAACTATTCGATTTAATTTTATGCTTTATCGATCGAGAATAGTATTATTGAGTCTTAACTCAGGCTTTGACGCAAAATATACACCCAAAAGTAGATATCAGGCTTTAAAATTAAAGTTTTGTATCCAAAACTAAACGGAAAAATCGCATAAGACGATTTTGCTTGAATATACAACAAACATATTTCCTGAATACTAACAAATAATGTTTAATATAAAACTAATTTTATAATTATAAAGTAATTTCATGTTGTTTTTACATACGGGCACTTTTTTTTGGTACCAGTTAACCGGCTTCGAGTCTTGAAAAACAACTTTAATGGTGTATTTTAAATTCAGTACTAGAGGTAACATAAATTATTAAATAAAAGTGGTTTTAAAACATAACAATTATATTTCGTCCTTCAATTAATCTAAGATTTCGTCAATAACTACAGTCTATCATGGATGGATGTTATTGGTGTAAAAATTTAACGGAATTATAATACATAATAACGAGTTTTCGTTGCATTTAGTATCAAAGCGGAAAATTTACTTAAAATGGACATTATATTTAACAGTTTAATACTAGAGACTTAAACTAAATACCTATAACATTTACATTATCAGATGTATATGATTCAAAACTGACACCTTCCATCAGTTGTAGTAATTTTCTATAAACTAGAATAGGAGCATCAATGGCCCACAAGAAATCAACGTGGTTAAACTCCTTCAAAGGTACAATGTAATGTTCCATTGGATTCGCGAGTTGCACGTACAAATTTGTCACATCCACATCACTAGCTAACCAATCATTTTGCGCACTAAACAGAGCGATGGGCAACGTTATCTTGTGAAGAGGATATTCCGGAGGCGTTATCGTGCCGTATTGTTTAATATTACCATCCGGACCGTAGTCAAACTGTTGAAACCTTCCATCTTGGCGAATTTCTTGCGCGTAATGTACTAACGTCTTCGTTGAAGCTCCAGCCGGTGTGTGGCCAAGAATAATAGGCAATAAGGACTTGTTAAACTGACTCGCATCATGCCCACACAGGACAAACATAGAATTTTCACATAATACTTCTTCGTAATGATTTATCTCACACGCGTGCTTAGATAACCATCGTAAAACAGCGTTCTGTGGTAAAAATTCATTCGCACCAAGTAACTTCATCAAATACTCGATATTATTACTAAATCTCGCCAATAAATGTATAGGACTCTTTATATCCGTCATAAAAGCAACTGGAGCCAGTGCAAATCCGGCCTTTAAAACTTTATTGTATTGTGTTTTTGTAGATAACAAAGCAAAAAGGACCGATGTTCCCATAGAATGGCCGATATAATTTATCTTCGTGTCCCATCCCTTTGTTTCCATTATGTAGTCGATAACAGCAGGTAGATCGTATTGACTTACTTCGTGGAATGTGAAATTCCAGAACGCAAATGTACTTGTGTCTCTTGAGACATGGGCTCGGGAATATGTGTTCCCTCTAACATTAGCCATCCACACGTCGTACCCAGCGTCAGACAAAATATACGCTAATCCTTTTTGTGGTCCGGGTATAATCCAATCAGCGGAACTACCTAGTAGACCATGATGTAATAGAACAGTTTTTCTCAAGCTTTTGTTTAAGGAGTTTTTAGGGAACGGGATTCTATGTATAGTAAGAATGTATCCGTCCTCAGTGATGATTGTGTGGGACTCCGCAGGATATCCATTAAGTGCAATCAATTGTGGCGTCGACATTTGAACCGATGGATCGTCATCCACACACTTGTATTCAATATCCAGTGGTGCTATCGAGTCGAATATTTCAGTACCTTTGTCTTCAGCGTCACTGATGATATCTTTGAATTTCTGTTTCACTGTATCCTCTTTATATAACTCATCTTCACTTGATTTCGAATAACCCAAATAGCTGCCAATCTTATGTACTTTTTCTTTGTAAAAATGTTTAATACTCCGACCTTTATCTTTAACGTAATTTGTTAATTGATCAGTTTTATTTGATATCGTGCCCAAAACGTCTGGAAACCATGTTGATCGACATTCGTAATAATTTACGAGTAATAATAGTATTAACAGTGCCGGGAACTTCATCGTAGATGTATCCCGACCGACGATCTTGACAAGACTGAGTTAAGTTTAAATGAGATATATATAGCACGTACCTATGTAATTTATTCCCTCATAAGGTCATGACTAATACGACATATGAACTGCACTATTTACAAACAGAATTTGATAAACAATGTGCGAACTGTCATACCGTATTACATCTATGCAAGCAAAGATCTAATTCGTCATGACTAATAGATAGGAATATTAGTAAATAAATACGCATATACTTGAACTGTATATTAATATAATATATTTATATTAAACTTTGCCTTTTCACGCCAATACGTATTTCATTAGAGTAATACAATTGTCTTATTTGTGGTTTATAGTTTTTTATTTCCACAAAACTATATGGTTTTTGATATGTACATACATATATTAACCACCCGTCTGGCATCAATGTCGGAATGATGTCATAATGTTATCAAAAATTGATAACTTTTAGAACTCAGAAAAATGTTAGCTTTTTGAGGAAGTCATTATAAAGAGATTTAAATGATAGCTAAATGATAAATTTTTTAGATATCGTTATGACATCGAAATTTGACAAGAATATCATTGATAAGTCCGACTAGCTTTTCAAATTACTATTAATTAACTCACATAATTTAAAGGTATACGTCGGAAATACATGGTCTCAACCCACGCTTTTTGATGCTGGAGATGAAATTTATTTATTTATTTATTTATACATGACATACAAATTTTATATATAAAAGATTCATATCACAGCAGTTCATGTACAACAACTAATTTGACTTAGAAAAAATCACACTGGCCCAAGTGAAAGCAGTTTGCATTTCCGTGTATTTCCGTTTGCTTTTATACCCTTATTTCATTCATGTGTTACCGATACCGTGTTAGTTTTGAAATTAATTTACCAAAATTATTGATCAAAAAATTTTTATAGTTATATATTTATAAAAAATATTTTTTATTATGAAATTATTTGAAATGTAAACATGAAAAAATTCTAGATTTTCGCTCCATGAATAGAGGTCTGGTTTGACAGCTGTCAAATTTCAGAGTTGCCACTTGCATGAAAAAAAATATTCCAATTTTAAAAGGTGCACTCTTACTGAGACACCCTTTATTTATACTTCATAAAAGATAGCTTGATCTCTGCGACAGCTGTCAGTAAAATCAAGCCTATGAAGTCCTGAATTTCTAGTACCCCGCTCACGTACGATATGACCGTTAGAAATCACCCCAAAATGCCACGTTGTTTATCTTAACGACGCGCCGCGGGCGTCCCTTTCAATGACCTATTCATTGCCTCAAGTGGTTTTTTGTAACACCAATGTTATGGTTTTTATGTTTACTATGAATGGAGCTATTTATTTAAGTGTTATTCAACTATGGTGTAGAATTACGATACGCTGAACACAGAGGTAGCGCGTATTTGAGCACCACTTGTGTTTATACGATCATAATTCAAAAATTAAATCGATGACATAGGGTTTTTATTGTAAATTACAAATATTATTATATATACATTAGGATAAAAAATAAAACAGTACAACTCTTCACACAAAATCATTTATTTACAGCTATTTAATTTTTTACAAAAAAAAATGGCAACGCGAGCCGTAATTCTAGATAAACTTTACATGTCCCAGATGCGCAAATACTACAATTGGCCTACAATTAAAGTAATACAATACATAAGTAGACTAATATTCTCACAAAATAAGCAAAAATCATAGCGTCAATCATAGCATTTACTATTAGTGATAAAAATAAAAATTATTGCAACAGTTCTCATTCACACAGTGAAATCACTTTCGTTTTACAGATTTTTTTTGTTCTACATAACATACAATACACAAAAAACAATTACTATGTAACATAGTACTTTTATAGCCCTTTCTATATAGGTCACTTGTACATTGGATCGTAAATTAACGTAATGAAACTAAAAACAGTAAAAACCAAAACAATAATACACTTCGCCGCTCAGTCAGTGTCTCCATATGTAAATTGAGAGTTACCGTGTTGCAAGGGTGAAATTACGGTGTTTTTGAAAAAAAATACGGTATCAGCTAAAAGTGTACCGTGTAAATTACCGTGTAATTTTTCAACGAATAAAAAACACTATGAACCAAATCAAGTCCAATTTTAATAAATTACTAAGAATATTTAAAAAAAACATACAATATTAAAATTAATGTACTGCTAGCATGTCTTTTAAGAACGCTCATTTCCGAACTACATGAGTTACAAAGTGAACAAATTGCTATATACTCATCCTTGGAATTTTTTTAAACCGTGTAGAAACTTTTTTCAGTTTACACTATTCAACTTTAAACTTTTATTTAAAATGCTTCCTTTTCATTCCAATTCTAGCCGTTTTGATAGAACAAGTTGGTCTTGTGTCGCTATCAGAACTTTCAGTTTCATTTCATTGAACCGATATTAAGCTACTAGTAACACAATTCACTCACATAAAATATTTTAACAAATATTAAACTTAAAACCGAAAAACCCTTTATGACTTATAATTTATTTCTGTTTGTCTAAGCGTATTGCAGAAAACACGTCATTTATTCATGACACTTAGGATTTTGATAATTACATTTCACTCCTTCCTGAATGCTTGATTAAGATCTAAAATAGTTTGCCAAGGTTTGGTAGTTTGAGTATGAGGAAGTAGATTATATTCGGGGATTCCAAGCAACAAAGAGCAGTGTTGCTATTACGAAAGATGTTAAGTTGACTGAGATTTGTTTTACGCAGTATGTGATGAATTAATATTGATAACTTAATTGTAATGATATTACGGTGACTTATGACACGGTAATCCCATATTACCTTGACGATAGATTAAGACCAAATTATGGTGCATCTACGGTAATTACCGTGTCTAAGGAGACACTCTTAGACATAGTCTAAGGAGACACTGCCGCTCACTCACGATTTCACAACAATGTTTAAATATCAACATAAACAAAAAATTTCTTTTTATTTTTTCATGGTATGCCTTAGACGTTTTGGCTTATTTCGCTGAGAATTTGACAGCTAAACAAAATCGTTATTTCCTAGAGAGCAAGTGTCAAAAATATATATTTTTATATTTTAATTATTTTTTATATTTTTGACGGGAGAGACACGGCCACCGGTGGTGGCCGTGGCATTTTGCGGTTATGACTTTGGCCACGGTACGTGGCCGGGGCATTTTAGTACCTGTCATGTTATACTTCATAAAGTAGCTTCTTTTTTTTTTAATAGCTTGAGTTCAGCAGACACGCAAACGGCCCACCCGGGCAGGTGGTCACCATCGCCTATGGACGTTTGCAGCACCAGATGCACCACCAACGCGCTGCCGGTCTCGAAGAAATTTTATAACGCCTTTTTTGAAGAACCCCATATCATACCGCGCTGAGAAAACCTCAGCCGGAAGCTCATTCCAGATCCTGAGAGTACGCAACATGAACGTTCTGGAGAACCGTTTCGTACAGGAAAGAAGAGGCTCCAAGAAATGGGGATGAACACCCAGCCGATGGCGGGCAGTGCGGTGGTAGAAAGACGACGAGGGCACCATCCTAAATAGTTCTTCAGAACACTCCCCGTTGTACAGACGGTAAAATACGCAAAGAGACGCAAAGTCTCTCCGAAGTCCAAGAGTATCTAAACCGTCTGTGAGCATGGGATCGCCGACAACACGAACTGCGCGCTGTTGGATCGAGTCTAGGGGAATGAGCTGACAGGCCGGTGCTCCAGCCCATAAATATGAGCAGTACTCCATATGCGGTCTGACCTGTGCTTTATATAGCACAAGCCGTTGCCTTGGACTGAAGTACTGCTTGGACCGGTTTAGCACACCTAGCTTTTTGGAGGCAAGCTTAGCTTTACCCTCCAATTGTCCCCTAAACTGCACATCATTCGTGATGTCGACACCAAGGATCCCAATACTACTTGCGATGGAAAGAGAGGTTCCTTGAAACTGTGGCACAGGTGCGAACGGGGTTTTCTTGGCAGAGAATACGCAGACCTGCGTCTTCGAGGGGTTGAACTGGACAAGGTTTTGTCGTCCCCATTCAGAGACCCTCTCTAGAGAGTTGTCTGACCCGACACAAGTCTGACCCGACACAAGTCTGACCCGACTTTCTTACAAAAACGCAGGAGAGAGACTTACACGACCAATGTACCGTGCATCGCCGGTGCCATCATCCGCATAGCAATGAATGCCATCTATAGATAACATGTCATTGATATGCAGAATAAATAGCGTCGGCGACAGCACACAACCCTGGGGCACACCAGCATTGATAGGTTTCACACTGGAGCAGCAACCGAAGACAGCTTCTTCTAAGAAGCCTATGGCTAACCTTCTTAAAGCCTGGCACTAAGTAGGTCGGCAGGTCTAAAGGCTTGCCGACCTACTTAGTGATGAGCGAAAATCATCGTGACCACAGACTATAAATTATCGATAGTTTAAATAAAACAATATAAAATAAATTTATCTTATATTTTATTTTATATTTTTATCATCATCATCATCATCTAAGCGTTATCCCGGTTGCATCCTAAACTTTCGTTTCGGTGCCCGGGGTCCGCTTTCCGACTTTTTCTACTCCACTTCGCACGGTCTTCAGCATCCCTGGTATTGAGCCCATTGGCACGCATATCACCCCTTACGACGTCAATCATAACATTATTTACATGTGTACATACTTGATCTAAAATAATAGTGAGTAAATAAAATCCCATTTCTCTCCAATTTCTCGCCGCCGCGCCATCTTGTTTAATAAGAACCTCTATTCTCCTCAATACAATGCTAGGTAAACTAACCCTATAAAATAGACTACCACTAGGAACTGTACTTATGTACTTATGCTCAAATTATTACTTAAATCGCTAGACACAACACAACACCGCCTTTCATGGCAAATAAAATGTTGGAGTTATTAAAAAGTGCCGTTGATAATGTATCTGCAGAAGATTGGAAGAAGGTGGTAACCAAATGCAGAAAACTAATGGAAGAAGATTGGGAGCGGGACGTTCGATTTGATAATATTTGCGAACGAGTGTTTATAATAAATTTACAAGATTATTCTAGCGATTCAGAAACTGATTCAGAAATGGATTTGGGGTGTACTCCTTTATCAGAATAAATGTATTTTATATTAAATTATTCGTTTAATTTAGTAACGTTTGTAATTAAATTAAACCCAATTATATGTTACATTAGCATCGTTAATAGTAAGAAACGTCGTTATTTTCGAAAATTTTTATAGACTGCAGCCCTAGTAATGTCAGTTTGACATATGTCACAGAAATCAAGCTATAGCGTTGGGGCCAAATAATTAAAAGAAGAAGAAATATAGCAAAATTTCCGTTTTTTACCTTTCTCTTTCCTTAACTTGACACTGGCAAATTCGCAAGCCGCGACATGCCCAAAAAAAAACTAATACATAATCTGTGGTTCTGGTTTCTTTTCTTCCTTTCATTTCATTCATTCACTTTGCAGTACTTTGCACTTGCAGTCGTTTCGTTGTCGGAAATGGATCAAAAAACTTACCATTGGACTTTAACTTTATTTAAGGTAAATAATTTGTAAAATGTATTTCATATTAACGCATTTTCGTTATATATTCTAACGTTTTTGTACGAGTGTCACAATTTCTATTCTTTAGGATCATTGATGACGGTTGTTTTACTACGCAATATGGCGCGCCACGACCTTGTAAGCTTGGAAAGTTCGATTATCCATGAAGCCATTACCTGAGGATTTGCATTATGTAGGATGTGGATTATTCGCATATGAAGCTCCCAGTTATGGGTAAAAGGTATAATATAGGTCTAAAGAACAAAGCATAACTGATAACATCAGTTTGGCTTTGTTCTGTCATATCGATCGAGAACATTCCATTAATCCGACCGTTCATTGAATCCAAATTGTAGGTACTTTATTAAATAGACATAAAAAAAGTTTGGGTTTATAGAATGTTCTATAAATTATGCCATTAAGATTAAGTACGCGTATCAATCACATATTTTTGATAGGAAAATTAATTTAATTGGGGTTACATTGTCAATATTTATTTATATCTTACTTGAAGTCAGTACAAAGGATTGTAACAGCTGTTTAAAAATATCTGATTACAATTTAAAAAGCTATTCACGGTTTTGTGTGTCTTGTAAATAGCTTTATATATATCCATAGAAAAGCCAGAATGTAGTACCACTAAGTAGAGGATTATGAAATTCTAAACAAAAATGCTACCTAGTTACTATTATTTAAAATATGGGAGTATTTTCCAATACTCCTTTAAATAAGCTAGGATATACCTGGATCAGTACAGTACTAGGATGGCAAGAGATGTTATACAGAGAAGTAGCACTCATTGAGATACATCTCTGATTGAGAAGTCAGTGAGGGTACATCTTCATTTAAATAAAAACTAGAAAATAAGTAAATAATACTTAAGATTACTTATTAATTGAATATTATGAGCATTATGAAACTTGTTTGCTCGATAGTGGAATAGGCCTACTGGGGGATACCACTATAAAAAAAACGCACCTAGTGCTCTACCTCAGTGGTGGTGTGGAAAAGGGCACCAATGAAATACTTAATAATAATTTATCTTTTATTTATTCAAATCACAAACATCTATGTTATCAATTTTCCATTTTCTCAATTCATTTTCTAGATCTTCTGATTTCAATGAATCAAATGCTTCTTCACCTGCAAATGATATAAAAAAGTGCCATTCATTTAACAATAACATTTGATTTGTAGAATCTGGTTTATTATCCTTCATACATATAATCAAGCCCCTTTCCCGTAGGGGTAGGCAGAGACCACTTCTTTCCACTTGCTACGATCTTTACATACTTGTTTCGCTTCGTCCACTTTCATTATTCCCTTCATACATGCCCTTCGCTTTAGGGTACTCTTGACCTGGCCTTTTTCAAGACATCCCTGGTCTTGAAATGTCCGCCTAGGTTCCTTTCAACTCTTCCATTCACACTCGCCTTAAACACTTTTTTCGTCAATCGTTCTTCATTCATTCTCTACAGGGCCAAATCATCTCAGCATACCTTTGGATACATATGGATAGTAAACCAGAGCATTTGTCCTACTGCTACCTACGATCCTACGACCTTGACCTACGATCGATATGGTGGACACTAGCCGCAGGATTGGTTCACAAATTTCAAGTCACTGCAGGCTATGGGTGTTTCTCTTTTGACAAAATCAAAAATAGAAAGTATATAAGAACCAAAATAACTGATATAGTTTGCAAAATATGCCAGTTGAATTGGGAATGGGCCAGTCAAGTTTGTCACAAGACTGAAGGGTGTTGAAGGTAACATGTCCTGGAAGGAGACTGCCTCTGGGCAAATGTAGCATAGGACAACCCTAAGTATGATACTGATGGATGACTTGCGCAAGGTTACCGGTCAGGGGTGGATGGGATTTGTGGTGCAATTGGCTGATGACATGTGGATTATTGCAATTGGGTTTAATTGAGCTTTATTGTATAAGTAATATTTTTACATAGTTCCTACAACTAATTAAGGAATGGTCCAGTTTTTTTATTACTCCGAAACAGCAGATAGCTTGAACCACTTCATAGTGAGCAGTAATTACCGTCGCCTACGAATGTTTACGACGCCTGGGGCATCGCTGACACGCTGCTGTCCCCACGGGTACAGAAACCTGGGTCACTAAACTCACTGGGCCAGATCACAAATATGGCGGCATACTTATAGACCAAGGGTGGTTGCTTATTACTTAGATATTATACAGTCTTAATCAAATATTTATTATTGTAATAAACTACTTCAAGAATTATAAAAATGTTGAATCCCTATCAACAATGAACCTTTTTGTTATGAGTTTGGATGGATGTATTTGATCCCAATGACTGAATGGAATTAAATGAAATTTAGCACAGATAATAATAATAAATAAAATAATAAATATTTTGTAACAATTCATACAGCGTCATCTAGTCCCAAACTAAGTAGCACTTGGGTTATGGGCCCTAGACAACTGATATACTACTTATATACTTTTTTTTTTGTAAATAAATACATATTATACATAAACACCCAGACGCGAGACGGGAATCGAACCCGTGACCTCCGCGAGCGTACCGACGTGCGTTATCCGTTACGCCACCGAGGTCGTCAAATAGATAGATAATATAGATAGTCTGGAAATTCTGGAATAGACTGGGTATTTATTCAGGAAAAAAAATATAAAAACTTAAAAAGCACCTCACGCTTTTAGTTTCTCATCAGTAATTTTATTATGTTATAAATTATTTTTTACTTTTTAGTTCGACAAATTTTTAAAGTTAATTCCCAATCGGTAAATTATATTTCCGGCAGTTTTATAAATTAAAGGCCATAAGGAAAAGAAAGCGTTAATCCTGATATGGACTATGAGAATGAGACAAAATTATTAAATTTGTCTAGTAACACCAGGATTTGACAAGTGTGTAAAATTTTGAATTTTTTTTGATCATTCAAAGTAGGTAAAAATCGAGTCGAGAATTCTGCTAATGAATTCATACATACAGGTTAAGTTAATTAAAGTGTGCTAAAAAATAACATGAATGTATTCACTGATATGAAATAATCCATTCAGAATTAATTTGGTATGATAATGACAAATATATATCATCTACATTCTATAAAACGAAGTTTGAAGAAGTCACAGGTAAGAGCTAGTTGGTATATGTATAATTATTGAATTTGCACTGTGCTCTTAGTTCTCACATTGCTTTTACTTCCCACTTTAATATGAAATCATTTGTAGTTTTAACAATCAGTACTTACTGAAAATAGGAAACCAGCCGCTCAACTCACAAACAGCCACATTGAACGCAGTGAAATTCTTCACTCCACTTGTACTTTTTCTAGCCCATATAAAAATTTTAGCCACATCATTAAAGTATTCCACATTATTCCTCTTGCTAGTTATTAAAATGTTGTGAGCGATAGAATTATCTAGAAAATATTTTATGAGTTTGTGGATTTCTTTTATTGTTGATAGATTACATTGTTTTTGCACCTCAAAGCAAAATGCTGGTACTGTGTATTTGTCATCTACTTTGTATAAGTTTCCTTTTACATGCTTCAATTCCTAAAAAAAGGCATAATAATATATGTACACCAAAGTTATATGTAATTGCCAAATAAAGAAATATTTTGATTTAAATCAATGATATTTCGTATATAAAATCATTGATCTAAATATAAAGTTTCAGTTCCTTTAAGTCACATGTTAATCACATATTGGTATGAAATGAATACATATCTCAATATATTATTTTTTTAAGGTCCAATTTTGGACATGTACATAATCTAGGAAAAATTTCCACTGAACAATTTATTGAAGGAAGAATATAGCCACTCGTTTTAATTCATAGGGCATCATAAATAATTGAGATGTTACTCCTGCAAAGGCAACAAAGGAAAAACATGAGGGTTTTTAGTGGGGTTATCAGATCTGTAAAAATCTAATTTAGTCCTCCTTTTTCAGGCATTTTGTGTTTCTTTTGGTGGCCAAAGGGACCAACATATAAAGAGACATTCAAATTTTACGTAGCTACGTAAAATTTGAATGTCTATCGTAGGCTCTAAAGTGAAACATTCATATGTAATCGGGATGCTATGTATAATTATGACTATCTTCCATTTCTTATAATTTTTTATATGTGGTATGACCCAAATCCATCTGGATGTCAACCACCTTTAGTCTATATACAAGTATGCTGCCATAAACATAGTGTTGTGTTCTGGCGTTAGTGACCCAGGTGTACTCCTATGGGACAGACTATGAGTGTTGCGGTGCACCTAGCGTCGCAAACATCTATAGGCAACGGTAACTGCTTGCTATTAAGTGTGCCATCAGCCTGTCTGCTGTTCCTCAGCAATAAAAAAACATCTACAATCATTAACATACTGTGACGAATACGCGTAATGGAATTTCTTCCCCTTAAGTGTACAGAGTGTATGCTGTGCCTTAACAAGATCGCCGTAGAATGTTCCATAAAATTGTAGAAATAAAGGGACACAAAAAGCAGGACGGAGATATAGGACCAACACGTGTTAGAGCGAGATAGATATAGTTTCTAGAAATAAATAGCAAAGGGAATACTTGTTAGACAAGGATAGACATACAGTTGAACGATGCAATGGGGAACATTCTGGAAACTTATATGGGTATATAAACGCGACAAGCGGCACACGGGGCAGACTGGCACGGGCTAGCGAAACGAAACACGAAACAAGGGAAAGAGAGTAAAGGAATCGAAATGGTTTTGAGACTGTGCGACAACGATACGGCGAAGCACTGAGACAGCGAACCTGGAACACTACTTCGTCACGAGAGATTGGAACGTCGGCCGGACGGATCGAAACGCGAGTGTATCGAGAGAAGCGTGTGCGTCGTCAAAAGAGGTGAATTCTGTGTTGATTGTAATTTTTATTATTAGATAAAGGCATTTACTTTTCAACAGGTATTTTCTTCCAATCCCGGTACACACAACCCGTAACAATACTTACAGCTGTTTCAATGGCGAGTGTCTTTATCTCGTAAAGCAAATGGTAATGTAAGTGATTCACCGATGCAAACGCACAAAGGCTATTAAAACCAATCCTCAAATCACTGAAAACAAAATATTAAGTAATATTCATTCATCACAACAACAAGGTGATCATCAGATTCACTTGTTGGGTGCTGTATGTGTTCCCAAATTAATTAAACAAACACTCTTAATGACTATATATACTTATATATACATGAGATACAAATTTTAAAAATAAAAGATACATAGCACAACAGATCATGTACAAACAACTTATTTGACTAGAGAAAATCACACTGGCACCTGAACTAGTGAATACTGTATCTCAGTGGGCCAGTATTTCTAACATAAGTACTAATAATATAATAATTACCATTATATTAATAATTAAATAATATATAGTAGTTAAATTAATAATAATAATAAAATAAAATATTTATGAAAGAAGGAGGGAAAGAAAAATATATATGATACATATATATTAACTGAAACAATGATTGTATGTGAATATAATATATGTAAGTTATTATATTAACCAATTTTACAACGCCTTTTTTGAAGAACCTCATATCATACAGCATTGAAAACCTCAGTCAAAAGCTCATTCCAGATCCTGAGAGTATGCAACATGAACATAATACAACAAAACTAAGTATTTAAAGAAAAGAATTGTTAATATCATTCGATCATATGCTCAAAATATAATTAACTGTTTAGCTATTCCTTTGTTACATTTTCTTCATTCAGTAATATAATGGAGAAAACTACATTATAACATAAAATAGATAATATGAAGCAAAGTCCTAAATAGAGATAGTGTTAAAGCTGTACTAACCCTATGACATATATTGTTTAATTTAAATAAATTATTATTATGTAAGCAATAAAGACATTGATAATGAGACCACAGAAATAAAAGATGTTATGTTATAGAAATATTGAAGCAAACCATGATAAATTCCTAAATGAGGGTAGGCCAGTGAGCTTATTTAAAAAGAAAAGATTACAAAACAAAGACAAATATTTTATGGAATCCTAATTTCACAGCAATGAAAGATAAATTCTTGAGCATAAACATTCACATTGAAGCACCAATACTTGCCTACACTCACCGATCCTGAGCTAGGAATAGTAAATCCAGGGCTAACTGCAGGCTTTCTTGGGTCATTACTTGGGGAAGACCTTTGTTTACTGATGGACAGAATAATGAATGATGTCTTGAAATTGGACTCACATTCACCAGTATAGTGTGTGTATCTGAAATTATAGAGAATAATATTTATCAAGGGGTGAAAGGCTAATTGTTTTAAGCGACATTTTATAAACTTTACAGGAGAGTCATCAAAAGTTTTGCAGAAAAATCGCTGATTCCAAATATGTACGAGTATATAAATTAATATCACCCAAAATGTCACTTAAGCAATTACCTTTCACTCCTCCATATACAAATATACTGTAACAATTTATCCAGCAGCAGCTTGCATTTGTTCTATGGGTAATTGGGTATTAGACGTATAATATACATCTTATATACTTAAAAAAATATATATAAATAAATAAGCACTCTGAATCTGCACACGAATTGATGTGCAAAAGCCATTTACATCACAGAGGTAATGGAATTGATTCCCCTGAATCTCATTTTTTACAGGATCATAAAACTGTAATAAATTTAACCTATTAACTGGTGCAAACTGATAAATAATTCAAGATTCTGATGCGAAGCTGTATTCATGCTAGCTTTTGAGGCTAGATGAAGATGCCTCTGTAAACCCATATTTGAAATCTGTTGCACCTATTCTTCTATGTTAAACAGTCTTATATAAAAATTCAATACCATTATCATCTTTAAATGTAAAGATGATTTCTTCTTTGGACACTTTGGTGAAATTAAATTTACTATTGTCGAATGGCTGTTTTATGTTGTCAATGAGCTCAGGAGTTCTTCTTTTTATACATCTGTCTGGATTTAACTGAAAAATACAAGTTACATTTACATGAATAATCAAATTGGAGTTAATCAAGAAATTTTCACTACATATCATTAAGTTTGACCATCTCCGTGGATTAACGGCTATCACAAATCAGTAAGACTTGCAGAGATCATGGATTTGATTCCTTTCTTGTGTCGGGGTGATATGTATTTATTTACAAAAAAAGTATATATTTAGAGTATTAGTTATCTAGTACCCATAACACAAGTGCTAAGCTAGTTAATTTGGGACTAGATGGCATTGTGAATTGTCCCAGTATAGTCATTTATAGTCACCATAATTTTTTTCCATTCATTGTCCAGACAAAAAATAAAACTAGACTGTTAACTAAATTTATTCCCTTTTTATTTATTGTACAAATATTAATTAAAACAATGCATATATATTTAAATAATATGCAAATAGTGGTTTTTAATGTTTTTAATACCGCCTCCGCCGGGCTCCGGCAGGAGGGGTAGACCCAAAAAGTGCTGGCTTGACGTCGTAAAGGGTGACATGCGTGCTAATGGGCTCACTACCAGGGATGCTGAAGACCGTGCGAAGTGGAGTAGAAAGTCGGAAAGCGGACCCCGGGCACCGAAACGGAAGTTTGGGTTGCAACCGGGATGAACGCTGAGATGATGATGAGTGGTTTTTAATACATACTGTCAATATTAATTATGTGAGTAAGAGAGAGATGGTATAGTAGAAAGAAAAGTATAGCTAAAACTTACCTGTAACAAGTACTTTCCATCTACAACTTTTTCTTTTATTTTGTTAATCTTATAACGGAACACATCAGACTCATCGTGTAAACTGTCCCATTTAGATTTTAGAGCATTTGTAAATTCTGATGGTTCATGAAAATTATAACCACTACTATTACTGGACATTGTTTCAATTTTATTTAGATGTACATTAAATAGTTCCGCAAATTTAGTATAACATAATGATGATATTAATTTATCCTAAAATGGGAAATTATTATAACTTCATATTCCTTTTCCTTATATATAAAATATAAAGGTGTGTAACTCAGGATAGAATAGATTAACTCAAATCAAAAGATATATATCCCAAGTGAAGAGTTATTTTATCTCTATATCTCTTGTACTCTAACTGTATCTTTATTTAAAAAGTACATATTTCGATACATTTCATAACATATCTCACTTCACACTGAGTAGATCGAGAAGAAACGAGACAGAGGGATTAGCCGGGTGCAACGCGTATTTTTTTATAATAGAATGAGTTCGAATATAGTAGCAAGCCAAAATAAATCGTATTGCTATAATGTTGTCGTTTAATTTTGTTTGAATATACGTCTAAATCAAACACTGGTATAAAAATATTGTTTTAATACTTTTTTCGGTTTAGTTTTGAGCAGCTTCAGCTTAGCAAAGCATTACTTGTTTTTGCAATAGATAAATTATTGTAATAGTTTCGTATATTCTTAAAATTTGTATTTAGTTTACGGCATTGGTCACGCCAGCCTAGTTTCAAAAGATTAATAAAAATAGATTTATGGACTTTTGTAACTAGGTTGACAGTCCTAAGCCTGTCAAGTATGAAGAAAAATCAGATCGCTGTTTCAGTTTTATTACATAGATTAAAAAAGAAGTTACTAACTCATCTTGTCTGCAATTGATATTATTCCCGGTAAAATAAAGAGTTAAAGATATAAAAGAATGTATATATCTCTATATCCAAAAGATATATATCTTTCTTTTCTCCTTGGTGAGTTATTTTGCTCAAGACTACTTATATTATACTCTTTTTTTTTAAATTACGACAATGCTTATGGCACTGATTTGCCAAGATCAAATTTTGCTATTAAATTGAAGTCTAAAAGAAACAAAAGTGCCAGGTGACTTTTAACGGCTCCCACGTATAAGCGAAAAATTTTGCATTTTATTTATTCTGCAACTCTAGGTCAAGTTTTGGTTTGTTCTTGTGTTATTTTGTATTTACATGTAAACATATTTTGATTTTTTAATAAGTCGATCTCGGTTGGAGAAAAAGTACCGCCTGTTAAAGGTGGGAATATAAATATGGGGGAAATGGCAGAAAGTATAAATCTCTTAGATAAAACGCGTTAGAGATTCTTCTTCAGGTCCATCAGAAAAAAGAATGGTACCCCCTTATTCATCTTCGCAGCACACGTTCACAATACCCGGAACCTAGTCAAACTCCGAGTTATAGTACTCTGAGCTTGACAGTGGTCCTTATGCATGTTACTCGTACGGAAACTGATATATCGTTATTTATTAGTGCTCATAAATTAGCTCAAATCATTTACAAAGCCAAGGTTTCGGGAACTCGGATATAAAAAGTTTAGGAAGAAATAAGATCTCAGTACAGTTTAGAACATATTCGGATGCCAATGACTTTCTCCCCTCGCCTATTTTACTCCTCAACAGATTAACTGCAGTTATTTTAAGATTATATATTACAAGGATAAGGGGTAGTTAGAAAAATTCCTTTAGAGGATTTGGTAGAGATGACTGACTGTAGCTCTGTTAGTCATAAAGGTTAGACGGTTTAGTAGGAAACGAAATATTGATGGGAAAATAACCTGGGAGCCTACAGGAACTGTAGTGTTAACTTTTTTGGGACAAATACTACCAGACTGTAATATATACTGCTGCATACTGCTGATAACAATTCAATGTAATAATAGCTGTGGTTTTGGACAGGTGCGGAATCAGTGTCGTCTAGGTCCACGCTGTTCCCGTTGTGCAGGACCCCACGATGTTCAAATATGTAAAACTCCCGATGATAATGCTAAATACTTGCATTTTCTGTTCTGGTCGTCACCAAGCGACAGACCCCAAATGCCATCCAGACGGGCTTGAGGCCCTACCTCATAGTTAGGGTGGATTGTTTTGTCGGCTTTTACGACAGGCCGACCCCGGCCGCAGAGGTTAGTATTCTCCGCCACTGCACGGATAAAAAGACAAACAGTGCAGGTCTTAGACATTGCAGCTGCATACGATAATGTAGACCTTGGTCTACTCAGACAGAAAATGCTACAACACGATATCCCTGAAAGAATTACAAACTTCATCAGTAATTTGTTGATGGATCGCTCCATTACAGTCCATGCTCCTGGTGTCTCCCTCCCACCCTGCCGTATATGGAAGGGCCTCCCACAGGGATCAGTATTCAGTCGCCTCCTATACAACATATATACATCGGATTTGGTCACATCAGTTAACTGCTTCTGCAGAATTTTACAGTATACTGATGATATTTCATTATTTATTATATGCCCCCTCTTCTTCCTTTCTTGACTTTTGCTCCCGTTTTAATCATGCTTTACATTATTTGAACATCTGGATGTCTGAATATGGTCTGTCCCTCCATTTCTATCCCAAAATGTTCAGATCTAGCTTTCACTTAGGAAAAAGTCCATCCCTATTTTAAACATATCCATTAATAATCGATCTATTCAGACATCTATACATTTCAGAGTTTGTTAAATTTTTAGGTATAATATTATATCCAAAATTATCTGGTGTGAATCACTTAAATTATATATGTGGTAAGGCAGAGAAAACGTTAATGTCCTACGGGCTCTGTCTAGGGTGAAGTGGGGTCTCATCCCTATAAATTTGGTTATATTTCATTTATGAATTTCTTCTTACAGATATCCCTCGCCCTATTAATGTAAACTCTTGTCCATACTAAATATGTTTAAGCCAGTTATGGGTAAGTTTTTGATTAAAAATAGAATTTACTTATAAGTATCTTAATATAATTTCTAACAAATACTAATATTTTATGTTGTCCTCAGGATTCCAGATTCCAGAGAAACGCAAAAATTTTCGCGTTTTAAATTACGTTTATTTTTTTTATTATAACCTGTCACTTTTGTAACTTCGATACTGGCAAAATCCATAAACCCAATGAACTGAACCCAGAATCACAACCAATTAAAAAATATTTATAGCTTGTTTACAGTAACCTTTTAGACATTCTATATAATCTGCAATATTATTGCTAGTGAAATATGAAACTATAAAAATTCAGATTTTATTTTATCATAATTTGCAGGACTATTTTGATCATATAACAACAATATTTCTGTTATCCTGTTAACCATTCTTGAGGCTTCCTGTGAATTCATTTCAGCCAATTTTCTGGCTACCAATTTTCCAATTTCACTATATTTACTGTTTTGATTAATGATATTTTCATTCTGTATATTTTGAAATACTGTAACTAAGTTTGTTACTATATCATTGCAATTCAAATTTGATGTACATTCTGCTTCATCTATACTTTCTGTTTCATTACCAAGTTGATCCATTTCCTGAAACACATTTTGATTTAAAATGGTGAACCTATTAATAAGTATAAATGTGTTAATTTTTTTAGTAGTGTAAAAGCATTAGCATGAACTGCCAATAGGATCACAAAATCTCAAACTAACCAAATGTTTTGCCTCTCCGAAATATATGTAGAAAAATCTGAGGATATTTTATTTATTGATTTTTAGTAAGATTTAAAGGCTAATAAAAATTACAATATGTATATATATATATATATATATATATATATATATATATATATATATTCTAACATTCATAAAAATTATCGCTGATTACAAGTCTTATCAACATTGAAAATAAAACAAATGTTGTAGACTACACAAACAATTTTTTTTTGGTCTGAGCATATATTGTCAATTATGTGTTTGTTACAATAAATATTTTTGCCCAGTGCAGAGAATCAAAATAAATGCCTACAACAATCTGTATATCAAATACTGCATACAGGTCTTCAAGTACCTATACCATTAGCTATTACGGCATTTACAAGAAATAAAATTATAAATTTAACCTAAATACATACTTACATCTTCATTGTTACAGTCTTCTATTAAATTTACAGATTTCATGTTTCTCTTGCTCACTTTTAGTAAAAATTTACATGCATTCCATAAATGCCAGTTTACTTTATATTCCTAAAATTAAAGATGATATGATGATTTTTGTATAATAAAATATATTACTGCCCTCTTTCATGGCCATCATCATTTTAGCATTAGAAACTTTTATCCGTGCAGGGGCGGAGAAAGAATACTAACCTCTGTGGCCGGGGTCGGCCTGTCGTAAAAGGCGACAAAACAACCCATCTTAGCTACGTGGTAGGGCCTCAAGCCCGTCTGGATGGCGACCACCTTTGGTCTTAAGTATGCCGCCATAATAACCTTGTGTTGTGTTCCGGCATTAGTGACCCAAGTTCCTGTACCCTTATGGGATAGCAGCGTGTTCGCGATGCCACTAGTGTTGCTAACACCTATAGGCGACACTCGGCGACAGTAATTGCTAAATTCTAAGCGGGCTGTCAGCCTGTCTGCTGTCCTACGCAATAAAAAAAAAAAAAAGAAACACATTAGTTGATTTGCCATTTTTCCATCAGCTAGAGTATCATCCTGTTTCTGTACCTAACAATAATCTTCACCAAAGTTGAAAAAATTCCGATCGATTCTCATTACAATACCTTTGTAACCAATCCTACAAATTGCTTAATAAATAAAAATATTACAAATACAAACCTCGCCGTCGCCTTTTGCGCGACTACCATAGTACTTTCTTAGATAATTGGCGAAAGTGGATCTTATATTCGTCCACCTATCCTTGACTGCTTGCCAAGTAAATTCGTATCCATATTTATATGCAAATTCAGCGTAAGTACGATCACGGTGTGCAACCGAAGTATATTTTGGATGCTTAGGGTTCCAAATATTCGGTCTGCTCTCTACGAACTTTACTAATTTTAGGTTCATTTTTCGAGTCCAAAATACTTTTTCTTTGGCAAATTCAGAAATCATTTTAGGTAAAGCTTTGAGTACTTTAACAACAATAGAATGTTTTTGTTTATGACAGTTGACAAATGATAATTACATTTACATTACATTTGATAGGTTAACCTTTTAAATATATTATTGGGTTACAGGGTTTTTGAGGTTGCTTTATTTGACGCAAAACATCCTTGTTTTCCAATTACTAATTACAGAGCATAATACGACTCAGTGGCGCACAACGCCGAATTATGCGGTTAATTGGAATGTGAATTAGTTTTCAAATGCACCAGCAGAGTGCGCTAAGTTCAGTGATGAAAAAAAATAGATAAAATAAAGATTCGAAATCTAAAATGAAATTGTATTCATATTATGTGCTATAATGCTGTAATTGGACAATAAGGTCATCATCGTTAAATTCTAAAAAGCGTCGATATTTAATGTGAGTTGGAAAATAGGTAGTATGTAAAATATTTATAATCCTTATGGTTTATTGTATGCTTATTTATTTATTTATTTTATTTATTTATTTATTTATTTCAGACAGTTACAAAATCATGTCCATAGTGGGTTAGTAAATTATAAGTAAACTTAAAAATCTATTGTTAGTAAACACAAATATAAAATGATCAAAATGTCCATGTCGCGACTGGTGCGTGCAGCTGTACCCAGTGGCGAATCATTGGGCTATCCCACCGATTGCATAAAATTGCCACCATACTGTGAGGGCTATCACGGAACCTAGCTGAGGTAGCTGCGCAACGTTTACGCATGAGGGCCTGAAAGCTGTCAATAGCATTTTCTGCAAACATAATCGATGCACTACAAAAACGAGGCAACCCCAACAAAATCCTGAGGGCGTCGTTATACTGCACTCGCAGGGCATCGATTGCCGCCCGCGTGTACCTCAGCCACAGACTACAGGTGTAGAAGGTTTGGCAATAGGCCTTGAACAAAACCAGCTTGACATCCCGTCCACACCTTGCAAATCTGCGAGCCAACATATTGCATCGGACAGCTAAAGCCCTACGTTCTCTCTCAATATCTAGGTTATCACTTAGATCCTCGGTCAGCCAGTGGCCCAGATACTTAAACTGGGAAGTACGTTTAAGAGGAGTATTACCAACATAAACTATTGGCACAGAAGTGCATATCTTGGAGCCAGCCTTGAAAACCAGCAACTCGCTCTTTTTGGCATTATACCTGAGCCCATGAGATTCTGCGTAGCGTTCACAAATACTTATGAGTTGCCTCAGTGCACCGATCGATGGGCTCAGCAGCACCATATCATCAGCGTAGCTAATATTATTGACGCAAACTCCGTCGATGTGACAGCCAATGTAGGCACTGCTGAGCTCCTCAATCAACGCGTTGACGTATAAGTTGAAAAGACATGGTGAGCTGATCCCCCCTTGTCTTACTCCACACTTTAGCCTATACAAATCAGACGTCGCACCAGCCCATTTAACAAAGTTCATCTGATTTTGGTACCAATATCTTAATAATTTTGTGACAGCACTATCTACTTTTGTTTCATTTTTTAGTTTCTCCCATAATATATCATAGGATACCAAATCAAAAGCCCTAGATAAATCTAGAAAACACGCATATATAGGCGTTTTTCTTTGTGTGTAGTATTGAACAGCCTGCTTGACACACATAATGGCAGCCTCCGTCGAAAGTCCTGGTTTAAAGCCAAATTGAGCATCGTGTAGGTTTATACATTTGGCCAAATGTATGTCAATCAAGGTATCCAGCACTTTGGCCATAATAGTAGCTAGAGAAATGGGCCTGTAATTACTAGGGTCCGATATGTCACCTGTACTATTCTTTACTTTAGGAACTACAACAGTTTTCATAAGTTCATGTGGCAAGTGAGAGTGGCTCAAACATAAATTAAAAATATGTGCCAAAATTTTTGGTAGTTGCCCACCTGCATGCTTAATGTGTTCAACGCTCAAGCCGTCATGCCCCGGAGATTTTCCGGATACCATCTTCTTGATGACGTTAGCTACATCTTTACTCGTGAAATTCAGTTTAATCTCCTGGGCCACGGCCCGTGCCCCGAACACATACAGCATTGAAATGAAATGAAAATTTATTGTATAAAGAAATATTTTTACAAGGTACAAGTATTATAGTTAACATAAAATAATGTTTCTTATGATTAAAGCGTACCGATGAATAAGTCCTGTTCTCCGCACTAGGTCTCTTATGAGCCTGTGTGGCGGAGGGCAGTGGAGTTCGTTTCGGTCTATAAAATAGTTAGCATAATGAGATGTTTTCTTGTTAAGAAGTATAAAATATAAAACTATAACTAGATATAGATACCTTAAACACTACCATTTTTGTGTGGGTGAGAATGTGTGTGCGTTCGTGTGTATTATATATACCTGATTGGCAACGGTTGCGTTTCAAATAATTTCATGACACACGCAATGTTTTATGGTGATCGCACACTTGTCCGAGCCGAACGCGTCGAACGAAACGAATTTTAGTATTCTGTGTATGAAATCTCATGAAACCTCGCACACTTCCCCGCGTCGAATCGTCCGAATCTGGAAGAACCCCAGAAATCCTAGATGAATTCGGATGACGTCATCAGATTCAGCGCGGCTTATGCGGTCGACTCGACCGATGCGCTCCCATTCTATCAGTTGCGTATAACAGAGCAACGAGCTACTATTTCTGCATTGCAGGCGTACAAGAAATAGAAATGATTTCTTCGACGCGGTCGATTCTTTCGGCGCTGTCGATTCTTCTGGTGCGGATATGTGTGTGAGGCCTGCTTGACTTCGATTCGTTCGACGCGTTCGGCTCGGACAAGTGTGCGTTCACCATTATACTCAAGATGTAGCTGCGTTTCTTTTTAACACGCTCAAATATGCATCTTGTTAATTTTTGAAAAGTAATAATGAATTATTAGTTATGTACAAATGAATAATACTTTATTTCCACTACGTGGGAGTCTCCATGGTCGGCCGTCCCAATTTATCGTAAAAATCATCACGTCACAAAGGACAGAAGGGCATGAAAGTAATTTCGGTTTGCACCAGTAGATAGCGTTAAGCTTGTTTCGTTATTGTTTTGTTAATGTTAGAATATTTTTTCTTTTAAGATTTGGAAGGTCTTGAGTTTTGGCTGGATCTTAGGGTTGCCATAAAAACAAATTCTATGTAATTTTTACAACTGTCTTTCTTTTTCAACTGTGCTTCTTTCTTTCTTTCAACTCTCAGTTTTGACATAGAGTGCAGAAATACGTATTTCTGACAAATTTTCCTTTTTTATTTTCATAAAGGCAATAAAACGGCTGAGGCTCACAAAGAGATATGTGAAGTTTATGGTGTTAATTATTTAACAGAACGCAAGTGTCAAAATTGGTTTAAAAATGTTGGTCTGGAGATTTCTCACCGTAAGATGTCTAACGTTCTGGTCGACCTTCTAAAGTTGATGATGACAAAATGTAAGCTATAGTTGAATTGAATCGTTATATAACTGTGCGAGAGATTTCAAAACAGTTAATGTATCATATACAACAATTAAAACCATTTAGGACGTCTTGGACTTGTTAAGAAGCTTGGGTTCCGCACGAATTGATAGAAGTTTACCTAGTACAATGAATCAATTTTTGT
Organism: Malacosoma neustria; assembly: GCA_963693495.1. Classification (NCBI taxonomy): domain Eukaryota; kingdom Metazoa; phylum Arthropoda; class Insecta; order Lepidoptera; family Lasiocampidae; genus Malacosoma; species Malacosoma neustria. Next base: position 8,569,094 of record OY856391.1, on the reverse strand, counting down.
AATACGCCTTTCAAATGTAATGCAATCGACCCTCTGGAAAGGAATTGTCATTGACGATGAAAAATGGATCGTCTACAATAACATTAATCGAAAAAGATCATGGTTCAAGCATGATGAACGAGCAAAAACTATATTAAAAGCTGACTTACACCAAAAAAATATCATGCTGTCAATTTAGTGGAATTAAAAACGTCTTTGAACAACTTCCAAACAACCGAACGATCAACTCAGATGTTTACTGCCAAAAACTTGTGAAATTGGAGAAATCAATTAAAGAGAAATGACCAGAATTGGCATATCGCAAAGAAAACGTGTTCCACCACGTCACCACGACTCACACATCTTTAACAACACGTACGAAATATTAGAGCTTGGTTGAGAAGTGATGTCGCATCTCCCATACAGCCCCGACCTTGCATCATCGGATTTTTTTTCTAAGTTTAAAAACTTCAAACAGAAAAAAAAATTGGAACGTCAATAAAACACGGCGTGCTGAGCTGAATGATTTATAGAGTTACTGCATATCAAATAAAAAAAATATGCAGCTGTACAATACTACTACATCTTTCCTCCCTTACAAAAGAGAAACTTTCCCATTTTCGTAATCTTATACAAAACAAAACAGTAACTAATGTAAAAATATGTACGCATAAACAATAACAGATAAATAAGCGTTGAACAAAGATAAACTATTTTCAATCTAAAAAAACTTCTACTCTTCTACTAGTTAATGTTTAAAACGCTGTAAGCGGTTATGGGCCCGGAGTGCACGGGGGGATGCGCCTGCTAGTGGTGAACACATTTTAGGGGATGACACTGACGTAGATTCTGAATTTTTTTGTGAAACAGCCTTTTCAAGCCCCCCGGCACATCCTCGCATGCACTTTTGCACCCATGATTCGGTTCCTTACTGACCATAGGAGACTTAGTGTCTGGCTCGTCTCGAACTTTTTCCACGACTTGCTCTAATTTGTCTAGACTAAGAATGTCGGGACTTTTCGCGCCCTATAGGTTGGTCTAATGTCTACGCCATTCGGTCCCATGGCCTACATCTACTTTATAGGATATTGGGCCTGTTTTTTTTAACTACTCTGCCTACTACCCACTTCTCTCCCTTGGAGCTATAATCGCGTGCCAAAATTTCATCTCCTGGACTGAGCGTCCGCATCTGGCCCACTCTCGATAAAGTTTGACGTTGTTGCGTGGCGTCCACTACAATCGCTGTGCTTGGACGCAGGGCGCCCAGGCGTCCTCGTAGCCTGCGCCCCAGCAATCCCATCGCTGGCGATACGCCCGCAGCAAAAATTTGCTTAAAGCTTTAGTTACATCTTCCCCTTCAAATAACGCGCTTTTAATTACTTTTTTAATGGTTTTAATGGCGTTTTTCAGCTACACCGTTGCCCTGTGGTCTATAAGGAGCCGAAGTTACATGATTGATACAATTTTTTAAAATTAATCTTTAAATTTTTGTGAAAAGAATGGTGGACCGTTGTCTGTAACCAGTTGGGTTGGGAGGTCGAAACGTGCAAAAATGTTTCTAAACGGCTGTTATATGGTACCAGTTCAATTGGCTAGTTAGCCAATTGGAATAGTGATTTTTATTAATAAAAAAATTAATCAACATAAACATATAATTATTACACTTGTTTAATTGTAAAATTTAATTACAAATTAGAAAGCGTGTTTTTATAATATAAATAATTTTTTAATAAAACCAGTGGAGGGTAAAAATAATGTCTGAGAAATGCTATTTTGATATTATTAATATGTAAAAATTAAAAAGAGAACGGCACGGCATAATGGTGCTTACAATGTCAGCAAGTTTCTGTACAACGGTACCCGTGAACCACATTCGCGCTCAGCCAGTAGTCGTCGAAGCGGCCTTCGTCGGCATGGGTCGCTCCATCCGCAATTTTACCGCGTACACGCGCCCTTTAATCGCGAATAATGTCCGATACTCGGCAACCGGTTGCCCCTTTTCCGGTCCAAAGCGACAACGGTCCCAAATCGCCCCCACAGCTGAGCTAACTGAGGAGATATTCGCAAATGCCAAGCCATACTCCGAAGTTCCAGGACCTAAGCCTATACCTATCTTAGGGAATACGTGGCGTATGGTGCCCTATATCGGACAGTTTGATATATCCGAGTTCGCTAAAGTTACCAAGCAGTTTTTGGATACATATGGGCGAATTGTCAGGTTGGGAGGTCTGATTGGGAGGCCGGATTTGTTATTTGTGTACGATGCTGATGAAATCGAAAGGATGTACCGGAGGGAAGGTCCCACTCCCTTCAGACCAGCTATGCCGTGTCTCGTCAAATATAAATCTGAAGTGCGAAAAGATTTCTTTGGAGAATTACCGGGCGTTGTTGGAGTGTAAGTTTAAAAATATGTATTTTGTTAGATAATGTATGAATTAAACAAGTAATTATAAATACGAAATTTATATATTAATAACTTATGTATGATATAAAGGTGCCCTTGATTATTTTATCCGAAAATGGAGACAATGAAACATGATTGTATATGTTTAAAATATTTTGTTTTATACTTTCATTTTATTTCTCTACAATATTTTTCCAATGAACTACTTTTTTCTTTTTCATGCATTACGTTTATTTAAGTTTGTAAATGTAATTAGACAAATTATATTTTCTAAAATTGTAAATTCAAAATTAATTAATGTAATAAAAATGTGGTGCAATATTAATTTGCACACGATGTTTACTATAAATAGTTACTTATATAAAGCTAAAAAACAGTTTGAGTATAATTAACTAAATGGCAAAGTGCCGTTACATGCGACTTTCACTTCTCCGCGAAACGAATACAAGAAATACTCGACGGGTCTTTTAAAAAAAAAATTGTTCAATCATTCAATCATAAACGATATAAAGCTGTTCTCAAGTCTTAACATATCACATTTTACTGTCCCACTGTTGTAATGGGTCTTCCTGTAGTTGGGACTCCGCCTTTACCCAGGCGGAGGTAGTCTATGAGGATTCCCCCCCCCCCCCTTAAAAAAGGCAATATGGGCCACGATTGTCCAAGGATTGGCGTGGCGTTCTACGTAACACCTGTACATGAGATAAATGTTATAATATGGAAATTGGGCAAGAAAACTGTCTTAGAGGTCCATGCCATCGTATATTTACCGGTGCCACCTGGGTTGGATTTTTAGTTTACCACGTGGCTATTGCGTTTTTTTATTTTTGTGGAACAGCAGACAGGTTATACGGCCCCCATTTAATAGTAACCGTCGCCTATGGACGTCTGCGACTCCAAGAACACGCAACATGCTGCTGTTCGCGGAGAATTTTTAATAACCTTTTCGAAATACCCCATATCGTAGTGCGGTAGAAAAACTTCAGCTGAAAGCTTAACATCCTCACTGAGCATGTATTTATGTAGAGTCGTTCACGAGTTATTTTGTATTTAAGTATAACTTATTTATTGCAATTTGAAATTCCCACATAAATCTGTAATATGTTATGTTATTACTCATTGTGTACATCATAATTAATTAATAATTTTTACCTCAATAATAAACATATATCTTCACTAACATTTACAATATAAAGGCCAGTAAGATCCTATTCTGTAATCACTTTTAATAAATATAAATAAATAGATATACACTTATTATCTGCCTGCCGGTAATGTTGAGCTCCAGCTCTCCAGACTGAAGTCAAGATACCCCCGGTCTATATCCATGTAAGCGCGTAGCATCCATTTAACTTCACGTAGTCGTATGTGCATGCCTATGGCACGAATGTGTTTGCGTATATATTATAATAAATATGCATTATAATTAATTATATCATTTATAAAAAAATTATGACGCTCGGATGATCTACCAGACATCTAGTTTCGAAATAGTAGAGCGGTTGAGCTATAGGAACTAGACAACCGGTACATATAGTACCCAGAATGGAGATGGGAATTAAAACCGTGATATCTATAGCCGTCCGACGTATGATGCTGTTGAGTTACAAAGTGGGATAATGAAGATTCAGTTCTGCTGGCTTCAATCATATCGCGATGTGAAAAACAACGATCAATATCAGTATTGAGGATTTAAATATTTTCTAACTAATAATGAATGAAAACACTTTATTGCATACAGATACTTAAAACTCACTTATAATAGTTATAGTTTATACGAAAACATAAGGCTGTATGACAATGGGCGACCTTATCGCTTAAAGCGATCTCTTCCAGGCAAGCTGAAGTAAGGAAATTGTAACAAAATACATAGCGGTGATGTTTAATGGTAATATTTACTTATATTAGGTAGTTGAAATTTGGTATACCGGTTTTAAAGATGTTTTCCTTCATTATAAACATGTGGCATATTCGAACAAACCTTTTCGAACTTTAAATATAAAAATTACTTTTTGACATTGAATTATATATTCGATTTTTTTATAGTCTTTATTATATTTGACAAACTTCGTTATACATTACAACTACATTCGTAGTTAGAGTTTTTAAGTATGTTTATGAATAATTACGTATTTATTTACAAGAGAGAATATCACCTAACTAGTACGTAGTAAGCGTCCTGCTGCTGATTTTGCGAGTACATGGCGCTATGTCCTTGTCCTTATCTCCTCATCACAAGTTCACTTGTGACTTGAATATGCTATAATCATAATTATAATATATAGGTAAATGATATATGTAATAATACAAACAGTATTCACAACTATCTACTTTCTATCCGTGCAGGGGCGGAGAAAGAATACTAACCTCTGCGGCCGGGGTCGGCCTGTCGTAAAAGGCGACTAAACAACCCACCCTAGCTACGTGGTAGGGCTTCAAGCCCGTCTGGATGGCGACCACCTTTAGTCTTAAGTATGCCGCCATAATAACCTTGTGTTGTGTTCCGGCATTGGTGACCTAAGTTCCAGTACCTTTATGGGACAGCAGCGTGTTCGCGATGCCACTGGTGTTGCAAACATCCATAGGCGATGGTAACTGCTAAATTCTAAGCGGGCCGTCAGCCTGTCTGCTGTCCTACAGCAATAAAAAAAAAAAAAAAACAACTTGCGACAAAAAAATAACAATTATTTTGTACAGGTAATATACATATAAGGATAGTTTACAACAGAAAATAAATATAGCATAGGAGAAAATAAATTATTAGATTATTCAAGAAAAGAATACTGTTAATTTCATGAACATTGGTATTTATTTAAATACGAAAATTCAAAATTACACTAATTATAAAAAATATAATTAGCTTACTATTGATTGGAATCACTTTATAGTGTCACAGTGTAATTTTGCTCTTTTTGTCGAGTTCACACAGTCGATCGGACCCGTCGCTATGATGTGTATATAGATCTAGATGTTTTATATCAAAAAAGAGAAAAGAAGAAAAGTTTTTTGTTCTTGTACCGTATCCATTTGTATTTAGAATTATATACTCATAGTATTTTTAAATTTCAAATATCTAAATAAAACTACAGAGGGCGAAGCAAATAAGACTAATCTTTTTCTGCGGTTTCGTTCGTTACTTCGTTGTACTATAATCATTCATATAGGCAAAATACATTATTGCTACTAACCAAGACCTAGAAATACGTAACATATTTAACACCCATTATCATAGTTAGAACATAGTTTGTTATTCATTAAGTAACACGCGATAGTAAAGACCTAAGTCTTTGTCTAAATAATAATAATAGTTCTATATCTAATAGAGTGTAGGGACTCCCACTAAAACCTCAAAGGCCCAAATCAACCTTATCAACTGGATCATCTGGTTCTTAGGCTCCTAAATTACCAACTACCCTACACTCTACTTTGTGAGTTTGAGTTCTCAACTAATGCGTAATATACAAGAATAGATACTGGACAAAACTTTCTGGGTCTAGTGATTCAAGGGTAAAATTAATTATACTTCCTATAAACATAAAGAAGATAATGAAAAATTCATCGAAACAATTCCATTCATTATATTAAATACAACTGAGTATTAGTACTGCGGCCCTACCACCATCTTTTACAAAACACTGATAAAGACACCGCAAGGAAAGTTTGAGAATCAATGATCCAGTTAAAAGGTTGTAATGCATTTTTCTTTCAAGGTTTGATTCAAACGCCAGTCGCCTCTATAAATAAAATTCCTTATCTTATAGTGATTGTAGTTGACAAGAAAGTGTCATTGACCTTAACGCACCTTATCAGTGCCGCGTCAGAACTCCGAGGGCATGCCCGGGTATGTGAGATTCTCTACCCTGCTACTGCGACTAGCTATAGACCCCGCAAAAACAATTAAAAGTCCTGGTCATCACCTCTCTTTTCAAGGTGTCGCAGGATATTTTAGTCATTGATTTACGATGCTACCGGCTCGTGCGTCTACATAATAATGAAGATGTCCCTTGTGACAACTTCTCGATCGTTTGAGCATCACCCAGTTGGGATACACCTGTCGCATTTTTGCCTTCACGCCCTCTAAGTTAGTGACATTGCAGTCTTTAGAAAATACATGTAGCGGCGCCTACCTCTGTCCTTCGCAGGCACTGGTTTTGCCCTGTGACAGCACTCAACCTATGCGACAAGCAATTTACGATTTGGGTCATATTACCTAATTATACAACTAAAAGAAACATTTAATAGCGGTTAGCAAATATTACTAATGAAGTGATGTCAATGGCTTGGAATGTATTTGCGTAAAAATAAAATTTTCTTTAAAGTTTGCTTGCTTGTGGTTTACATTTGAACTATTGATAAGGGCGATAACTGTGTGAAGAAGAAAAAAGAGAACGGACTTAAAGCACCGGAACGAATGTTTTGGCTCTAATGATAAATAAAAGTAAAAATAAGTAAACTAAAAACGATTAGACCCCTATTGTTAGATTTAAGTGTAACGTAAATATTCTGGTATTGACATTTCTTAAATTTGTGATGTCAGTAGGTAGGTTTCCATAACATAAACTAACCGGAAGTTATGGGTCCGGAACCATGTTCCGACTAGCTTCGTGAAAGCCACATTCAGGGATTTTGCAGACCGCAGTCAACAACAACACTGGCTGACTAGAATCGGTCTGGAACACTTCAAAAAATTTTTGGGATCCACGTACAAAGCACGAGGATCCATCTGGAACATGAGCAGGGGGCAAATACGCTACTTGCTTGGAGCCTTTACTGGGCACTTTGGAACCAATAACATGCTCATGAAGATGGGTCTAACCGCGACACCCATGTGCAGGTTGTGTGGGGAACATACAGAACGCATGGAACACCTACTGTGTACATGTGATGCATTGGCCAGGAGGCGAATGAATCTTTTGGGGGTAGGATATCCGATACCGGAAGACTACAGGCTCCTATCTCCAAACCTCATTGTTAGGCTCATGAAGCAAATTTTCAATGAGATTGGAGAGGAGTGATTGCTATCTAGGGGAACACAAAAGATCCCATTGGGTTGAAGTGTCCGAGATATTTCTCGGCCCCAAAATAAGATAAGATAACCGGAAGTTTGTAAATGTTTAAAAACGCAATAACCAAAATTAATACAAAATATTTAAAGAAGTAATAATAATGCCTAAATAATTTTATGTCCACATTTTTAATTTAATATTATATAGGTAATATCATAATTTTGCTATAGATATTAACTAGGGGAATTGTTTCCGTTTCTGTTATAAATATTAATAGATTAAAATGATAGCAACCATAATCCATAACATCCCACTTGGGGGGCTTGGGCTTCCTTTAACAGGGAACGGATACTATATCTGCCATTCCTGTATATAGTTTTTGCGAAGTGGTAGGGTCCCAAGATCGTCTGGATGGCAACCGCCCCTATAAGTATATCACCATAATAAACAAGTGTTGTGTTCTATCATTAGTCACCCAGCGTGGACAACAGTGTGTTGTCAATGCCCTTAGTGTCGCAAATCGCAAACATCTTTAAGCGACGGTAACTGTTTGCTATTCCTAAACAATAAATTGGTGGGATAAACACACCAGTGATCTGTTTATGCAGATTTCTTCACAATGTTTCCTTTCATCGTCTGTATGTGGCAATTATAATATGCTCAGTAGGTGAGAATATAATTGTATCTTGAGTAGCACCTGGCAACCTTGGCTACTCGGCTATAAGCAAATTAAAAAATTAACTTTTGTTTCATATTTGGAATGTATCAAAATGTCATCGTAAAAATTCTCTGTCTTTCCTTTTCAGTTTCAATGACCTTGCTAAGTTGTATGTTGTTTCAATTAACACGTATTGTTGAATTACCACTTTTACACATGATATTATAATATTATTTTCGCTGTGTCATTCATATTTGCGTTGTTTTTAGTATGCATTATGGCAAAGTTGACCGTAACATAGAATTTAAGTGTCAACGAAAATGCTTGGTCATAGTTTCATAACAGTTTTATTTATGAAGTGGCCGAGAACAATGTACATAATATATTTAGGATAAAGGCCATGTGGCCTTAGTCAAGATTATATATAGCATCATACAACATACTAGTTATATATATATATATATATATATATATATATATATATATATATATATATATATATATATATATATATATATATATATATATATATAATACCTAGATATAATATTTACTCATAATTATAAAACAAATTTACACACAGAAACAATATTGATATAGCATGTTAAACAGTGGGCGTGCATGCATCTTAGGCATTGCTTAGGTGGCACACTGCACAGACAGTCGCAAGGGACCGGCCTGGACGTGACTTTGCACATGAAGGATGTTCTAATTTTCTCCGGTCCTTGTCAAAGGCGTCGGCATCGATATCGCGCGGTCTATAAAGTATCTTTTACTAGTGCTTAAGCACTAGTAAAAGAGCACTAGCACCATTAATGGTCGCTGAGATTTTGCGGCGCATTTCGAGCGCCTAGCCCCGAAACTTGTTCGGGCGGCAGTGGGTCTATACCACCTGCTGCGAGAGGGTATTGTATGGTGTCCTTTGATGTCTCCCTACTGGCCAGATCTTCAGTTCGGGACCTCGAGGCCTACGTCTAAGCGTTACTCTACCAGTGGGACAGGGATGTGGCTGAGTGCGGCTCTCGCTAGGCGCCTATCCAAGTGGAGGCGAAGTGGGTGGGGCTGAGCGACGCGGTGCTCAATTACTCATGGTGAAGTGGGCGGAGTCACTCGCGCAACCCCATGCGTATACGTTAGGAATCGTGTTGCCAACAATTGTGGTGCAGGCAATGAATAGGTCGCTCTCAATTCTCAATGAATGAAGTCAGTCAGCATCAAGCTGGTTTAATTTGACGTACTTTCTTTCTTTTTATCCGTGCAGGGGCGGAGAAAGAATACCAACCTCTGCAGCCGGGGTTGGCCTGTTATAAAAGGCGACAAAAATACCCACTCCAAGCCCGATAGCGACCACCTTTGGTCTTAAGTATGCCGCCATAATAACCCTGTGTTGTGTTCCGGCATTATTAACCCAAGTTCCTGTACCGTTATGGGACAGCATTGTGTTCGTGATGCCACTGGCGTTGCAAGCACCCATAGACGACGGTAACTGCTAAATTCTAAGCGGGCCGTCAGCCTATCTGCTGTCTTACAACAATAAAAAAAAACTTTCAGATGATACCCGTCATGGGTGTGAAAACACTGTTGACAATTCGCAAAAGTAGGCTTTTCTTTCAGTTGATGTGATTAGAAGATGGACTGCGACTCAAAATTAAATCTCTGTTAATTCTATTTTATAGCTTTAATCTCGCTTGGTATCGTTAAACCGGGTAACTACGCGTGAATGACAACGCATACTTGGCCCACTTGGGAAGCGGGGCGAAGCGAAAGCGACATAATAATATAATCAAGCGGACATATTTGTATCCGTGTGACGTAGGTTAGCGGTTTTTCTTGTAGAATCGCTTTTAAGAACGTTATAAATAGCATTTTTAAATTTTCTCTTCATTTATGGAAAGTCTAAATGGCTTTGGTTTTAGTTAGTAAACCAGCTATGTGAGTTCCAATGCCAGCTATGGGAACATTACATACCTTCACACCTAAGAATAAACCATCGATCACTTAAGTCCACTGTAATTGGTTCCATTGTGATTTTCAAAATACGATAACATCGGTAAGGCAATTCGTCTTCAATTATCGCCACTTCGCTAATGATTAACTTTATTTCTAAACAATGCCAACAAAAACAGATTGGACGTGAACTTTCGAGATAACATACAAAGAAGTACACAAGGTAAAATTGTATTGTTTATATTTATGTAGTACAATTATGCTAGACTCATACAATCCATACTGGTGTATACAAAGTTTAGACAATTTAACTGGATATTGTATAATAACAACCCAATGTTACTACAATGTTACTAATGGGCATAGGGATTCTCTTCTATTTATTTATAAAATAAAAATTATATACAGTTGTCTAGTTTATAACACTGTGCTATGTCACTTACTTTGCGGCTAGATGGCGCTGTGTAAATTGTCGCGGAATATGTATTTGCATCACCACTGAGGCAGGCGTAATTATAATTAAAAAAATGTATTAAGAATTGATTATTAACGCATGCTAAAATTTAATTGAAGTTTGTAGCTATTCTTATTGTAAAATTACATTTTGGATGCATCCGAAGCGTATTTTAGAGATTATTTTATCATACAAAACATTCCAAAATAAAAATAAGATGGAAGATGGAAATATAAAAAATGAAAAGAAAGAAATATAAAAAGTACTAAATCTTTTTCTTCCTCTTATTCCTGCCTTTATACAAACTAAGTGGGTTCGGTACAACGCGTTCTCTTCCTTCATTCCACTCTCCTCTATTAGTCATCATCTGAACATTCACACTTTTTTGCCATATCATCTCCTACACAATCCATCCAGCTTTACTTTGGTCTACCCCTTATTTTGAACTGGTAATTTCAGAATTTCCCTTAATATTTTATTCTATAGCTATTTCTAATTTTATTCCTTTTTTTAACTCCATTCATCCACCTTAACATTCGCATCTCAGTTACATGCAATAATTAGAACATCTGACTGAATGTATGAAATGTTATAAGTAGTACGTACTAACTGAGAAATAAAACAATCGAGAAAATGATCTAAAGCCGATCCTGCAACCCCGCACAAAGCGAGGTGGCGACCGGGGTTTTTAGTGAGTGCCGCCGCAGCAGTTGAGTGGTCGCAGTACCAGGGCGGTAAACTTCACATACCCGCGTCGGCTTTCCTCGTACTTCCAACGCGTCACTAATCAGGTTTAGTTTTTTCCCCGGGCAAAAAAGTTACACGGAAAATAGGGGAAAAAATTGCCAAATATTAATGAGATACTGAAGTCGTAAATAGTACGATAGACTTTTTGTTACTTCTTTATTTACAAAAAGAATTATTTGTAATGTTTAATATCATATTTTTTATTCATTCATAGATTTTTTTATTATACACGTATTACTTTATGTTATATTATATTTTTACCACGTCGTTGCGGTGGGATGTTGTGAAATCATGCCGTGGCAGAACGATTAACTTGCGAAACATAATTTCTTAATAAAGTTACTTGGATCGCTGGCATTGCAATTAAATTATAATATTTTAGAATTAAAAGTAGGCAAAGATAAACTTCGAAAGTAGGCAAACATAAATACTTTTTCTTATAGAATCCAAAATTTACCTTTCGGAATCGAATAGTTAAACTAGAAAATGATAAGCCTTTTCTATATCTGGAGTTCAGCAGGCAGCCTACTCGCCTAACTGTTAGTAAGTGGGCAGATGTATGCGAAACTAGGGGCATTCAAACGCGCTGCTGGCTTTGAAGAAATTGCCACAGGGCGAAAACTTTTTATTAATTTTGTGGGCGACTGTGTTTGATCTAGAAGATACAGGAGCTCCGTACATTAATAGAGATGGAGTGGCCCTCTTCTTGTTTCTAACCAGGTACAAATTTTAATATGTATTTTGGGATAATTCATATTCATACATCCTAAAACAGAACATTTGTATTATGGGTATTAGATAACTGACATATACATTTTTTTTATGAGGACATATCCTTAGTCTCAAGACTCACCATCAGGATCGTGGCGCAATATTCCCCCATATTCCGCCACGGTCACAATCGTAAACAACACTTAAAACTATTTTAGAAATATGCGTATATTAACGCCGTCACATGCGTATACTAATCAACGTCGAAATGGTATATCTCTGTTGTTTCCACACCTTGATTTTTCGTGCATGGGGTCCACTGTTGAACTTATTGTGGTACCTCTTGGTGACTCCGTTTTTTGAATATGAAGGCATGATAAAAAAAAGGGAAATATTTCAATAGATTTGGTTTTTGCAGCAGATAGCAATACCTTCAAACTCGAATGGTACATATAACTTTGTACAATTTGAATTTCTATGTCATTTTTGACTTAAAATGTGGAATTAAAAATATCGTCGAAATTAGTTTCATTTATTCATATCAACATTCAGATCAAAATATAGGATAAATCAGGAATATTAGGATCAGGAATATAAGGTTTATTATCTTATAATTTTTACCCAGGTTAAAATTATTTTATATAGTAATGCAAAATGTTACATTTCATATATTAGTGTATAAAAGAGGAGACAAAGATTATAGAAAAAACTATACAATTATATTCTATCTCATTCTCTCTGACTAAATCATATTTATGAATATGTTGGCCTATTTTTGGTGTCGCTTTTTCATTTCGTCGAATTTTAAACTCAAAACTGTACTAAAGAAGATTCATATTTTAATCATAAAGAATTAATATTTTAAGGCATTATTAAAAAATTGCCTTCTCACTCCTTCTCTATATAGACTTCTCTTCTCCATCCGCGTAATTTTCTTAACAAAGCTTTTACTTCGTACATTATATTAAATAATAAATTTATTCCTTTTATGTGGGTACTCACGACTCCCTATTGGTCGTAAGCCATAGTTGAGAAACACTGCACTAAACACACTGTAGTAATATGTTAATATTTTTTTATGAATATTTAATCTTTGGTGAGATGTTATTGACAGACAAACATATTGAGGAAAATGTTATAAATGCAAATACTTAACATGAGTATGCCTTAACTATATTTGAAGACGAGTTTGCTACGTGATAGAAATTTAGGCGAAACCAGTTTATTATATAAACGGATGAACTTTTAATTTAAATTATAATCAAAGGATATGTCTATAAGTTTCTACTAAAGTAAATTAGAAGTATTAATAAGTGATTGTATAAGAAATAATCAATGCCGGATTTAATTTTAGCCCTTTTCGCCCCATTTACGTATTTTTCCATCAAATAAATGGAGTTTCGATATACAATTTAAAAAAATAAGTTATGTATAGCATATAAAATTTTATAAATAGGTTAATTACTTAAAAAAAAGTGTGCGTCTTGGGACGCCCGACAGAAGCGATAACTTAAACTAATCTAAGTTGAACTATTTAATATTGAAATTGTTTAGCTCGAGAAAAGCTTAGGTTATTACTTAAATTTTATGTATATTAATATGATAATATAACAGAAGGTTATTTATTAATAAAACCAAAAATAATTCAAAAAGAACTAAAGTTTACGAATTTCCAATTTTTCCAAAAACTGTTTCAAAATTATATTAAACTAAATTATTCCCTAATGTAGATTCTTTATAAAAAAAAACTCAACTGTATATCATTTAATAAAGTCGCAATTCGAATAGATCTAGCGCTGAGGGTTAGAGTGAGAGAGGAGGAGCCTGCCTACCGCTGCCGTATGCTTGAGGGAAAGGGAAGCCAGACGGACTGGCGCCGTAACGCGTTACGTACCGAAGCGGTTTACCCTCCCATAAGAAGTTATCACTTCAAAAACATTTTTTGGTACTAGAGATTAATATTACACATAAATTATAATATAATATAATACTCATATTTCCAGAGCCAAATGCGTTTGCATTTCTTATTTACAAAATGGTCTTTTAAATCTATTTTTTCTCACATTCCGAATTTCACATTGTTAGTCACGAGTGACTTTAGTGTAAATCAAACCCTGGAAATTATCCTAGGATAGTTCTTTCGATGTATGGATCTGAGACTATTTACCTACAGTTCAAGCTCGCGTGCGTTTGTATTATTATAGATGTTAAAAAACAGTACTGTTAAGACTAGCCACATCCGACAGTACGCAATAGTTAACTGTTAAAGTAGTTTTAAACGAAGCGAACTAGATTTTTCTACTTTTTGTCAGCTATGTACGTAAATTATTTGCGGCTTTATTTACGAGTAAAAGACATTATGTATTCAACTAATGATTCGTCGAAACGGTGCTGGTCATTCACTTGAAAAATGTATGTTATTTTTATTCACTTTAGGACCTTTTAGTCGAGGTACCACTTGTCCTTTTAAATCAGTAGTCACAAAGACTGTTATTTTAAGCTGCAGCTATGTATAGCTTGGACAATAAAAAGAAGAGTATCATCTAATAAGTATAATACAAAAAATCATCTTAAAAAAATCAAGCATGTTACAGACGATTTAAGCACACGTCTCCCGACGATTGTGTTTTCACAATTCGTCAGTGAAATGTTTAATGACGTTTCCATTTTCTATACGTATTCGAAACAGTGTTTATTTTCAATGTATTTATAATTGTGTTGAAGAAAAAAAAACGGATTAAAAAAGGCAAAATTTCTACAACGAGAGAATTAAAAATCGGTACCTACAAAATGCATTGAAATATGAATCACAGTTGTGAAAACATGTGAAAAAAATCAAAGCAAATAAGAGAGAATAATACTATTGTGGGGTGCTGTGTAAACAGCACATCAACTGGTTGCCAGATTAATGAAACAAAGATTCTTGACTATTATTATATTAATGAATACATTTTATAAAATCGAATACAAAAAGCCGATTGTGTTTTCTCAATTCCTATCTGTCCTTCTCATTGAAAATTATTTTAGCAGATTATGACAAGAAAATATATTAGATTCATTGCCAGTGTGGTCATAGCTATCACAACCTTTGGGCTGTTGTTGACTCGATAGTGCTATACCACTATCAATAAAAAGATCTCGATGTTATTATATTCGATTAAAATATATCCAGGTGTCGTTGACTATTATTTAAACATGTTTCAACTTTCTTTTCGCAGACACGGCGAGCAATGGCGCAGGTTTCGCTCGAAGGTTCAACGACCCATACTCCAGCCTCAGACGGTAAAGAAATACGTGGCGCCTATAGAAATGGTCACCGAGGACTTCATAAGGTATATGAAAGATGCTAGAGATGAGAACAACGATTTGCCGCATGAGTTTGATAACGATATACATCGATGGTCGTTGGAGTGTAAGTATTATTTAAATGCAGCATCTACAATAACAGTAATGTAATTACATTACTGTTATTCATATAATATCATATAATTATATTGATTCGAGATCTGAAATACATTGTTGAGTTGCAAAAAACTTCTGCGTCGATATTTGCGGTGATCGTCTCTCATAAGATTTCCTCATTCTGAGAATATAGCCAAAAGAAAAAAAATCGATTAGACATGTTTAAATAATGTTTTTAAAATGATGACCACCGCCCGACCGGAACGGTCGGCGGTTGAGGACGGCGATGCCTTTTGTCTGTTAGACCTTGGCAAAATAAAGGAAGTAATTCATTTATTTCTCTGTGCTGTAAGGCTGACCCCTGCGGTCGGGGCCTGCCTGTTGTAAAAGGCTACAAAATAACTTTGGGTAGATGGTAGAGCTCTGGAGGGATGGTAAGCCCGTTTGTATGATCAGCCCTGATTTTTAAATATGGCGCCATAACCTTGTGTTGTATTCCAGTATGAGTGACCACGATACAGTTCCCCTACGCGAACAGCAGCCTGTTAATTGTGATTCATAATTCATAGGCGATAGTAATTGCTTAATATCAAGGTGGCCGTCCAACCTGCCTGCTGTCCTGTAGGACATTGCTGTAGCAATAAAAAAGTATTCCTATATAATTGACAAGCTAGCTTTATTATTATTTTAATAATAATCGATATCTGTTTTTTTTATTGTATTTTCAAGAATATTTCATAAGTTTCCACATATAATAAACGTTAAGACTAAAAATAAACAATTGATTGAATAGTAACCATTAATAATAATAGAATTGAATTGCTAATTAATAATAACCATTATGACTAAATTAGGATTTCACTGGAGACAAGCTTCCATTCCGATGGGTTCAATTAGCGATTATGTGGTAATGTAATGAATAATGTACGTGGACTTGTTAGTTTAATTTATTATTTGTTATTGGTGTATTTTTTATAGCTAGAGTTCAGCAGACAGGCAAGCGGCCCACCCTTAAATAGGTGGTCATCACCGCTTATGGACGTTTGCAACACCAACGCACTATTGAGACTGACATGTTAAAAAAAAAACAAAATTCCTAAAAACTAAAGATTAAAAAAGCGCTGTCAGACTCTAAGAAATCTTAACTTTTTCTTAAAAAGTTCATCTGTTCATTGGCAATAAAAAATTATGTTTTCAGGCATTGGACGAGTTGCGCTTGATGTCAGATTGGGTTGCTTATCACTGCAACTGAACAGCGATTCCGAGCCACAGAAGATTATAGACGCAGCGAAATATGCTTTAAGAAATGTCGCCGTTTTGGAATTAAAAGCGCCTTACTGGCGTTATATACCGACGCCCCTGTGGACGAAATATGTTAACAATATGAACTTCTTTGTCGAGTAAGTTATTTCAATTTCAATACATTGGTATGATACTACTGAAAAAGTGGTCACGTAGTGCCGACCAGAAATAATAAGTCTACCTTAATATTTCCTTTGGGACGTGATATGTGACAAGAATAGTTTTGTCAGTTTATACATAGATAGCAGAGTTAAATTCAGAACATATATGATGATTTGTTATAAATAAATTGTTGCTTTCTTGCATTCTTTTTCACTGTTTTAATGCTTTAAATGCAAGCGGGGTCACTATACTACATAATTAATAAACTATATGCAATTCTAACAGTATAATTAAACAATTAATTTCATTGCGGAAAGTGAAAGTGATAAGCATTGTAAATCGATACGAGTTTGTATTGATATTCATACATAGTTAAAATAAATTTATTTTTAACTATTAAATATTATCCAGCCTCTTATTCGTATTAAATATGAAATCATCCTAATTGTAAAACTCAAAAACTGTTTAGTCCCCAAGGTACTTAAATTTTATGCTGTTTATTGTACCCCTACCCAAGTTGGAGAACATTTAATTTTTTTTAATATTGCAAAATATATGTCTCATTCAGACTTAGAAAATATAAGGGGTATATTGAATAGTAAGGACTGGTAATTAGACAAGTGAAATGTAGAAATTTGGTCCGAAATAATAATTTTTGTATCTAGGCTGGATTCCTCCTACATTAATCGAAGTTACAAGCTTAAGCTTAATACTGTTTGTGTTAAAATAAATTAATATTACGTTAACCTTACTGAAAATAAAACATTCTGAGAAAAAAGATCAAAAGTTAAAAACAGTATGCGTATGTGCACCCCCATTTGTTTCTGTTTATTTATTTTTTTCTATTATTATTTTTCTCTTTTACTATTAAAATAACTTATATTGTATGAAATGTGAATGGGCTTCGATTTTATTCACAAATAAATAAAATATTAATACCAGACAGTGGATAGAAATATAATAAAATAAAAAATACATAGTATACTGTGACAATTCATGCAGCGCCATCTGGTTCTAAAGTAAGAATACATGAACACCCAAACGGGGACAAGAATCGAAACAGTGATCCCGCACTGTCCCGCAGGTTTCGACGTGCGAAAGCTGTTCCGAAACTGAAGTCTTCAAATATGCTTATAAAATGGATAAAGCACTCCTTTATTATAAAAAAAGAATAAATAAGCAAGCATGACCTTGGGTTGGTGGGAGGAACTTGGGTTCCCGTACCCTTATGGGACAGCAGCGTGTTCGCGATGCCACTGGCGTTGCATACACCTATAGGCGACGGTAACTGCTAAATCCTAAGCGGGCCGTCAGCCTGTCTGCTGTTCTACAGCAATAAGAAAAAGCATACTTATTCATGTGTGGCGTGTAATAATTAAATATTCATTTCCTTCTAGAATTTGCAGCCGATATATAAATGAAGCTCTCGAGCGATTGAAAACGAAGAAAGTTACTTCAGAGAATGACTTGTCTTTATTGGAACGCGTTTTGAAGAGTGAGGGGGATCCGAAGATTGCCACCATCATGGCCTTGGATCTTATACTCGTTGGGATCGACACAGTAAGTTTTTTTTTGTATATAAATTTGAATATAGGAAATTACATTGTATTAATTTATATAGGCCCTAATGTCGCAGACAAGGGTAATTAATATAGATAAATATATTGAGAAAATTCACACAGCGTCATTGAGTCTCTAAGTAAGTTTATGTAATGTGTATAACAATAAAATTAAGGAAAGTAATTGTATGTACACTAACAGCTTATAAACAGTATACTTTTTATCTTAAAAAGGACAAAAGAACATATGCTTTGGTACCCTATTGGCCAGTGGATATTTCACGCAATGCCTACTTACACATCTCATCTAATTCTTTCAGGTTGTTTTTCATATCGAGTTTAGTTCAGGCAGCAAACTCGTTTATAATCAAATTTAGAAATATTCAATATTTCTCCATGCTATGATTTTTTTTAACTGTCACAGACGGTTCTAGCTTGTAATGATAATATTTTTGGTCTCTTCCAGATATCAATGGCAGTGTGTTCAATTTTATACCAAGCAGCAACGAGATTAAAGCAACAAGACAAAATGGCGGAAGAGATCAGAACTGTGCTGCCAGATCCGAGCAAGCCCTTGACTTTTGCCGATTTGGATAAACTACATTATACCAAAGCTTTCGTCAGAGAAGTTTTTAGGTAACATGAGGCGTCGTAAACAAACGTTTTAGTATTCCTAATAAAACAAAGAGCTAAAAAATTCTAAGCTTGATATCGTTGATTGTACCTATATTAGTTAGTCTAGTTTGCGTTGCAACCGGGATTTACCGCTAGGATGATGGTGAGGAGTATTAACATGTGGAGTCTAAATATGGATACGTGGAAAACGAGCGAGCTGTGTTTTGTGTTTCTCTTATGGATAAGATCTGAAATTTAAATATCCGTAAGAGAATCAAAGTGACCGACATTGTTTCCAAATTTGCAAGTTGAAGTGGCACTTAGGTAGTTTCTGTAAATTTTGTCAGTCATAATACTCATAGCGATAACAAAATTACGGATTTACATAAAATAATTTGATTCGCCTTAGGGAAGCTATCCTATACATAATAAATTTAAATCATATCTCATTCGTATATCATTTTTGTGTCAGACAAAGAAATTTAGCAACTCGGCTGATTCTGTGGCTATATGAGTCTAATATATGTGAATGAGATAAATAATGCAATCGTTATTGTTATTTGCAGAATGTATTCAACCGTTATTGGGAATGGACGAACTTTACAAGAAGATGACGTCATTTGTGGCTATCACATTCCGAAAGGGGTACGTTAACTGATTCATGATAGAAGAATATAATAATAATTAATTGGTAATCTATCAAAAATATATCTATGTAAATAGTAAAACATTAACAATATACAAATATATTATGGAGGCATATTTATAGAACAAAATTATTAATTTTCTGTCTGTTTGAATATATTTTACAAAGTATTAAATTTCAGGTTCAAGTGGTATTCCCTACAATAGTGACAGGCAATATGAATCAGTTTGTATCTGAGCCTGAGGAGTTCAGGCCAGAGAGATGGCTGGAATCCGATGGAAGACTCCACCCCTTTGCTTCATTGCCTTATGGTTTTGGGGCTAGGATCTGTTTGGGTCGAAGATTTGCTGATTTGGAGATACAAGTTTTGTTAGCTAAGGTAATATAGATTATAGGTGATATATATTATTGTATTGAAAATTTATCATCATAATAATCTTGGAAGTGGTTAATGTCACTTGCACCTTGGACTCCAGATGCACAGTTGAGTAGTTACAGGGCAAAACATCCATGTTTTTTTGTGAACAAAGAAGTTCCAAGAAAATATTGGAATAGAGGTGGTTAAATTTTGTAGACCCAGCCCGAGAACAGAAGGCGTATGGTGCTTTTAGTTAAGTATTTAAAATTATCAAAAGAAATATGTAAATGAGATCCGTTTGTCGCGTTTCAATAATTTATTAGTCATAATTCGTAAGTTTACGCTATTCTTATTTCTGGCGTGGATCACAACGCTGTATTAAAATTACATAACAGCTTGAAATACTAAAGAATTGAGCTGCCACATAAGACTGATAAATTACAGCAAAATATTTCAACGAACTTCATACTTTTTTCTCTTCGTTCAGAACTGTTTGGAATGATTAAATTTTTTTTATTGCTGTAGGACAGTAGATAGGCTCGCTTAGGATTTAGCAGTTACCGTGGCCTATAGGTGTTTTCAACGCCAGTGGCATCGCTAACAGGCTGCTGTCCCATAAGGGTACAGGAACTCTGGTCACTAATGCCGGAACACAAAACAAGGTTATTATGGCGGCATACTTAAGACCAAAGGTGGTCGCCATCCAGACGGACTTGAGGCCCTACCACGTAGCTAGGGTGGGTTGTTTTGTCGGCTTTTACGACAGGCCGACCCCGGCCGCAGAGATCAGTATTCTTTCTCCGCTCCTGCACGGATAAAAATTTGTATTTGTTATTTCAGTTAAAACGGTTTAAATAGATACTTCAGCATTTTTATTGCTTATGTTGTGCTGAATCATAACTAAATATAAAT
Source organism: Malacosoma neustria (assembly GCA_963693495.1). Lineage (NCBI taxonomy): Eukaryota > Metazoa > Arthropoda > Insecta > Lepidoptera > Lasiocampidae > Malacosoma > Malacosoma neustria. Next base: position 8,548,292 of record OY856391.1, on the reverse strand, counting down.
ATTATTTTTTCAGTTGCTCCGCCGGTATAGGCTGGAATACCACCACGAGCCACTTGAGTACGCAGTCACGTTCATGTACGCACCCGACGGACCCCTACGTCTAAGAATGCTTGAGCGATAAAAACTGATATAAATACTTTTCTTATATAGTAAAAGGTTACGCCGAAGATACTATACTATTGTTGACGCTGTATTATGTCTTTGCCCGGATGCATAACAACTTTTTCTAACACATTAATCTTGGTTGCGTCTGAAGATTGCTTTTTTGGAGTCTGAGATATACCTAGTCAGGTCATAAGTATTGTCACACAGTAAAAACTTTTCTTTTAGAATGCTGGCCACAAAAAAGTTTATTGAATTAGAATTTCGAATTGTTCATGAAAATAAAAATGTATAACTTTTAGAATTTTACTCATTTTTAAATATGGAGTGGACGCTTAAAGAAGACCGTGTTGCAGTTATTGCGTTGCATCGTTGCGGTTACGCGCCAATTCAAATTTTTAACATACTGAAAAATTTGAATATTACCAAAAGATTCGTTTATCGTACCATCAAACGATACAATGAAGACTCTAGTGTAGATGACAGGTCAAGAAGTGGTCGCCCTCGGTCTGTTAGGACTCCAGCAGTGATAAAAGCTGTGAAGGCACGAATTCAAAGAAATCCCAAACGTAAGCAGAAACTGTTGGCCCTTTCAGATGGGGTTAAGCAGAACCACGGTGAAAAGGGTGTTAAATGAAGACTTAGGGCTTCGGGCATATCGAAGAAAAACAGGACATTGTTTGAATGCTCGTCTAATGGACCTGAGACTGAAGAGATGCCGCGCTTTGTTGAAGCGGTACGCGGGAAAAAAATATCGGGAAATTCTTTTTTCGGATGAAAAAATGTTTACCGTAGAAGAGAGCTACAACAAACAAAATGATAAGGTGTACGCACACAGTAGTGAAGAAGCGAGCAACCGTATTCCGCGTGTCCAACGAGGTCATTTTCCATCCTCGCTCGTGGTATGGTTGGGAGTTTCTTATTGGGGCTTAACAGAGGTACATTTTTGTGAGAAAGGTGTAAAAACGAATGCTGTTGTGTATCAAAATACAGTCCTGACGAACCTTGTGGAACCTGTTTCTCATACCATGTTCAATAACAGGCACTGGGTATTCCAACAAGATTCGGCGCCAGCTCATAGAGCGAAGAGCACACAAGACTGGCTGGCGGCGCGTGAAATCGACTTCATCCGGCACGAAGACTGGCCCTCCTCCAGTCCAGATTTGAATCCGTTAGATTACAAGATATGGCAACACTTGGAGGAAAAGGCGTGCTCAAAGCCTCATCCCAATTTGGAGTCACTCAAGACATCCTTGATTAAGGCAGCCGCCGATATTGACATGGACCTCGTTCGTGCTGCGATAGACAACTGGCCGCGCAGATTGAAGGCTTGTATTCAAAATCACGGAGGTCATTTTGAATAAACTTTAATGTCATAAGAATCTATGTTTTGTTAAGTTCATTTTGGTATATGAATGGTTACATAATTAATAAACTTGTTACAATTATTTTACATTAAACATGTGACAGAATTTATGACCTGACTAGGTACTTACTGTTGACTTTAGTGAGAAGGTTTGTCTTTTTACGCTCCATAGCATCAATGCCCTTTCGGTACACTTTCTTTTCTTGAACAAAAAGCCACAAAAATAGATAAAATTAATCCATTTGATTATAGAAGCAACTGACATTTATGTCTAATAGACACTGAATTGCGCCTTTGCTGTCAGTCAAATGAAAGTGGTTAAACTACAAAAGTAGGTTACTCAAACCATTACTGCTTTTTAACGTCATGCTAAGCGAAAAATATTTAAATTTTTGAATAACGAACCCCATCAACTACACGAAAGAAACGTTACTTGAAATGTTTTCAAGCGTATTATAGCACTGATTATGATATACTTTTGATATTTAGGATTAGTAAAAAATATATTTTAAATTGAACGGCACAGTATAGCAAAGTATTTTAATCATTGTTCGTTCTTGTTCATTATTGTTTATCTGAAAAAAGGCCTACATACAGTTTTACTTTTCATATTGATGAATTTAAAAATAAAGTTTGATGAAACGTATATTTAAATATTTAATTTGTGCATAAATTTATTAAATATAACAAATATACATGTTAAATTTTAATTATACACAATGTTAAGATGTATTTAGATTAACAATTTGTATATTTAAAATGTAAATAAAATATTTTTTACACAATAAGAAGCATTTTTACTTTTCATGCATGTTGTACGTACCTAATGACATATAATTAGTAGAATTGCCTGCAAACATCTGAAGCATATAGTACATATTTTTACTGTCCTTTATTAAATGTTGTATATTATGTAAATGTGTTTTATGTACAATTTAAAAAAATATGCTTATTTGCATCAATTCTAATTAAGATTTTCTTCTTTCCTTTTCATAAAAAATATAGATGTGAGTGTTACACAATTATATATTATATTATTGACACATAATATATACATACAACATAATGTCATTTACAAAATATTTTAACATAAAAAGAGTATTAGTTAGTCAAACATAAGAAAGAGCGTTTTAAATATATAAATAAATATGACGAGTACTGCTTAAGTAAGTTTTAGGGGATTTTGTGAGGAAACTTTGCTAGGTTTAACCTAGCTCGAAGTTTTTGAAAAGAGATTCACATAATAGTGTGTAATCTCTCATATTAAAGCCGAGGGCGTTGCAGAGCTATGACCAAAATTCGATCTTCGGATATCTCCACGTAAAGCTTTGGATGGTGATCGGGGTTTTAGTCGGTATACCGATGCGGTCGCCACTGGCCATAGTCATCTCGGCCGGTATCACAAAGGTGGCCGCCGTAGGGTTAGAGAGGTGAGGTCAACACGACGTCGGTTTCCCCCTAGAGTTCCGACGTGGTATTGGTCATTCGGTTTTTCTGGGATATAAAAAAATAATTTCGATATTGAGAAATAATAAATACAATAAGTACTTTACCGTTAGTAATACAAATAGAATCAAAAGTAAAATGAAATATATAGAAATCAAAAGTTTTTATTTAAATCAGAATAAATGAAACATAATTAGAAAGTGAAAATTAAAAATTTATGTAATCTTATTTCCAAGTCAGCTTTCAAAAGGTTGAGGTTTAGTAGGCAATTTATAACACGTAGTTTACATAATTGTTGAACAAAGCTAGAATGTTCTATTGTTGTGGTCCAAGAGTTTTTTTGAGAGGTGGAAATGCACGTGGGACTCCCCGTGCCTTAAATGCCGAGGACGAGGTACGTGACGAATTAGCTACACCGCGGCCCCGACAAGCGCCGGCTTTCGTGGGCCTCTTCAAAGCCGGCGGGTGATGAGCCCCGGCATCTTTTTACTCACGCAGGGGGAGCTGGGTGCGCGGTTCGCGCGCGCCCCTCTCTCGGACATGCGGTCTGCGACACTTTCCCAAGGGCCACGCTCGCGACCGATCACAACGGCGGCCGCAGGTCTGTCGCCAACTTCCGGTAACGTGTGACCCTGCGTGAGCGGGAGGAAGCCTAGCGCGCTCCTTCTCCCTCTCGTGGTCCAAGAGTCTTACCCAACTTGCAATATATCAACCAAATTCAGATTTTGGTATAATTTGTTATACGAAACTTCGAATGCACTCCTGGAAAATTATGTGAAACTTTCTTTATTTTGAAATAAGCTATTATTAATATTAACAAACTCCTGCAACTTTAGAATGTATTTTATTCATAGCAGCACCAGAGATTGCTTTCTCAGACATTTTCCTTACATTTATTAGGCTCGGGTGAGTGTTATTTATCCACACACGGCACCCCAACTCAATACCGCATAGGCCGCGTAAATAAACAAAAGTATCACACTAAAGAAATGCTTAAATTTAGAAAATGTTAAGGTTATAAATCAAAGTCACCAAAAGATTCGCTTAGAGAACACGTTTCAAAATCAAGTTTCTATGTCGAAAAATATTGATAAATATTAAAAAAAACTTGTCTGACATTAACATTTTTTAATACGCATCAAAGGGGCCCAAATTTTAACACATTCGAGTCACTAGGATGTTTCAAATTTATCGTTTGTCAAAGAAAAATAAATTGACAAAGGCTTGCTTAACCGGTATATTAAACGAAGCAGTTCCTCGGAATTCCTAATTATGATCAAATAACAATAAATTAAACAAGGTGTGGTTTGTTTAAGAATACCAAAGTTTTTTTGCTTGTTTCTATGGATCTTGATAACGAACTAATTTGTAAAATTTAGTTTTTGTTCTTTATTTAAATATTAAAAACTAAGTCGTAGAAGATAGTTTTATTACTTTCAAATTTAGAGACGTGTGAGTTTTTTTAAATTAAAATTAGTTTGCTTGATTATTCCAAATCAGATCTTTTTCTTGATCTCTTTATTTTCTGTATAAATTTTATACAATCCAATTTTTGAAATAATATAATAAGGATTTTAAAGTAATAGAATATACAACGATAATCAGCTGGTGTTAAAAGTACCTGGTAGCTCAGTGGTATTACTCTCGGAGACCAACCTAAAAATCCCGGGTTTGAGTCCCACGGCACCGCTTAGGCAGTTTTTTTCGCCTAATGTGCATATTATAGTATAATTGCCAAGGGTTTAGGAAAATAACGTGAGGAAACCTGCACACTGAGATCACCAGTATATGAAACCCGACAATTCGTTCTGGACAAGCGTGGTTATGTCTCTTAGCTCTAGGGGATGCCCAAGCTCAGCGATGGGACGCCATGGGGTGTTATTATTAATTAGCTGTTAAACTGCCCGTGTAGTCCCTAAATCAGAGGTTCACAGACTTTTTTCTCATAGACCACTTTCAAAATTTAGCTGGTTCCGGTGGACCCCCTGCAGCTATTTCTACCATATTCCTAAAACTCGACAAAAAATGTGAAAATTAGATCTTAATATGGAAATTTGCGTTGCGGCCGAGTTCCAACCACGAATTAATAGTTATCGAAAAAAAAGTGAGAATTGATTGGTTAATTAATTGTAACAAATGAGTAACGTTTATCTTTGGCATTCGTATTTATATTGGTGAAGAATCAAACAAATTTGTGCTTGCAAGCACACACATCATACATCGTGATTCGTCTCTTTGCACGTCTGAACAAGCGTTGCGGACGGCGGCGGCACGTTGCACTGAATATGGAATACCTATGCAAGTTTTTACAAGTAACAGTCGCTGAGTTTCTTAAAATATTATCTGCCTACGTTGATAGGTGCAGTCAAGCCAACATTTTAGTTCTTCACTATCGAAAGCAAATAAAATTTCGTGGTTCCCCGCTTACGAATTGGGAATCCCCATTTTTTTGTCACGCCAACGTCGACGTCCGTCGAGTCTCCCGTGGACCCCTGGGGGTCCTCTTGGACCACTTTGGGAACTATGGCCCTAAATGGAATGAAACTTATCATTTATATAGAGAGTAAATGGTCAAATTGACTTCTTCAAAAGTTGGTTCATAGAGCAAACCTACAGTTTAGTTTTAGAGGCAAATATGCGTGTACAAGTTATATACACGCATTTGCGTGTACAACAATATAGCTATAGACAATCTTCGACAGCCTACAGCCTTGGGAATACAAATTTCGGATGCAATAATGATTAAAATTATGGTGATAGAGTTGAAACTGTCAATGTTTGACAGTCAACAACTTAAAACTAGTTGACCGGGCAAACGTTGTTCTGCCATATGAATTTAAAAAACTAGACTATGTCCTTCTCCAAGGTCTAATCTATGACTATACCAAAATTCATCAAAATTACTTCAGCGTAACAAACAAACAATTAACTATCCGTGCAGAGACGGAGAAAGAATACTAACCTGTGCGGCCGGGGTCGGCCTGTCGTAAAAGGCGACAAAACAACCCACCCTAGCTACGTGGTAGGGCCTCAAGCCCGTCTGGATAGCGACCACCTTTGGTCTTAAGTATGCTGCCATAATAACTTTGTGTTGTGTTTCGACATTAGTGACCCAAGTTCCTGTACTCTTATGGGAGAGCAGCGTGTTCGCGATGCCACTGGCGTTGCAAACACCCTTATGCGACGGTAACTGCTAATTCTAAGCGGGCTATCGCCTGTCTGCTGTCCTACAGCAATAAAAACAAACTCACTTTTGAATTCATAATATTAGTTAAGACGTTCAAATCATACGTAATTTTTGAATTATTACTTAATACGTTCATTATATAGAATGTAAGATTATACAAATAAAAAGTAAGGAACAAGCAATTAACTAAATAATTAAAAAATACATTGTGTCAATTACATTATTTAACTTTCTTCGTGCAGGAACGGAGTAAGTAATACTAACCTGTGCGGCCGGGGTTGGCCTGTCGTTATAGGCGACAAAACCACCTTAGCTACGTGGTAAGGCCCCAAGCCCGTCAGGATGGCAATCACCTCTAGTGTATAAATATGCTGTCCTAATAACTTTGTGTTGTGTTCCGGCATTAGTGATCTAGGATCCTGTATCCCTATGAGAAAGCAGTGTGTTTGCGATGCCCCTAGTGTCGCAAACTTCTATAGACGACGGTAACTGCTTACTATTAAGTGGGCCGTCAGCCTGTCTGTTGTTCCTCAGTAATAAAAAAATCATACATCGCCATCTAGTCCCATAGCAACTGAGCGTTACTGTTATGGGTATTAGACAACTGATATATTACTTATTTTGTAAATAAACACATATTATATATAAAGGGACATGAGGGGCGTCCATATTATCAGAAGCGGCGAGGAGAATGAAAACGCAACTTTAGGTTATGCATTATAATTTCAAGTAAATCACAAATAACGACACTAAATAAGTTTCCAATCGAATTATCCAATAACTAATCACACTTAAATTAAATGACACTCCACCAAACACGTAGCACAAGTCGCGATAGGAACCAAACTTATTTTCACACGGCTATCCCACCACGCTGCTGCACAAGCGCCCGGTGTTGTGTACGAGCAAACAGCAATGACAGTACCCTTGTTACGTGACGTTGACAACTGACCCTTATCATTGCTCTTTTGCCCTAAATAATCGAAATTTCTAATTCTGAGAAATAATCAGTTGCGCCGTCATAAAATGAACATAAAGAACATATTTCCGTTATCTATTCCGGAACTCCGTTACTTATTCCGGAACATTCGAAACGGGAATAAAACGCCTGATCTTCGCAAGCGTGCAATCTTGCGAAAGCGATGATGACACGGAGGTCGTCTATTCAAAATTGACTTTGTACACTAGTTGAAGTTTGATGATGTGTTGTGATTTTAATTCCTCAGAACCTGGTCCAAAAAGAAATCATTAAAAGCATTGCCAAAATCGAAACAACTATGACAGCGGCTGTTTCTAACCGACCTCCTAAAAACTCCATTATCTCTAAGAAAGTTGAAATATTCGCAATTTTTTATGAACCATCAAAATTAATGAGTTTCGAAACTAAATGCAAAATAGTCTCTATCTAGGCTAAATAACACATACATTATATTATCAATATCAACTTAACAAAGCAAGTCTCACAAGTGGTTTATCTGGTTTGGATCCGAACGTTAGACTTTAATCTGAGGTACGTCGTCAGCCGTTTGTTGTCCACTGCCTCCCCAAGTTGGCGTCACAAATCCCGACCCCTAGCATTTTCCATTCAGTCCCGACCAGCAACCTTGCGCAGGTCATCGCTCCATCGGGCTGGGGGACCCTACGAGGTACGCTGTTTGTCAATTCAGCGAATCTATTTGCGTGTATCTTACATGATCCTTGAGCAAAGAACATTAGACATCATTAGAAAAACGCAGCGGATATACATATCGTAACTACCCTCAGTTGATCTGTAACACTTTAATGTTTACATGCAGTTTACGCCTTACTATGTACTATATGTTAATATAATTTGTATACATTGTGTACACATTTACATATTATTTTATTATTATTTTTATCAAGCAATTTAGTTTAAGGCTTTTTAAGGAAATAGCAAAGAGGTTAGTCGACATCACAGGAGACCGAAGAGCTGGCAGCTACCTCGGGCAAACAATTAGTCTAGCTATTCAAAGGAGGAACGCTGCCAATATCTTCGGAACTTTGCTTAAAGGGACTCCTTTTAATAATAAATTTTAGTTGTTTTATTATATTTTTTTAAGGTTTTTAGTTTTAGGTTCATTGTTCTACTATATTTTTCATACTATGTATATTTTACTTATTTGTATAGATTTAATCTTTAATTTCCTATTTAGGAAATTTCCTATTTATGTTATTATTGTAAGTGCTTGTGTTTAAGAAAATGTATGTTTATATGAATGAAATATTAACATTACTGTCTATACCTAAATAAAAAAAAAAACTTTAAATTTACATTGTACTATTGGGACCCTGGTGCCGTGAGGTCCATAAGCCTATAGCCTTTACCAAGACCTGTCAAAACGCTTAAATAGAGGTCTCACGGGATCAAAAGGCTGCTTTGTATTTAGGGCAAAGGATAAATATTGAAATCCGGTATGCAGCTATAATCGCGGTAATGCAACCAGCGTTTTGAGAACGTTTCCGACTGAAAGCGATTTGGAATCACAATATTATTTATAGGTTTCCCGTGTTTTTTTAAACAACAACAAACGATATATCGTTATTATGTCAAAATACATTTTAGCGGGTTTATAACTCATATATACTATTATAATACGTGCCCTGAAATTCAATGTATTAAATTACGATTACGTATATCTCCGATACGTCATATATTGGTACCTGTTTATTATTCATACATGTCGCGTAATTCTACGCAAGCGAATGCATTGGCAAATTGACATTGACACTTGTTACGTGATAGATGCCCGTTAGGAACTTGAAGGTTAGATTTACTAATCTTTATCATTAATAGAATAGAATGATAGAAGGTAATAATTTATATTATTTACTAACCTTTTTTATTGCATTGCATATATTTGACAGCAGATAAGTTGACGGCCCACTTAGAATTTAGTAGTTACCGTCGTCTATGGCTGTTTGCAACGCCAGGGGCATCGCTAATACCCTGCTATCCATGTAGTTATACTGGAGCCTGGTGACTTATGCCGGAACATAACATAAGGTTATTATAGCGCCACATTTAAAAACCACGGGCTGACCCCAGCTACAGAGATAAGTATTCTTTCTCCGCCCCTGCACGGATAAAAGTTAAATCAAACCTTGTAGCCTTAGTCAGAAAATAATACCCTTGACTTCACTACAAATTCTATTCATTATCAGTCTAACGTTGCCTATTGTTGGGCACCCCAAGATCACGGCATAACATCCGTTCATTGTGTAAGAACACAAGGTTGCCAATATGCGGTCTCTTTTCTAGGATAAGCTTACTCCGGCTGCGAGTGAAACACGTGTCCAGCCTATTGCCACTTCAGTAAGCATATTTTGCGAGCTTGTTACTGTTATAACTATATTACGGCGACTCTGTATGCTAGTGATGATGTATACTAGCGACTGCAGGAACGATTCAGCAACTTCTGGTCATCACTTTACGTGAGGGGTTCACTTCTGGTCAATGCTCCGCTGAAGTTTAATCCTATCACAATATTGGATATGTACAATCCTCATACAACCAATCAAAATCAAAATATTTAGTTCAATATACAATCATAAGTATAATAAGTAATACCACTATCAAGTATACAATTGTTTCCGTAAAAAGCTCTGACATGGTGAAAAATACCTCTGCTTAAAAGCAGGGGTTTTAAGCACCCATAAATAGGTCGTTTTCATTATGTATCTATAATATAAAAAAAAATTATGAAGTTATAATATTTGTTTACATAATTATGTATGGAATTCGCTGCCACTAGATATACTTAAGTAATATTTAGTCTCGTGTGTTCTTTAATAGGCTGGGGATAGAACACTATTTGTCAATGCAAAATTAGTAGATATAATTTGTGATATATGTATGTTATGTTAATATGTATATATAGCAATTTATTATTTGCAAGTATGTACTAATATATAAGATGTATTTATTTATGTATTTATATATACTTTAATAAAAGTTAACAGTTATATGCACTCAATACCGGCTGATTCATTTTAAAAAAGCTTTTGTCCACGTGGTTGTCTGGAAGAAATCGCTCACAGCAATAAGACAGCCGATTTTACTTTTTCAGTATATATTTTTTACTATTGTACTACATCCGTACATCCGTTATCAATGGCAGTTATTAGATATACCATAGTATTGAGCAAAGATTAATAAAAAACAATTGAGTAATTAAGTAAACTTAATATGTTTTCAAAAGTTGTTAAGTTAAAGGTTAAAGTTACTTTCGAAATTGAATTCAGTATTGTAATTATTTGTTAGTTTCAAGTCTCCAAAATACAATAACATAAGCCTTAAAATTTTAAATTAAACAAAAGAACGGCAATGTCTAGTTTCTGTTTTTTCTATGTCTAGGAGTCTGAATAGCTCTCATAATACTCAACTATTATTTTTTTTAAATAAACAAGGAAAGTCACAGAGGGGCATTGCAGGAAGCGATGATATTTGCTCGGTCCTGGCCTCAACAGTAAACTCTGATCTACGTGTAAGCTTTGAATGCAACCGATATTTTACTTAGAGGGTACTTTAAGTATCGATATTAATGTTAAATTTAGTCTGCAATTATAGAGAATGGATGGTATACAATCAAGTCTAGCCTATACAAATATACTGACTGCCTCGTTTTCTTCGAGTAAGTTCACTTCATTGTTACTTATACTTACATATTTTATAGAGATACTTATCGCCGTGCAGGGATGAACTAGGAATACTGATCCTTGCAGCCGGGGGTGGCCTGTCGTAAAGGGCGACAAACGAATCCTAGAAGTGGAAGAGCTTCAAGCAAGAAGGCAATCATCCCAGTTTTATAAATATGTCGCCATAATAACCCTGTGTTGTGTTCGGGCGTAATTTACCCAAGTTCCAGTTCCCTTACACAGACGGTAGCGTATCAGCGGTGCTCCTGGCGTCACAAATATCCGACGACGGTAACTGTAACAGCAAGTGTTAAGTTGGCCGTCTTTTGTTCCATAAAAAAAAATTGCCTAATAAATGTATGTGAAACTAGAACCTGAATCTTATTTTTACAACGCGAATGTAATATTAAATGTGATATTAACAAATTAAATAAAATATTTTACCTAATCTTTCAAATTAGTAGTTTAGTTACATAATACATTTCTTTTGTTTATAGAGTATGAGAGGTCATTCACACTCTCCCATCCGTTTTCAACGTCTACCTTGTAACCACAGTACAAATGTTTACAGTAAAAATACTTTTTTTATTGTTTAAATGAGTTGTGGTTTTCTTTGGACGTCTCAAGTAAGCTGCTGAGTATGTAACACGGTGACAATTTTTCCTCGCATTTCTGTATCGATCTATTACTATGAAATATTTTACTTATCAACGTATTTTATATATATGTATCAAAATATTATACTATAACGATTTAAATAATTTAATTTAGTCTTTCCATACAAACAGCCTAAATATAAAGTTACTTACACATATTATTTAGAGGTAATTAATAATGATTATAAAATACATATCAGTTTTTTTTTTAATTAAAAATAATATTCCTATTTTGTAGGATTAATTTAAATTTGAGGTTATAAGTAGCCCACTTCAAAAAGATAATTTTTTTAAAGTTACCACGTTACTTTGTTTAAGTAATTGTAAATCTGTTTCGCTAATTTTATTTAAATATATTTTGTGACAATTCACACAACGTCATCTAGTCCCAAACTAAGTAGCACTTGTGTTATGGGCACTAGACAACTGATATACTACTTAAATAATTTTTTTTTGTAAATAAATACATATTATACATAAACACCCAGACGCGAGACGGGAATCGAACCCGTGACCTCCGCAAGCGTACCGATGTGCGTTATCCGTTACGCCACCGAGGTCGTTTCGCTAATTGTTATATTTATTTGATTTTTTTCGGATTTGGCTTTCATTAGGTCTTCTTGAAGATAACGGAAATATTCAGTGACATGAAAAGACAATCAGAAACAAAGAGTGAGAGAAATTATTCGCAAATAAAGACAGGAATATAAATAATATTAGAGATAGATAAAGACAAATGTAAAATAAATAAATAAATATAGATATATTAGTACATATCAGAAAATGCCATTTAGTCCCAAACTAAATTGCACAGCACTTTATGGGTACTAAAAAAATACACTTAGACGTTGGACGGAAATCGAACCCGTGACCTCCACAAGCGTACCGATGTGCGTTAGCCTTTACGCCAGGCGACCGTGAAATAGTCAATAAATATATAGTTAATACAGACAAAGCAGAAGTCGAATATTTATTTTACGGTAATATTGAAAAGAAAGAAGAAAATACATGCATTATCCAAGATCAACGAAACTTACTCCATGTAACTGCTGACATTAATTTTATACTGTGAGTTTGCGCAGTTACGGGGAGAAAGTGTACAATAAAATGAGTAATATTACATTATAGCGTATACGTTTGAGTTCAAATTTCTTAGTATGGAGTCATATAGTATACCTGCAGGGAAAGCAACTTATTCCGGAATAAACGCGTTGGCGCTGAGTCAATTGAATGATTGATGACGGTTTGAAAATAACTTTAATACAATAATATTAATCTTATTACAGTTTTAAATGTTTTAATGTAAATAAAAGAAAAAACATTGACTAATATAGAAGAAAATTATAAAACCATAAAGAATAACTTCTTTTTGTTCTTTTTTATGATTCTGTTGGTTATCTAATTACAACCAATTAGAAGAATAAAACCACCCCATTGTAGTTCTAAGGATCGATAGATGGTATCCTTGTGTTAGGTCACATAATGCAATAACAACGGCATCGTTCAGTGTTATCCTTCAGGTTTGAAGGATCGTCATTCGTCTGTTTAAAAATTAAACGTAACCGTATCTTATTTTCTGTGCCCCTTATAATAAGAATAGAAAGTTGCGGAAGGGCATTGACGCAAAAAAATCAGAACTCCTCGTGATACCTATGGATATCTACTGACAAAGTACTTTGAGTTTTCAAGTGAAAGCTTCCGATGCAACCGCGGCATCGCCTTCTTGCAACAAGTTAGAAGAAAGGGCTACAGTACTTCCAATGTGTTACATTTAGGGCACGGTTCTACTTATTTTTTGTTAAAAAATATTCGTTGTCTTAATTTATACGTTGTCTTAATAACGGAACATCAAAGTTACAAAGGGCTATGAAATGGACACAAGTACATTTTATTGTATTATTAAAAAGCTGCCAGTAAAATTGGTTTCAAATAAGTAAGGTTTTTACTGGAGGATAAAACGACAATCTTACTTTCAAACGCTTTAAATCGGACTACTATTTATATCATTTATTTGTAAGTAAATATTTATACTACCCGTTTATTATTTAAAGAAGATACCCTGTAAGGGTCACAAAATCATCAAGACTCACCTGCAAGCTGATGGACCCTTAAAAATAATAATTTATTGTCGCAAGGTTTTTCTTTCATGATTCATCTGAGTCCCCGACTTTTTTTTCTTTTTATTGCTGTAGGACAGCAGACAGGCTGACGGTCCACTTACAATTTAGAAGGTACCGTCGCCTATGGGTGTTTTCAACGCCAGTGGCATCGCGAACACGCTGTTGTCCCATAAGGGTACAAGAACTTGGGTCACTAATGCCGGAACACAACACAAAGTTACTATGGCGGCATACTTAAGACCAAAGGTGGTCGCCATCCAGACGGGTTTGGGGCCTTACCACGTAGCTAGGGTAGGTTTTGTCGCCTTTTACGACAGGCCGACCCCGGCTGCGGAGGTTAGTATTCTGTCTCCGACCCTGCACGGATAAAAAAATATATTATCTTAGCGAAAAAAGAAACAAGAAAACAAGTACCCCAGACAGCAGTCGAAGTATTATCTGGCGATAGTACATAGGTTATGCTCCAAAGTAAATTCGTATACCATTTCGTCGTAGTCGTAGAATAGTGACGGATCTGACATATATTAAACTTTACAGGACAGCCATTTTAAAAATACACAAGCGTCATTTTACTATGAGATTCTATCATATCCATCACTTTTCCGACTGCTTAATTTGAAATCTAAAATACATAGAATTTTTGTTTTATTGTAGCAATAATATTTAGACAATGTAGTATCCAAATATGGTAAAAAGTGAATTTTGGATTTTTTTCAAATCCGACGTTATTCTACGATCACGACGATTTGTCTTTACTACAAATTTGAATAATTAACAGTTTAACGATGTTGATAAAAATAATCATTTAAGGAAGCTTGTATACAATTATTAATAATTATAATGGATTTGTCCTTGAATGGATTGAACCTTAAGTCCACCAATTTTGTGGTTTGTAATTTGTAACTATAAGTTGAATGAATATTTTGACTTACGAAATATGAGTTAAACTCCATTGTCCGCAGTTTGTCGCAATTCATCGTATTGTAAGAGATAATATTTGTTGATTCAATATTACATGCTTGTAAGACATTCATTGTTGTAATGTGAGCGGAAGCAATGTTACATGAAGTATTAAGGAGCGATGATTGTGCAGAATCATGCAAGACATGCTTTACAGAACTGATTCTCAGTATTTGTTTTTATAACCTAAAGTCTTCAGATATTAAAGAAGTAAGAAGAAAAGAGACGTAAGATATAAATGAAAATCAAGTAAATTCAAAACAAGTAACAGTCATGATGAAAGCAATTATTCAACAACCAAAATTCACATTTTATATTTATAAGAATAATCAGAAGTAATTGACTTACAGATGGTTGCACGAACTAGTGTTCTATTTTAATAAGGATTCTAAATCCTATTTTTCATTAAATCGCAATAATTATAGTATAGTAATCGCAATTATTGAATGGAGAAATAAGATTTAAGATCGTCATTAAAATTAAAAAAAAAATGGTTGTAAACTGACTGGCAACTGGCTATAATAGTTTGAAACAATTAAATATTTAAGAATATTAACGTTTTTGTCTTTTATTATAATTTTATGTGTGAGTTTTATTTAGCTACCTTAAGCAGAGCATCATAGGAGAAACTCACTTGCATCTACATCCAGTTGACGATAACGATTAGTGATAGCTAGATCACTTTCGATTTCATTCATTTTTTTTTAATTTAAACCGGCCCAGTGAGAAAATTATACGCCGCGTTCAGGCTGCGTGTTGTATTGCACGTTTCCATTTACACACGGCAATTTAATTGAAGCGTAATAGTAAAATTATTAAAGTTTTTCTCCGTGAAGGGGTGGGGTAAGAAGACCCTTGCCCGGAGCGCCCTGTCGTAAATAGCAACAAAACAAGCCTATCTAAGTGGTAATCTCCAAGCCCATCTGGATGGCAACCACCCATAGTTTCTAAATATGCTGCCATACTAATCTTGTGGTGTGTTCATAAGTGACTTAGGTTCTAGATCTTCTACCCAGATGGCAGCGTGTTAGCGGTTAACTTGACGTCAGAACTAATGCTAACTACTTACCATTAAGTGAGCCGTCTGTTATTACACAGCAATAAAAAACCGTATGGTGTCGGTAATATAAGAGTAGTGTAATCCTCTCACTTTTAGGGAGTCGTAAAAGTTTCCTAGTTCACTACGCAAAGGAACATCATTCGGTCGGGGCATCAGACTGCAATTTTTCTTGTAAAATTAAATTAACCTACATATATATTTTTACTTAGGCCTGTTTGGTAATGAAAGGAAGCAGTTATTGAAGAGTGGTGACACTAAAAGACGTGCCAATATTTTAACCTATGAAAATAAACACGTAACTGGGATTTTTGTCATACCTTTTGTATTATGATACCAAACATTTTAAAATTCAATTACCTTAATATTCAATAATCTATAAGTTGATTGACATAGTTGAATAAAAGACTACAGAAATATTCGTATATACTCGTGTCAGTTGTTTCAATCCTCACGGAAGACAGAACATTCCTATGAATTGCAATTTTTTTTTTGTTTGATTATGCGGGTTCAATTAGTGCTGGTAACAGTCTTTTAAGTAATAATTGTTTGCGTCGCTATAATTATATATAATTAGTGTATGATTTAATAAATAGTATTTCGTAATTTTTGAGGGTATTCTACCAATTTTATTAGGTTTTTTCTTCCCAATATAGGTTATTTTATAAATATTGAACAATACTAGAGTAGTACTAAGTAGCTACGTAGAGACAACTTATCAGTCATTCAATCAGTAATATTAAAACACAGCGATGGTCCGAGTATAAATACCGGCACAGGTAGTTCAATGGACACGCGTATACAGAAAGCACCTTACGTATTAGAGGAAGTCGTTCAGTCCGACATCGGCTTGCTATAGGGGTGCACTAACAAGGCATTGTTTATTTATTCTACTAGTTACGAAAGTGATACGTGTTATCAGTGATTTAGAAAGTGCTTTTTAGACTGGAACAGGTATCTTCATAATTTTAATCTTTATATTACATCTATTAATTAAATAAGTTATTATAACATTTAATGCCGGTTATATCCAGTTAATTTTTCAAACTATGAGATACGTTCCTGAGTATTATATAGTTTAATTTAGCGCATCTTTTTACTGGTGTGCTCTTCTGTGAATTTTCCAAAGCAAAGAATTACAAAAAATTATAAAAAGGTTTTTAAATTTGATTGCTCTCTGACCAACTGTCTATACCAGCAAAATGAGCAATTCATGATTGATGCTTGGATAATGAATAAAGTTCTTATTTCAAACAGCACACAACCAAAATATTTGAATAAATTAACAATCTAAATTCAAATTATAATATTTTGAAAGTTTTGCCACTCTAAAATATTTACTGTTCTTACTCATAAACAAAATTTTAATTCAGATTGTAGAGATGAGATCATCTCTATTATTAAAATAATTTAATGATTTTTATGTGTTTACAACACTGAAAAGCATTTGTAAAGATATATAGAACTAGTTCCTTGTATTATTACTATAATGTATTTACATAAACAATTAAACATATTCTTACCTCCTCACCGTCTTATATCTTTACTTCAAATGAAGATCTATTTTACTGTCTTTTTACTTAATCTTCTAGTATATTTGTTCTTATATAAATAATATCGACATGGATTACAAAAGTGTAGCGTTCATTAGTGTATTCACTAATCTTTTAAATGTCTAATTATTACATGCATAGATATAAATTTATCATCATTATTATTACGTAAACACTCGTAATTAAATTAAATAAGCTGAACTTGCAATATACGTCGTCAGCTAATAATTTAAAACGCTAGATGCAGACTTCCCCTCTGTTGTTTCGGTGTCTCTCATTTTCCATCCATCCCAGACTGATAATCGACTAGTTTGTTGCTTTTTGTTTGCCTGATATAAGCTGATATATAATGAGTGCAACATGAAGCTGTGTTTGTTATCATTTATATAATTAAATATTGATATTAGGATAAACAAATGAGTGTTTTGGAAACTTATTATTTTGGACACTTTTGACTAAAAACTTCAACATATCTGTAAATTGATTTGATTTCCATGACCAAAATATTGTCGTAGACTTCAACAGTAACGAACGGAGTAACTTTGAAATTATTTAATGCATCTTATGCTCCTATGAAAAAATAATTAAAAATCATCGGTAATATGTACTAAAGGCTTTGGCAAAGTGATAGGATTAGAAAATATTTTTCGTACATGCTAACAAACATGACCGGCTCTTTACATGTATAAAATTGAAAAATAAGGAAGCGAAATTTCGTGTCGTCTGCGTTTGGATACAGTAATAGTTTAAAAACATCCAAATATCAAATTTAAGTGTTATTTTAATTGTTTTCCGTGTCAGCTAGTAAGTACTATAAGTATAATATTTTACATCGATATCCACAGCTTCTTATCGATACATGTAGTTTGAAATAATTAAAACTGTGAACTAAATACACCAAATACAATCAAGTCTCAAACTGGTATGTGTTTAACATATTTTTGGTTCCCCTTCGTTGTGAATGAAACCTGTTTATTTTTACTAACCTGAGTTGAAAAAGGTAACCTGTTTGTAGGATTATGCTAACGTGTTTATTATTATTTCTTTAAATCACTTTCAATTATTTTTTTATAAATGAGTAGGTACTTTTATATAATTTTTAATATCCTATTTTGTATTTAAATTTATAATCAGTAAGAATTTACTGTGCTCGAGTTATCCCTAAGACGACTAATATCTCCGCGCACAGGCGGAGACAAGAAGAACTGACCTCTGCGGCTGGGGTCGGCCTGTTGTAAAAGGCAACAAAACAACCCACCCTAGCTACGTGGTAGGTCCCCATCCCGTCTGGATGGCAACCACCTTTGATCTTAAGTATGCCGCCATAATAACTTTGTGTTGTGTTCCGGCATTAGTGACTCAAGTTACTGTAACCGTATGGGACAGCAGCGTGGTTGCGATACCACTGGCGTTACAAACACCTATAGGCGAGGGTAACTGCTAAAGCAATAAAAAAATTAATATACATCGTTTTTTACAGATAAAGAAGATGAGGAGTCGTATACGTATCTTAAGGGCTCCCTTAAAAGAATTATCAACACGACAAATCCACAACACAACCCGCTCTCTCCAAGCATCGGATGGCAGTTTGGAAATTGGTAATTGTTGTTGCAGACACAGAAAAAAATAGTAGAATGCCTTGATTTTCCTCTCAATATTATACTCATTAACTACTCTTATTAAAAAAGCCATATTTATATTTTTTTATTACTTTACAAGAAAGGGAAGAGTCATGATAATCTCCGAAGCAAAAATTCCAGCAGCAATTTTTGCAGCAATACCTTTGACTACAATAATATAATGTAATGATAAATATATAATACCTACTATTCAACAGACAATATATCTAGTTTTAAAAATATAATATCAGAATATAATATCCCACTGTGGACTCAGGCTACCCCCTAGATGATGGATACTGTCCATATTTACCACGATTGTTCAAAGCTGACTTGAGGGTTACAAATCACGGTCTGCAGGTGCTCTCAAGTTTACACAAGTGACAAGTCTGTATCCATATTTGTTGTAGTTCTTATTTCTACGAGGCAGAAACAGCAATTAAAATAATAAAAACGTTTAGAGCTGATAAAACTATTATTTTTTTTGGTCTTAGATTCTGGTTGCTCATACATTCGTGATCTTTATTGTAAGATGTGCGCATAAGTTTGTAACTTACAATGACGTATTTCGTCTGGACTTAGTATTAAGAATAAATAGCCGGATGACCGAGCTTTGCTCGGTATTTTTTTTTATAAATTGTGTTTTTTGGAAATTAACAATTGATTTTCTTAGTGTAACCTCAAAGCAAAGACTCATTGACTTCGTGTTACTTAACAACGCCATCTGCTGGAATATCTTTAGTGTTGTTGAGTCGTTAAAGCAATTAAAAAAAAATAGTATTATTATTCGCCGATAGATGTCAGGAAGAGTCATTTTTCAGTTTAAATTGGGACTATTCAAACGCCACCTTTTGACATTTTCTAGAAATGATTCCTAGCTAGATCGATTTATCGCCCCCGAAACCCCCCGTATACTAAATTTCATGAAAATTGTTTCAGCCGATTCCGAGATTCCAATATATATATATATATATATATATATATATATATATATATATATATATATATATATATATATATATATATATATATATATATATATATATATATATATATATATATGTTATATACAAGAATTGCTCGTTTAAAGATATAGGTTACGTATGTTGACATAACTTTATAACATCTTATGAATGAGCCAATCTAAAACAAGTCTAAATAATAAAAAAATAAACTTTAGTATGTAATAAATTATATTATAGTCATTATTTTTAAAAATAATCTTAAACAGGTACCAAATCCACAATATGTCCGGTTCATGGCCAACGAGCACGGTCAACCCATGCCACTTTGGAACCATCAATTTTCGATACGGTGTCTCATGTGAAATCGTGGGATGAAGTACCTGGCCCGAAGCCCCTACCATTTCTTGGGAACACGTGGCGGTTCACACCTTATATAGGTAAGTTTTATTAGGTGTTAAATAACTTTCCATTTGGGGAATATTTTTTGTAATTAATTTTACCGCTTACTAGATTGGAGGTATGAATCTTGAAAATTTTAACCCGTACATTGCATACATGAAACTCGTTGCACAAAGCATTAATGAGATGTATATCAGTGTGCTCAAAACGAAGTTGCTAGATATAAGTTTGCTCATTCAAATAAATTAGATACAGATCAATGCATAGTCACTCTCTGGCAACCACTGATAAAGTCAGTTCGGTTCTTATTAATGTTGTAAAAGAGGACTTAAATAAGAGAAATTGATTGATTATATATAATTTTTTTATTGAATTGTTTATCGCCCCAAAACAAACAAACAAAACAAAAATTTATATTAAAAAATACGCTTTTAAAATAAGGTCAAATAAAAACTTGAAGAGAATTAAAAAGTTAGTAACCACCCGTCATGAAGAATTAAATATAATATAAATAAATAAAAATATTGACCAATTTCACACAATGCCATCTATTCCCAAACTAAGTTGCATAGCACTTGTGTTATGGGTACTAGTCAACTGCTATACTGCATATATACTTTTTCTTCTATATACTGCATATTAGGGTGACCGCAAAAAATCGATGTCGGAATTTTTTTCGTCTGGACCCCACAAAACGATTCCCCTTTCCAGATATTGAGATAGCCGAAATTTGAGCTCGATTAAAGAACGTTAACCCGTGCCGCTCGTTGCTCAAAGTTTGAAAAAATCCAAATTTTTTACCAACAAACTTACATAAAGAGCCATATCTCCAGAACGGTAAATAATAAACACACGCTTAATATCTCAAAAGAAAGCTAATGTTGTTCTTCAAAATTTATATTCTATACATAATTGTTGTTATTTCAAGTCAAACCGAGTTACAACAGCCTTTAGCCTTAACAGAGAGTTTCATTTGCAAGGGGCGTTAAAGAGATTTTAAACATGAAATTGTCCATTTTGTTAGATCGATGTAAGGTATCCGACAGAAATGCCACGAGAATCTTAATAACTACTCTAGAAGCACTAAACCTTGACTCTCTTGAGTACAGTCTCGAAAACTTTACTATATTATAGAAGGTTCAGAGAACATTATACAAATTTTTTTTTTGATAAAGTAAACCTTTCTGAAAAAGAGTCCGTGGATGGGACGGTAAAAATGAACAATGTGAGCGAATAGCTATTGCTATTTCATATGGCGAAGAGGAACAGCTGCTGGGAGATGCTGTAACAGCAAACAGCTCTGGAGAGGAGCAAGCCGTAGCCGTATATGAATGCCTGCATGAATGGGGTCTTACCAACATCGTCAAGGCGAAGTGCTTCGACACTACAGCATCTAATACGGGAAGACTCAAAGGAGCATGCGTCATATTGGAGTAAATGTTAGAAAGAGAATTGTTGTACCTAGCTTGCCGTCACCATATTTTGGAAATTCTGTTAAGAGGCGTATTATTATATCCAGACATTTTTAAGAGATTCCTCACTGTGTGGCCCAAGATAGACGAAGGAAAATACAACACAGGTATCAGTGACAATCTAATACAAAAGCAGGCAATTCCAGAAGTAATTGCAAATGTTACTGCTGAATTCAATACCAAATTAGCCACCCCAGATATGACTACAAGGAGCTATTGCAGTTAGTTCTCGTATTTGTTGGATCACTAGACGGCAATTTTGTGGGTTTTAGAACTTTAGGAGCCATTCATCACGCTAGATGGATGGCAAAGGCTATTTAATGCTTAAAATGTTCATTTTTCGTCGTCAATTTAAGATGTCTAAAGAAGAAGAAAGTTCTATGCGTACCATTTCTGTTTTCCTAGTTAAAATTTATTGTAAAGCGTGATTCAATGCTCCAAAAGCTCATCTTGCAGCAAAGCAAGATTTAGGTATTTTGCATACTCTGTTAGACTATAAACAATGTGACAACGACATTGCAGAAATAGCCCTGACCAAATTTTCGAACATTATAGAAAGGTGAAAAGTTGTTAATGGCTAATAAATTGCTCAGTAGCACAGATGAACCATCAGGGCACGCTAGGGTTGTAAATCCAAAAGTTAGGAAAGAAAAATTAAAAGAGGTAGTTAATGGAGGATTGGTAAATTTACTTACCAAAAAAACGTTTACATTCTTTGACCGATTTAATATAAAAATAGATTTCCTAAGACACAATCCAAACACCTGTCCTCAAAATAAAGACTTCCAAGAAGGATTGAAAATTGGCAAAACATTAAAAGTAGTTAATGCGTGGTGTTAAATTAATAACCAACTTTAACAACCTTCTGATAAAAGATGAAGGCCAAAAGCAATATGTCCTGAAGTTGTAAGCAAATGCCGAGCATTATATCCTGAGGTTTCAAAAACTACTTTAACTAAAGCTCTAGAATAGATAAGATTAACTGTGTAAAATTATCAACTCATGTAGGTACTACGTCTGTAGCTTTCCTGTGTCTGTTTTGTATGTATATAAAATACCTGATTTTTATATTTTAAAATAAAAAATGTCATTAGACTTATCCGTATTACTTTTTTTTTATTATATTTATATTTTAAACTCAAATATATACCAAAAAAGCAATATTTATCACTAAATAACAAAATATACGAAGTATGATCCTAGTGGTACTAGGTCACGTTTTTGAGGCTAAAGGCTGTTGTAACTCGGTTTGACTTGAAATAACAACAATTATGTATAGAATATAAATTTTGAAGAACAACATTAGCTTTCTTTTGAGATATTAAGCGTGTGTTTATTATTTACCGTTCTGGAGATATGGCTCTTTATGTAAGTTTGTTGGTAAAAAATTTGGAATTATTCAAACTTTGAACGACGAGCGGCACGGGTTAACGTCCTTTAATCGAGCTCAAATTTCGGCTATCTCAATATCTGGAAAGGGGAATCGTTTTGTGGGGTCCAGAGGAACAAAATTCCGACATTTTTTCCCCCCCTATGAGATCCGGTCACCCTACTGCATATATACAAATAAATAAAATTGAAGTGTCTGTTTGTAATATTAAAATAACCGCTTTTTACTAAATGCATTCGGACGTATACACGGTACATATACCAAAACAACATTTTTTCAATTTTTGTCTGTCTGTCTGTCTTTGAAATGGCTGCGCCGATTTTTGCTGGACTTTCACTGGCAGATAGCTGATGTAACAAGGAGTAACTTAGGCTATTTTTATTTTAGAAAAACAGTTGCATTCGATAATACTGACTGTTTGCATATTTCATTTATATTTTAGGGATTATAGGGTTTGTAATCGAAAATAAACCATAAGATATATCCAAAAAATTCTGCCCAAAGTCACTATACCACGCGGACGGAGTCGCGGGCACAGCTAGTATGAAATATATCTTTCTTATCAATCGAGTGTCACTAATATAAAGAAAGGTGAGGTTGTTTTGAAAATTTATAAGTTTTTTTAAACTTTGTCAATACTATGTTACATTATTGTGTAACCATACATTATCTTCAAGAAATCTCCGTAATGACGCTGTTAGAAACAGACTCGTGTACAAAATGTTGTCGGCGGATGTAACTTGTAATTTTATATTGCGTTACCAAAAATTATCTACAGAGCCATTTGTAAAGATGTTTTTACATAAGAATATTAAAATAAAAAAGATTATAAATTATTATTATAGTAGTTATAGTTTAAATATTTATTTTCTTGAAACTGAAAAGTAGCACCTTAAATAAATAAAATCATTACTACTGACAAGTAATTGTTATACTTAAGTCTTTAGATTTGATAGATAATGAAACTAACACATATCATTTTAAAAAATAATCATAAATCTATTGAAATAAAATTATAAATATAATATGAATCAGTATAGATCCCTAGCCATCAAGCAATAGCTGTTAACGAAAACGTGTAAAGTGAAGCGAAACGGCGAAAAAATGGATCATAATGGAAGACGCGGTTTATATCTATGTTATTTAATACTAGCCAATCACCCCCGCTCCGCTGGGCGATTAACAGGCAAAATAAATAAAAAAAAAAAACGAGAAAGAGTAAAAAATAATTTTATTTTTCAATAAAAAGTATCCTATGTTACTTTTAATACCTCCAAGAATATGTGTACAAAGTTTCATGATGATCGGTTCAGTAGTTTTCGCGTGAAAGCGTAACAAACAAACTTACTTTCACATTTATAATTAATATTAGTATGATTACATTAGTATGATTAGAAAATATAATTTTGATAAAAATTCATCAGCTTTCTCAAGTAGGAAGGATCAAGTAGTCTTATATTGCGTATTAGTCACATAAACATGACATGTAAACACCTAATAGCAAAAAAATGTTTTATATTGATAAACAAGTTTGGGATAGATCTGATCGTACCTCATTTATTATAATTATTGTACAGAATCCGGCAATGAAAAACTACCATGTCATAATACCTACTCATAATAATCTAAATGAATAAAAATGTTTAAATAAGTATAATACCATATGTCAAATCCGTTAAAATTATCAAAATTCTAGTGGAAATTTATTTATTATGATATAAAATTTACAATAGAAAAAGAATTAAATTCTAAATAAAAATGGCGTGATTTTACCCTAAAGACTGCGAGCAATTTGCTGTATGTCCGATGTTTGTGGCCTTTCGTCGGCCGTCCAACAACGTGCTGTGATGATCCACTTATGCGCTAACCCTGCTTGCTACGATGTCCTTCGCCGAAGGTTATGTATTGTTGTGAAATAAGCCGCGAGTTTCAAGGTTTCTAACTTGCCAAGAGGAAGATTGCTGTGAACCACCACCAAATATATGAAGATGGACGCATTGTGTGCAAGCTGCCGTGTCTGCATTCAAGCGCAACGGAATGCAGGACTAAGAGCATTCGAAGAAGCTCGGTACTGCGAATTTCCTATTTGGAAGCCCTCGTGACGTAGTTGTCGAATGTGAATTGTGTACGGACCCCGTAAAAGTCGGCGACCCGGCAAGAGTGCCACCCTGCACACCTAAACCGACACTCGGATGTTGTTTACTCAAGAAGAAACCAATAAAAGTGTCGCTTGAGGATATATTAGATGATTGACAACGAAATTTCGTGTCCTAATTTCAATGTGAAACGAAAAAAATAATTTAAATAAAAAGGATGACAGATTTTTCCCCAAAAAGGGGTTAACGTCAGGCAGGCAGCCGGATGTAAAAACTAAGCCATAACTATTACAACATGTAACATGTTGTGCTTGACCCATATAATGTGGGATAAGGGCAGGAGGAAGAAGAAGTATAATACCGTATATTGATATGTTAATATCTGGAAACATACTCGCTTTTGAACAGAGTTGTTAAAAGAGACTTAAAATATAAAAAAAAAAACTTCACTACAATCAAAGTGGGATTTGTACTTGGACTTTGGAACCCTGTAATCCACTGTCAATGTGAGACTAAATTTGGTTTAAACAACACCATACTTTTTTGACGTGAAAATGCTACGCACACTACGTGGCGTGAAAAGTGCGGTAGGGTATTGTGGTGTTACCCGAACAATGCATCCGTGCGGTCCCGTCGCTAGTATACCGTGGGGCGAGACGTCATTCACCAAACTTAGACGACGAGTGGCCATGCTTGAGCGTGAGCCCTCTCCTATACTGTTCAGTCTAGCATGCTACTGTTCCGAAGGGGGCGACGGTGTCAGATCATAGCCAGAAGTGATACCACGAAAGGAAAACCTTAGGTTCTCAACCGTTGTTTATCAATGTTATCTGCAGGTGAGAAGGAGTTGGGTCTTTGTCACAGCCCAATAGGAATTACTAAATTATTAAAATAATTAAATTTACTTTACTAAATTATTAAATAATAGTTAACTATTAAATGTTACCTCATACTATTAAATAATTATATACCTATTAACGAACGAAATTCGTGCATCACATGTCTGCCAGTGTAATCCATTTAACTTATCAACCGTCAAAATTTGTGTAATTAGACCGATAATTCTTTAGCAACACTGTATGTTAACACGAACTATATATTAACTTGTTTTAGTTCTTTAGTTTTTTAACATTAGTGTAAATATTTTTATGTATTATGAAATAGTATGTAGAGCTATAGATAGATAGATAACACTTTATTGTAAACCAATTATATAAACACAATGAAACTTATTTACACAATCAATATGTACTTGACTTACAATGGGCGGCCTTATCGCTACAGAGCGATCTCTTCCAGGCAACCCGGCTATATTTAGAGAGGTTATGAAGAATAATTAATTACCCCATTTAGTTTCGTGAAAAAACTAGTGAGATCAACTTCGCACTATATAAGTTTACAATATAGAAAGAAATATCGACTTATTTAACTAATACAATATTTTTTTGCAAAATATTACAAAACTACGTACAAAAACAAGACATTTTTTTGCCATTTACCCTACAAGGGTAGGCACCTAAAATTATGCTGCGTCTTATTAGACACAGCGCTGATTTTTATTTCCTACTTCTTTGCGGTCAGATATAAATCTAATATGTTTTATTAAGTATAGATACTATTAACAAAAATTTTATGTAAGTAATTTCTCAAATTGGAATATGTACACCAGAGATTATTAGTATCGTTAATAAAGCATGTATAAGAAGATGACGGATCCTCACAATTTCAGATAAAGAGGTGGGGTTTCTAATTGTAATTTCTAGTATTGCGAGTGTTTGATTAAACGTGTATAAGGTAGTAATACTAGATTCAAATAGAGCTGGTTATCTTCAATAAAGAACCTTAATGTCATTTGACACTTCAAGAATCTTTTTTACAAGAGATAAGTTCGTCTGAAGCCGCCAACTATCTGGATGCATCGCCGTTTTTAGGAACTGTTCCTCTGTATTTAGTTAAGAATTTTATATCTTTATTTATTATATCTTTAACATTTATAATCTGTGTATTTTCCATTTTAACTACTCCAGAATTTAGTTAGCTTAATACACTCGAATAGCCATTGTATCGAAATCCATCTCTTTGCATAGATAGTGGAAAAAAATTATATAAAACAAATAAAATTCAAATAAGAGCATCAAAAGAATTGTGAGAAGGCCAATTTTATAATTTTGTATTCATATATGTCTTGAAATTATATGTTTACGCCATAATTACGTAGATAACCTTAAATAGATAAAGCTAAACTGCTTTGTGAATACTATTTTTCATAGATTTCATGGATGTGACTCTAATGACTAACATATAACATTGTTAAAGGTTTTATGATTTATTTCATAAAGCTTGTGTAATACATACAAAAATACATTTCAGAAACTTACTAAAGATTTGATGTGGTTAAACATTACGACCAAATTTAAATTACGAACAATTTGAGGAACTTAGATCGATTTAAAAAAGCATTAAAGAAAATTTTATTTGATTTTGCACTTATGTTCATTATTTAAAATATCGCATAATATTTAAAAAATATTTTTGTTGTCGTTTAAGAACTATAAATAGCTACGTTCATCCGGCTTTTAATGACCATTATTGTGATTTGATATTAAAGTTCACGCATAATGTTATTTGACAAATAACAGCGTGTAGTATTGCGCTATTTTATTTTAGGCCGGAACTATAAGTACCTGAAGTAAAATAGGGCATTACACTGATTATCATCGTATACACCGGTTCGCTACTTCAATCTCTTACGTTCAGAGGTGGAGTAAGAATACAGATCTATGCGGCCGAAGCTCGTAAAAGTCGACAAAACAATCCTAGCTAGGTTATTTTCCTTAATGAGTGCTCCAGGTTCCAGTTCCCCTACGCGGACGGCAGTGTGTTGGCGGTGGGTTTAGCAAACCTAATATTATAAGCGATGTGCTTACTAAGTCTTACTTATTAAGTCTGTTGACCTTTTTGCTGTCCCACAGCAATAAAAAAACAACCTCTAAGGAAAATGTAAGTACAATACTAGGGACTTGTCTTAAGCAAACCAGCTAACACTTTAGGCAAGGTTGTTGAACATTTGTTAATTAGTGTATCAAAATTGTTTATCCAATAACCACAAAGGCTCGTTATAAAAGTAAATAGTAATTAATAGTTTGCTCAGGTGCTTATGTGAGGTTATGTAAGCTTGTTGAAAAATTAAGTGTTTATCTTACGTGTATAAACTACATGACATGACTGAGTGGCGGCGTAAGATGTGATCGTCTTTATGACTCGATCCCCGTGCAGATATTTTTCTTTATTAGTGTAGGCCAGCATGCAGGTTGATGGCCACCTTATTAGTAAGTAGTTATAGTTACTATACTCGGGTCGCCGAGCAGGAAGAATTTCGGACGTTGACCTGTTATTATCTGTCTCTGCCACTCCCGCGTAAATATAATGCCGCTTCGCTCGCACAGAGCAATGACCGTCGTCCTCCGGGATTGTAAACCTTTTTTAACTGAGACTGTAAAGTTTGTTTAGTTTTCATGTGGTTTTTTTGGTTGACCTTGAGTTACGACAAAAATTCCTTGGCTTGACATAATTTTTAAATAACGAACTAACGACATTCCACATTGGGATGCGTTAGTGATCACTCAGTTTTCGGACACCGGTATCTCAGTTGTCTATTCTTAGTTTGTTGTTGTTTGTTAGTTTTTGTTATCTTGTTTTAATTGTTAAGTGGTTTTGTTAATTTTTTAAGTTTTTTTTTACTGTTTTAAAATGGAACCAGCGCCGTCTACCTCGCGTCCATTCAAGGAGTTTGTTTCTCCACGGAAGAAAAGACGCTTTCGAGTCAGCCATTTTGAACACCCACTCTTTAGAGTGGAATAAATGTTATAATAACTGGTTTGAGCGAATGGAAAAGTGTATTAAGCTACGTGGTGAATACTTTGAAAAACAATAAAAAGTACTATAAGGTTCTAGTTGTGTTTTTTTCTTCAAACGACAAAACTTAAAAGGCATGCCTCGTAGTAATTGTAAATCGGTTTTTAAAACTGTTATAATATAAAATCTAAATAAATAATTTATTATAATAACAATAATTTATTTAATAATTTAGTAAATTTTTGTCTCCTTCAAACATTTTATGTAAACCGCACGTAAGACAAAAATGTTTGTAACCACTGTCAGCAGGTAGAAAGGCCAACGACCGAAATTTTTCCTGCTCGGCGTCCGGAGTATAGTCTCTTATCTTTCTATTTGAACTTGCGTCACTAGCCATTCATTTTACATTCTTTACATTCTTATATTAACTCTGCTTGCATTCTTTATATATAAATAAATATACTGTAACAATTTATACAGCACCATCAAGTTTCGAAGTAAGCAGCAGAGCGATTGTGTTATGGATATTACACAACTAATTAAAAAAAATAACAAAAATTCACACTTACATATATGCACACGCACGCGCGCACACACACACACACACACACACAAGCGCGCGAGCGCGCGCGCAAACTCTCCTTCGCACTCACGCATAATCACTAACATTGTAAAATGTATATTTAATATAAATTTTTGCAGAATTAGTTAATTAAAAATAGGAGAGGAAACTCGCACCAGAGATACAGATAGATCTAGTTCTGGAGCAAGTGGAATCAATTATTTTATCTACTTTTAGTCATTTCATATAAGTTTGTAGTATTTAAGTTTCACCCTTAAAATGTTAGGTACAATAAAAAGTAATATAAAAAGCAATTTACTACTTATTTACTTTCTTTTGTAAATAATTTCATGTTATACGTAAATATCCAGATTTCGTGATTTTGTTCGTACAGGGACGGAGTAAGAATAATGAATCTTACAGTCGGGGGTGGTCTGTCGTAAAAAGACAAAACAACCACTCTAGTTACGTGGGGTTGGGCTCCAAGTCCGACTAGATGTCAACCCCCGCTGGTTTTATAATATTCCGCCATAATGACATTTTGTTGTGTCCTGACACTAGTAAACCAGGTTCCAGTTCCTCTTCGAAGCCGGTTGCACGTTGGAAATGCCTCTGATGTTGTTAACATCTATAACTGATGGTGACTACCTAATATAAGGGTAGGCTGTTTTTAATTTACAATTGCGTTGAGGGGAACAGCCCAGGAGTTCCATAGGACGGGTTCCTGTCTCACTCTAGAGCCTTTATTTAGTAGACTACTGTAGTTTTTTATCCATGCAGGGGCGGAGAAAAAATACTAACCTCTGCGGCCGGGGTCGGCCTGTCGTAAAAGGCGACAAAACAACCCACCCTAGCTACGTGGTAGGGCCCCAAGCCCGTCTGGATGGCGACCACCTTTGGTCTTAAGTATGCCGCCATAATAAAAAGTTCCTGTACCCTTATGGGTCAGCAGCGTGTTCGCGACGCCACTGATGTTGCAAACACTCATAGGCGATGGTAACTGCTAAATTCTAAGCGGCCGTTAGCCTGTCTGCTGTCCCACAGCAATAAAAAAAAGTTTCATGATTAGAAAAACTTGTTACGTAATACTATTTCCTATTATCTAAGGTCCTAAATGTATATTGTTGTGAGAAATTAACAAAATGTATTATTACAAGGCACGTCGGAATGTTAGGGGCATGGGTTTACTAGTAATTCCTTCGCTTGTCTCGTTTGTGTATAGTATGTATTTATTTACAAAAATTGCTTACTACTTATTTTATTAACAGTATTTCAGTTAAATATTTTTCTAACATCAATGGATCAGAATTTTTGGCTTGGAAAGAGAGCAAGTCAACGGAAAAGAACTTAATTCCTTGGGTTGTCTATGTTATACAAGAGAAGAAATTATAATAATAATAATTTTTTTAATGCTGTAGGACAGCAGACAGGCTAACGGCCCGCTTAGAATTTAGCAGTTACCATCGCCTATGGATGTTTGCAATACCAGTAGCATCGCGAACACGCTACTGTCCCATAAAGGTACAGGAACTTAGGTCACTAATGCCGGAACACAACACAAGGTTATTATGGCGGCATACTTAAGACCAAAGGTGGTCGCCATCCAGACGGGCTTGAGGCCCTACCACGTAGCTAGGGTGGGTTGTTTAGTCGCCTTTTACGACAGGCCGACCCCGGCCGCAGAGGTTAGTATTCTTTCTCCGCCCCTGCACGGATAAAAACGGATTTACGAGTATATACTACAAACAAAGACAAAGAGGTGATCGTTGTGACAACAATAAACAGCCACATCGATCAAATTAAAATTTAGGATCACACCAGAATAAATTATCGTGTAAATAATAATGTCACATCTAGTACTATGAGTTCCTAGTATATTTCTTATTTATTTATTATTTCAAATTCGAGCTTCTTAGATACAAAGTGCGCCTACAGCAATGCTTAGTTAATTTAGCACAGTACTTGTAATTGCGGTAATTGTTGAATTCCGCAGGCAATTTCCCTTTTGCGTAATTTTTTTTGCAATTACATAGAATACGCGTGACCTAGTTTCTTTTGCGCTACACATGTTTATTACTCGTACTTTTCCTAATGATAATAACATGGATTAAAATTCTGCGGTTTGGCGTTTGGTAAGTGACGCGTTCCCATCATTATGAGCGTTTTATCTGTTTAATTTCTGCAATGAGCAACAAATTTAAGGTACTCAAAAGCACGAGCCTCTGTGGTCGGTTATGTATGATAAGTTATGAATCATGCGGGCTGTCATACAACATTACATTTCTGTCAACTTTAAGTTAGTTTTAAGTATCTGTATGCAATAAAGCTTTCATTCATTCACAGCCTAAATGGGCTTTGGGCAGGCAAACGGCCCACCCAATAGCAAGTGGTCAGTGTCGCCTACGGATGTTTGCAACACCAGAGGTATTACTAACACGCTGTCGGCAATTAATACAGTAATTTGAGCTAAAAGGGCGCATATCATTTTTTATTTAGCATAAAATTACTCGAAATGCTAAGATATATAAAAAAAAATTGCACTATCTAAATAGTTCATACTCCACTCCGTGCAGGGGCGGAGCGCCTGAAGCCAGGATGGCCTGTCGTAAAAGGCGAAAAACAACCCTAGCTAAGTGGTAGGACCCCAAGCCCGTCTGGATGATAACCACCCCTGGTTTTAAATATGGCGCCATAATAATCTTGTGTTGTATTCCGGCATAAGTGACCCTATAAGTATACCTTTATAGGACAGAAGTGTGTTCGCGGTGCCTCTGGCTTTGCAAACACCCATAGGCGTCGGTAACTGCTTACTGTAATGTAGGTACTACGTATTTGCAATGTGTCTTCTGGTCCTCAGCAATATAAAAAGAGTGACCCAGGAACCAGTTCCTCTGTGCAGACGACAACATGTTAGTAGTACACCTAGCGTCGTAAACATGCAAAGGTCTACGGCTTTTTTTCTGTCTTGATTATATTGGTCCAGTGATCGAAATGTAATCGGCAGAATTAGCAAACAATGCATATTATCGTCTTGTGACAATACCCAACAGTGAGCCAACACTACTAAATAAACGCTTGGGATAAATCCACAGTCAAATTTCTGAAGATGTCTCTTAATATATATCGTTGTTTTTATCAATATGAGGTCAACTTTTTGCTGTAAACCTGCTGGACATGAGCCTACCTCTAGAGGGAACTGGTAGTATACTCGCAACGAATATATAAGGTAGATTGACGGGTTACGTTTACCAGTGATCTCATACATGGTAATTTTTAAAATTCACATCAGTCGCCTAAGATAAATTGCCTAAGCTATCAAACCATTGTGGGATTCAAAACCATGGCCTTAAATTGGTTTTCGAGTGTACCACTATGCTGCCAGGTATCTATATATCGAATTGGTTGAAAATTACTGACCAGTAACAGATATGAAAAGGCATCCACACATAGCTTAATAAACAACTAATTAATTAAGGCCGTATTGGCGATTTAGACAAAAGTTCACCTTGTAACAGTTTCTATTCACACGTTTAATTTTTTATTGCTGTTCGCAAACAGGCGACGGCCTTACTTAGTAGCAAGCAGTTACCATCGCCTATGAAAATTGGCGACGTTAGGGTCACCGCGAACACGCTGCCTAGCTGCCCTGGATTATGTATGATGATTATATGTAAACCTCTTAATAAAGATACAAAATGAAGTCATGAACTTTATAATTAATACAACGTATAGTTTTACTACCTAAAAAGGTTTTAGAAGCGTGAAAAGAGAAAATGTATAAATTATTCTGCGGTTAAAGTGTTGGGTTGCCAGACAAGAAACTTAGATTTTTTAAATTTTTTTCATAGCTTGAGTTCAGCAGACTGGAAAACCCTGGCAGGTGGTCACCATCGCCTACGGACGTTTGCAATAGCAGAGACATTAAAATATAGAATTACTGCAATATAAGCAATATAAGTGGTGATATACTAAGTTCTTTAAAATTGCAGTCTAGGGTTCGCCAGTGACTATTTATAAATCTTTATAATCCAAACGGTTAATTTCTGATTTATACAAGATAACTCTACCTCACCTTTAAGGTGGTGCAGAGGTTGAGAGATTTAGTTTTTTGCCCCTAATATCAAAGCTAATAATTCAGACTAGCGGAACCGTGCTCTACTAGACTATTCGCAACAGTCTTGATATCCTGGTATGGCCACGTTTTATAACAATCGGCTGCTTAAATAGGGAACAAATAACCGGGCTTCGGCAGGAGAGGTAAACCTAACAAGTTTAAGATTAATGTAATAAAATCACTAACATGGACGCTGAAGACAGTGTGAAAAGTCAAAAAGTGAACTTCGGGCACTGAAACGAAAGTTTGGGCACTGGAACTTATTGCTAAGATGATAACAGTACTTAATAATAGAGTCCTTGCAAGCCCAGAAGATAATGCTTCCAGAAGACTCCATGGATTTATGTTTTTCTTTTCAGGCGGTTACTCTGTAGAACACATCGATAAAGTATGTGTGTCGTTGCGGGAAAAGTACGGTAACTGTGTGAAAATGGCTGGCCTGCTAGGCCGCCCGGATATGCTGTTCGTTTTCGATGCGAGTGAAGTAGAACGTGTCTTCAGAGGAGAGGACGTGTTACCTCATAGGTAAACATGAAAAACTTCTCACACACTTTTCGTCCCTGTTGAATCTGAAGCGTGCTTGTGTTGATATACTTCACTGACACCTACATTTATATTAATATAGATATAAATAAAATGTGACAATTAAAACAGCGCCATTTAATCTTAAAATAGCCCTAAAGCAAGAGAACCCTTGAGTTATAAGTCCATCCACAAAGTTTGTGTCTATCCACAACAAAGTTGCAAGGTTTCGCAAGTAATTGTCAATAAAGTGTATCTCAGTTCATTTTCTGCGTCAGTTGTCACTACCCGTAAAACCTGTTGCTTTTTACTTTTTACTGACTCTGACTTTCACTTCATGTCTCTTTAAATTTGCAAAATTATTCCAAACTATAACACATTTAAATAATTTAGGCCAATTTCACCGCAATTACAGTAAGAGTTTGACTGTACCAATTATAAAATTAAAATAAATTTTAACGATTTTTTTTATTGCTGAGGAAGAGCAGGAAGGCTGACGGCCCACTTTACTGTAAGCAGTTACCGTCGCCTTTGGATGTTTACGCTAGGGGCACCGCGAACATGCTGCTGTCCCATAGGGGTATAGTAACCTTTTGTTATATACTTCAAAATGCGTAAATTGAAATTTTTTAATAATCTTAAGATAGTATATAGTTATGTAGCAAAAAACTATCTTCAAAAGACTATCGATTCTTTTACCAGGGTGTCGCTTAACTGGTATTAAGTGGAATCATTTTGCTTGTTCATAGGCCGTATTATACAGAAAGGAAGCTGGTAATTGGCGCCAATCTACCAGCGCTTATCGGCGCCGTTCCATTCTACGTAAAGTAAGCAGATTGAAGCAGAGCGAGCAAAATGTCAAAATATAGTAATATATACGTTCGTCGTAGTTGTTTAATTTTAAATGGCGGACGGCGCTGACCGGCGCGTGTCGGAACTTGTCGGCGACGTTCGGCGCTTATCGGCACCTATCGGCGCTTGTTCATAAATGCCAGCGCTAGTTACCTGCGTGGACCGGCGCCGATAAGCGCTGGTAGGCTTCCAGTTTTCTTTCTGTATACGGCCATAGACATACAGACATCGGTCATCTTTTAGTGGCCTTCAAAGGCTGCGGATTTTAACTAGCGGAATTATAAAAAATCCTGCTGTGCTCGAGCGTTACCCTAGAGCAAACGGGCATTATGGCCGCCGCGCTTGTTCAAGGGGCGGGCACACACCGGCGATTTCGGTGTGTTGGTTCCATTAAGATGTTTTCGTTCACCATTAGTACATGTCAATTATGTTATAATGTGCACAATATGAAGGAAAGGTAGTTATGAAGTAGATGACATTAAGAGGAACGAATCCCAAACTTTGGTTTGGCAACGTATTTTAAAATGTAGTAAATAAAAATACATTAATATAAACTAGGTATCAGAAGAGTCTTCTTTAGATCTTGTTTATTTCTTTCAGGCCTTCCATGCCGTCACTAAATTACTACAAGCATACACTAAGAAAAGATTTCTTCGGGGCCGAAGAAAACTGCGCCGGAGTTATAGCAGTGTGAGTATTTTGATTTTCTTCTGTGTTTACATGCGTAATGATGGCGTCATGTTGTTAGCACATCGTTGTCCACTGATATCTACTACGTTCAGGCAATTAAAGGAATTCCTACATATCTCGGTTCTACCATTCCCATTCAATCTCTAAACCTTAAACAAGTCATCGGCTTTTTGAGGACATCCTAGCCAAGTAAAAAAGGTAATTTAGGCTTTTTTAAACACTAATCTTAATATAAGGCACTGTTAGCATAGATGCTACGTTATCGGCGTTTTTTAACGGATATACGAGTCAATTTGTATGTTTGCATTGCGACTCGATTCCACCCAGAGCTGGTTAATCATGTGTAAAAAAATCTAAATACGTATTTAAATAAATAGGATATAGTTGCTGTAAGCCTTTGACAAGTTAAATGCACTTGGTACTAGCAGTGTGTCCTTGGGTTTAAGCATAAAAACTAAATTTCATTTTTGTTCAACTACAAATTGCGACCGTAATTTAAAAGTTCGCGGTAGTAGCCTTATAGATACGTGGCCATTTGGTCGGTTTGAATCCCACAGCGGCATACACGGTTTAGGCAGTTCTCGTCTACTGTGGATACTACAACCTAAATAGCAGGTGTCTACTGTGAAGAAAAACGTCTTGAGGATGAGCTTGATGATATTATCGGCGTGTATAACCCGCTCTAATCCGCCTTCGACAAGTGTGGCGTGTATTATCCGTTTAGGACTGTTATTATAGACTACGTTTGAAATAAACACAGTAAGTAAGTAGTGAGGTTGTTTTACAGGCATGAAGACTCATGGGCTGCGTTCAGGACCAAGGTATCGAGGGTGGCGTTAAGTGCTGGCGCAGCTGCCCAATACACGGAGTCCGTCGCAGAAGTTGCGGATGACTTTGTAAGCAGGTAAAATGTATGCTAAAAAGGAAAAATGTTTATAAAAAAATTATCGAGAGAACCAGTTGCCTAACAAAATTAAGATAATATTTTTTTTAAAGTTATGAATGTAAATTACATGTATACCTATATATAGAAACGCCAAAAGGTGTGCATGCAATATGGAGAATGAAAACAAGGAAATCGGACCCCGGGTACTGAAGCGGAAGTTCAAATTGCGCCTGAGATTTAGCGATGAGATGATAATTTAAGAGGCGACAATAGTTTTAATATATACAATCTTTTAAAATCTTTTTAGGTTGCGGAGGATAAGAAACAAAGATATGGAAACGCCCGATGATTTTTTAAACGAAATACACAAATGGTCTCTTGAGTGTAAGTTTAAACTTTTTTAAATCATTATTTACGTGACTGTTTAATTTTAGACTAGCAAAAGTAACAGATTAGCCTGGTATGACCATATAATACGAAGAGAAGATTATCAT
This sequence comes from Malacosoma neustria, assembly GCA_963693495.1. Classification (NCBI taxonomy): domain Eukaryota; kingdom Metazoa; phylum Arthropoda; class Insecta; order Lepidoptera; family Lasiocampidae; genus Malacosoma; species Malacosoma neustria. The sequence goes on along the minus strand of OY856391.1, from coordinate 8,511,273 downwards.
GTAACAAGGAAAATGCTAGAAATGACAGTGGAGGGATACAAAAGAAGGGATAGCCCAGAGAAATGGATGGATGTTGTAATATAGAATATTTAGTAATAAGTAATATAGAAAAAAGGTGTGAATGTTGAGATAGCCGCGAGAAGAGGAGAGTGGAAGGAGGGAACATATTGTGCTGACCCCACTTAGTTTGGGATAAGGGCTGGGAGAAGAAGAATTACGTAACTTTTTGTACAATAGAATTTGTAGCAGTTGTGCCGTGGTGCACCTCCAAAAATTAAAAGATTTGTAAGTGAACGCATATTTTTATCCGTGCAGGGGCGGAGAAAGAATACTAACCTCTGTGGCCGGGGTCGGCCTGTCGTAAAAGGTGACAAAACAACCCACCCTAGCTACGTGGTAGGGCCTCAAGCCCGTCTGAATGGCGACCACCTTTGGTCTTAAGTATGCCACCATAATAACCTTGTGTTGTGTTCCGGCATTAGTGACCCAAGTTCCTGTACCCTTGTGGGACTGCAGCGTGTTCGCGATGCCACTGGCGTTGCAAACACCTATAGGCGACGGTAACTGCTAAATTCTAAGCGGGCTGTCAGCCTGTCTGCTGTCCTACGCAATAAAAAATAATAATAATATTGTATTGCATTTATAATATTGTACGAAAATTAATGTTATTATTGTATTAATTGTTGTGTTGTACTTATTGTATTAATTGTTAAGATCTTATTCGGCATGATAGACATATAAAAAATTGTTTTTTTTTATTGCTGTCGGACAGCAGATAGGCTGACGGTCTACTTAGAATTTAGCAGTTACCATCGCCTACGGGTATTTGCAACGCTAGTGGCATCACGGACACACTGCTGTCCCATATGGATACAAGAACTTGGGTCACTAATGCCGGAACACAACACAAGGTTATTATGGCGGCATACTTAAGACTAAAGGTGGTCGCTATCCAGACGGGTTTGAGGCCTTACCACGTAGCTAGGGTGGGTTGTTTTGTCGCCTTTTACGACAGGTCGACCTCGGCCGCAGAGGTTAGTATTCTTTCTCCGTCCCTGCACGGATAAAAAAATACTAAAAATAGATGCTGACACATGCCTAAATAAATTCTTCTTTTCGCACAATGTCACCCACTCTTACTGTTAAACGACATTTAAAAATTCACACATAGTTCAACTATATCATCTTCCACGTGGTCAAGTAAGAATTTGTTTTATGTGTTTCTCCGTCATCCATCAGTTAAACTATTTGAAATTTACTTTTTCTTGCAACTATTTACTGCAATAGTACCCTTTTTTATAATAGTTGAATCACAAGTACTATTAGTATACATTCTAACTATTTATCATGTATGTATATAGTTTATGAAGTCTAGCATATTTGTATTTATTTTCAGCCCTTAGCTTAATAGCTTTAGACACCAGACTGGGTTGTTTCGAAGCAAGTGAAGGCTCGGAGAGTCAGCGTTTGATCGACGCCGTGAACACCTTCTTTTTATGTGTTGGTGAACTGGAATTAAGAGCTCCTTGGTGGAGATTATATCCTACTAGGATGTTTAAGAGATACGTTGCTGCCCTGGATACGATCCTTAGGTATATAATAAAGTCAATACAAATTTATCATAATAGATAGAAAAATTAACACGATGGCTCAAAAGGTTGGTTTGTATTTAGGGCAAAGGATAAATGTTGCCAACCAACACGGTAATGCAGCCAGATTTTTGGGAACTATTCCAACGGAAAGCAAGCTGAAGTCCATATATTATTAATAATTTTGATAGTAAAGTGTATTTTAAGGTTTTAGGTTGTAGTTTGTATTTTAATTATTGACTTGATATTAAATAAATAAATAAATCGTAGTACAAAAAAATACATATGGTATTAGTTACCAACATGTATGCCAAATGTCTTTTGACTTCATGGAGCCTACTGAAGTCGTAATTAAATAATACCAGCCCATAAATGTCACGCCGTAATACAGTTTTTAATAAGTACGGAGGATGAAATATGTTTTGATGAACTACTTCCTTAAATTAATGCTACATTTAACATTAAATGTCCTTAACTGTACAAGTGCTTATAAGTAAGTTGGAGTTGTTAGTAAAATAATGTCTCAGGACTCGCAATAGAAGGTATGTACTAGGGTAAGATGAAAAGTTCTCGGCCTGACAATGAAAACTGCAATTTTTAGTTGAAAAATGATTTTATTTTTCTACATAATCTCCCTTGACTTCAACACACTTGGTCCAGCGTTTATCCAACATCAATATTCCTCCCCGGAAGTGAAGGTCTGGAAGGCTGTGAAAATATCCATCAACGCTCTTCTCAACTTCTTCATTGGACGCGAAGCGCTTCCCAGAAACAAATTTCTTCAAAGTTGAAAACATATAGAAGTCTGAAGGTGTCAATTCAGGAGAATAAGGGCGATGGCCGAGCAAATCATACTCCGAGTCCCGCAGTTTTCTCATTGTCAACGTACCTTTGTGAGCAGGTGGGTTGTCCTGGTTAAAAATAATTTTTTTCTTCTTCAAGCCAGGACTCTTCTCGCGGATTTTGGCATCCAGCTGGTCAAGAAGATTAGAGTAATATTTGCCTGTAATTGTTTTGCCTTTAAAAGATAATCAATTAACAGGATCCCTTTCGCACTAAAACACACTGGCCTTTCTGGCAGATGCGATCGAGTTCACTTTCTTTGTCGCTGAACTACCAGCTCCTACTCACTGCTTCGACTGCTGTTTCGTTTCTGGCGTGTAGTGGTGGACCTATGTCTCATCCACGGTAACAAATCACTGCACAAAATCAGTCGGATCCCTATTGAATCGGTCCAAACATTGCTGCGAATATCGTTTACGCATTTGCTTTTGATCGGCATTCAGCAAATACGGCACCCACCTTGCGCAGAGCTTTCGCATCCCTAATTCTTTGTGCAAGATGTTTCGCACTCTTTCTTCCGATATTCCCACGGCCTCAGCTATCTCACTCACCTTAACACGCCTATCATCCAACTCGATATCGCGCACCTTTTCGATGGTTTCTGGTGTGATTGCGGCTTTTGACCGTCCTTCACGTGAATTATCTTCGAGGGACGTGCGACCGTGTTTACATTCAGCTACCCACTTTTTAACGGTTGACATTGAAGGAACAGAGTCCCCGTAAACTTTTGTCAACTTCGGATGAATTTCCTTAAGGGTTAATCTATCCAAAACGAAGAATTTTATGACCGCACGATATTCAAGTTTATCCATTTTAACGAGGACACGCAAGACGTCTACTGTGGAAAATCGTGTAAACAAACTACTTGAGAGAACAAGTTGAAACTTCTCATACGAACTAGTGAGACATGCACCCAGGCAGGAATAATAAATTTTCGCTGATTGGAACGCTAGCTATTTCTGTATTAGGCCGAGAACTTTTCACCTTACCCTCGTACTGCTATGCACAGATAAACAGATGATCCTTTATTGTCCACCATACAATTTAAATAAAAATATTCTAGAAGAAATAATCCTACAAACCCATATGCCAAGTTTTGTATTTGATTTACCATGATATTTCTAATCAAACATTTGACCTCCCGGCGTAAAGGCTAACGCACGTCAGTACGTTTGCGCAGGTCACGGGTCCGATTCCCGTCCAGCGTCTGGATGTTTATGTATAACATGTATTTATTTACAAATGAAAAGTATATCAGTTATCTAGTACCATAGTGCTATGCAATATTATTAGTGTTATTATTTATTATTATTTTATTTTTTATGTTATAGTGTTACTCTTAGCCACGTAGAGAAGGCTTTGAAGGAGTGTGAATCTAGTGGAAGTAGTAAATCGATATTGCAGGATCTGGTATCGGCTGCTGGCCCACGAGTTGCTGCTGTTGCCGCGCTTGATCTGTTTTTAGTGGGAATTGATACGGTAAGCTATTATTTAGGACTAATCTGTAATATTTAATACCTTCATAATGTAATAGTAATTTGATTATATTTATATAATTTAATCATTTAATATGTGCTGGAACGTATTCGTACTTAAAAATTGAAAACAGTAATACTCGGACTTACTTTACGTTTTATTCTGAAGACCTGCTTAATAGTAATTGTTGTATGGGCAACGAAAAGACCCGATATAATTTCCCACATGCTGGCCAACCTAGTTGAATCTTCCTGGCGGCCTCCCTCTTAAAGTTGTTCCTAGGCATATAATTTGCCCATAATTTGCCTAAGTGTTGATTGACAACTTCAAGAGGGACGCTGCCAACAATGATTGGTCCCGGGTCGACATGCTGGTTAAGCATAACCTTCGTTTTTTCTAAGTTCATGCCGAGACCAATACATTTAGAAGCAACATCTTGATTGTTTAGCATCCGCTTTAGGTCCTGCAGCGAATCCACCGTAAGGACAATATCATCTGCGAATCTTAAGTAAAGTGGCGTGTCAAGATAGCTCTGACATCCTCGCGATCGGAATCAGGCCGAAGAGCTGATGAAGCGTATAAACGGCCATAGAAGTTCTCGACCTCAGCGAGAATCCCCGACCTTGAGGCAACTATTTCCCCCTCAGAGGTTTTCAGCTGGTTTACTCCTAACTTACGAGCAAAGACCTTAGAAACTCGATTTTATTCAATAGCCATTTTTATGCGGCTTGTTTTGGATCAATCTAATCGGACGTCTCGTCTTGTTTCGTTCCCCGTCAGTCTATCTGTTAAGAGTTCGCCTAGCTACTACTGCCTCCTCTGAGAGTTCACGTCGCTGCCGCAATAATCGTAGAGTCCTATCTGACAGTCTTCGGCCCCTTAGGCTGTGACTTGCAGAATCTCGGACCTTCTTCTCGCAGATTTTAAACCACTTTTTGAAGATCCTCATCAATATTATTAGTAGTTTTCAGGGCCTCGAACAGACCCTCCAATGTCTTCTTGAAGTTTTCAGACCTAGCAATAGCTTGAAGAGGTCTGAGCGTCGATTTCATTCAGCGAACGCGCTCGCATTTGAGATCTGTATCCAGAGTATTTTATTAGTTATTCCTATATCACTCAAGAGTTAACTAAAAAAAACAAACGGTTTCTTAAGTTTATTGGAACTGGTAGTAATGTGTTGAAGCAAAAAGTTAGTCCCTGCTCAAATATTATAGCAATATTAATATTTACTAATTTGCAGACTTCAAATGCAGTGGCGTCGACTTTGTACCAACTAGCGTTAAGACCAAATATTCAAGAGCGCCTAAATGAAGAAATAAATAAAGTTTTACAAGGGAGATCGATGAAACCTGGGGATGTCAATCAAATGCCGTATTTAAAAGCGTGTGTTAAAGAAGTATTAAGGTGTGTTACTTACTATTTAGTAATGCGGCTGCTTTTATGTATAACATTTGTATTTTTTTCAGTCAAGTTATTTTCTACTTTTTACCTGAGATTGTTCTTAAATAATATTTTTAGACTAAACAAGATATTTTGCTGTAGGCAGTTTGACGATCCACTTAACTAAGACGAGAGGTCATTGTTATCCAGACGGGATTGAGATCCATATCACCTAGCTAGGGTTGTTTTGTCGCGTTTTATGACTCGCCGCTCTCGGCCGTAGTGTAGTATTCTTACTTTACCACTTTAATGAGGAAATGAGATTTCTATTAGTTGGTATTTTTATATTTAATATGTATTTATTGAACTAATACATAGCTTTAGAGATTTTAAAGTTCTTTGAGCTTTTAAGCAAACAATTTATTTAGTGTCTTCTCATATTTTTGTGACTCTTGTTGTCAATAGTATTGTTAATAGTGTGTTACTTTATAAAATATATACTTGGTTTATATATTAACAGATTTTCCTAGATAATAACAATTAAGTAACATTTTTCTTATAGTTAGACCTTTCAAATAAACCTATACTTGGATTTTAACTGAAATTGTAGTGTTTCTATTGTTTTACATTTTAGGAAAAGTTTTTGTTATAAAATAATCCTATTTTTTACAGAATGTATCCAGTTGTAATTGGAAATGGTCGTCAATTGACAAAAGATACAGTAATATGCGGTTATAACATACCAAAAGGCGTAAGTTATTTTCAATGTTTTTATGATTTAAAATTATAATTTTTTTCTTATTAAGTATATTCTCCAAGCGTTTTGTATTGAATACATCCGAAAATTCCACTTTGAAAAGGAAGTTACTCGTATGTGACTAAATTTGATTTCTATTCAACATTGAATCAACGCCTGGAGTCAGAACTTTGTTTAGCAGCGTCAATTGGCTGGTGAGGTTGATTAAAATCCAATAACGTACGATAACAGATAATAACGTCCTACTGCTTGGATCAGCCCTTACTTAGAGATAATATAATCTCAGTTTGCAAGATTTTTTACCATGTTTTCTCTCAGGGTCGGTACGTGGAAATTGTGTTATATAAAGCATATTAGACAAGAAAAACTACCAAAGTATTACTGACATTGTGGGAATTAAAGCCTCTGATCTCTCCGAGCGTGACATTACTAGGCTACTTACTATTTATGTTTATTTGATTACATTAAATAATGTTTCAGACCCAAGTAGTATTTCAACACTACGTAATGGGCAACAGTGATGATTACTTTGCGAATGCATCACAATTCCTTCCCGAGCGATGGTTGAAGAGGAATCCGAGTCAGAGACACCACGCCTTCGCGTCTTTGCCATTTGGATATGGGAAGAGAATGTGCCTTGGACGTCGATTTGCTGAATTGGAAATTCATACTGTTATTTGCAAGGTAGGTTTACCTTTTTAGACAAATATTCGTTTTTTAGTATCTTATTTTATTATAAAAACGATGGTTGACGAGAGTATTTTGAATCAAAATTTACAGTTATATTCCTTTCAGATGATACAAGCTTTCAAGATGGAGTATCACCACGAGCCTTTGGAATATCACGTGCATCCCATGTATACGCCCAATGGTCCAATTAGGCTGAAGCTAATTGAACGATAGATTAGGGCTTTTCGATTATCATTAAGAAATATTTTTTGTATAATAAAAAAATTATTTAAATTACTACTATCTATTATTTCTATTCTTCTTCCTGCCCTTATTCCATTAATTATTTTATAGACAGGAAGCCCAACCGCATATCACTTGCGTGAGTGCTTTTTATAATATCTATGACCTTCGTGGCATAACGTCTAATGTACATCGGAACGCTATCTGTACTGAACTTGGTTGTTTAATAATAATTAATATTTATTGAACAAAAGGAAAGTATACAGGTAGTATATCACTCGTCTAGTGCCTATAACACAAGCGCTCTGCTGCATATTTCAGGACTAGATGCGCTGTGTAAATTGCCCTTGAATATTTATGCACTTTTTTCTGAGCCAGAGCCACCAGAAAATGATTGAATAACACGAAAGAATATTACTGGACATACACTCAGCATTATCAGATAACCTAATTATTTTACGATCATCGTCGGCTTATTGCAAGAAGTCATTATGTGACATTTCATTATTTGGGAAAACAGCATTTTAGTTGGAATTTGTTAGTGGTTATGTTGATTAGCCAAAGACGTAACGGCTAAAATTGGCCAGCTTGAAATTAGTGTGTTTTTACATTTTGTAGATATGTAAAAATGAGCCCATTATAGATAAAAACGTATCTAGTGATTTTTTGCAGTTAATGAGTTCATGCAATAAGCCGACGTATATAGTTATGGTACTAAGACGATATGTTAAAAGGTATCGTGTGAAAGGTTTACCTAAAATTTTCACTTTGGCCGGTGATTGCTATTGAGTGTTCTCAAATTCAGTATTTGCACTTAAGCGACATATTATTTTCTTTTACAAATGCATTAAAAATAGATGGTTTAAATATATATATATATATAGATAATCAAATTTGGACCTTACAAGAGGGACCCTTCCTTTAACAATAAAGTTATAACAGCCCACAATATCCAACTTACAACTACTGAGCTTGGGCATTGATACCATCTTAATTCCTAAACTCCTGGATAAACTGGAAAAATTGAATCGGAGCTGTTTTTTAAGGATTTAATGGATAGGTTATTATATTATATTGAACTTACATATAGGTTAAGTACAATTTCCCTAGAGGAACAGGCTGTATATTTGACACCTTTGTCTGAAGCAGATTCGCTGGTTACTTAAAGCAGTGATTTCAGTATGCAGATTTCCTTATGATATCTTCTGTTACTGGTACAAGGTAATATATTTAGTACCCTTCCTCACTGACTGATAAAGGAAAGGGTAACAACCTTATTAAGACATTATCTAAGATTAAGGTAGCCCGTTTCTTATCACGGAAGTTGTCTTTTACATCAACAAATAAAATAGACTAGGGCTACGATGCCGGTCACGGTACGAGAGTGTATCGTACAATAGATGAGTGGGATAGCTCGAGACCAGTGGAATGTATGAGAGGACAAAGAAATTCGCACTGACCTTGATTAAACCCCTTCCCCGTTCGGTTCAGGTCGCTGAGGAACTGTTGCACGGCACCAGCTAAATGTCGCAAACTAGATACTGAACACACAATGTTATGGCACGGCCAATGAGAGTAACGAGTAATTGAAGCTAATTGCGCGCGAGTGGTCTTCAGGGAGGTCGAACGATCGAACGAGCGCCCTGCGCGTTTGTAGGCTCACGCGATACTATTTTCGTCCCATGCTTGCTTTTACCATTCACCTCACCAAGAGTGAGGGTAGATAACAAAATCAGGAGGCGAGATCTCAACTACACTTTATGTAAGGATCGAACAAGGGCAAAGGCGAAAATAAAACAAAAATGTCACGACATTCATAGAATGTTTTATTAAGATTGACATAAAGAGCAATCTTTATAATTACAAAATGGAATTTCATCAAAATACCAAATACATTCTGTGGAGCAACTACATTCAATTAAGTAGCATAAAAGTAATGGCAGTGAAATAATACCCGACAGAATGTATCCGGAATCGATATTTAAAATCTACAAAAATGGCCACAACAGTGTATTGACAATATTTACATCAATAATATAGAATATAATACAAAAAAGATATACTGTGTATATTACTGACTAGTAATTATAAGTTAAATAGATTTGTTGGAATCGACACTGTTTCATTTTATATGGCACTGTGTTATAAAATAAGCAAGCTAAGTGCCTTATATAAAGCTAGAATAGGCAGTGAAAAATAGAACTCTGATATATATAATTATATAAAATTGCAAAAAGATTTTTATAATAATATCACAATCTTAATTATACAATGTGTCGCATAAATAATTAAACAATACGATATTGGAAAATTAGGCTCAATTTCATTTACGTATAACAAACTAATAAATTTCAAATAAAATTTAAATATTGTTTAGTAAATGTAAACAATAATATAATTTAAATATATCTGCTATAAAAATGTTAAAATTATCAAAATGATAACATAATTTCCAAATTTTGTTTATCGTTTTGAGCACCTTTTTTCATATCATTCAAGAAATATTACAATTGAACAAATAATTTAGGTAAATGACGATAAATTTGCCATAGACACAAACTATTAAATGTAGAAAACGAACGTCTCGAATGGAACCATCTAAAAACAACCTCCTTGCATTAATTAAAGGAACACGTTGTATAATATTTTACAAATTAGTAAGTTATGATAGGCATATATAGAAATCGTATAACTAAAATAAAGGATTCATTAGACGTAGATCAATAGAAAATAACTTAGCAAAGGTTTTCGGGTTTAGCAGATGTGGCGGATCTTTTGTATTTGATGTACGCATAGACAGATAAAGTTAAGGCTGCTACAGCGCAAAGGGCCGCACCAACCACGAGCGTGCCGTGACCAAACGCTTCGCTAACTCCCGAGACGTCTCTTACTTTTCTAGACTTGGGCTCCGTTCTTGAAGATTCGAAGTTATCTGGAAGATTATACATATTTATTTATATCTAAATATCTAATACCTTAAGCTCATGTGCCTTAAGTAACATAACATGATTTGGTAATGGAAGGGATATAATACTTTTTTTAAACATGTTTTTAAGTTAAGCACAAGTTTTACTTGTAAAATAAAGTTCACACTTTCATATAATGTCTGGTTATTTTGTATCGTGTATTAAAATGAAAGTGAAAATACGTAGATTCAGAAACTAATTCCAGCTTCTTGCCAATTATACAAGGCTTGAACAATAGTCATTTGTAATCAGAGTAATATTCGTAACATTCTATCATTTTATAATGATAAATACAAAATAGCAATATGTCAAGTATGTTAACAAGAGTGATATGTATTGCTGCCTAAATGAACATTTCACAAAGATCAAGGACTACAGATTTTTCAAGTTCTTTACGTTTATACCATAGTTTAGTAATATATGTATATTATGAATGGAGTGATACTAACCGGAAAAGGCTTAGTGATGTATTGATCGAGTGATTATGATTTAAGTGATAGCCACCTTCCAAAATATATTATTAAAAATGACTAAAAATACGATAATCATATTTAAGCCTTTTTTTTTTTTTTTTTTTTTTTTTGGTATCGGGTTGGAAAATCCTCATGGAGGCCCTCCGCCCTCGGGGAAGGGCGAAGGGGACTGTCAAACTCTTACTGACTAAAAACCAACCCGTGTTCCTCATGTACCCGTGTGTCGGAGGGGCGGGTATCGCCGAAGCATTCTTCGCCACACCCCGACGGGTATTGGCCCGCCAGATGGTCAGGCGGGCCCCGTCACCCACTGCGGCCGTCACCCCGGCCGCAGGACTCCACTATGAGGCGCGCGCGGAACAACACGCCGCCGCCTCGAGGCCTGCCGCTGATCGGACGACAAGACGCCCCGAGTCTGCCGTCCGCAGGCCGCGCCCTACGGTGGCCGGAAGTCAGCCACCCTACGGCGCCCAGTGCGTCTGCTGCGAGAGGGGAGAGAGGAGGCAGTTTCTCTCTCCCTTTCCGCCGCCTCCTTTGCGAGCATCACGGCCTCGCAAAAGGTGGCGACGGCACTCCACCCTGACTCGCTCCCGACCATGGTAGACACAACAGCCGGAAGCGAGAGGTTTCCCGCAGCTCCTACGGCCGCAACCAAGTCTCGGCGCTGCTCGGCCCAGTCATATTTAAGCCTTATTGCTATTTTGTATGTCGTGTTTTGTATATCCATGTGTGTGAATAATTAATTTTTTTCTTTGTATCTGAATTGCATGGCAAAATGAAATCCATATACGAGTAATCAGTTATTATAAGCAGTTGGCAAATAAAAGTATATTAACAATAACAGCAAATAAGTTCCAATGTTGGGTTCGGACCTCATCCTAAATGGAACGGATGGTGTACCTGCCAAGACGAATTGGAGGGTAACACATACCGATAATCTGGGTATGCAGATTTCCTTAAAATCCTTCAACACCGGTACGTTAATATTAAAATTGTGTTATAATATTGGGCAAGAAAAACTGTTTAAACGTGGCGTGCTGTAATCAATAGATTTGACCTCCTCAAAAGGAAAACTGGCATCAGAGATTCTTCCGTTGTCTAGAGCTACTATATGTATATATACCTAGTCAGGTCATAAGTATTGTCACACAGTAAAAACTTTTCTTTTAGAATGCTGGCCACAAAAAAGTTTATTGAATTAGAATTTCGAATTGTTCATGAAAATAAAAATGTATAACTTTTAGAATTTTACTCATTTTTAAATATGGAGTGGACGCTTAAAGAAGACCGTGTTGCAGTTATTGCGTTACATCGTTGCGGTTACGCGCCAATTCAAATTTTTAACATACTGAAAAATTTGAATATTACCAAAAGATTCGTTTATCGTACCATCAAACGATACAATGAAGACTCTAGTGTAGATGACAGGTCAAGAAGTGGTCGCCCTCGGTCTGTTAGGACTCCAGCAGTGATAAAAGCTGTGAAGGCACGAATTCAAAGAAATCCCAAACGTAAGCAGAAACTGTTGGCCCTTCAGATGGGGTTAAGCAGAACCACGGTGAAAAGGGTGTTAAATGAAGACTTAGGGCTTCGGGCATATCGAAGGAAAACAGGACATCGTTTGAATGCTCGTCTAATGGACCTGAGACTGAAGAGATGCCGCGCTTTGTTGAAGCGGTACGCGGGAAAAAAATATCGGGAAATTCTTTTTTCGGATGAAAAAATGTTTACCGTAGAAGAGAGCTACAACAAACAAAATGATAAGGTGTACGCACACAGTAGTGAAGAAGCGAGCAACCGTATTCCGCGTGTCCAACGAGGTCATTTTCCATCCTCGCTCATGGTATGGTTGGGAGTTTCTTATTGGGGCTTAACAGAGGTACATTTTTGTGAGAAAGGTGTAAAAACGAATGCTGTTGTGTATCAAAATACAGTCCTGACGAACCTTGTAGAACCTGTTTCTCATACCATGTTCAATAACAGGCACTGGGTATTCCAACAAGATTCGGCGCCAGCTCATAGAGCGAAGAGCACACAAGACTGGCTGGCAGCGCGTGAAATCGACTTCATCCGGCACGAAGACTGGCCCTCCTCCAGTCCAGATTTGAATCCGTTAGATTACAAGATATGGCAACACTTGGAGGAAAAGGCGTGCTCAAAGCCTCATCCCAATTTGGAGTCACTCAAGACATCCTTGATTAAGGCAGCCGCCGATATTGACATGGACCTCGTTCGTGCTGCGATAGACAACTGGCCGCGCAGATTGAAGGCTTGTATTCAAAATCACGGAGGTCATTTTGAATAAACTTTAATGTCATAAGAATCTATGTTTTGTTAAGTTCATTTTGGTATATGAATGGTTACATAATTAATAAACTTGTTACAATTATTTTACATTAAACATGTGACAGAATTTATGACCTGACTAGGTATATATATATATATATATATATATATATATATATATATATATATATATATATATATATATATATATATATATATATATATATATATATATATATTGTTTGTCGTACATAAGGTATAACAATTATTATAAGGTAACATGTAAAGTAAAATAATCTATAAAAAGCTTCTCACCAATGTCTGATAATCCATCATCGTAGACTACTGCATCATCTGGAGCCAGTCTACTAACTCTTGGCGAATTATATTCATTATCAGAAGGGAATGGCGGTAGGTAAGTAGACGGGGGATTGGTACTACTTGGTCTAAATGGCTGGGGACAGTTAGGATCAGGTGAACCGGGGTAACAAGAACTTGGAGTTGTTGGCTGAGGGCAACGAGGATCCTTGCTGCCAGGGTAGCATCGTGGAGGCTCAGGGGTCGTGGGTTTGGGACACCTGGTGTCTGTGCTGCCAGGGAAGCATCGTGGAGCCTCGGGGGTTGTGGATTTGGGACACCTGGGGTCTAAGTTACCAGGGTAGCATCGTGGAGGCTCAGGGGTCGTCGGTTTAGGACACCTGGTGTCTGTGCTGCCAGGGTAGCATCGTGGAGGCTCAGGAGTCGTGGGTGTGGGACACCTGGGGTCTGTGTTGCCAGGGAAGCATCGTGGAGGCTCAGGAGTCGTGGGTTTGGGACACCTGGGGTCTGTGCTACCAGGGTAGCATCGTGGTGGCTCAAGAGTCGTGGGGGTGGGACATCTGGGGTCTGTGTTGCCAGGGAAGCATCGTGGAGGCTCAGGAGTCGTGGGTTTGGGACACCTGGGGTCTGTGCTCCCAGGGTAGCATCGTGGCGGCTCAGGAGTCGTGGGTTTGGGACACCTGGGGTCTGTGCTGCCAGGGAAACATTTTGGTGTTAATGTGGAAGGAGGTAAGTACGTAGGCGGATTTACTGTGGTCGGCCGACTTGGCTGTGGACAATTCGGATCTGGAGAACCAGGATAGCATACAGGCTTGAAAGATGTTGTAGAAATAGGTGTCGTTGGCCGTGGGCAACGTAGGTCTGTGCTGCCAGGGTAGCATCTTGGAGGCTCAGGGGTTGTAGGTTTAGGACACCTAGGATCAGTGCTGCCTGGGTAGCACCTTGGTGGAGCGGGTGTGGTTGATTGCGGACAACGAGGGTCCGTGCTGCCGGGGTAGCATCGAGGAGCTTCGGGAGTAGTCGGCTTGGGGCATCTGGTGTCTGTACTGCCAGGGAAGCACCTTGGTGGAGCGGGTGTGGTGGGTTGCGGACAACGAGGGTCCGTGCTGCCGGGGTAGCATCGAGGAGCTTCAGGAGTAGTCGGCTTTGGGCATCTGGTGTCTGTACTGCCAGGGAAGCACCTTGGTGGAGCGGGTGTGGTGGGTTGCGGACAACGAGGGTCCGTGCTGCCGGGGTAGCATCGAGGAGCTTCGGGAGTAGTCGGCTTGGGGCATCTGGTGTCTGTACTGCCAGGGAAGCACCTTGGTGGAGCGGGTGTGGTGGGTTGCGGACAACGAGGGTCCGTGCTGCCGGGGTAGCATCGAGGAGCTTCAGGAGTAGTCGGCTTTGGGCATCTGGTGTCTGTACTGCCAGGGAAGCACCTTGGTGGAGTGGGTGTTGTCGGTTGCGGACAACGAGGGTCCGTGCTGCCAGGGTAGCATCTTGGAGGCTCAGGGGTCGTAGGTTTAGGACACCTAGGATCAGTGCTTCCTGGGTAGCATCTTGGTGGGGCAGGTGTGGTTGGTTGTGGACAACGAGGATCCGTGCTGCCAGGGTAACATTTTAGTGGCTCAGGGGTCGTAGGTTTAGGACACCTAGGATCAGTGCTTCCTGGGAAACATCTTGGTGGAGCGGGTGTGGTTGGTTGCGGACAACGAGGGTCCGTGCTGCCGGGGTAGCATCGAGGAGCTTCGGGAGTAGTCGGTTTGGGGCATCTGGGGTCTGTACTACCAGGGAAGCACCTTGGTGGAGCGGGTGTGGTCGGTTGCGGACAACGAGGGTCCGTGCTGCCGGGGTAGCATCTTGGAGGCTCAGGGGTCGTAGGTTTAGGACACCTTGGGTCAGAACTACCAGGATAACATCTCGGTGGTGCAGGAGTTGTTGGTTTGGGACATCTTTCGTCATTGCTTCCTGGGAAACACTTCGGTGTTAAAGTGGACGGAGGCAAGTACGTGGGTGGATTAATTGTCGTGGGTCTACTCGGCTGTGGACAATTTGGATCCGGAGAACCAGGATAGCACACAGGCCTAGAAGATGTTATAGGAATAGATGTGGTTGGTCGTGGGCAACGTAGGTCTGTGCTGCCAGGGTAGCATCGTGGAGGTTCAGGGCTTGTGGGTTTTGGACACCTAGGGTCTGTGTTTCCTGGATAGCACCTTGGTGGAGTGGGTGTAGTTGGTTTTGGACAACGAGGGTCAGTGCTGCCTGGGAAGCATTGAGGAGCTTCAGTAGTAGTCGGCTTTGGGCATCTAGGATCAGAGCTTCCTGGGAAGCATCTTGGTGGAGCGGGTGTCGTTGGTTGCGGACAACGAGGGTCCGTGCTGCCGGGGTAGCATCGAGGAGCTTCGGGAGTAGTTGGTTTGGGGCATCTAGGATCAGAGCTTCCTGGGAAGCATCTTGGTGGAGCGGGTGTCGTTGGTTGCGGACAACGAGGGTCCGTGCTGCCAGGGTAGCATCGAGGAGCTTCGGGAGTAGTCGGTTTGGGGCACCTGGGGTCTGTACTGCCAGGGAAGCACCTTGGTGGAGCGGGTGTGGTGAGTTTAGGACACCTAAAATCAGTGCTTCCTGGGTAGCATCTTGGTGGAGCGGGTGTGGTTGGTTGCGGACAACGAGGGTCCGTGCTGCCAGGGTAGCATCGAGGAGCTTCGGGAGTAGTTGGTTTGGGGCACCTGGGGTCTGTACTGCCAGGGAAGCACCTTGGTGGAGCGGGTGTGGTGAGTTTAGGACACCTAAAATCAGTGCTTCCTGGGTAGCATCTTGGTGGAGCGGGTGTGGTTGGTTGCGGACAACGAGGGTCCGTGCTGCCAGGGTAGCATCGAGGAGCTTCGGGAGTAGTCGGTTTGGGGCATCTAGGATCAGAACTTCCTGGGAAGCATCTTGGTGGAGCGGGTGTCGTTGGTTGCGGACAACGAGGGTCCGTGCTGCCAGGGTAGCATCGAGGAGCTTCGGGAGTAGTCGGTTTGGGGCATCTAGGATCAGAGCTTCCTGGGAAGCATCTTGGTGGAGCGGGTGTCGTTGGTTGCGGACAACGAGGGTCCGTGCTGCCAGGATAGCATCGAGGAGCTTCGGGAGTAGTCGGTTTGGGGCACCTGGGGTCTGTACTGCCAGGGAAGCACCTTGGTGGAGCGGGTGTGGTGAGTTTAGGACACCTAATATCAGTGCTTCCTGGGTAGCACCTTGGTGGGGCGGGTGTGGTTGGTTTCGGACAACGAGAGTCCGTGCTGCCAGGGTAACATCTTGGAGGTTCAGGGGTCGTGGGTTTAGGACACCTAGGATCAGTGCTTCCTGGGTAGCATCTTGGTGGGGTAGGTGTGGTTGGTTTGGGACATCTTTCATCACTGCTTCCTGGGAAACACTTTGGTGTTAAAGTGGCAGGAGGCAAGTACGTGGGCGGATTAATTGTCGTGGGTCGACTCGGCTGTGGACAGTTTGGATCCGGAGAGCCAGGATAGCAAACAGGCTTGGAAGTTGTTGTAGGAATAGGTGTTGTTGGTCTTGGACAACGAGGGTCTGTGCTGCCAGGGTAGCATCTTGGAGGTTCTGGGGTCGTAGGTTTAGGACACCTTGGATCAGTGCTTCCTGGGTAGCACCTTGGTGGGGCGGGTGTGGTTGGCTTTGGACAACGAGGGTCCGTGCTGCCAGGGAAGCATCGAGGAGCTTCAGGAGTAGTCGGCTTGGGGCATCTAGGATCAGTGCTTCCTGGGAAGCATCTTGGTGGGGCAGGTGTGGTTGGTTGCGGACAACGAGGATCCGTGCTGCCAGGGTAGCATCGAGGAGTTTCGGGAGTAGTTGGCTTGGGACACCTGGGGTCTGTACTGTCAGGGAAGCACCTTGGTGGAGCGGGTGTGGTGGGTTTAGGACACCTAGGATCAGTGCTTCCTGGGTAGCACCTTGGTGGGGCGGGTGTGGTTGGTTTTGGACAACGAGGGTCTGTATTGCCAGGAAAGCATCGTGGAGGCTCAGGCGTCGTGGGTTTGGGACACCTGGGGTCTGAGCTACCAGGGAAACATTTAGGTGTTAATGTGGAAGGAGGTAAGTACGTAGGCGGATTTACTGTGGTCGGCCGATTTGGCTGTGGACAATTCGGATCTGGAGAACCAGGATAGCACACAGGCTTGGAAGGTGTTGTAGAAATAGGTGTCGTTGGCCGTGGGCAACGTAGGTCCGTGTTGCCAGGGTAGCATCTTGGAGGCTCAGGGGTTGTAGGTTTAGGACACCTAGGATCAGTGCTTCCTGGGTAGCATCTTGGTGGAGCGGGTGTGGTTAGTTGCGGACAACGAGGGTCCGTGCTACCAGGGAAGCATCGTGGAGGCTCAGGAGTCGTAGGTTTGGGACACCTAGTGTCTGTGCTGCCTGGGAAGCATCTTGGTGGAGCGGGTGTCGTTGGTTGCGGACAACGAGGGTCCGTGCTGCCGGGGTAGCATCGAGGAGCTTCGGGAGTAGTCGGCTTGGGGCACCTGGGGTCTGTACTGCCAGGGAAGCACCTTGGTGGAGCGGGTGTGGTGGGTTGCGGACAACGAGGATCCGTGCTGCCAGGGTAGCATCTTGGAGGCTCAAAGGTCGTAGGTTTAGGACACCTAGGATCAGTGCTTCCTGGGTAGCATCTTGGTGGAGCAGGTGTGGTTGGTTGCGGACAACGAGGGTCCGTGCTGCCGGGGTAGCATCGAGGAGCTTCGGGAGTAGTCGGTTTGGGGCACCTGGGGTCTGTACTGCCAGGGAAACACCTTGGTGGGGCGGGTGTGGTTGGTTTCGGACAACGAGAGTCCGTGCTGCCAGGGTAACATCTTGGAGGCTCAAAGGTCGTGGGTTTAGGACACCTAGGATCAGTGCTTCCTGGGTAGCATCTTGGTGGGGCAGGTGTGGTTGGTTTGGGACATCTTTCATCACTGCTTCCTGGGAAACACTTTGGTGTTAAGGTGGCAGGAGGCAAGTACGTAGGTGGATTAATTGTCGTGGGTCGACTCGGCTGTGGACAGTTCGGATCCGGAGAGCCAGGATAGCAAACAGGCTTGGAAGTTGTTGTAGGAAAAGGTGTCGTTGGTCGTGGACAACGAGAGTCTGTGCTGCCAGGGTAGCATCTTGGAGGTTCAGGGGTCGTAGGTTTAGGACACCTTGGATCAGTGCTTCCTGGGTAGCACCTTGGTGGGGCGGGTGTGGTTGGCTTTGGACAACGAGGGTCCGTGCTGCCAGGGAAGCATCGAGGAGCTTCAGTAGTAGTCGGCTTGGGGCATCTAGGATCAGTGCTTCCTGGGAAGCATCTTGGTGGGGCAGGAGTGGTTGTTTGCGGACAACGAGGATCCGTGCTGCCAGGGTAACATTTTGGAGGCTCAGGGGTCGTAGGTTTAGGACACCTAGGATCAGTGCTTCCTGGGAAGCATCTTGGTGGAGCGGGTGTCGTTGGTTGAGGACAACGAGGATCCGTGCTGCCAGGGAAGCATCGAGGAGTTTCGGGAGTAGTCGGCTTGGGGCATCTGGGGTCTGTACTGCCAGGGAAGCACCTTGGTGGAGCGGGTGTGGTCGGTTGCGGACAACGAGGGTCCGTGCTGCCAGGGTAGCATCTTGGAGGCTCAGGGGTCGTAGGTTTAGGACACCTAGGATCAGTGCTTCCTGGGTAGCATCTTGGTGGGGCAGGTGTGGTTGGTTGCGAACAACGAGGATCCGTGCTGCCAGGGTAACATTTTGGTGGCTCAGGGGTCGTAGGTTTAGGACACCTAGGATCAGTGCTTCCTGGGAAGCATCTTGGTGGAGCGGGTGTCGTTGGTTGAGGACAACGAGGGTCCGTGCTGCCAGGGAAGCATCGAGGAGCTTCGGGAGTAGTCGGCTTGGGGCATCTGGGGTCTGTACTGCCAGGGAAGCACCTTGGTGGAGTGGGTGTTGTCGGTTGCGGACAACGAGGGTCCGTGCTGCCAGGGTAGCATCTTGGAGGCTCAGGGGTCGTAGGTTTAGGACACCTAGGATCAGTGCTTCCTGGGTAGCATCTTGGTGAGGCAGGTGTGGTTGGTTGCGGACAACGAGGGTCCGTGCTGCCAGGGAAGCATCGAGGAGCTTCGGGAGTAGTCGGCTTGGGGCATCTGGGGTCTGTACTGCCGGGGAAGCACCTTGGTGGAGTGGGTGTTGTCGGTTGCGGACAACGAGGGTCCGTGCTGCCAGGGTAGCATCTTGGAGGCTCAGGGGTCGTAGGTTTAGGACACCTAGGATCAGTGCTTCCTGGGTAGCATCTTGGTGGGGCAGGTGTGGTTGGTTGCGGACAACGAGGATCCGTGCTGCCAGGGTAACATTTTGGTGGCTCAGGGGTCGTAGGTTTAGGACACCTAGGATCAGTGCTTCCTGGGAAACATCTTGGTGGAGCGGGTGTCGTTGGTTGAGGACAACGAGGGTCCGTGCTGCCAGGGAAGCATCGAGGAGCTTCGGGAGTAGTCGGCTTGGGACATCTGGGGTCTATACTGCCAGGGAAGCATCTTGGTGGAGCGGGTGTGGTTGGTTGCGGACAACGAGGGTCCGTGCTGCCAGGGTAGCATCTTGGAAGCTCAGGGGTCGTAGGTTTAGGACACCTAGGATCAGTGCTTCCTGGTAAGCATCTTGGTGGAGCGGGTGTCGTTGGTTGAGGACAACGAGGGTCCGTGCTGCCAGGGAAGCATCTTGGAGGCTCAGGGGTCGTAGGTTTAGGACACCTAAGATCAGTGCTTCCTGGGTAGCATCTTGGTGGAGGCTCAGGGGTCGTAGGTTTGGGACACCTTGGGTCAGAACTACCAGGATAGCATCTCGGTGGGGCAGGAGTTGTTGGTTTAGGACATCTCTCATCACTGCTTCCTGGGAAACACTTTGGTGGTAAAGTGGAAGGAGGCAAGTACGTGGGTGGATTAATTGTCGTGGGCCGACTCGGCTGTGGACAGTTCGGATCCACGGAGCCAGGATAGCAAACAGGCTTGGAAGTTGTTGTAGGAATAGGTGTCGTTGGTCGTGGACAACGTAGGTCCGTGCTGCCAGGGTAGCATTGTAGAGATTCAGGAGTTGTGGGTTTAGGACATCTAGGATCAGTGCTTCCTGGGAAGCATCTTGGCGGAGCAGGTGTGGTCGATTGCGGACAACGAGAGTCCGTGCTGCCAGGGTAGCATTGAGGAGCTTCGGGAGTAGTCGGCTTCGGGCATCTCGTATCAGTGCTTCCTGGGAAGCATCTTGGTGGAGCGGGTGTGGTCGGTTGCGGACAACGAGTGTCCGTGCTACCAGGGAAGCATCGTGGTGGCTCAGGGGTCGTAGGTTTGGGACACCTTGGGTCAGAACTACCAGGATAACATCTCGGTGGGGCTGGAGTTGTTGGTTTGGGACATCTTTCATCACTGCTTCCTGGGAAACACTTTGGTGTTAAGGTGGAAGGAGGCAAGTACGTGGGTGGATTAACTGTCGTGGGCCGACTCGACTGTGGACAGTTCGGATCCGGAGACCCAGGATAGCACACAGGCTTGAAGGGTGTTGAAGGAACAGGTGTTGTTGGTCGTGGACAACGTAGGTCCGTGCTGCCAGGGTAGCACCTTGGAGGTTCAGGAGTCGTAGGTTGAGGACACCTAGAATCAGTGCTTCCTGGGAAGCATCTTGGTGGAGCGGGTGTCGTTAGTTGCGGACAACGAGTGTCCGTGCTGCCAGGGTAGCATCGAGGAGCTTCAGGAGTAGTCGGATTCGGGCATCTTGGATCAGTGCTTCCTGGGAAGCATCTTGGTGGAGTGGGTGTGGTCAGTTGCGGACAACGCGGGTCAGTGCTGCCAGGATAGCACCTTGGAGGCTCAGGAGTCGTAGGTTTAGGACACCTTGGATCAGTGCTTCCTGGGAAGCATCTTGGTGGAGCGGGTGTCGTTGGTTGTGGACAACGAGGGTCCGTGCTGCCAGGGTAGCATCGAGGAGCTTCGGGCGTAGTCGGTTCAGGACATCTTGGATCAGCGCTTCCTGGGTAGCACCTTGGTGGAGCGGGTGTTGTGGGTTGCGGACAACGACGGTCCGTGCTGCCAGGATAGCATCGAGGAGCTTCAGGAGTAGTAGGATTTGGGCACCTGGGATCAGTGCTTCCTGGGAAGCATCTAGGTGGGGCAGGTGTGGTTGGCTGTGGGCAACGTGGGTCTGTGCTTCCAGGGTAGCATCGTGGGACTTCGAGAGTTGTTGGTTTGGGGCACCTGGGATTAGTGTTTCCTGGATAACAATTTAGGGGTGCTTCAGTGGTCGGCGTTGGACATCTTGGGTCTGTTGACCCTGGATAGCATTTAATTTGCGGTGGAGCTGTCGGTCGCTGACACTGTGGGTCTTTGGATCCTGGATAGCATTGCTGTGGTCGTATTGTAGTTGTTATTTCTTTTAGTACACCTCCACAACTTGCATCACAGTCCGCTGTGCATAGCTGAAAATATGTTAATATGGAAAATGTAATTTATACTTAAGAGAAGTGTTTAAATACTCTATTTTTTGTGTCTTGTTTTCACAAGTTTGTAGAACTATTGATTTTAGAAACAAAGTTACATACATTCTTGGTAAATACAGCTTTTATTTTATAGCATTTGGTTGCAAAACCAAACGCTACCGTTCCTTTTTGTATCCAAATTAGCGATTCATATGTTTATAATAAGATTATTATAAAATACCTTTTCGTTTAAAATGTATGACATGATAAATAAATAAATAATAAATATACTGTCACAATTACACAGCGCTATCTATTCCCAAAGTAAATAGCATAGCACTTGTTTTATGGGTAGTAGACAACTGATTTTTTTTATTGCTGTAGGACAGCAGATAGGCTAACGGCCCGCTTAGAATTTAGCAGTAACCGTCGCCTATGGGTGTTTGCAGCACCAGTGGTATTGCGAACACGCTGCTGTCCCATAAGGGTACGGGAACTTGGGTCACTAATGCCGGAACACATCACAAAGTTATTATGGCGGCATACTTAAGGCCAAAGGTGGTCGCCATTCAGACGAGCTTGAGGCCCTACCACGTAGCTAGGGTGGATTGTTTTGTCGCCTTTTACGATAGGCTGACCCCGGCCGCAGAGGTTAGTATTTTTTCTCCACGCCTGCACAGATAAAGATGATGATGATATACTACATATGTACTTTTTTGTCAATAAATACTTATTATACTTAAACCCAAACGCGAGACAGAAATCGAACCCGATCCACAAGCGTCTTCAATTAAAATACTGTTCGAATTCATTCAGTGCCCAGTGCTCACCTAGTGAGCAGAAGATTACTTGTGTTATGGGTACTAGACAACTGCTAAAAACACTGACGTGGGACGGGAATCACTTTTCAATCATTATTCAAGTATTAATCATTATTAAAGACGAAAATAATTTGAAACGTGACATACTTTATAAATATTTTAGGTACTTTTTGTTTCGATTTATTTGTTATATATCTTTATATATTTAAGAAAACAATATTTGTTGTTTTGCTCTGTAATCACTGAGCTTTTTTATAGTTCTTTACATTGCTACATTAGGCACATATCTAACATGTTCTTAATTGGTTCCCATTTGTTATTTCACCTTATATCTTTGTATGTCGTGTTCATTCCATTTTCATGTATTTTCTACTTTTTTAGGATTTGTATTTTATGAATTGTCAAATATATTTTCTTACCTCGACATTGCACGTTAAATACACTTGGTCTGTTTCTGGAAACCGGAAAGCGCTGACTTTACTGTAAGCAATCAATGTAGCGCCAGTTTTCCCGGTATTTGTAGTTTTTTGCCATGCGTCAATGAGTTGCTTTTTCCTGAAAATAATATCGGTTGTATTGTATGTACTTAATTATTGATATAATTTTAAAAGTGACTATCTAAATTGGACCATTATCAAAATTGAAATATATTTTAGGGTAATTAAAATTTATTATAAAGTCATTGGCGATTATTTATAGTGGTCATATTTTCATACTTGCTTAACTATATGCTACCTAGCAGGAGTAATATATATAAATTAAATTGACAGAAAAGATAGAAGTCACTTACTTGGGACATCCGTCTTTATCAGACAACTGGATTTTATTGGTCTTCGGACTGTCGTAGGTGTCGCTGTCGTAAGCCCAGCAGTCGTGGATCTTCAGGTTATATTGCCTTCTGATGTCTTTCAAATACACCAAGATCGTGAGGTATTCACCTATCTTGATCGATTCCTTCAATGGAGTTGTCTGTTTCATAGAAAATGGTATAGTCATTTAAATTGTCATATAATACTTCTAGTGGCGTCACCCAGTTTTGTATCAAATAGCAGAGTTCTTACGTTATACATTAATTATTCAATTAATATACACATATAAAAATGTAAATATAATATATACACATAAAAATATATAATTTCTTTTTACATAAAAAATGTATATCAATGCCTTCTCTTACAGTGTAGTTCTCACGCAATTTATTATTTTTTGACCTATCTCGTAATAATGTATTTGTAAAGTTGAATCATGTCATTTTTTTCTATTGCTGTAGGACAGCAGACAGGCTGACGGCCCGCTTAGAATTTAGCAGTTACCGTCGCCTATAGATTTTTGCAACGCCAGTGGCATCGCGAACACGCTGCTCTCCCATAAGGGTACAGGAACTTGGGTCACTAATGCCGGAACACAACACAAGGTTATTATGGCGGCATACTTAAGACCAAAGGTGGTCGCCATCCAGACAGGCTTGAGGCCCTACCACGTAGCTAGGGTGGGCTGTTTTGTCGGCTTACGACAGGCCGACCCCGGCTACAGAGGTTAGTATTCTTTCTCCGCCCCTGCACGGATAAAATATCATAATATATAATGTCATATCAAAATGTACTTAAAATTTGTCACAAATTACTGGATGGTTAAATCCAAATAAATGTTTCTTCTTTAAACGTACATGTTATACCTTTAGGACACAACAAGAATCCTGCATATCGAGAAATCGGTATGCTTAACTCGTCAATTAGTATGGCTACCCGCCATATTTTCAGTTCCTTGTAAAGGGGAGGTGCGAGCCCAATGGTGGAATGTCTGAGGCTATTATTAAATGTTTATCTCCTTTAAATATAATTCTATACGAACAATTTTATATACTTACATTTGGAAACACTCCTCTTTGTATGTCCATCCAGCATTCAACCCCTCCAGCTGGGCCTTCGACAGCTACTACATCGAGCATATCAACCATGAAAGGTTTCAGTTTCAAAGTGTGCTGTTCTCGTGTAGCGACAGCGCTAGATGAACTAGCACCTCCAGCACTGGAAGAAAGTTCCAAAGACGTGTGGGCACATGAAACCTATAAATAGAAAAAAATATAATAATAACAGTTCTGTGCACTAGAATACCTGTATCAAAAGGCTTTTTACAAAAAATATCTATTTAAAGATACGTATACCCAGACAGACTACATGCAGATCATAAAAATTAATTTATTAAATATATATTAATCATAATTATATAATTTATCAATCAATATTTACATTCAGATTAAATCTATACAAATAAATAAAATTACATAATATGAAATATATACTAGAATAATGAACCTAAAACTAAAAACCTTAAAAAATATAATAAAATAACTAAAATATATTATTAAAAGGAGTCCCTTTAGGCAAGATTCCGAAGATACTGGCAGCGTTCCCTCTTTGAATAGCTAGACTAATTCTTTGTCCGAAACCGAAGAGCTGGCAGCTACCTAGCTGCCAGCTCTTCGGTCTCCTGTGACGTCGACTAATCTCTTTGCTATTCATAAAAATATTTTGCATTGCATGAAGATTGAATCCACATCGACACAAGACTACTTCTATTAGACAGTGTCTTTATATAAATTGATATTAATCACAATTTATAGGCTGTTTGAATTTGGCTGAACCGTCGTTTATTATTTAATTTAAACTTATTATGCTCTGGTTACAACCGGCTTTGAGTTTTTAGCTACTAAGTTTTTTTCTCCACATTACATCTTCGTTATCCATTCTATTCACTGGCATACATACTCATGATCATCTCAGCGTATTATCCCGGTTGCAACCCAAACTTCCGTTTCGGTGCCCGGGGTCCGCTCACTGGCATACACACGTTAAAAATAACGTACTATAATACAAAAATTATTATTCGCAAGAAATTTATTTGTTTCAGAAATGATTATTCATGCTATCAAACAGTGGACTTAAATTTGTTCGTAATCTTTTTTGAATAAAATAATTAGTAGTAATAACCTTTCGAGCAAAATCAGTTGGTCCTTGAACAAAATCATCGGCTTGGAAGACAAGGATGTTGTCGATGGTTCCACAAGCATTGCAAAGAGGCCTGGAGCCGCATCCATTCAAGGGTACTCGGAATGAGTATCGCGACTGGCTACCGCCCAAGGACACGTACCTGTAATTAGAAATATTTCGTTAAGTATTTAAAGATATTTTAAATACTCTTTGAGTCGGATAGCATAATATGCTATTGATGATAATAATATAATATTAATCGGGTTTCATTTGTATTTCATGTTTTACCACTATATATGTACCTAGTAGCTATACAGTATTATTATTACTGTTGAAATTTCAAGAAACTCAAGAGTGACTTCGTTGTTAAATTCACACTGGCGGATCGGCTGTGGTAGCGTCGCGGCCTACTCGTTTTTCACTTATTGATGCGGGAACCGCGAGCGCACTGGGTCTGCGACGAACTGTTTTGTAACCGTGTTTTAATTATCAGTAATACTATATTTTATTTGTAAATAAATACGCATTATAAATTAACACCAAGACTGGGGTTGGGAATCAAATCCCTACGGATATCACCCTATTTTTTATTAATTTGTCTTACATGAAAAATGCGGCCACCCTGTCTCGGTCCTAAGATGTCATCGTAAAATTGATATAGACGATCGATTTCGATTCTGTAAAAACCAACTTTGGTTTCTTTGTGCCACTTTTGTCATAAATGGAAATAATTCGGCAAAAGTTTGCCTTAAAATAACTCTTAATATACCTATTAGCTTAAGAGCCCGGGAAAAGCTACATGTGTATATTTTACCAAAACCAGAATTTTGTGTAGACAGCCTTTTATACCTTTATTCATGGAATGGGAACTCACTAAGTCCAAAGCCGCTGTCAAAATAATTTTACCATAGCTACCCTTTCCGAATTTTAAAATATATTATTATTATTATAGAATCATAATGGCAGATGTCTAAGGATACGGCAGAGCATTATGAAATTCCCAAAATTATAAAATTAAAAAATACTTTTACCACGTCTGCTATTTTTTAATATATGTTATTTTTATTTAACAACCTACACTTCGCGGCAGACGTTTTTATGTCATATATCACGTTCGACAGGTAATTTCCCATTTCATGAATGGTAAATATAAGAGACTCTCAATACAAAATTCTGGGTTTAGTAAAATATACACTGGTAGCTTTTCACGGGCTCTTATGCTGTTATTGCTTCATATATATGTGGCATGATTATATACGACAGGGATTACTGCTATGCGCGCGTCCATCCACCTTGGACAAGTGTAGTACATTTTGGACCCTCCAGAAGGACCTCTCTTTATCCGTGCAGAAGTGGAGAAAGAATATTGACTTCTGCGGCCGGGATCGGCCTGTCGTAAAAGGCGATAAAACAACCCTAGCTACGTGGTAGGGCCCCAAGCCCGTCTGGATGGTGACCACCTTTGATTTTAAGTATGTCGCTATAATAACTTTGTGTTGTGTTCCGGCATTAGTGACCCAAGTTCCTGTACCCTTATGAGTCAGCAGCGTATTCACGATATCAACTGCTAAGCCCTAAGCGGGCCGTCAGCCTATCTGCTGTCCTACAGCAATAAAAAAGGAGGTACGTAAAGCAAAGGACGTTACAGGCTGTTATTTTAAATACAACTGACATAAAACGTACGTAAAGATAATTTTTTATTTTCTTTAACTATCTGATATGAACGAACGTAAATGAAGTTAATGTATTTATTACATAAAAAAACTTACTTGCACTTAGCATCGTTTAGGTATCCCTTACTGTAGATGATTCCGTCGTATACATCCGAGAATTCGACTGTTACGTCGATATATTCTTTCGAGCATTGTACATCGATATCAGGCGAAAGTGCGTTGTCAGCAGCTCTTAATCCTCTGACGAAATTAACTCCAGGCTCATCCTCAGCGTCGTAGAATACTGATAGGCCATTGTCGCCTGAGAGCTGCAGATTTAGCTCTGCCGCGGTAAGAGTGTTGATCTCATCTGAAACAGCTGTAGCTAGCGACAGCTGCAAGACAAAAAAAAATAGTATTAAAGACCGAATATCAATTATAAAATTACTGATATTAAATAAATATATAACCATATACTGGCACAATTTACACAGCGCCACCTAGTCCCAAACCAAGTTGAATAGCACTTGTGTTATGGGTATTAGACAACTGATATACTACATATATACTTTTTTTTGTAAATAAATTTTTTGTACATATTATACATAAACACCCAGACGCGAGACGGGAATTGAACCCATTCCACGAGCGTACCTTAGTGCGTTAGCTGCTACGCCAGGGAGGTCGTCAAATAGTATATATATCGTTAAATATACAAGTTGGTATTAATATAAATTTTGCAAAAAAAGTTTTATACTTTTATGGTACGAGTATTTTCATGATCCTTTCTTTAAATTTTTATATTTTACTGGCACGCAAGATAGTTGGCAATATTTTGAACAGTTCTCAGTTACGTAAACTATACGCATTCTATCTGATTACGTTGCTAATTATTGTACAAATAATTAAGTATTGTATGTTTTTGCTGTAATTATAAGCGTGAAAGTGTGAACAATTGATATATTAAAGAAGTAGGTGATTTAATTCTAAATTAGTAGAATCCAAGCAACTTTACAACACTATTGTTATACTCTAACAGATTTTGATATATGCCAATGCACGCAGGCAGTTTTTCGGTGAAGGTAATCCTCATGGGAGAACCTGCATACTGAAAGTATCGATACGTGTAATTCGCCAACAATCTCGGATAAGAGATAAGATTTTATCTGTGCAGGGGCGGAGAAAGAATACTGACCTCTGCGGCCAGGGTCAGCCTGTCGTAAAAGGCGACAAAACAACCCACTCTAGTTACGTGGTAGAGCCCCAAGCCCGTCTGGACGGCACCACCTTTGGTCTTAAGTATGCCGCCATAATAACTTTGTGTTGTGTCCGGGCATTAGTGACACAAGTTTCTGTACCTTTATAGGACAGCAGCGTGTTTACGATGCCACTGGCGTAGCAAACGTCCATAGGCGACGGTAACTGTTAAATTCTAAGCGGGCCGTCAGCTTGTCTGCTGTCCTACAGCAATAAAATAATAGGTGGGTTGTTTTGTCGCCTTTTACGACAGGCCGACCCTGGCCGCAGAGGTCAGTATTTTTTCTCCGCCCCTGCACGGATAATAAATAAATAAAAAAATAATGGAAATAATTAAGTGATATGGACAGGACTAAACATTTTGCGGAATAGCCATAGCCAAGGAGTCAAAGAGCGGCATGTGGTTCGCGACCCACGGGTTTCTAACCACTGCTCTAAGGGGAGACATGAACCTAACATTTGGATGCTATGAACTGTTATTATATTCATAGTAACTGTGGAGCGTACCCCGACAACTTTATCTGTAAGTTCGATGAAATTGCTTATCCGTTGTGCCAAGCAAAAACAAGCCCTCTGGTGCTTTCAATGACCTTCTTAAAAAGTTATTTGAAAAGGTCGCTAAAGCCCTGTTTAAAACCAAAATAGCAATAATATAATAATAAATTGGATATTATTAGTCAGCTATACGAATATATATGCAAATTTGATATAGTCACTGTAGAATAACTAGTGTAATGTCGTATATGTAAACTAGTGCTTTTTGTTAACCGCGATCGAATCGAATAGCTCATTTATCATGAATCTACATTTTATTGTTTGTATGCACAATGCAGATTTTCTGTATCTCACGTGCTAAATATTCTTTCGTAAACGTTTGAAATGAGACAGATTGATAGTTATATATGTGAATATATAATAAATATACCGTATGCCGTCAAAACAAGAAAATATGCATATTATTCATCGGGAAATGTAATAAATATCCAAATTTAAATCTGTTAAATGGATTTTATTAGAATGTACTTATAGAATTCTGGAGAGGAAATTGACAAACGAATTTTATTGTTGTAGGACTGCAGACAGGCTGACAGCCCACTTAGAATTTAGCAGTTACCGTCGCCTATGAGTGTTTGTAACGCCAGTGGCATTGCAAACACGCTGCTGTCGGTAATGCCGGAACACAACAAAAAATTATTATGGCGGCATAATTAAGATCAAAGATGGTCGCCGTCCAAACGGGCTTGGGGCCCTACGACGTCGCTAGAGTGGATTGTTTTGTCGCTTTTTACGACAGGTCGACCCCGGCCGCAGAGGTTATCTTATCTTATCTTATTTTGGGGCCGAGAAATATCTCGGACACTTCGACCCAATGGGATCTTTTGTGTTCCCCTAGATAGCAATCACTCCTCTCCAATCTCCTTGAAGATCTGCTTCATGAGCCTAACTATGAGGTATGGAGATAGGAGCCTGTAGTCTTCCGGTGTTGGATATCCTACCCCCAAAAGATTCATTCGCCTCCTGGCCAATGCATCACATGTACACAGTAGGTGTTCCATGCGTTCTGTATGTTCCCCACACAACCTGCACATGGGTGTCGCGGTTAGACCCATCTTCATGAGCATGTTGTTGGTTCCAAAGTGCCGCAGAGGTTACTATTTTGCTCCGCCCCTACACGGATAAAAAAGGTGTGTGTATACGAAGTGTAGGACTTTCCTTCTTTTAAGGGCCCACGATATATTAAGGTTTCTATTTGGGTTGCGAAGTTTACGTGAAGATGTGAACGATAATTAGGTGACAATGTGAAGTTACAGCTCAGGTGATAACCGGGGTTCTTAATGAGTATGTCGTTGTGACTATTAAAATGAGTAACAATATGTTCTGTTATAATATATTATATGTTATAATTTTTTTGTTGTGTAATTCTAAATTTATAATTGGACATTATAGTCAAAAAGCATACGGAAAGAGAAAAAGTTCTAACAATTGGCTATTAGCTAACCAGCTGCATGGTTGCCCAACTGCACATCGGATTTCCGACGAAGTTAAAACGCGGCATCGATAACCACGATTTTCCTCGGTAATAAATACATATTCGTGATACTGGCTTGGAAAACAGCCAATTTCTTCGTTAAAACTAATTGAGTTTTATATTTTTTTACAATCCCTTAGTAAAACCCTGTTTTAATAAATATGTATAATCTATAGATACAAGCACATCTACAATAACAACCTGTTCATATACATATTTTGTCCTCCATTTTTTTATTGCAGAAAAATAGCAGACAGGCTGACGGCCCACTTAATAATAAGCAGTTACCGTCGTCTATGGATGTTTACGACGCTAATACGCTCTTGTACCCTAGCGGTTCAGGAACCTGGGTCACTAATGCCGGAACACCACACAAGGTTATTATGGCGGCATACTTTAGGCCAAGGGTGGTTGCTATTCCGACGGGCTTGGAGCCCTACCACGTAACCCTAGGGTTGTTTTGTCGCCTTTTGCAACAGGCCTACCCGGGTCGCAGGGGTTAGTATTCTTACTCTACCCCTGCCTTTACTTTTGTACACCACCACTTATGTAGCCAGCCTCATCCTCAATTGTTCTAACGAGCAATCAATTTTAACTATCTCATCATATTATCACAAATCACGAAATATTTTGATAACACAGTTTGGTTTCATTGTATTTAAAATCTTAACTGGTATCGATTGCGGAACTAATATTGCCGTCAGAATTACGGAAAAAATCCGCATTCAATTGTTTTTATTTATATATTAGCGCATTAATATCAACGGATGGGTAGTAATTTATAATAATCGAATAAAAATACATTAGCAAAACTATTAACATATTGATGTGAAGCTTACGACTTATATGTACGTGGATAACAATAGTTAAATTTCATGCGATTATATTTAAATTTAATTGATTTGCGTAACTGTTAAACTGGTTTGATAGGATAGACTTGTAGACGTAGATCACTTGTAACTAAATTAAAAGATCAGCGTCTTTGAAGGTATACTTTATCAGAAATAATATTTAATATTGACAAATATATTTCTATTGCGTAAGGAATATGTACCGACATAATATATTTTCTAATAGAGACCTTTGTATAAAGGAAAGTCATCATCGTCATCATCTAAGCGTTGTATCCCGGTTGCAATCTAAACTTCCGGGGTCCGCTTTCCTACTTTTTCTACTCTACTTCGCATGGTCTTCAGCATCCCTGGTAGCGAGCCCATTGGCATGTATTTCACCCTTTACGACGTCAAGCCAGCATTTTTTGGGTCTATCCCTACTGCCGGGGCCCGGCGGAGGCGGCATGGTCAGACATTTGTTTTCCCACGTAAGCATCCATCCGGTTGCCGTACCGACGGAACCGACACTGCAATTTATCCGCAATGTACAACGGACATGAAGACTGCCGCGAATGCGGGAGTTTTTAACGCGGTCCTTCCACGTTACTCCACATATCCTTTGTATAAAGGAAAGTGTGTAATCGATAATACCAAATACTCGTAGTATTTGCAATTTCATTTCGGGCCTCGAAAGTCGAAATCTATTGTAAATCTAAATATATCTAATATATAAAATTCTCGTGTCACAGTTTTCGTTGCCATACTCCTCCGAAACGGCTTGACCGATTTTGATGAAATTTTTTGTGCTTATCCGGTATCTATGAGAATCGGGCAAACTTTTATTTTTCATCCCCCTAAATGTTAGGGGTGACCCACCCCCAAATTTTTTTTTAATTTTTTGACATTTTATTATTTATATGGCAGAAGAACGTTTGCCGGGTCAGCTAGTATTCTATATATAATAACTCTGTCATAGATGATTCTTGATGACTGATCTTCTTCTTCTTGGTTGAATTCTTCATTACTGAAGCTTGTATCCTTGAAAATCATCCGTGACCTGTCTCGTAAGCTGTTTCCACTTCGTCCGGTCCCCAGCTTCTGGAATAGCGGTTGCTATTTCCCAACTGGACTCCCATCCAGTATCAGTCCAGTCGACCACAGGTTCGCTTTCCTTCCACATTGCCCAGCACGATCAGCTTATCCAAGTTATATGACTGTCGTCAGGCAATGTGTCCAAATTACCCAAGAATATTCCGATAACAGATTGTTGAGAGCTTGACTTTAATGCGAAGCCTACGTGTGCATCAAATGTGTAGTGAAACAGCCTCCGCTAGGCGGCAGCAGGAGGGGTAGACGAAAAAGTTTTGGCTTGATGTCATAAAGGCTGCGTGATAATGGATTCTCTATCAGAGACGCTGAAGACCGTGCGAAATGGACAATTATAACTTTTTTAATTTAAATTAACACAATTGCTACGCTACTTAGTTTGGGACTAGATAGCGCAGTGTGAATTGTCACAAAATGTTTATTATTATTATTAATTTTTTCTCCATTTGGTCAGGAAGTGGATTCCGGTTGGAAGTCGGAAGCCCGGGTCACAACCGGGATATAGCGTTAAAATAATGATAAAAGATGGATATATGTGTAAAGAAGATGAAGTAATGACATCTTGTTCCAGTACTCAACTGAAGTTTTCAAACTCCAGAGCAAAACACATATTACAAATGCATCCTCATTACTTACGTTAAGCCAGTCCTCAATCGGGCTACTCCTACATGGGACGCGCTAGACTTTTGTACCAGGAATAGCCTACGTAACTGGGAATTCTACTTACATATAGATCGTGAAACAAATACAGAATCCTTACCTGCACGAGTGCAATCAGTGCCGCTATGCGCATGACAGCCACTTCATGGAGCCCTGAAAAAAAAAACCTATTACAACATACACGTATAATCTCTTTGTCTCACATTTATTAGGTTCGAGAACATTCACTTCATTAATTACCATTGATCCATAAAACATAGTTTCCATTTGGAAAAACCTTTTGAATTAAGGTATACATTGTTGCTTGTAATTTTAAATGTAATTAAGAACTGCTTTGTTCGCAGTAATAGTTTATTGGGCCATCATGGTTTATTGTGGGAAAAGTACAACACAGGTACTTATAAACTTCAAAGACATAAAAATTTGCAACAGTCATTTCATCAGACAGAAATGCAGATGGCGTTTCAGAAAAGTTTCCAATTGACGGTAATCTTGATATTTTATCGTATATGTCTTCTATCGTATATGTATATACAATATAAATTTTAAACTTGTCATATATGTTTTTTTTATTACGGAGACAAATTTTCGACTTATTTTTCTTGCCCTTTATAATGTTTGTTCTTAAAAGTATAAAAAAGGGTTGTACCCATACTTTCTTTATAAATATAAAAAAAATTACAAAACATAATTAATCGACAAAATGGTTTGATGGCACTGACATCTGGTATTTTTGCATGTGAACTTTCAAAAGAATTAAAACAATTGCTCTATTTTACGATTACATATAAGATTATGATAATTCTATATGGTACAGCTAAGGCTGATGTGTAATTGATTAACATTACGTACATATCAATAGTATAAACGTGAAAGTAACTCAGTCTGTCTGTTACATTTCACGCCTAAACTGTAGAACCAATTTGGAAGAAATTCAGTATAAACATAGATTGGACCTTGGAGAAAGACATATGTTATTTATTATATAGAAATTGAAACTGTGAGGGAGTGAAATAGGAGTGAGCGTAATTATGTTTTACGTTTTTAATTTATACGGCAGAACAACGTTTGCCGGGTCAGCAAGTAATTTTTTTTATTGCTGTATGATAGCAGACAGGTTGGCGGCCCGCTTAGAATTTGGCAGTTACCGTCGTCTACGCCAGTGGCATCGCGAACACGCTGCTGTCCCATAAGGGTACAGAAACTTGGGTCACTAATGCCGGAACACAACACAAGATTATTATGACATTCTCGCAGCCGACTAATTGACTAATCGACACCAAGTCACGAGCGAGCGGCTCGAAGCTCTTGGTAAACCCCCGAACAACGCGGTACTCCATGCTATAATAACAAATAAACGAAGTCATGTTTTGATCGTGTAAATTGTTAAACCTCTTATGTATGTACGAAATAGAATATAAACACTTTAAAATATGAAAATATCAAGTGGGAATTATCATTAAATTTCAATTACGTCCATTCAGTGTTTGTTTCTTATGGGACGCCAAGGACATGTTACAAAATTCATTTTTAAGAAAACCTTAGATGGATTTAAAATTACGTTAACCTTTCAACTGCCTATTCCGCAATATTTTAAATGTTGATGGATGTTGATAATATTTATTTATGGTTTAAAACCGTGATTATTCAGCTTTTGTACTTATTACATGCGTATATCTTCTACTATATAAATAAAAGGAAAATGGGGTTCCTTTGACGCTCTATCACTTCAAAACTCCTGAACTTATCGGGATGAACTGCGACTATTCCGCGCGGAATTTTTCCTAGATAGTTCTCGGCTAATTACTTTTTGGATTTCATTGATTTCTCTTTTTATTTCTTTATTCGCCCAGCGAAGTGGGCGGGAACGGTCAGTATAGAATATAATAAGTCTCTCCTCTCTCTGCTAAACTTCAGCCTTTTAGAGGATCGGACAGTATATTCTCTTCTTTTGATTATGGCAGGTTGGTGGTTTCCTTATGATATTTCCTTCATCATCGGTAAAAGGCAATTGTTTTTATTGCTGTAGGATAGGCTGATGGCCCAATTAGAAATAAGCAGTTACTGTTGCCTATGGGTGTTTGCAACGCCAGTGATATTGCGAACACGCTGCTGTCCCATAAGGGTACCGAAACTCGGGCCCTGCAGGAACACAACACAAAGTTATTATGGCGGCATATTTAAGACCAAAGGTGGTCGCCATCTAGATGATCTTGAGGCCCTACCGCGTAGCTAGGGTGGGTTGTTTTATCGCCTTTTACGACAGGATGACCCCGAACACAGAGGTCAGTTTTCTTTCTCCGCTCCTAGGTGGATAATAAATTATGTTACAATATGCATATCCGACGATAAAACCTGTGTAAATAGTGAATGCCATCGTGGAATTTAAACATAATTTTTAGGTTCATCTCGGAGCGTGATACCACTTGATTACCAGGTACTTTTTTCTCCAGAAGCTTTCCTTCCTATATTGTAATATATATTTTTCACTTTTTAATTTAGGTATGAAATATCTCTCAAGAAATATATATACACAAACATGTTTTTCTTTTTTCGTATAAGTGTTTTAATCAAGTTGTATCTATTGAGTATATATTTATATATAGTATTGAGTATATACTTCCTTTTTCTTGTGCTTTTATATTGATCGACATATACACTCTACTACTACTCTTACTAAATCAATCGATGAAAAAGTACCGAAAGTTGTTAAATACTAAGTATAACCTTTTTAATAAGAATGTCATCTGACTCTGCTCCCACCTCTAAAAATGATTTAGTTTTTTATTCCCTGAATTTGGTGAAAACGGTGGTAAAACTGGCAATAATGATTTTTAGCAGCCCTAAATTTATAGACATTCTCGTATATGCTTGTAGTTTACTCTAGTAACTAAATATAATGAATATAAACACGTGCAAAACTAAAAGGCAAATTTATTTTGTAATAAAACGGTGCTATATGATATTGAATATTGAAATGAAATTATTAATGTTTAAAATAGCGTCTTACGAAGAACGTTAATTGTGTAGTCGCATATTCGTGAGGTCAGATGCATGAACTCAAACTTTTCGCGTTGATTTCGACAGAGGTCCTATTAACAACTGGACTCTTACATCAGAATTAAGTATATATCGTTAATACATATATCGTTTACAACATAATTATTTATAAAAGAGCAATAAGTTTTTTTTGTGCAAGAGCAGAGTGAGAATAATGACTAGGTGGTAGGCCTCCAAGCCCGTCTGGATGGCAACCACCCATGCGCTCTAAATAATTATGTTATAATAACCTTGTATTATGTTACGGCATAAGTGCCGCCGCATCAAACATCAAGCATCAAACATCTATGACGGTGACTACTTTTTATTATGTGGAACGTCAGCCTTTCTGCTGTTCTACAGTAATAAAAAAAATATTTGAAGACTAGTATTTGTAATTTGATCTATGGTATGCATTTCGAGCATCAATATATACCTTTTTTTTGTGTCTATAGAGTTTTTTTCCGGGTTATGTTTATATCAAATATTGCCGATTGCCAAGAATAAAGAAATGTAGCAAAAAATTTATCGACACCAATGAGTGCGCAGGAGTGAAAAAGCAAAAACGTTTAGTTCCGTCCCGTAAGCATTGGGTGCCAACTACCTAGAACGGGTAATATATCTACCACACTTGTCAAAAGTATCTTCAAAAGAAACTTCGATATGTGGGTTTCTTTTTTTCTTCACTGTCAGTACGTTGCAATATGCACACGAGACGAGAAAAACTGCTTGAACAGCATGGTTGATCTTTAAGTCTGATACAATTATGCTCACGGTACCTTGAATGATAGTTTACTGACTAAACAGAATGAATGTACTTTTCCAATTAAGTTCCGCCAAAATTCCTGTGAATATTGTTATCTTCAATCGTGAGATTTGATAAATTTTAAATCTCCAATTAGTATACAAGGACCGACAATCTCGCTTCCTAATTCACTGTAGAAAATCATAGTATTTGGAACAATACCAACGTATGAACATAATGTTTTGTGTAAACAATTAGTAGTTTGTATTGTAGCCTTTAAACAATGCGAAATATGTTTCTCAAATTATTTTTTCATACAATTGTAGACATATGCCTAATTCGTGTTTGGCGTCAAATTCTTCACACGAAGCAAAAGAATATATACAAGAACCACCAGCGTCATCTAGTCCAGTAAACAAAAGATTGCTATTTATATATGACCACAGATTTAGTACTTTTTTATAGCTGTGGAAGAGCGGACAGACTACGATCCACTTAATATAATAGTAAGCAGTTATTTTCGCTAATGTACATATGTTTTGGCACCAAGGGCACCGCTAACAAGCTATCGTATAAATAGGGGAACTGGAACCTGGATGGTTGCCAAATGAGCTTGGAGCTTTACAAACTAGCTAGTTGTTTTGTCGCCTTTTACGATAGGCCAACACCGGCCCCAGGCGTTAATATTCTTACTCCACCCCTGCGCGAAGAAATATACTTTTCTACACATTAAACACAAACACCTACGATCCTAGACCTCCACAGATGTTCCGACATTAGCCGTTACGCTAAGCACATCAATGAATGAACAGAACTTACGTAGTCTATAAACAATTAAATTTTGGCTTAAAGGTCTCGTTACAAGGCCATAAAATCTTTAAAAAATTAAAACAATTAAATTAAATGTACAGGATCTCAGTATATAATTATAACAAAAACCCATAAATCATAACTATTATATCAATCAATTGGATTGAATATTTAATGAACAAGTAACAACAGCGGCTACTTTCAAGTTATATAATTACACATTCAATCAATATAATTAATGTCAGAGGTTAACATTATTATTGCTGTGTTTTTAGCATCACCGCCATGAACATCACCATGAACAATATTTTGAAATTAGAATGTTATTCTAATTTCAAAATACTGTTCATTCTTATGACCATCAATTTATTATGATTTCAAGGCAAATAATAAATTACTTGAGACTAACAATATTCACACGGTTTGTTATTAATGATTTGTATTAATTATGGTGTTACAGGTGGATTTGATGACATCATCTTTTAAAAATTAAATTAGCATGAAAAATATATTTACTAAATTCTTACTGATATTAACTCTATTTTTAAGAGTTTTTATTATTTTATATTTTTATATAATGGACATTCATAAGAAGATCACTAAAGAAATACATTAATCTATACCATAAGCAATAGAGTGCTTACGTTTGCAATTAAGATGCAATGAAATGAGAAGCTGTGATTAATATAGAATTAACTTTTTTACTCTAGCCAACATTAACTCGATGTTACAGAGCAAAGTAAGCTTAACTTAAATGGCTTCGTGTTATGATGAAAGCGCAATATTGAGAGCAATATCAAGAAGATTTTTTTGCTGAAGATCAACAGACAGCCCACTAGTAAGCAGTCACCATCGCCAATGGATATTTGATGCCAGGGGCAACGCGAATACGCTGCTGTC
Organism: Malacosoma neustria; assembly: GCA_963693495.1. Classification (NCBI taxonomy): domain Eukaryota; kingdom Metazoa; phylum Arthropoda; class Insecta; order Lepidoptera; family Lasiocampidae; genus Malacosoma; species Malacosoma neustria. Next base: position 8,473,008 of record OY856391.1, on the reverse strand, counting down.
CACACAGGGATACTGGAACCTGGATCACCAATCCCGGAATACAACACAAGGTTATAGCAGCATATTTATTGTTCCCGTTGTTCTTAAAAATGGGCACTAGGCACTATTGCACCATTCATCAGGGATCGCCTCGTCTTGCAACAACTTATTAAAGAACAAAGTCAGTCACTTCCATCCATCTGTTTTCAAAAACTTCCATACTTCCACAGATATTTCATCCAGTCCTACAGGCTTGCCATTTTGCATACTATCTATGCCAATCTAACCTCAACCGTGCTCACTTCTTTTACAATGCCCATGTTAACAGGTGCCTTCTCAAACACTCCAGACATTCTCTCCATTCATCAATTCACAGAAATAATTTTTCCATTTGCTCTTTATTTCTTCATTGTCTGTTAAGACCCTTTCACTATCTTCTTTTATACATTTCATATATCCCTTGCATTCTTTTCTCTATCATTCACCATTCTATAAAGATGTTTCTGACCACCAGAGCTTTCTAAAAACTCATACAGCTTGTTCCCTGGCCTTGGAGACAGCAACAGCTCTTTGCTATTTTCTCACATTCTAAATATTCTTTCCTCTTACTTTCCTTTATCATAACATTCTCTTCATCCACACTTTGCCATTCTTTAAAAACTATTTTCTTTTAGAATCACCTGTACTTATTCATTCCACCATCAAGATTCTTTCTCAATTTTACCTTTCTCTTTCGTTTCTCCAAAAACTTCCTTTGCTACACCTCTAATGCATTCCGCTATTTTATTCCAACATTCATTTATAGATTTTCCAACCATTTCATCCATCTCTACCATTTTGTCTACCACTCTTTGTTTAAATTTACTTGCATACTCTTCGTTTTCCGGAAAATGTCATTTCATTTTGGGGGGTGTTTTGTGTTTTAAAATTTATGGTTACGTCTAAAATATGGATTCGGTGTTGAGAAACCACACTTTCACCGGGGATCACTTTGCAATCTTTAACTGATTTAATTTTATTTCTTCTGATAAGAAAATAGTTGATTTGTGTGTTGTGGTTTCCGCTGTTATACATAATCAAATGTTGATCGCTTTTTTGAAAAAATGTATACACTATGGCCATATCGAATGCTAAAGTAGCTTGTAATAAAGCTTCCCATTCCTCATTTCTATTCCCAAATCCCAGTCCCCCATGAACTCTTTCATATTAATTCTTTCCACATGTCCATTAAAATTAGAAATATTCAAGTACCCGAAATTAATAATATAAAAAAGGAGTTATGTAATATATGATTAACATTGGTCAAAACAATGTACCGACATATTACAGCTTAATATTATGTAATAGTGTCTTTTATACAGCCTGTTTGTAGGTCAAGTAATTCAAGTTGAATCTTTAAATTATATGTAAATTACGAATCTTTGTTGATATCAGGTAAATGAAAGGTTTAAAAAAAGATTTTTTCCATATCTAATTTTCTCGGTATTTTCAAATATTTCTCATAAATCTTTAGTTAAATATTGGGTTACGCGACAATAGCCAAATGTTTGTTTTTTATGATGTAATATTTCTTAAGAACCTTTTTATTCCTCGTGACAAATAACAACTTTAGTATTGACTTTTATGAATTTAATAAATTCTGTGAGCAATGATTTCGTATGTCAATAATAACATAAAACGTTTCATACGAAAAGCTTTTATATAAGTTTATATTGAATGCTCAACTTAACTAAATTTACTGTCCAACGTTTAGTTATGTAAGTATTTCGGTTAAACATACAACGAGGCTGGCATAACCATAGGTTAAATGCTGAAAAAAAATTGTTTATATATAATTTTATTTATTTAAATATAAATTTGTTTATAATTTAATATATATTTAAAGATGATGAAACCAATCGAACTGAAATAATGTGATGAACGACGAAAATTTAAATGTTAAAGATTAAAATAAAGGAATAATTGTAAATTTGGTTTTATAGAAGTGTTTCTTCTACCTTGATTTCCTAACGTCAGGAAATCAAATGGTGACATAATTTTCAAATAGCTGTTTGAGCACAAACAAATTTATGGTCTTTTATATTTCAAGCCGGAACTTTACCAAGGCCAAGTTCTATTTTATATACCCAATATACTAATAAAATATTATGTAAAAGCAAAAAAAAACTCATCACATCGCAATCAAATCGTAAAAAATTCAATATACAACCGAATAAGTACGTTTCCAACCTTTTGCGTGGGCATTGAATTTTACGCATCAACAGCAGCTGTTAAAGTGCAATAAAATGTAATATTTATGATAAATTTTCGGGTTTACATCTTTAAATATAAAGTATGTCACGGTCGCCATGACTTCACCGGGCCCTCGGGACCGGTCGAGTGGTCCAACCAGTTCATGCATTCCAGAGGTTACATAAGCGAATTTTGAATGAAGCATCTTATCTGAATTTGGATCTGATTGATGTTCGGCGCTGTTCGATGTAAGTTAATATTTATACAAATTATGATTTCCAAGAGATCTTTGTCTTTTGTTGCTAAATCACTAATGGTTTTGCTACTTTACAGATAGTCAAAGGAAAGTGGTTATTCTTTTCGGGATATGCAGGATTTAGAACATTGTTACTTTAAAAATTAACACGTCTTTTTGTGACTTTTGGTAGAGAAGTCTTCGCTTAAAGCATGCTGAAAATTTTTTCCTTTATTGTATTTAACAGTGTACTTCTTGTCTCAAAGTGTGGTTTTTAGATGTAACTAAGATTAAACACTTGAACATGATGGTAATGATGACGAAACTTATTATACTTAAACTTTATACTTTGACGACTTCTGTGGCGTAACGGATAACGCACTTGGGTACGCTTGCGGTGGTTACGGGTTCGATTCTCGTCTCGCGTCTGGGTGTTTATGTATAATATGTATTTATTTACAAAAAAGTATATAAGTATTATATCAGTTGTCTAGTACCCATAACACAAGTGTTATGATACTTAGTTTGGGACTAGATGGCGCTGTGTGAATTGTCACAAAATATTTATTTATTTATATCCGTGTAGGGTGGGCGGAGAAACAACACTGAGCTAGGCAGCCCGGGTCGGCCTGTCGTAAAAGGCGACTGAACAACCCAAACTAGGTGTTAGCGACCATCTGGACGGCATCCATACCTGGTTTTAAATATGCCGCTATTATAACTTTGTATTGTGTTTTGGCATAAGTGACCAGGTTCCAGTACCACTACACGTATAGCAACGTGTTCGCGATACTCTTGGCGTTGCCAACACCCATAGGCGACGGTAACTGCTAAATTCTAAGTGAACTGTTAGCCTGTTTGCTGCCCTACAGCATTAAAAAAATTGTTGTTGAAAAAATATGTCAGTTAAAATAAGTAACATTTTAAGAATAGATAGATAGACATATTTTTATTAATATTTAATTACGTACTTAATTCAAGCATAATATAAATTTCGTAAAGATTATCTAAATATACATTCTAAATCAGATATAAAGGATGTACAAGCATATTTTAGTGTCAAACTATTGTTTTGGTTATACACAAATGTGTTGTGTAAACAAACGTGTCCGCGGCCTAACAATTGCATTATTAATTACGAACTGAGGCTGTAGTGTTTGAAATTTGTCTTACGTGAGGGCAGCCACGTCAAAGGTCGGGGTTTTTGAATTCTACCAGCATTAAATATTACGACAATTAGATGTACCTAAATGTTAAACAAATTAGAAGCAGTTAAGAAATTGTAATGTTCAAGCACAAAGTAGATAAGTTCGAGTAAAGTTTCGCCGAGATCTTCGCGCTCTTACATATCCTAACATGTTATTGCAACTTGTAGAGTAATAGACGACGCACTGATACTAAATAAATATACTATGATAAATCGCATAGCATTAAAATATAAAAAAATTAAATAAATCAAAGTGTGTGTGAGATATCATCGAAATTTTTTATTCGTTTGAAATACCTATTGATGCCATTATGTGTGGAATATAACATCGTTCAAATGTCCGTCACGGCTTCTCTGGGTAGAGCGCATCCGAAATGTCCTATTTCTCATGACTCTGGCACATGAATCAGGCTGAATTTGACCGATGGCATGGGATATGTTGGCTTTGAAAATATTATGTCGATGCTGGGGCTTGTGGTTTATTCGAATACACCTGCGATTTAAGAAAACCCCACAAGATAAAGTCTAATGGGGTCAAATCGCACAATCTCAGTGGTCAGTTCGCATCACCTTGACGTGAGATGACCATGCCCTTAAATCGCTCGTACAGAATATCCAATGTGGCATGACCTGTGTAGCACGTAGCGCCGTTCTGTTGAAAACATGTCTTTGGTGTCCAGATTATTCAATTCAGGCCAAAAGAAGTTGGTAATCATCGACATACAGCGCTCGCCATTGACAGTGATGGCCTGGCCAACATCATTCTCAAAGAAATATGGACCGATGATGCTACCAGTCTAAAATTCACACCAAACAGTGATTTTTTCGGGATACATCGGACGCTCTTGGATCTCATGTGGATTGATATCGTCCCAAATTTGACAATTTTGTTTGTTCACGTTCCCATTCATTCAGAAATGGGCCTCATCGCTGAAGATGAATTTTCGATGAAAATTAGGGTCAGTTGCCAAATACTCCAGAGTCCATTCAGCGAACACATCACCTTTTACGACAGGCCAACCCCGGCCGCAGAGGTTTCTTTTCTTTCTTTATTATTATATATTCTTTCTCCGCCTCTGCACGGATAAAATTATGTCGGAACACAACATAAGGTTACTATGGCGACATATTTATAGACCAAGGGTGTTACCATCCAGGCGGGCTTGGAGCTCTACCACGTAGCTTAGGTTATTTTATCGCCTTTTACGACAGGCCGACACTGGCTGCAGAGGTAAATATTCTTACTCCACGCCTGTATGGAGAAAAATAATTGTAGCGAAATAAGCACCGCACTGTAGTGAAAATATAATTGTTTTAAGTCACCACTAATATTTTCATGCTAGATAAAGTCAAAGCAATGAATATTTACAATTTTAACATTTCATTAAAATTCGATACCTTCAAAAAGATCTCTCTCCAACCAATCGACGAAACATTATCGATAACATAAAGGCAGCCTCTTTAAACACTCTATAACGTGACGTCACACATCAAAAGCGTCTAGCGAAGCCTGTCGAATACCTGCCTATACGTCCCAGATTGAGTTATAATCCTTCCTTTTATCCTCATCCTACAAACATTATGCAAATGGATGTCAAACAACACCCCCTCCATTAGCGTTTTGGGGTTTACTCAATAGATTTTTGCAGCCGCCGACACTAAATGTTTTGTATTTCATTCCTTTTTAACATGTTTTTCTTCTTGTGAGTGACACGAAATCGACGGCCTCGGATTCTCCTGCACATTCTCACGGACATCGGCGATGTTTTCGGCAGATCTTACGTTTCGATGTATCGTATGGGGTGTTGGTCGATCGTTTACTGAACCAGTGGACTCAAATTTATCCATCACATTGCAAATAGTCCTCTCGGTAGGACAATTATGGCGACCGAACACCCATTTTGATAAAATAATTTTATTATTTGCACGTGTTGTTGAATGCTATATCCGACCATAATAATTTGGCAAAACAGACTGAATAAATGACAACTAATTTGACAGTTGTAGCTTCAACAAGATGGTCGTTATCAACTGTCAAAATTCGGAAATCCCTGTTGGAAGACCCTTTAAAAATATTTAAATTATTCGAATAAATATAATTTTGAAATATTTACAAACGAATATATTATAATTACTTACAACACAAAAACACTGTCGAATTTACTATGTGTCGGTATTACTATGTGATTTTTTACGTTTACAGTAATAAAACATTTACGCAATAAACCAAAGTGATCAGACAATAAATCTTCTAGGGTTGTCACCTAATTTAAACTAAATGAATATATATAACAGAATCACATTATACACATATGTTATATGCTATAATTGATATGCACTATCAAAGACTAAAGTTAGCCTTATTTGCTAGCAGGATAACCCTGCTATAAAATAGAGGCTTGAAGATTTTTAATTTCAAGGCGCCAAACAGCAGTCAAGTTGTGAAAATTAAATTTAATCCATGTTTTTTTATGGTTATTATTTTAGTACAAGATTGAATGACAAGCAATTTTTAATCCTATACACAACAATCCCTGGTTTTTAAGAATTTTAAGCTTTGAACCCAATTGGATTATTATCCAATCGGATGCTTTACAAAATTTTCATCTATTACTAGCTGACCCGGCAAACGTTGTTCTGCCATAAAAATAATAAAATGTCAAAAAAAAAAAAAAAAAATTAGGGGTGGACTACCCCTAACATTTAGGGGGATGAAAAATAGATGTTGGCCGATTCTCATAGATACCGGATAAGCACAAAAAATTTCATCAAAATCGGTCAAGCCGTTTCGGAGGAGTATGGCAACGAAAACTGTGACACGAGAATTTTATATAGAAGATTATTGCAAATGGCGAAATGTAACATTAATATGTTTAAAGTAAATTAAAAATGTAAATTTCTATGATACACAATTAAATGTAACGAAATAAATATAGGGTCAAAATTCAATCAGCTTTATTTAGTCCTTAACTAAGCAGCAAAAACAACTAAACAACTAATATACTACTAATATACATATTTCTTCTTTTTAAATAAATATATATTCAATACATACATACATTTTACATATTTTTAGTTTCATAATAAATTAATAACCTGTGGTGACATTTTAAACTTAATTACGCTAATATGTGTTAAAATCACTTATTTAAGCTTGTTTATGATTACATTATGACAACACAACGATATTAAAATTCCACGTTAAACGTTTAAATGTTGAATTAAATACAACTTACAAGCCCCAGGCAACCTTGTGTAAGATGAGCTAAATCACCGGCTACGAATTAAGTCTCCACAATGGTAATTAAGGCGGTTTTCCAATAGGGTTGACTCTCTTATGAAAATAATTTTATATTACATATTATTAAAAGCTATACTTCTGTACTATATTATGATATCGGAATTATGTTGTAAGTATTAGAGTTATTGAAGATTTTAGATGATTTTTGATCCGCTGAAACGCCTGTGGCAGTCACGGGTCGATTAATTCTCTTTTTTTTTTTCTTTATTGCTGTAAGACAGCAGACAGGCTGACGGCCCGCTAAGAATTTAGTAGTTACCGTTGCCTATGGGTGTTTGCAATGCCAGTGGCATCGCGAACACGCTGCTGTCTCATAAGGGTACAGGAACTTGGGTCACTAATACCGGAACACAACACAAGGTTATTATGGCGGCATACTTAGATTAAAGGTGGTCGCCACCCAGACGGGCTTTAGGCCTTACCATGTAGCTAGGATGGGTTGTTTTGTTGCCTTTTACGACAGGCCGACCCAGGCCGTATAGGTAAGTATTCTTTCACCGCCCCTGCACGGATAACAAAAAAAATATGTAGGTTTATCATTATTTATTACGCGTTAAATTACTAGTATTTATATAAACAATGCTACCTATCGTTGTTTAATAGCGCATTGAATTATAATGGTTATAAAATATTAATAGTGTTGAATCAGTCAGTTTATTAAGCTTTGTTATATAAGGGACATTTTGGTCACGTTTTACAAAATTAATACTTTACGTAGGTTTTATTAATAACCTGATATTCATTCATAGTCACGATTTGTGACTGAAGCTATTATATATCTCTTTGGAAAAAAGAAGAGAAGAAAATTGTGGTATACCTACTCAAATATGTGTTAAGAATACATCACGTGAATTTGTTAACAGAAGAATCGTGTTTTAAAGTGAAAGTGGTGTAACGGATAACGCACTTCGGTACGCTCGCGGAGGTCACGGGTTCGATTCCCGTCTCGCGTCTGGGTGTTTATGTATAATATGTATTTATTTACAAAAAAAAGTATATAAGTAGTATATCAGCTGTCTAGTACCCATAACACAAGTGCTATGCTACTTAGTTTGGGACTAGATGGCGATGTGTGAATTGTCACAAAATATTATATTATTAAAAAAATATTATATTATAATAAATTTACAATATAATCAGTGAAACATTGGCCTCAAGAGAGATTGTGAAAATAATCTATTAAAGTTTTTTGCAGACGGAGTTTTTATGAGAGAAACTTAGGGCAATCGCCATTAAAATAGCATCAAGTTATTGAACAAAATGACGGATATTTGACTTAAATCGAATCATAACTATGCTAAGTAATTCTTTCAATTTCACGAAATAATAATGTATTTCTTTTTACTACACCTAATAAAACAGCTCATATTGATCAACGGCTGGACGCTGCCCTCCCCCAAGATGGAAAAGTTAGTACTTTTCCATAGCCACGCTTATCCAAAGCGTAACTAACATATCTCGTGTAATCGATCTTGAGATAGAAGAAAATGTATAATATAATAAAATATAATAATATGTTCTAAACTGAGCGTCAGTCAATTTCTACATCACCAGAGTAAAAAACTAAAAAATCATTCTCAAACATATCAAATAACCAATTAAAGGAAAATTGGTGCGTTGTGACAATAACACTAAAACCTTTGCAACATTGTATTAAACAGAAACATACATTCCTAGAGATTAATAGATTACTAATACACAGTATCATAGGTCTAGAATGCCTGTGTAACCTTTTATAGCTCGAAGGGTCATGTCAAGATGGCTCACTAACCAATGTAATCGTTCCCAAGTAAAAGATCATCCAATAAATCGCACACGTTCACTTGTGAATAATCTTTAATATATTATTCTCGGAATTTTGTTATTCCAGCATCTTTCCTGCTTTATTTCTATTAAAATAAGAAGTGAAAGTTGGCTTGTATTGTAATGCTTTTCTCTCTGTTTTTCTTGGAGGGGCGGAACAAGAATATTGAACCCTGCGGCCGGGGGCAGCTTGTCGTAAAAGGCGACTAAACAACCCTAGCTAGGTGGTAGGACTCTAAGCCCGTCTTAGGATAGTAACCACACTTGGTCTTTAAATATAACATTATAACCTTGTGTTGTGTTCAGAAGTGACCCAAGTACAGTTCCCCTACACGAACAGCAGCGTGTTAAAAGTGCCTCTAAGTCCGTAACATTCACAAGCGAAGGTAACTGCTTACTCTACGAGTATTTAGTGGGCCTACTACCATTGCGTACACGTTGTCAAAAGTACCTTTTATCCCGTTGTCAAAATACCTTAAGTTATTGTTAATAATAAGTTATAAATAAATATTGTTACCCAGATATAGAAAAATAACAAATTTATTTTAATTCCCCGAAAAACAAAATCACAAAGAGATACTAGTCTGCAATTATATTATATATTCTAGTCACTCTAGACACCTTTTTTAGTCATCATCGTCATCATCATTGGCTTGGCCTTGTCCCAATCATTTGGGGTCAGCACAATATGTCTTTTTCTTCCATTTTATTCTATCTTAGCTTCTTTATCTATCACTTCACAAACCCTCATATCACGCATCAGACATTCTTTCCATCGCTTTTAGGTCTACCTTTGTACTCATCTATTTTCAGGTTCAATATTCATTTAGTCATATATAAAAATATACCATATGTTACACCTTATTCTTAACATAGTTCTAGGATATTTTTAATAGGACTATCAATTAATCGATATAGGCAGTATGTCGGCAATACTCGTGGTTTAGCGGATATCACCCATATCTCTCAAGAAAAGTTCAAAATCTTGTAACAATATTTACATGACTATTCTTATACTCATTTTTTTAAAGATTTCCTATTCTTCAAAACTGCCGAGCGAAAAAAATGTTTCAAAGCCCATAAATTTCCCATAGTGAGACGTCACAGGCTTTTAATGTCACACTATTTACAAGATGTTACACCCTGAATAAAATTAATTATATTTTCGCAATAATCCACATTTGCACTTACCTGGTGATAATATTCTCACGTTTATTAGCAGTTTATCTTAAAATATTTTAGTTCATCTATTTATAATTTAACGTAAAGAGCAAGGTCGGTGCATCTTATATGGTCTTATATGGCCTTCAACTTATAGGTTAAGTTTGAAAGCATCTATAGTGCATTCAGTTTCATGCAAAATAAACTAGTTTATGATATTAAACTGAGATACGGTTATTTAATCTAATAAACTCTAAAGTTTATTGAATATATGTAAATATTTTACTCAGATAATTAGAATAATGTATCGTTAAAATTTGGTTATATTTAAGTTACATATTTTTTAATTTCCATTGCCTCTAAAATCTGAAGATATTTTAGACCTATGAAAAGTGGCGAGGAACACCACAGTCCTAGGGCACTAAATGCCACTAAAAGTCTGGCAGGCACAACTAAGTCGTCTAGTATTAAGAAGCTGAAGAGAAGAAAGAAAAAGAAGTTCCGTCCCGAGAAGAGTTGTTGTCCGGTCGGTCGGTCATAAAATTAAGCCAAATCAATGTAAATCTGTCTAGAACATATTCTGCGAGAGAGGGAGAAAAACATATTGTTCCGACCCCAAATGATTAGGCCAAGGCCAAGTTTATGATGATGTATAGTATCACAATTTCTGTTATAAAACTGTAGTGTAACATTAATGTATGTTAATTATATCTAATATTTTACAAAAAAGTTTTACCAAATGCCTTTCGATATTATGACAAAAAGTAAATATTACTCGTCCGATTTGACGTACATTGTCATCTACAAGTTAAAATTATTTATTGCTTTAATTATTTAAATAAGTTTATTTCTATATTTATTACAATAGGTCTTTACCTATGAAAGATAATAGGTCTTTACCTATGAAATTGCCGTTCTGCAGTACTGGCCATTTGAAATCAAAATAATTTTTGTTTGGATAAGAATTCTGATTTCAAATTAATTTTGTTTTAAAAACATGGAAATCTTTTTTGCAAAAGTACGAATATTGTAATAAGTATAGTGTATAAGTAAGAATATTGTATAATATAGGCAGTTTTGTCGTTCACACGGTTGATCTTCATAAGTATCGAAATTTGTATAACTCAGTAGCTGTAATTATTCTTATAGGGTTATCATCAGATTTAATTTCATTTAACTTTTAGCTGTTCTGGATAATAAAAGGCAATGATTTAGGTTATGTTAAATATCTATTTGGATTTGGAATATACAATGTAAAATTATTGAGTTTTCGAATTTTAGAATACAAAAGTTAATCTGAATTTACAAACTGTATAGCTCACAAATCAGGTTGGTAATGTAACACTAAGGAGTTGTCACTAAATTATACATATTGATACGTATAATGAGCGTATGTGTTGTTTTTCTTCCAAGAAATATTATATTTTTTGTAATATTATTAGATCATAAGAACCTTCTCCTAGAAAGAATGAAATACTATTTATTGCAATGAATCATGTTATAAATAAAATATTAGATGACAGTTTTAAGAAGTTATTATAAAAATATGTATTTTAAGAAGATACGTTCATAAGAACTAAGTTATTAGTTAAATACACTTACTATTATTTGATATAATATTTTACATGCTTAGTATATACATGGACAATTCACTCAGCGCCATATAGTCCCAAAGTAAGTAGCATAGCACTTGTGTTATGGGTACTAGATAACTAATATACATATATTTATACATAAAAACTACACGCGAGACGGAAATTGAACCCGTCACCTCTGCGAGCGTACCAAAGTGCATTCACCGCTGCACCACGGAGTCTTTATACTAATAGACTGGTATTTTGATTTATATCTAATACTTGCTGACCTGGCAGACGTTGTTCTGTTATACAAATTTAAAAAAAACTTCGCCTACTATTGGATACTAACTCAATCCAGTCAACTAATTACTTTATACTGCCACCAGTCAGAATCTTATCGAACTAAGAGATAATTATGACTCTTTGTCAAATAATAAAAAATAATTCGCAATAAAATAATATTAAGATTATAAATTGAGATATAAACTATCCTATCTTTTAAGTTGTATAAAATTGCATACAGTGTGCAAAGTTTTATTAAAATCGGTTCAATACTTTAGGAGTCCATAGCGGACAAACAACGTGACACGTAATTTATATATATTAAGATAACATATGAGCAGGGATAATTTAAACTTTATAAATATAATTAGCAATATAGTTTATAGGATCTTGTGATCGGAAAACGTGTAAACCGTCCCACGCGCCAACCCTATCAGATATACATTCAAGGGTGCTTAGATTAACCGTGTAGAGTTAAAACAATGGCAAATTCTTGGGCAACATAGTGGGTGTCATTTCATAAATTCACTCCGTACAATGTAATACGCGTTCACACAGAATCGCTAAAAGCAAGTATCTTATTTCGTAATTGACAAAACGATGAGGGCATCTTGTGGATGTAATCACTTCAAATATCAATATATTTGAAGTTTTATTACCATATAAAATACAATATTGCGCTTGTTTTAGTACTTGCTTCATGTTGATTGCCTGTAAAAAGTATTGAAAAAGTATTTTTTTTATTGCAGACAGGCTGACGGGCGATTTAACAAAACCAGTTACCGTCGCCTTTGAATATTTGCGACGCTATGTGCATCGCGTACACGCTACTTAGGAACCTAGGTCACTAATGCCGGAACACAATACAAAGTTATTATGGCGACATACTTATAGACTAAAGGTGGTAGCCATCCAGACGGGTTTGGGACCTTACCACGTTGTCTTTTGTTGCTTTTTACGACAGGCCAACCCCGGTCGCGGGGTTTAATATTCTTAATCCACCTTTGCACGGAGAAATAAATGATTTAACAGAAAATAAAAAAGTTATATTAGAGATTTCAAGACATTTTGGCTTCTTTAGATTTTATCAGATCCGTACATACTATGAAAGTATTTAAACTTTATTTACTACTAGCTGAACCGACAAAGGCTGTTCTGCTATAATTTGCAAAAAAAAAATCTGGATAGGATTTCCATAAAATCCGTTTTTAGTGAGCGACTACATTACGAAATTAGTAACTATGCTAAATTTCAATTTAATCAAGTGTATATATGTAGTTTTCGAGATCTCGTGATAAATGAAGTGTGAAGTTAAAATATTCAAAGACCTCATTTTGTCTTTTGTCCAGGGTTTAATTTTTATATTGTAATTTATACTATATTGAATTTAAAGCGTATTTGAAGATGATTTCGCCTAAAGTGCTTAAGTACGTCACTTCGATTTAACGCCTATAATGGTTGAAGGCAATTGAAAGTGAATCGATCCTTTCAGACTGATAAATTGTTAGGATAATTACATAGTGGTGTATGATCTATTCAATATTGAAAGTATAATATACGGTTTTAAGCCTGGTTTATCGGATTATCGTTTTTATAATTCCACTACTTATCAGCTACTTTCCGTGCAGGGGTGCAGTAAGAATAGTTAGCGGCCAGCCTGTCGTAAAAGGCAACATAACTACCACCCTTGGTCGATGAGTTTATCGCCATGATAGCCTTGTGTTGTGTTCCCGCATTAGTGACCTAGGTTCCTGTACCTCATAGCATTAGCGTGTTGCACTGCGTCACAAATATCTATAATTGGCGGTAACTGTTTAAATGGGCCGCCAGCCTGTCTGCGGGTCCTCAGCAATAAAAAACCTTTATAAATATATTACATATACTAGGAGATTATGATAAAAGAAGATATTTATAAGGACCTATCATGTAAACCGTTAAATATTATTCCAAATTTAAAAATGATTACAATGAAACCTCTAAATGATACTACATTTTTGGTCAGGTACACAATTGACAAAATCTTTCCATATGTGGATGAACAGGTATTAAAAATTTCAATGGTAACTATTCAAGTTTATTAATTTTAAGGCGCGGTAGTCATTTTAATGAGTTTAGAGGTATATAAATTGTGATGATACTTATTTAATGTCTATCAATCATAAACCTGATTGTGCTTAGCAACTCGTAATCTAAACTGGTTTCAGTCAAAAGTTGTCCTTTTTTAATTAATTTCTACTAAGAGATATTATTAATATCCTATTTTGACATATTATGGTAATACTCGACACTGTACTTTATGCTGTACGCGAAGCCGACAAGAAACTTTATCGGGCCATATGATACTGCGATGAGAAAATATTTTATTATTAAATAAATAGTGTTTTAATTATTTTGCCATTTTACACATCGTTAAAAGTATAAATCATATGAATGAAAATTTCTCTAATGCATTTTTTATGACAGTTTCCCGCAATAGGAAAAAAACCGGTTTCGCCGGGCTAAAAAACATACTATACGGATTCGGACGTTATGGGTTCGATTCCCTTTTTGTGTCTGGGTGTTTATGTAATATATGTATTTATTTACAAAATAAAAGTATATATATATATATATATATATATATATATATATATATATATATATATATATATATATATATATATATATATATATAGTTTATTAGTTATCTAATTTACTTTGGGACTAGATGACACTATGTATTTTGTTTCAATATGTTTATTTATATTTTGATATCCACAGGGATCGGAGCCACAGACACGAATGCATCAAACCAACGTAGCTCCCTTTTTTGGTTTGAGAAAAATGCACCTTAACAGTGCCGCGCAACATGGCCACTGAGCCGACCGTCTCAAACTTATTTTTCAATAGCCTTCATAAATAATTACCAACTTTACACAAAATGCAACAAATGTTAATTAATATGGTTCAGTGTTTTGTTTAATTAAAGTAACTCCAATAAGTCTATCAGTATATGTGAAATATCTTGAGCTAAAGGGCACACGGTTCATTAGTGTCAAATTTGACGGAACAATCTAAATTGCGATGTGTATTATGCAAGTACTGTGGAAATCTTCGAATGCATTTGAGCATCTTTAGTTTTAAGAATTTATTCTTATTGTAATTAAGGTAAATTATCTCTAATTCTTGACCAAAATAATTCTTTCTTCACCAGAAGCTTTATACTTCGAAGCTGAATATGTTTTTGAGTATCATTTAATTTTCCTTCTTTTCGAATAATATTTCCATTTGAGCAGTCACAAACAGTAAAATAGTTGACAGTCGCAGCTTTTCGCAACAACTTGAACCCCCGAACAAGAAAGGTAAATCAAACGGTATCGATCCTTTGTAGTTTGTAAAATAGCTGAGGGGATGATATTTTTCAATACAGCTGAAAAAATCTATGTTGAGATAGAACAAGTGGATGTATGTATGAAAATTAGATAGACTTAAGGAGGAATCATCTTTGTGTTTGAAGTGTCCGTCATAATCGAATCACAATCAAATTTTAGAGGGAAGCGCTTATAGTAATTAGGATAAATAGAATTTTTTTAAGTCAGCTTTCGTACTTTAATTATTCATCTACAACAGCTGCATTCTTAGTGTACAATATAGCTGCACTAGCACCGAACTCTGGCGGGAATTTGAACTATAATTTATAACAGCTGGGTACTTTTCAGCTTCTCTCCCATATAAGATGATTATATCTCTACCCTCTTATAAGTATATCGCAATTCTTCCTTTAAACGTGTCAAACGTAGTGTTGGGTTGACACCCGCCAGTTAAAGTTTGAAGAAAATCGAATAATTGTGTAGGTAAATCGAAATTATACGGTCCAATCGATTATTCGTACACTTTTATACACATACTAACATTTTATTGCAAATTTCACAACTACACCCCTATACGGTCAAGTACATAAAGCGCTGAAATTGCTTTTAGTATGGAACTAAAAGCAATTTCAGCGCTTCAAGATGTAACACGGAATTCTTTAACAATAAATGGTAGACCGTTTATTGTTAAAGCTTGAATCGATTTTGCGGAGTCAAAATATAAATGGTAATCGGAAACGAGGTATTTACAAAAGACGGGTTTTCCGAGACCTTCAATTTATACATGTATTAATTTAGTTATTATGTAGATTACACGGATTCTACGCACCGGTCAGAGTTGACGAGATATACTTTTTTAAGTGATTTAATTTCTATTATATTTATAATTTTCAATATTTTAAAAATTATGTAAAAAAAATTAATATTTAAATTATTAGTTATAAGTTTAATATTAAGTTACTTTGCATGTATACAATAATATTTGGTGGACAATAAAGAATAATCGATAGATTATAGATAGATATCTATTTTGTAGTTTCCATGGAGACGAATTTTGATGTATGTTTATTTCTTTTTTGCGTGGTCTTTAACATTGTTGTAATTTTAAAATTAAATACTGGTTTTTAGGTCCTCAGGAATCCAGGGTTTTTAATATTTTTATTTAATTTTGTACGTTGGAGTTGGTATGATATTGGTTTTGCTAGTAGTATACCTCCTGTATCAGATAGCAGTTAGAAACTTCTTACATACTTAAGCTTGCCTTAAATAACACATTACTTATGAACATTCAACGCAGCATAATTATATCTGATATATTTATGTTTCAAGCTGAAATCGCATAAGCATTTATCATACCTCATTACCTTCTACTTTTAAACATTTACATCTACAGCTATCATTCACTACATGTCCACCAAAATTTGCAAACCAATTTGCACCAGTTTGCAAAGAAGCAATATTATTATTTTTCTGAGCAAAGAGTCTATAAGAGCTAGATTAAATTTTATAGGTGTACCGTCTGTCTGTCTCCACAAATTAACCGAATGGTGTCTTCGCAAATTTATTATGAAATAGCTAAAAAACCAATCCTTTTTTTATTTTTCCGCGGCTTCCTAGGAAAGCAGTGGGCTAATTATTTACAACCAAGATCGCACGACAAAATTCCCACATTTATTACAGAACATAAATTACATTATGGTAATTTAAAATTCAACGATATCTTTTTTTAATGCAATAGCAGAAGCTAGAACTGTTTCGCGGGCAATTTAGCGGATTATTCGCCCATTGAAATAAAAAATCGTAAATACCAAAACGGATAAAGGTTATCGGATGAATCATAGATGAAATCAAGTGTACATCATTTCATAAGGCCAGTTGAACAATCGACTCTTAAATATTTTACAAATATCGCGTGTTCATTTTTATTGTTAGTCATATCTCCTACCATTAATGACTTACGGGGCCAAGTGTTAAACAAAGTAAGGAATGATACAAAATTTTAAATCGCACTTGAGAATTTTAGTTGCTTTTCATAAGAAATAGATCAAAAATTGAGAAATATGTAAGAAAACCAACCTGAATGTTGTGGTAACTTATGTCGCAAGATCAAACTCAAAATTCAAACTTCTTTTTTTATTCAAAACTAGCTGTGCCCGCGACTCTGTCCGCGTGGAATAGTGACCTTGGGCAGCATCTTTTTGGTTTATTTTGCATTACAAACCCTATAAACCCTAAAATATAAATAAATGAAATATGTAAACAGTGTTATCGAATGCAACTGTTACACCATGCGCCTCCGGAATACGTGCGTTCGAACCTACAAAACCAGCCTAAGCTAAACCCTATTTCATATGATTGATGATATAAAATCTGAGGTTCACTTAAATTGAATAACAACCTACAAAGTCCAGCCTAAGCTAAACCCAATTTCATATGGTTGATGATATAAATCGGAGGTCAAGTTAAATTGGTCCAACCGTTTCAGAGATTGGCAGGAACAAACAGACAGACAGATAAAAATTGTAAAAAAGTGTTGTTTTGGTATATGTACCGTGTATACATCCAAATGAACTTAGTAAAAAGCGGTTATTTTAATATTACAAACAGATACGCAAATTTTATTTATTTGTATAGATAAGTTCCTATTTAGAACATTTTTTGAAAGTCAATATATTAATTGCGAAATAAAGTTACCACCGCTTCACAACGTGTGATTGATGACCCATGGAGCAAACAAGACTGGGAATGGAGTTCTCGTCACAGTAGAAGACACCACGGAACGTTAGGACGCTTTCCAAGGGCCAGTGGCAACCGGGTGTTGTTGTACAAACTTGTGGAGACGTACAATATTTAATTTGTCAAGATGAATTTTCAAGTTGACTTTACAGTAATAACGGCTGGTAGATGAGAGTTCCCCCGTAGGAGAGACAGAAAGACAAAGAGCAGGAACGGACAGGTTATTCGCCACACTTATCTAAGACACTATTATCAGTTATTAAAAGACAAATTTTATTTAAAAAACCTCTCAAGTATGATAAATTAAGATTTTATCAGATTTAGAGTCATGAGATCAACTTCTGGATGTAATCATTAAACATCTACCCATTCGCTTTGTTCCGGCACAAATTTTAGATTATAATAATTTATCTTTAAAGTTCATCATACTATGGGTATTATTAAATTGAAGAATGACTCATTCTTCAATTTAATAATGCCTCTGATAAATCTATACATCTATACTCTATACAAATAAATAAAATTGGAGGGTCTGTTTGTAATATTAAAATAACCGCTTTTTACTAAGTGCATTTGGACGTATACACAGTACATATACCAAAACAACATTTTTCACCATTTTTGTCTGTCTGTCTGTTTGTTCCGGCTAATCTCTGAAACGGCTGGACCGATTTTGAAGAAACTTTCACTGGCAGAAAGCTGATGTAACAAGGAGTAACTTAGGCTACTTTTATTTTAGAAAAAAAAAAATAGTTTTAGGTAAAAATGATTAGTTTCGGAAGGCTCTTAAAAATGTTTTTTTCGATGACTCAAATATTTCCACTATATTGTTTGACATCTCAAACGTCTTCTTTTTCTTCCTGCCAATATCCCACATTTTGAGGTGTTGGCACAACGTGTTCTCTTCTTCCACTCTTCTCTGTTAGGCGTCATCTCAACGTTAATACCCTTTTTCGCCGTATCGTCTTCTGCGCAATCCACTCATATTTTATTTGGTCTACCCCTCATTCTATATCCCTCCACTACCTAATGGTAAGTATAATATAATTATCTCACCCTAAATATTAACTGTCCTTAAAGGTATGATTCCGAACTACGCTGCACGCAGCAATGCTGCCGCGACACTGCTGCCGCGACACTGCTGCCGCGACAGTACCGGTCCCCATATAATCTCTATAAGCTTGTATGAGAGTACATTCCGAGCTAGGCAGCAATGACGCGGCAGCAATGCAGCTGCAGCATTGCAGCGGCAGCAATGCAGCGGCAGCAATGTAGCGGCAGCAGTGCTGCGCGATAGAGTTTGTATGGGGACCGGTAGTGCCGCG
The DNA here is from genome assembly GCA_963693495.1 of Malacosoma neustria. NCBI lineage: Eukaryota > Metazoa > Arthropoda > Insecta > Lepidoptera > Lasiocampidae > Malacosoma > Malacosoma neustria. The sequence goes on along the minus strand of OY856391.1, from coordinate 8,453,820 downwards.
GCAGCAGTGTCGCGGCAGCACTGCTGCGTACAGCGTAGTTCGGAATCATACCTTTACTCTAGTTGTTTTCTAAATACTTATACTGTTTCTGTACTTATACTGTGTGTTTTCTAAATACTTATACTGTTTTTAAATTTAGATAACTATTTTTGCAACTTTTGTATAATTTATTTAAAAATAAATAATGTACACGTCATTATTTTTCTTCTTCTGTATTAAAAGTAATTTGTTCGTTTACTCTGACATTAACAAAATCAGTGCCTAAAGCATTGAAGTCAGAAAAAAGAAAGATGCCATTCAAATGCAGCCATGATGTTGATAGACTATTGTTCGAGATTCATCTATCGTTATATTTAGGTAATAAGCAGATTAAACAAAAGACAAATAGATTGTCATTAATTGCATAAATGATGACGCCATAATCATCAAATCAATCTCGTTACAATGTTAGTCATAGATCGCAATGTACACGTACTTACAAAATGTCATGATGGAAAGTATAAATAATATAGGTGATTGCACGAAGCTATTGCATTGTCTTCCATTCATGATTTTGTTATATTATAGTTTTATTTGTGGTCGTGATTGTTTGACTAATCCACAAATATTCTTCCTTGTCTATGAACATTCAATGGTTTTAGCATTTGCTCGTGTTGTCAAAGAGTAGAGCTCAAGAGTTCTCATAATATCACCCGCACATGAACTTAGAGAAAAAGGACCTTATATTTACAACGCTTGTTTTTTTTTTCATGCTGTAGGATAGCAGACAGGCTGACGGCCCGCTTAGAATTTAGCAATTAGCGTCGCCTATGGGTGTTTGCAACGCCTGTGGCATCGCGAACACGCTACTGTCCCATAAGGGTACAGGAACTTGGAAACACAAGGTTATTATGACGGCATACTTAAGACCAAAGGTGGTCGCCATCCAGACGGGCTTGAGACCCTACCACGTAGCTAGGGTGGGATGTTTTGTCGTCTTTTATGTCAGGCCGACCCCGGCCGCAGAGGTTATATTATTCTGTCTCCGTCCCTGCACGGATAAAATGGAACGGAAAAAAGGTTTACATATACCGGCTTAGTATGGAGGTCTCCTCATGATAAAAAACTGTCTAACTGCATAGTATTCGAACAAGTCACCTCCAAGTTGTTTTTCGAGTGTGGTACGTTGTTGCAACTCTTAGAAAGTTGTAAATGACAAATAGATTACTACGTTGCTAGATGATTAGCAGTACATAAGGGTGTAAGATTTCTTTTAGGTTTGGAGAATCAGGCAGGGTTTATCTATTTTCTTATCTCTTTTTAGTTACAAAATGGAATGGATAGGCATATAGGCCCGTAGAAGTTTTATTCTATGACATTACTCAATAGTATTCTTTGAAATTCGAAACTAGTAGGTACTAGTAATTCCGAATGCCATTGCGATCGAATATTTGTAAAAAGAAGAATGGTTTTAAGCTTTTAACATAACTAACGCCTGTATTAATGGTATTTTTTATTAAATTTTTTGGTCAGTTGCTATGCAAGTAATATGTTAAAGTTTATTAATAAGATCAGCAAATAGTTTGTTCCAGTCTAGGTGTAGTTATCTGTATATTGAATGATTGTTTAAAAGTCCTGCAAAACGAGTTTGCAACTATTGCAGGGAACTGACTTTAAAAAAAAATTTCTTGTTCTTATTATAAACTTTGCCCGTTTTGAGTTAAGATGACTAAAGAGGTTTTTAAGGATTGCTGCTTCCTTTTTTGAAAATACATTTGTTTACATGGTAATGATATACTAATACTGATTCAATGTTTGCTTACGATTAAAAAGAGTTTATATTTTTGAATTTTAAATTTGCTTCACTAGATATAAACATGTATTGTTGTTAGGAATAAAAAAAATAATAGAAAGAAAAGACGGTATATTTGAAAACAAACCAAATGTTGTCCAAGCCTTTAACGAATTATTCAGGTTTAATTAAGATCAAGCTTAAAAAGACGTATTTTTATAGACGCCTTGTGTAATATTACTAAAAAGTAGATTGTCCAAACATGTTGCCATTAGCATTTTGCCTATACGTTAATTAACGCTATTATAGCTATTATCAACGTTACTAGTGGGACACTCATTATATAACGTAAGAAAGCTACAGTAATATTTTGTGTTAATGTTATGCAATGTGTATTTATGACCTATGAGACACCAGTGTCGAGAGATTTTTCGTAGAATTACTATGTACACAGTATAAAAGGAATTTGACTGGATATATAATGAAGTCCAAACGCATCCGTTCTGGATCCTTCTGTTTTGAGATGATGCTTTACAAACTGATGGTCCTTTTTTGTGATGCGGTGGAATTTTTGATGCAAGCCCCGCGGCTCGCGCCTGGATTGTTTGGGACTCCAGTGAGCCCCCATAGTTAATAAGGGATGCACGTCTGCCCGATGTTCGGACGGAGGGGTATGTGCGTGTCTAATCCTAACCAGCTTGTCCTGCGTGCCAGACGGGGTTTATGTGGCTTACCCCGAGTGCCTGGTCTCTCATAGAGCTGAGAGGGGCGCGGCCTGAATCGCAAAAGGTGGTAAAAGTACACTATTACGGCGTCAGATATAAACGCTTGAGACAAAAAAATGATCACATCTTTATGTTATAAGTTCATATTACCTGTTGAAAGACATGCAACTATTAAAATTTTAGTAGCTGACTTAGATATAATAATCGTCAGAACTTCTATTAAACTTGATTTATGTTGTTTTTTTTTATTACTGTAGGACAGTAAACAGGCTGATGTCCCACTTAGAATTTAGCAGTTACCGTCGCTTATGCCGGAACACAATACAGTCATTATGGCTGCATACTTAAGACCAAAGGTGGTCGCCATCCATCTGGATGCCCGCCCGTCTGGGCTTGGGGCCCTACCACGTAACTAGGGTGGGTTGTTTTGTCGCCTTTTACGACAGGCCGATCCCGGCCGCACAGGTCAGTATTCTTTCTCCGCACCTGCAGGGATAAAACGGTGTTGTATTTCAAATATATAATTTGAAGTAACAATATCAAATATAAATAAAATAAATATATTGCTGCAATATAACTAATTCAGATATTTTATATTATCCAATTAGATATTATGTCAGTATTACATATTGTACGAAATAGTCAAGCGATAGACAATGGGCAATGTGCCTATTTCCCACAGCGAAACTTTCTCTATCGTGATCGACCGTTTAGATTCGTTTCTTGCGTGAATGCATCTGATTGCATTCCATTTTAAATGTTTAGTTTTTGTTTATGAACAAAGTTTTTTAGTACGTAGTAGTAGTAGTTTAGCTTTTTGTCTAGACAATGTAAGCGGCAGAAGAAAGGGTATGGGGTAATAAAAAACTAATATACTACTTATATACTTTTTTTTATGAATATGTACATATTTTTATACCGCATGCACCCACAAACACGCACACACACACACACACACAGCATGCACGCACACACGCACAATTCTCAATTTTCTTTCTTTTAAAATTTGATTGAATACCTAGGTATTTTCAACTCAGTTTATTTGTAATATACTTGAAATATACCGGTTTCCAAAATACAAGCTGTGCCTAGTTTGATTCAAACTGGTTATATTATAACTATAAAAGAAAATTATTAATGGAGACGTTTTAATAAAGTGTTTGCCAATATTTTATGAATTAGTTTCATTTTATTAATATATGCATTGTTATTAAATCATATAATTGAGACATTATGCGAATTGGTATTAAGAGTGTCAAGAATCTTATCAATTCCTTCGTCGTCCAAAGTTAAAATAATATTGAAGAAAATCCATCCATTTTCTTTGCTCTGAATGTCTCACAATCTAAGAACGGATGGGCACCGACGCAAAAACGCTCACCAATTACTTGTGAGAGTAAATACAGGGAATTGGTGCGCATTATTAAATAGCTAGTGGACACTAAACTCTAGCATGCTTTTAATTCAAACGGATATAACTTATATAACAATAGCTTGTATAATAAAATAATGTCCACGCAATTTTAAATTATAATATACTACCTATAATGTCGTAAATCATTGACGACACTTGATTATTATTAGCCTTAACAATCCCAAAATCACGTGTCAAGGCTTCATATGAATAACTCGATTCAATAATATTATTTCGATTTAATAAGAAAACATCTATATGCCAGATGCTGTCAATTATAATGTGAAGAATAATATTGTTACTAATGGCAAATTAGTGTTGTAATTTTGACATGAATGATTAATTTGTGACCACTTTGAAGAGGCTGCCAATACTGTTTCGTCAAATAAATATTGTGAATTAATTTATCTAAATATATATTGTAAACTAACTTTTCTTAAACAAAAGTTTCGGAATAACCCATTAATAGATGCGTGTGGAGAGATTGCGTTACTACGTTTTCTATAGTCTGTACAATGATGATTGTTCTCAGGAATTGTCGAATGCCTTCATTTTTTTCTATCACTGCGTTGATTATCATGGGCTGGGCATTCATCTTCGCTATCTGGAGCATTTACGGTGTGTGTGTACGCAAAGGTTCTCTAGAACCTTTTTGCGTACACCAAGGATGTGGAATGAGCTTCCACCTGAAATTTCCCACCGCACTGTGACATGGGGTATTCCAAAAAGGTCTTCATAAAACTTATACAGAGGCGGCAACGCTGTAATAGTACCCCTGGCGTCACAGACATCCATAGGAGACGGTAACGGTTTGATATTATGTGGGCTGTAAGCCTGTCTCTTTCATTCACAGCAATAAAAAAAGCGAATCTTATTTGTAATCGGAATAACAACATCAAATACACTAAAAATTTGCAATAAAAATACGAAGAAAAAATACTAAGTCCTTTTTTTCTGTGGCATAAATTTTTTAATATCCCATAAATAGCTTTATACCACAAAGTAAATCATTTTAATGTTTTCCCAGAACCTAATTACATCAACTCATATTTAAAATTATTTCTCTTCCAGCACAAGTCGGGACTTTATTATAGGTATGTAACATTATTCTCCTATTTAAAAGTAATGATGTGGAGATTAATAAACAATACAAAAACAGTAGTTTATGTTTTAAAAAATAACTAATTTCACCAGTCTTCCAAGATACAGTTTTATCTCTATTTTCTCAAATGGAACTAATGTAGTGTAACATTAATATATGTTAATTATATCTAGTAGAGTACAAAAAAGGTTTTACCAAATGCCTTTCGATATTATGACAGAAAAATAAATATTACTTGTCCGATTTGACGTACATTGTCATCCACAAGTCAAAATTATTTATTGCTTTGATTATTTAAATAAGTATATTTCTATATCTTCTATCTAACTTCTATATTTATAAAAATCTTGTGTCACGATGTATGTTGCCAATAAACTCCAAAACTACTGAACCGATTTCAATCAAATTTCACATGTACCCGTATTTTGGTCTAACTTACTGGATATAATAGTTATCATCTCAATTATTCGCTTATGTCGTGAATGTAAACGAATAAAATGTATCAATTAAACTTTTCTTAAGCAGTTGTATATTTACTGTTTAGTTTTATGAAGTTATCATAGATGGCGGTGTACGTTGATTCATCGATAAAATTCTTCAATATTGTTTGACATCTAGGTTGCAAATACACCCAATAGTTGGCGCTGTGTTTTTTTCTTAGAATATAAATTCTATTACTATATGGCGGTACGAAGTTCGCCGGGTCAGCTAGTTTATTATAAATATAAAATGTACGAACTACTTAAGCGTTTAATTGAGCTGCCAACCTACACTAATATTAATCTATTCTTATTTCTTTATTACTCTTGAAGAACAGCAGACAAGCTGACGATTACTTACTGATTACGACACTTAATACTAAGCAGTTACGGTCGCCTATGGATGTTTGCGATGCTAGAAGCACTGCGAACACGCTGCTGTCCGCAGGGGTGCTGGAACCTGGGTCACTAATGCCGGACCACCACACAAGGTTATTATGGCGGTATACTTATAGACCAAGGGTAGTTGCCATCCAGACGGGCTTGGGGTCATGTAGCGGAGCCTTTAGTCGCCTTTTACGACAGACTAACCCCGGCCGCAGGGTTCCCCTGTACGGAGAAGGGGCGGAGTAAGTAACTATGTTGTAATTTAGTGTAATTAATTAATTACTTATTCAATTATTATAATTATTAATTCCAACATTTTAAGTATTAGTCTTTACTAAAGTGCAATTCGATCGTAAACATATAAGTAGTATGGAGATGAGTGCATTTAAATGTCACACAATATTTTGATATTATAATGGTAATTATTTAATCGACTTGGGATGTAATTAAATTTGTTTATCCAATCTCTTTCATAAATAGAACGGGTAAAAAAACAAAAAAAAAACACTTAATTACATACAGATACTAGCAATACAAGCGGCCATTTTATTTTAATAGCCATATAAGGACATTCATTGTTATTTGTATTAATTTGTTCCTTTTTTGAATTGCTCGAATTTTTTCTATTTTTCTCTTTGACAGACCGTAAAATAGGTAAATATTAGTAGTAACTTTATTGTTAAATATAACCAACACATCTTTTACTTAAGTACCTAGGCTGTTTGATAAGTCCTTTTAAAAACTATTTAAAAAACCTTTTTTCTGGTAAGTGGCATTAACACTGGCAGGCACAATCTTTCAAATGAAGACTGTCAAAAATTCAGCAAAAAAAAAAACAAGTTTTGTCAGTTTAACCACTGTTTAACTGTGATCACTCGTAAATTTTCAACAACTATGGAAAAATCTGAATTTTGTGCTGTTATAAAACATTTTTTTATGAAGGGTTGCAGTGCTGCCACAATAAAAACTGAACTTGATTCTGTTCATGGCACTAACGCACCAACGTTGCAGACTGTTTATAACTGGATAAATGATTTTAAACGTGGTCGGTCAAGCACATCTGATGCTCCACGCTCTGGTCGCCCAATCGAAGTCACTACTGAGGATGTTGTTGAAGAAGTCCATAATATTGTACTCGACTACCGCCGAGTGAAGGTGCGTGAAATGGCTGAGAACACAGGCATCTCCACTGAGCGAGTACATAAAATCCTGCATGAAGATTTGGGTATGACAAAGCTGTATGCACGATGGGTGCCACGTTTGTTGACAATCGAACAAAAACGCGAACGAAAGCGAATTTCAAAACTGTGTTTGGATATGATGAAGCGCAATCCTCGGAATTTTCTGAGTCGATTTGTCACTGTGGATGAAACTTGGGTCCATCATTATACACCTGAATCAAAACAGTGGATGGCGACTGGTGAACGTGCCTCAAAGAAGGCCAAGACTGTTTTGTCGGCTGGGAAGGTGATGGCGACAGTCTTCTGGGATGGCGAAGGAATCATTATGACTGATTACTTGGAAAAGGGAAAAACTATCACTGGCCGTTATTACGCAGATTTATTGGACCGTTTTAATGCCGAATTGTTGGAAAAACGACCAAAATTGTCCCCCAAGAAAGTCCTCTTTCATCAAGACAACGCCCACTGGGGCGTTGTTTTGATGATGCACAGTGTCTTGATCAGTGCACACGTCAGCTATTGCAATGGCCTAAATCCACGAGTTGGGCTTCGAGCTGGTTCCGCATGCTCCGTATTCGCTGGACCTAGCTCCGTGTGATTATTACCTATTCCCAAATCTGAAAAAATGGCTTGGAGGGCAATAATTTTTGACAAATGAGGACTGCATCGCATGTGTAAACGGCTATTTTGAAGACCAAAACGTATTTTTGGAGGGGATAAAAAAATTGGAATCTCGCTGGAACAAGTGTTTGGCCCTCAAAGGAGATTATGTTGAGAAATAAATGTAAATTGTTTAAAAAAAATATATTTTTTTTACTTTTTAAAACGACTTTTCAAACAGCCCTCGTAAATGTAATGTAGTGGCTTGTTCCACGCCTACACGGGTCAAAAGTTATTGAAACATCATTATCGTGTTTGTCGTCTTGTGACCTTGTCCTGCCGGATTTTACTGACATTGGACATTATAGTGTCTAACACTTAACATGTCGCCGAGATTTGCAAGCGATTATCGGTTCATCTTAAATTCAGAGTTAATATTTATTACCACGTTAATTTATTAATTATGTGTTAAAATTCCTATTTGTAACGTTAATTTTGAATCCGGCTTATTAGTAGGTATGTGATTCAGAAATATTTATATATTAAAACTTTTAAATTAGTGATTTGTTACTACATTCTTTCTTATATACATATTGAGTTAGCAGGTCAGTCGGGGTCTATTACAAGGATAAGCTAATAACGTCTTTTTACATCATAGTTTACCAATGATACTTTTTTTCCTGATGAATCGAAACCGTAATCTTCGCAAGCGTACCGAAGTGCGTAAGCTGCTACGCCACGGGGATCGTCGGATAGCTGACACTAATCCTCGAAAGGGATAAGGGATTATAATTTATTGTGGCCTTGAGTATCGTGACATTTTTTCTTATACATAAGAAAATATGATTAGCATAAAATTTAGTTTTGAAAGACCATTTAAATCATTCGTATTGTATTATGCGTGTGAGTGCGTGCGTATAGGCACTACATTTACTACCTTTGAACTCAAAAATAAAATGTATCAACTGTTTGTAGTTTTTTAGTTCTTTCTTAAAAAAATAATGAGTTACTTTTAATTTCTGTTCGGCCAGGGGCAGTGTTTTAAAATCAAGTACTTCCACAAATAAAAATTGAGACCTATTTCTTTCAAATTCTGAGGAGCAGCAGACCGACCACTTAATAGTAAGCAGTTATCGTTGCCTATAGATGTTGGCTACCCTAACCGTACCGCAAACACACTGATGTCCACATAGAGGTACTGGAACAAGGGTCATTAATGCCACAGAACAATACAAGGTTACAATAACGGCAACAATACAATAACGGCATACATAAGTATAGACCAATTGTGGTTGCCATCTAGATGAGCTTGAGGCCCTACCAAGTAGATAGGGTGCGTTATTTTGTCGCCTTTTACGACTGGCCGATCCCGGCCGCAGGGGTTAGCATTCTTAATCCGCCCCTGCACGGAAAAAAATGTCTATTCTTTTAATAATTATTTGATTATATTGTAAATGTGAAAGCTTAGCTGGATGGTACAGATGTTTGTTATTTATTCACACTAAAATAGCGGAACTTATTTGGATAAAATTTGGCAGTGATACATTATAGTCTGAAATATGTACATAGGCTATTTATCTCAATAAAATGTAAACTCTAGATTAAGATTTCCACGTAAATGAAGTCGCAGGTACTTATTTAAGTAAACGGATCACAACTTACACGACCTGTTTTTGTGCGAGAAGATCAAGTTGACAACAGCGGGACGACATTAATTTATTGATATTTAATTATAGACGCGGACTGTAGGCATTTTAAAAGCTTCTTTATTCGTGAATAATTATCTTAGTTTCTTCGAAAACGATTTTTATGTGCCTTTTTTAATATAGAGTAATCACACGTTTGGAGATATTTCTATTAACAACCTCTTGAAGCTATTCTAGTAAAGCTTACTTAGATAATAGACAATAACTTTTGTCTATAAATTTTAGACAAATTTATTATTATATTTTGCCGTTGTTATGACGTTCTCAATTCTGTGCTTAATACCGTCACATGGTGAAATTAAACTGTTGTTTAAACCAGTGAACCTCAGTGACACGTATTTTTTTTACCAAAGAAGCTTAATTTTGTATTCGCAGGTTCAACTGCCGTCTGACCCTAGACCCCAAAAAGAAAAATATGCGTTGGAGCTTTATACAGTAGTATTTAATACTATTGTAGGCCAGCTTCCAAATAAAACGACTTGATCCCGGAGGTGAAAGACTTTTACACTTACGACGTTCTCTTTCACTGTAGCATTTTTTTTATTGCTGTAGGACAGCAGACAGGCTGACGGCCCGCTTAGTATTTAGCAGTTACCATCGCCTACGGGTGTTTACCACGCCAGTGGCATCGCGAACACGCTGCTGTTCCATAAGGGTACAGGAACTTGGGTCACTTATGCCGGAACACAACACAAAGTTATTATGGCAGCATACTTAAGACCAAAGGTGGTCGATATTCAGACGGGCTTAAGGCCCTACCACGTAGCTAGGGTGGGTTGTTTTGTCACCTTTTACGACAGGCTGACCCCGAACACAGAGGTTAGTATTCTTTCTCCGCCCCTGCACGGATAAAAAGAAGATTTTTTTGAAGGAAGAGTATAGATAGATTAAAAGTAACGATGCCGTGCCCAGCACCACCACTTATAGGTATACTCGAAATATATTCAGAACGCTGGAAAGCAGTACAAGTCATCTTTATCAATAACCGACATCGCGAATTACAACACTTGCTAATAATAGACGCGAGCTTCAACAATCTGCGGAGTAAATTCTACAAACCAATACATAACATGGCTAAGATAAGCCAGAGAGAGTACACGTGAAACTCAAGCCTTCACGCATTAATACTGGAGCTTTTGTCACATGCACAATAATACTACAACTCAATTAAATTATGTCCATTAGCCATAAAGTTCGTAAACATATTGGAATTTGTAAAAAAGTGTTTCATTTGAATTATGCACGTCCTCGGTAGCCATTAACCGGAGTTGACCGAAGCGTGTTTGCTTTAATGTTTAAATTGTTTGCTATCATCTAACATTACATAGGAGTTTTGAAAGAGTGTCTAGTGCGGTTGGATTGCACAACGGTATTGCTTATACGTAAAACAAATAATTATAATTTATGTAAATATTTTGTAAATTTAAGTATTCATTGAAAATATTTTTTAGTTTAAATTAATTAAAACGATATATTTTTCTCCATAAAAGGTGGAGTAAGAATACCTGTCTACAGTTACCCGGCAATAGAAAAAAGTACAATTGTGGAACAATAAATTTGATCAAACAGTTATGAAGATAAAAATAATCTAGATTAGGCGCAGAGACATGCACTTGTAGCAACTTATCTAAACTACTTAAAAAAAGTATAAATATACAAGGTAAAGATGTTAAAAATGTTTAACGTGTACTCGTAAAACATTTTTAGGTTTACATTATAATCAATTGTAGTGTAACATTAATGCATTACAAAAAGGTTTTACAAAATGCTTTTCGACATTATGACAAAATAAATATTACTCGTCAGATTTGACGTACATTGTCATCTAAAAGTTAAAATTTTTTATTGCTTTTATTATTTAAATAAATATCATTTATAATTTAATTATTTAAATTAATTAAAGAGGGGCTTTCACTCTCTTCTATTAGTGGTCATCTTTTCTGTATCATTCGTCTACCAAACCTTTATTTAAATAATTTAATCCGTGCAGGGGCGGAGAAAGAATACTAACCTCTGCGGCCGGGGTCGGCCTGTCGTAAAAGGCGACAAAACAACCCACCCTAGCTACGTGGTAAGGCCCGAAGCCCGTCTGGATGGCGACCACCTTTGGTCTTAAGTATGCCGCCATAATAACCTTGTGTTGTGTTCCGGCATTAGTGACCCAAGTTCCTGTACCCTTATGGGACAACAGCGTGCTCGCGATGCCACTGGCGTTGCAAACAGACATAGGCGATGGTAACTGCTAAATTCTAAGCGGGCCGTTAGCCTGTCTGCTGTCCCACAGCAATAAAAAAAATATATATTTCTCACCCAAATATATCGAACTACTTAAGCATTTAATTGAGCTGCCAACCTACAAATAAATCCTTTCAATATTAAAATATAACGTATTTTCGTATATAATACGTTTACAATTTTACAGTACTTCTTCCTGCCCTTACCCTAAACTACGTGGAGTCGGTCCTACATATTTGAAAGAGGGGCTTTCATTCTCTTCTATTAGTGGTCATCTTTTCTGTATCATTCGTCTACCAAACCTTTTGTATGCACCCACTCTCATTTCTATTATTTTTCTTGTAGCATGACATTCTTCTCTTCGCATTAAAGTCATTGGTGTAGCCTGGTGGCTAATCTATTACTTTCAGCTTCTCAATCACTGGCTCTACTTTCAAACTTACAATTTTACACATGAAGATGAATCTTCATGGCCAAGCATCAACAAAAAGGCATGGCACATGTACTTCTTGTGACATAATGGACCTCGAACTTTATATTATAAATGATTTATATGCAAATAGTATGAAACTATTTATAATACTGATGTTATATGCAATTAAAAGCTACTTACGAATTATATTAAATATTCTGTCTAGTATTGATGTTACATACCTGAAACAAAAATAATGACTATTATTTAAAAAAATACGAGTAATACAACATACCAAAACACTTAAAATAATAGTATTAAAACTTATTATTAATTAAAATATAATTTTTATATTTCATATGAAATAATTTTTAATTTGTGACCAGTACTAGTTAGATATTATTTATTAAAATGAATACATATGAATTTTCTGTAAATTTTATAAAATTTACACAATGTGCGACTTCATTTTTATATGTTGAACTAAAATGTTTAATTATTCTTAGTATAAATATTTCATTTAGTGACTATATTTTGTATAAAATTTTAAGCATAATATATTTTGACACCCATAACATTGGTAAAACCTAGTTTAATTATGATAAATAGCTTTAAATACTTGAGTAAATATGATATTTTTTTTAACAAATTGAGTTTTTCATATATAATAATAGAAAACACACGATTCTAATGAAAATGGGCTTAAAATTCTAGATTTTTATTTTAGAATATTGATTATTATGCATAGACTATATATAGCTATAGCTAGCAAGCTTAGGAGTTTTGGGGTTTATCCGGGGGGGGGGGGGGGCGTACGCATTGCATGGGCCCATGTGAGTCCCACATTATATAAACGCACGCACTCCACACTTTCATTCTTCTTAGTTCTTTGTTTAAGACATATCACGTCCAGAAGTAGAAGATTTCACTGTAGCACAGTTTCCTATAACTATTACAGTATATTGTCACCATTATAATTGTACCTATTTAGTAAATAAAATAATAATCACACCATGCCCCCAAGCGGTGGGGCATGCGTCAAATATTTCCATCTTATCAAACAAAAAATTAATTTCAGGGTGTGATCTTTCTACTATTCTTCGTCTAATCATACGTTAGTAACTTATTTTTATTGCTTTAGAACAGCAGATAGGCTGACGACCTACTGAAAATTTAGCAGTTACCATCGCCTATGGGTGTATGCTACGCCAGTGGGATTGCGAACACGCTGCTGTCCCATAAGGGTACAGGAACTTGGGTCATTTACGTCGGAACACAACACAAAGTTAATATGGCGGCATACTTAAGAGCAAAGGTGATCGCCATCCAGACGGGCTTTGGGCCCTACCACGTAGCTAGGGTGGGTTGTTTTGTCGCCTTTTACGACATGCTGACCCCGCCCGCAGAGGTCAGTATTTTTTCTCCTTCAATGGAAAATAAATAAAAGACTGGTACATGTAACTATTTCTATAGACAACATCTTTTGTTTTAAATTATTCTCTTAATTGCTTAAATACGACTTATTGTTAACCACAATGTGAACTGAGGTGTTGAAACTGGCAATAGTATGAAATAATACGTTTTAGTGTTATAAGCTACAGGCTATTTACAATCCATATAATAATAGAAAATATATTATATATTACTTTAAGTGCATTTGAAGATAGATCGGTACTTTTTTGATTTTGAAATTTGTTGCGAAGGCTTCAATGCTGTTACTGCGAAATATAGTATAAATAACATAGATGTAGCGAGAGCAAGAAATAAGACGTAATAAACATAGCTGTGATCTCGACTGTCTGATGATGCACCCGGACTGTATCAATAGTCGGTAATTTAGCGAGGTTACTAAAGAAACTCCAACTCACGTAAGGTTTCTTTTCGTGCTTAGGGCGTTAGAAGTCCATTCAATCTATTTTATTTTAGCTGTTCAGCAGACAGGCAAGCGGTCCACCATAAAACAGGTGGTCACCGTTGCCTATGAGCGTTTTTTTATTGCTGTAGGACAGCTGACAGGCGGATGGCCCGCTTAGAATTTAGCAGTTATCGTCGCCTATGAGTGTCTGCAACGCCAGTAGCATCGTGAACACACTGCTATCTCATAAGGGTACAGGAACTTGGGTCACTAATACCGGAACACAACACAAATATATATGGCGGCATACTTAAGACCAAAGGTGGTCACCATGCAGACGTTTTCCACCCCTGCACGGATAAAAGAAAAAACGGGCGTTTGCTACGCCAGGGGTATTACCAACATGTTGCTGGCCCCTAAAAATGTTATAATGCCTGTTTTGAAAATCCCCATATCCTACTGCGTTGGGAAAACTTCAACGTGCGCAACATGAACTTTCTTGAGAACCGTTTCGTAATAGAAAGAAGAGGCTTGAAGGTCGAAGGAAGCACCATTTTAAACAGTTCTTCAGAACAATCCCCTTTGCACAGACAGTACTTTTTATAGAAAATGTAATTTTTGTGCCCTATAATCTCTAATAGAGTACTTCCGGTAGAATGAATGCTTTGTATATACAAGGTCACCCAGATGAGACGCATGTGAGAAGTTTTCTTTTTTAATCTAGTTAGACTAATAATGGCACCGATTAGGTTGGTTTCTTCGTCTTCGTCCATATTTCGAGCATAACATAATTACCATGTACGGTTAAAGAAACAATCAAGAGAAAATCTGCCTTAGACAAGCGTGATGAGTATACTGTTTTTCCATCCAGGGGAGGACTACATCCAGCAGTGGGATGTTAAGAGATATTATTATTCTTCTTTCTGTACTTATCCCAAACTATGTGGGGTCGGCACAATATGTCCTCTCTTTCCACCTTTAACATTTTACACCTTGTTTAACATATCATCTTTTGCTCAATCCATCCATCTTTTATTTGGTCTACCTCTCTTCATGTATTCATCCACTCCAATTTCTAGCATACTCCTTGTTACACAACGCTCCCCTCTCCGTATTATATGGCCATACCAGGCTAACCTATTAATTTTATTATTAACCTATTAATTTACTAATTTTATCCATTTTCATCCATCTCAACATTCGCATCTCTGCTGCATGCATTAACCTTTCATATTTCCCTTAGAGCTGTTATTATTATAGTTACATTATATCTTGAATCGATAATGAAATATGAAATGAAATATTTACATATTAATACGCGAAGCAAAAGCTTTGTATTCTTTTTTATAAAATTTCGCACAGTTTATATGGATTTTTGTATAATAATGCTTAAAAATATATTTAATTATTAAACAACTGTAACACTCATGTGTTCATCACACATAAGTGTGTGTTCTCTATCATTTATGCTTAAGCCACTCATTACATTAGATTACTTGTGATGTTATGTATAAAAATTTATTGATACATACTCCTTGCATTAATACGATATTTATCTATATTTATTACAGTACGATTAATAACACGATATGATTGTGTTATTTACAACATAGTTACAAAAAGGTCGAAACAAGTATGGGAAAATAAATGAATGAAATATCACACAGAAATAATTCAAAATAATTAAAAAAACTACAAAAGATAACATTCATTTTAAGGAATGAGTATGAGAGATTTATAATTGTACAAATTACTCGTCATTAATTAAACTGACTCAATCATCTTAAAAGATTATAATGATAAATGGCCTAATGAATAACCTTAATACACTGTCGTTATCTTAATCATAATAATTACAAATGATCGTTTAAAAATTATTTATTATTATTTTCAGTAATTATTTGTTTAACAATAGTTTAATAAACAATTTTAATAATTTTATGTACAATTGTTATTTATGATTATGTAATATAACTGTATATTACAATGATTCAGTCTTTTTAACACGCTTTTATTAGCTTGTTACGTATCTATGTAACGGAATCTTTGAACGTGATTTTCACTTCTTTCAAAACGACGGATTGATTTGAAACTTTACACACTTATCAAGGACCGATGACAATGCAATAATCTGTATAGTTTGTATCATTATCTTTATCTATATCCATACCTATCAGAATCCTCAGGATTAAAGATTTTTTATACGCTTTGAATATGTAATTAAACATTTTGTACACTTTTCAAGACCTTATGACAATACAAAAAATTAATAATTTTGTCCCATAGTCCTTTTTCATTGCTCTAGAGCAACGAAAAAGGACTATGGGACTACTATGATGGCTTACTTAGAATTTAGCAATTACCATCGCCTATGGGTGTTTACAACGCCAGGTGCATCGCGAACGTGCTGCTGTTCCACAAGGGTACAGGAACTTGGGTTACTAACGCCCGAACTCAACATGAGGTTATTATGGCGGCATACTTAAGACCAAAGGTGGTTGCCATGCAGACGGGCTTGGGGCCCTACCACGTAGCTAAGGTGGGTTGTTTTGTTGCCTTTTACGACAGGCCGGCCTCAGAGGTCAGTATTCTTTCTCCGCTCCTGCGTGGATAAAGGATCCCTTATCAGGATTATCAGGATTAATGCTTTCTGTTCCTTCTGCTGAAACGCCTTCAATGGCGTTAAATTAATAAAAACATTTATCGATTGGGAATCGACCACAAATAAATTCTAATCTATAGTTAATCAAATTAAAAGTGAAAAATAATTATAATTTAAAAAACTAAAAGACACGCTTTTATAATTAATGAAATTAAAAAGAAAAAAGTTATTCTTAACATAAGAATAAAATTACTGACGAGATAATTAATATCACTGTTCTAAAAGCATGGGGTGCGATGCATAAGATATTTTGACTCTGAATTTGGGAATGAAACTAGAAAAAAAAAATTATAACGGTTGATATCGAGCATCTCACACTTTTTAGAATAGTGACTCATTAGTAATTTTATTCTGATGTTAACAATTATTTTTAACTTTTTAATATGATTAAAAGTTTTTTTATATAATTTTTTAAAATGGGTTCAGGTACGTATAAAAGTTAGAAAATAAAACCAACGTGAACATTAATCACCATAAATATATTTCACTTTCCCTTAATAATTATTTTTCTTAGACTATCCATTTTTAAGTATTCCAGCGTCTTTTATATAAATCTGTTGCTAGGTTCCCTGTCTCGTCAATAGGTATCTCTCCTCCTGCCATACGTAAAATATTTTTTTCTGATAAAAAAAATACTCTATGTTCTTGAATGAATTCTAAAGCTTTACAAAACTTTATTCCATTTTGAGGTTACACTTTCTAAAATGTGCCACAAATATTACATCAACGTTCCCTGAATGTGGTAAAGGTTGCTAATTTATTTACTTTTAACAAATAGTTTTGTGAATGAAGGCATAGTGTTACTTTCGCTTTCAAAATTACTCTGTGTGACGAATCTCTTCATGCGAGATGTTTGTTTTGGATTGTTTGGGCCATAAAACGTGATATTGATAGTCCATTTAGTACAATATAATATCAAAACGTGGAATGTTTTCGAATTATAAGAATTTCTATATATTTATTGCAAATATTTGTCTTTGTATTCGTGATATTAGAATAATGTTTATAAAAAAACGCAGGGGCGGAGTAAGAATAATAACCTCTGCGGCCAGGGTCAGTTTGTCGTAAAATGTGACAAAACAACCCTAGCTACGTGGTAGGGTCCCAAGCCAAGTCCGTCTAGATGGAAACCACCCTTGGTCTATAAGCATGCCGCAATAATAACCTTGTGTTGTGTTCCAGGTTCTTGTACCCCTATAATAATAAAATTTATTTCAGAAACAAGTCCCATACATTATATTACATGGGACAGCAGCGTGTTTGTGTTGTCCCTAGTGTCGCAAACATCATATGGACCTGTCTGTTGTTCCTCAGCAATAAAAAATAAACGTATTATTGTGCAAGTTTGTTGATCTTATAATAATACTAAATAGATATATAATCATCTATTGATCTCTAACATTACAAAAACACAAACATAAAGTTAGTAATTTTAAAGAAAAGTAGTAGTAGTAATAACATTAAAAGGATATCAAGCGTAATTTATGGAAATATATTGTTGTGAATTTTTTTTTATTGCTGTAGGACAGCAGACAGGCTGACGGCCCGCTTAGGATTTAGCAGTTATCATCGCCTATAGGTGTATGCAACGCTAGTGGCATCGCGAACACGCTGCTGTCCCATCCTTATGTTACCCAAGTTCCAGTACCCTTGTACTGGAACTTGGGTCACTAATGCCGGAACACAACACAAGGCTATTATGGCGGCATACTTAAGACCAAAGGTGGTCGCCATCCAGACGGGCTTGAGGCCCTACCACGTAGCTAGGGTGGGTTGTTTTGTCGCCTTTTACGACAGGCCGACCCCGGCCACAGAGGTTAGTATTCTCCTCCGCCCCTGCACGGATAGAAATATGGTGTTGTTGTTGTGGTAATTTTTAATTTCCGGGGGCCAATAATCAATCAATCCTGCGACCTCCCCGCTCTAGGTGACGAACGGGGTTTTTGGTGGGTATGCCGCCACGACGATCCTGGTTATCCTTTGCTAGCCAGTTGAGCTGTCGCAGTAGTAGGGTGGAGAACCCCACATATCCGCGTCGGCTTCCCTCCGGAGTTCTGACACTGTTAAGGTTCTCCGGCTACAAAAAATTCGAGAGCGATTTAGCTCTTCGAACAGTTAGTAATGTGAAAATGTCCCTACTAATTGTGTTTTGTAGAGTTCACCCCCTTTTCCATTTCAAGAATACTCGATTTAAAAAGAACACACGGATGATTTTGGCTAATAATATATATTTAAAATAAAACAGTACCCACATGCTTCTATAGTATACAAATAAACAATCGAATATATTTTTCACCAATACTCGCGTATATTTGAGTAGTGTTAAACTTTCGTTCACCAATGCATGAATATTAAAGCAATAATTACAAATTATAATTACTTTCTACTACAGCCCTTAGATTTATTTTATTTTTTACTTATATATATTTCAAATTAAATTATAATTGAACAGTATGGCTTTTATATGCTCTTCTAAGAAATATATAATTCTGTCAAATATGTGGAGTAATAAAACTAATTGGCATACTGTTTTCATTGAGTAGCTTTATCCGTGCAGGGGCGGAGAAAGATAACTGACCTCTGCGGCCGGGGTCATTTGTAAAATATAATAGGCTTCTAAAACTTTTTGTTTATTATCTTAGGTTTCTTTTTGTGTCTAAACATTTTTCACGGTTAACATTAATTGACATTGTAACTTTTATTGTTTTAATTCGCGAGAAATCTTTACGGCCAAACAAGTTCCCAATTTGTTACGCAATACAAGTGTGCATCATTTCGTTTCTTTTGAAATTGAACTTGCATGGATTAATATCCATTTGTATTAGTGAATTAGAAACAACTGACACTCTTTCTCTGCTTTTTCTGAGATCGGAGACTATGGAAAGTTATCATTAGTTAATTGCAAATACAGAATCACATGAACAAGTGTTCAAGAGAATTGAGTAACGTATTTTTGCGATTGAGTATAAACGAAGAAATTTGATGACGTGAAGTTTTACACCCTGACGGCGTATTTAAAATGTCTTAGAAATAAAAATGTATGTGTAAGCAATTCACACATGGCAGAAAGGAAACTTCAGAAAATTAGATAATACGGAGGTTCACACAATATACGAAAGATTGAACAAAGTGGAAACGAAGACTATATCAAACATTGTATACTTGTATTCTAACTTATTCTCTCGCAGGATAAATATTATTAATGAATATATTCGTTTCTTTTTGGTGTTGCTTTTTCGTTATAATTTTTTTTAATTAACTAGTATTTGTAGAGCATTGTTAAATATTGCTCGTATTACGTCATAAATTTGTTACTAAGTAAACCTGTCGGCTCCTTCAAGTAACCTGCATAACACAAGCTCATGATTTTATTTTGATCACTGGCCTCTGAGTTGAGGTTGAAATGCACAGAAGAAAAAAGATACAATTATTTGGTTAAATTCATAGCCTTATTCGTTGTTTTTACTACCGAGGAGTAGTAGAGCGTCGCCTAAGAATGTTTGCAACGCTAGGGGCACCGCGAACATGCTGTCCGCAAAGATTCCTGGAACACGGGTTACTAGTAGAACACAAGGTTATAATGGCGGTATACTTATAGACTTAGCGTGGTTGCCATCCAGCTGGGCATGCGGCGCTACTCTGTAGGTCAATAGTCAGTTGGAGAGCAATATTTAGTAGATGTAGAAAACTGTTGCACCTAAAAGTATAGACAACTGTATAGAAAATCATTTAATACAGTAACATTTGATTTTAGCTGACATCATAATTAACATCTTATATACAATTAATTTCAATATGCCGATTTACATACATTTGACAGCTTGTTACATCCTTTGTGCTGTTTTCAATCGGTTAAGGATATCATTAAATGGTAACTCATACACTGTTATTAAAGTTTTAATAAATTACCGACTACAACCCACGCATAGCTTTTGCAATATTACCCATAACTCGAGTATGCCAAGTATTTAAATTTTTAAATATACATATTTCATATTGACTTCTGCATAAGAATAAAGAAACCTTCACGAAAGTGCATAGGCGTAAATTATGCGTAACTTAGTTATCGTAGGGTAGTTGCCTGAGTTGCAGTCGGTGATGAACTTCCAAGTCCAAAGGAAAGTAACAGTACTCGACAGCAGATTCCAGTCTTAGAATCAAAATGAAAAGGTTTTATTTTCACTGAGGAACAGCTGACAGGCTGATGGTTCACTTAATTAGCACTTAACTAGGGGTATCATGAACATACTGTCCGCATAGGGAACGCTTACCCGGGCCACTAATGTCGGAATACTACACACGGTTATTATGGCTGCATACGTATAGACAAGGGGTGATTGCCATTCGGACGGACTTGGGGTTTTACGACAAGCCGACCTCAGCCGCAGAGGGTAGTATTCTTTCTCCGCCTCTGCACGGATAGCATTTGGTGTATAATAATAGTTTAATATAGGTATAATAATACAGGTTAAATATTAATACGAAGATTGATTACATTATAATTAATCGGTTGCTATAAACACACCCACGTAATTATTGTAAACGGAGAAGCAGACATATCTATGACATTATTAATAGAAAATTAGCATAAATCATTAATACTAGGCAATATTTGTAGTGTCGTATAACATTTACGCAAGTCGCCCACTTATAAAATTTAAAGTCAATAGGTGAATAGGTTTTAATGATATTAGAACAAATGCCATTTGTATATTTGTTGATTAAACAGTGAATATAATATAACATGCAAATTAAGAATAATGACTACCAAAAGTTTTCCGTGTCTAAAATATATTTAATAAAAAATTTATTTAAAACTTCCCTAAATCAAATAGATGATGTTTGTTTTTACTAAACCTCATATGGTAAAATTAAATTGCAATGGGAGAGAAATGTCAGAAAATATTTCTAGCTGAGATTGCATTGTGGCTACTTACCTCGAGTTTTTACATAGAATTCAACACGAGGAATTGTATGGATGTGTAACCCTTGTGATTTTAAATGCAGAAGTAACGCAGAAATTATTTGATTTAATTTGAATTAGTAAAAATGACACAGTAAGAGTATAATACGTCTAAAATAGTTCCGATCCTCTTTTCAACAATACTTAGTATTTACTATAAGATACAAGTATCAAAAGTAAAATATTACGTAACATTTTAGATAAAAAAAAATATATATTTCCGAAAAATATCTGAATTAGGTAAAGCTCCAAAGTAGATCCTCCTGTCCTTATGAGAGTTAGGCACTTCATATTCTCTTCTCCCACTCCACTTAGTTAGTCGTAATCTCATCATGAACATCTTTTTTCACTATATCATATTTTCTGTGGTCCCCCAGCCACTCTCATTTCAAGTATTTTCCTCTTCACCTGCAATAATTTTTTTCGCCATATATGAGCATACCATGCAATACAAAATATACAGCAGGATATAACGAAGAATTAGTCCGCTAACCTTCAGGTCATTACGCATGTTTGGAACTCTTGCCAAGTGGGACAACGTTTAGCCAATCGCATTGTTTTATTAGAAGCTACCGCATAAGAAAGGAATGTGTAGGTAAATTTACAGTCAAACATTCATTGATGGTATTTCATTATGTTGCTTGTACGTCTGGTAATTTCGTGATAGGTATGAAGATCTATAGTATATTTTAATCATGACAGGACTGTGTAAGCATACTGTTAATATAAGAACTTTGAGATTATTTGAAGAAAGTAACAGAGTCTTTAGTATTTGTTACATTTATGAGCTGATGTTAGTATTTAAAAAAATTAAATCACAGGTTTTGTCTACACGTATATAGTATTCATGACAGTCACAAGTTAATTAATACATATTATCAGTTTGACACAATTGAATTCAGTATTTGAAAATAAAATCAACATTTGCGGAGATCAATTCCCGCCCGGTGTTTGGGTATTTGTGTATAATAATTATGTATTTATCTATACAAATAAATAAAATTGTAGGGTCTGTATGTAATATTAAAATAACCGCTTTTTACTAAGTGCATTCGGACGTATACACGGTATATATACCAAAACAACATTTTTACAATTTTTGTTTGTCTGTCTGTTTGTTCCCGCTAATCTCTGAAATAGCTGCACCGATTTTGACGGGACTTTCATTGGCACATAGCTAATGTATCAAGGAGTAACTTAGGCTATTTTAATTTTAGAAAAAAAATAGTTTTTGTTAAAAACGATAAATTTCGGTAATTGTATAGTCCAATTAAGTTGACCTCAGATTTATATATCCTCAATCATATGAAATAGGGTTCAGCGTAGGCTGGACATTGTAGGTTAAATTTCCAATTTAAATTAACCTCAGATTTATGTCATCATCATCAAACATCTGAATTAGGGTTTAGCTTAGGCTGGACTTTGTAGGTTCGAACGTACGTATTCGATAATACTGACTGTTTGCATATTTAATTTATATTTTAGGGTTTATAGGGTTTGTAATCCAAAATAAACATAAGACATATCTAAAAAATTCTGCCCAAAGTCAGTATTTCACGCGGACGGAGTCGCGGGCACAGCTAGTATTAAATATATATGGAGTGTATTAGTTGTCTAGTAACCATAACACAAGAGCTATGCTACTTACTTTGGGACTAGATGGCGTTGTGTGAATGGTCCCAATATATTTTTGTAATCAAGATTGATGGTTTAAGAATTATACAGAAATATGTCTATCCTTTTATTTAAGTGACTATAAAAATCTTAGGGTTTTATTTTAAGCACGCTGCGTGCAATATTTTTATTTCAATATTATCGTATCGTTAAGTCAGATTTGCAACTAAAACTTAATTAAGCTCTCTTTAGCTTCCAGGTAGTGCATGCACTGGTACGTATATCTTTACGAAACCAATACTGGCACAATAAATTTATTATTTGTTTATTTATTTAAATTAACTGCACCAGAGGTTTTTTTCGTATGCAGTTAATTTTAGTTACTATTTATATTAAATACTAGCCGTTCCTATCCGTTTCGCTGGGCGAATAACAAAAAAAAAGTAAATCGAAAAAACTAAAAGTTTTCGTACGCATGTGCGCTACACCGCTTGCCCCAGTTCTCCGCGGCAAGAAAGCACACATCATTAAACACTTAATGCTTATAAAAATCATTGTTTCTTAAAACTTTAATAACTTTATAATAAATGAAGATATCGCAATATTTTTTTTTACATAAAGGCCAAGTGCACTATGAAAGAAAACTTAGAAAATTTTATTGAAAACTATCCAGTAGTTTTGCCGTAATGCGTGCATAACAGCTGTCCTCTATCATTTTATTTATTTAGATTTTAGTTAATATTCATATTAAAAATTATAAATATGAAAGCTATAATGTAGAATATTGCTTAGTAATATAGAAAAAAATGTTATTCAATAATTTTTTGTTACAATATTATGAGCCCCAGTTGTTTTTCCCGGATAGATATGTCACAATTATTTTTCAATACATATTACATACCATTCGATGCTATGGATATTCTCTAGGTGAAAAAAATGAAAATTGTTTCAATACCGTTCAAGGTAATCCGAAACAAAAAAAAGTTCAAAAATTCATATACAAACAGGTTGTTTTATGAATAAATAATTAATATTAATCTTTTTTATTTGAAAATTATAATAATTAAAAAAAATACTTCTATAATAGAAGTATTTTTTTTGTTACGCGATTCATAGATATACAATCCTCCATTTCGTAAGAATCTTTCATGTCTTAGATGAAACTAGCACGTATTTATTTTCGTGACGATCTTCCTTACCCCGATAAGCCCTACCTATCACGTTTTGATTCAGAATTTATGTTCACTTGACATTTTATATTAAAGAAATTCGAATCTGCATGATTTTGTTTACATATACATTCATGAATTGTTAAAATTATCGTTAATACAAGTCTTTGTTCTTCGAACAATTTAAGGTGCGTTTAAAGAATATAAATATGAAATATAAAAGTTTGGTTTTTAAATAAAATCAAAATTTTAATCATTATTAATAATCCTACCACTAAAAAGTTAAATATTGAATTATTAATTCAAACTATGACTATATATGGATTTCATCATATCTGTTTAATCAATTACACAAACAAACCCACGTAAACACAGTTCTGATGTGAAGTTATCTCTATATAAAAATATTTGTTATATTCCATATTAGTTTGACCCCCATATTCACATTACATGACAATATCAAATACTACAAACATAAGTTGTGTGATTTTAGCTGAAAAACTCCTTCTCACTTTTCCATGGAAAGTTAAAAGGCGAAAATTTTACCTTTTGCGAGTTCATAATACAATAAGTAAGGATAAATTCGCCTTTGCTTTCGGAGTTAGACCACTATGTCTATAAGACACCTTTTTGTACTATTGCACATATATCCCTTGGATATATGTGCAATAGTACAAAAAGGCCCAAAAGTTTCATCCTATGGCTATGGTTATAACCATAGTACTATAGTACTAAAACTCAACATAATACTCCAGCTGCAATTGGGCTTAAATACTTGTAAAAAAATTATTTAATAATTACTCATAAATACAAAATAAAAACGCTTGAATATAAATTAATAATTCTAAAGTCTAAAGCGTTAAAAATTGTCTAACAATATAATACGAAAGTGAAAATAAACAAACGTTTGAGTTTGAGTGAGGTTAGTGTCGTAAGTGTGTGATACGTAAACTAGAGAAACGGGTCACACAGTCGGACACCTGTACTTAAACACGTGTGGTTATGACCTAAAGACGTATTCGAGCAGTTATTAAACGTCGTTCATAATTTATTTTGATGAGTGCTCATTGAGATGCAATTTTGTACTAATAGATTTATATATTACTTAGATTTATTTATGCAAATACATTCATTTAAAATTTGATGGTAATTTAAGTTTCTGTAATATATGTAATAAAAT
The DNA here is from genome assembly GCA_963693495.1 of Malacosoma neustria. Classification (NCBI taxonomy): domain Eukaryota; kingdom Metazoa; phylum Arthropoda; class Insecta; order Lepidoptera; family Lasiocampidae; genus Malacosoma; species Malacosoma neustria. Next base: position 8,428,365 of record OY856391.1, on the reverse strand, counting down.
TATTTAAATATGATTGCGAAAATTGGCCATTGTTAGAAGTGCGCCGCAATAAGAATGAGTATTGCTTTGTAGTGATACTGAAGTACCGCTTCAGACTTGACGTGACATTGTTATATGGGTGGATAAATGCAGGATAATTATTCTTAATAGTATCGTTTTAGAAGTCTAACCATGTTGTTTCCACTGAATCCTAGCCGGAGGTATAATCCCAAAAAGTGCTAGCTAAACGTGCTAAACTAGCCAATGGATCACTACTAGAAATATTAAAACCCGTACGAAAATAGAAAGAACATGTACACTGAAGCAAAGTTTTGAATTGAGATTTAATGTTAAGGTGATAATTAATATATTTGTAGCGATATACGCTGTTATATTCGGGCGGAGCATTGGGCTCCGCGGGAATTGACGAATGCGACGAGTGCAACGTCGATGTGCGCACGACGGCCATCGAGCGCCCTCTACATATTAAAATATTGAAGTTAAGCACAATAAAAGTTAATAATAAGAATAAACATATTAAATTTTGAATACCGGAATTATTCAGCGTTTTAACGCTCGTCTGTGACATGTTACGTGACGAACAATAAACAGAGGAGCATAATCGTATTGTCACAAAACGTTTTCGTTTAGCACAAGCACACAATGTTACAGAATTTTATTTTCTTTCGTTATGTTCAAACGTTTTGTATGACTGCAATATACTACAGCGTGTTTAGACACATTGTTGTATTCAAAACTATCATCAGCACGTCTATATAAATAAAATGATAGAGGTCTGCAATTGTGGGTGCATCATTTTCTAAGTTTTTTTCTTAGACACTTTTTTCTTAGGTATTTCTGTAAAAAAATATTGCTAAACTTCATTTAACGTTTTAAGAAACAACGATTTTTATAAGTACCACGTGTTCAGTGATGTGTGTTTTCTTGCCGCGGAGAAGTGGGGCAAGCGGTGTAGCGCATGCATGCGAAAACTTCTAAATTTTTTTTGATTTTTTTCTGTCACTCGACCAGCGAAGCGGGTGGGGACTACTAGTAAATAATAAATGTGCAGTGATAATTCACGCAGCTCTATTTAATCCCAAAATAAGCAAAGTACGTGTTATGGGTGCTAGATAACTGATTTTCCTTTCTTTTATAACCTTTTAAACCTGCAGGAATAAGATTCTTCTTCCTGCAAGTGTTTTATCTCGGTTCCCAAAGTTTAAACTTCGGAGCTTCAAGCACGCTTACGCTTCCTTGACACTTCGTTTTCCTGCGCCACATAGCGCCATCTAGTCTCAAAGTAAGCAGCAAAGCACTTGTGTTATGGGTATACTACATATATACTTTTTTTAAATTAATTACATATTATACATAAACACCCAGACACAAGACGGGAATCGAACCCGTGACCTCCGCAAGCGTACCGAAGTGAGTGAGCCGCTACGCCACGGAGGCCATCAGCTTGGCTTTTATAAATGTGATGCTGTGAGACTAAACCACGCGACTAAACCTTGTACATTTTTAACGGCAGGTTAAGTCTAATTGCGATATTTCTGACAAGTCTCTATAACCAATACATATAATACAAATTTCGGTGTACCTTGGCATATAGCTACTATTATAAAAATAGATGGCGCTATGTGAATTGTGTAGTATATTCGCCATTCCGTTTACATAATAATGTGTTCCAGTTTACTATGGAATATTCTCTCTATGTAGGGGCGGAGCAACAATACTAACCTTTGCGGCAGGAGTCGGCCTGTCGTAAAAGGCGACAAAATAACCCTACTAAGTGGTAGGGCCCAAGCCTGTCTGGATCGCAACCACCCCTGGCGTATAAGTATACAGTAGCTTGTTCGCGGTGCCTTCAGCGTCGTAAACATCCATAGATGACGATAACTGTTTTCTAGTAAGTAGGCCGTCAGCATGTCTACTGTTTCTTAGCTATAAAAAAATCTACGCGGTTAATAACCTACAGATTAATCCCATAATACAAATAATATTAATTTAATTACACAAGGCCGTACACAAAATTACTTAAGTTTCCCACGCATAGCGATAATGTATCGGTACATACACCTATAACGATTTCATAATCAATATCACAAAATTAAAGGTTGCGATGTATCGAGTGATATTAAACGTTTATTACCTCCGTGATGGTCAAAGTTTAACTTTGATAATTTCTGGATATAGTTCTAAGTATTTTTCGTTGTATATATTCAATCAGATTGCGTTTGCTACTGTAAAACTAAATTCAGCCAAATTTAATTTTTTACGGTAAAAACTGGAAAGCAACAGAGATGAACTACTTGAATTATATTGATGACTACGTTGGGAGCTACACTCTTAGATCGAGGACGAGAATTTGAGAATAGCAATTATGGTTGAGATGAGCCTTCACATTTGCCCGATGAGTATTGTTTCATTGACGAGCATCATGACTTTTGACACATGTCAAAGTTCACACCCGACTAATTAATTTCGTGAATTATATTGAATAATTTTTAATTATAACTTAGTATACATGATTGATATTCAAAATATGTTACCAAGTATTTGGAACTTGGAACTAATTGTAGAGAATCGAAACTTGTTGGTCACACCCCCATGGATGTTTGCATGATAAAGGGTCAAACTCACGACTCCAACCTGACGAGATTATGGTGAAATCATTGTTTAAAAACCATGTTGTAAAAATACTGGGGGTGGCCTGTTACTACTAATACTGGGAGCGGCCTGTCGTAAAAGGTGACAAAAGTATCCAAGCTCGATGGTAGGACTTCAAATCTGATTGGATGGCAACTATCCATCGATACATATATCGATAATAGTGATCGATAATAGATAAATTATAAGTGCGGCATGCCGCACTAACAATTTTGTGTTGTGTTTTAGCATAAGTGAGAAAGGTTCTAATTCCCCTACACGGACGGCAGCAAGTTAGCGGTGCCCCTCGCATCGCAAATATCTGTAGGCGACGGTAACTGCCTATTAATAAATTGTCCGTCAGCCTGTCTGCTATCCCAGAGCAATAATAAAATGTGTCTAGTACATAGCTCATACTTGATTAACTTATCAGCTACTACTCGTACGAAGTATAATCTATTCGTCTTGTGTACATTTTAATTAAAATCATTGACTATTTTTTAAAAGGATTTTAAACGCCGTTTGTATATAATGTTTCAGATATTTTAATATTATTTTCTGTTTTTATATTACATGTGTGTTTTGTTCTAAATCTATCGTATTCAAAATGTCACCGATTCGAGTTTGTTTACGTAATCGTCTGGTGGCAAATTAGTTTTAAATAACCACACATCACAAAATAGTGAATTACTACATCTGAGATAATACTTGTCACTTTTCAACTTTTGAAACCGATTGTACCACATGTCTACATACATCTAAATGATTTTTGTCAATAGTTACAAATCAATTTCTCTTTTTTTTCTTCTTTTATAATCTAAAAGGTTGTATAATGTGGGATAAGGGCAGGAAGAAGAAGCTTTCTATAAATTTTAAGCGAGCCAAGCTACAAATCTATTCTGTTCCATAATCTGGCTGAGCTTAAATGAGATACAAGAGAAGACTTAGCTAGAAATATTATACAATTGAAATATACTTTTCTCCATGCAGGGGTGAAAAAAAAAACTGAACCCTGCGGATGGGATCGGCCTATCGTAAAAGACGACTAAATAATCTTAGCTAGGCTTTCTAAATATGCCACCATAATAACTTTGTTTTGTGTTCCGGCTATTCCGGATATTTGGCCCGGTTTCAGTAATCATACGTGGACGGCAGAGCGACTGTAACTGCTATCTATTGTATAGTGAGCTACAGCAATAAAAAAAACGTATCAAAGAAGTAATTATTATTTTTATAAAGCACACTAAAATACGATATTGAACTTACACCTTGTGAACACAAATTATAATAAATGTCGTGATTATAAGCAACGATGTCTATTTTATCATTTAAAACCCATATTGAATTTAAAAAGCTTGAAATTATAGAAATATTTGCATTTTAATCATTATTTAATTCTGAAGGTTACCATTGTGGTATTTTGTCACGTTTATATTATAACTTATGTCTTGTCTCATAATATAATGATGTGATTTTAATTGTTAAATAATGTAAATGAAACTTTTTTTTTGTTTTTATGTATTGAGTTTGAATACATATGTTTCGTATAAATAACGAGAGTCTATAACGACCCACTGCTGAGCTCAGACCCCTTAGTCAGGACAGTATACCCGACGCGCTTGTCCAGATTTCCATTACCGTCGATATATGGCAATTATGCATACTTTTACAAGCTTAAATGAGTCCTTCTGTGAATTCGTTTTTGGCGAAGACTTCATTCAGCTTACAATGTCCACCATTATATCACCATTACGGTGACATACGATTTATGCTTGTTCAAGTACGTTACGTTTCATAACCATAAACTTTTTAGGGTAACAACATTACTTAATATTACTTGTCAATATAATGCCGACGAAATTCAACGACTTACTTAACGATGTACTCAGTTAATAAAAATTTCCTAACATGTGTATTGATGGAGTCTGCATGTGCAAATGTCAGCAATAACTTACAGTCAATTACGTGAGCAACAATAGAACTTGAAGGATTGACTAACGTAGACAAGATGGCTGTCATTAATGGCGAGATTTCCTGTAAGTCTTTAGTTGAAGATGTTCTAATAAAAGGTTGTGATGTAAGAATAAAAATAACTTTAATCAAATTAAAATAATGTCGTAAGAATAAACTGGAGAATTAAGTTTCCTTCAGACTACTATTATATAGTCTGTAAGAGATAGATCTCTACCTATTCGTGATAAATATACACCCTGCACTCGACTTTATGGTGCTTATTTTTAGTTTTGAGTCTGTTTGGCGGGGGGAGCAGGGTGCGACGGGTGAGATGGCCAGCACTGGCGTCGTATTGGTTTATCAGTCGCTTGGGGTTGCCGCTCCTGCTTGCCGCCCGCACGTCTGCGTCGTAATAATATCATTCGTAATAATTATGAGCGCGAGTGTACACATGCGCAAGTCTCCCCACTACTTTCGTCAAGCACTCAAAACTCGTGACGGTATGTATACTTATTTGTATATATATCCAGGAATAATGGATTTTAGTAACCAGAACCTTCAAAACTATATAAACTTCGAAGATTTAAGTATATTTTCACCATATTCAAACATTTTCAACTATTGTCTAATCCCTCTCACAAAAGACTATGATGACTCAACAGAAAGAACTAACAGAAAGTAGAACTATATCGGAGGCTATTTATATGTAATGCAACCATAAATAAATGCCACTTGTTCAAAAGAAAAAAAAATATTTATTTAGGTTTGCATAAAATACACAAAAGAAAATACTTAAGAGCAAAAAGTACCTAAATTGTGGACCTAGCTCAGCATTTGCAGATTTGAAAAACCTTGTGCTATTAAGTATAAGCGCAGATGGCAGAGAGAGAGAGAGAGATAGTAGTCGATGACCTCTGTGGCGTAGCGGCTAACGCACTTCGGTATGCTTACGGAGGTTACGGGTTCGATTTCCGTCTTGCATCTGAGTGTTTATGTATAATATCATTTATTTACAAAAGTTTTAGTATTTATTTACAAAAAAGTATGTTGTATCAGTTGTCTTGTACTCATAACATAAGTGCTATGCTACATAGCTACTTTGGGATTAGATGGCGCTGTGTGCATTGTGCCAATATATTTATTAGTATGGCTCAGAAAAATAATACCTTGCCAAAATAAGAACGGAAACAAGTATTATTAATGTTACACCATATTTACTACCAGCGAACAGAAGGCATCGCTTCGCCCAAATTTATACCATATTGTAATAAGTTTTCTCACGGAAGATCTTTGTAACAGTTACCTACATCGAGATACGTTACGACTTTACGACTCGAATAATGATTACACTTGTATACCGCATATACTAATACTCTACTAATAGTAGTATTGTACATAAATGCATTGGTCTTATATGCGTAGAAAGTTCCTGTTGTTCTGAATAATGAAAATAATCACACTCTCGTATGCAAGACATCGTAAAAGTCTAACGGATTAAATATTTCTGTTAGGTCATTTGCAATGGGAATGTAATGTAATGTGCAGGGAAGGATGTCATATAGCATTTGAAAATTATAGAAATGATAGTGGATGGATACAGGAGTAGGCAGACCAAAAAAATATTGATGGATTGCGTGAAGGATGATATGGCGTAAAAGGATGTGAATTTTGAGATGATGGCTTACAGAGGAGAGTAGAAGGAGGGAACGTGCTATGTCAACCCCATATAATGTGAAATAAGGGTAGGAAGAAGCAGAAGAAGGTCACTGGCATGGGCATAAAGATTAGAAGGGCATCAAACTGTCTTGTATATAAAATACTAGCGGCCCGTCCCGGCTTCGCACGGGTATATAACAAAAATTACAAAATTAAAAATTATAATACACACACATAAACCCTATTTGCGTAGTTTGAATATTATTATTTTAATGAACTTTTATTTTAATGTTTTTTGTTGTTATTATTATTTATTTATATTTTTTAATAAGTATTTAATTTTTATTTATTTCAAATTTTTTTAAAACCCCACTGACGCCTACATTGCATGGTACCACGCAACATTTTTCTAATACTTACATTTTTAAACTCGTGATATCTTTCGAATGGAATGTCGGAATTGAATAATTCAAAAAAAGTTATATAAAGGTAGAAGCAGTCTTGACTATGAAGTAATTTATTTTGATAAGAATTAATACCAAGATACAAATAAAGAGTCTATTCTAGCGGTGGCATTTCAATTAAATTTTTAAAATAAAAAAAACACTTATTGTGGCATAATAGTTAGATATATACTGTCGCGACACTTTTTGTAAACAATGATGTGTTCTGCAAAGTCGTAGTAAATTATTTTATTCTATCATCAATAATTTTCGTAGCGTACGCGATGTAAAGAATATATTAGGTAATTTTTTTACACCTTGGGTTACATTATTGGAGTTTTAGTAAGGATCCCTAATTTTTTTTAAAATATAATATAGCCTATGTCACTCGGGGATAGTGTAGCTTCCCAACAGTAAAATAAGTTTTTAAATCGGTTCAGTTGTTTCGGAGCCTATTCAATGCAAACAAACAAACAATCAAATCTTTCCTCTTTATAACAGTAGTAATAGAAGTATAGATAACACAATAATTTTGCCCTTATTTACATATATATATATATATATATATATATATATATATATATATATATATATATATATAGTACTTAGTTACTCAGTGATATTACACTCGAAGATCAATTAAAAGTCCCAGGTTCAAATCATGAAAGAAAAAATTGTGAGAACACCGGTATGTGCAACCCATCAATCCACCATGGACAAGCTTGACAGGAATATTGTACGTTCCTTCTAGAGAGAGGTCTGAACTCAGTAATAGAACGTTTTCAGCTGTTATTATTTTGATATTGAGATAATTGATGACTTTCAATAAATTATTTAAAAAGAATATCATCATAAATAAAACTAGTTCCCCTTATATTTCGCTTACACAATATTTCATTATCATCTCGGTATTACTCCGCTAAACGTCAAGTTTTGCGTAAAATTTAATGCAATAACATCAAATTGTTTGGATGGACACTGTCATTAGCATATGAAAATGACCGCATACTGCGAGCGACAACACTTTTAAAATATCATAACATTGGAGTCTTATTTAAGTTGTAACAATTTTCAAATTGTCAAAAATTGTTATATTGATATAATTTTTATTGTGTTTGATATATGTCAAGAAATAAAAACTGAACATCAAAAATATACCAATCAAACTGAACTAGAAATCATCTAATATTTATAATTACATATATTATTTATTATTATGTATTTACTAGCTGACCCGGCAAACGTTGTTCTGCCATATAAATAATAAAATGTCAAAAAATTAAAAAAAAAATTTGGGGGTGGGTCACCCCTAACATTTAGGGGGATGAAAAATAGATGTTGGCCGATTCTCATAGATACCGGATAAGCACAAAAAATTTCATCAAAATCGGTCAAGCCGTTTCGGAGGAGTATGGCAACGAAAACTGTGACACGAGAATTTTATATATTAGATTAAAGAAAATTACTTTTAGCCATATCATCAGCAATGGTCAATATAATCAGGTGCTGCTATGGAGAATCTTAAAAAGAGCAGTACTGTTCGGTTTTTACTTTCAGGATCCTCATTTTTATTGTACCATTTTGCTTAAAAAAGGTCAAAAAGGCATCAACGCAAATAGCATACTCGACTTTTTTCTGTGACTGTACTTAACAGTATAATAAACCGAATTCATAAAAATTTGTGCATGTAGTAAGTAGTATTGTCGTCCAAAGCCTATCTCTACGACTGACCTCTACCACTGTAATCGATGTAAGTGCGTCTCAAGTACGATAATGTTATGTAATAATCACGTAACATCTTCGCTTTCTCACACCGACCTATGACATTACTATGAGCCTTGGCCGGATAAAATAGTTGCTTTATTTCAAGTGATTTATGACCAAACTGCAGTTATTAAGATGGTAAAAATAATTGGGCTAATAAACAAAAACGATTTATTAGCTTTTTGCTGTTATTACATTATATTGGAAAGTATTGAAAATTGTTCTATTTATGTTTTACTAGTTGTATATTTCTTCGAAATACTATGTAACTGAAAAAAGTTTGGTAGTATTCAAAATAACTACATTTAAATTTTAGGCGAAAGTTGCTTTTGTATAAAATATAAATAAAATGTATTACCTTATCTTTTTCTTAACTATAAATGTAAAATTTTGGATGAGTTTACTACTTATCACGCCAGAATGAATAATGAAAATACCTTCATATGAAATTTGGCATAGAAAAAACCGGAACAAAATGAAATTTATTTACTTCGCGGAAAATTATACTAGAAATTTACATGCAAACGAAGTCACGAATAACAGCTAGTTGGATATAATGTTAGAATTTTTAAATGTTGTACCCTATTAGCGAGTAGAATATAACATAATATTACAACCTTCGAAATAAAACATAAAATATTGTCTTGCATAAAAATCTGAGCAATGTATGATTGTTTTTTTTTGTCTGCCGATACAAATTTATTTCTTCGTCTCAAGCTAAGAGGTCGTTTGGACTTCGTACGAGACGCGTATGTTGAAAAAAAGACGAAACGAAAATATAGGTATGTCACCATCAAGGATTTGGTACCATGTGTTAATATGTAAGATATAGGTATGTATTATGTTAGATATTAAATTATAAAATTTGTTTAATGTGAAATCTAATTTTTTACTACTGAAATGGAATAATGATATGTATTTGTGATATCTATATCTATATCTATACTACTATTATAAAGAGGAAAGATTTGATTGTTTGTTTGTTTGTTTGTTTGTTTGCTTTGAATAGGCTCCGAAACTACTGACCCGATTTAAAAAATTCTTTCATTGTTGGGAAGCTACACTATCCCCGGGTGACATAGGCTATATTATATTTTCAAAAAAATTAGGGATCCTTACTAAAACTCCAATAATGTAACCCAAAGTGTAAAAAAATTACCTAAAATATTATTTAAATCGCGTGCGTTGCGAAAACTATTGATGATAGAATAAAATAATGTACTACAACTTTGCAGAACATATCATTATTTACAAAAAGTGTCGCGACAGTATATGTCTAACTATTATAGTTATGCCACAATAAGTGTTCTTTTATTTTAAAAATTTAATTGAAATGCCGCCCCTAGAAAAGACTCTTTATTTGGATCTTGGTATTAATACTTATCAAAATAAATTACTTCATATTCAAAACTGTTTCAATACCTTTATATAACTTTTTGAATTATTCAATTCGGATATTCCATTCGAAAGATATCACGAATTTAAAAATGTAAGTATTAGAAAAATGTTGCGTGGTAGCTGCGCACCCTGTTCGGCTAGCTAGGCAGCACCTTATGCAATGTAGGCGTGCGTCACTGGGGTTTTTACAAAAATTAGAATACTTATTAAAAAATAACGAAAAATAAATAAAAAGTAATAACAAAAAAATCATTAAAATAAAAGCTCATAGAAATAATAATATTCAAACTTTCTTTATAATTTTATTTTTTTAGTAACCTGACGCAAATAGAAGGGTTTGCCCTCAGGGGCGCTCCTCTGTCCGAGGAGTGCACGGGTGTGCGTACCCGAGGTGCCCGAGCATCCGTCGCTTCACTCCCCTCTCTGTTCGTGGCGTGGTCCCCGGTGGGATGATTGCGAATACTGATTGGGGTCCCGGGTTCTGATTTGGTAGTCAAAACCATGCCTATTTCGACTGCGCCTGCACAGAGTGTTCCCGGGGCGGGAATTGCATCCTCGCTGTCGGTTGGTCTTGCTGGGCCGGCTACGACGTCAGGCGACTCTGCTTTTTCTGGAGTGTCGTCTGGTAGTCGTACCCACGCCTGACTAGCACGCGACGGGGATGCGAGTCCCGTCCGGAATTGACCGCGGACCTGTCACTCCCGGCCCTGGTTCTGTCCATGGTCGGGGGCGATCCTGGATGGACGGCCGTCGCCTCCTTTTGCGAGGCAGGCGTGTCTGCAAGGGAGGCGGCGGAACGGGAGCGGGAGTCCGCCACCGCACTCCCCTCCCGTCAACGTAGGCCGCGTCGTCGGCGCCGGAGGGCGGGCAACGATCTCCGGCCGCCGTAGAAAACGGCCGCGGGCGGCCCCTCGGGGGAGGATCCGCCGCCCGCACTATTGCCGCGAGGGAGAAGGCCGCGTGCTGTTCCACAGGCCCCCTCAACTCCTAGAGTTGTTACAAGAGAGCGCCGGGGGGACGAAACCCTGACCCCCTGGCGCCAGCACTTTAGAAGGGGCCCGCTTTAAGACAAAGCGTGGGCCGGCGCCGGCCCGGGCCACGAGATCGGCAGGCCATATATCCGTGGGCCCGGGCGTAGACGATAGGAGAACAGCGGGGTTTTTTAGTGGGTCTAATATCTTTTCCGGAGTCCCTTATATCCCTCGGTCCCCCCGGGCCGGGATAACCCGTCAAGAGAGGTTTTTCCCCGAGACCGAAAAAAAATAGAAGGGTTTAATTTTTAATTTTTTGTTAAATACCCGTGCGAAGCTGGGACGGGCTGCTAGTGTATTATAAGTTTCATTCCAAAGAATATCACATTACCTCATTATTGAAGTTTTTCATTTGTAATTTCAAAATTTTTTAAACCAAATTACTGTCAATACATTTATTTAAACAATAATAACGACACATACACACACATATCAGATAACGGCACACATATCAGATTTACATACTGATACATAATAAACTGAAAAGTGACCTTTAGATAAAAAAAATTATATGAATTTCAAAGTTTACATATATACAGTTTCTCCGTGCAGGGATGGAGTAAGAATACTAACTCCTGTGACCGGGGCAGCCTGACGTAAAAGGCGACAAAACAACCCACCTTAGCTACGTGGTAGGGCCCCAAGTTCATCTGGATGGCAACTCCCCTTGGTCTTAAGCATGCCGCTATAATAACCTTTTGTGTTCCGGCATTAGTGACACAGGTTCATGTACAGCAGCGTGTTCGCGGTACCCCTAGGGTTACACTTTCTGACACTAGTGTCGGAAACATCCATAGGCGACGGTAACTGCTTACTGTTAACAGGTCCCTCAGCCTGTCTGCTGTACCTCAGTAATAATAAAAAAAACTCAAATGCTACAAGAAATTATTATTATTAGATTTACAAAAATATTTCCAAGTTTTGTTAATTAAGCATTCTTTATTGTTTTATTGAATTTTGGAAATAGAAAAACTAGAGCTTGAGACTAATGTTGACTAAACCTTATCACATGCCATTATATACAGCCTTTCTGACGTAATGCTACAGTTAGGTATAGACGCAAACTACGTGAAACTTTGGGTCTCTAAAAACTTGTGATTCGGGTGGGATTGGCATTTGGATGGTTTATGTAAATTTCCTCTCGTTTCCTCAAATTCATCAGCATCTCAGTTTTAAATCCGGGTTGCAACCCAAACTTCCGCTTCAGTTCCCAGGGTCTACAGTACAATATGCACATTAGACAAGAAAAAATTACTAAGAGATTTGTGTCATGATATAAATAATAAGGTAAAATGAGCCCGTGACATTAAATTTGTGTTTTATGTCTGATAATGATATGCGTACATACTACAAACAATATTGACTATTACAGTACGACGGTACGTGTATATTTTGTGTTGGTGACGATTTCATGAGTATTTACAGGTCACTGCCGTAAAAAAAAATACAGTCTTAACCCGCAGTTCTCTCATTTCAATTCAATGGTGTTTCAATTTCAATTTCACAAAAGCATTTAAATGGGTAACCCCATTTAAATAATGTCAGTTTATGTCCGGTGTACACTAATCGCGGAAAACATTAAAATATATTTAAATTTGTATTTGTATAACTGAGTATGTACTGAATGACAGTGATCCTTAAAAAAGTCTTTCATCTTGACCAAAAATTACAGACTTGGTTTAGTGGTTATGTAAGTATACTACCGTATGGTCCTGTGCATGAGATCCATGCTGGATAAATTATCTGAATTATCAACAAAGTGTCCTACAGTAGTAATCTCTTTTTAATCGTGAGCAAACATTTAATCAGATCCCTGCTAAACTGTATATCTCATGGTCCAGGGCCGAACTGTTTTTGTGCCAGAGTGGGCCTCTTCCATAATTTGGGCCAGGAAGTAAAAATTTCGACCCCAGCACTCTCGTCTATTATTTTGGAATTAAGTAAATAGTCCTTCTTTTCCTGCGTGTTACCTTTTGTTTTCGTTGCCTCCTATTAAAACTCTCTAGGAACTGAATGAGTAGCCCTATTATTTTATCGACAATAAACATAAAATCCCTCCAAATTTGCATACTTAAAGTCACTTTCTTTTTAACAATCGTTTCTATATGTATATATTTAGCGGGTAGCAATGACCTTGTCATATATAGTTAAAAAAAGACTAAAGAAAGTAAATATACAAATAATTACAGTGAAAGTAATTATACTTGTTAATTTTAAATGCTCTGCTAGTTTTACTGAATATAATTATAGCGTAATAATTACAGTAAACTTGGTCTTGATCTTCATACTACATTAAATATTTTTTGTCATTACATAGATGAAAATTTCTATATGAATGATTGATTCAATATGAATATGTACATAGCGATTTTAATATCAGCGACGTTTTATTCAAGAAAAGCAAAAGAAAATAAAATGGAACTGATTCTTTTTAGCTTGCTTTTATATGGGGGACTTTCTTCTTTGCATGAGTTTAAAATGAAAACTAATTGAAAGGTTTTAGGAACGAAATATTCATAACTTTATATATTTAAGTAAATTTATTCATAACTCCTAGAGTCTTTTATAATGATAAGGTCATTCCAGCTTGTTCAAATGCGTTACTTTTAGGATACATGAAATAAAGTGAGGACCATAAAATAAACTGACTTAAAACAACAAATTAAAAACGATGTTTTAAAACATATTTCATTGATCAATTTATAATCAAAGCTTGTTTTGTACCAATAGCATCACAAGGTGATATAAATGGTTTCAATAATAAAATGAATACTTTACTTAATGATTTTAATATATACTCGTATTTAAATTTGAAATAATTTCAATTTATTTATTAATTAAAATTTAATGTTTAGTATAAACATGGTCATTTCAATAAACAGACATAATTCTATGGGATTTGTATGTACCAAGTCACTGATTTTATTTTTACGATTGTATGTACCTCAGTTAGTTAGTTCCTATCGCCCAGAGTAGAAGTTTAATAAGTAGCCCATACTATAATTTCGAAATGTTGACAAAGAGAAGCAATTTCGTCGCTCTTTTTTCTGCACACTGACATCATCAGCGTGTGAAACCAGCTATTCTGAGGCAAGTGTTGGGTAGTGTCCATTCCCTATAGAGACAGGTTCAAGTCTAGCAATGGGACATTTTAGCCTGTTATTATATTTAATAATGTATCACATATTATAATATGTTATATAATATACAACAATTTAGACTTTAATCCTATCCGTAATATCTCTAAATACCTAAATTATTAGGAAGTTTTATTTGAGATTATTACGTTTGATAAGGATTGCTAAGTTTAAGTATTGTATTTTAAATGATTACACGTTAAAAATACGCATATTCGAATTTCATAAAAAAAATTCAGTGTTTTTGGAAATTGAATGAGTTGAATAGCTCTTGAGTTTAATTATTTTACACTAATGTTAGTTTCTCAAATAATTACCATATGTAGTTTTTTACGATCGTAGTTCTCAAACTGTTACGACGGTCGATCTATTGTTATGTATATCTTAAATCTACCTTGTTGTTACATCCACAAATTGTTAAGCTAAAGAACATTTAGGTCACTACTGTTTTGATATTACGATAAATAGAGGTCATTTACGTATTAACTAAAAAATAGTTAACATGTTAAGGAGAAATACTGTATTTTGTGTTCAATCGTCATGTTTTGTGCTACATTTTTTTATTATAAGAGTAGTTCGTTATATGTCATTATTTTAGTTGAATTCGACCAAAACAAAAACTAGTTTACTACTGAGTGTTCTCACAGTCTAAATGTGTTTATTAAATTAATATCTAATAAAATAAATATCTATGTGTTTTGTGAATAAAAAAATGACACGGATAGATAAGCCGATCCAATTTGTAAAAAAAAATATTTTCACAAAAGTGAACATCGCTCTCAGTATATTATTATCAGCTATTGCTAGAGCGCACTGAAAGTTGATTAACTTGTCGAAGCAAACTTGGGGTGATTATAACTTTGTAAACACAAACATTTACAAAACATGTGTTTAGAAATATAAATTTTTAGAAATTTAGTAATCTTAACAAATAATTTGATTTCTGCAATAACCACGACATGCAAAGTGCATAGTGTAATATGTGATTCAAAATTAAATTATAGTTGGTTAATAACATTTTACGAGTTGATGTTGTAATCGTTAATACAAGTAAATTTACACATACATAATATAATAATTTAAAATCAATATTTTCGTCCTCATAATTGGCTGTATGGTTCCGATGTATTTTTTGGAAAATAAAAGGTTTAAAATCATAATTACTTTATAGCGTATAGCAAATTTCATGTCCAGGGTTTAAAGATGTAGTAATGACCTAATATCTGGGTTTGGTGATTAAAGTTCAAACTAAAATTGAATTACTTTATTATTATTTTATTATGTTTATGCTGATATGTATGTGTGTGTTTTTTACTTTATATATTCATTATTATTACTTATTTAATTTATATAATAAGTTACAATTTAAATGTATAACATATGGATCAAGAGTCTGAAATAAATGAGAATTTAATTTATAAGTTATATATCTTATAAGGTTATAGTTTGTGTTTAAAGAATTTGACTATACTAAATTTAAGTAGTAATCATATTGTAATCTAACTCATCATCATCATCATCTAAGCGTTATCCCGGTTGCATCCTAAACTTTCGTTTCGGTGCCCGGGGTCCGCTTTCCGACTTTTTCTACTCCACTTCGCACGGTCTTCAGCATCCCTGGTATTTAGCCCATTGGCACGCATATCACCCCTTACGACGTCAAGCCAGCACTTTTTGGGTCTACCCCTCCTGCCGGGGCCCGGCGGAGGCGGCATGGCCAGACATTTGTTTCCCACGTAAGCATCCATCCGGTTGCCGTACCGACGGAACCGACACTGCAATTTATCCGCAATGTACAAAGGACATGAAAACTGCCGCGAATGCGGGATATTGTAATCTAACTCTTTCTCATAAAGCAACATATACCTACGATCCCTATGCGTTAAAGGTCGATTGCGTCCGCGCATGCCGTGATATACCGATGCTAATGCGTGCTCACGTATTAAAAGCTAGCCGAGTAACTAAATTATTATAATAAACGATGGATTGTACGTATATTTAAGTCTTCAGAGTCGTAGGCGGTTAAATATATGTTTATATATCTACATATGGATATGCATCAAATATGTACATGCTAACTATTATTATAAATGCGAAAGTGAGTTTGTTTGTTTGTTATGCTTTCACGCCTAAACCTCTGAACCAATTTTAATGAATTTCGGTATAGTCATAGATTGGACCTTGGAGAAGGACATAAGCAAATTTTTTTAAATTACAGAATAATATTAGCCGGATCAACTAGTATTATATAAGGGTTACGTGCATATAACCGCGTTGTATAAAAATCAATTAATTTCAATTGAGAACAATTTACCTACCATGTTTCCACTTTTGAGCTTTAACATTAATATGCCGATCAAAGAAATACTGACTTAATTAGAATAATAATATATAATAATAATGTATTAATGTTTGCTAACTGCTTGCACTTTCAAACGTACTTCATATCGTGCCAGAGAATCCTTTAAGAAAAGACTTCAACGCGATAAAGCTTAAATGGTGACGACCAATTAACATGCAACATAAGTGTTGTTAGACCTTATCTTAACTATATGTAAATACAAGTAGTATTTATAAAAGCCTATTCAGTCCAATTAATTAACATAAAATGCAATCAACAATTGTGATCGCCGCTTAAAATACAAAACACGTATGAGAATAGTTCCATATATCGGAATGACGTGATCATAATGACCTATAACTTCATACTATAATAACTTAGAATTTACTTTATATCAAAGATAGAACTAATTAGAGAGGATATATAGATATATATTTGAGATACCAGTTTTGAAGGAAAAAATATACAAATATATTTTATAAAATATTTAAGCCTTAAATTTTTGTCACAACGTTTTCAAGTTTGAAATAGTGTTTCAACTGTTGGGAGCCATAATTTTTATATAATATATTTTTATTTATGTAAACTCATAGATTCAATCAATATTGCTCAAAATTTCGTTTTTGAATCCGTCAAAATTTCGTTTTTGAATTTAAAATCAATCATATAATTAACATTTGTAAGAAGAAACACAGGTACGGTATAAAAGTGGTCACAGTTAATAGAATGATATATACGTAAATCATTTTTATCCACGCCAATATTTTATAGTGATATTTAAATTGTATAACCATAGTAGAAATTTGTAGTTCATAAGTAATTTATAATAATAATAATATCAATTTATTTCAGATTTATAAAATCCATACATTACAATACAAATAACGATTACATTACATATATTATGATATATTATGATTCTATTATTCTATATGAGTAATAAATATTAATAATAAGCCTTCATTCATTAACATTATATTTGTGAATAGAATATCATTCTTATCAATAACTGCGAAAGTACAGAAACATTTAAATACATCTAAGAAATTCTTTGTTTATAATTAGTTATATAATAAATTGCAAATTTTCATTTCTTTATAAATTACATATGTATAAATTATATACGCATGGCGCACTTAATAAACGCAACTCGCAATTTATTTTAACTAAATTCAATTTCTCTGGTCTATGTTTTCCAATATTTCTTTTTTATTTAGATGATCATTCATAATTTTTATTAAACTGTTATTAAATATATTTACTATCAAATTATTAATATTTTAATTATCTGTTTAGTACTCTAATCTTAATTAATATGATTGAAATAAATATACTATAATTTTATACTATAAATCAACATGTACTTGTAAATAATCTAATAATAAATATCTAATATATAAAATTCTCGTGTCACAGTTTTCGTTGCCATACTCCTCCGAAACGGCTTGACCGATTCTCATGAAATTTTGTGAGCATATTGAGTAGGTCTGAGAATCGGCCAACATCTATTTTTCATCCCCCTAAATGTTAGGGGTGACCCACCCCCAAAATTTTTTTTTAAATTTTTTGACATTTTATTATTTATATGGCAGAACAACGTTTGCCGGATCAGCTAGTAATAACTATAAAAATAATACTAGTAAAATAATAATATTAACTGTAATTTTTAGTATTCATCCTATGTTTGAGTAATTCGTTTATTTTTAAGCAGAATTTAAGTAAAATTATAATATTTTTAGGAACGATAATATTATTACCGATGCTAAAAGCATATAATTATATAACATATATGAAAATAGCGATATCAAAATAAAGAACTTATAAAATTAAAATATATTATTCGTATAAAATATTAATAATATATTTTTCATATAAAACACAGAAATAAAATCAAAATAACTTACCTTATAAACACGAAAAATCACGACACTATCGTCACTCACACTGGATTGGAAATAAAAAAAATACAATTATTTAAATAAAAGTCCGTAACTCGCGGCAGATGGGGTCAGAGTGCGCATGCGTGTACCGCGGTCTCATCCCGCGACTCGCGCGCAGCATCAGTGAAAGTGTTTATATAGCCTCTAGGTGCAACCGTTTGACATCATGTCTGCATTGGATTTACGGCTGCCTAAAACAATGAGTAAATGGGTGCAGTCTTTCGGTGACCCAATTACGGTTGTCGTGAATATTTTTGATTGATATGTTATTATCGATACTCAATATTAGCAATACAAAATTGATAATAATTTAAGTTAGTACAATGGAGTTATGAAGAAAATAGTATGATATATGATGAATAGTGGGGTAAGATGTTCCAGCAAACGCTTTTAGACACGTAAATCTAAACATGTTTCAAACATTTGTGCTTTCCAAAAAAAAAAACCGGATAAATCTCGGATGCGAGGTTTCCTTTTCATAAACGTTTACTTGTGACCAAAATTGATCTAGAAATTTGCGGAAATACAATATTATTAGACTAAATATGTATTGATTAGCTATAGTTTAATTATATGAAATATTACTTTGCAGATAGGTTTGTCACTAAGGAAGGTATAGTACCTTACGTCTAAGATTAAGGCTTGGCTTAGTTTAGACGTTAGTTTTCTTTATATGTAAATCTTTGATTTGTTGGTATTAAACATTTTTATCTATTTATTTTCAAGGTTTGGGGGGTAAATAAATCCATGTGTGGCTTAATATATTTATGTATTATCTTACTACTTTGAATCTAGGCTGATTACCTTGGAACAAAAAAAATCTGGTGGGTACGATGAGCTTCACGATATACCTTATGTATATTATTAAAATTAAAGATTTTTAATGCATTAATTATTTGGATGATAGTGTATGGACGTTATCGATATCAGCGTTGATGGGATAGTGAAAATGGAATAAAATCGTAGTTCTATTAAATATATAAGGTAATAAGTTAGAATAAATGATAACAATAATAAATCCAGCATTTAAGTCTCAAAATAAGCAGGATCCAATTTAACGTAACAATTATAATCAATATTGCAGGATTTTGTGGATGATTAGTTACCAATTTTATTGTTAAGGAACAGTAGATAACTTGACAGCTCATTTAATAGTAAACATTTATCGTTGTCTATGGATGTTTGGACACTAGGGCCACTGCTAATACGCTGAAATCCGCGATGGAGAACTGGTGGAACCTGAGTCACTAATTCCGGAACCTAATACAAGTTTATTATGACAGATTATTTAAAAATTAATTGTAATAGCTTAATAATTACTTGATGAAAACAGAAAATTCCAGGCTATGACCATTCTTAGAACATAACTAAACGTCTTTCAGGTCTTAAGCCGCTTTTGTTTTGTTTTTTTTTGTTTGTTTTTGTGCTGAAGGAGGAAAAATGTCCTTACGCACTATTTGTTGCGCGGGTCACGACAGCCTCGTGTGGGACTCGCAGGTAACGGCACAGTGCCGACTACTCACTAAAAGACCTCCCTCAGGCTTCTTCTTTGTCACCTACATTCAGGGTGCCGGCAAGTGGCGCGAGCCGGCGACCGCCACCACGAACAGCGCTTTCCCACGGTGAACGGGTGGTGAACGGCGCATTTCCCATACTGCCATTATGTCAGCTTGGAGTTTAGTCTTCCGTACCTTTAGCTCACGAATCGTGGGCCGCTCACCCTTCAAGAGGGCTTGTTTATGCCAAAAGTACATGACTGCAAGAGCCCTCGCCTCCAAGTCCCCAGGCGGGGATCTGGCTAAGACGAAGGCCATTTCGAAGGAGATCGTACATACGTATGGGTCCTACCGCGCCATGTAACAAGGATATCGTCGGCGTAACATAAGACGCCGACTAGTGGTAGGACCTGTCCGCGTATCATCCAGTCGTATGCGATGTTCCACAAGAGGGCATATAACAGGTCCCTTTGGAACAACGCATACTACATCTCGCCGAGTGCATCCACCCTGGACCGGGTAGACGACGGCCCTCTCACTGAGATATGCCCCAACGATGCGGCGGAGGTAAGTAGGCATCCGATGGTATCGTAGCGCCTCCTTGATGTTGCTCTAGGGGATGGCATTGAAGGGATTCTTAATGTCGAGAGACACTGCTAGCAATACCTCTCTTCGAGCGGCAGTGTTCTCAGCCACGCTCTTCAGCTGCAAGACGGCATCGATCGTAGAGCAGCTTTTGCGAAAACCAAACTAGTTATCCGTCAAATCAGGCCCCACCGTATTTAAATGCAGAACGAGGCGGTGTACAATTACTCTTTCGAAGAGTTTGCCCACCTCATCCAGCAGTATTATGTAACCACTTCATACAACAGTAGTATGTGGCGATAGGAGGATGGCAGTCAGCTGAGCGTCCTTCCTTGTGAATCAACACCATCTTGCCGGTCTTCTATTAGACTGGATATTGACTCTGCTCCAAACAAGCGCTGAAGAGCGCCATCAGTTGGAGCTCCAGGACGTCGTAGGATATAACCCATGCACTTCCTGGTATGCCGTCTAAGCCAGGGGTGGTATTTTTACATGAATTAATAGAACCAACTGACAACAGATGACAACTGTTATTTTGAAATATCAATTTATTCCAAAATGAAATCATGAATGAAATTTGAAATTAAGAAAATTTTGGATGTCGCTGGTGTTAGGAGGTGGTTCATTTTAGATTTTTTGCTTTACTAATAGAGTCACCAATTACCAATATTACCAAGATAAAGCAAGAAAATATCGTATATAACATTTAAATTTTAATTACGCTCAATTGTTTAGGTGACCATGATTTTTTTTACTTTTAGTTATAGTGAATGAATGAATATACTTTATTGTACAACACACAAAACATATACAATATAGGACAAAACAAACAAAATATTGTACAAACGGCGGCCGCTGGAAGCGATTTCTTCCAGGCAACCTTAGGATGGATTAGAGTTTGAGAGGGCTGAAAGTGGGGTAGTGTTGCATATTCATTTAAAACGAATACATAAATACATACATACATACATAAATACAGTGCATAAATAATATATAAAAGCAAACATATAATCCGGGGAGTAATTTAAACAGCCTGTCAGTTCTATTACATAGAAACAACGACAAAAAGCAGGCAAAGGAAAACAACATACATGAACGCTTACAAATAATTTTCCAGATAGTATTCCCTTACAAGTCTTTTAAAGGCCGGGAGTGATTTAGAAAGTTATAGTGTGTTTTAAATTTGTGTTCATGTTAATTGCTAGGTGGTAGACCCTCAAACCCGTCTGGATAGGTACCACTCCTGGTTTATAAGTATGCATCGCCATAATTTGGCGTTATGTTGTGTTCCGGTATTAGTGAGCCAGGTTCCAGAACCCCTATGCGGAGCGCAGCAACGTATTAGCGGTGCGCATGGTGTAGCGAACATCCATAATCGGGCCATCATCCTGTCTGCTGGTCCTCTGTAATAAAAGCAATAATAATATTAATTCAGATTTATTAGTGTTTATTTTTTTATTGCTGTAGGACAGCAGACAGGCTGACGGCCCGCTTAGAATTTAGCAATTACCGTCGCCTATGGGTGCTTGCAAAGTCAGTGGCATCGCGAACACGCTGCTGTTTCATAAGGGTACAGGAACTTAGGTCACTAATGCCGGAACACAACGCAAGGTTATTATGGCAGCATACTTAAGACCAAAGGTGGTCGCCATCCAGACTGGCTTGAGGCCCTACCACGTAGCTAGGGTGGGTTGTTTTTTCGCTTTTTACGACAGGCCGACCCCGGCCGCAGATGTTAGTATTCTTTCTCCGCTCCTGCACAGATAAAACACCATATCATTACTCACATACACATATAAATTATGAATAAAACACCATAATTCACATGAATTTTTCAGATAATCTCCATTCAGATTTCTGAGCGTGGCATCCTCTTGCATTGGAAGAGCCATTACAATGTCAGACACCAAATATCCTTCCAAAATACAAGCAATAAGTCGATGAAAAAAGTCCGTCACATACACCCTTCTGGTTTTAAGGATCTATTGTTACCATATTATACAATAGTGGTAATACAATATGACTATAAATCATTTTATTACACATGGGTCTTGGTAAATTACGAAAAAATACTATTAGGCGAAAAGGTTACGTATTTGACATGAGAATGGTATGGTGTTGTTTGATATAATCTTAAGAGAGCTTCTTATTATTTAAGTTCTATATACTCGTAGATAATTAAATATAGTTCAATACTCATGACGACTTTTGTGGTGTAATGGCTAACACACTTCGGTAAGCTTGCAGCCACGAGTTCGATTCCTGGGTCCTGATTCTTTCATCTGGGTGTTAATGTATGTATTGTATGTATGTATGTTAATGTATGTATAAAATGTATTATATGTATTTATTTACAAAATAAAAGTATATTAGTTATCTAGTACCCATAACGCAAGTGCAACTATATACTTTGGGACTAGATGGCGATGTTTGAATTGTTCTAGAATATTTATTTATTCAGCAAGGAATTACAAGTTAAGTTAGCTTGAACTTCCGATATTATAATTTTAACGACATGAGGACTTTCAAAGTGCGATGGTTATCATATGTCAGAATATCAGTGGAGCCACTGGTTTGATTCCTGGCTCAATTCTGATGGCTTATATGCTTTATTTATTTACAAAATTAATTTTTTATTGCTGAGGAACAGCCGACAGCTTGACGACTCACTTAATAGTAAGCAGTTATCGTTGCCTATGCATGTTTGCGACACTAAACGTACCGAAAACTCGCTGATTGAACATAGGGGTACCGGAACGCGGGTCACTAATGCCAGAGCGCAACACATTGTTATTATAGCGGCATACTTATATATTAAAGGTCTAGGTAAAAGACTAAAAACCACCCAGACGGGCTTGGTGCCCTACCACATCGAACACTGAAAGAATACTAACCCCTGTGACCGAAGTCAGCCTGTCGTAAAAGGCGACTAAACAACCCAAGCTAGGTGTTAGGGCTACCAAGCCCGTCTGGATGGCAACCAGCAGTGGTTTTTAAAAATACCGCCATAATAACCATGTGTTATTTTCGTGCATAAAGTGATCAGGTTCCAGTACAACTACATGGATAGCAACGTGTTAGCGATACCCCTGGCATTGCAAACAGGCTGACTGGTCAGACTGTTGCTTTAATACAGCAATAAAAAAAAAGTATTACCTACATCTGACCTTATAATTAATATATGCACATTAGCAGTGCGTCGTCTTAAAAATTGAATCCATGACTCTTGTGCCCTTGTATTAGAAGCGTAAAATATATCTAATGTAGTTTGGATCTGATTTTAGTTTAATGCGTGGGTGAAACTCAGGCAGACGGATAGTTTATTGGGAAAAAAGATAGATTTTGTTTTTTAAACGCTTCATATTAACTTGATATGTATCTATGTAACGGAGTGTTCAAAGACACGATTTTAACCTACTTATTACTTCTTTTTACACGCTTTATATTAGCTTCACTTGTATGTTTGTATGTTTGTAACCGACTCCTTTGGGGGCGATTCTGACCCACTTTAAACGGCCAGATTTCGTTCAAACTTTGTAGATATATCGAGGGCCGATGACAATGCAATAATCTGTGTAGTTTGTATCATTATCCTTACCAGGATCCTCGGGATTAAAGAATTTTCGGTTCTTGTTCGATCACCAAATTGAAGGAGCGTCGTGCGTGGTCAGTACTTGGACGGGTGACCGCCTAGAAAAATCGCGAAATGATGGATTTTTGTTCTTTTTTATTCTTTTTTATATGTTTCATATTAACTTGACCTGTATGTAATGGAATTTTTCGGAATTCGACTCGATTTTTACTTCCTTTGAACAATAAAATCAAAATTCTGCCGAAACACCATCAATCATAATCAATAACATTGCCAGAAGATGGCGTTAAATTAATAATAATATAGCCGGAAGATGGTGTTATGTTAATAAATTTTTTTTATTTTATAGTTAGTGAAACTAAAAAACACGCTTTAATAAAAAATCAAACTAAAAGGTAAAAAATAATTTTCAATAAATTTAAATTAAGGATAGTGGGATTAACAAAAAAATTAATTTTATTGTAAAAAAGCGTGGGGTGCGTTTTAAGATAATTTGAAAATAACAATTGACAACAAGCACCCCACACTTTTTTAGAATAAAAATCAATTTTTTGTTAATTCCACTATCCTTAATTTAAATTT
Source organism: Malacosoma neustria (assembly GCA_963693495.1). Taxonomy (NCBI): domain Eukaryota; kingdom Metazoa; phylum Arthropoda; class Insecta; order Lepidoptera; family Lasiocampidae; genus Malacosoma; species Malacosoma neustria. Next base: position 8,403,816 of record OY856391.1, on the reverse strand, counting down.
ATTGAAAATTATTTTTTACCTTTTAGTTTGATTTTTTATAAAAGCGTGTTTTTTAGTTTTTTTTTATACTATAATTTTTTTACATATTAGGGTTTTCTTTAATAGCATTGGATCAAAAATGTAAAAATATATTTTAATGTTCGACCTGAATTCAGGCTCAGTTAAGTCATTCGATATAAATTTTTATGAAAAAATTGAGCCTATTACAAATGTTTCATCATAAAGTAACTTTGTATGGATGATTACATACCTCCTTCAACTGTATAACCTTGATGGTGACGCTTTATAACAATTGGCAAACCATAAGCTTACGCACGATCATTCAATAGGCTTCGTACGTGACCTTACGAATGTCAAGATACAGAGCGCTTTATGTAAAAGGACATCCAATAAACGCGGAATCTCATTTAAAACTGTTAACATTGAAAAAAACTGCGGTTAGCCGCTAAACTGTATTTGATGTCTTAAGTTTAACCTTGAAAACTTTTAAAAGTGTGCAAATACTTAAACTAATTTGCTAAACTGTTCATATCCGCAAGAACATAAATATTATCCTAATATGGTAATGTCAAAAGGCATCTATTTGGCTATTAATAGATAACGGCTTCAATTGAATTGCTGACGTATTTGCGTCAGTGGGGTGTGGTTCTATTTATGGGTTCCATCCCTACGAAGGTTCAAAAGATCTGTATGATCGTAAATTTTTTTCGGTCTGGGTGTACTAGTCTGTCGATCGCATATTTGTAACAATGCTTGGTTTTCGTATAATGCAGGGTATTTTGTCTTTAAAAAATTACTTACTCCGTTTATACTATCTTAATAATTTGATTCACTTTTAAGTAGTATATTATTTTTAATTTCATTTTACTTAAGAGAAATCTTAAAAATATTTTGATCATTTGTTATTCATAGGTATGTGTTGAATTAGATTTGAAGTGGGTAGGTAGGTACGTACCTTCTTGCGTGGTAAACACATAGATCGTACCTACATATTGATGAGTAGACAAAGTAAGTTGATTATTAAGTTATAGAAGAATACACAACTATTTTTTACTTTTTAGTGCATATTAATTTGTTTTGGGATAGTTTTTTTGAAACGGGTTTTTTCGATAAAATTTTTGTGTATGTACGTAATATTCATTGAAATCACAGTCACTAACAAAATGCCCATTCGAGACTCTTGCGCGGTTTATGTTTGTAATACATAATCACCACTGCGATGTCTGCTAACTGGGAACTTCAGTGTGTGTAACCCGCTAATCGACTATAGAGTCAAAGCAGCGGAGCATACAGTCAAATAGTGTAATATCTATTAATAGCTAATAAAGGAATAACGAGATGTTTTCAGTTGGTAAATCAGCAATGCACTTTCTTTGTAAATTATGAGGTGGTGCTGAAATACGTGCATTACAACACCACAGCCTGCCTGACGAGAATTCATCTTCTTTCTGTATCTAAGGCTTGTACTTTGGAATTGATACTCTTGTTATTTCATTTTCTTGAAGCGATATAATCACCATAAGCAAAAGGATAGAAAGACCTAATCTGGCCAAATGTCTTTCAATTTGGCTAGATTAAGTACTTTAGGTATATTTTGTCATCTATTATTTTATAGAGATCACAGAGCGATATAGATCAAGAGATCAAGCGTTTACACTTCATAACAAAGGCGCCTCCGACCATGAAAGCACCCCGTTCTGGCCTCGGGCAGTAGAGTAATAATGCAACCTCTTATCAACTGTGCGCACGGGTGCTTTGCACGCCAGTCTCACACTGCTCCATTGAGAGCCCCCAAGTGTTAGGTCATCAAGCATTTCCACGTAATCATAAAAATAATGAGGTTTACTGGATACCAAATGTCTCTATAGTCCTTCTTACACCACTCGTTAGTAGAGCCTAAATTGAGTAATTAATTATTCACTCGGAGTAATTTAAATCAACTCTAAGACATTGATTTGTACTTACAAAATCTTTTAATACGCTATTTATATTATGGGCCGTCATATCATTAATCCCTTAATAGGTTTACAAAACATGAAGGCATGTGATGATTTACTTAATGAAGGTAATATGACTTATGTTACGGTAATTGTTACATTGTTAGAATTGTTGAGATTAAAATAGTAAGGATTTAAATGTTTTTGAATATGTAGAAAATCATTCAAAAGTAATTCATAAAATAAAATGTAATTAATAAAATAAAAAGGGATTATTAAAATAAAAATGATATGCGACAAGTTTTAAAGAATAGGTACTATTCCTCAGTGTCTGAACATAATTTGGGTCGAGTTCCAAGACGATATCAACACATTTTACATAACTAACGAGTCGATTATGAAATTCCACGCTTGGTCATCACTAATTCAAAATGTCAAAAATGTCGGTGGTTACCATCTGTAGATAATAGATTAAAATGAATAGTACTATTACATTATTTTCATAAATCACGAAATTATTGTTACAAACTAAGCTCATATCTCTTGAAATTCTAAGCACATACAATTGAATTACAATCACATTAATAGACAAGTTTTATGAGAAGGAATGATATAAAAATTATGAAATGCAGATTATGAATAATATATACAAATCGCAGCTCACTTAATATTTTACCATCGTTTAAGGGTCGCGTCGACAACGCTAAAGGCTCCGCAAACATGCTGCTGCCGAATAGAGGTACTGGAATCTGGATCACTAATGCCGGAATACAACAGAAGCTTATTATTGTAGCGTACTTATACACCAGGGATGGTTGCCATCCAGACGGGCTTCGGGCACTACAAGCAAGCTAGGGTTGTTTTGTGGCCTGTTACGACAGGCCGACCCCGGACGTACGGTTCGGTATTTTTACTCCACCCCTAAACGGAGAATAACGTTTGATATGGTTTGGGCAGATGTGGCCGTTAATTGTATGGTTATAAAGAAGCCCTGCAATACAGATTTTCCCGTAGTTCGTAGATATAAACTAGTGCACCTCACAGGCCTTCCGACGTGCAAAAGTAGTTGCGATATTACTTTGATATATTATCAGGGCCTCGTTATTTTGTTTAGTAAATGAATAAGTCCTTAGGGTTGATCTGAATACCATTTGCTTAGAACATTGTAATACTTTGATAAGAAGACTTTCCACAGATATTTCGAATCTAACTGCAATTAATAAAAAGACAATCAATATACGTAATGTTACATTGGAAATGTACAAAATAATTCAACAATTACAGTGTTACAAAAACCTTGTTGTATTAATTTGAAGTAATAAACATTTCTCAATAATATTAGTATTTCCAAAACGATCCATTGAGGTTTACTTAATAATTCCGTCTCTATTGTTATTGATATTGGTTGAAACAAACTGTATTTAATGACTTATTAATATTTTGTTTCACACGTTTAGTGTTGAAGCCAAGTTTCTGTTTTTATTAGAATAATAGAATAGATGCAGACAGTATATTAACCCTATTATATATGTGATTGAAAGGATTAACAAACACAGGTTCGAGCTATTACAAATTTGGAATTTTCGGGTAGCGGGACTTTAATATATTTTAAGTATTTTTTTTATATCTATTATAGATCGATAGCCTTTCTAATTGAGTGTTACTATTGTATAATATCTGCTGAGATAGACTTAATTTCTAGCTTACATGTTTGATTACTGAGAGATTAAACTCGCAAATATTTTTATACCTTTCTTTTTAATTTCTCTAGTTTTGCCGTTTTGGGATTCAGCGTCAGAGTTTTTGAGTTATATTATCCAATCATAATATATGCAGATATACGATGTGTTGTGATTATACACAAGCTACTATTTTCTACAATTACGGAAAAAACTAGACCTTACTCGTACCGCGTCTTCTTCATTGGAAAGGCGATGCGGGTATGTGAAGTTCACCGTCTTTCTGCTGAACACACAGCTGGCTAGATAACCTGGATAATCTGGCGGTAGTCGCGGCGGCATCGCCGATCGTAGTGACTTTATCCTTTATAGGCGCAACTTTTCAGCCTAAGTTAACTAGTTACATAGAATACTTGTAACAATAAGGGCACCGAAGTATAGTTTAATGCTTAACGAAGGACCTCTTCACCTGAGTCATTTCTCAAGTCAGTCAGTGGTCTAAAGATTGGTGGTTTTTTTATTGCTGTAGGACAGCAGACAGGCTGACGACCCGCTTAGAATTTAGCAGTTCCGTCACCTATGGGTGTTTGCAACGCTAGTGGCATGGCGAGCACGCTGCTATCGCATAAGGGTGCAGGAACTTGGGTCACTAATGCCGGAACACAACACAAGGTTATTGTGGCGGCATACTTAAAAACCAAAGGTGGTCGCCATCTAGACGGGCTTGAGGCCCCACCACGTAGCTAGGGTGGGTTGTTTTGTTGGCTTTGACGGCCCGCTTAGAATTTAGCAGTTACCGTCACCTATGGGTGTTTGCAACGCTAGTGGCATCACGAACATGCTGCTGTCGCATAAGGATACAGGAACTTGGGTCACTAATGCCGGAACACAACACAAGGTTATTATGGCGGCATACTTAAGACCAAAGGTGGTCGACATCCAGACGGGCTTGGGGCCCTACCACGTAGCTAGGGTGGGTTGTTTTGTCGCTTTTTACGACAGGCCGACCCCGGCCGCAGAGGTTAGTATTCTTTCTCCGCCTCTGCACATATAAAAAGTAATTTAAATATTTCCATCTCTCATCTTATTTTTATTTTGGCATATCATATAATATGATAAAAAAAATCTCTAAAATACGCTTCGGATGCATCAACAATGTAAGTTTAGAATAATAATATCTAAAAACTTGAATGAAATTTTAGTATGCGTTAATAATCAATTCGAATTACATTATAATCTTTTGTATTTGTTTTGCTTATCTAAGATCACGCATGTCCATAATCGTGCGATGACAAGGCCAAGAATATCTTATATACCAACAATACTAATTAAATATAATGTAGTACCGATATTTTGACTATTTGAAGACACTTGGTTCAGTGGTCTTATGGTCGTATCTGTAGGTTTAATTTGCAAGGAAAACAATATTCGTATGATCTGCAATTATGAGAATCCCTATGCCCATTAGTAAGAAATTGGGTTGTTATTACATATCCAGTTAAAATGCGTAAATTTTGTATACACCAGTATGGATTATAGGAGGCTACCATAATCGTACTACATGAATAAAAACAATATAATTTTACCTTGTGTACTTCTTTATATGTTATTTCGAAAGTTCACATCCAATCTGTTTTTGTTGGCATTGTTTAGAAATAAAGTTAATCATTAGCGAAGTGGCGATAATTGAAGACGAATTGCCTTACCGATGTTATCGTATTTTGAAAATCGTTGCCCAATTACAACGGACTTCAGTGATCGATTGTTTATTCTTAGCAGTGAAGGTATCACCGTTCACGGCGGGTAAGGGTGGGATTGCCATGTAGTGTTCTCATAGCTGGGATTGGAACGCACATAGCTGGTTTACTAAATAAAACCAACCCGTGTTTATCTATTGCTCATTGTTAGAGCAGAGAGAACCGTTATCGGACTTGTTTGAAGGAGTGTTCGTATATGACCAGTTTACAAAAGGAAGCGAGGGTAACCCGTTAGCTTCTGATAAATGCAGTGTCTAAGTCCGGGAGGGACAAGTCCAGACCCACTGCAGCAATGCTGGCACTGCGCTTCTCGCCTCACACGGGATATGCTTATGTTGTCTTTGTTGCTGATATCATAATGGTGGTACCCAATAAAACTAAAAAATGTTCTTATGCTTATTGTCTTATATAAGACCTATATCTTCAATTTGATATTAATTTTGGAGTTACAAATGACATCAGTCACCTCATTCTATTCGGCTTATAATATGTCTTAACGTTGAATGCGATTTCATCAGGTGCGTAATAGATAAATGCGATCGAGTAAGATAGGACTGAGGTGTAGAATCTATTAAGTTACACACTAAGATTGGTCTTTGCTAAGTTAAGCCGCCTTTCTCAGGGAATCGTTATCTCAAGTTTAAGTCTGCAACATTGATTGATATGGCCATCTGTATTGATAAAATACTCACAATATTGAATTGATACGTACGAATAATAATTCCTATGTGGTAGAGCCTCAAGCCCGTCTGGATGGCTATCACCTTTGGTCTTAAGTATGCCGCCATAATAACCTTCTGTTGTGTTCCGGCATTAGTGACTCAAGTTCCTGTACTCTTATGGGACAGCAGCCTGTTTGCACTGGCGTTGCAAACACCCATAGGCGACGGTAACTGCTAAATTCTAAGCGGGCCGTCAGCCTGTCTGCTGTCCTACAGTAATAAAAAAATAGAACATATTATATTATTAATTTTAAAATCGTTATTGTAAGATGAGACGAAGGCCATCCAGATTTTAGATTAAAAACTGATTATAACTAAAATTAAATATTTATTTATAAAATTGATTAGGTGTCTGTGACTCATTTATAAAAAAATATTGCCTCGCTACATTCATTTCTTATTTAGTTGGTTTAAATTTAAAATGATTATTATCGTTAGAATGAGGTTAGTTAAAAAAAAAACAAAAAAAAGGTTAGTTACTTACTAGCATTATACTTTTTTCTATTAGCTACAGGTGGGTCTTGGTCACCAATCCTTCAACATTTTTGTCTAAAGAAAATTATGACTTAGGGGAATATGCTAAAAAAAATTAATCTATATTTATGTTTATTGTTTCTTTTTGCTCTAGAAAAAGTACAGAATGTACCATTCCAAAAATACACACAGTATTTTCAATCTGTGACAATTGTTAGCATATACCTAGTCAGGTCATAAGTATTGTCACACAGTAAAAACTTTTCTTTTAGAATGCTGGCCACAAAAAAAGTTATTGAATTCGAATCTCGAATTGTTCATGAAAATAAAAATGTATACTTTTAGAATTTTACTCATTTTTTAAATATGGAGTGGACGCTTAAAGAAGACCGTGTTGCAGTTATTGCGTTGCATCGTTGCGGTTCATTTATCGTACCATCAAACGATACAATGAAGACTCTAGTGTAGATGACAGGTCAAGAAGTGGTCGCCCTCGGTCTGTTAGGACTCCAGCAGTGATAAAAGCTGTGAAGGCACGAATTCAAAGAAATCCCAAACGTAAGCAGAAACTGTTGGCCCTTCAGATGGGGTTAAGCAGAACCACGGTGAAAAGGGTGTTAAATGAAGACTTAGGGCTTCGGGCATATCGAAGAAAAACAGGACATCGTTTGAATGCTCGTCTAATGGACCTGAGACTGAAGAGATGCCGCGCTTTGTTGAAGCGGTACGCGGGAAAAAAATATCGGGAAATTCTTTTTTCGGATGAAAAAATGTTTACCGTAGAAGAGAGCTACAACAAACAAAATGATAAGGTGTACGCACACAGTAGTGAAGAAGCGAGCAACCGTATTCCGCGTGTCCAACGAGGTCATTTTCCATCCTCGCTCATGGTATGGTTGGGAGTTTCTTATTGGGGCTTAACAGAGGTACATTTTTGTGAGAAAGGTGTAAAAACGAATGCTGTTGTGTATCAAAATACAGTCCTGACGAACCTTGTGGAACCTGTTTCTCATACTATGTTCAATAACAGGCACTGGGTATTCCAACAAGATTCGGCGCCAGCTCATAGAGCGAAGAGCACACAAGACTGGCTGGCGGCGCGTGAAATCGACTTCATCCGGCACGAAGACTGGCCCTCCTCCAGTCCAGATTTGAATCCGTTAGATTACAAGATATGGCAACACTTGGAGGAAAAGGCGTGCTCAAAGCCTCATCCCAATTTGGAGTCACTCAAGACATCCTTGATTAAGGCAGCCGCCGATATTGACATGGACCTCGTTCGTGCTGCGATAGACGACTGGCCGCGCAGATTGAAGGCTTGTATTCAAAATCACGGAGGTCATTTTGAATAAACTTTAATGTCATAAGAATCTATGTTTTGTTAAGTTCATTTTGGTATATGAATGGTTACATAATGAATAAACTTGTTACAATTATTTTACATTAAACATGTGACAGAATTTATGACCTGACTAGGTACTTTTGGGTAACGACCCTTGCGACAAGAATAAATCGATTGCAATAATTATGTATTAATATGTCATATATTTATTTATTTGGTAAAGTAACAACACAATAGAAAAATAAGTACACACATAAAATTTTTACACTAACCAAAATAATTTCCGCAGTTAAATTATACTGGCACAACTATTATACTGAACTGCTGTACGCAGTTAAATTATGCATAAAAGGTAACATTAAAGTGAAAAAAAAATTGTAAAATATCATTACATTAAAAAAAAAATTAATCAACGTACATTTAGGTTTGATTGGGCCGAAGCTAACTTAGAAATAATATTTTTTTGAATATAGTATATTTTATTGTTCACGTCTATCATAAAATATAAACAATCAGCCAAAGATAAAAAATGGCTTTTTATGTATATTACACCAAGAACTAATTACGTCATTCAGCTAAAAGATAAATAAAAAGATTTATTGAAAACATGATTCCAAGAATTTGCATTTAAATTTCCCTAAAAGGAAATGTGAAACAATGATTACATTATCTACATATACTGAAGGAAAATGTCTTAAAAAACATGACAACGCATTTTAAATGGCAGTTTTAGATGTAGCAACAATTAAACTTAGAGGGTTAGTTATTTTAAGGACGGACATTTTTAATTCACAATGTAAAAATTCCAGCATGTATTATAACAAAAATGAGCGGTTTTGCTCTAATTCTCGCGGAACCTGTTAGGCTTAGAAAAACAAGATGCCCGTTATCGATATGGATCTAATATGCTTTTGTGATCCAAACAAAGGTGGATTCTGGTTTTGCGCTTGCGCAATTCGCAAGAAATGACTATTCATAACCATACATTATAACACAATTTAGTTTGATTCATCGCTTTAATATCTTTATTAGTCAAATCTTAGCGCTAAAACCTGGTTGCAAACTAGATTTCTTAATTACTTCTTCTACGCATTCACGCATCGCAACAACCATTTACGCAACTAAACAACGCATCTACTAGTGGGATTTGGATTCGGTTCGACAGTATGTGAAATACTATGTTCAATAGAATCGGACTAAGTACGACTCTTTGATGTACACTGACTATGATTAAAACGAGTTTTTGTCAGTTAATAAGTGGTATTTGAAACTAGCGAAATGGGAGTTGTAGTCTCAGTTGATATCAATAAAAGTTTCAAGACCGTTTTAAAGCACATCATCCAAGAAATATAGCCGAAAGCCTTCAGAAAGTCTTGTATTTTTCTGACGATTTTCAAGTGAAAACAGTAAAATTAAAATCTTTTTCTTGTGCAAATAACCGTTGGACAACTAGATCAGGGGAAATTTTGTCTTTGTATGAGCGATGCTCCGTCGTTCTTCTCCAATAGAAAAATTGATCCGTTCCTATTAAGAGTTTTGATGATTATAACTTCTTGGCTTCTTGAATTCTGGTCATATGGTCTTCTATATGAACATAATTATTATGCTTCTTACCAAGAAAACTAAGCTGGATGTATTGTCGGCTTTTATTGTCATATCCTTCTTGTACCGATATTAAATATATGTTATATTATATTCTAGGCTAATAGTCTGACAATATTTTTTCCAATTAAAAAAATTTATTTAAATATTATTTCAACGAATTTAGTATTTATACAATTAAACTAAATTATACTCTGCTATTTACCAGTGTTCAAATATAATCTCTTCTTCGTCGTGTTCTTCATTCCTGAAGGTCGTGCCCGTCTTGATAAGCCTTTACGGAGACGCTGACGAACTGCGTCCACACCACTCTGTCCTCGGCCTGTTTCAGAGCTGCAGGCAAAGTGAGCCCCGTGATAGCCTTAATTTGATCTAACCATCGGGTTGGTGACCGTCCTCTGGGCCTTTTCCCCTCTATTTTGCCTAGCACTATCAGTTTTTCGAGGTTGTCTGACTCCTTTCGAGCGATATGGCCAAAATAGCCGAGTACTCGCTTATAGCAGGTCGTGGACAAATATAATAAAACACTGCTATTTACCGGTGTCCAAAATACAGGACGGGCTTAGTGTGGTTAATACTATAATTTACATTTTTTTTATGAGTTTCAGAATAAAGATGTCATAAATGATAATGTATGTGGCCCGATAAAAATCCCAGAGACCATACAAATGCGTTTATAAGCTTCCTGTCATCTAGCTGAAGGATGATTCTAAAATAATTTCGTCTCTTTGCGTTGCAATAGAAAAAAATGGAGTGTCCATGTGCTTTTCGTTAGCCGGAAGCAAACGAATCATGTACACAATAAACATAACAGTCTAAGATCCGGCATTAGAAAAATATATCCTCATCTGTTAATTAGATGAAACAATTTTTTATAGGCTGATCAATGTAATGAATTTATGAAAACAACCTTTGCCACCATAAGTCTGCTGCAATTAATAATAATTGACAATGAGATCCTTTAGCCACCGTAAATTTTTATTTTATTAGTTATCTTTGGCTGCATCAGCCAGATATTTTATAAGATAGCCAAACATTATTATGTTTAGAATCCGACGCCGTTTATTATTTGGATTGCACTTGGATTTTTCAATTAACATGTGAGGGAAATAAGCTACATTTATCTATCTTTCCTCACCTGGCTGCAGGTAAGTATAGCAATCATAGCGATGGGTGCCAACCTTAGTAAGGTACATAATACAAAACACTGACGATTTATGCTTACTACATGTAATTAACATGAGAAGGTAAAAATTATAAATAAATTATTTGTTAATTAATTTATTATTATTTTTTTAGCAATAGATTATTGTACTTTAAATTAAATTAATTAAAATTAAATTAAACATTATGACGGTGAAACTTACTGCAAACTTATACTACAAACTTAAATAAAATGACTAAAAGTAGATTAATTGCAGCAGACTTATGGTGTTTTTGTTGCAGAGGTTGTTTTAATAAATTCATAATATTGATATCAGCATATAAAAAATTGTTTCATCTAATTCATAGATGAGGGTATATTTTCTAATCCCGGATCTTAGACTATAATAATTGTAAATCATCTGTCAAAGAAAAAGATAATTGATCATAACTGTCAATATTAATTGAATAGTATATTGATACCACGATTCTTTAGATAAATGATGTTATTTTTTATTATGTTTACTCACCAATTAACACAATATATTTTTTTATTGTTCTAATAAAAATAACTTAACGATATGAGTGATGCTGTTAACGGATCTTTTAGGCAATTATAATTGAATGTAATTCCTTTCCTTGTAAAAATCGCCGGTAGTAAAGCACATAGGTGTGTTTGGACCTTGGTTAATTTGAAGTTATGTTATTTTGTGCAATTGCAATAGCTTCTGTGGATTTTCTGTTTTTTTTTTGTCAAGGTATAAGGTCATTGGAGTTTTAAAATTCTCCTTCATTTGAGTTGAGATCAAAATATTTTCTACAATTCTTGTTTTCTATTTATGTACTTTTTATTACTAATTACGAATTACATCGATATATCTTAATTTACCTTTATATTACCATTTTTAAATTAATATAAAATATAAATTTACCTAAACGAGCAAAAAATGTAAAATGTAATTTATAATATTGACACAGAACACTATAACTACTCTATATTAATACAGTAACAGCCTTATTTAATTTTCATTTAATGTGACTAATTTAATGGATACATACAATATATTTACCTGGAATCCAAACTATTCAAATTAAGAGTTTGTAATATGTTTGAATTAGATTTTTTATTTATTTATTATGTTACTTATTTAAATAACTGAAGGGAGCTCCACTGCCCTTGGGTACAATGCATTTAACGAGACCTATCAAGGAGGAAAGCAATTCATTTTTAGTACGGTTTTATTTTACAATTCTCTGTGTAATTTATATTAGCAAGTTTATATCATGTCAAAATTTTGGATCTAATAATCTCTATTAATTTATTTTAATTGTAATCCCTGTAAAATTGCATTTGCATGATAATCCAAATGAATATAAAAGGTCTAAACGTGTTCTGCTAGTGTATTAGAAACCGTGTTTATCATCATCATCGTCTTTGCGTTAAATCTCGGTTGCAGCCCAATCTCTCGCTTCGGCGCCCGGGGTCCGCTTTCCGGCTTTTTCTTCTCTACTTTGCACGGTCTTAATGGGGTGTAAGGGGCCCTACCAACATCTTCGGGGCCCAAGTCAACCTCACCTGCAAGTCGGTGCACCCTGCTGAATAACGGACGAGGCTCTGACGACGGCTTTCCTTTTAGGGTGGGGGGGTCAGACGGCAGTCGCCCCCGTAAAAGCCAAAATAAGCCAAATCAAATATGGAAAGTGTAAGATTAGAAACCGTGTTTATGTTATTATATTAATAAATATAAAAATAAATAAAAATAATTAAGTACAAGAAGCTTGGTATAAAGCCCAAATTTTTAGTTTTGGCTTTTTTTAGTCAACCTTAGTACTTCAGCAAACGACAGTGTAAATTAATTTTTAAAAACGAAATATCTAAAATATACAGCCAAGAAAATAAAAGCAAAGTGATTACTAATAGTTTGTAAATAAATAAATAGTTAGAACGAAACTATAAATAATAATATTTTTGTAACTTTTCACCCGTGCAGGGGCGGAGTAAGAATACTATATATACTTGGTTCCGACACTCAGGTACGGGAGTGAAAGTTGGGTATGGCAGAAGAAACATGAAAGCAGAATAAATGCAGTTGAGATGAGAGCGTTAAGAAGTACGATAGGAGTCAAACTGAGTGACAGGATAAGAAATAGTGAGATAAGGAAACGTTGTGGTCTGAAAGAAGATGTAGTGACAAAAATTGAGAAAGGTATGCTGAGATGGTTTGGCCATGTCGAGAGAATGAATGAAGAACGATTGACGAAAAAAGTGTATAAGGCGAGTGTGAATGGAAGTGTTGGAAGGGATAGATCTAGGCGGACGATTCGAGACCAAATCAGGGACGTCTTGAAAAAAGGCCAGGTCAAGAGTACCCTAAACCGAAGGGCATGTATGAAGGGAATAATGAAAGTGGACACAGCGAAACAAGTATGTAAAGATCGTAGCAAGTGGAAAGAAGTGGTATCTGCCTACCCCTACGGGAAAGAGGCGTGATTATATGTATGTATGTATGTATATACTCTGTGACCGGGGTCAGCATGTCATAAAAAGCGTGAAAACATCCCTATTTATGTGGTAGGACCCCAATCCTGTCTGGATAGCAACCACCCTTGGTCTTTAATTATGCTGCCATTATAACCTTGTGTTGTATTCCGGCGTTAGTGACCCAGGTTCCTGTACCCCTATGCGGACAGCAGCATGTTCGCGGTGCCCCTAGAGTCGCAAACATCTATAGGTGACTGTCTGCTGTTCGTCAGCAATACAAAAAACCAAGTTCCATAAATAATTTATACGCATATAAATATTGATCTCATCATTGCAGTATACTTAACATTTATAAAATAACACAACGAAATCTTCCTTATTTATTCGACATGTTTTTTATTCTATAAATCGTGTATGTTTTTTGTGAAACCAATTTAATTAATATAGGATATATGTAGGAATTTTCTATAACATATATAAAAACAATATGTTTTGCGTAATACTTCCTATATTGTTAAACTTTATGATAGAATTTTATTAAGATAAATTTTATAGTAATTAAAAGGTTACGAGTTGCATCCTTGTTCAGTTTTAAAAGCTTGTCTATTGGTTTATAAAAATGAATTTATGTTACCCACAATAATTTGTTTATTTTAAAATTAAGACCGTGTAGACGACCTACGTGATGTAACGGCTAACGCACTCAGGTACACTTGCAGAGGTTACTGGTTTGAATACTGCTTCGCATTGATATAATGTGTATTTATTTACAAAAGAAAGTATGTATGTATTATATCAGTTGTATAGTATCCATAACACAAGTGCTATGCTGCTTACTCTGAGACTAGATTGCGCTGTATAAATTGTGCCAGTATATTTATTTTTATTTTTTATAGCGTAAGGAAAGGAATAAAAATAATTGGAATGAAAGTGAATGGAAAAGGGGGTAGACCTAACAAAGAGGTGGACGGCATAAAAGATGATCTGGTAAAAAGGCATAAATAATGAGATCACGACTAATATATGGTAGTGAAAGAAGGTGAGATTTTGTGCCGACCCTAGATAAGGGCATTAAGGAAGGTGATCCTTCTTCTGTTAACGTATATGAGACTTGTCTAGATAACGCATAGCAATCCTTTGAACTTGCGATGATGAGTAGCTGAATGCCGCCTTAAGAAATTAAGACTACTCTCAATTAAGGCTACGAACATATTTGTTTGTTATACTGTGTTCAGTAGTTTTTGCAAGCCTTGATCAATCAAATTGCACAATTGAAATCTGCCTTAGTTTGGCATTAGAACCCTTTATACCATGTCTTCACCATAGAAGCTCTTTTTTAAGAATCTAACGAACTTTATGTATGCCAAACTGATCCGGCTCCTTGCCAATCTTTGGATTTATATAGTATAGTATAATAATCTATTTTTGTCTAAATTAATTGTAATTTATATTGTTAATAATAATATTTTGTTGCTATTACTGAATAACTTTGAAAGATAACTAGTAGAAATATTGTAAAATTCAATTTTCATACCATAAAATTTTTATGATATTCGTACGCTAGAAGCCGAGATGGCTGCTTTGCTAAGAAGTTTATGCAGCTTATAGATACATGTAAGAACAGCGGTACAGCAAAAGTAATAAAAGCCACTAAAAAATTATGAAATTGATGACCTCTTATCATTTTTAGGAAACCATTAATTGGGACCCTCTAAATGCGAATCATATGCTAAACACAAATTAAAAAAAAAAACATTGTATATAATAGCAAGATTTTATGGTATGTATGTATGTTTGCCAACATAGCAAAGCGTTTTTTAAATTTTCATTATATTTTCACATTCTTCAATACTCGTATATCAGTCACATTTTCCTTATCACTTTTTTATTGTATAACTTTCAAATATATTGCATTTTAAAGTTCTGTTCTACTAATGTAATATAATATATTATATATCTACTTATCTCATATATAAATATATATAAATAAAATATCAATTCTTGGTCCTTCGAGCCGGATAACCTCAAGTCAAGCGCATTGGCATAGTAATGAAAGCATCATTTTAGAATTTACATTTATACATTTCCTTCCTTATATTTTACACTTCCTTGGGAGACTCCATATTATACAGAAATGCCAAACGTCCAAAGACCAAAAGTTTATATACAGTTAGTGAGTAGTTTCCACTTTAAGTGGCTGAAAAACAAAACGTTATTTATAAAACAAGCTATTAAATGATCTAATCCAATCAATATTTAAATTAGTCATATATCAATCAAATTAAATTAACTTTATAACTCAATTATGTCTTACATGACTTCTATATTTTTTAATTAAATAATAATATTAGACATATAAATAAAATTATGTCAACTTTTGTCAATGTCAACTAGTCTGTTAATTATGCGAGCTATGCGATATATAAAATGATACAAATGTTAAAAATTGGCAGGAAATGTTGTAATTAATTGCACTTTAAAGAATTCTTGGGATTATGCATTAATTTGAAATTTGGACTATATAATTTTAACTTAAGAATTCATAGACAGTCCATAAGTTATGGAAACAGTGACTGTAGGAAGTTGCAAAGCCCTTTCGCATTTTACAATAAAATTCTATATCAAATTATTGTAGATAAGTTATCATTATCAAGCAAGTGTCAGTAATATTGTAGTAAGCGTCTTTGCTTAAAGGCTTTTTTCGTCACCTCTTTACCACCACACTGCTCAAGACGGTTTAGATATTGTAATAATTAAAATTTAGTTATATCGATTATAAATATAAGACCTTAAGAAAATAAAAGACCTTCTCTTACACAGATTTTTTGTCAGTTTTTGAAGTGATAACTTCTTTAGCGGCGTGGTGCACATTTTGTGTGATGGATAAAAATGTTAAAATCGCGTCAGGTCACGTATCCCGACCGAAAATGCGTAAGATTCGTATGCCGGAGTTTTGCTCCAGTAATATCAACCTTATTAATAATTACTTAAGGTTTATTTTATAATGTAACTTTTAAATGATTGCATTGCATTACTTTTACATATCTATTCAAATTGCGACTTTATTACAATACAGTTGAGTTTTTGAAGTGAAAACTTCTTTAGGCGCGTTGAGCACTTTTTGGGTGAACAGTTTTTGGTTTGTAAAGAAGTGTTAATGACTTTAATGTTTAATCATAAACAATTTTTTATAACCCGAAAATAATAATCTAATAGCTCGACGATACAATTCACAAGTCATTTAGTTTTCACTTCTATCTGTAGTCCCCAAAGACTGCCCCGCATGTTTTTTTTTTTCATAGACCACTTTCTAAATTTAGCTAGTTCCGGTGGACCACCTGCAGCTACATTTCTGTCATATTCCCAAAACTCGACAAAAGTGTGAAGATTAGATCTCACTTTGGAAATTTGCGTTGCAACTGAGTTCCAGCCACGAATTAATAATTTTCGAAAAAAGTGAGAATTGATTGGTTAATTAATAAATTGATTGTGCTATGAGTGGACGTCAAAAAAGTTAAGTTGGCCAGTCAAAAAAGTGATTTCATCCAACTGTACTCTTTTGAGATCTACTCACAGCATAAGAAACCAATCAATTCTTACTACTTATTTCATTTAGAAAACTCCCTATTCACAGTGGTAAAAAAAAAAGAAAAACGGTATATTTTTATGTTGTATTTATTCAAATATTGGAACGAAGTTCCTTATCGCACGTTGTGAAAGGGGGCTAGACGGAAAAAATTCTCACGAAAAGTTGTAACGACACTTTTTGCTATAGTAAGCTATGCGGCGTGCGCATGTTTCTCTGTTTGTCTCTCTCTCTCTCTTATAGAAAGCAAGTCAGATATTTTCATTTCTATTTCGCATTGAACAATGTGGTGTCGCGACGATTATTTTTGTTGAGTGTATACAGGTTTTTTTGTACATAATAAATAATAAAAAATAATAATAATGAATCCTGACAGTGTTTCTGCACAAGTTACGGATATTGCTGATGGAGTTAGGTTAGTTACTGATTAAGTTTATATTACATTATATTTGTTAATAATAAAAAAAATATTATTATAACTTAAAAAAAAAAAATTTTATTACAACTCCTTCACTAATTAATCGAAAGGAACTTCGTTCCATCCAGGTGTCCCTTTTATTACACTATTAATTATTATTGTTATCATATTACTAACAGTCGTAATACAATTAAAATTAAACATTAATAACGAAACCGACGTAACGTAACTTCACAAAATAGTCATAATTTTAATGGAAGGGATGTAGTTGATGGATTGACAGCAAATAATTAATATTTGGCTTCAGTTTTGTTAGGAATAACCCTAAATCTCCCCGTTCCGTGATATTCGATCTGCTCCTTTTTTTGTTAAAAGCTTTATAACGACACTAAAACTTTTTTCGACAAGATATGACGAGGGAAACGCCATCAAAAGCTTTCTCGCAATTCCCTACAGTCCAGGAAAATTTTCGGGTATTTCTGCATGCACCCAAAATGTTTAAAATTCTCTTTTAAATTTCATCTTCAGCTCCTCATTAGTGCTAAGCTCGAGTAGCAGGTTGATGGCCCACTTAGAATTTTGCAGTTACCGTCGCCTATGGGTGTTTGCAACACCAGTGGCATCGTAAACACGCTGCTGTTCCATAAGGCTACAGGAACTTGGGTCACTAATGCCAGAACGCAACACAAGGTTATTATGGCGACATACTTAACACCAAAGGTAGTTGCCATCCAGACGGGTTTGGGCCCTACCACGAAGCAAGGGTTGTTTTGTCGGCTTTTACGACAGGCCGACGCAGGGGTCAGTATTCTTTCTCCGCACCTGCGCGAATAAAAACAGTTATATAATTTCTTCAGCTATCTATAAAAAATATCTTTCAAATAATATTAAATGACTTGTATGTTGTTGATGAAATGATAATTTAACATGCGTCGTGAATAATTACATTGCTTCATTGACAAATCACAGCACTAAATATGCATTTCATAAGTGATGAGAAGTAACTAAAACAAATGTTCATCTAATTTACGGTGCCTTGAATATTCGTGTGCGATGAGTCCTCTCAACCACTCTAGCTTTGCTTAGACGAAAGGGCAAGTCGTGTGAAGGCCGCGCGCTGACCGCATCCGTTTGAATGTGGGATGGGGTATTATCGATGTCAAGAGAACGATTATGTTATTTTTAAATATCTTTTTACTGAATTATATTAAATTTATACTCTTTTACTAAATTTATTATTTTTCTTATTGCTGTAGGACAGCAGACAGGCTGACGGCTCGCTTAGAATTTAGCAGTTACCGTCACCTAAGGTAAGGGTGTTTGCAACGCCAGTGGCATCGCGAACACGCTGCTGTTTCATAAGGGTACAGGAACGTAGGTCGCTAATGCCGGAAATTAACACTAAGTTATTATAGCGGTATGTTTAAAAACAAAGGTGGTCACCATCCAGACCGGCTTGTTGTCCTACCATGTACCTAGGGTGGGTTTTTTGTCGCCTTTTACGACAGACCGACCCCGGCCGCAGAGGTTAGTATTCTTTCTCTGCCCTGAACGGATAGAAACTAACTTACTATCTTTGAGAGTTTGGGATAAAAAAAATGGGATAAAACTAGGTAATCAAAATCATATTACAAGGTAAGGTATTGTTTAGTTTCAAGTTACCATTGTCTTGAGCATTAGATACTAGTAAAATTAGGATTTAAAGTTTAATTTGTTGATATACTTGCAAATAAAAAGTCTCTTAAGCGCAAAGAGTGACAGTTTTTAACCATATATTAAGATATCATTTATCTTATGAATACTGTAAAAACGGAATGTTCTTTATATTTAAAAGTTTTACAGTATATAGGATAAATT
The DNA here is from genome assembly GCA_963693495.1 of Malacosoma neustria. Lineage (NCBI taxonomy): Eukaryota > Metazoa > Arthropoda > Insecta > Lepidoptera > Lasiocampidae > Malacosoma > Malacosoma neustria. The sequence continues at coordinate 8,384,817 of OY856391.1, read as the reverse complement.
ACGTGAGTTTACGTGGTCTTCTTCTATCACACGTCTGTTAATAGTAAATAAATAATAATTAATAAATATAAATAATAATACGTATAAGTTAAAAAATAGGTGATTTGAAGTTCAAACTTGAACTTAGAGGAAACTAATTCTCCCTTCCCTGGTTCTGTCCATGGTCGGGGGTGATCTTGGATGGACAGCCGTCGCCTCCTTTTGCGAGGCAGTCATGTCCGCAAAGGAGGTGGCGGAGCGGGAGGGGGAGTCCACCACCACACTCCCCTCCCGCCAACACAGGCCACGTCGTCGGCGCCGGAGGGCAAGCAACAACCTCCGGCCGCCGTAGAAAGCGGCCGCGGGCGGCCCCTCGGGGGAGGATCTGTCGCCCGCACTATTGCCACGAAGAAGAGGGCCGCGTGCTGTTCCGCGGCACCCCTAACTCCTAGAGTCAACACAGGAGAGCGCCGGGGGGACGAAATCCTGACCTCCTGGCGCCAACACTTTAGAAGAGGCCCGCCTTGAGATAAAAGGCTGGCTGACGCCGGCCCGGGCCACGAGATCGGTAATCCACATATCCATAGGCCCGGGCGTAGATGATAGGAGAACAGCGGGGTTTTTAGTGGGTAGTCGAATGGCTGAACATCTTTCCCGGAGTCCCACATATTCCTCGCTCCCCCCGGGCCAGGGAACCTGTCAAGAGAGGGTTTTTCCCCGAGACCAAAAAAAAAGAGAAAACTAATTAATCTTGACTTTAAAAAGGAAAGGTTATCTACCTGGTTCATATATTTATAAATTCCAGTTACAAACTTCTACAACTAATAGAATAAAGTGGGCGGAAGAAGAGAGTTCGGGCATAGGATGAAATCTTAACTGCGCAACATCCAGGAATAGACTGGAGTTAAAAGTACAGTAGACTTTCTTAACGTCGGTAAATACACATTCACAAGTTGGAGAGGCATTGTAAAAAGAAGAAAAGCGATTTTCTGGGAGTGATTGACTTCACACCACAATAGTGATTTTCTTCAATCCCTGTAAACAAACAAAGGAGTAAAAAATTTGCGCGTTTCTATTTTATACGCGTTACTAATTTCAAGTTTAGCCTACTGAAGAGGTTAGTTCTAATTAATTTGTTAAATAAATGCCATGATATGCACTTTGTCTTTATTTTGAACAATGTCAAATTAAACACCGTAATATCGATATTTTTAAGTATCGATATTGATATTGCACTATCACTCGAGTGAGTCCTCATTTCAATGTATGGTCGTAATTTTTACTTAATTATGAAGTATAATGAGTTAAAAGGTATTTGTTTTATGTTATTAACATATTTCGTTTTTTCTATTCAAATAATATCCCTATTACATGATACCAAAATAATATTACAGTTTAGAGAACCCAACTTTTTTAAATTGGATTTTAGTAAACCAGCAAGTATCGTCAATAATAAACGTCTGCAACATCAGTGGCCATGTTGCCAAGAAAGGGTGGCAAATTATTGGTCACAGGATTTATACCGTACGAAACATTCAGAAAACATTGTACAAACTTATGGAATTTGTTTGCTATACCTTTATAAATATAATGTAACAGAAACTTAAAGTTGTGAAATTGGAAAATAAATAAAAATAGTAAAAGCTGAATGCAATATACCTTCTATGTGACTCTCACACGAACTGTGTGAAGATTGCATAAGTTTATGTGCCGATAGCTGACAAAAAGATTTAGATAACCTAGTTTAGGATAGATAGGAGGTTCCACGTGGATCCGAACGCAGCATTAATGTTTTTTTGTCTCCTACTTTTAGGAAATGCCATGGCACGACTTATATACTAATGTTTAAAACATAGTTTATACTCGATGCCGTTTTTTGACAAATCTGTCACCCTTTTGCTCGCATGTGCTTGTGCCTAAAAGTGTGTGCTGAGTCATATAACTTTTTAATCCTTGTTAATAAATCTCTTTTCACTTCGACCATTAATAATCTATCAATATTTACATGAATGTAGCATGATAATCTGCGTGGAGAAACGACTTTCGCACGTCGGAACGTCTGCGAAGTCACGTGCTTTTTATATCATCCCGAGCTTTGGAGCTCAGTATGCAATTATTTGCAATAGAAAATTGAGTAGGATATCAGTAGCTTAGGACCCATAACAAAGCTCTGTTACTTATTTTGGGATAAGATGGCGTTTTGTCACTGTGTATTTATTATTATATAATTAAATTTAATGAATATTTAAATGACAAGAGAAGAAAATATATACCATATTATAGAAAACATTTATTCTTCGACCATTTTTAGACAAGGGACTTATCAAGAAGCTTATAAAATAGATTGTAAAAGCTTAGTAAAAATTTATGCTCTATGACAAAACTAATATTACAGAACACTTTTGCTTCCTAAACATCTAAACTAAAAAGGGGGTGAGGCTTTTTAGTTCTTGGGGTTCAGTAGAAGGCAAAAATTATGTTGTCCCTTTTTTGTTAGTTTACAGGCATAAAAGGAAGCATAATTCGTGTAGTTTCAGTTTAGACGTCAAGTCTCCCCATAAAACACATCTAGACATCTTTTCTATTTATTAACACTGTTTGCTCTTAAACAAATTAAGTTAAAGTAATTAAGTTTGGCCCATGACAACTCTTAATGAAAGCTTTAGGCTTAGAAACTTTCATTTCAAATGCACCCAAAGTAAAACGCATGTAATGTAACTAACATATACAACTAAACTAAATATTAAAAAAAAAATTGGTTGCAAACGGGATACAACGCTTAGATGATGATTATGATGTATATTTTAAAATAAACTTAATTAAAAATTGTAAAAATATGTGAAATAAAATAAAATAGACTGTAGGCAAAGAAAGTCACTTAGGTGGTATCAACCGCATTGATACCCCTGGTTAATCTTCAATTTTCACACCGTAAACTCAATTTTATCTTTCTTTTCCTATCTTAATCTCCTTTTTCCATCGTTATTGCCTATCTTTTCAGAAAAATAATGTATTGCTAACACCCAGAATAACGAAATCGTCAATAAGCGACAGCAACTACTTTTCAATGAGTGGACTTAGTGGTTAACGCATAATTAGTTTGCTTTAGTCTGATGCTTCAATTGTATATATATACAAATAAATAAAATTGGGGGGTCTGTTTGTAATATTAAAATAACTTATTACTAAGTGCATTCGGACGTATACAGGGTATATATACCAAAACAATTTTTTTACAATTTTTGTCTGTCTGTTTGTTTTGACGGGACTTTCACTGGTACATAGCTGATGTATCAAGGAGTAACTTAGGCTATTTTTATTTTAGAAAAATTTTTTTGTTAAAAATTATAAGTTTCGGAAATTTGAAGATCCAATTTAAGTTGACCTCAGATTTATATCATCAATCATATGAAATAGAGTTCAGCTTACGCTGGACATTTTAGGTTGAATTTCCAATTTAAGTTAACCTCAGATTTATGCCATCAATATAGCTTAGGCTGGACTTTGTAAGTTCGAACGTACGTATTCCGGAGGCGCATGGCGTATCAGTTGCATTCGATAATACTGACTATTTGCATATTTCATTCATATTTTACGGTTTATAGGGTTTGTAATCCAAAATAAACCATAAGATATATCCAAAAAATTCTGCCCAAAGTCACTATTTCACACGGACGGAGTCGCGAGCACAGCTAATTTGAAAATAAGAGTTTATGCAAGAAATTTAATAATATAATCATATGTGATTTTTCTTCGTCAATTAATTAGTCCAAATTATACAAAAACAAAAAGTTGGTTCCTTAATTTAATATACACTCGTACTTTGTGCGATCGATCAAGATATTATAGTCAAATAACAAAATAGAACGTTTAATGTCAAAACCGAGGATCTGTAATTACCGAATGTTCAATTGTTTATCACAACCCATCATTTGATCGATATGTTGGTAAACGTAGGTCAAAAGATCGGTAACGACCTCTTCAGATTTTTCGATTACATGTCACGAGTGTTGGTTTCACAATAGATGTTTTGTGATTTATATTATCTGATGGCATTCGATAGGTCATCGTATGAAATTATCGTGGGTAACTATTCTGTCCCTCTTTATATTTTTCGTCATTATCTTCAGTCAATAGAATTATACTGCTGAATATAAAAATCGAATCGTGTAATCGATTTCTGGATTTTTAACTACACTTACTAACGGTCGCCTTTTTATACCCTTTCAGTAAGAGGTGTTCTAAATCATGTTGGCCATGACAAGGTCTTTATTCAAATATTAATTTACTTACGAGTAAGATACAAGTATATTAGCACGTACTATATAGTTGGTTTGAATTTTTGCTTTAACAAAGGCACGATGTTCACCTATTTACTCTGAAAGATCACACGTATCACATTTTCTACCTCAAATACAGTATATCCTTAATCTATTTATAATAATAATAATTCAGTTATAGTTAAATCTCAGATGCATTTTCGCAATAATAAATATACTTAATTGTATTATGAGTACAAATACAATGATTTTTTCTCCCTAGTTAATTAATTTATACAACATTTTATGGTGCATGGTATATACAATTTTATTATTAAAGGTTTTGTTTAAACTAACATCATAATGCTAATGTTGAACGACGAGATCAATCCCCAAGAAGATAAATTATTGAAGATTTTATCCGTGCAAGGGCGGGGAAATAATACTGACCTCTGCAGTCGGGATCGGCCTATCATAAAAGGTGACAAAACAACCCAAGTTGGTGGCTGGCAAGTTGTAGGGCTCCAAGCCCGCCTAGATAGCAATCACATCTGATTTTTAAAAATTCCTCCTTAATAAACTTTCCGTACCTCGGATCATTAATCCAGAACAAAGGTGAGATAGACCGAGATATAAAAAACAGAGAGAATGCAGGATGGATGAAATGATAGATGCGACAGGTATCAGGAACAATTTGTGACCCAAGAGTAGCACTTAAACTGAAAGGTAAAAATTATACATCCGTAATAACGCCTGTCGTATTGTATGGATCAGAATGCTGGGCCACAAAAGGGAGGGACGAAAGGGTGTTGCATGCTGCGGAGATGAGAATGTTGAGATGGATGTGTGAAGTTACGAAAATGGATAAATTTAGAAATTAGTATAGTAGAGGAAGTGTGAAAGTAATAGACATACGTGGTTTAGCCATGTAATTTACAGAGAAGAATGCCATATAACAAGGAAAATGATAGAAATAAGAGTGGATGGATACAGGAGTAGAGGTAGACCAAAAAAGATGGATGGATTGCGAAAAAGATGATATGGCAAAAAAGGGTCTGAATGTTAGGATGACGGCTAACAGAGGAGAGTGGAAGAAGAGAACATGTTGTGCCGACTTCATATAATGTGGGATTTATCCCTTGCCTTGCCTTTAGGCAGGAGGAAGAATAACATTGTGTTGTGTTTCATAAGTGACCAGGTTCCAGTACTACTACGCGGTTAGCAGCGTGTTAGCGATACCCCTGGAGTTGCAAACACCCATAAGCGACGGTAACTGCTAAATTCTAATTGAGCCGTCAGCCTGCCTGATGTTATACAACAATAAAAGAAACAAAAAAATATACATTGTTAACTAAGTTTTAAGAAATTGTTATTGACTTATTTAATAAACATATGTGAAATTATAATATAAATAATAATAGGCCTAAGTGTCCCACTGCTGGGTTTGGGCCTCCCCGTAGAGCAAACAGACAGTATATACGCCATGCTAAGGAGGATTCGACAGTGATCTCGGTAAGTAGTTGTCCTCACGACAGTTTGTTTCACCGTCGATTTATAGCAATTATGCTATAAGCCTAAGCAGGATATGACACTGTTGGTATCGAACCCGAAATTTTTAGATTAGACTCCGTGTGTAATACTAATAAGCTAGCATGTAATAAGTAACTAATAAGCTTTCACCTTAAGTATGAAAATATGTAATTATGTTTAATGATTTGATGTCCCTTGAGACTTGTTACAACTTACCTAATAAGTTATATGTTACATGTGATATTTTGTATTCTATATTGTATTATAAGGTTTGTTATTCAAAATGTAGACATCAATCATTTGTTTTGTGTTAACAAAGGTGCCCTTTTGTTTCTATGTTTTTGTTCGAGCAGTTATTATTTACTTAGGTTTCTTGAAGTATAAATTATGTGTCCTAATTTTTACGAAGTATACAAGTTTAGTATTTGTGATACAAAGAAGACAGCACGTTGATTGTTATATATATAGACAACGTCATCTTAAGCATGTTCTGTGTTGGGATGCAGGATGGTCAGCCTGCGCCCCGCTCTGCCTTTAAAATTACATTGCCTTTTTTGGTCGAAAAGAGCGGGGCGCAGGCTGACCACCCTTCATCCCGACGCAGAATCAACCAAAAAAAGGCAATGTAATTTTAATAAAATAATTTAATATTGGTGCCTGTTGTAGGAATCAAATCCGCTACCACTAGAAGGCACCTGTAGCAATATTAGCCTACATTAACATTTCCCAATGACGTATTATACATGCAGACAGGCTGACGGCACGCTTAGAATTTTTCAGTTACCGTCGCCTATGGGTGTTTATAATCAGCCAGCCAGTTGCATCACGAACACGCTGTAGTCCCATAAGGGTATATATATATATTAAATAACAATTGAATATACGAGTATTTTAAGGTATTTGCGTTTGTGAATTCTGCAATAGATTCGCAGGTATTTTTCATGATGTTGAAACTGGGTCATTGATGTTTGACATTACACGAATGCATTAGACCGCCTGCCGACATGTGCCAAACTTATTATTGAATATTGGTACATTTGCACATTGAATCTAATTTGAAAATTACAACGGCCTCCTTAGTGCAGCGTCCTGTTTATTATCCATATTAATATTATAATTTATAAATGTAAAAGTGTCTTTGTTTGTTTGCTTTCACGCTGAACCAATTTGATGAATTTCGGTATAGACCTAGATTGGACCTTGGAGAAGGACATAAAGTACCTTTTTTTATTTATATGGCAGAATTATGTTTGTCGGGTCAGCTAGTACGTTTATAATCAATTTATAATGACCACCATCGTGTGTGTGAGTTCTAATCACAGTGTCCAAAAAATAAAGATCAAATCTTTTTTATAGAAATTTACAAGAAAATTTGACAATGCAATGACGATCTACTCGGCGTAACAAATTTTGTATGTCAGAACGTCTGCGCGAGAAAGAGTTCAATTCATGTTGTGTTAAAGTATAATAGGTATTTATTTACTCTATCTATGGAATGGATACATCTAATATTATATACTTTCACGGCAATAACATATAGATTTAGCTAATATAATTATATAAGGCGCAATTTACTATACATATTCAATATTTAAGATACAAGAACAATAGCTATTGAGTCTGATTCCTTATTTGTTGAAGCTTTCCAAGACCATATAAAAACTGTACGAATGAATAAAAAGAAGAATAAAATATTTTTCTTCATACGTTTTTCACCCTCTTTGGACAGGGTTTGCGTAAACTTTATGTATTTAACTCTTGCTATAGAACTATATATTATGTAACTAAACATCTCTCTTCTACTGTGATCCGTCCTGTCCAATAAAATACTCCTTACACTTATTACTTCACGACATAGAAACATGTAATATTATTATAGAACGCTTTGCATCATAAGCTACTACCAAGTTCCTTCTACCCCAGTTGTCAATATCTATAGAATAGAACAAATCTAGGTGTAAAAAATTTTACCTTCAGGTTTGGCCAGGGTTTAGCTATATTCTATTTGAACTCAAGGACAGATCTATCAGATATTTAATACTATAATAGTAGTTAAATATTATTGTTTCAGTAATGACACGTAATTGGCTATATCGATCAGTCGTGATCGGAGGGATGTAAGAACTAATTAAGGAGGATGTACAGATTTCCATAATGTCATTGTCATGACCTTTGCAGTATGTATTCATTTCAAATGTTGATAAGTCTTATTATTATTTGATGGGCTTTGCAGTGGTTGGACCGTCTAGTTTAAATAACAAATCTTAAAATTTTGAATAATTTCGTGACTTTTGTATTCTTGGATCAGCCTAGATTTAAGTTATATAATATAACGAATATAATTTGGGAATATATAATATTCAATGATTGTTTGCTTACTAATATAGATTTGGGGACAATAGATAACTCGTATGGCCTTATTGTCCCAGACGAAAACATAGATTAGGCTACCCATGTGTTACCTTGGAATTTGTACAAGAGCGACTCGCTTTGATAATTCTAAATAGCAAAAGAAGGACTATTACGTTTCGCTTGGAATCTCCCTCATTTTATAGGGCTTACTTTATTGATGTGAAACAGAAAATACGCTGATGGACCACTTAATATTAAGCAGTTACCGTTACCTATAGATGTTTGCTACGCCAGGGCCGAAACACAACACTATATTATTATGGCGGAGTATTCAGAAAACAGGGTCGCCATCCAGGCGGGTTTTGAGCCTTACCACTTAAGTCAGTTTGGTCGTCTTTTATCAGACCGCCTCTGGATACAGGGTTTTTTCTTGCCCATGCACGGAGAAAAATTTTAGTTCAGAAGTACAATTTTACACGGTTTAGCCACTTATTTTCAACAAAAGAGAAGTTTGGTCACGAGTAGGTGTCAAAGCAAACCACACGCACTTTTTTCTGCATGTGACCTATAGTGTTTATGGATTTCATGCTTAAAAGTAAATAAATATACTGCGACAATAGCCGTTGCGCCATCTAGTCCTAAAGTAAGAAGTAGAGAGCTTGTGTTATGGACAGTAGAAAATAGTTATAATTTAGTTTTGTAAATAAATATATACACATCAAAAAAGTCTAAGCAACATGCATGATATTACAAATTTACCATTTATACTAATTAATTTCTAAGTCTTTACTCACTCAAATTGCGTAGGTACGTAAACTTTTTTGTTATTGATGACATACTGGCTGGTTGTAAAAAAATTTAGATTATGTTTTGTTTTTTTCATAAAATTAAATGAAAGGGAATTTGTTTGAATTTAAGTGCGTTTTTATTGCTACGTTTAGTCTTGATTTTATAATTTTACCAACCATTTAAATAAAGTTAGCGACAAAATTGAATTGTTAGATATTCTTTACGTCATGGAGCGACGTCATTTGACGGCAAATGAAATGCAAAGAGCTGTAGGGATGTTGCAAGCGGGAAGTAATCAATCTCAGGTATCTCGGGTATTTTGGCATTCATAGAAGTGTTATTTGTCGTTTTTGACAGCGCTACAATAATACAAGACAAGCGCTACAATAATACACTCGGCAAGACCGGTACGTACAACTGACTGCAAGACGCCAGCCGATGTTAGCCGCTCGAGAGATAAGTTTGAGGCTACAAAATTCAAGTGGTGTTGATGTAAGTCCCCAAATTGTGCGAAATCGACTGCATGAGTACGGCCTATGAGATCGACGCCCAATTAGGTGCCCACCGATACGTCACAGGAATCACGCTGGTCGAAATGAATGGTGTAGAGAACGCAGAACATGGACCCAGGAACAATGGGATAAAATTACGTTATTAAAAGAACTTATAAAGACCACAGCTGTTATTTTTACATCATAGGATCCTAAAAATATTATTTTAAAAATAAAATACAACGTTAATATGTGAAAAACCATCCTAAAATTTAAATTAGCACATGTTGCTTAGACTTTTTTGATGTGTGTATATACAAAACACCCAGACCGGAGACGGAAATTTAAGCACTAAAACTTCACTGAGGTCATCAAGTGCAATCATAATCATCATCATCTCAGCGTTCATCTCGGTTGCAACCCAAACTTGCGTTTCGGTGCCCGGGGTCCGCTTTCCGGCTTTTTCTACTCCACTTCGCACGGTCTTCAGCATCCCTGTTAGTGAGCTATATATATATATATATATATATATATATATATATATATATATATATATATATATATATATATATATATATATATATATATATATATATATATATATATATATATATATATATATATATATAACAACAATAAAATGTCCTAAAAATATAAAAAATCGTCTTCCTACTACCGGTGGTCAGAGCAACAGAGTAAGGAACCTCCTCACAACACGTGCCGTATCCAGAGAGCTGCCTTCTGTATCCGAACCTTCAGCCAGGAACCAAGCGAGAACCTTTCAAGGTGTCGGTCAAGACTCTTCGCTATCAGACCATTCACTGACACCACTGTCGGAATTATGATTGTACTATCCAATTTCTGCACAACAGTAATCTCGAGTGCGAGACCCTTGTTTTTCTTTTTCGGCGCAAACGAGATTACCATCAATGACATTCAACTGCGACATCTAAAATCATAGCACGTCTCGCAGGCCGGTCCACTATCACAATGGCAGGTTTATTAGCAGTAATACAAATGTCCGTGATAATCGACCGATTCCAGTAGAGCAAATGAGATAATATCGAGAACTGTCTCAGACCTATATCAGTTATAGGCCTGAGCCTATTATTATTATCTATTTTTAGGCTCCTCCTTAGTAAAGAAAAGTAACTATCATAGACAAATACTAACACAATGAAGATGCATTAAGCTTTGGCTTAATGCATCTTCATTGTTCATCTTCATTAATCACCTGTCGTACCTTGGACTCCGGGTTCGACTTTGATGTAACCGAATTTAAGGGCATGTCAAAAACGATTAATAAAATAACTATTATCATAATTATTTGCAAAGATAGAATTCTTTATTGCTTACAATGAGAATTAAAACTTATAACAAGGACTATATTATATAATAATGAAAAACTAAAGATGATATAATCGCTTAAAGCGATCTCTTCCAAATTATTTGGAAGGAACAAAGTTATATGGTGATATAGGTGAGTTACAATATGATGTTATTAATAAAAATAGATAAATTAATAATTTAATAATAATTAAATAAATGCTTCAATATTTTAATAATAATTATTATCATTCATCACCCGCAGACTATCAATGTAAATTTTCTACTAACGAAGGTAGATAATCGCTTCATATCTTAGGTAAACGTTTAAGTTAAAATATTATTATTATTTAAAGCAAGGATTACCAAACTATTTGAGGTAAGATACCACTATTCTAAAAAAACTGATACCTACGATAATAGATAGCCAAATTACTTTAAAAATCCTATCTCTTGTTTGTTCTTATTGATACGAAATATTAGTCCCTATCTACTTGGGTAAGGCAAATAGCACTAGTTTATGTAAGTACATACATTAGTATAAGTATTGTTATGTAAGTTATTAGTGGTATAAGTAGGTACCAACCTACTAAAATATTAGTCATTCTTTTAAATTTGGTACACGTATCACAATAATACAGTATCTTGAAAGTTTCAAATAAGATCTTGTGTTAAAGGTGTCAATGTTTAGACCTCGACGGCTCCAGAAATCAGTTTTCATTAATATCGACCACTGCAAAAACGATTTTGATCCCAAAAGTTCAATATCTACCACTTTAGGAATCCCTAGTAATAAATAGTATATCGTCGGTTTAATTATCAGAATACGTAATGCCGCAAAACAACGAAATAAGACTTTTGTATTTAACTAGATGGCTACTGGATTATTTTGAAGCTTATCTGTTTGAATACTTCGTATGTTCTACAAAAATATGGCTAATTTTTTATGAGTGACAGTGTCATGAGTAAAATAATTCCCATGCATAACAAAAACAAGGTTTTTACTTGATCTTGTAAAGTTTATCCAAATGGAGTTACGCATTCTGATAATTAAGCCGACGATATATCACAACGACGTTTGCTCGGAGTTTCATTGCGAGATCGAATCAGAAATGAGGAGATTCGCAGGAGAACCAAAGTAACTGACATAGCCCGGATGATTGCAAAACTGAAGTGGCAGTGGGCTGGGCACATAGCTCGAAGGACTGATGGCCGTTGGGGCAGAAAAGTCCTCGAATGGCGACCGCGTACCGGAAGACGCAATGTTGGTAGGCCCCCCACAAGATGGACCGATGATCTGGTCAAGATCGCCGGAATAGGTTGGATGAGGGCAGCGCAGGACCGATCATCGTGGAGATCTTTGGGGGAGGCCTTTGTCCAGCAGTGGGCGTCTTCCGGCTGAAATGATGATGATGATATCACAACGACGACGATATATCTATATATCGGAGGAAGCTACATGTACTCGTATGTTGAGTTGGTTGTTATGAGCTGCTGTCCAGTTCATTGTTTCTTTATATGCGTAACTTGGAATATTGTTTAAATAAATAAATAATATATAATAAATAATATTTTTGTGCCAATTCACACAACGTCATCTAGTCCCAAACTAAGTAGTACTTGTGTTATGGGCCCTAGACAACTGATATACTACTTATATACTTTTTTTTGTAAATAAATACATATTATACATAAACACCCAGACGCGAGACGGGAAACGAACCCGTGACCTCCGCAAGCGTACCGAGGTGCGTTATCCATTACGCCATCGAGGTCGTCATAGTAATTACTTTTAAAAAATTTACTTTAATTTAATTTTATTTGTTATATGTTTCTATAATGAAAAAAGTTATGAATATTGTAATTAATTTAATGACCAATCAGAACAGCAAATGTGTCTCAAGTGGGGTTGAAGTCACCAACTTTAGGAAGTCAGTGGTTTTTGGTATGAATATTTAAGTGGTGACAGCTGATCAAGTTGGATCAGTGAGTTTTGTAAAAGTAAGATTGGTGTCTTGAACTCGCTGCCCGGTCTTCGACTCGTATTTAATAGTATTATATCGCTTTTGAAATAATTTTCCATTTGTTCTTTTTGCTTCATTCACGATTTTCATCACATGCCTTTTCTTAAGTTCTATCATGCTTTTAGATTTTAATAAATTAAGCATATTTATTCACTAATTGATTATGTCAAACTATGACTGGCTATTGACGCCACGTCATAAAGTAATCTGCTATAATACTCATTAAATACATTAAAACCAAAAGATGACATGAAGTCTCTTAGATTGCAACAGTACGTGTAGCCTTTGGTGACGTCGTGCCAATTGTCGTTACGCATCCAGTCGATATAACTGCACAGGTCTTCGCAAAGGACATATTTGTTTACATCAGCCAAAGATAAGTCTGGAATATTTATCTGGATAATAGCGAGAGATGATCGAGTACTAGGATCTTGGATAACCTGAAAATGTAATAGGATAGTCAAAATTTAGTTTTTTTTTTATTGCTGAGGAAAAGCAGACAGGCTGACGTCCCGCTTAATAGTAAGCAGTTACCATTGGGTGTTTGTGACACTAGGGGCACCGCGAACATAATGCTATCCCATAGAGGTACACGTACCTGGGTAATGCCGGAACCCAACACAAGGTTGGTGTGGCATACTTAAACATCAAGGGTGGTTGTCATCCAGACGGGTTACCTCGTAGCTGTCTACGCTTGTTTTATCACCTTTTACGACAGGCCGAATCGGCCGCAGAGGTCAATATTTTTACTCCGCCCCTGCACAGAGAAAATTTTGAGACGTTTTATTTATAATCCTTGGTGTCTAAACGAGCTTTTGGAGATTTGGAGAGTAGCAGACCTCGATCTTTTAAACATATGTTACTGGTAATATGTAACAGGCGTTAACCTGTAGAAGACCACATAAAAAAGTCGTCTGATCTCGGCAAGGAATAAGAATAAAGCCACCCTATCACTCTCTTATGAGGATGTAAAGGTGTATCATAAATTAAAATTTAAAGGCATTAGCAGAATATTGTCGGTATTAGTCTACTCAATAGTATTATTGCATTTAAATTTTAATTTATTAGACTAGAATAAATTTAAAATACTATGACGACTTTCGGTTTTTTGGACGTGTGAGTGCTTGTGGGATTTGCAATCTTGACTCCCGTTCCGAGTATGGAGTTTGTATATAATATGTACGTATATACAAATAAAAACTATATAACTAGTATTTAAGTTGTCTAGTACCTATAATACAGGAGCTCTGCTACTTAATTTTGGACTTGACAGTGTTATATTAATTGTCTCAGTAAATTTATAATTACTGAGATAATTTACACAGCGTCTACACATCTTATAGCATAGATTACTATAAGATGTATGTCTTGGTAGTTTTCAGTGATTTCTTTCAAAATGAGAGATCATATAGTTGAATTTGTAATATATATTTCTATTACAATTTATTCTTGTGCGTTTTTCTCCAGAAAGGTCAAGTTACAGGGAGGTATCCACGCAGAAAGGGTGTATAAGTTACCTGTAATCGTAGTATGTAGATCTCAGGCTATAAAATCCAAGTATTCAGTGAAATTAAAGTAACTACTTTGAAAATAAAATGAGATAAATACCTTCCATATATATTCAGGCACAGCTTGGTTGGTACTGCCGTCAGTAATTTGTGCAAACCACGTGGTGTTATCATTTTTTTGTATCCTTAAATTATTGTATATTCCAGTGTAAACTGTAAGTTTATATGGTATGGATTTTGCCAACTGTCTAACTCTGTTTTCAACTTCTACCCAGTTCTATAAAATTAAGTTTATTTAATTTTAAATTATAAAAAACAAAACTCGAAAGTTTCCTTAATTACGATCTACGTCTATCTTTTATATTAAATAATAATCAAAAGTCATCTATCTACTTAGTCGTAAGCAAAGTTCACATTGAATTGATAATAATATTCCATTTACCACATTACCACAGTAGTAATTAATTTTTATAAGGAACATGTAATTTAAGATGTAAATGACAAATTTTATATGACAGGTACTTTACAAGAAAATGTTTAATAACAGCATCATATCTGATATCAGTATAATATAATTAGCAAAATATCTGTTGGATTGTTTGAACCAAAATGCTAGGCCATAATAGGGAATGATTGGCGCTTGTTCCATTTATGGCAATAAAAATACTGAGATGGAATGAAAAAGAGAGAAAAACGAATGATGAAATTAGGTAATAAGTTCAGGGAGGTTCGTGAGTTAAGCGCCAGTGATAAATAAACTAAAAATATATATAATGCGAAAGGAAAAATAATATTTAACGAGAAAAATGCTAGTAATTATGTGGAAGAAGTAGACCAAAAAACTATGGATAGAATAGAAAATAAATGTACATAATTATATGAAATTACCGTATCCGAACAAGTACTCCAGTGTGGTACAACATTGAGGTTACTGTAAGTAGCTATTTGTGCTAGTCCAGGTACCATATCTTTTGGATTTACTAACTGTCTCCTTGAGAAACAACATTTATCATCAATATGAAACCATCTCCCCAAATTTTTTGATATGAAATCAATTTGTCCATTACAATCGTATAAGTCTTCCAAATTTAAACGTAATCTAGAACTATCATGCCACAATATTTCTTCAGGTTCAACATCCGCAATGTTTGGAGTCATAACGTGCTTGGCATAGATTGGACAATTTGACAAAAAATCGAAACAAACCTCAAATGCTTCAAGAAAATTGCCAAAAGCTGTATATCCTACTTTCGTAAGCTCACCTCTGCTACCATAGCATGTTATTCTTGTGCCTTTTTGGATAGGTTTTATATAATCTGTACATTTCATGTCCGAATATTGGTAATCGGTTTTCCCATCTACTTTAAAATCTGAGGCACCTTCACAGAAAGCTGTGATGTAACGTTTTGGGAAGTTCTGAAAATTTGTTGGACAATACAGTGACATGTATTCGTTTTTCGGTATACGCATATATCCATTTTTGGTATCAAAATTTGTCCATCTGAATGGAGAACTGTACATTAATGGTTGGTTTCCACTTAAATCTCTTGCTATGTCGAGGATACAATCTAAAACAGTTAATATTTGATAAAATAATGATGATATTACAAAAAAAATCAAGAGCTTGTTCATAAAAAGGATTTGTTTTTTGACGTGTTTTATGAAAATTTTGATGCATTATTGATTTTATTTCTAAGGCTACAGATTTTTGATCTGAAGCTTGTACGAGTATATGAGCACCGCATACGTTCGGAAATAGTTAATTGCCACTATCAGTCTTGCTTCCTTACACTTTGATAATGGACGCCGCTTAAATTTATAAAGCGGATGTCTGAAGCAGCTAATGTGCTATACTTGAGCCAAAGCCTGCTTCGAAACTATTTACTATGTGACGATAGTAAATATTCTGAAAAAATAAATCGGAATTTCAGATTGAATATTATTATTTGCTGGACATATTTCCAGATAACAAAAGTGATGTAGTAAAAAAGCGCCAATATACAACTTTCTAACGGAAGTTGTATATTGTCACATATACACATATTGGAGTAAAATAACTGTGAGGTATCAAACTTTATTAATTCAATAAAGCGGTCTTAAAGACTGCTCCAATGACATTAAAGCTAATAACTACAATTTCTATGAAATAAATATATGCAATGATACAACTGTACGTAAAGTAAACGAATTAACAGAACGATAGTTGAAGTTAGTAATAAAAAAAAAAATATTGACTTAAATATCTTTATTACCTACCATACAATGTTGTGCTTTCAAGAAGTTAATTTTTAAAAGTTGATAAACAACTACTTTTTTGTCTTAGATTTATTTGTTAAATGAATAAAATATAAAAAAGTTTTATCAAAAAAAAGTAGATATAGACTTGCCTGATGTCGTGATCTCAAAGTTCCTGCTGATTTTACCAAAATCATTAGTCACTTCGCAAGTATATATTCCAATATCACTAAACTTCAATTGAATAACTTTATACATTTCCGTGTCATTTAAAGGTATTTCGTTATGGTACCAAAAAACCTGTTGAATATAAAATTAAAGTAATTTTCAATTGTTGTAAATTTATTCTTTTCTTTTTTACCAATAAATTCCTTGTGTTGCATTGTATTTTTTTAAATACATTTAGCAAAATAAAATATTTTCAGATCATGTAAATATTTATCCTCAATGGGGATAAAACTTGTTTCTGTAGCTACTGGGCCTGTCGTCAAACATTTATTTATTTATATTTCATACAATTTTAATGCTTATAAAACGGGAGGTGCAACTAAAAATTTTAAAAATTGTCGTGCTATATTCACCTTAGGCGTAGGTACACCAACAGCTTCACAATCTAAGCCAACAGGGGTATCTTCCTCAAAAGGTATTTCTTCATCTGCATGCGCTTGAAACTGAGGCTTAAATCCAATGACAAGCTTTGTGTTTCTAGACCTTGATTTTAAGACATTACTCACTCGACAAGTGTAAACGCCAGCGTCAGTTGGTTTTACATTGAGAAATAAGTGTTCACCATGACCTATTAGTCTTCCATCCTGGAAATTAATACTTGGTACTTGAAATATAATGAATTATGGTATTCTAAATACAAATCTTGTATCACACGTGTATTGCCCAAGTAATCTTCAATCTTTTGCTTTTTCAAACTCTCCAAAGGTAGCTTCGCCTGTAAACTAAATTTAAACAAATTGCTTTCATGTGATTTAGATACGAAAATACAGATTTTTATCTACATTAAAAATAATTACTTTTTACTATTTAATAGTGGAAGTTATGCGGGATTTCTAATTACTTAAAATTTTTGTTATATGTTTAATATTATCTACTGTATGTAAAGCGGGACTGAAGTGGAAGTTGGTTTGTTACCGGGATTAAACGCGGAACATACCTTATACCACCTTATTTTGTCGATAAATGTATGAGAAATGTTACAAATTAGCGATGTTGGTTTTCCTGTTTCCACTATTATTGTCTTTGTTACTGGATCAGGTCTTGGATACGCTAAAATTAAAAAGTCTTTAATTATAAATTCAAAGTAAGTCTTTTAGGTACTGGTAATTTAATATTTTTTGTAAATTTTAAGAAAACCGTGCTTTTGTTTTCTTAGACATTTTATTGTAGTGATCAGTGTTTCTATCAGTACAGCCATGATTAACATTTCCACAACAGTAAAATAAAAGAGGAAATAAATAAATAAAAGAAAAAGAGGGAATAGATAACAAATTTGGGAAATATATATAAGTTTATTTAGTAAAAATGTTGTTAAATGTTGAATTAGAAATATGGCATAAAATTTACATAGCTTTTCATTATCCATAAATTGGTATATTCTTGGTAAATATGAACATTAGGCGTCTTAAATGTATGCTCATACTTAAAATAGGCTTTCTTATGTATTTATTTGAATCACAACGAGTGTTTGAATACTTGCCTTCAACAACTACTTCATAAACTTCATGATCAGCACCTAAGTAGTTTTTAGCTTCACAAACGTATGATCCAGCTGACCAATTATCTATATTTATGATTACTAAAGTACCATCATTATCTATATTGTACCATTCAGTTCCTGAAAATGTAGATAGGCTTTTATTTGCAAAGTTTTTAGACACAAATTTTCAATTAAATGAAATATTGTTTTTTTTATGTTGTGGTAGTCCAGGCATGCTGATGGTCGACTTAATAGCAAATAGTTGTCTATGAATATTGGCGTAGGTGAACTGAAACTTAGGTCCCTACCAGATCATAACTAAAGTTTACTATGGTGACATTCTTAGAAACTAGAGGTGGTCGTCATACAGACGGGCTCAGTGCTCCACTTAACTAGGGATATTTTGACACCTTTTAAAACAGGTCGCCCCAGGCCGCAGGGGTCAGCACTCTTAGTCCCCCTACACGGAGAAATTGAAATAGAACTTCTTTTTGAAATTAAATTTATATATGGTATCGCTGTACTTGTCTCCAAGCTTACTCTTTGAGATATAAAATTGTATCTTTAACATGCATATTCTATAAAATGTAATACAATTTTTGCGATTGAAAAAATTATATCTTAGTACAAAACTTTCAAATAAAATAAACTTACCGGAAGGTATTTTAAGTCCATTTTTCTCCCAAGTTATGACAGGATTGGGACTGCCTGTAGCTTTGCAAGGTATAGTCAATGCTAGATCTCCCTCAACAGCTCTAAATGTCTTATCTGGATAAACATTTTCAATTACGGGTGGAGCTGAAATCCCAATAAAATTAATATTATTATAAAATTTAATTATGAATAAATCATAATTCTAAATACCAACGAAATTTTACTCCAGGATCAGAACTATTTGACTGGCAAAAAAAATCTGTTTTTGAATATTCATATTTCAAGGTATAAATAAAAAATGCGGTTTTAATTTACTGTAAATGTGTATGGATAGTGTTAGGTTTGGCCAAATTTATCCAATCGATTTATTCCTAGGCTTGTTAATCTGAGTATATGGTTTTGCTCTGTGACCAATGCATTGATGTCGGATATAAAATCAGGACGTATCATGTTCTGCCCAAATTTCAGATTGTTATTACATAATCAATTAATATTATAAAACAATTTTTATTTCAAAGGCAAATGATTTTATTTTCAAATGTATGATTATGAGGTTTGTTAAAGAGTTATGGGAGAGGTTACGATAAGAATTTCGATCGAAATGGCATTTCTAGCATCACCACACCAGATGAAAGTTTATGATTTTTAGCAGCGTAGCTAGCAGGTAAACTACTTGGATGTATCATTATCATATCATTAACTTTAGATGTTGCTTTTAGTTAGTGTATTCTGAAAAACTATGCTAGTGTTGTTCATTATTTAGCAGCCGTACCAACTGTGACTATGAATCAATTTAAGTTGGCAAGACTTTCACCCGTTTTAAAGTAGATAATTGATGTAAAAATTTTAATCTTACCTAAGACCTGAACATCATATGTTATATTTGCAATGCCACCAATGTTAGATGCAGAGCATACGTAGTAGCCCTGATTTTTGATTTGCAATCTTTGTAGATGTAGTGTATAGTCATTTGATCTAAAAAAATAAAACACATATTCATAGCATTAACAAACGGTAAATATACTAAAACATTAACCAACGGTAAAATACAAATACTTTATTTACTTTACGCCACGAATACTGGTACACGTAATAGTAACGACTTTGTTCATATTTGGATTCCACCGTCACGCATTAGTATTAAAATGCTTTAATTCATCATCATCATCATTTCAGCCGGAAGACGCCCACTGCTGGACAAAGACCTCCCCCAAAGATCTCTACGATGATCGGTCCTGCGCTGCCCTCATCCAATCTATTCCGGCGATCTTGACCAGATCATCGGTCCATCTTGTGGGGGGTCTACCAACATTGCGTCTTCCGGTACGCGGTCGCCATTCGAGGACTTTTCTGCCCCAACGGCCATCAGTCCTTAGAGCTATGTGCCCAGCTCACTGCCACTTCAATTTTGCAATCATCCGGGCTATGTCGGTGACTTTGGTTTTCCTGCGAATCTCCTCATTTCTGATTCGATCTCGCAGAGAAACTCCGAGCATAGCCCTCTCCATTGCCCTCTGAGCGACAATGAGCTTTCTCATAAGGCCCATACTTAGCGACCACGTTTGCGTTCCGTATGTCATCACTGGCAACACACATTGGTTAAAAACCTTCGTATTGAGACATTGCGGTATTTGGGACGAAAAGATTTTACGGAGCTTCCCGAACGCTGTCCATCCGAGTTGGATTCGACGAGTGACCTCTTTAGCGAAATTGGACCTGCCTAACTGGATCATTTGACCCAAGTAGACGTATTCGTCAACAATTTCGAGAGTACAGTTCCCAACTGTTACGGGGGTAGGTGCGACATGGACATTAGACATGATCTTCGTCTTGACCATGTTCATTTTGAGACCTACTCCTTGGGAAGCTGTATTGAAGCCATCAAGCATATGGCTTAAGTCTTCCATGGTCTCAGCCATGATTACGATATCATCTGCGAATCTAGGGTGAGTGATGTACTCACCGTTAATGTTGATGCCCAGTCCGTTCCAGTCCAGAAGCTTAAAGACATCTTCCAACGCAGCGGTGAACAGCATCGGCGATATGACATCGCCTTGTCTGACTCCCCGCTGCAGTCGGATAGGCTTCGAGTTCTGATCCTGGAGACGGACTGACATGGTGGCGTTTTCATACAAACACTTCAACGCTTTGATGTATCGATAATCAATGTGGGCACCTCTGGAAAGACTGAAGTACCGCCCAGGTCTCGATCGAATCAAAGACTTTCTCATAGTCCACGAACGCCAAGCATAGTGGCTGATTATACTCCTCCGTCTTCTGTATAACCTGCCGCAGTGTTTGTATGTGGTCTATGGTGCTAAAACCTTTTCGGAATCCGGCTTGTTCGGGAGGCTGTTATGTTTATGTTATGTTTCGGAGTTGTCAGCCTGTCTGCTGTTAAAAACTTATTTACAACGCAATTTTTTCTTCTTCTTACTTCATTTGAATCTCTGTTTGATATGTTAACTTAAGGTGTTTTACATTAATGTAGGTACAATAATTTTATATTCATTGGTTCAGTGCGAACTAATGTCCCCTCCTCCCTCCAGATCTCTCGATTACACATAAGAATTAACATTCCATGGAAATCCAGACTTACTCCATAATTACTGGGTTTCCGGAACTTTTATTATAAAAGAGCCACTGAATGCTTGGGCTGGGGTATCCATCTGCATGACATGATAAAATAATACTTGAACCGATTTTAGTTTCTATGACGCTTTCCTTCGGCGATTCTATTGAAACAGGAACTGAAATTAAAATTATAAATATCTTAAAGACGTTTCTAAAAGTATCCATCCCGTGCGGAGGCGGGGTAAGAATATGTTACTAATCCCTTCGGCCGAGATCCGTCTTTTTTTTTATTGCTGTAGGACAGCAGACAGGCTTAGGATTTAGCAGTTACCGTCGCCTATAGGTGTTTGCAACGCTAATGGCATCGCGAATACGCTGGTGTCCCATAAGGGTACAGGAACTTGGGTCACTAATGCCGGAACACAACACAAGGTTATTATGGCGGCATACTTAAGACCAAAGGTGGTCGCCATCCAGACGGGCTTGAGGCCCTACCACGTAGCTAGGGTGGGTGGTTTTGTCGCCTTTTACGACAGGCCGACCCCGGCCGCAGAGGTTAGTATTCTTTCTCCGCCCCTGTACGGATAAAAATAAAAGTCCCCGTCTGTCGTAAAAGACGACGAAACAACCCTGGTTACGTGATAGGGCTCTAAACCAATCTGGATAGTAACCACCCTTGGTCTATATGTATGTCTTGGTCTATATGCCGCCATAATAACCTTGTGTTACGTTCTGGCATTAGTGACTCAGGTTCTAGTACCCCATAGGACAACAGCGCGTCCGTGGTGCACATTCATAGGCGACGGTAACTACTTACTATTAAGTGGGCCTGTCTTCTGTTCCTTAGTAATAAAATAGATATATTACATGACTTTAAAAGAGCCTTATTAAATGAGTCTCTCACTCAGTATATTTTAATTGCTTTATTTATTTTTTCATGTTCATATTTTCACGACTTCCATTACGCTATGTCTTTTATATATATATATATATATATATATATATATATATATATATATATATATATATATATATATATATATATATATATATATATATATATATATATATATATATATATATATATATATATATATATATATATATATATATATATATATATATATATATATATATATATATATATATATATTGTCTTTTATCCCTAATATAAGCTCTCTGCTGCTTACTTTGGAACTATTTATGTATTTATTTATATTGCCAGTAGTCATCATATACTTCATAGTTATTGTAGCCAGATCTTTGCATATAAAATTAACAAAAAATAAATATGAAATAAAAAAAAAACATCTTACCGTAGACATTTACATCGGTAGTTCTATTAACGGTGTTATATTTGTTTTCTGCAACGCATGTATATTTTCCTGCATGTTCAAGAGAAGCGGCAAATCTGAGAAAAAAATTATTTTACTTGTCTTGTTTTCCAAAACTTTAAGCCACGCCGTCCCTTGCCGGAGGCATGTGCGGAAGCATATCCCTCCGCCTAGGTGGAGGATATGCTTCCGAACAAGGACGCATTGCACGGGAATCCAACACTACCCCGTCGTTTGCCCCAAGGTGTGCATGAAACATTTCCACCTCAAAAAAAATTTGTAACACACTGTTAAGAAAAGGAAAAGTTAACGACAGACACCACACAAAAATTTTCAATATTATCATATGACTTTTTTTGGTCTCGAGGAAAAATAACACTTAACAGGTTCTTCCGGCCCAGAGGGACCGAGGGCTATGTGGGACTCTAGGAATAATGGTCGACCTCCGACTACGCACTAACCCCGCTGTCCTCCTATTACCTGTGCCATGGCCCACCCTTGTGTAGTGTAGGCCTCTAGGCCTCTTGATGTCAGGGGTCAGGATTTCATCCCCCCCTCCGTGCTCTCCTCTGTCAACTAGGAGTTGAGAGGGGCGCGTGGAACAGCACACGAACCCTTCCCATCATGGCTACAGTTCGGACAGCAGATCCTCTCCTCGGGGCCGCCCGCAATTGCGTTCTACGGCGGTCAGAGGTCGTTGAACGCCCTCCGGCGCAAACGTCGTGTATGTCATATGACTGCTTTAACTCATTTCGATGATGTCATTTGGAATTCCCTCTAAAACTCGTGAAACTCCAACAGACCCACTTTACATTTATTTGTTCAATAACTCATTAGACTACTAAAAGTATTTACATTTTATAAAAATATTACATTTTGTGTGGTAATTAAACTGATGCTCATACACCTCGTACAGACCAGCAGAAAGTCTAAATAACGTAGTCTATATATATAAAGTCAGAATATTTATATTTGTTTATACAACCAATTTTGCTGACGTATCATTACAATTTTCTATGTAAGACGATTTACTTCAAATTGATTCGGAAGAAAGTTATATGTACTCACTTTAACGTATGATCCCTATAAATATGTACAGTCCTTGAACTTGTAATTATGGTACCGTCTTTGAACCATCTGACATTTGGCCGTGGAACTCCATCGACAATACATGCCAACGATACTCTCTCACCGTCTCGTACATTCAAAGTTTTATTACTCTCTTTAATTGTCACTGGATCTGAAATAATAATAAATTATATTCCGGATGTCATGTGGTCCTTACGCTAGTTATAATTTAAAATTATATTAAAAGGTTTAATTATCTTGTTACTAATATATTAATAGATGTTTCTTGTGATAACTGCTATTCAGTGTTTCAGAAAGTACTTGTAATAGACGTAGAAGTGTACTAGAGTATTTATACTTCCGTTGAAACTGTCCTGCTACAATTGCATCAGCATGGAAGTCATTATCCTCTATAACATTGCGTAAAAACTGTCATGATGCGTGTCTCTGTAAACGTATCGGTCTGAAATAATGCCGCGCGGCCAGTCTATCCGTGCTAAGCGCCAGATTTTCTTTTCACGATTAGAAGAAATAAAGTGGAGAGCTCCGCTGTAGCCTTGCGTTTTTAGGCATTTATTTTATTTTTAATGTATTTATTTTTATTTTCCCAAGTTTTCACTTTGAGGTACAAATAACAAAATCAAAATATATGTCATAAATGCGATTAATTTTTATAACTAATAGAAGTTATTCCTTTCTTGCTTGTGGACAATGATCTACTGTAATTTTCACCTTTAAAAAACAGTAAAGTAACGATCTAAACCAATTCTTGTTTTGAGACCACGCGGCAATTAGAATAAATAAATCTTATACATGTTTTTACATGAAAAACAATCATATTCTACAGAATACATTAATCATAAACTTACATTCTACAATAAGCTCTGTGTCGTGTGAATCAATTCCATCTATGTTACTTGCTAAACATCTATATACTCCAGCATGTTTTATATCAACACTTTTGATACTGACAGCATCTTTGGAGATCTTTTGGAAATTGGTCCATTGTCTTCGATAACGCCACTGTATTTTTGGTGTTGGTTTTCCAGCAATCACACTAAGCATACATTATTTTTTATTTAAACTTGATAGTTGTATTTTCACAGACGTGACGCATTATGGGTGACATAATAATAATGTATAAAATAATTTCAACCCTAGTTGGAGGACACAAGAGGATTGATGATTTTAACGTGCGCGAAACAGCGTTATGAAGTCATATGGATGCAATTTGCACCATGACAAGTGCCTATAAGCGATATTTTATTATTCAATGCACATATCACACATAATTATCATACACTGACTGTGGAGGAAGCATAAGAAACCTGGCAGAAACAACAGGAAGGCAGAAATATGCCTTGGACAAGCTTGGTGGCTATAATGTACACCCCCCCCCCCTATAGGCGGAGGTCTGAATCCAATAGTACGACGTTGTAGCGTAATTATTGTACTACGAATGAAAGTAAGTTAAAATATATCTACGAATATTGATGATTTTTATAATTATTTTATTATATAAGTTTATGTATTAAATAGGTAAAATAGTATATAATGCAAAATAATATGAAATCCATAAAAATTACCTTTTTTTTAAACGCTATATATGAAGAAGAACTGGTAAATAGTACAAAAATAACATAGAACTTATGCGAAACATTTTTGTTATTGATCGGTTTATTATTTCCTTGTGAATTAGGCAGAAATAAAAAAATATTACTTTTGTAAAACTTACGTGCAGTTTATATTTACGGTCGAACCCTTGGGGACGCGAATCGTGTCAATTGTCTTATTAATTTTTGGAGATTCTGAAAAAAATAAATTTCGTATATTATAATCGCAGTAATTTTCAGTAAACTCAAAGTCTGGTGGAAACAGTTCATCGAATTAAAAAAAATTCTTTATTGACACATCTTTTTACATAATTATAAACTTGTTCTAACACTAATACCTAAACTAGGCATGGCCTGTCTCTAAGAGCCCCCGCACATTATGGCCACCAGTCGCCGCTACTAAACGCGACCACCAGTGGTTCAGTCAGATCACTACACGCCACCACCAGTGGCAGCCACTGGTGGCTGGATGCGGCCTTCAGTGGCTGCCACTTGCGGCAGTTGTTCCAAGTGTACTCGACGGAGGCGGATGTGTGTTTGTCAAAAATGGACGCACTCTTGATTTCGTTATTGTTGCTTATTACTATACTAAGACGTAGGAAACGTCGCAGAATTCAGAATTATCGACGTCAAATTCATCGGCGTTACTGGGTTCATCCAATTTTACACACATTGAGGTGGTGTGTGCGCGCGAGTCGAACGACAAAACGCGGCGACAAGTAGCGAGCGCGGTTGACTCCCGCAGCTTGTGGCTCGGACGCGGCCACTCAAACGCTCGGTGTGCGCCGATGCTAAACAAAATGTATGGAGAAACGCGTCCGCAACTTGTGGCGGGCACTAGTCGTTCTAATGTGGTCGCCTCCAGTAGCTCAATATGCGCTCGCTCTTAGGTATTAGTTCCTTCCAGTGACTTCAACATTATTGTTATAATAAATTATAAATTTTAGCAACTAACTTCTTATATAAAATTAAATAAGTAAGACACGATCGATATGGTGTGGTTACATGAAGTGAGGACTTAAGCAAATAAAATTTTTATGTACAATTAACATTTTATAATTTTGAAGTGTTCATTAAATAAAGATTTCCTTTAATATTTGATATGATAACTATATATATATATATATATATATATATATATATATATATATATATATATATATATATATATATATATATATATATTTTATAGTTATGTATTATTTAAACCACTGATAGACCCAAAAGGACGATAACGGGCTGTATGTGTAATCAATCATAATTTGTTGCCTTCTGATACTTATAAACAGGTTGTTCCCATTTTTAATATAAGTTGAAACTTCAAAGTTAGAATGTTTGTACTCAGCCAAATGTTGCCCACTGCTAAATATAGACTGCCCATCTTAGGGTCACAAACTCACTTGTTTTACTTAACCAGTTGAGTTACCATTTTGTCAAATTATGGGGCTGGGCCCCAATAGAGGCTTTTTAAGTTGAGTTTGGCGAGCTGTAGTCTCTGCGACAGGACTCATTTGCTCCATAGCCAGGTCCAGGTGCGACAACTAGCCCACAGCTACTTCTGCTATATAAAAAGTCAGAAAAGCCTACAGAGTGATTGAAACTTATGAGCCAATCTCGCGATCAGTGTTACAAGTTAGTAAAATTTTATTTTTTTGGAATTTGTAAGTACTGTTTTACTTGTGTCATTATAACTTACCAATTCCTGATATTTGAAGTTTGAAATGAAATAATTTTCGTTTCACCTCATTTCTGCCTTCACACATGTAATTTCCCACGAGGTCCGGTTGCATACTTTTTATTGTTAATGTTGCATTATCGCCAGATATTTCTATGTTTTCATTATTAATTTCGTTAGCCTCTTTAAACCAAAATATATTAGCTGTTGGAGAGGCTATTATATTACAATGTATTTTAGCTTCGTTTTTGTATTCAATTGTAGTATCTGGAAGCAAAAAATAATACCTAGAAAATTATTTATATCCATTTGGCTGCACATTTTCAGCCAAAATTAAGACAACGTCTATCTCGTAATCTTAGTGACTGGTAAAAGGCGACAGGTGCATTTATTGGTAGTCACAGAGGGTAAAAGAACCAACGATCGGTTTTATTAACGGATAAGATGTCATTTGCTTTGGTAAAAACCAAATTGAGCCAGATCGAACAATTAAGTGTATACAATTGACTCTCCTTAGCTGGAGTTCGATGTATACCAGTTCAATAAAAATAATCTAAAATCCAAAATACGCTTTACAGGATTATAAGTATACAGATTTTATTAAAATAGTTTTCAATTAAATGTAATTTTTCTTAGAAGTTATTGACTAAGTTCAAAATACATTTTGTTAGAAAAAAAATTATATAAATTGACCTAGAATTTGATTCAGAAAGGCTTGAGTAGCTGAAGCTGAATTGTGTATGGCTACGTGGGAAACAAAGTTTGTTTTCAACTTTATCGTTAACCCATAAGTATACATTTGTTCAAATACAAAACAATTCACTAATTCAGAAATGACTACATTAGAAGCCCTTTATTAATTAAATGTTATATTGAAATCAATTGTTCTATCTTATATTGTATTTCTCTATTTGCCGTATTTCGTTTTAATAGCTTAGCTTGTATATTTTGTAAATTATATTAAATTTTATCACAAAAAAATTCCTCTACTAGTTAACTACGTTAAATCTATGTTATTGAACGAAGTCCATATTGCAGTTGCTATATAAAATATATTTCTCTAAATCTTACCTTTAGGACTTTCTAAAACATTGAAGTAGTTCTTAACGACTACATCTACAAATTTCTTAACATCACCAATTTCATTTACTGCATGACATCCATAGGTTTCATTTTTGTTTACATTTGCGACATCAGTAATACTTATGTAATCGTAGGGCAGTTCTTTGACCAGCAGCTGGAACCAGTAATTTTTTTATTTTTACTATAAATCTGTTATTGCATCACAGTGTTATTTTGGAATTCTCATATTGAATGTTTATTTAACGTGTGATAAATGATTATTTACTAAGATGTACAAAATAATAAACAAAATATTTTATATCCTTTTCCTATAAGTTACTTTGAAAATAATATACGAGTATGTAATTAAGTTGCCAGTAATAAAATGATTATTCTATAATAAACTTTATTCTATAATAATATAAATAGCTTAAGCAAATAAAAATGTAGTGGTTGAATTAGCAGCAACATACATTGTAATTAAATCAAGACCTTAATGGACAAATTTTATAATTTTGGGGTAATACCGTAGAGTTGATAATCTTTCCTGTTTCATTTATGATCCATCGAACATTTGGTTTTGGGTAAGCTTGAATTTTGCATTTCAGCATTAGAGGCTCATTTGAGTCGGTTACTATTCTGGGTTCTCCATCAATGCTTACGATTGGTGATTTAGATTTTGGTGGTTCTGAAATATTTGAGTAATTTACGTTATTTTTCGTTTGTAGTTGTTTTTAGATCTTTTATTGATTATCATAGAATATGATGATTTAAATTATTATTTTAAACTTACCGAGTATTGTTGATGGTTCAATTAGCGTTGGACTAATTCGGACTAGATAGTCATTATTTTTGATGTC
Organism: Malacosoma neustria; assembly: GCA_963693495.1. Lineage (NCBI taxonomy): Eukaryota > Metazoa > Arthropoda > Insecta > Lepidoptera > Lasiocampidae > Malacosoma > Malacosoma neustria. Next base: position 8,355,776 of record OY856391.1, on the reverse strand, counting down.
ATGACACAATATCTGAAATATTATATAAAAAAATCTTATTACATATTTTGTTGTACTGAGAGGATAAAAGATTCCACAAGGCAAAACAAGTAAACACATGAAATATCAGATGTCAAAAAAGATAGAAATCCAGATGAGAGCAAATGAAGATCATTCATAATTTCTTCCATAAGAATCGAATCTATAGACATGTACGCACAAGACCACTTACGTGGCCATTGAACTAGTCATGTCGTCAATTATTGTTGTTTACGATACTTTTAATAACGGCAATAATAATGTAATTTTTTTTTATTGCTGTAGAACAGCAGACAGGCTGACGGCCCGCTTAGGATTTAGCAGTTACCGTCGCCTATAGGTGTATGCAACGCCAGTGGCATCGCGAACACGCTGCTGTCCCATAAGGGTACAGGAACTTGGGTCACTAATGTCGGAACACAACACAAGGTTATTATGGCGGCATACTTAAGACCAAAGGTGGTCGCCATCCAGACGGGCTTGAGGCCCTACCACGTAGCTAGGGTGGGTTGTTTTGTCGCCTTTTACGACAGGCCGACCCCGGCCACAGAGGTTAGTATTCTTTCTCCGCCCCTGCACGGATAAAGATTGATGTCTTTATATATATGATGACTACTAAAATTATATGATGACGTAACTGTTTAGTATCATTTCAACTTTTTTAAATCCAGTCGTTCACTAATTTCGACAGTTAGAAAGGGAAAAGTCGCTAAAGGGCGTTAAGATGTCCAATAAGGGGTTTTGGATCACAAAGTTAATGGTGAAGATGTGGCCGAGACTAATTCTTATAAAAAATTTAAGTAGAAGATTTAACCACATATCTTCTGTTATTTTACAGAATATATCTGTTTCATATCCCTTAGAAACAGAATTACCACGCAGGACTCCGTGGTGAAAACACAGTGGTTATATCGGCATCACCGTTCTAACCTTTAAGTTACCTTTGTGCTGCTGTCTGAGATGTAATGGCCCGTGGCAACCGTAACGAAGTGGGGGGTCGCAGGACCAGCTATTGGCCTTTTTTCTGCGACGCCCCCGACTACATAATATCAAGATTATGTATATCTAAAATAAACTTACAGAAATTTTGAAAAGGTCCTTCGGCGCTTCTATGAGATCAGTCAAATACAGTTTCCGCTTTTCATCAACAGTTCTAAATGGAATCACGATGCCAATATCATGATTGTCACGATCTTTGAATTGAATAGATTTTAATTCAACGCCGTCTGCTTCAATCAGTTGTATAGAAAGATGAGATTTCACATCTGAAATGTTTAACCCTATTTCAGATTACGAAATCGCTTGATGTTGTAATTGCTTCATAATAATTTTTCAACAACATAGTGTAATTTTAAACATCGATCGATTCATACATACCCAGTTCATTGTAATATGTCAAATAAATAATAGTACAGTATCAAAATCTGGTAAGTTATAATAGAAACTATTAGAATGCCTATTAAAATATTGCATAACAGGAAAAACTATTGATAGTGAAATGCTTAAAACTAAAACAATGGAGCGTGGTAGCCAAATAAATGGCATGCACCGCTAAAGAAGTTTTTTCTTATCTAATATGCATATTATAACATAATTGTCATGATAACGCTGAAGGAAAACACCATGAAGAAACCTGCTTACCGAGGTCACTGACATGTAACCACCAAACTGTCTTGGAAAAGCGTGGCGGGTAAATTTACTTTTTCTAGGGAAGACTTGCTCCCAACTGTGGGATGTTATGGGTTGATATTGTTATTATAAAATAGTGGTAATATAAATCGATAAAATTGAAAAAATGTGGAATCAAATCGTTAAAAGTTTCCAGAACTTCTTAGCGTAAATAGAAATCTTTAATAACAGTGAAGCAAACAAGATCAAGTCTTGGAGCTAAGATTGCATTTTTGTAATGACAATGGATATTATCAACAGAGCCTAGGGAAGTTTTGTGTGTATATCATACACCATGTTCTCGATTACTTATTATGGTCCAGCGTAGCAGAAACTGAGAGCATTTTTTCTCCTGCAAAAAAAGCAGCCATTCGGCTTGCTACAAAAATCATCCACCACCACCATGTATCGTATTTACTTGAAGAGCTTGCAGTGAGCTACGGCGAACTTAAAAATATATCGACGGATCCCTCTTCTACGTAAGAGAAAGATTAATGAGATCTACATAGCAAATTGTGATGATATTACCAGAAGGAGGCCTTGAAGCTGCATCGTCTATAGAAGTAGGAATAAACGTGGAAAATCCATGTCGAAAATTCACCTTAGTCTTTCCTGTTACCAAAACTGTAGATGGTGATTTACTCTCTACAGTAACTTTATGTACTCCAGGCTTTGAAGCGTTGTTACCGTAAATCTGTAAAAGTAAAAAACAACAATTTATGAGTATGAGTCGTAATTCCGTTATAATTAAATCTTCTTCCTGCCCCTATCCCAAACTATGTGGGGTCGGTACAACATGTCCTGTCCTTCTACTCTGCTCTATTAGCTGTCATCTGAACATTCACACCCTTTTTAACCATATCATCTTTTACACAATCCTTCCATCTTTTTTGGACTATCCCTCCTCTTGTATCCATCCATTCTCATTTGTAGCATCCTCCTTGTTATATGAAACGTCATGAGGAACGCCTCTCTTCGCATTATATGGCCATACTAGGCCAATCTATTACATTTCAGTTTCTCAATCACTGACGCTACTTTCAAACTTCTCCTATACTATTTCAAATTTATCCATTTTTGTAACTGCACTCATCCATCTCAACATTCGCATCTCTGCTGGTCAGGTCTTATACGGACTTGTAAATTTTACCTTTATGTTTAAACGGCACTTGTGGATCGCAAAAAAATCTCGATCTATCTATCCAGACATTCTCTTCATTCATCATTTGACAGAAATAATTTTTCCATCTGCTCTTTATTTCTTCATTGCCTATTAAGACTCTTTCACTGTCATCTTTTATACATTTCATAATATGTTACATCCATTGCATTATTTTCTCTATCATTCACCATTCTACATTCTTACATTCTAAATATTCTTTCCTCTTACTTTCCTTTATCATAAGATTCTATTTATCCATACTTTTCTTTTATTTAAAAGTACGTTTCTTTTCTTTCAGAATCACATGTACTTTTTCATTCCACCACCAAGATTCATTCTCAATGTTACCTTTTCCTTTCGTATCTCCAAAAAACTTGCCAAACCTCTATGTAATGCAATCCGCTATTTTATTCCAACATTCATTTACAGATTTCCAACCATGTCAGGCATCTCTACCATTTTGTTTAAATTTACTTGAATACGCTTCCTATTCCAGAAAATGCCATTTAATTTTGGGGGGTGACTTTTAGTTTGTATTTTAAATTTTCAACGTTGTTGTTACGTCCAAAACAAGGAGTCGATGTTGAGATTTATCGGGGATAACTTTGCAATCTTTAACTGATTTAATTTTATTTCTTCTTATTAAGAAAATAGTCAATTTATGTGTTGTGGTTTCTGCTATTATACGTAATCAAATGTTGATCACTTTTTTGGAAAAATGTATTCACTATGGCCATATCGAATGCCAAAGCAGCTTGCCAGTCCCCCATGAACTCTTTCATATTCCCCATTTGTTCTACCCACATGTCCATTAAAATCACCACATATGGCGTATATTCTTATCTACTATCTTAATTATAACTATATCAAAACTCCCCATAATCTTTCTTTCACTCTGTCGTCACATCCAGCCTGCGAGGCATAAACACTCACTATGTTTAACGCACAGTCGCCTACTAATAATTTTATCACCATCATTCTATCATTTACCCTCTTAATATCCGTCACAGATTTTTTCAATTCGCTATCTAATATACTACATCCACACCGTTCCTTTTACCATCACTTCCACAATAGTAAAATTTATACCCCGCCCCAATCTCTCGAGCTCTCGAACCCTTCCATTTCGTCTCTTGCAAGCAAGCTATATTTATTCATTTACTTTCTATTATCTCTGTTATCTCTCTTTCTCTTCCAGCCATCGTACCTACATTCCAACTTGCTAGTTTTATTCTCATTCCACGTACTTACGTTCCCCTTTCATTTGAGTACATGTTGTACTAATAGTCTTGGTTAACTTTTTATGACCAGCCGTCTGCCTAACGTCAACATCTTTTTGGGGATTATTCAAATATCTTAAACCTAATATAGTTATAAAAATAAAGTACTCATACAAATTTGCAATGTACACATTATTGACTACTTATACATATACTACTAAAGTGCATAACTTTGATGACAAAGATGTCCAATGGTCCTTTGGCCTCTCCTTCACAATATGTTATATTGCTGCTTCTTATGTCCCACAATATTAGATGTTGTTCTTTGTAATGTTCCAACATTGACACTTGACTGTACTATCTTTAATTTTTAACAATTATAATAGATTTGTGTTTTACTTTATTATTCCAATCACGTAAAAAGCACAAAATATTTATAAACACAATTTCGATTTTTTCGTTTGTTTCGTTTCGTTGTAATTAAATACAACTCCAAATTCATTATACAGAATAATATAATGTCAGTATCATCATATACGGTTAATTTGGACTGCACCCAATGCTTTTTCTTTTCTCTCTAGAGAGGATTACCTTATGTCAAAGAGACTTCCAGCCTTTAACACAGGATTATAAGTGAAGTTGGCAAGAGATAATAAGATTATTTGTAGGACACAAAGATTTAACGTTAATTGATTAGTTAAAATTAAATTCACTTGCTTTTTTTACATTATATTATCTTCTTATCAGCACAACTCCTTCCACTATCCTCTATTTCAACAACCACTACAGTCATATTTTCTGATCTACGTGATCTTATACACTATCTTCCGATCCTTCCGGTTCACTCCTCTGTACCAGATAAATTTACATTCATCATCATAAAAAAAGAGACTTATCTCAGTTACATCCAAAGCTTGCAATTTGAAATCCAGTTCCACAGAATTGGAATAATTATCTATAAATTTGGAGGGTCACCGCTGTTTGGCCTTCCAAACCCAGAGGACAAAACTACAGCATCTTTATATAAACTAAATAATAATTAGTTACCTTTTATGACTTCCTAAGAAGGCAATGGGGTTGACATATGAGAGGTTGACATAAGAAAATAATAAAAACTTACTGCAATATTTTCCTTTTCGACAATTTTTTCGAGCTTCGTTGGTTTACCATCAGGGCCTGTGCTCTTTACCTTTGGATTTTTTGCTGATGTAGCGATTATTACATCGGTTGTTTTGTGGTCCACGGTGTACTGAAATAAGGTAAATATTAAAATGTTTAATTAAAAATTATGAATAAATTAAAATATACTTTAGTGTATTTTAAATATGTTCTAGATGCAACCAAAAATTATTGCTAATAAAAAGATTAACTATCTTGTCCGAGTATGTAAAATGATATCAAAGAATAATAAAATGTTATGTAATAAAGAAATCACATAAATAATAAAACCTATTTCCCAAAAAAGTAGGTTAAAAATAGATATACTGTGATACTACCCACATCACTATCTAATACCAAAATTAACAGCAGACCGCTTGTACGAATAAATAACCGATATACTAATTATTTACTTTTACATTACATAATAGTATTAAATAAATATATTCCTTGTCTCTTTGAAAATACTGTTCACTCCAGATATTCAGAGGTCCCATGTTTTGTCTCCAGGTTTAATGTTTATTGTAAATAAGTTTGTTATTTATTTGAATTCAGCGATATATTTGTGCTTTTAAACATAAAACGTTTATTTTTTAGCTAAAAATTATTAAATTCTCCACTAACATTCAATTCGTGTTTCCCAGGCGGAAATTCTCCCCTTGCTAAGTTAGTTCTTCTTCCCTTTACATTTTGTATGACGTAATCTAAGATCTGAAAGAGTAGTTTGTTAGATTTTAACATTGAAATGTACAATCTAGGAAAGCGAGGGTTATAAAACTTAAAAAAATTTAGTTCTCAGTTGACCATCCTTCCGTGAGTCCCTGTCCCTGTCTCCCTGTCTCCCTGCTCTAGCACAGTTCTAAGATGAAGTAACTCACATGCTATTCCATAATGCTTCGATCAATTACATATTTACTGAGTGAGATAAGAGGGATTTGATCATTACAATTCTATCTGAAAAAAGGCTGAGCCATTCTGTCGTCAGATCCAATAAGTCTTTGGCACAACGCAATTTGTTAAAAGAATAACATGTTTTTAATACGTAAGCCCGATGAACACTATATATCAGACTAATATAATACATATTTTTATCCGTGGAGGGGTGGAGAAAGAATATTAACCTCTGCGACCGGGGTCGGCCTATCGTAAAAGGCGACTAAACAACCCACCCTAGCTACATGGTAGGGCATCAAGCCCGCCTGGATGGCGACCACCTTTGGTCTTAAGTATGCCGCCTTAATAACTTTGTGTTGTGTTCCGGCATTAATGACCCAAGTTCCTGTACTCTTATGGGACAGCATCGTGTTCGCGATGCCACTGGCGTTGCAAAAACCCATAGGCGACGGTAACTGCTAAATTCTAAGTAGTCCGTCAGCCTGTCTGCTGTCCAACAGCAATAAAGGAATGAAAATAAAAATCTAATTTGAGTTGCTAGTATTTTTAGAATGATATTTTTGGAAATATTGTTGTTCTGATGGCTGAAGCTTGGTCTGATACTTGGGAGACATAAAAATATCATAAATTTCGACAATCACTACTTCACGTACAAAACTTTGATTCATAATTATTATAATTGCAAATTAGTTTTCTAAAATATCGTGTTTCATTACACGATAGATTACATTACGCATTACATTCATCTGGACCTGGCTTTAATAAGAATTTAATAACTAATTCGATATTTTATCGAACTCTATTATAATAGCAATATAATAGAAGTATAGTTGTATGAAGAGCTAAGATATGCTAATTAGATTACTCAGTTAATATACTTACATCTCTTAAGTCAGTTTTCTCTAAATGAAAAACTTGTCCATTGGTAATTCTCGATAGGTCATAAAACTCCTTATATCCAGGCGTAGTATATTCATTATCAGTATCGTGGCAAGTGCCAGTTAAAAGAAAATTTATCTTAAAATATAAAAATTAATTTATATTTTAACATTTTTTGATTATATTAATAATTTAAAACATAATTATGTAGTCGTTTTAAATTATTAATTTTAAAAACATGAAACCAAACAAAACATTAATTTTATATAAAAAAAATATTTAATACAATAATAGTGCCATAAAAGTAAAGGTAGGTTCAAAAAGTGCAAGCGTGCGATATTTGATGTGTTTGCTGGTAAACTTGTGCCTATCCAGATCTGAGCATATTACTTGCTGATCATATAAATAAGTAGCAGTGAGTAGGGATTGAAGCCATAAGACACCTAAATACCGCATCAGCTACATTATAACTTATCTAGTGACATTTCAAACATTTTTAATGGTACATCCTGGTTTTGTTTAAAGTTGCACTATCTAGTGTCTGCTTTATATATTTTTATACGTAACATTGTCTTAAAAATATTGTTTAGTCAATGACGGCTGACTAGAGCGTCATTGGATTATGACTTTCCGTGCAAGCGGAATAAGAAGCTAACCTCTGTGTCCAAGGCGGCTTGTCGCGAAAAGGCGACGAAACAACCCTAGCTACATAGTAGAGCTCCAAACCTATTTTGATGGCAATCACCCCTGGTCCCTAAACATGCCGCTATAATACCTTCTGTTGTGTTTCGATATAAGTAATCTAAGTTCCAGTTCCCTTATGCGGACTTCTATGGGCGATGGAACTGCTTATTATTAAGTGAGCCGTCAGCCTGTCTACTGTTCCATAGCAATAAAATGACCATAGTCGAATATGCATAACATATATTTTATATATCTAAATTTATAAACTTACCTGACACCCTTTACTTTGAGCAAGAGCTGAAACGTGCTTGGTACGATTGTAATCTTTCGCCAATGCATCAGTACTGACGTACAGATACGAGCCAGGTAAACTAACTTCTAAGGCTTTTTCAATACCACCCATACAATATTCTGGGCAGTCGCCACCACCCAATACATTCACATTGTTTAAAGCTTGTTCAAAAACTTTTTTACTTGTGGTTGCTGTTCGTAATTTTACATCTGCAAATTAATTATGATTTTTATCACATTTGTTTTCTAATGTAAGGCGTCTGCCAGCAATTAGGTTTTGGACTTGGGTTATTTTCATTTAGCTTTGGATGAATGGTATTGTAGTTTTCGTAATTGCTAAATACTTAAACAATAGATATAAAGTTTATGACGTAAGTAAAGCCTGATGCGAAGATGACGTAGAGAGAGAGAGAGAGTGGGGGGGGGGGGATTTATATGCATCAAACTACCTGTTTACATTAAAAAGAGATAAAATAGATTTTTACCATTGACTACCGCCCGACCTCCTTAAATCTCGAAATTAAAATCCGACTCTTTTGAACAATTATACCGAATAACACATGCCTTACTTATTACAATGGCATGATTTTACACCAGACAATTAGTTGGCTACATGCTACAGCCGCCATGTTACAAAAAAAATACAATATGAGTTGAAAAATAAGTTTTCCTTTCCAGGCTGGGGGTAAGATGGAAATTGGTTCTGTAAAAAGTATTAAAACCAAATCTAACCAAACCTCGAAGGATATTAAACTCCAAATCTTAATTAAACTTAAGAAATGAAGATTCACCGAGGGTCACCAAACAGTTACTAAGAGTATTACCGACACTAACAATTTACTTTATGCCAAAGCTTAACAGCTTACTTCCGTATCTTTTATTTGATATTTTAAACTGATACTTTTCTCTTTTTTACTTAAAACCTGTGATCAATCGTCTACACTATAATTAAGTATATATATATATATATATATATATATATATATATATATATATATATATATATATATATATATATGATTGTGTTGTATGAAAATATGGTTTAAAGAGGTAGAGCCACTGCCTCTTTTTCCCTTATAAAGTCGGCATTTCTGCTCTCTTCAGTCTTCTAATCTGATTTTGCTGCAAGAGCAAACTGGATAATGGGATTAGATGTAGTTAGTTGACTAGCGTTTTATTTCACCGAAGATGGTAGGCATTTTCAAGTACTCTACTTATGGGTTTAGTACTTATGGATTTCCGAGTTGCAACTATACCATGGGATGGCGTCGATGAAAGTACTCATGGGATACTGTTTTATGCTCTTTACAAGCACATAATGTTGGATTTGCTGGCTCGCTGTCGATTACAGTTGGATTCCATATTATGTCCAGATCAGTTTTATTATGGAGCAGTATTCTCTTAACTTATTGGATAAAGACAAAGACTGTCTACAGAGCAGCCAGAGTAATTCATTTTTATGTTGTCTTTTCATGCCGTCCAATTAAAATCCAAAATATTAAACGCAGGTTGATTGCGGCAATGGTTTGGCGAAGGAGCCTAGATTAAATGAGAGATAAGTCTCACGTCTTAGGGCGCCTTCAAATTAGCCGCAAAGTGTCGCGCTGCAGCAGCGCGGCTGCAGCGCTGCGGCCGCGCGGCTGTCGCTTGGTTCGAGTATCATAGTGTTGTATACACGATGGACTCAGACGAAGAAACACTGCTCTTAGTGTTATGATTTTTCTCGTCATATTTTTTGCGAAAAATGCCTAAAGTGAAAACTAAATCAATTATAAATTTTGTAAATCAGAATTATGATTTATTAGCAACAGATACAAAATAAAAATGGAATTTTTTTTTGGTCACATATTCTGTCTGTTTGATGATTATTTCTTATGTACAATTAATGCCATTATTTTAAAAAATATAAACAACATTCTTGTGATTATATTATAGTAGTGTATTTTGGTTTTAAAAAAACCCTAAAGAAAACCGGTTTATTTTCAAAGTAATTAGTACATACCGGTGTTGAAAATCGTAATCGATTCACATCACTAGAACTGATGCGTGGCCGCAGCGCGGCTGCAACGCTGTAGTGCGGCTGCAGCGCTGCAGTCGCGCGTTTTTGGTTTATATGGATTTAGAAAACAGCGCGGCCGCAGCGCTGCAGCCGCGCTGCTGCGGCGCGACACTTTGCGGCTAATTTGAAGGCGCCCTTAGGGTAAATGTAATATAGTGGGACTTTGGAGTGCTTGCTTTTATTCGCCACTTTAGCCTAATATTGAGCTGGCTTTGCAACAATCTGCTCACTTTATTTGGATTCCGTTTACATCTGAGGAAGAGCGCATCATCGACAAAGGTTGCTATATGTTTTTCAAGTGAATTTGGTAGGTCATTAGTAAATATGTTGTAGAGGACCAAGCCAAGTATGGAATTCTGTAGTACTGCTCTGCAGTAGAAAAGAGAAGATCTTGCATCACGGAGCTTAACGAGAAATTTTCTATCATTAAAATATGAACCTATCAGTAGGTAGTAGGAATGTTTAAGGTATTTTCTAGTTTTGTAAAGTAGTCCTTTATGCTGAACCCAGTCGAAGGCTTGTTGTACGTCGAGAAAAGCAGCCTAGATGCTTGCTATATTTTTTCTTTTCCTTAACATTGTCTTATTGAATTATAAACTCTGTGTACCTGCTCTATACTTGAATGGTGCTTCAACTGAATTGATGGTCAGGTATCACATGGTCGATATCTAAGCAAGGGGATAGCTGTGCAAGTATAATCCTTTCCCACAGTTTTGGTACAATATAGGCGTAAGGCTAATAAGGCGATAAGATAATATTTAATAGGCTTACCGGACTTACGGGTCATGAAAATTTTAGATATTTTCCAGAGTGCAGGCACATATTAGGTTCTCATAGTATCATTGACAAGAATAGTCATAAAGAAAATACATTTTTAGCCTGGGAGTGATTAGATCAAGTCTAGATGCGGCTTATTAGGGTCCATTTTGGCTACTTTTCTAACTCCCTTAGTGAAGTAGGACTCAACCGCAAGCATAGTTGGAGATTTTGTTTTAACACTTGGTCAATTTCTGGATCTCCAGAACTATATAATTTACCACGTTTAAAGACTTAGACTAGGTGTGGCATAGCAGGCCTAGACGTGCTAATCGCTCTGAAGTGCATATCACAAGAGAAGGAGAGTCAGAAGTGGTCCTGGCAGTATCGCTTGATATAACGAACGCCTTCGATAGCCTTCCATACGAGACGATACTGGAGGCGCTCCAGTTCCATGTGACGCGGTGTACAGAATGCCGTAGAGAGATTAAGGGGTCTTGATCAGTCCACCCTTACAGTTGCGGCTTGTATATAGGGGGCCGTAATACATTCTAAGAGGTAATGTTTTACACTGATTTTAATTGAGAGGACCACGTATTTGATGGTCCTTTACGGGGCCCTTATATGGGTGTATCATCTGACAGAACGATAGCGCTGCTACGCAGACCGTAGCGCGTATTGGCCGATAGGGCGATAAGGGGACACATAACGGTGTCCTTCGGAGCGGCCTCCCTGCTGGCTGGATCCACACCATGGGACCTCGATTCTCGTGTTCTGGCGCTACTTTACCAGTGGCGCCGGGATGCGGCCGAACGCGGCTCTTGCCTCGTGTGTCATGAAATAGAGGTAAAGTAGGTGTAGCTGCGTGACGAGGTGCTCATGGTGGAGTGGAACGAGCGCCACGCGCATACCAACGCGGGGCTCGCCACCATTGAGGCGATAAGGCCCATCCTGCCCATGGATGCGAAGGCACCACGGCACCCTGATCTTCGAGATCAGCGGGCCATATATCCGTGGGCCCGGACGTAGGTGATAGGAAAACACCGGGTTGTTGTATCGGATGTCCAAACATCATTTCTGGAGTCCCAGATATCCCTTGGTCCCTCCGGGATATGGTATGAATGAAAATTTATTTAACTAATATTGTTAAAGTTGTATTATCTAAAAAAAATGTGCATCAATATGCACATTTACAACAAGACAATTCTTGTTTTATGATTAAATAAATGAAGTGAAATATCTGAAGCATAACATTTGGATACCGAGCTTAAAAGAAACTGTGACATTTAATTGATATGAGATATAAAGTATAGAGTTTCATCTAAAATATCTAATAAGAATAATCTAAATATTAATAATATTCGGAAAAACATTAAAAAAATATATACATAAATACATATTTATGGAAATTGAACGATGGGTTTGGCTTACAGTGAGTGTGATTTATTTATTTACTTAAGCAATGATCACACAGTACAAATTTCAAACCTACATACTAATACAAAATGAACAGAAAATTGGAGAAAAAATGATCACACTTTGTAGACTGATTAGTAGTATGTTAAATGGTATTATGGTATGAGTGTAAATCTAAACTTACCAGGATCATTAAATGTAACTAATACATAGTTTTCAATTTGAGAATCGTTCGATTTCTGCACGGCATTAAAAATGTCATTAACAGCCATTTTCACCTGTTTGATATCGTTATACATTGATCCCGTATCATCAATAACAAATGTAAGACTACTTTTCTCATCTTTCTGACTTTCAACGTTATTCAATAATAAATATAATGTTAATAAACAAAAAAATGAACTCATTTTGTAAGCGACACGTTTGACAAGTCGCAGTGTTTACACTGGTCATTTGATGAATAAGTGTTTGTTTATATATTGCGAAGTATGATGTCATTTAGGTTAAGTGATAAAATTAGAATCAGGGTTCCATATTCAGATTAGCGGTACCTTTGCGGTAGGATAAGGTGAAAAGTCGGAAAAAGACTGGGGAAAACTCGTAGCACAATAACGGGGATACCATCCAGGCCAGCGGACTTCTTGATGTCGAGGGATAGGAGGACATGTCGTACGGCTTTTTGTGAAAACCCTACATCTGACAGTGTGAGCTAGACGGTCATCAGCTGCCCCTAGTGGTGGTATGGACGCCCGATAATAGTTTTCTTCGTTATCTTTAGCAAGAGTCTAAAAAGCTTTAGTTCCAGAGGGAAATCCTGAGAGACACTTGGCAATTCTGCCGATGTGCTCAAATTTTGCTACCGCAATCTGTTTTTTGAAGGTCCTAAGGGCAACGTTATATGTTTTCTAAAGAAAACATATTTCTTCTGACCTAAAGGTCAGAAGAGTTAGGATCCTGCTAAGTCCAGGCTCAATAAGTCTTTTGATTTAGCTTGACAGCTTTAGCACTAACCTTATCAAACCATGGCTTTCCCGATCCACCAGCGGGAATCACAGAGTTAGGAATAAAACATTCCATACCCTGCAGGAACACGTAAGCAATTGAGTTCGTACAATTGTCAGGATCGGCCAACGAAAAACATAACTGCCCCCATGGGTATGACGCATAGAATTCGCGTAATCCATTCTAATCTGCTAACCGATAGCGCCACACTCTTCATTTCGCGGTGGGGCGAGCCCGTTCAGGAATCAGAAGGCGCATCACGGAAGATATTAAGCAACGATCAAAGGATCCTTTTTTTTGGTCTCGGGGAAAAACCTATCTTGACGGGTTCCCCCAGCCCGGGGGGACCGAGGGATATGTGGGACTCCGGGAAAAATGTTTGGCCATCCGACTACCCACTAAAAAACCCCGTTGTTCTCCTATCGTCTACGCCCGGGCCCACGGATATATGGCCTGCCGATCTCGTGGCCCGGGCCGGTGCCGGCCCGCCCTTTGTCTTAAGGCGGGCCTCTTCTAAAGTGTTGGCGCTAGGGGGTCAGGGTTTCATCCCCTCGGCGCTCTCCTGTAATAACTCCAGGAGTTGAGGGGAGCCGCGGAACAGCACGCACCCTCACTCTCGTGCAAATAGTGCGGGCGACGGGTCCTCCCCCGAGGGGCCATCCGCAGCCGCTTTTTACGGCGGCCGGAGGTCGTTACTTGCCCTCCGGCCCCGCCAACGTGGCCTGCGTTGGCGGGAGGGGAGTGTGGTGGTCGACTCCCGCTGCCGCTCCACCGCCTCCTTTGCAGACATGACTGCCTCGCAGAAGGAGGTGACGGCCGTCCATCCAGGATCGCCCCCGACCATGGACAGAACCAGGGCCGGGAGTGACAGGTACACGCCGATTTGGGCGACGAGGGCGCGCCGCTCCTCGTGCCACGCAGGGTACACGGCGACAGTGTAGTCCACCATGTCCCGACGTCATCTCCCGCCCTATGCGACACAGGTACCTCCCGAAGCAACCGTGCCTCGAGAGGACCTGCGGCAGGCGGAAGGTCAGGGCGCCGTGGCGCCTTTCCAGCCATTCGGCCAGGACGGGCCTCACCGCTTCGATGGTGGCGAGGCCCGCGCTGGGGTGCGCGAGGCGCTTCTTCCACTTCACCATAAGAACCTCGTCGCGCAGCTCCTCCCGTTTTACCTCAACTTCGCGAGGCGCGGGGCGAGAGCCACGCTCAGCCGCATCCCGGCCCCACTGGTACAATAGCGCCAGGACTCGGGCCTCAAGGTCCCATGGTGGGGAACGATCAAAAGATCCTAATGGAGCCCCGATCAAGATATTGAATGTTAATTAATTAATGAATATTACATTGTAATTATGATAACAATAATAATTAATATTGTAATAATTACATATTTGAATAAATACAGCACAAAAAATATACTATTTTATTTTTATCACTTCGAATGGGAAATTTTCTAAATAAAATAAGTGAGAATGATTGGTTCCTTGTGGTGTGAGAAGATGCCAAAAAAGTAAAGTTGGATGGAATTACTTTTTGATGGGACAACTTTACTTTTTCTTTGACATCCACTCACAGTACAATCAATTAATTAATTAACCAATCTGTTCTCACTTTTTTTTTCAAAGCAACGCAAATTTACATAGTAAGATCTAATCTTCACATTTTTTGTCGAGTTTTGGGAATATGGTAGAAATGTATCTGAAATTTTGAAAGTGATATATGAGAAAATATTCTGGGAACCTCTGCATTAAATAAATAAACGTGAGAAATATACGAAACCTTTCAATTAACTGCTATAATATGCTTACATTTAAGACTCGGGATTTTCCCATTAAATTAAATTTCCCTAATACAGTAAAACTCTGGACATACGCGATAGGTGGGACCAAGCTATAACCGTGTAAGTCGAATTCGCGAAAGTCAAGGTTACCTTATATAAACACGTATAAAGTATGTTTAATCGCGATCAAAGTCTGAAGAAAACAATAATTACAAAAAAAAAGCATTTAAAAAATATTAGATAATGAAACAATTACATTGTAATAAATAAAATAATATAAAACGAAGTTATATTGATGTCAAAGGCTTCATGAATCTAACAATTGTCATGAATTAAGTTTTTCTTCTTTGCTCGCATCATTTCTTCGTAGCATATCAGTAACTTCTATACACTCGAAAGGCATTCTTCATTGGAATCTATTATTTCTAAAATTTCTCTTTTAAATTTTCAATGCTACATAGACAATGTTTTTCTTCCATTGTTAGCTTAAAATGACCAATTTTTATTCTTTTTTTTTATTAATTTGGGCTAGTTTCTTACTGTATTTTTTGCAAATTTTTAGGGACTAGGAATTATCCGTGAAGAGACGGAGAAAGAATACTGGCCTCTGCGGCCGGGGTCGACCTGTCGTAAAAGGTGATAAAACAACCCACCCTAGCTACGTGGTAGGGCCCCAAGCCCCATTACCAGCTTTGGTCTTAAGTATGCAGCCATAGTAAATTTGTGTTGTGTTCCGGCATTAGTGACCTAAGTTCCTGTACCCTTACGGGATAGCAACGTGTTCGTGATTCCACTGGCGTTGTAAACACCTTTAGGTGGCGGTAACTTCTAAATTCTAAGTGGGCCGTCAGCCTGTATGCTATCCTGCAGCAATAAAAAAGAGACACTTTATTCGGTTACGGTGCTATACCGTTATTTTTTGTTTTCCCCAGAAAAACTGCATTTGAGGAGTTTCCATGAACCAGGAGGATAGGGGTAGTATGTGGGGCTCCGGAAAAGATGATCTATGACTAACCACTAAATAACCTCGCTGTCTTTTTATCCCTTGTGCCTGGACTCACGGATATATACGGCCCACCGATCGCGTAGCCTAGGCCTTGGTTCGCCCCCAACCATGGCAAGAATCAGGACTGGAAGCGATAAGTCAAAAAAAGGCCTGACTTTTGGTCATTGTTCTGCCGTGCCCTCGGTTTCTAATGAATTCCAATTGCAATAAATTTTTTTTATTGCTGTAGGACAGCAGACAGGCTGACGGTTCGCTTAGAATTTAGCAGTTACCGTCGCCTATGAGTATTTGTAATGCCACTGGTATCGCGAACAAGCTGCTGACCCATAAGGGTACATGAACTTGGGCCACTAATGCCGGAACACAACAGAAAATTATTATGGCGGCATTCTTAAGATCAAAGGTGGTCGCCGTCTAGACGAGATTGGGGCCCTACCACATAGCTAGGGTGGTATTTTCGCCTCTTACGATAGGTTAAAAACTACTGTGATATATATAGTTCTTTAAGCGAGCTCTTAATTTTGAAGTATGCCGCCATAATAACCTTGTGTTGTGGTCTGGCATTAGTGACCCAGGTTCCTAAACTCCTAAGCAGATAGCAGCGTGTTCACGGCGCCTCAAGCTTCGCAAAAATCCATAAACGAAGGTTACTGCTAACAATTAAGTGTTCCGTCAACCTGTCTGCTTCAATTTGTTTAATGTACAGATGTAAAACATTATATTTCTATAGAAAGACTATATATAGTTATGTTGAGTCTACCATTCTATATGTTGACGAGTTGAAACAGAATGAATGTGCACTAATATCTTTAAATGTCGTAAGTTGCCAATATGACATATTTTATCATTTGTTTGTTGTGTTTGTATATTTTCCAGCGTCGATGACATATGCCAACTGTATGAATAGGCCTAGACATGGTCTTTTAGACATTACTTTAACTTGACCGCAATTTGGGCGTCATAAATTACAACAGTCCTTACGCCCCTTGCCAGCAAGCACAGCCCACAGCAGCAATTTTTTCGATGCCACCAGATATTAGGAATACAAATACCTGTTTTATTCAAAGTCGTGCTCTCCTTCTCATGAAAAACTAAAGTTATATGGATATCTCTCTCCGTGCAGGAGAGGAGTAAGTATATTGACCCCTGCGGCCAGGTTCAGACTGTCGTAAAAGGTGACAAAACAACCCTAGTTAGGTAGTTAGGGCCCCAAGCCCATATGAATGGCAACTCTTCCTAGATTAAAAGTAAATAATCTTGTGTAGTGTTTCGACATTAGTAACCCACGTTCCAGTACCTATGCGGACAGCAGTGTATACGTGATGTCGTAGCGTCGCAAACACTCAAAGGCGACGGTAACTGCTTACTATGCTGTCAGGCTCACCTAATAACCGACAAGGCTGACACCTGTCTGGTGTTTCTCGACAATAAAATAGTAGATAATTATAAAAATACAGGATCTACACAAAATTAGGAGCTAACCAGCTTACTCTTGTTTTAGGACGATAGTTTAAAACAAATCTAACGACAAACGTGGTTTCTATAGTAATCTGACATATTTAATATATATATTGTAATTCAAGTAAACTTAAAAAATATGTTTGTCGTTGTCTTAAAATAATTAGCTGAGCTAGACTATGTTTAAGTAGCATGGTAGATATTATGGCTGCTATTGCAGTGCTAAGCACAGGACGCCGAACTAGTTTTTGTACACAGTGTAAATAATAGTTAGATTTATTTTATTGTACTGCATATGAATTAAGAAAAAAAAAGAAGCCTCCTTCTCCAAGATTCAATCTATGACTATACCGAAATTCATTAAAATTGGTTTAGCGGTTTAGGCGTGAAAGCGTAACAAACACACTTTCGCATATATAATATTAGTTAGAATTTATACAAAGTAATTCATTTAGTTTATTTCATAAAATATTAGATTAGCATTTTTGTTTTTCTCAATGTGTGATGCCATTTGACCGAAGTGATAACACTTTAGGGCATGGTCAGATCAGTAAGCTATTATGTTTTTAAGAGTTATCCTTGTGTAGTGCCGGAACACAAGGTCATTATGGCAGCATGTTTAAAAACCAGGGATACCTAGCAAAAAAGCTTATAAAATCTGTTTTTTTTTCTATTACTATTTATGGATAAAAAATTATCATGATAAACCCTGTAAGCACCAAACCGCCTATTGTATTATCAGCGATCTATTTTAAAACTTTTCATGTAATTTAGAACTTTACTTTTTACTGAAAGGTTATCTCGAAAGAAAATAATATATTTTATACAATTTAATACTAAATCATAATTTATAAAATACCAGCTGACCCGGAAAACTTTTTTCTGCAATATAAAAAAAGACTTAATTACATTCACCGCTTTTAAGTTTCATTTTCACGACAAAAAGTAGACTATGTCCTTCTCCAAGGTCTAATCTATTTCTATACCGAAATGCATAATTGGTTCAGCGGCTAACCGCACCTAAGTGTTAAACCGTAACAGGCAGCGAGCGACACAAATAGGAACTGAGTATATCACGAAGACAAATATGCTCCTGTGGATGTGTAGACGTGGAAGTACCACATTAGGAGCTCTCGCATTCGTAGCATCTATGAGAGGAAAGAGTGTCGCCTTATCTGGTGCGGCCACGTTTTATGCCATGAATAAATTAGTAATGATACCTCTGGCGGACCACGGTAAGGGGGGAACATGTTAGCTAGACGTTATAAGGTGGCATGAATGCCAATGAACTCACTAGCCAAAAACCGTATGAATAGAAGAAAAAAAAGTTCGTAAGCGGGCCCCGGGCACCGAAGCGGAAGTTTATGTTTCAACCGGAATAACATCACACTTTTTTATTCTAGGTTTGTAGGGAATGGATAAGATCTATGAATTAGATATTGTTATACAATATTTAGAAATATTACATTTTATAAATGTACTTTATTTATGTATTTTAAATGCAATATACAATTTCTTTCTTAAGCACCGTAGGACGTCTTACTCCTCCGCATCAGTCATCTGGTCAAGACATGATACTATAACAGTGGACTCGGAATCACTTTGTACTATAACTTTGTATTCCCCAGGTATGGATGAATTTATTTTGTAGTTCTGTACATGAAAAAAGGTAAAATTAGTATTTCTTTTGCTATGAATTATAACGATCAACCTTACACACATTTCACGTTATACTCTCTAAGTAGTGGAACCTTCCATTCTCCAGGCTTCAAATCATTAACTGAAAGAGTCAGACGTTGAAGTTTCCCCTCCCCAACATTCTCAATCAGGGGAAAGGTCATCTGGGGCATTGTCCACAAATATGGATGCACTGTCCCCGCGCGGGCCTTCATATAAGGGGAGTATTGCAAAGCAATGATTAAAAGTCGATATTATGATCCCCTAAAAAGCTCTGGCGATCAGGGTTTTTAGTGGATATGTCGCTACAGCTATCCTGGTCATAATCTGCTGTCCAGCTGAGAGGTCACGGTAACGGAACAACCCAACCTAGCCAAGTAACCCTCCCGAGATCTTATGCAGGAGTGTCAAAGGTTTAGTTTTACCCTGGACCAATACCACATCAAAGGAACTAGATAGCTCTCATAATTGTATGTAATTTACCCCAAACAACGTACTAACCACACAATTCTCCTCTTTCCTTATTTCTTCAAGTTCCGTCTTTTCATTATTAGGATTTATACATTCAACTTGTGGATTATTTTCTGTCGTTGTTGCTATTGCTATGTGTATTGTCCCATGCTCCAAGTCAGCTGGCATGGTGAACTGAAAAGGTATCATATAATAAAAAAAAATTGCTTTTCTTGACAATATCTTCTGCAAGTTTCTAAACCAGTTCTTTTTTAAATACAATCAATCGGCAGATAAGTATTGTAACAAACTATTTATAGTTTTGATTTTGCACAGACAATTCGGTAGAAGGACATTTTGATTAGGTAGGCATGTCAATAATTTAATAATGGGGGGGGGGGCTCATATTGTTATATCTAGGTAGCACTGAAAGTTTTTAAAACCGATCACTTACAAAAGTTATTAATCTAGAACGAAGGTGAGAAATAAGCTGATATGTGAAACACAGAGTGAATCCTGAATAAATGAAATGTTGAAAGGTCAAGGCTACGGAACTGGTTTGATGCGGACCCCTAAGTAAGACTAGGCCCACTGCTTTTCTTAGTGGTTCTATTGAATACGAAGATGTAAAGAGAGGAACGGAGATTACTTCGATTTGCCTCAAAGTAAACAGTAGGGTGAACTTTATATGGTTTTTATTGTATAATATAATAGATAATGATGGTGTACTGTTTTACCGACGATGATCTAGACGAGTCCTATTGTTGACTAACGAATGAGGTGAGAATAGATCGTGATATCAAGGAAAATAACTTTCTAAATTATATTACTGCAATACTTACAAGTAGTTCATTTTCACCAGGCGGAAACTTTTCCAAAGCTAGTATCTTTCCAGGCCACCCAATGTTAGCTATTATATAGTCTGCGAACTAAAAATGTGACGTATTTATTACTCATATACTTTCTTAACTTTTTGAGCTTCCTAAATTTTTGTTTGAGCAATTTAGAAATAGGTCTACCTATACCTATACCTATTTCTGTTCTAGAGTATTCTCTTCAACAGGAGTCAAACATTTTATTGGGATTGGATCATTCAAAAATGTTATGGTAATATTTCACGTATTTGCGTATTTTAGGAATATGATTTCTAGAATAAATCAATTTGGTAATGAAGGAACCTTTATCGACTATGGTCTATGCGATATTTCAAATCTACTTATAATATTATGTCCGAGAGATAGAATTTAAATAAAATAAATAAATAAATAACGTGTATTAATTTGTCAATAACATTTTTTCTCTATGGCGCATCGGCACGGCGGCAATTTTGTTTACCCGTGCGTGAGATGCTGTCAGTACGAGTGCTAGCGTCTTGTATGTGACATGTATTGCGATTTCATTTTCGTTAAATTTTTATAGTTTGTTGTTTTATTTGTTAAAGTTTGTTGTTATTACCATGTTTAAGCATACAAAAAATCTGTTTTGGGTAGTCAGGCCAGGAAGCTTGTTGTTCGCCTAAGAGCTACTTTGAAAGAGAACTACAAAATAATGGACCATTGTTACCATTGAATCGAATTGTGGAACGAGTAACCGAGGCTCTTGATACTGGCCGCAATATTGTTTCGCGCATAACACGCGAGAAAATTGGCCAAGAAGGGATGTCTGAAAATAAATTATCGACACCCAACAAAAAACGGACCAAGGTGAAGCCAATCACAGATTTAGATGATTTTGCTAAGGATGCTATTAGAAATCATTTATGATTATTATAAAGGAATGGAGCTGCCCACATCGCTCATGCTTCTAAAATCATTGAAAGGAGCTGACTTGTTTAAGGGAGGTATTACTTCGTTGCGGCAAGTTATAAGAGATATATTGGCTATGTTTACAAAAAAGTTAACAAAAGGAAGATTAATTATGGAGAGGATTGATATTGCCCTAGCAAGATGTACATTTTTAAGGAAGGCCAAAAACTTAAGTGATTGGAGCAAAGTTGTCTTTTTGGATGAAACGTGGCCAAACGCCAACCACACAGTAGATAAAAGTCAGACCGACGATACGACACAATCGTGTACCAAAGTGCCGGAGTCACGCTGGTACAGCAAGTGGCTTCGTCCCTAATTGTTTGCTGGCTTTTAAGTCAAAAAAACTACAGAGATCATGAGGAGATGAACTACGAAAAATTCAAAGATTGGTTCATAGGTCTATTAAATAATATAAAAGAGCCTATGACCATAATAATGGATAATGCACCCTACCATTCGGTACAAGTTAATAAACCCCCAAACCAATCCAACCGCAAAAGCGAGTTGGTGAAGTGGCTGAGTGAAAACGGAGTTACAGCAGATATAAAAATGTTAAAGTCGGAGCTTATTGCCTTAGTCCGGCGTCATAAGCCACCGAATCCTACCTATGCTCTGGACGAGTTGGTAAAAGAAAAAGGCCACCAGGTCCTTCGACTACTACCCTACCATTGCCAATATAACGCTATTGAGCTAATTTGGGCCCACATAAAAGGTATGCTTTTAATTTAAATTCTCAATTTGAAGCTTTATAAAAAATGAGCTTTCCGAACGTAGCATGTAGAACGTAGCATTGCCTATGAAATAATTGATTATTTGATTGATTGATTGAATTGAAACACTTTTTTTCATAATTTCGTTTATTTTTAGGTCACGCCACAAGAATTAATACTTCGTCGCCATTTACGGCAAATAAGATGTTGGCCCTACTACAAGAGGCCATCAATAATGTTCAACATGAAGACTGGTTGAAGGTCGTGATTAAAACAAAAAGGGACATTATATCTGATTGATCTGATCCATATTGACAATATAACGAATTCATCGTTAATAATATCCGTCACAGATTCAGACGATGAATTTAGTGACAATTCAGATGTTCCTGACTTTGATATAAGTTTAGAAGAATAAAATATATTTCTTCTTAGCAACCTTTTGAGTAACCTTACCCTATATATGTTCTATTGTTTCATTTATATAATTATAGACTTTTTAACAATAAAATTTTATTTTTTTGTAATTTTAATTTTATGACATCACTATTTATTATTCTATTGGATGATGCAGTTATGTGTATTACCTATAAGTGGAAACTTTACTGATTTGTTAATTTTTATGTTTTCTTTATATTGTGATGTATTGTAATTGTTTGTTTCCCGAAAGTTAAAAAAAAAATTTTAAAAAAAAATTGAACTAAGCACAATATACGTTTTTTATTAAGTATAAAAAACATTGACATCCATCGTAGCAATACATCCCATCACTAAATACGTCTATGGCGTTACGTTATACGCATAACACTTTGCTTAATTATTATTTTTCTTTCAATTTGATTTTATTTGTAGACTCAAACATTCTGGCTGGGTTAAATTTAAGTTATTACAGTTATTAATGATTTAATATATTACGAATGTGGTACAGCTGAAATACTAAGTCATAATTTGTAAATCGCGGCAACTTTCAAGAGGGAAACGAAACGTTACTGAAACTTTCACCCGCACCATGCTACAGCGCATATAGTATAAATAACTGATACAGTACTTTTTGATGTTGTATATTTTAAATATTTAGAAAAATGTCAAATGATGTCATATGTGTTTCAGTTTTTAGTCATATAAAATATTTTAGGAAGAATAACACAATAATAACAAATTGTGTTATTATTGTGTTTATTTTATAAAAAGAGTGTTTACACTCTTTTTATCAAATAAATAAAAACAAATGTAACATAACCCGGGTACATAAGCCTTACCGTCCACAATAAGGCTTGCAGTATTCTGGTCTAGAGATTTGAATAAATTGACTATTTTTGCATATTTTCAAAATTTAGATCCTTAAAAATATGGCCTTATTCGGATTCTTCAAAATTCTGATTATTTTCGGAGATACATTGGATTTTGTGTCGCGGTCAGACATAATAAAGTTCGGATTATTCGTTCTGAACTGCGAGCTTCTGCTCCTTCAATAGAAAGCAGAACAGCTTCGTTTGCAGAAAGAACTTGGCGAGACATTGCATATAAAGTAGAAGGATGCCCAATGTACGGATCTAGGATCGTCGATTAATCCAAAGTGAGTATTTTTATCTAAGTTACTCTGCCGGAAATGTCTCTCAAATTAAAACGCGTTTTTCTGAAACTCCTTTTTTTAAGTGGGCGTCATGATATCTCGAGATCTAACTACACCTATTATTTTGAAATTTGGTGAGAACCTTTTTTATAACTCTATTGGCTCTCTTGGATTTAAAAAAAATATTCAATTTGAATATTTAAAAAATTCTAAAAGATCAAAAAAGGGTCAATATTTTTTTTCATTTTGACGCCATTTTGTGATTTTTTGGCTTAGGTCTAGTCGATATCGACATCTTTACTGATTAGGAATTATTCTAATTTGTAGCTTCAGATTTATAGATAATTACAAGGAATAGAATCATGTCAACCAGGGTGCATCGTTTTTTTTTTGTAGCCCCCACTTCACCTGTGTAACGTAGTACACCACTAGCTGTCACATATATGTGTCAAACATCACTTAGAATGGCAGCTGTCACGTAAGCAATGGACGCCCGCCATTATAGTGTACGCTCACCATATGTAGTTGTATTGAATATAATATTAATAATAAAATAATAAGAATAAATAATACCATAAAATATTAAAAAATAATCTTTTATTAAAATAATACATCACCGGCCTGTAATTCCACGATTTTTTTATATTCTTGAATGTCAATAAACATCATGAAAAAAATTATAGTAAAAATGTTTTTAATTTTTATTACCTTAGTTTGATAAATGCCTAAAATTTAGGCTTCTATACCAGAATACTTTAACTTTTTTTTAACTTGTGACGGAGACTGCACCAGCGACTCGCGTACCGAATACTAAATACTATAATTTATTATTCTATAAATGATAGAAGCTAATTAGTATCTTTTTCGTAGTACACTTTTTATCCAATTCAATGTCGAATAAACGATTACACGGACCTCTAAGGTCTTATCATAATCTTTTTTTAATGGCTGAGAAACAACAGACAGCCTGACGGCGCACTTAATGGTAAACAGCCTATGACTGTTTGAGACCGCTAACACGCCACTATCCGCATAGGGCTACTGGAATCTGGTAACATATACCAGGACTCAGAAGGAACGCCAGATAGATGTGGTTGACACCCAGTCGGGATTACGCCCTGCCACCTAGGTATTATTGTTTTTTCACCTTTTACTACATTTTTACTCCGCCTCCACATGGAGAAAATCTGGTGAATCCGATAGCTTCTCACTATTTACAATTCTCCTGCTTACACATTCTCCTTCCTTTTATTCAATCTAATCCACAAAATTAATAACTAAAATATAAATATTGTTCAACTTATTCAATTGTTTTTATCAAACAATTTAGTTTAAATTTATAAAGGACAAAGTTACTTTGTATATCCTGATAAATTATATTACAATGTTTTACAACAGTGCCTCGTACATTATGTCGGAAATATGTACTCAATATTACAATAATGGTTTATATTCAGGGAGGAAGTGACGAAAATAGTTCGTGTAATCGAAATTGAAGTCTCTTTGATACAGCACGAATTTTTTACTCAGAATTGATAATTCCTATTAGATATAGTTTTATTTACGCGCGATGAAGCTCCAAGGCATTTATTTTTGCATTAGTTTAGATCATAGAAAATTCACCCGTATATGCGTCTCTATTTTTTTTTTTTTTTTTTATTGCTTGAGTTCAGCAGACAGGCAAACGGCCCACCCTGGCAGGTGGTCACCGTCGCCTATGGACGTTTGCAGCACCAGAGGCACCACCAACGCGCTGCCGGTCTCGAAGAAATTTTATAACGCCTTTTTTGAAGAACCCCATATCATACCGCGCTGAGAAAACCTCAGCCGGAAGCTCATTCCAGATCCTGAGAGTACGCAACATGAACGTTCTGGAGAACCGTTTCGTACAGGAAGGAAGAGGCTCCAAGAAATGGGGATGAACACCCAGCCGATGGCGGGCAGTGCGGTGGTAGAAAGACGACGAGGGCATCATCCTAAATAGTTCTTCAGAACACTCCCCGTTGTACAGACGGTAGAATACGCAAAGAGATGCAAAGTCTCTCCGAAGTCCAAGCGTGTCTAAACCATCTGTGAGCATGGGATCGCCGACAACACGAACTGCGCGCCGTTGGATCGAGTCTAGGGGATTGAGCTGACAGGCCGGTGCTCCAGCCCATAAATATGAGCAGTACTCCATATGCGGTCTGACCTGTGCTTTATATAGCACAAGCCGTTGCCTTGGACTGAAGTACTGCTTGGACCGGTTTAGCACACCTAGCTTTTCGGAGGCAAGCTTAGCTTTACCCTCCAATTGTCCCCTAAACTGCACATCATTCGTGATGTCGACACCAAGGATCCCAATACTACTTGCGATGGAAAGAGAGGTTCCTTGAAACTGTGGCGCAGGTGCGAACGGGGTTTTCTTGGCAGAGAATACGCAGACCTGCGTCTTCGAGGGGTTGAACTGGACAAGGTTTTGTCGTCCCCATTCAGAGACCCTCTCTAGAGAGTTCTCTACTTCAGACACAAGTCCGACCCGACTTTCTTCCAAAAACGCAGGAGAGAGACTTACACGACCAGTGTACCGTGCATCGCCGGTGCCATCATCTGCATAGCAATGGATGCCATCTATAGATAACATGTCATTGATATGCAGAATAAATAGCGTCGGCGACAGCACACAACCCTGGGGCACACCAGCATTGATAGGTTTCACACTGGAGCAGCAACCGTCAACAACGACCTTAATACTGCGCCCAGCGAGAAAGCTGGATAGCCAGGTGCAAAGACTCCCAGGTATCCCGTAAGATGGAAGCTTCGCAAGAAGAGCCCTATGCCAGACCCGATCGAAGGCCTTAGCGATGTCTAGGCTAACAGCCAGGGCTTCTCCCTTGCTCTCAACGGCTTCAGCCCAACGGTGGGTTAGGTAAACCAGGAGATCCCCAGCGGACCGACCATGTCGAAAACCATATTGGCGATCATTAAGCAGCTGGGAATCCTCCAGGTAACCCAGGAGTTGTGCGTTGATGATCCGCTCCATCACCTTTGAGAGCAAAGAAGTTATCGCTATAGGCCTGTAGTTGGACGGGTCCGTTCGGTCACCCTTTTTGGGAATAGGGTGAACATGGGCCACCTTCCACGAAGCCGGGACACAACCATTGCGGTAGGATAATGTAAAAAGTCGGGAAAGGACTGGAGACAGCTCAGCTGAGCACATTCGCAGCACAATAGCGGGGATACCGTCTGGCCCGGTGGACTTCTTGACGTCGAGGGATCGGAGGACACGTCTCACGGCTTTTTGGGAAAACCGTACCTCCGACATTGTGGAGTCTCCACATCTTCTAATAGAAGGTGGAGACTGTCCCCCGTCATCAAGAGTCGAATTGGCTGCAAAGATTTCACCCAGGAGATCGGCTTTATCCTTAGCAGCATGAGCCAGACGGTCGTCAGCTGCACGTAGTGGAGGAATGGACGCCCGACAAAAGTTTCCTTCGACGGCTTTAGCAAGCGACCAGAAAGCCCTAGTCCCAGAGGGATAGCTGGCGAGACGCTCGCCAATCCTGCCGATGTGCTCAAATTTTGCTCTCGCAATCCGTTTTTTGAGGGTCCTGGAGGCAACATTGTATTTTTTCCTCAAGTCGGAAGTGTTAGGATCCTGACAAGCCCTTGCTGTAGTCCAGGCTCGATAGGCCTTTTGCTTCAGCTTAACAGCCTCAGCACTAGGCCTATCGAACCATGGCTTTCCCGAACCACCAATGGGCACCACAGAGTTAGGAATGAAACATTCCATTCCCTGCAGCACCACATCGGCAATCGAGTTCGCACAAGCGTCAGGATCGTCCGAAGAAAAACACAGCGGCCCCCATGGGTAGGACGCATAGAATTCACGCAATCCATCCCAATCTGCTGACCGATAGCGCCACACTCTCCGCTTCACGGTGGGGCGAGCCCATTCGGGAATTGGAGGGCGCATCACGGAAGATATCAAGCAATGATCAGAGGTTCCTAATGGAGTCCCGATCGAGACCTGATAATCTTCCGGATGTGTGGTCAACAGAAGGTCCAACAAAGACGGCGCATGGTCCACTCTATCCGGTATGCGGGTAAACCCTTGAACCACCTGAGTAAAACCATGGGCAAGAGCAAAATTAAAGGCAGCAGTCCCCGGCAGATCAGTTTTTGGAGAACCCAGCCACTCAATATGATGAGCATTGAAGTCTCCAAGAACGATCACCTCCGCGGCGGGATACTGCGTCAAAACCTTGTCGGTAGCGTCTTGAACACGCCCGAAAAAATGAGCTGTTTCAGTCCTTTCGCATTCTCTGCCATGGGACCGATACAGGCAGGAGTACACCCGGGTGGAACCACCGAAATCCACTCGCACCCATATGATGGAAAGGTCCCTGTCTTCGAGACCGTGAAGATGGCGGCAGCATATATCGTCCCGGACGTACAAGCATACCCCAGCTTTTGGGAGGAATAGATGTTCCAAATTGTAGCCGGGGTAGCAAAGGTACGATGAGTCGGCCGGGGCAGATATCTGCGTCTCCGTCAAAAACAGTAGAGCAGGCTTTGCCGTTTCGAGATGGTGGTGAACGGCATTAAGGTTTGAGTGTATACCTCTGATGTTGCAAAAATCCACTCTGAGTGTGGATTTGAGGTCCGCTGGGTTACGCTTACTATTTTCATTTTCCGATCCATTTTATAGACATAAAGGGCGTTTTTTGGAAGTTCTAGAGTATCCACGAAAAAATGGAAAAAAATTGAGTGTTCTCTTCCCACCCAAACCCACAGGTTGTGTGATGAGTTAGTGCGGGGCACGGAAGGGCCCCCGATCCCTCCCGGAGAACATCGCCGGGTCCACGTCCGGTCTCCGCTCCCGCACGACGATACCCCCCAAAGATTTTGCACCAGTTGGCGGGACAGCCTCCCAGACTGGATAATCTGGGTTCGGGTCCCCTACTGACAGGCGGGCGGCCAGCGGACAGCCGTTTCATCGGGTCTGCCTGACCCCCGCCCCAATCCGTCACGCCTGTAGGGATGTGGTGGGATTTTGCACATCTCGAGTTCCAAATTTCGTGGGCACTCCAGAACTTCGGGTAAGGAGGTAATTTTTTATAAAGACATATTTAAATTCTCAGAAATCTAAAAAAATATTTTTTGTTCCTTGGAACCATGCGTCACTAACAAATAATATTACTAAATTATATGACTATAATAAGAATAACAGCAGTTTAACACACACATTAAACAACTGCTTTTTAATTTCGTGTTTACTCGTTTACTTTTATTAATACTTTTATTAGTATACTTACATATACCACACAACTATCAGACATTTTAAATACTTGTCCATTAGTAGCATTAGATAGGTCGTAATATTCTTTAATTCCTGTAGCATTGTTATCATTTTCCCCATAAAATCCAGTCAAAATGAAATTAATCTGGAAATTTAAATATAATGCACTTATTTGAAACGTTTAAATTTTCATGCCAAGTTAAATAGAAAGACAGTTTTAAATATAACCTCTATTGGGGCTTTAATGATGAGATTAGTAAATATTATGATCATTAATTAGAAATGTACTTAAACAGAGATATAGTACATATAGCCACTATATGCGCTTAACAACCGATAGTACTACGAAAGTTATTGCTGATGTATTCGGAAAAAAATTGAAGAAATATCGATCGAGTTCTTTTCCATTTTAGTTCCTATCCAGATAAAATAAACAAGATTCTTAATAAAATGTTTCACAAACACATCCACTGTACAACGAATAATACAATAGACGCCTTCAATGTAAAGTTTAGTCATGTTTTACGAACAGAACCGATGTTGAAAACTGCAATATTTATGACTTATATGTCCGTAAGCATTAAGAAACGGTTACATAGATACACTTATACTACTGTAAGGCGATCGTTGTTTAAGATACGATATTGAGACCCGATAAAACATGGGGTTATCTCATACTTTACATAAACGTATTCAGTATATATCGCTGCCCGGCAAAAAAAGCGTCAAAATACTACGTACATACATAATAATTACGTTTTGACATCTTTGTATCATTAGATAGCAAATATTTCATTTGACCTACATACATATAATCTCGCCTCTTTCCCGTAGAGGTAGGCAGAGACCACTTCTTTCCACTTGCTACGATCATTACATACTTGTTTCGCTTCGTCCACTTTCATTATTCCCTTCATACATGCCCTTCGGTTTAGGGTACTCTTGAGCTGGCCTTTTTTCAAGACGTCCCTGATCTGGTCTTGAAACGTCCCCGTAACATAGGTCTACCCCTACCAACACTTCCATTCACACTCGCCTTATACACTTTTTTCGTCAATAGTTCTTCATTCATTCTCTCGACATGGCCATTTCCCTGCTGTAAAATCGTCATTATTATGTTGTACTTAGTTACATTATTATTTTGTATACATATATAAAGTAACACAAGTATGCACCGCAGTTAAAAAACATCGTAAGAAAACATAGTGTAAGTATTATCATTATCCTTATTGGAAATGTGTTGATACTGTCGGATCTCTTTAGATGATAATACTCAGGGTTGTTTTATAAGTATCAATAATAAATACAATTCAATATGTATCTGTAATACAATTTCAGCTCACGTCGCCAGGAAATTTATCAGACATGTTTAATGGCAATAATCTACCCCAGATTGCAAATTAGGCGGAAGATGACGAATGGGAAATATGACGCTAAAAAGTCTGCGTTTTAGAAATGCAAATGACTAGACCCGTACAATAGTGGTAAAAATATCGTGATTTTACACATCCAATTGAAAGCAACCTTCAGATTGTTCGGATTGTTTATTCTAGTTCCCGACATGCGGACATGTTACGTGCAATCGTCAACCTGCATCGCATTTCATCATTTTGTATTTTATTATTGCTGTAGGACAGCAAACAGGCTGACGGCGTGCTTATAGTTTAGCAGTTACCGTCGCCTATGAGTGTTTGCAACGCCAGTGTTATCCCGAACACGCTGCTGTCTCACTAAGACTTGAGTTACTAGTGCAGGAACACAACACGAAGTTATTATGGTGCCATACTTAAAACTAAAGGTAAAAATGGCGACCCATTCAAACGGGATTAGGGCCCTACCACGTAGCTAGGGTGCGTCGTTTTGTCGCCTTTTACGACAGGCCGACCCCGGCCGCAGAGATCAGTATTCTTTCTCCGCCCTTGCACAGATAAAAACTGCCCCTGTATTTCGAGTATTTTAGATACAAAGATTAAAATGTGAGGTATTTTAAGCATTAATAATACAATAATATACCTGACTTCGTTTTGTTAGAGCAAGTGCTAGAACATCGTCGTAACCCTTATAATCTTTAGCTGCTGCATCTGTTAGGACGTATAAATAAGATCCAGGCAAGGTGATATTCAAAGATTTCTCGATACCACTCATACTATATTTGGGAGAGTTTCCACCACTAGATGTTACTATAGCATCTAGAGCTGACTTAAAAGCATTTTTATCTTTAGTTACTATGACGGGTGACGCATCTGTAAATTAAAAATAAGTATTGTTCAGTTTTTACAATTTATAGTTAGACTGTTTGAAAATTAATTATATACTCACCGGAATCATTGAATGTGGCTAAAGCTACATTTTTAACAGTAGCATTAGGTTGTGATATGGCATTGAAAATATCCTCTGCCCGCTTTTTTAATCCTCTTATGCCTTTTATCATTGATGCTGAATTTTCTATTACGAATCCCAAACTGCTTTTCATTTTATCTTGGCTTTGGATCTCCACTATATCAACGAATAGTACGATGAGTAAAATTAAAATTTTGATCTTCGAAGTTATCATTGTATTGAACGTGTGAGTAATAGCACTTAAAATTATTATCTGATTTATATGTACCGGTTTAAATATAAGTTATTATTATTGTACATTGATAACATTTCACCTATGTCATAAAACAAGTTGATAATGGAAGATTGGAAGTCTGATTCGCTTGGTATTGGTTTATAGTATATGGCTCCAATGCTTTGGCACTGATTTTGCTAAGGTCGCAGTAAGAGTTGGTAGGTGTGTTAACTTTCACTGGCAGATAGCTGATGTAACAAGGAGTAACTTAGGCTACTTTTATTAAAAAAATATAGTTTTAGTTAAATATGATCAGTTTCGGATTTTTTTAGTTTCAATTTAAGTTGACCTCAGATTTATATCATCAATCATATGAAATAGGGTTTAGTTTGGGCTGGGCTTTGTAGGTTTTATTTCCAATTTAAGTTGACCTCAAATTTATATCATTAATCATTTGAAATAGGGTTTAGCTTAGGCTGGACTTTGTAGGTTGAATTTCCAATTTAAGTTGACCTCAGATTTATATCCTATATTTATATTTATATATATGAAATAGGGCTTAAAATTAATTAGCTTAGGATGGACTTTGTAGGTTCAAACGCACGTATTCCGGAGGCGCATGGCGTATGAGTTGAATTCGATAACACTGACTGTTTGCATATTTCATTTATTTATATTTTAGGGTTTATAGGGTATGTAATCTAAAATAAACCATAAGATATATCCAAAAAATGTTGCCCAAAGTTACTATTCCACACGAACGGAGTACCGGGCACAGCTAGTCAGAGTTAAAGATAGGTTTACCTATCACTAAGGAGTTGTAAAAGATAATATATGGATTAATCTAATTTGGTAGTTCATAAAATAAAGGAAAGGGTTCGTTCGGTATTCCTTTCGGGGTCTGGGTATCTCACACCGACATCTCTGTAAAAACAAATTTACCAAATCTATTACTATTCATGTCACTGCTCTATCTGTGTGCTTTAAAAGAACCGTGGGTTAAAAAGAGAGGAAAATATCTTCTTCAGCGCCTATATTGAAGCCGTTATGTAAATTCTGCACAACAGCGATAACAGCCAGGCTAAAAGATCATCGAAAAATCCGATCAAACGGCTACGAAAAGAAATTTCAACACAAACTCTCTAGCGGTGCTTGTATTTGTAAGTATAAGATATATATTTCGGGATAAACACAAAACAAAGACACCCCCCCAAAATTAAGTGGCACTCTTTAGAAAAGGAATGCGAGTAATTTAAACAAAAAGTGGTAGACGAAATGAAAGGGATGGATGATATGATTCAATAATCTCTAAATTAATGTTGGAATGAAGTAGAGGAATGCATTAGAGGCGTGGCAAAGGAAGTTTTTGAAGAAACGAAAGAAATATGTAAAATTTAGAAATAATCCTGGTGGTGGACAAGTATAAATAGTTAGGTAGGCTAGTGACACAATAGCCGTTCCAGCCCTCTTCGCTGATCGAATAACAGAAAAAAATAATACCAAAAAAGTTTACGTACGCATGCGCGCTACACCGCTTGCCCCACTACTCCGAAACTTTAAATTAAATGAAGATATCGCAATAATGCTTTTTAGATATGGGCCAACTGCCTAAGAAATAAAAAATTTATTTAAAGTAAATTGTAATTATAAACTATACATGAAAATTGATCATACTACAATTATTATATTCGATTGCCATCTTGCAACCATACTGCGCATCTGTGGATGGAACAGAATAATATAAAAATCACGATTAAAAAACAGGAATTGATCGTAGAAGGGTGAAAATTTGAAGTTGTGAGAATTTTTCAATGCTAAATCATAACAAAATGAAAAATTGTCAAAAAATAACAATAATTTTGAGGGGTGGGTCACCCTTATCATTTAGGGGTATGAAAAGTTGATGTTGGCTGATTCTCAGATTTACCCTACATGCACACAAAATTTCATATAAATCGGTCCAGCTGTTTCGGAGGAGTTTGGTAACAAACACCGCGACACGAGAATTTTATATATTAGAAGATTATATTTGTAATAAAATTATTATCCACTAGGGTTAATCTGATCTTTAAGCTTAGAGTGAGTAGTGAACTTCTTAATATCTTCTCTAGTTTATGATTGCCAGAATTGGAAAAGAAAAAAAAAGAAGACTCTCGCGCAAGAATTGTGGCGTGTCTAACCCATACTTAAAATTACTTTTTCTTGCTGCCTTACGACACTCCTGAAAAATATGCTTCCTTTTAATGTTGAGGTACTCGTTTATAGGTTGCTCGGGGCAGAAATCCCTAGACGCACTAAGTAAATTGTCCCTACAATAATATTCTTAGGCCGGTTTATATTCTGCGGGAAACCTCTCGCTTCCGGCTGTTGTGTCTACCATGGTCGGGAGCGAGTCAGGGTGGAGTGCCGTCGCCACCTTTTGCGAGGCTGTGATGCTCGCAAATGAGGCGGCGGAAAGGGAAAGAGAGGCTGCCTCCTCTTTCCCCTCTCGCAGCAGACGCCCGGGCGTCGTAGGGTGGCTGACTTCCGGCCACCATAGGGCGCGGCCTGCGGACGGCAGACTCGGGGCGTCTTGTCGTCCGATCAGCGGCAGGCCTCGAGGCAGCGGCGTCTTGTTCCGCGCGCGCCTCATAGTGGAGTCCTGCGGCCGGAGTGAACGGCCGCAGTGGGTGACGGGGCCCGCCTGATCATGTGGCGGGCCAATACTCGTCGGGGGCAGCGACGAATGCTTTGGCGATACCCACCCCTACGACACACGGGTACATGAGGAACACGGGTTGGTTTTTAGTCAGTAAGAGTCTGACAGTGCCCTTCGTCCTTCCCCGAGGGCGATGGGCCTCCATGAGGATTTTCCAACCCGATATAAAAAAAAGGCCGGTTGTTCTGCTGGTGAGCTTTACAATAGAATGAATAGAAATTATTACAATTCTACTCTGAAGCGCCACCTGACGAACCGCTAGTTGCTCAAAGTAAAGGGAGCCAGATAAACTACCGTATTATTAAGGTTCCCGGTGATCTAGCAGCCGAAAATTTAACTAATTAAAGGCAACAACATAAGGCAACAATGATCTAGAAAAAATTTACTTATAATTTATTATTTATTAAGTTAACGTAAACTCATAATTACGATAAAATATTTTTTTTACTATTAAAATGGTACTGAAATCATCCCTCTCCAAAAAATGTACCTTGGCTGGTGGGTGATGTTTTAGCTCTTTTTCTAGTCTGAAATAAAAAAGGCGGATTCTTAATGATTATGAGTATAGAGGCAGACATTTTGAGTTAATTTTGTTATATGACTATTATATTGAATTTTATCCCAACTTTTTGCTTGTGCTGTATTTAATTTAATTGAAGGACTGGTTAGGTAACAAGTAAATACTACGTCAAAGCTGCGATAAAAAATAGTCATTAAAATTAACGATATTATTGTTCTATTTTTCTCCGAGATAAACTTCCAGTGAAAAGATAAATACATTGTGGATTTATATTCTTACTACGCATGTCAATGACATTGGAGTGTATTCATTTTAAGATTAATCACATATACATGATATTTATTCTTTAAAAATAAGTAAATAAGTGATGGTTTCATGGCACTTGGAGAGCCACTACCTTTAACTTAATTTTTGAAGCTGCCTTCTCAACTAATATGATTGCGATATATTGACGGCGAAGGAAATGAGAAAGGTAAAGGGTATACGGTCCGTTGAATACCTACATGAATAATAAGGTACAAGTGTTGGTATCGATTAGTATGTACTTACAAATATAGTTCATCCTGCTGTTACGAGGAACAGTTTGTGAATGTTGGGGATCTGGCATATGGTGCTCTGCAAATCAGTACTTGTATATGTGCCTATTTTAAAATATTTTGTAAGGCCAGACTGTATTCATCCTAAGTTAAATATATAAACTATATATAATTTATTATGAACAGACCATTATCCAGTAACTAATCGTCTGGACATTTAAGTCGTCTTTTTAATATTTTGAATTCGATTATTAGGATATGTATATTATTGAACATTTTTTTTTTGAGATAAGTTGGTAATTTTTGATTTATGTCATTCCACTAACAGGAAACGTATAGATAGACAATAAGACCGAGTTTGGCCGTAAGGTGAACGAAGTGATGCTAGGAAAGGATATTTTTAGGGACTACATAATAGGATGTCGCAACACCCATTCTTACTTAAGAATGAAAAATAAGAATATGGTTTTTGTTAAAAGACTTGTAGCTACGCTAGTAAGTTATAATCCAGGTTATAGAGCAACAAAATAATAACAGTTTAAATTAAAAATGTTTATTGCACTTTTACATAATATTTAATGCTGTCAATTCCTGCTCTATTTTCAGCTACACACATGTAAGTTCCTTCATTACTTCGTGTTAATTTCATTATGTGCAGTGTATTGGTCGAATTCCCTCTGTAAAAATATATGTATTAATCAACAAAATATAAATTTATACTTATTACTAATAAAATCTGTGGTACATACATATGTATATCTTCAGATCAAAAGATTTATTTGTATGAAACATGCGATTAACATTTACAAATTATGTCTGATTCATGTTTCACCATTATTGGCATAACGTATTTATTATTATATTTTCGTATTTATTATATTTTTACTAGCTGACCCGGCAAACGTTGTTCTGCCATATAAATAATAAAATGTCAACAAATAAAAAAAAAAATTTTGGGGGTGGGTCACCCCTTACATTTAGGGGGATGAAAAATATATGTTGGCCGATTCTCATAGATACCGGATAAGCACAAAAAATTTCATCAAAATCGGTCAAGCCGTTTCGGAGGAGTATGGCAACGAAAACTGTGACACGAGAATTTTATATATTAGATTTATACCCCAATTTATGGCAAAATGTATGTAGTCAAATTTATTAAAACTATTGTCATCAGACAATATAAGTTATTATCAAGTATAGCGTTAAGTCTCGGTTTTCTAGTTTAGCTCGTACCCCTATGTACAGCAGTATGTTTGAATGCCCCTAGCATCGCAAACACCCATAAGTCATGATATCTAAATGACTCTTAAGTGGGCCGTCAGCTTGTATGCTGTTCTTCCGCCAAAAAAAAAAATATAGGCAGTACACAATAATCAGCATTGATCACTAACGAGTAAGCTTTAGATGCCACCGGATATTAAAAAAATCATGGTCATCAGCCAATCTTCGTTCACTGTCGCACATGCCTGGCTCACTTTCTACGAATCTGCTTTTCGATTTTGACCGGCCACCTTGCGCAAGTTATATCCCCAGAGAGCTGTAGGGATTTGACGAGAAGCTATTTCCACTTTTCCAGCGTCTATTTATTGGTCTTGCGATAGATGTGACGGGCCTATTGCCATTCCCACTTGTATATTTGCTTAGAAGAAGATACTTGTAAAATACTGAAATACCTTTTCAAAGTAACTACAGGAGAGTCCATAGCAATAAACTCCCATTTGATACTTGGAGCAGGATTTCCATACAACACATTGCACGGTAACATGATTTCATCACCAATTCTACCAGATATATACTTATTTTTTGGTGTTTCAATATATGGAGCCACTGCAATGAAATCATCAAAATTTACACGCAATTCACTTTCTGAAAAGGGATTTACAGAGCCCAACAAAATCATTTAAGCACAAATTAATCTTAGTAACACAGTGTGGAGACCCTAATAAACAATGGATGAGACTCGATAGGAGCCCTATAATGAACCTGTGTACATCGTTTGGCTACGCACTAAAAGACTTTTCTTGACAATGAAACAAAGTTTATCTGTATTATATTTTACAATATCGTGGTATATGTATATATACTCGTATATAGCACCATATTAGAGAGTCCTTGTCGCAAATATCCCTAGACAATGGTAACTGCTTACACTCCTCCGTTGGTACGGCCATATTTTACGGCAACCGGATGCTTACGTGGGAAACAAATGTCTGGCCATGCCACCTCCGCCGGGCCCCGGCAGGAGGAGTAGACCTAAAAAGTGCTG
This sequence comes from Malacosoma neustria, assembly GCA_963693495.1. Lineage (NCBI taxonomy): Eukaryota > Metazoa > Arthropoda > Insecta > Lepidoptera > Lasiocampidae > Malacosoma > Malacosoma neustria. The sequence goes on along the minus strand of OY856391.1, from coordinate 8,318,255 downwards.
GCTTGACGTCGTAAAGGGTGAAATGCGTGCCAATGGATTCACTACCAGGGATGCTGAAGATCGCGCGAAGTGGAGTAGAAAAAGTCGGAAAGCGGACCCCGGGCATCGAAACGAAAGTTTGGGTTGCAACCGGGACATAACGCTGGGATGACGATGATGATGATGAATGGTAACTGCTTACTATTAAGTGGGCCCTCAGCGCACCTGCTGTTCTAGAGCAATAAAATATATACTTAATCCTTACAATTTTAAGATAAATTGGTTATCTAGATTTTCCTTTACGATCAGTATTTGGAAATTATGATGACATAATTTCCAAATAGGTGCATATTATAGGTATGAACCTATAATATGCACATCAGGAGTGAAAATCTGTCTAATCAGTTCATGCCATCGTAAGAACGTATCCCTGTGGTATAGACTCTGAATGCGATACTATTCGGCTGTCACGCACCTCATAAATGTAGCTTAAACTTTTCTTCTACCCGTCCTTATTCCACATTATAATATGGGGTCGGCACAACATGTTCTTTCCTTCCACTCTCGTCTGTTAACCGTCATCTCAACTAAATTCGCACTGTTTTTCACCATATGTTATACGGAATACATCTATCTTTTTTTGTTATATCTCTCATCTTGTATTCATCCACTCTTATTTCTATCATTTTCCTTGTTATCTGGATTTCGTCGATTCGCATGATATGGTCAAATCACGTTAGTCTGTTATTTTTAAGTTATTCAGTAACTGGCGCTACTTTCACACCTCTAATATACTCGTTTCTAATTTTATCAATTTTCGTAAATAACTCCACACAATCATCTCAGCATTCGCATCTTCACAACGTGTAACATTTTTTAGTGACCCAGCATTCCGATTCATACAATACGACAGGCCTTATTATGGACTTGTAGCTTAAAATACAGAATAATAAAACTTTACATTACCTAAAACATTTAATATTATTGTCTTTTCTGCTTTACCGATAGTGTTCTCCGCAATACAGTGATAATTTCCTGAATCTTTCCACAGAGCATTGAACCTAAAAATAATTTATATAAATATTTTGTGAACTTGTTTTTTTTTTTAATTTCAAATCACAAGGGGCTAACCTACGTTGCACCTTTTGATTGTGTTTTTAAACGTTATCACTGCTCAAATCCGGATTGACACAGGATAACGCCGAGAGATCTGGGTAACATTATGGTTCTAGCCAGCTGTGCTTTGGGCCAATATTAGGCGACAGGTGATTAGCGAAAAAAAAACCACTTATTTTGCGCCGGATAATATACAGAAAAAAAATGAAACCGATTTGGATTTTACATGACCTTTAAATAACATCTTATAACGTTTTACTTCTTGTTTAATAGTCAAAAGTCCATATCTGGTAATTATGTTACAATTGTACATGAGAAAAACTACCTAAAAGGTTCATGCTACCATGGTAATCAAAACCATTCCTTTGGGTTGAGTTTGGTATCACCATTGGCTACACATATTAAAATCATTTGATATAAATTAAACATAAATTTAATAAAAAAATACGTAAATTTAAATATAAAAAAATATATAAAGTTCAAATTACCGATGAACATGGCGATCATCTGTTGTATGTCTTTCATCAAAACGTATAATAAGATCATCTTGAGACATTTCCCAGCGAACTATAGCTTTTGGAGACGCCATGACGTCACAGCTCATTTCTACTGGATCACCTTCGGTTACAACCATAGTAGTTTCTTCACTGTCCTTTATTATTGGAGTAACTATAAAAAAAATTAATTGGAAAATAATATTAATTTCAAAACAACCTGTTAAGTTGTTGCTTGCTTGTTGAATTTAACTTCTTTTTCTCACGACCAATTTAATTATACGTATTTAGATACATTATTATCATAAGAGAAGAACAAAATAACTAATACAAATTAAATCGTAACCTTTTGACTTTGATACCTTAACCAAATGATGTCGTGATGCTGGCCTGGTGTTAAATTATAATAAAACCAAGTTACTAGTCATCAAATTACCCTACAAAAAATGCTGCACCTTTAACAACATAGTTGTACCCGTACATGATTGTACCAATACAACACGTCTTACTTGTATTTGCCCAGAAATCGAAGTCGTCAATACTCATACTTATCTTGGCCTTGCTATTTACAATAAACTGAACTGGGAAACTCATATAGTATATGTATGTAATAAACTCAGTTTTTAGCAAATATGATAACCTTAAAAAACGTCTACCATTTAAAACTAAAGTAATGCTTTATAATGCATTAAGTGAATCCTATATCCTGGATTAACGAGTTATGGTCACACCTTTAAATCTTACATAAATAAAATACATATATTGCAACATAAAATTTAAAAAAAAAACATGCTTCCCTAAATATTGTATAATGTATTTGTGTAATAATCTTTTTAAATATTGTAATATTTTACCTGTACAAATCCAATTTAAAAAAAATGATACTCAATGAAAACTTTTTTAATAAAAACATACAAACTAAAATGAAGCACGCTGTATATAGTAGGGCCGCTGCTCTAAATCGGTTTGCTACTAGCGGCGCGAATAATATGTATACGGAAAGCGCACAACTACCTACTTAGTTCCAAGATTGTTAAACGATTTACCAAGAAATATAAGAGATAATATAACCCAAAAAAATATTAAAGCCTCACTTAAAAAATACTATTTAGAGAATTAGTAACCTAATTTTAATTATTCATTTGAACGTGCATAGACTATAGTTTCGATGGCATTGTACAAACATTAGTGGATTTTTGTGCTGTTATTTTTATTAAGACAATGTAATAACTGTGAATTTGATAAATAATTTAAAAATAAATGTAATGCCATTACTGTGTAAGATATTTGCCGAAAATAGATGTGAATGATCAGTTGGCTAACAGAGGACAAAAAAAGAGAGAACATGTTGTTCTGAACCCACATAATGTGAAATAAGGGCAGGTAGAAGGTAGTATAACACCAATGTGTCTTTCTCTACCATTGTATAGGATCATAAAAAGTTAATCCTAAGTTTCTACTTTAGGGCACGAAGTTCACTGTTGAGTTTAGTCATAGAGCAAAACTCAAGTGCTGTTTTCGTATCGTTGTATTTTGGTGACTTTCATTAAACCACTAGAAAATAACCGATTAAGTTAGTTTTACACAGAAACAATTGACGTCCGACCTCTCAGAATTAAAAGTGGAGACCGAACACACTCGTTCTAGTCTGTTCTACGCAAAGAGAGTAATTCGTTAATTATTGAGTTTGTAAAAATGTAATAGGGTGGCCTTGAATCCAACTTAAACCAACATAGCAGAAAAGAACATATCACCCACATTCAATTTTTAAAATTACTTCAGAAGAATCTGATCCTATAATATTGGTGGCCACACATTTATATGTGCCTTTATGTTCCATGTTTGCTGATGTAATCTTCAGTTGTTCATTCTCTGATGTTACACCACTTGGTAGGTTGTAGTCGTAATCGTAGTCAGTATCGGATTTGTACCACCAAGTCACAGCTGGGGCTGGTTTGCCTTGAAGTATTCTGAAATTGTGAAAATTAAATGGCATTTCATCAAATATAAAATATAAATATCCTGATATGACTTTGTTTGGTCTTTACTGTAGTGACTGTTGTCTGATGGTATTTGTTTTCTTCCCTTACTGCTACCAACAAACTTCTCAGCTTAGTTCACTCTGTAAATTTAGAAATGTATTCGATATTCAAGTATTTTACCTATTTACGACAAGGTGAATGAGTCAAAGCTTCAGCCTCAAGACGGTCTCCATGGACCTAGTGTTGAGCTTCAGTCGGAACTGTTAGTTTCAGTCGCTCGACAGCTTTTATCGCATAAACGTATATATAGGTACTATAATGTCAATTTGGTAATAAAGTTAACAGTCCATATCATCAGCATACTTCACCATCTATGAATTCAGGCTTTTTGTCGAGACACCCTTTATGGTCATACTATATTCTATTACTCCAAGCCACCGAGTTATTTTAACACTCCGGAAAAACACAGAAGCATCATTTAATCATGAAAATTTTAATAGATAAGCTATATACGTATTTTTTTAAATGCTGTAGGACAGCAGACAGGCTGACGGCCCACTTAGTATTTAGCAGTTACCGTCGTCTATAGGTGTTTGCAACACCAGTGGCATCGCGAACACGCTGCTGTCCCATAAGGGTACAGGAACTTGAGTCACTAATGTCAGAACACAACACAAAGTTATTATGGTGGCATACTTAAGATCAAAGGTGGTCGCTATTCAGACGGGCTGGGGGCCCTACCACGTTGCTAGGGTGGGTTGTTTTCGCCATTTACGACAGGCCGGCCCCGGCCGCAGAGGTCAGTATTCTTTCTCCGCCCTACACGGATTATATTATAATTATATTTTGTATTTACCTGCATTCAATTTCAGTTGAATCATCTAACATTAGAGTCACTTCTGTTTTCGCCAATTCTACTTTTGGTGCTTCTATAATAAAATAATATATGATTATATGAAAACTAATATCAAGTTAAACATAATCAAATATGTGACTTAATAGTAACTAAAATAGATTACCTATTCCTGATATACTAATTTGAGCTGAAAATGATTTCGTGTCAATATCATTAGTCATTTCGCATTTGTAATGACCAGAGTCGTCTAAACTCATATCATTTATTACTAAAACATTATCATCTGGTATCCATTTTATATTGTCAGTATCTGTTATGAGAGAATCATTATGATACCATTGAATTCGTGCTTCGGGGAAGGCATCGACTTGGCAATACAGTCTACCTTCTGAACCATATTCAATCCACGTATCTGAAAAAGTTTGTTTAAATAACTATGGCAAAACTTATAAAATAATAACTTCATTTGTATAAGTGAGCTTATTTCAGTAAAAAATAATGAAGCTTCAATCCACATAATTACGAACTTAAAACATTACGGCTCACATAAATTATTCAATTTTAAAATAACATATAATCTAGTAAGATTATATTAGCGAAAAGTATGACAAATAGTAATACTAAACAGCAAATATTAAAATATTGTGCAATGACTTATCGCTTTTAGCGATTTCTTCCAAGCAACCTGAAAATTATTTGAATCATAACATTCAGCTATCATAATTAATCAATCTCCAACTTATTTTTGAAAAACTAGAACGTAGAAGATACCTTCAGGAGTTTTTATAACTTCGAAACTATAAGGTCTTTTCACATACAGCTCATAACTTTCCGTAGATTCTCCTTCAGAATTCTGTGCTTTACAATAAATTGTCATATTTGTCCTTACATTCTTTATTCTGACATAACTAACATACGTTATAGGTAGTTCCAATATGCTATCCTGGAAAATAAGAAATCAAAATACCTCTAAAATTATTTTAGAAAAGCTATTAACAAGCATTACTATGTTAACAACTTACTAATCAGCAGTGAATGTAAGAGATGAACCCAGTTGAACAAAAAAGTTTCATTTATTAACCTCAAAATTCTAAATACTTGTAGCCCAGCGGGTAAGAATTCTATTGAAAATGTGGAAATCTTAAATATTAATTAATTTAAACGAGAATTTTAACATGGTACATCTTCGCAGAACAATTTAAACAGTCACAGAGCGGTAGGGTAGGGTTTATGATTTTGTCACGTAGTCTATATCATCATTTCAGCCGGAAGACGCCCACTGCTGGACAAAGGCCTCCCCCAAAGATCTCCACGATGATCGGTCCTGCGCTGCCCTCATCCAACCTATTCCGGCGATCTTGACCAGATCATCGGTCCATCTTGTGGGGGGCCTACCAACATTGCGTCTTCCGGTACGCGGTCGCCATTCGAGGACTTTTCTGCCCCAACGGCCATCAGTCCTTCGAGCTATGTGCCCAGCCCACTGCCACTTCAGTTTTGCAATCATCTGGGCTATGTCGGTGACTTTGGTTCTCCTGTAGTCTATATATTCTTCCTTTAGAATCTCGCCTTATTTGGACTTTATTCAACTAAGGCTCGCACGTTGCAAGCGAACATAATGCATAGGTAAAGGTTTTAAAGCACACAGGTGGCAACATTGAGGTAGATATATTTACCGGTACGTAAGCTGACTGAAAACTAACAGTTTGTAGTTTCTGCTTGTAAAAAATTATTGAGAAATGTTTGTATGAATTACTACATGAAAAGTAGAGGGAGAAGGGGGGATATGTTCATATAAAGGGCATGAAGGAAGGGAATGGATAAATAACTGCCAAAAATAGGTCACGTTCTTTTCTTTTTTTTTTTTTTTGGTCTCGGGGAAAAACCTCTCTTGACGGGTTCCCCCGGCCCGGGGGGACCGAGGGATATGTGGGACTCCGGGAAAGATGTTTGGCCATCCGACTACCCACTAAAAACCCCGCTGTTCTCCTATCGCCTACGCCCGGGCCCACGGATATATGGCCTGCCGATCTCGTGGCCCGGGCCGGCGCCGGCCCGCCCTTTGTCTTGAGGCGGGCCCCTTCTAAAGTGTTGGCGCCAGGGGGTCAGGGTTTCGTCCCCCCGGCGCTCTCCTAACAACTCTAGGAGTTGAGGGGGGCCGCGGAACAGCACGCAGCCCTCACCCTCGCGGCAAAAGTGCGGGCGGCGGATTCTCCCCCGAGGGGCCGCCCGTGGCCGCTTTTTACGGCGGCCGGAGGTCGTTACTTGACCTCCGGCGCCGCCGTCGTGGCCTGCGTTGGCGGGAGGGGAGTGTGGTGGTCGACTCCCGCTCCCGCTCCGCCGCCTCCTTTGCGGACATGACTGCCTCGCAGAAGGAGGCGACGGCCGTCCATCCAGGATCGCCCCCGACCATGGACAGAACCAAGGCCGGGAGCGACAGGTCCACGCCGATTTGGGCGACGAGGGCGCGGCGCTCCTCGCGCCACGCAGGGCACACGGCGACAGTGTGGTCAACCGTGTCCTCCTCGTCGCCCGCGCCACAGTGGTGGCACCCCGACGTCATCTCCCGCCCTATGCGACACAGGTACCTCCCGAAGCAACCGTGCCCCGAGAGGACCTGCGTCAGGCGGAAGGTCAGGGCGCCGTGGCGCCTATCCAACCATTCGGCCAGGACGGGCCTCACCGCTTCGATGGTGGCGAGGCCCGCGCTGGGGTGCGCGAGGCGCTCCTTCCACTCCACCATGAGCACCTCATCGCGCAGCTCCGCCCTCTTTACCTCAACTTCGCGAGGTGCAGGGCGAGAGCCACGCTCGGCCGCGTCCCGGCGCCACTGGTATAACAGCGTTCTATGGGTACATTCCCTAACAAGACATGATCACTTTTTTCAAAACAATATCTCAAAAATCAAAAATAATAAATATCTTGTCATATTTTTTTACCTCTGATTGTAACTTATCTCCGTTATTATCTTCCCAGTATATAGTTGGTTTAGGGTAACCTATAACTTTGGTTGCAATTCTAACCTCACTCCCATAATCAACAATGTTGTTCTCCATTTCGATTTTTTTAATGTAAGGTTTTTGGGGTGAAGCATTATACACTGTAACATTAAAAATGTATATATTAACTAAATAATTTCCATTTCGCATATATATTCATCTAGGAAAAACTTCATATGGTTTCCAAAACTATATTTTTGGAAACCTTTCGCGTAATCCATTTTATTTTACTAGTTTTTTTTTATACTGTAAGTATGAAATTAGACGATGAATTGGGAAAGTGGCCGATAATGCCGGGTATATGAATTAAAAAATCCATAACGTGAATGAGAAGGTTTGGATCCTGGTAATATTTTTAATTCAATAAAAGATTTTGTAATCGAAGAGATATATTACAAGATTTTATAAATGTTATGAACTAAAATAATATAATAGTCCACAGAATTTCAACAGTTGTTCATATACTTGAATATTAGGGAAGTTATTTCCCAAACTAGTCTCTGCATCTACCAATTTTTAGAACTAGAAGGGCTTCTTCTTCTTCTTCCTGCGTTTATCTTTTTTATCCTTATATGGGGTTGACACACAACTAGTATTCTCCTTGCACTTACCTCTGATAGCCCCCATTTCAATGTACACTCTTTTTCACCTTATCATATTTTACTAAATTATTTTCATTATTACATGCCATTCTTTGAAGGACAAAGCGAAAAATTAGAAGGGTGTTAAGAATTATGAAAATAATTATGTTTAATTAATAATATAGAACTTAGATTGAGATTTATTATATTATTTCTGTTCCTTTACAAATATTACAGTAAGTGATTATCGTTTATAATTTTTGAGCTTGGAGGATATAGCAGCAATTTTCTTTATAAATTGATTGTACGATGCCGGTCACGGTCCCAGATTGCACCGTACAGGAATAAGAAGGACAGCTCGAGAGCAGTGGACTGTATGATAGAGGATGGGATAGGAGCGGTGGCTAGAGAGACGTTGATGCCTTGCTATGGGCAAAGAAACCGGCATTGACCTTGTTTCCACCCCTTCCCGGTTCGGTTCAGGTCGTTGAGGAACTGTTGCACGGCACCAGCTAAAGTCACAACACTGAACACATTTAATGGCACGGCCAATTAGAGTTTGGAGTAACTAGCGAGGTCGAACGTCGACCGTCCTGCCAGTTTAGTGGTTTTTCGTTAGAATTAATAAAATATTGCACACGGTGCAAAAGGCGGTTATCTCATGTCAAACGTTGACACAAGAAGCACAATTTTTCCGTCCCACCCTCGCTTACCATTATTACCTCACCGAGAGTGAGGGTAGATTACAAAAATCAGGTGGCGGGATTTCAAATACCCTTATGCAAGGATCGAACATTGATTGTAACTCTCACTTAAGAACTTATTTTAACCAATTAACGCCAAAGCGTCCCAATTTTTCTGCAAACTTTCAACACAATTATTTTTATGTTATCGGCATTTAAAAAAATTGTTGTTGTTGGGATACGTATCCCAACGTAAAATTTTAATTTTTTTTATAATCCATTTCATGCGAGACTCCTGACCCAAAAAGGCACTCAAAGCTTTACCTTGTATTGCATATTTATTCAAGCTCCAAAGTGAAAGCTTATGATAGCTAGACTTCAACTTTGTATGCTACATCAAATCAATATAAGTTGAATACTAAAAGAGCTTTAACAACTTTGACGCAACAGCTTTTGCAGATTGAGCGCACTATTACGTTTTTTTTTAAATTATAACTACTATATCAGTTGTCTATTACTCATAATATTAGGATTCTGCTTCTAAATTTGGCGCTGAAGGCGCTAAGTGAGACATGACGTAACACTGTTAAGTTAGGGTTTCCCTCAGAGGGTTGCCGAGGGCTTTTTTATTGCTGCAAGACAGCAGACAGGCTGACGGCTCACTTAGAATTTAGCAGTTACCGTCGCCTATGGATGTTTGCAACGCCAGTGGCATCACGAATATGCTGCTGTCCCATAAGGGTACAGGAACTTGGGAGCCTTCTGTTCCTAGTCCACCAGAGCGGGACAGACGTCCGAGTCAGTTATGTCATAACATGCACATTACGCTAGAATATCTAGGCGATGCAGGCCATGGTGAGATTCTAACCCGTAACCCCTAATTTGGACGCCGTACGTAAGCGTATGTGATAACGTAGCCCCTTATCCTACTTAGTTACCTTACCACTTAGTATTCATGTATAGTACACAATTTTTGTATTATTTGATTATTACTAAATATATATATATATATTACCTGTTTTTTGAGGACACAAAAAATTCGTTGCACTGGGAATTTTCGATTGTTTGTCAGTATCGTCAAATGTCACCTGATAACAAGAATATACTTTTAATTTATAAATACTAAATTGAATTTACTGGAATTAATAATTCTTTGTCTGTACAGAACTTACATATATTTTAATAACTTGATTATTTTCAATGTATACCCTTGAAATATGTATACCGGGTGTAATTTCTTCAATTTCTAAAATTGTTATCATTTTTTTACTAGGTGTATACATTTCTACTTTCGTTATTTTTGTTTGAGTGTAGATTAATATATAATTGACACGACCTGAAACAAATAATGTGATGCGTCTTTAATTGTGTATTTGTAGTTATCCTATTTTGTTTCTAGTGTATTTATTAGTCAGAATTACTTCTTAGTGGGAGCAAGTAGGCATTAAGGAAATTTAACGACTGCTACTCCCATAATTTTTTTTTCTGAATAAGAAAAGGATTTATTCTAGAAAATGTTCAGAAGTTATATATTGTATAAATAATAAAAACTGGATTCCTGACTCTTAAATAAAAACAAGTTTTTAGTTATGTGTACAATGAGTGTACTCTCGTATTTTATTAATTTTGTATAAAGCATTTATTTTATGGTATAAAAAGCTTAATAAATTACTACTTCAATCATTTTTTTAATGTGGTTCACAAACCAGGTATCCCTAGCCAAAATGCTAAAATTAAACATAAGTTAAATTAATAATAACCTTTAAGGTAACATACATTATATACAGGTTTATTGGTAATTCGACGTATTCCCGTTAGGAGGTGATAGGGGTGATTATTTATGATAATTTTAACCCCCATATGCATTATGTAAAAGTTAATCATTTTTGAGTTATCATGTTTTGTAAGTCAAAAGTGCAACATCAAAAAATTATTCAAAAAAAGTATCAATTTAAATCTCATTTTTTCTTCTGATTTATAAAAACGATTAAATTCTGGTTATTTATGAATATTAAAACAATCCGAAAAAATAATTACAATTCGATTATTAAGAAGCATGGGTGTTTTTAATTTTTAAGAATGCCTAAGTTCAGATCTGTTCGTAATCACCAGTGACTTACCTGGAATGGGTTTATCAGTAGTTTCCAATAAATTTGAAGGAGAAGCCGTCGAAAATCCGTACTGAAAAGCCACTTGGCTTCGCACAAAAGCTGCTACATATAGAATATTTTCGCTTCTCACGTTAAAAGTGTATGATCCAGTTTCTGGATTATTGAGTTTAAGAACCTATATAAAAAAAACATCCTTGAAAGAAATTTAGTGGATTAATTATCCTCTTTAAAATAATAGAAGACAAATTTTCTGATAAAGAAGACAATAAATACACTTATTTTTTATTTTATTTCAGTACAATCATATAAATATTCAACCTCATAAGTTTCAGTATGATAAACTTAATGTAAACTTGTGTATTGTTTAGTGAGTGTCTTTGTATGTGAATTCTCAAGACTCAAAAAAATTATAAGAATGATATTTAAAATTGAACCAATACTTTTAATACCAAAATTACTGAGCATAAAATGCTGTAACATATAGGTTTCAATATTTATTTTTATTCATAAATTTAAAAATAAAATATAAACTTTAAAAATGAAAGACACTTCACAACCGTTCATGTACAAATAGCTTACTTGCCTAGAGAATATCACATTGACCTCTGAACTAGTGAATACTGTATCTTAGTGGGCCACTACTCTTAGTTCCAAGTGCCTAATACCATTATAGATAGATATATAACACTTTATTGTAATCAAATAACTTACAAACATAATGAAAATTATTTACAATCAATATCTACTTGACTTGCCTTATCGCTATAGAGCGATGTCTTCCAGGCCATTCGGGCTATAGGATATTATTCGTTTTATATTGATGTAGTAGGGCGGTATGGCAACTATATGAATATTTTATTAACAGAATAAATAAACACACTTAAATGTCTATATATCTAGAATACATAAATATTTATTGTTGTTGTTTCACTAAAAATAAGTAGTAATTTGACCTTCGATCATTGTACGAAGAATTTGACCAGTATTTTAAAAACTGTTAGTGATTTAGCATGTCTCATAGCAATAGGTAGTGCATCCCAAAGTTTGATAGCATAAACAGTGAAGTAGTTATTATAGAAAGAAAAGGTATGAACACGAGTTTTCATAGATAGTTCAGTAGATATGCGCAAATTTCGAAGGCCAGACGAGTTAAGAAACTTGAATTGATTCCTCAGATAAATACGGGCGTTTGGAATAAACATAAATTTGTAAACGAGTGAAAGAATGTGAGTTTTCCGACGAAGACGAATAGGTAACCATTTGAGATTTGTGCGATATTCTGAAATATATTTACGTTATAATAAATTTTGAAATATATTTATGGTCATATTTACGCAACCCAAATATGAACCTATACAAATATTTTGCCGGCGTTCAAGTTCATTAAGTTGTTTTTGAGTTATATCTAGATAGCTGGGTCGTTCAAACTTATTCTTATCATTTGGGTTTATTTTGAATTTAGTCCTAGCTTAGCATTTTTATTGCATTAAAACTTTGATATATTTAGTGAACCACGGTGCAGGAAAATGCTGTATTTTAATATGACGCAAAAGTGCATGCAAATCATACAACTTCAATATGGCTGTATTGAATGCTCACACCTTTTCATCGACAGATACTGCCTTGACTATCTGGACCGACTGGTCCAGAAGTTGACTAACTTCATGAGCATCTTTTAACAAAACATTTGAATTTATACCACTAAAGTTACATTTCACAATAATCTTAAGCTTGCCTTTTGGTGGAAGAAGTCTGTAAGATAGATAGATAAGGTCATGGAAAGAGAAAGCATCAGCAGGACATTGCATTATTTACGTGAGAAAGTGAAGAGACTAAAATAAGATCCAACAGCAAAGGTGTAGAATTTGGGAAATAGTGAGTTGCTTTTAATGAAAGTATAGTGAGATTGAGAACAACAAAGTAAATGTGATAATTTGGCATTTTATGTCTTATAAACATATTTTAAATTTATACATATGATTATCAACTAGAATGTGATAGTAATTATTAAAACTGGAATGTGTTTATTTCCATGCTGCTGAGGTCGCACGGCGTGCTGAAGTAGGGGCACTGGGTTCTTTAGTTTATGGCTTAGGGCCGTAATATCAATCGTAGTTTAAACTAGAGAACAGAGTTTAATCTTTCCTATTCGTTTCTTTTGTAATATCAATGACAGATCATCGACCCAAAACAGTTTAAACTATCAATAAGTTTAAAGCGTCCCAGAGGGGCGTTTAAACCTTCCTTCATGGATTAGAAGATGTCATATATATGTCATTGTCAATAACGTTAAAAGATTTTGTATTTGGGTGTTTTTGATATTAACCAGTAACATGGAATATTACAATAGTGATTCAAATATCGAAATAATAAATGATTTAAATGATTATTATAGTAAACCGTACGTTATTCGGATAAGAAACAATCAATGGTATGAATGGGACGATATAGAATTCACACGGCGTTTTCGTGTTTCCAAAATGTTAATTGTTTGTATACAACGTTTGTTGTTTTGTTTTCTAATACATTCGAATATATTTTTACTAATGTCGTTAAAAATTCCGTTTCGGCAGTCGTAAAATTCGCAACTCTTTTCTTATTTTCACCCATTTTATTGCTATAATATTATTAAATAAATAAACAACAAAATTAAAATAGCACGATCAGTAGGTACTGTGTATTTTTAATGGGATTTTGTTATTAGCTAAAAATGTGTAATTGACAATTCTTTTTTTAACGTCACTGTTACGTATAATTATTGCCCTAATACTAAAAAAGTTTAAAAGAATGAATGAGTAGTGAACGAAACGGATAATATTGCCATGTAAAAAGCACTGATCGTAGTTTAGTTGATCTCTCCACATTTTCGAATTGATATTACGACACAGGTTTAAACCATCGATCAACTTTTTCCGTAGATTACGAACTCCATAGTTTAAACTACGATTGATATAACGGCCCTTAGTATTCAGCTGCTGTTCTGAGCGAGAGGCAGGTATAATATTCTCCATGTCCGATAGACGGGTGATGCGCTGTCGCTTGCCGTCACTGTCAATCACAAATATGTTGCCACCTCGGATCCTGGTCCCTGTCACCAAATCTTTGCCTGGCCATAATAAAAAGACTGTGTCGTTTCCTAGTTATAAATCCAGATAAAGCTATCCCAGTTACATTCAGCTGTGTCTTAGCAAACCACACCTTATTACGTAAAATACGATCGCAGAACTTGATTAAAACGGGTCTGGGACGGTCCACCCGTCGTATCGGAGACAAAGCCTTACCCATTCTGTGCGAACGCCGTATACTAATGCTGTTGAAATCGATTAATTTCAGTTTAACTTTTTACAAGGGCATTGGAATTTTCTTGCTTCTGTTCTAGTATTCCATGAAGAAGTGACATTTCTCTTATTGTGCGCATCTCAATTTGGTCACTAGAGATTTGAATTAACTCGATTTGTTCTTGAAGGGCTTTTAGCGATTTAAAAACAAAGTTCTTGAAGTTAACGAACTCGACGCTAGTGAAGAAATCGAAGTTGACACAAGTGAGCTTTTACCAAGTTCACCTTCGAAGGTGTCCATGCGTTCAGCAAAAACTTTTAACAAGTTAGCTTGGACCACTTGAATGGCTTTCATGATCACACAAAGAAATGATCAGATCGTAATAAAAATCTGTGTTGCGGTTGGAAAAATAAAACACAAGGCAAATGTCTCATTACACTAGGAATGTAAACATATGACTATTACTTAATATCATCTATTTAATTAATTATTAACTTTAAAATATGTAACTGAGTAGTAATTTTCAATAATGTATCTTTGCGCACCTACCCTCGCTACATTAATAACTATACTCATTCTATACTCTATTCTATATTCTATTCTTTATTCATCTATACTTATTACATTAATAACTTAAATATTAAAATGTTTTGTGTACCCTCCAGGATATAAATTTAAAACCTTAAATAGTGGTACAAGTACATGCAAATATTTTGAACATGTTTTGTTCATGAAACATAGCATACTTTACATTTTAGAGAATTCGATGTTGTTATATCATCTTTAAGGTGAGTATGCATTTGAAATATGTTTGAATAATTTAATGACATGGAATATTAAGTACTTTATATTATATATTTTTATAACTATTTTATATTTTTCTGACTATTAGTTTTACCTTATCATTTGACTATTACAATAGTACCTAATAACTATTTATATTATGTATTAAATTAAAACTATAGAGCTTATATATTTTTATAAAGATATTTTTTAATATAAACATGATTTCAAAACAACTATAATAGATAATATACCTAGTCAGGTCATAAGTATTGTCACACAGTAAAAACTTTTCTTTTAGAATGCTGGCCACAAAAAAGTTTACTGAATTAGAATTTCGAATTGTTCATGAAAATAAAAATGTATAACTTTTAGAATTTTACTCATTTTTAAATATGGAGTGGACGCTTAAAGAAGACCGTGTTGCAGTTATTGCGTTGCATCGTTGCGGTTACGCGCCAATTCAAATTTTTAACATACTGAAAAATTTGAATATAACCAAAAGATACGATAAACGAGTACCATCAAACGATACAATGAAGACTCTAGTGTAGATGACAGGTCAAGAAGTGGTCGCCCTCGGTCTGTTAGGACTCCAGCAGTGATAAAAGCTGTGAAGGCACGAATTCAAAGAAATCCCAAACGTAAGCAGAAACTGTTGGCCCTTCAGATGGGGTTAAGCAGAACCACGGTGAAAAGGGTGTTAAATGAAGACTTAGGGCTTCGGGCATATCGAAGAAAAACAGGACATCGTTTGAATGCTCGTCTAATGGACCTGAGACTGAAGAGATGCCGCGCTTTGTTGAAGCGGTACACGGGAAAAAAATATCGGGAAATTCTTTTTTCGGATGAAAAAATGTTTACCGTAGAAGAGAGCTACAACAAACAAAATGATAAGGTGTACGCACACAGTAGTGAAGAAGCGAGCAACCGTATTCCGCGTGTCCAACGAGGTCATTTTCCATCCTCGCTCATGGTATGGTTGGGAGTTTCTTATTGGGGCTTAACAGAGGTACATTTTTGTGAGAAAGGTGTAAAAACGAATGCTGTTGTGTATCAAAATACAGTCCTGACGAACCTTGTGGAACCTGTTTCTCATACCATGTTCAATAACAGGCACTGGGTATTCCAACAAGATTCGGCGCCAGCTCATAGAGCGAAGAGCACACAAGACTGGATGGCGGCGCGTGAAATCGACTTCATCCGGCACGAAGACTGGCCCTCCTCCAGTCCAGATTTGAATCCGTTAGATTACAAGATATGGCAACACTTGGAGGAAAAGGCGTGTTCAAAGCCTCATCCCAATTTGGAGTCACTCAAGACATCCTTGATTAAGGCAGCCGCCGATATTGACATGGACCTCGTTCGTGCTGCGATAGACAACTGGCCGCGCAGATTGAAGGCTTGTATTCAAAATCACGGAGGTCATTTTGAATAAACTTTAATGTCATAAGAATCTATGTTTTGTTAAGTTCATTTTGGTATATGAATGGTTACATAATTAATAAACTTGTTACAATTATTTTACATTAAACATGTGACAGAATTTATGACCTGACTAGGTATATGTAGTTAACAGAGCATCCCGGTTATAACTGGACATAACCTGGATCAATCACTTCCCTGGAGTTAATTGCGATATAGCAATAATAAATAATAAAAAATACATTACAGTTCAATTTCTTCAATTAATACTCTACTCATTTAGCATCTTGATCATTCTGATCTAAAAATAATTGTTTGTTTATATATAAGCTAGATGAAAGAGCTTAGAGCTCCTCTGGATAGCAACAACCTCTGGTATATATATGCCTTAATCCATTCATAATAAATTTGTATGTGTTCTAGCATAAGTAACCCAGTTTCCAATTCAGACGACAGCGTGACAGCGTTGCCTTTGCAGTTGCAAACATCTATAGGCCATTGTAACTGGTTACTATTAACTGGACTGTCAACCTGTTTGTTGTTCTACAACAATAGAATAAATAAATCTAAAAATTAAAATATAATAATAATTTCCCAAATTATCTAACTATTTATGTTACCTGTGTTTTTCTAGCATCCACTACTTTTTCTATGACAGGTTTCTGCCCACTAGCGCTGACAATATCAAAATCGGGTAATGGTTTTAACGAAGAAACGGCTATCATCATTTCTTGAACATATTCATTAACTGGTAACTACAAGCAAATAGACATTATTATTAAATTCCAAATACTTATAAAATTATAATAATTAGTTATATTATTAATCCCAATATCAAAAATAAAAAAGAAGGATGGATACAGATGGATGAGTAGACCAAAGATCCCCTCAGGGGCGCTCCTCTGTCCGAGGAGTGCACGGGTGTGCGTACCCGAGGTGCCCGAGCATCCGTCGCCTCACTCCCCTTTCTGTCCGAGGCGACAGAATCCTTCCTACCTTTCTTCCCGTCTACCTCCTACATCCTTTCCAACTTAGCTCTCTGTTCGTGGCGTGGTCCCCGGTGGGATGGTTGCGAATACTGATTGGGGTCCCGGGTTCTGCCCTGGGACCTGATTTGGTAGTCGAAACCATGCCTATTTCGACTGCGCCTGCACAGAGAGTGTTCCCGGGGCGAGAATCGCATCCTCGCTGTCGGTTGGTCTTGCTGGGCCGGCTACGACGTCAGGTGACTCCCTAGTTCTTCTGGAGTGTCGTCTGGTAGTCGTACCCACGTCTGACTAGCACGCGACGGGGATGCGAGTCCCGTCCGGAATTGATCGCGGACCTGTCGCTCCCGGCCCTGGTTCTGTCCATGGTCGGGGGCGATCCTGGATGGGCGGCCGTCGCCTCCTTTTGCGAGGCAGTAGTGTCTAATATAACACAACGCACAATATGTTTTAGTTTGGGTTCGGCCAAGGTCAGCCTGTCGTAAAAGGTGACAAAACAACTTATGTAGCCTAACTACGTGATAGGGCCCTAAAGCCCGTCTGGACGGCAACCACCCTTGGTTTTAAATATGCCGTCATAATAATCTTGTGTTGTGTTCCGGCACAAGTGACCCAGATTCGTGTACCCCTATGGGACAGCAGCGTGATCGCGGTGTCCCTAGCGTCGCAAACATCCACAAGCCGTTTGTTCCTCACAAATCAAAAAAAAATCTAGCAATCATAATTCAACTGAATAAATGATAAAAAAAGCAAATTTCATATTATTTAATTTACTTACCGATATAGTATCATAACTTCTATAGTCAGTTACATCGCTCCATTCTGTATTGATTATTTCTTTTATGTATCGAAACGCCTGAAAACCATTTTTAACACAATAATTTATCACTAAACTAAATAAATATTCATATTTATAAATTCAATTAGCATTAATAATTTACTTATCATCAAATTTGAATACTATATTTTAAGCACATAATCCATACTAATATTATAAATGTGGAACGAACACCGTCTGTTACGTTTTCACGCCTAAACTGAACCAATTTTGATGAACTTCGGTAAAGATGGACCTTGGAGAAGGAGATAGGCTACTTTTTGTCGCGAAAATAAAACTCGAAGGGGGTGAAATAGGGGTGTACGTAATTAAGTTATATTTCTTTCATTTATGTGGCAGAATCAAATTTGCCGGATTAGCTAGTTAAAAATAAAATAATAATTTATTATTTATCTTAAACTGTGAAAGAAACTAATACTTACTTGTCTCAAATTATAAAAGTCAAATTGAAAAACAACTCCCGAACAAGCTTTTGCGATTTCATAGTAGATATCAATGTCCCCTTTTCTATTAAATCTTGTTGTTAAACATACACCGCTGAGAAATATATTCACCTGCAGATGTAATTTAATAACTCTAAAATATTTGAGAAATTACATTAAACTCCAAGTTGCTTAATGTTTTGGGTATTAATTGCAATGAATACTAAATATATACTAAAGTTATCTAAAACTTGCAAGTAATTTGTTTTAGTCTTAGTGTACGAGTACCACATGCAGAGCCTTTTTACTATATAAAACAATCATGGTATAAAATAGGAAATATTTCAACTATTAATATAAACATAGGGAATGTAATAACGATTGGAGCCACAAGAATATTAGGGTTCATCCCATTAATAAAGATAATAATAAAGGGTGATATGCGTGCCAATGGGCTCACTACCAGGGATGCTGAAGACCGTGCGAAGTGGAGAAGAAAAAGTCGGAAAGCGGACCCCGGGCGCCGAATCGAGAGTTTGGGCTGCAACCGGGATTTAACGCATAGATGATGATGATGATCCCATAAATAAAGAGTAGTAAAGATTGCAAATGGCTTCCTCTTCCTGCTAGCTCTAGCACAAATCTATCCCCATTTATTTCATATATCTCCTTGCAACTATTTGCACAAAAAGGGCCATGGGCCACCGTAAAATGGAATGTTGCATTTGCCGTGATAACCCAACAGTACAAACGGTGAGGAAACTTTTGCATTCGGTATCAACGGTACATTTTTAATCTAGATCAATCAAATACAAATCCATGAGTTATAATTGCATTGACAATTTACCAATTTAATCAACTTCATTTAAATCCCATAATTTTCATCTCAATAACAGTTGAATTATAAAATTCACTCACCTTACTTTGCTTTTGATTACATAAATGCATAATGGCTGATACATTGGCATAATCCTTTGCAAATGCATCGGTAAACACAAAAATATAAGATAATGGACTACTTATTTCTAAAGCAGTATTTATTCCAGCCAAAGAATTTTCTGGACAATCTTCCCCGCCAGATGTTTTTATATAACTAAAAGATTCAGCGAATTCTCTTGAATTAAAACTTGATATCACAGGGCCAACATCTGAAAATCATCCAACGTTAAAACGAAAACTAGGTTGCAACCACTTTAATATCACTATTACTGGAATAGGACTAAGGTCCATGGTCCAGGTAAGCAAGAAAAGTAGCGTAAAAATCTCACCTGGATCATTGAAAGGTACAATATTGTAATTTTCTATATCGCGATCATTGTTGACATCAATTACGGAGGCTATGTTTGCTTTAATAATATTAATTTCTTCTTTCATAGATTCAGTTGTATCTAGCACTACAGTAAAACTTTTTGCAGTAACATTATTCGCGGCCACGAGACATAAAATAATAAAATATGTATAATTCATTTTTCACTGTCACATCCGTCTGTTACATTTGATTAAAATGAAATGAACTTATATCATGGAATCACTTCGAACAAACAGTCCTTTGTTAAGGCCCAGTTTTATCAATTCTGGAAACTAAACAAACATGTACTTCTATTGAAGTTATATTTGTCTCGTTACTATTAATTCGTTTGTTTGTCATTATCAAGATCATATTTGAAAAGAATTCAGTTTCTATTAACGTAATATCGTTTTTGTGTTTCCGGGAGTAGATTCAGAGACTGTGAGTAGGTATGAATTGTGTAAAATATGATATATCGAAAAAAGATGTGTCGAGGTCGGAAGGAGAGAATATGTTGTGCCCATATATTAGGATAAGGGTAGGAAAAAAAGTCTGAGAGTATTCTGACAGCAATCGGAAAGAAAAGTTCGTTAACACTAAGCAGTTATTTGGTGGCTAACTATAAGTGACATTGTCCTCATATTCCAACTTCTTAGCAAATTTATGTCTTTATATATAGCGAAAGAAAAATATGTAAATAAATTTTGTTCTTTCGAGAACAAGCGTAGTCTGTGTTCAAACGCAAAAAATTAAAGAGATAAATGTGAGCTGGCTGAAGCTATTATTATTGTCTGTTACCACACCCTAACTAGCTAGTCCAAATATTCTCGATAGCTGACAAAAAACTTTGTGACCTGTAAAAACACTATAGTGGGTTAGTTTATTTATTAGCAATGATCTAGTTTTTAGTAACAATTTATATTTGTTTAAATATAATTGGTATATTCGGACATTAAGGTCCTGGAATCCTTCCATAAAAATGTGATACGATATATTGTATAAAAAGTATGTACAACACAGTCTTTATATTATGTTGTATCACATATTTATTATGTATTATTAAATTTACGATGCATATTTTATTTGTACAATTTTGATGTTTTTGTTTATGCTATTACATTTAATATACTTATAGTATATATTTATGAAGTAAACAAAAAGAATATGATAAAATTAAAAATATATATTTATATATAATACAAAGTCATAATCAAGCATGCTCGTCTTATATTGGTGGTCTAATATCTATCTTCTTTTTAATTTTCTAGATATTTATTGTACATTCAATTCTTGTTACATTGTCATATCATTTGCCCATATATCTTCTCATGAATTTAAAATCGCATTAAAGCAATATTGTTTATTCACATTTTTTAATTGCTGTAGGACAACAGATAGGCTGACGGCCTGCTTAGAATTTAGCAGTTACCGTCGCCTATGGGTGTTTTCAACGCCAGTGGCATCGCGAACACGCTGCTGTCCCATAAGGGCAATTTGCTAACAATGATTGTATTAGTGATTTAACATTGCACGTGAAATTGCTTCCAGACATAATTGCTCAGGATAGCAAGCAAAATTACGAGAATGATATAACAATTTACTATATTCTCTATCAATATAGCTTCAAAGAATCTAGGTTAAGGCCGAGATTTACTGTATTATCATCACACAATGAAACTTCTCTGTGTTTTCTAGCACGAGTGAGCCTCAGTGGCCAGTAATATACGGGATTCATTTCCTTGTGTTTCTATACAATATAAAGAAGCATTTAATTAAGTGGAAATGAAAATAAATCACGTGAATGTAGTATTGCCATTCGAAATGGAAATATGTTTTCTTTGGTTTTCACCACCCGCTCTCCACTGACTATATGTCGCAGGTACGTTGTCTATAACTACCTTTATTTTTATTAAAAACTTAGTATAATGTATATATTTATTTAGTTTACATACATGGTAGCTAAATGGTATATAAGCTTTATACACTGGGATATAAGCTTTAAAGGCTACGGTTTCGAATCCCACGATTACGTCACCACATAGGCAGTTTTAAGCGTCTAATGTGCTTAAAACATAATTGCAAAGTATCAACGGTGAAGGAAAGATCACATGTAACTCGCTAACGCACATGGACAAGCGTGTGAGGTATACTAACCATTCTCACTAGCGAGAGGCTGAGTGCTGCCATAGGAGTAGGAGATTTCTTCGTGCAGGAGCGGATTAAGAATACTGACCCATGTGACCGCGGTGAGCCTGTCATAAAAGTGACAAAACAACCCTAGGTAGGGCTTCTAGCCCGCCTGGATGGTGTGTTTTGACATAAGTTACCAGGCTCCAGTACCCCTACATGGACGGCAGTATATTTGTAGCTCCCTTGGCGTCACAAACATATCGCACGCTTAATCATAAACTGACCTAACTCAAAAAACCTGTTTTTTGGGAAATTGCAAAAAACGTTTTGTCATTTACGACTTATCCCATACTTATAACTAAATAGCGGTAACTCAGTGTGGGAAAGAGACATCGAAATAAATGTTAGTTTGGTCGATAGAGGGCGTCGATACAATGCTGCCCGTTATATTATCTCACTTTAGACTAAGCATGCGTATGTTGGCGACGGTAACTGCTATCAGCCCGTCTGCTGTCCCACAGCAATAAAAAAAGAACGTTATGGATTGTTTCCATTATTTAGTTTAGGGACAATGGGAATTTTGTTATTTGAAATATCTATTAATTGGAATATTGAATTAGTTTTCGCCTTAACAGTGCAATACATTATTGACCATATTGATAACCCTTACGTAGTAACTGCATCGAGTGCATTATCCTGAATGTAATTTATAATTAGCGACAATTTGATAATGTTGGTATCATTAATTTGTTATATGATTCTGAGAATTCTTTACCAAATTGAAAACAAAACTTCTTTATTCTAGTTGTTCCCGTAAGTTGTCGCAAAAACTAATAACACTCTTAAACTTACAGATAATTATTATCAGGATGTTCTCATCCTTCTACAAACATTGAACAATGCTTATTTTTGATTTGCAGATGTGTCACCCGTCGTAGTAACTAAAGATAAAAATACTTTTAAATCAGCTCTAAATCCATACTAATATTATAAATGCGAAAGTAACTCTGTCTGTCTGTCTGTTCCTCTTTCACGCCTAAACGGCTGAACGGATTTTGATGAAATTTGGTATGGTGATAGATGATAACCTAGAAATGGTCATAGGCTATAAATAATCACGCCATCGTTCTTAGGGGGTAGGCAGTAGGCAGATAACTAAATTGAGTTAGTGATTTTTTGTGCTTATCCGGTATCTATGAGAATCGGCCAACATCTATTTTTCATCCCCCTAAATGTTAGGGGTGACCCACCCCCAAAAAATTTTTTTTAATTTTTTGACATTTTATTATTTATATGGCAGAACAACGTTTGCCGGGTCAGCTAGTGATGAATAAACTGGTGGAGACTGTCCCGAATATAGTATGAGTGGTATCAAGAAAGCCTTGAATTTCACCTTGCCTGGGTCTTATTTATACGTCCTAACAGATGCATCAGCTAAAGATTATAATATTTACGACGACGTTCTAGCACTTGCTCAAACAAAAGGAAGTCAGGTATATTATTGTATTATTAATGCTTAAAATACCTTACATTCTAATATTTGTATTTAACATACTCGAAATGCAATATGATGAAATGCGATGCTGGTTGATGATTACACGTAACATGTCTGCAAGTCGGGAACTAGAGTAAACAATCAGAACAAAATGTAGGTTGATTTCAATTGGATGCGTAAAATCGTATTATTATGACCACTATTGTGCGGCTCTAGTCATTTGCATTTCTAAAACGTAGACCTTTTAGCGTTATATTTCCCAGTTCCTCATCTTTCGCCTAATCTGAAATCTGGGGTAGATTATTGGCCTTACACATGCCTGATAAATTTCCTGGCGACGTGAGCTGAAATTGTGTTACAAATATTGAATTTCAATGTTGTATCTCAAACAATGATCGCCTTACAGTGGTAAAGTATATCTAACCGTTTTGTAATGCTTGCCCTAGCCAGTACTGGGACTGTATAGGTGGTTTTAGAGACTAATAGAGTTCTTTTATGATGTATTGCAGTTTTTAACACTTTTCTGTTCGTAAAGCATGACTAAACTTTGGATTAAAGGTGTCTATTCTATTATTTGTTGTACAGTGGATGCCTTTGTGACAACTGGAAAAGAGCTCGCTCGATATTTATTTAATTTTTTTTTTCAAATACATTAGCAAATACTTTCGTAGTGCTATCGGTTATCAAGCCCATATAGTGGTGATTGTACAATATCTGTGTTTAGGTACATTTCCAATTAATGATCATAATATTTACTAATCTCATCATTGAAGCCCCAATAGAGGTTATATTTAAAATTGTCTTTATATTTAGCTTAGTATGAAAGTTCGTACGTTAAAACGCATGTTATTTGAAAATTCCAGAATAATTTCATTTTGACCGGGTTTTGTGGGGAAAGTGATGATAATGCTCCAGGAATTAAAGAATATTACGGCCTATCTAGAGCTACTAATGAACAAGTATTTAAAATGTCTAAAAGTGAAGTGGAAAGTGTAAGTATACCAATACTAATAAAAGTATATGAGTGAAAACGAAATTAGAAAGCAATTACTTAAAGTGTGTGTTAAACTGCTGATATTCTTATTATAATAATATTATTTGTTACTGATGCATACATTCAAGGAACAAAAAATACTATTGCTGTAGATTCTTGAGTATGTATGAATACAGATTCATATATGGGTGAATTTTCTATGATTGAAATGCAAAGTTTTTCAACTTCTTAACGAGTAAGCAAGATTGTATCTAATGAGAGTTCCTGAACAGGTAAATGTGGATTTTGAGTAAAGAATTCGTACTGTATCAAACATCCAATTCCGGAAACCTGCAATTTATCACTTCCTTAGATAAAAACCATGATTGTAATATTCGGAACATGCTTCAGACATGTATGAGGCACTGTTATAATATTAATATAATTAATTAGAATATTCAAAGTATGGATTTTGTTGTTTATGAAATTTAATTAAATTGTTTAATTAAAACAATTGAATAAGAGCTATGTTTATATTTTAGTTGTTAATTTTGTGGATTAGAATGAATATAGGGAAGGATAATTTTGAAAGCGGGTGAATTGTAAATAGTGAAAAACTATTCGGATTCACCAGAATCTCTCTTTGCAGGGATGGAGTATATACTATATATACTATCCTCTGCGGCCAGGGTTAGCCTATCTTAAAAGGTGATAAAACAATCTCAGATAAGAGGCAGGGCCGCAATCCTGACTGGACGGCAACTACACCTGGTCTTCTGGCTCCGGAATTAATGACTCAGTTTTTAGTACACCTATACGGACAGCACCGTGTCAGCGGTCCAAAACATCCATAGGCAAAGTTTTTTGTTTACTATTAAATGCGCCGTCAGCCTGTCTGTTATTTCTCAGAAATAAAAATAAAGATTATGATTAGATCTTAAAGGCCGGTGTAGCCATTTATTGCATATTGAATTGAATAAAAAGTGTACCGTACTACGAAAAAGCTTCTAAATGGCTAATATCACTTATGTAAATGTAAAGTATTTGTTGCTGTAAATCATAGTATTTAGTATCAAGTACGAGTCGCTGGCGCAGTTCCCGTCTCAAAACAGGTTGTTTATGTATAATATGTATTAATTTACAAAATTAAAGTATTTTACTGTTGTTGCAGAGGGTAAAGATCAGAGGGTCAAACTTACCCTGGTTTTTTGTGTATAGCATTTTTATCAAATAAACACAACAATTGATTTTAAAATCCTTTTTTTCTTAAAATATTTTACATGACTTAAAACGAAAACATATATATGACATCATTTGATACTTTTCAAAATGTTTACAATATATATATTTAACAAGTATTGTATTTGTTATCTAGTACCACAATAGCTCGGCTCCTTACTTTGAGTCCAAATCGTTTTCTATGGTTTATCCCGATATATTTATTAAAAAATTGATTTATTGTCGAGATATTATATTCCCAAAATATGACTTAAATCAAAGTAAAATTTTTGAGCCCTGTTCTAGAGTATTTAGATGTGGTATTTCTAAGGTGCTCAAAGAACTCTATTTTTAATTAGTTTTAATATCATAATATACAATTACAGTATACAATGTTTCTCATTCATAATATCATTAGACTCACATTTTCAATCAGGTGTCAATAAATTATTATTTTGGTTAGTCTCTGTAATGACTAATATTAATGTGTGTTATATTCTGTAAACTAACTTTTTAATTTACTTTAAAATCGCAGATCTTGCTTAGTGATATTGAAGCTTTGTAAAAAATCTTCAAACTCGCACATGTACGTGTATTTGTCATCACATGGGAGCGATAAAGTATTCCTCTGGCAAGTATTCTTGCACAGAATGTCGCCTTTGTTGGGGTGCTTGTTGTTTACATATATGATAACTTCGACTTCACTTTCAATGACAAGAACAACCTGAAACATAGGTTTATGTAAACCAATATAATTATTATATCAGCACATGTCAACTTGACATCTGGCTTGAAGGACTCCGGCTTAAAAACACATCATGATCAGTCGATCAATAAATGTAGTAAATACAGAAAGGAATGCGTAAGATTTTCTTCTATATATAAAACAATTATTAAGTCATACATTTTTGAAATTACACTCAGTATCTTCGAGAACAATAAATTGCATCGATGTACGCTGGGATCAGGAGGTTGAATGTTTAGATCACATCGGGATCAACACTGTAGCGATATTAGCAAAATTTATGATGACACATTAGTACTTTAAAATAATCTATAATTTATATTCTATTGAACCATTATATATATATATATATATATATATATATATATATATATATATATATATATATATATATATATATATATATATTGCTTGTCAGTCTCACAAACAATGGATAATTTCTTTTACACTGAAAGGGATAAATGATACTGTTGCCATTTTAACTGAACGAACAAACCACAGCTATCAAATACACTTCTTCAAAACGTCTCTAAGTAACTATTATGATTATTTACAAAATATCGCACTTGTGTAAAATTAATTAATATTATAATAAAAGTGTATATTCTATTTATTAGTAAGGTTACCTTCCACAAATAGCGAGGCACTAATTCACCCTGTTCATTATTTTCGAATCGGCTTCCACCAGTCCAAATTTTGAAAAGGTCAAGATTATTGCGCAATGATAACTCTATTTGATTCCAACTCGTCTGAAACAGTTTCATATGTTCAGTAATATCGTATCTACTTATATATACAAATATAATATTTACTATTAGTTTGAAAATAATCGTTTGACTTAAATCGGGTAGTAAAGAAAATAAAGAATTTATAATTTTAAGTTTTAGTTTTAAGATTTTGGCCCCGGAAATATTGGTAGAGCCCCTTACATTTAAACCCAATATTTTGAAATACAATAAATACGCAATACGAGTAAAGAAAAGAATGCGTAAGATTTTTTTTAACATTTATATATTATTAAATCAAAACTAAAAGTAAAACTACTATTAAGTCATACAATTTTGAAATTACACTCAGTGATCGTATCTTCGAGAAGAACGAAATGTATGTAGCGATGTACGCTGTGATCAGGAGGTTACGTGTTTAGATCACGTCAAATACACTAATTAAATTATCCAATAAATTATTTTAATTAACTAAAGTTGCAGAAAATATCGTAAACAAAAAGCGAAAATAAAAAAAAATTGTTGCTTAATTAAACCTAATTTTATAGATGCAAAACTAAAATTAAAGTAATGAATAGTATAATTTTTTCATTTACCCGTTTTGAAAATGCACATGGTCGCCAAACAGGTACAGAATTTACGTGATCTATGTAAGTACTGATCTGCGGCACACCATATGTCACATCCACAACATTCACAAACTGTCGTTTCTCGTAGCAGCAGGATGAATTATCTTTGCAGGTATACCCTTCGTTGCCTTTTTCAAAACCCTTGTATTTATACCAATCGAGATCCATACTTGGTAACATATTATTCATTTTCAATAATACATTAATCGTAAACAGAGGCATGCCATTTAATTTATCATAGCAGACCTTATAAACATCTACAAAAGCTGTAGAGTTGAATCCTACTAGCAACCATTCTGTATTTTTATTTAAGCAAGTCTCGTTTGTATGCAATATTACTGGCTGTATTTTTTCTTTACAGTGAAAGTCTGACAGATGGTATGACTTATTATCCATAAGAAATATGTCCTCATGGTCACAGGTGACTTCGATTTCTTTAAATCTAGGAAACCTTAAGAAGCTGTTATCAGTGTTCGTATTTGGCGGACATGACAAAATAAGTGTAAGATTAGATTCAATAATGATAATATCTCCTTCCGATTCAAATTCTGGCCAAATAAATTTAATTTCTCCAATTTCTTGTGTTAGAAGAATTGGTGAATTCGCTTTTACATCTTTACGTCTATTAATAAGGCAAACTGAAACAGAAACAGAAAAGTTATTATGATACTTTGAGGTGTGGTCTCAGCCTGTTTGTAAAATATAACCACATTTTTAGAGTAACAAACAAACGACAAATGAATTATTTCTTCTGCTAGATTACATAGTATAGTAGTATTAGGGAACAATAAATTTGTTGTCCTTATTTATTATTATTTTATTATAACATTTAGATCAATTTTGTCACCATAAAGAAAATGTTATTTAAAGGATGGTTTGTTTTCACACAAACAAACATGCTGAAGCTATTTCTAATTTTCTTTTGTTTTTTTTTGGTCTCGGGGAAAAATCTCTTTTGGGTTCCCTCAGCCCGGGGGGACCGAGGGATATGTGGGACTCCGGGAAAGATGTTCGACCATCCGACTACTCACTAAAAAACCCCGCTGTTCTCCTATCGCCTACGCCCGGGCCCACGTATATATGGCCTGCCGATCTCGTGGCCCGGGCCGGCGCCGGCCCGCCCTTTGTCTTAAATTGTTGGCCCTTCTAAATTGTTGGCGCCAGGGGTCAGGATTTCGGCCCCCGGCGCCCTTCTGAATCAACAGTTGAGGGGGGCCGCAGAACAGCACGCGGCCCTCTCCCTCGCGGCAATAGTGCGGGCGGCGGATCCTCCCTCGAGGGGCTTTTTACGGCGGCCGGAGGTCATTACTTGCCCTCCGGCGCCACCGGCGTGGCCTGCGTTGGCGGGAGGGGAGTGTGGTGGTCGACTCCCGCTCCCGCTCCGCCGCTTCCTTTGCGGACATGACTGCCTCGCAGAAGGAGGCGACAGCCGTCCATCCAGGATCAGCTATTTCTAATCTGCATCAACGTAGTCGTATCCTAAAATGCCAATAAGAGGAAAAAATAGAAGAAAAAACATGACACTTTATTTTTCTTCTAAATTATGCTTCTAATTTATATAATACTAGCAGCCCGTCCCAGCTTCGCACGGGTATTTAACAAAAAATTAAAAATTAAACCCTTCTATTTTTTTTCGGTCTCGGGGAAAAACCTCTCTTGACGGGTTATCCCGGCCCGGGGGGACCGAGGGATATAAGGGACTGAGGAAAAGATGTTCGACCCACTAAAAAACCCCGCTGTTCTCCTATCGTCTACGCCCGGGCCCACGGATATTTGGCCTGCCGATCTCGTGGCCCGGGCCGGCGCCGGCCCACGCTTTGTCTTAAAACGGGCTCCTTCTAAAGTGCTGGCACCAGGGGGACAGGGTTTCGTCCCCCCGGCGCTCTCTTGTAACAACTCTAGGAGTTGAGGGGGGCTGTGGAATAGCACGCGGCCTTCTCCCTCGCGGCAATAGTGCGGGTGGCGGATCCTCCCCCGAGGGGCCGCCCGCGGCCGTTTTCTACGTCGGCCGGAGATCGTTGCCCGCCCTCCGGCGCCGACGACGCGGCCTACGTTGGCGGGAGGGAAGTGCGGTGGCGGACTCCCGCTCCCGTTCCGCCGCCTCCCTTGCAGACACTACTGCCTCGCAAAAGGAGGCGACGGCCGTCCATCCAGGATCGCCCCCGACCATGGACAGAACCAGGGCCGGGAGTGACAGGTCCGCGGCCAATTCCGGACGGGACTCGCATCCCCGTCGCGTGCTAGTCAGGCGTGGGTACGACTACCAGACGACACTCCAGAAAAAGCAGAGTCGCCTGACGTCGTAGCCGGCCCAGCAAGACCAACCGACAGCGAGGATGCAATTCCCGCCCCGGGAACACTATGTGCAGGCGCAGTCGAAATAGGCATGGTTTCGACTACCAAATCAGGTTCCAGGGTAGAACCCGGGACCCCAATCAGTATTCGCAATCATCCCACCGGGGACCACGCCACGAATAGAGAGCTAAGTTGTAAAGGATGTAAGAGGTAGACGGAAAGAAAGGTAGGACTCTGTCGCCTCGAACGGAGAGGGGAGTGAAGCGACGGATGCTCGGGCACCTCGGGTACGCACACCCGTGCACTCCTCGGACAGAGGAGCGCCCCTGAGGGCAAACCCTTCTATTTGCGTCAGGTTACTAAAAAAATAAAATTATAAAGAAAGTTTGAATATTATTATTTCTATGAGCTTTTATTTTAATGATTTTTTTGTTATTACTTTTTATTTATTTTTCGTTATTTTTTAATAAGTATTCTAATTTTTGTAAAAACCCCAGTGACGCACGCCTACATTGCATAAGGTGCTGCCTAGCTAGCTGAACAGGGTGAGCGGCTACCACGCAACATTTTTCTAATACTTACATTTTTAAACTCGTGATATCTTTCGAATGGAATATCCGAATTGAATAATTCAAAAAGTTATATAAAGGTATTGAAACAGTTTTGAATATGAAGTAATTTATTTTGATAAGGATTAATACCAAGATCCAAATAAAGAGTCTTTTCTAGGGGCGGCATTTCAATTAAATTTTTAAAATAAAAGAACACTTATTGTGGCATAACTATAATAGTTAGACATATGCTGTCGCGACATTTTTTGTAAATAATGATGTGTTCTGCAAAGTTGTAGTACATTATTTTATTCTATCATCAATAGTTTTCGCAACGCACGCGATTTAAATAATATTTTAGGTAATTTTTTTACACTTTGGGTTACATTATTGGAGTTTTAGTAAGGATCCCTAATTTTTTTGAAAATATAATATAGCCTATGTTACCCGGGGATAGTGTAGCTTCCCAACAATGAAAGAATTTTTTAAATCGGGTCAGTAGTTTAGGAGCCTATTCAAAGCAAACAAACAAACAAACAAACAAACAAACAAACAAACAATCAAATCTTTCCTCTTTATAATAGTAGTATAGAATACATATTAATATAAAAATATGACTTGAAATGCTTTAAGAGCTACGTAAGTACTTTTTACAAGCCAATATTTACTTATTTTTCTTTTCTTTTTACTGTTTACAAGTCAATATTTACTTTCTTCCGTGCAGGGACGGAATAAGAATACTAACCTCTGCGGCAGGGGTCGGCCTATCGTAAAAGGACACAAAAAATCCACCCTATCAGCGTAGTAGGGCCCCAAGCCCGTCTGGAAGGCAAACATCCTTGGTGTATAAACATGCCGTCATAATAATCTTGTGTTGTGTTCCGGCTTAGTGACCCAGGTTGCTGTACCTCACACGACAGCAGCATGTTCGCGGTACCTCTAGCGTCGCAAACATCCATAGGCGACGGTAATTGCTTAATGTTAAGTGGGCCTTCCGCCTGTATATAAAAAAAAAATCTACTTTTTTATATATTTGAGAAAAAAATCTATATTAGGTGAATTTTGAAAATACCACAATGGTATTCTTACCTGAAGCGGTTACGGTAACATTCTTCCCTGTAGTTCCATGTACATTACTAACCTCACAGGTGTAAACTCCTACATTCGTGATAGGCAACGTCAAACCGTTTGAGTTATTGATAGGTTTACCATTAAACAACCATTTAGCCTGAAAATATACTAATATCTTATAAAATACGCCATAAAGTCATCTGCGGATAAATATTATAGAAGTAATAAAAATTATGTTTAGAACATTTTCTATTTGGTTTTGCATTAAAAAATAATTTTGATTATTTATTGAATGCCGGTTTAAAATATCAATCTTCATAATTTACAGCTACAATTATTAGCTAGAACAACGTCAGCAGTTAGTTATTTCTCCTTCAGCATCCAAATTATGGAATCAATATCAAATCAAAAGAAGTAATGCAAAGTTATTATATAAATCTTACTCAATTAAATAACTTTATTTTAGTTGCATACCTACCTATCTTGTGTGTTTTTTTTTAATTTAACTACAAGTCTAAATACAAAAGGCATTAATTATGTAGCGCTACTATTATAACTAAATAAATATTAATCACCGTAGCATCAGGTTTCGCTGTTGCTTCGCAATTTATCATTTCATCGTTTCCACCATACCAGTTAATATGTTCCAAATTATTTTTAAGTTCCGGCGGATACCCTACATCGACAACATAAGTTTCAGTCATTGCCATATTTCTGTCTGACACTCGACAACTATAGTTGCCATCTTCTGATTCAGCAGCGTTGATGATTTCAATAAATGGACCTGTCTTGTTTTCATATGTCAGTTCCTCCTGTTATTAAAAATGGAATGAGAAAACTTTTCAAATTTAAAATAAAATTATATTTTATCTTTAAATTTTAATAAAACAAAAACTAAAAACATTTTGTTTTCTTAAATTGCTTTTTATTGCTCTGAAACTTAAAATACTTGATTCCATTTGCTCCAGAACTTTTTTTTATTGCGTAGGACAGCAGACAGGCTGACAGTCCGCTTAGAATTTAGCAGTTACCGTCGCCTATAGGTGTTTGCAATGCCAGTGGCATCGCGAACATGCTGCTGTCCCATAAGGGTACAGGAACTTGGGTCACTAATGCCGGAACACAACACAAGGTTATTATGGCGGCATACTTAAGACCAAAGGTGGTCGCCATCCAGACGGGCTTGAGGCCCTACCACGTAGCTAGGGTGAGTTGTTTTGTCGCCTTTTACGACAGACCGACCCCGGCCACAGAGGTTAGTATTCTTTCTCCGCCCCTGCACGGATAAAACTAGATCTATCTGTATCTCTGGGGCAAGTTTCGTGTCCCATTTCTTATTAACTAATTCTGCAAAAATAAGTATTATCTAAACACATCAAAAAAGTCTAAGCAACATGCATGATATTACAAATTTACTATTTATACTAATTAATTTCTAAGTCTTTACTCACTCAAAGTGCGTAGGTATGTCAACTTTTTTGTTATTAATGACATACTGGCTGGTTGTAAAAAAAAATTCGATTATGTTTGTTTTTTTCATAAAATTAAATGAAAGGGAATTTGTTTGGATTTAAGTGCGTTTTTATTGCTACGTTTAGTCTTGATTTTATAATTTTACCTCTTCTTCTTCTTTGTCCAACCCATGTTCCCAGTTTATCTGGGGTCGGGTCTCCCTGTACATTTCCGCCAGAGAACTCTGTTCTGGGTTGTCTGTGTTGTAAGGCTGCCCTGGTCCATCTCTTTCTTAATGTTGTTCCACCAAGTAGCGGGGGGCCTGCCTCTTCCTCGAATCCGGTATATTGAGTACTTTCTTAACCACGTAACCTTCCTCGCGTCTTTGAATGTGGCCATACCACCGTAAGCGACTTTCTCTCACTTTTTCTACGATAGGAGCTACTCTGAAGGAACCTCTTATGTACTCGTTTCGGACTTTAGCCAGGCGTGTCACACCACCAGCCCATCTCAGCATTTTCATTTCGTTAGTGTGCAGTAGTTGTTCGTGGGCTTTTTTCGTAGTCCAGCATTCCGCTCCGTAGGTTAAGGCTGGTCGCACCACTGTTTTATATACTTTTCCCTTGATCTTAACTGGCATTTTGGGGTCGCATAGAATACCGGTAAGTGATCGCCATTTGAGCCAAGCAGTGTTTATTCGGTGATTGACATCTTTATCCACATTGGCATCGGGAGTGATGACGGATCCAAGGTACTTGAAGCTTTCTACTTTAGGCAGTGGTGTACCGTCTATGCACACGTCAGTTCCTACGTCTGCTGTTGCTCCATAATTGCACTGCATGTATTCCGTCTTACTGCGGCTAATGCGTAGTCCGTGCTTTTCTATTTTCTCTACCCATTTATTGAGTGATGTTTGGAGGCCAGTGGCGGTTCTGCTCAATAGCGCGATGTCGTCCGCATAGAGCATGCACCACGGAGTAGGTTCCTGTATGTCGCGTGTTATGTAGTCCATGCATAGGTTAAATAGGAGGGGGCTCAGTGCTGAGCCCTGGTGCACTCCTACTTTTACCGGGAACGATCCACTCAATCCTGTGGGACTTTTAACACAGGTTGTGGTACTGCTGTACATATCTTGAACTATCAGTATGTATTGTTCTGGGATCTCATGTGCTCTTAAGGACTGCCAGACAAGCTCCCGAGGTACTCGATCGAAGGCCTTCTCCAGATCGATGAAGACTAGATGTAGATTCTCTTTATTAGCGCGATGTTTTTCCATAAGGATTCGGATGGTCTGAATTGCGTCGATTGTGGATTTGCCGGCTACGAAACCAAATTGATTTTCTGTTATAATGCTGATATCTGCTACGCGTCCGGCAATGATTCTTTCCCATACCTTAAGAGTGTGTGAAGTGAGCTTTATGCCTCTATAGTTCTGACATTCAGCTATATCTCCCTTGTTCTTAAATATTGGGCATAGTATGCTCTTGCGCCAGGGCGATGGTATCTTTCCCTCGTTTAGAATGTGGTTGAAAAGCTTCGTTAACCA
The DNA here is from genome assembly GCA_963693495.1 of Malacosoma neustria. Classification (NCBI taxonomy): domain Eukaryota; kingdom Metazoa; phylum Arthropoda; class Insecta; order Lepidoptera; family Lasiocampidae; genus Malacosoma; species Malacosoma neustria. Next base: position 8,283,603 of record OY856391.1, on the reverse strand, counting down.
CGGTAAGGCTGCGGCTCCTAGTTTCTTCCAAATGTCGGCTGGGATTTGATCAGGGCCAACTGCCTTGTGATATTTCATTTTAGCGATTGCTTTTCTGGTTTCTTCTAGGGTTATAGCATTTATGGGTCCTTCGATTGGTAGTATATGGGGCATTCGCTCGCTGGGGAACTCCTCATTCATAAGCTGTTCATAGTACTCTTTCCACCTTTCTGTGATATCTTTGTCCGCAGTCAGTAGGGTACCTTGGGCGCTCCTTATGTACTTGCTACATTTAACATCTAATGTCAGTCTGTGTCGTTGACGGGCAGTTTTATATATAGTGTTTTCATTTTCTGCCTTTTCCAGTCTATCGTAGAAATTTTCATTTGCTGTGGCTCGGGATTGTGCTACTGCTGATTTAACAGTACTTTTAAGTGTTCTATATACGGCCCGGTCTTCATCGAGATCGGATTTTTGCCAAGTTTTAAAGGCATTTCGTTTTGATTTTATAAGTTCCTTTACGTTGTCATTCCACCAAGAAGGATCTTTGGCGTTACGTAATGCTCCTTTTGTAACACCGAGTGTTTTTCTGGCCTTTTCTACACAGAATTTCTCAAAGTCTGACCACATGGAACTTGCTGGTTTATCCGTCTTCATGTCTTCTTCCAAATACCCGGATATTTGGTCTAGTAGCATGGAACCTTTTGGGCCGTGCATTTCTCTCCACTTAATGAGCTCCGACCTGTCTACGCTTGTTCTTAGAGGTTTCGGAAGATGCAGGATTGAGAGCAGTAGCCTGTGTTGCGATGTGAGAGCATTGCCAGGGATAACTTTGCAGTCTTTATATAGTTTTAGCATGTTACTAGTTGCTATAATGTAGTCCACTTGTCTTCTGTGATCTCCACTTTTGTAGGTGATTAAATGTTCAGGCTTTTTCCTGAAACAGGTATTTATAATCTTTAGATTAGATCTGATTGCAAAGTTTATGATGGCTGTCATTTGCTGGTTGATTTTCCCGTATCCGTAACCGCCGTGGACGTTGCTATGTCCGCCCGCTTTTTCGCCGATGTGGCCGTTTAGATCTCCGCCTATATGTACATATTCTGTCTGGGGGATACTTTGAATCAGCTCGTCAAAGTCTTCCCAGAACTCCAGTTTTTCCTGTTCTGTACACCCCGTTTGCGGTGCATAAGGGGAGATTATGTTAAACGGCGGCTGGTTGTCCATGGCGAGTTTCACAGCTATGAGTCTGTCGCTTTTCCTTTCCACGTTGATGACACGTTGCTTAAGGTTATTATCTAGGATGATGCCTACTCCATTTCGTTTATTCTTGGTCCCGTGGTATAGAAGTTGGTAGTCGTTTCCGATGTTCCTCGATTTAGACCCCTTCCACTTGGTTTCTTGGACGCAGCAGGCGTTGATTTGTCTATTTCTTAGTATTTCGCTAAGTTCGTTGCTACGTTCTGTCATAGAGCCGATGTTCCAGGTTGCCAGTCTGAGCTTATTTACAGTAAATTTAGATTGCAAACGCGAGTTCTTGTCAAAAACGTCGCTTCGGGGGGACGCCCTAGCATGTTTCTTCTTTTTCACACTCTGTGTCGCATCTACGTCGCTTCCGGGGGACGCCCTAGTATTAGAATTACTCATATTTTCCTTGTGCCTCATTACTAGTTACATTGTACGGGGAGGGGAGGTTTGGCTTTGTGTTTTACGGCCGGTTGCCACCTGACGCCAAGGTTGTACTTTCACCTGAGGAATTTTGGGCGCCGCCGTTGGCTCTGATTGAGCTCTTCCACGGCCATCCCTTCTGCGCGACCCAACCTGATCATGCAGCACTACCAGCGGCCTCTGCTTCGATTATCTCAAAGAAGCCCGCTGGTAGGGGTTTGATAACGGAGTAACCTTCTCCGGCCTGTTGGTCCGCGAGGGCTATTTTATTTCACCCTTACCCTCCGGGTGGCCATTTGCAGGACCACCTGGCGAGCGTTCCCCTATCCGCTACCTGGGGACGCGTTCTCTAGGGGTGAGGCTCCCCCGAGAAGATTTTATAATTTTACCAACCATTTAAATAAAGTTAGCAACAAAATTGAATTCTTAGATATTCTTTACGTCATGGAGCGACGTCATTTGACGGCAAATGAAATGCAAAGAGTTGTAGGGATGTTGCAAGCGGGAAGTAATCAATCTCAGCTATCTCAGCATTTTGGCATTCATAGAAGTGTTATTTGTCGTCTTTGGCAGCGCTATAATAATACAAGGGAACCCGCTGAACAGCATCCAGTACAACCACTCGGCAAGACCGGTACACACAACTGACTGCAAGATGCCTGCCGATGTTAACCGCTTGAGAGATAAGTTTAAGGCTACAAAATTCAAGTGGTGTTGATGTAAGTCCCCAAACTGTGCGAAATCGATTGCATGAGTACGGTTTACGAGCTCGACGCCCAATTAAGTGCCCACCGATAAATCATGGGAATCGCGCTCGTCGAAATGAATGGTGTAGAGAACGCAGAACATGGAGCCAGGAACAATGGGATAAAATTATGTTTTCCGATGAGTCGTTATTCGGGTTTAGGCCTGATAGAAGAAGAGTGCGAGTTTTCATCGGCCCGGAAATACTGAAAGGCTCAGGTGCATTCAGGAAGTTCATCCACACAGCGGCCAAAACCATCCTAAAATTTAAATTAGTGCATGTTGCTTAGATTTTTTTGATGTGTATATTTTACATGTAAGTAATTATGCGTGAGTGCGCGTACGCGTGTGTGTGTGCAAGCGTGTGCGCGTGCGTGTGTGGGCGTGCGTGTGTGTATGTGTGTGTGTTTTTTTAATTTGAAATTTGTTTAATATTGCTATGTGAATTTCTTTATCAACTTTGTTATATAAATATGAGCTGAATACTGAGTATTGTTTACTAGCAAATGATATTAGTTATAAGTGTATTATAGGGTCTGAGTCTCATTCTACTCGATATATCTAATTTAAATAAGGCATTAGCTACTTCTGTGTGCTTTTTTATTATTGTACAAAGAACAAATATTTGTCTAACTGACAGAACTTCACTTTCGCGATATAATAGTGAGATTGGATATAAAAAGGTTTAAATGTCATGACCTTTAATACTGCTCTTTGAGTTCTTTCAAGTTTGATCATATACGGATATACAACACCTAAGTGTAGAATTGCACAAAGCATCATAGGTCATGTAAAGTATATTTGAATCCGCAGAGACACGAAGTTTTTTCATGACAATAATAATCTTGTGAACCCGAGCACATAAGTTGTCAATTTATTTTTGCCAATTGAGGTGTTCATCGATAATAACACCTAGATATTTAAAATTCTGCATATAATTTAGATAGCTACATTTATCGGAGCTTGAAAAACAAGAAATAAATTTAATATGATAATTATGAGGTGGTTTATGAAAATCTGTCAAATGAAAAGCAATGAATTTAGTTTTGTCGATGTTTAAAGTTAAGAGGTTTTTATTAAGCCATCCAGTGACAACTCTCAGAGCATGTTCAGCTCGAGATTTCACCTCACTCCAAGTGATTCCATAGATAACTAATGCAGTGTCGTCTGCATAGCAAACTATTTCGCAATGAGGTATTTGCAGTTGACAAAGGTCGTTGAAATAGATTTTGAACAAAATTGGACCCAAATGCTTCTCTGAGGTACACCATAGTTAAATATTAATTCTTTATTGACATAGTTTTCAATTTCTACCTTTTGCATTCTGTTAGAAAGATAACTCTAAAATAATTCATAACAGGAACCTCTTGTATCAATGTTCTCTAATTTCTTTAAAAGTAAGGTGATTGATACGGTATAATTTGAAAATATGTGAAAAACCACGATATTTGTCTTAGAAAAATCAATTATTTGTAATTAAAATCACACTTACCAAATACCATCTAACTGAATTTGGGTCAGTGAACGGTAACTGGCACTTAATTTTTCTGCTTTCACCAACCTTTAAGTATATGTGGTGTCTTGGTCGGAATTCAAGTAAATAATCTGTCAAAAATAATATAATTTATTTTATTTAAGCATAATTTTGAGTCGATCGAAGAACTTTATAATATTATTGAAACAAATCCCGAAGGAAACTCTTTTTGCAAAACAACAAACACGAGTTATGTCTATGCCTACAATTTTGAAGGTTTGTTATTATCAACATGTACGTGGTTACTTCCACTTCTACTTTGGGTCTACTGATGAGTTATTTTTCTTAATTTGAATAAATTTGGGTTTTTAGTAAAGTGAAAGTAAAGTGAATCATTTCGGGTTGCCTGGAAGAGATCGCTTTAAGCGATAAGGCCGCCCTTTGTCATACAGCATTATATTTTTGTATACATATTTTATGATAGTTTTAAGTATCTGTATGCAATAAAGAGTTTTTCATTCATTCATTCATTCATTCATCATTTGAACATCTGACCCCCCTAACAATGAAATAAAAACTGAAACCTTTCTTTTCTGTCTTTCAATAATATGTCACCTTTATTCTTATTTCGCACACGGCACATTTTCAGAGATTAGTGTAGGTTCAATCTTTCGATACATTATTTTATTTAAATTTTTGTAGAACCAACAATAGAATACTAATTTATAATCATAATTATTCATTCTATGATGCACACACAAACTCTTTTGATTTAATTTCGGTTGCATTTTGAAGCTCATCAGCTACACTAGTGAATTATTTGTTATTGGGATATTTCATAACATAAGAAATAAGACGAGTATACATAATAGATTTGACAATAAGTTCGTTCCACATTTCTAAAGAATTTCACTTATCTTCATTTCAAAACTTATAAAAATTATCTCAAAATAATAATTATTATGGCAGTAATTATATATTTGATTTTAAATATTATATTTCTTACCTGTTACTAAGGCTTCAAAAGACTTTGTATCCTTGCCAATGTCATTATTTGCTTCACAAGTGTATTCGTCAGTATCTTCTTCTATCGGTTTGTTTATTAATAGAGTACCATCTGCGATTGAATATTTCTTATCTAAAACAATATTTGGACATATTTTGTACCACATATTAATACTATCATTTTTGTAGTTAAAACCATGGTACTGAATTATTTATAATTATATTTAAATTTATTTCAAACTTAAGACAATTAACCTTATATTTTATAAAAATATTATTAGTATATCAAAATAAGGTAAATCAACAATAAATACTAAACAAAAAGATATAAAAAAATTTCGTTACCTGGAACAATAGCCTCATTGTTCTTTTTCCAAGTGATAACAGGCGGAGGATTTCCAATAGCTTTACAAGGAATTCTAAGTACTACATCTCCCGTCACCGCTGAATATGATAGAGTATTGTTTTCGAGCATTATTACTGGTTTCGCTATAAAATATTTGCAATTAGGATAATATAAAAGAATATTTTATTAGTTTTATTTGATATGTGGCCAAGCTGTTTTCTTTTTTTTTTTGTTTTAATAAATATAAAAACAAAGTACGTATCATTCTTAAATGTATCTTCCATAACAAATTATTCATTTATTTTATATAAGGGCATTTATAAATTTAGCCCAAATTCAGAAAGTTGTTGAATCGACCTCAAAATGTAATGATGATTTATGAAAACATAAAAAACAAAACTTACTTTGTACTAAAAGCTCTGTTTCATATACAGCGGAACCAGCAACGTTTGTTGCATTGCATTTGTATACACCTGAATCCGCAAAAGACACGTGTTTCCATTCTAATTTATCATTAGTTACATCCATCGTTACGAAGTCTTCAGTGTTTGATATCTTGTGTTGCCAAATGATAGTTGGTTTGGGAGATGCTTTTAATATGCTGTTTAAATTATTATTATTAAATTAGTGGGTATCATTTTTTTCAAAACAATTCGTCCGATAAAGGTCAACGTTTTCAGTATTTTCTGTATACCGAGACAAGTGAAATGGATTTTGATATTATTAAATCTGGCTTTCCCCGAGCTAATGATGCCCTTCTTTAGTGTATATGCTACCAGAATAATATATTTCTTTACTACTATATGCTCCATTAACCAAGTTTATCATAATTTCAAAATAGGTATTCAAAGTGAAACAGACAAACTTATGTACAATTTTGGTACGTTTATACCGTACAATGAGTTTTATAAATTTAATTATACTCAAGAAGCACAAAATCAAAACTACCATACTTACATACAATGAATAACAGCAGTATCATTTTGTAATACTTTCACAGTAGATATAGAGGTATCAATTTCCGGTATCACTGTAATGGAAAATTAATATTGTTAGGTTACAAAAATAATTGTCGTTTAAGAAACGAATTTACGAAAAATTCTGATTACGTAGCCTTGTTTTCTAGTATAAATATTAATCATAACATATTTGGCTTTGTTTCTTTTAAATTTTTTTATATATCTTGACTTCAAATTTGGCAAGTATTCCTGTGCTTATATATAGGATAGTAAGAAACAAAGTCAAACATCAAATCTTAAATTATTACAACATTAACTTTTACCTAATCCAGTAATTTTGATATTTGTATTCTCTTCCTTTGTTTCATTTTTATCTGAATCAAGAACACCTTTACAAAAGTATTTTCCTTCAAGATCCAAGTCCATAGAATATATAACCAACTGTTTACCATCACTTGATATTGCTAGATTATCAGATTCTATTAGCTCTTCTTTTTCTCCAGTGGAATTGTTCAATCGGTACCATGTTCTTGTTAATGATAAATCAGAATCAACGTTGCAAGGTATAACAACTTCCTTTCCATACTCCACGTTGGTAAATTCTATAAAAAATATTTATAAATGTCTTCACGGTATCTTTATTACACAATTAATCAATAGCATCAATATTTAGGCCACACGGAGGCGTAAAAGACGACTAAAATTTACTTTTGCTAATTATCAAGTATGGGTTAACACGTGTTAGAGGGTCTTCTTCTCTCAACTCTAATACATATTTTGCGATACAGTACTAAAATGGACATGGATTGGCTTTACCAACAAAGTTGGTATGATAACACGCTTTTAGCTTTTAGCGGTTACCTCAGGTGTCGGTTATGCTAATATCGTTGATTTTCTTCCCTAAGCCTTTTGCAGCTGGATCATTGTTATGTCTTTAGGAAAAATTGTTGGTAGTCATTACGAAAAGAAAACGAGTACTAAAATATTTATTATTTTGTATTTAATGTACATACCAGGTAGAGGTGGTGTATTTTTAAACGTAGGCAACACAGTAATTTCTACTTCAGCAGTTGCTGTTCCCTCACTATTTTCAGCGATACAAACATATTTCGTGTTTTCTTTCACGTTGTTTATTTCCAGTTTTTTAGTGTATTCAAAACCAACAGTAATACTGGTGTGCTAGTATTAAAACAGATAATATACGATCGATCATTGAAACTGATAATAATAATATTTCTTTATTGCACATACACAGTTCAGGATTAATTAATAGGTACATAAATTTGTATGCTAAGTACAAGGACAGACAACAATTCCAGAAGTTGGTAGCCAACCTTCACTAGTTGGAGAGGCACTTGAAGAAGAAGAAGATGCGCTATAAAATAATCAACATATACTACATACATATATAAACAAATATTATAATTATACATACATATACTGCAAGATATAATTTATGTAATATATAAGAAATTTAAAATATTGTACACATACTTATAAAGATGTATAAAATAGTAATAATTTTATTATAACAAGAATAATCACAAGATAAATAAATAATGTAACTTTTCTGTAGTGATAGTATATTAGCTTTTTAAATAATATTCTTTAACAAGTGTATTAAAGCTTGATATAGACTTGGCTTGTTTTATGTCAGTTGGCAATATGTTCCACAGTCTAATTGCTTGTGCTGTAAAAGATTTGTCATAGAACTGGGAAGTGTGACTGGGCATTCTTAAACACAGTTTCAATGACGTTCTCAAGGCCCTAGAATGCCTATCCTGAAGAAACTGGAATCGCTCCTTTAAGTAATTAGGAGTTTTGAGATTAAACAAAATGTTGCATAGAAGGGAAAGGATGTGAGCATTTCGGCGAGAGCGAATGGGAAGCCACTTGAGTTGTTTGCGAAATACGGAAATGTGGTCATACTTTTTAAGGCCAAAAATAAATCGTATACAGAAATTCTACAGGCGCTCATGTTTATCTAGCTGCTGCTCAGTGAGATCAAGATAGCTGGCATCTGCATAATCAATTATGAATAACAAGAGAGACTGGGCAAGCGCAATTTTAGTAGCATGTGGAAGGAAGTTTCGTAGTCGCCTTAAAGATGCTGCAGATGCAAACACTTTCCTATTGACTTCTTGCAACTGAGGACCCCAAGATAGCGATTAATCAATAATTATGCCTAAATCCTTAACCTTTTCAACTGTTATTTCAGGTTGCATTAAAGCTTCCATTCTATAGCTCAAGCTTTTTTTTTGTGATAATTATACGTAAGAAATTCATAGAATTAGCAAGATTTAGTTTTTACAAAAGTAACTACAACTTGATTTCTTTAATCTAAATAATTTTTCTTCAACATTATATTAGCATTAAAAACTGGTTGCTACCCAAACTTTTGTTTTGGTGATCGCGGTTCGCTTTTTTTTTCATTTCCATTTTTCAAGTTGTTCCGAATACTTGGCAGTGAGTCCATTGGCATACTTAACACCTTTTACAACATTGAGCCATCACTTTTTGGTTCTACTCCTACAGAAGCCCAATGGAGGTGGCATGCGTGATATTTTTACCCACATAGGTTATTGGTTGACGCAAAATGTGGCTAGACCAGCGTCTTATTTGTGTCGCTATAACACCAGACACGTTACACGGTCATAGTAAGGCCTATTGTAACTGAATTTTTGTTTGAATAAATGTATACAGTAATCAAAATTATCATTATTTTCATGATATTTAATTTCGTAGAGTTGCATTGTATATAAAATTCCATGTTAGTACTTGATAAAAATACCTTAGAGTCCAAGAGTTGATTATTGTTTTCATTCCAAATTATTTTAGGCTTCGGATTTGCTGTTACTTTACAAGTGAGTTTGAGTGTAGCGCCATATTTAATTGTTACTTTATTGCCCTCAATTATTCTAATTGCAGGTGATTTATATACAATGAGATCTGGAAATGGTGAACTTATGAGAATTTATCGATAAATGGTACTATTTATGGAGAAGTTTCTATTTTGTACTAGGAAACTACTGCTGCTCCACCCGATAAGATTCTTAATTCTCACAAAATAGAGTATGTCCAATAAAGGCTTCTTGAATTTTCTTTATTAATATAAAATTAGCAGTAGTTAAAAAGTTTTGGGTTAATTCGTTTTTTTATAGCATTACAATTGAATTTTTCCAAAGTTTCAATAAGATATGAGTTACAATTAATATTATAAGTAATGGACAAACATTGACATATTTATTAGTTTATTCAGTTAACCAAAAATTGTTTAACGTTAAATAGTACAAGTAGTTAGGTTACTTGGTACTATATGTCGGTAGACAGATCTGGCAAAATATTATCAGAGGACTGTTTACATAATATATTTTTGAAATTAGTGTACATAAACGTATAATTAAATACCGGTAATCTTTTCTGCTTTGCCGAAGTTATTTACTGCAATACAGCGGTAGCGGCCTACGTGGTCTAGATTTATGTCTGGTATACGTAAATATTGACCAGCGCCCGAAGTTCGCTCATAAAGTGTAGAACCCTGTTTCATGAACTCCCAAATCATTTGTGGCGGTGGCATTCCTTTCAATAGTCTATAAGAATATTTTGATTACAGTTTTGTAACTGAATAAAATTATTGTTTTAATAATCTTATCAAAATATTGGAAATGTAAAACTCAGAATCTGTCAGGCTCAAAATAATGAATATTTGACTTTTAAAAAACATTAACGACACTGTTTTTTGACCTGATTGGATGCGACGATGTGAAAATAGGGCTGTGTGGCAATCCTTGGGAGACACTTAGCTACTTTCAGCAGTGGACTAAAAAATGCTAATGAAACATTATTTAATACTGGGATGTTTTAAACTGCGGAATATTAATTAAGTAACAGTATTTTTAAATATTGTATATTTATAAACAATATTTTATATTCATTTATTGTGTGTTTCTAATCTATTGTATATAAATTAAATCTTTACTCACTTGCAAGGTATGGTTGCCACTTCGTTTTCTTTTACTTGAACCGACTTGGGAATTTGTTCAATTACTGGAATACCTGAAATTTAAAATGTTGTAATTCATACAAGGAAAGATGAATTAAGAAATTTTAAAAATAAAAGATGAGATTAAGGATAATACCCACAACCAAAACTTCTTGACATATTCTCAAAAAGCCTCAATATAAAAAGAGACAAATCCAATCCACTCTCTAGTAGTATCATCATTCATAGAAAAAGATACAAGTGAAGACGTAGTGTCAAAAATTAAAAACTTTGTGAATACTAAGTCACAAGGGATTCGAGTTGACAAACTTAGAAAAGGAAAGACAAGACAGGATTATAGGATGTGGAAACCAAGAAGATATTGACAAAATAATAAATAGTATAAAAAATTCAGATTAGCTAAAAGTTGAAGAAAATCAAGGATCCATTAGCAGCTTCGGAAGGAGTTTTAATAACTAATACAGACGAGGGTATAAATAAAGTTATTTAGATACAAAATCATTGACTACTAGCAAATATACAGGAAAAAAGTGGGGGTCTCCGTCAACTATAGAAAAATATGTTGAAGTGTATATCTTCAGCCCAGTTCCCGTAAGGAAGGTAAATTTTTTCGCTTGCCACACCCGCCCGGGCGAGCTGTGCGGCCGGGGCAAAAATTGCACGTTGCTTGTTATAAAAAAAGATGATTTTGATTTGATGAATATTAGACTTAGTGAGAATAGGGTTTGATTCCACAAACCCCAAAATACTAGTAATAAAATTGTCCCAAAAACCTAACGAGACTTTGGTGTCTTTAGTTATCTTCTATAGCTCCTGAGGGATAAAAGTGATGGAGTAGCCCTTTTTTTATTTACATCCACATTTCCATACAGTCTAGTATCAAAGTTAACTAACCTATTTCTTTAATAGTGACGTTCAATTTGTAATCGGCTTTCAGATTATTATCAAGTAATAAAACCGCTTCACAGACGTATAGACCAGTATTATCTAAACCCACATTATGGATTCTTAATTCAGTGCGTCCTGCTAATAAGGCAAACTTCTCAGGATCGTTGATTAATTCTTTACTGTGTGTTTTTTCATCGATTTTATACCATTTTATAAATAATGGATAAGCAGAAGTAATATTGCAGAACAAAGTTGCTTGTTTACCGTAGTCCAATTCAGTTGGATTTTCTGCAAAATTCAACAAAAATTTAAGCATATGTACATCAAAATATATAAGCAATAGTGTATCAATTATCTTTAGTAAATATCAATTTATTTATTTTTTATTGCAGAGGGACAGCAGTATGGCTGACGGTCCACTTAATAATAAGAAGTTACCGCTGCCTATGAATGTTTGCACCACGAACATGCTACTGTCCCATAGGGGTAGAGGAACCTTTGTCACTAATGCCGGAACATAACACAAGGTTATTATGGCGACATAAGAGTACTTTAGACCCAGATTGGTCGCCACTCAGACAAGCTTGGAGCCCTACCACGAAGCTAGGGTTTTTTTTGTCTTTTACGACAGGTCGACCCTGGCCGCAGGGGTTAGTATTCTTACTCCGCCCTTGCATGGAGATTTTTTTTAGAAAATATTTAAAAATAAGAATTTTTTTAATTACCTGGTGATTTTCCAACAATTATTGGTGAAAGTACTTCAACACTTAATTTCCCGAAGTCTACTCCAAGAGCATTTTTAGCATAGCAGTAATAATTGTGGACGCCTACTTCATGTCCAACAGTCATTTTCAGTACGTATTCAAAATCGACTCCAGTATCCTCCTATAAGAGATAGAGAGTTGATTAGAGCGGATATATAATTGCATTCATGATAACCTTTTTTTATTGCTGAGGAACAGAAGACAAGCTGACGGCCCACTTAAAGCAAGCAGTTACCGGCGTCGCCTGTAGATGTTTGCGACGCTAAGTGCGCAGAAAACATGCTGCTGTCCCATAGGCGTATAGGAACGTAGTACTATGCCGGAACACAACACAAGGTTATTATGGCGGCAAACTTATAGACCAAAGGTGGTTGCGATTCAGTCGGGCATGGGGTCCTATCACGTAGCTAGGATTGTTTTGTCGCTTTTTACGACAAGCCGACCCCGGCCGCAGGAGTTACTCCGCCCCTACACGGAGAATATTTATACTTATATTTTTTTAACTTATACTTTTTATATTGTATTACTCTGATTTACAAGACTGTGTTGCAAAAAAGTATCATCACCCGTTCGGTATTGGGAATGGAATTTCAACAACACAAATGCACAACCATTTAACACGGTCTCGTACTGCTGGGGCTCTTAGATTATGGCTGTAGGAGGCATTGGTATGGACTATTTTCGATTGAGCCAGTTAGTTTCATGAAATATTGGAATAGAACAACGGAAATTGAGAAAAACGACGTGACGCGTGCACATAGTATATATATTTTGAATGAATGAATCGAGAGATGGCAGCGTCGTCGTAGAATAAGAGTGACAATACATATGCTTAAATACAACTAAATATTATAAATATTCGCGGTAAATTGATTGTGCTAAATTTGCAATTACCTATTTGGACGCGCAGCATTGAACGGAGCGGATTCGGCTCTTAACAATTCAGTTAAAAAGATCGCCTAGCTACAGGCTAGACAGACGTGCAGAGTTCTTAACTTAACGCTTTCTCTCCTGTGAGACCATAATTTAGCCCTTCCTCTACCGCTGACTTATGAAAATAAACAATCTTACCATGTCAGACGAATCAACCGTAACATTTCCCATTTCGTCTTTCCACTGTATGGTCGGCTTTGGATTTGCTGTAACTTTACAATTTACTTCATCCACTGTTGCATAATTAAGAATTATTTGTGGCTGATCAATTACTACCACTGGTTTCCCTTTGACTGTTACTTCTGTAAAATATTATTTGTGAATTATTGTATTAATCAGGTATATTTATTTTTATTAGATGTAATATATATCGCAAATAGCGCATATCGGAAGACTGTTTTTAGTAGTCCATTTACATTATTATTTCTTGCCACAATCAACTAATTTAAAATCAAACACAAATTCCGTTTTGTTACAAAAATTGCATTCAAAATAATTTAGATCTAGACATACATAGAATAAAAATTTTAGGTACCTGAGATTAGAAATGGTATCCTATCACTACCAAATTCTTCAAAATTAGCAAATAAAACAGAATGTATTCTAATTACTAACATTCATTTCCATTCAGATTGTTTTTATTTTTTTGTTTTAATTTGCCAATCTGCCAGGCAAAGGACATTTCTATTCAGATATTTTATATTCTTATGTCAAAGATATTTTACGATTTGTATAAAGAAAATTGTCACCTATAATATGTTCGGCATCCCCAGCTAAATTCTTCGCTACACATTTATAACTTCCTGTGTTAAATAATTCCGCATTTTTAATAGTTAAAGTATTATCTTCAGTTTTGGTGTTCGGCAGATTCACTTCAATATATTCTTTTGAGGATGGAGATTTGTAATACCAAGTAATTGTCGCTGGTGGTATTGCAGTTACAATCCTATAAAAATTGTATTAAGAGTGGAAAATATGATAATAAATAGTTTGTACAGGAGAAGCAGTGAATTCCGAATGCTGACAAGTCGTGAAACCTATAAACGCAAAGTACGACTACGTCTCCTTAAACAACTGGCAGATTCAGGTTGAATCTCCTGTTTATTTGTTATAATTAGATATATATGTATGTATATGTATGTATGTATGTGTAAGTATGTGTATAAATCTATGTATATGTGTATGTAAGTTTAAATGTAAGTATTTGTAGTATATTGCTTTTATGTTTGATCTTGTTTGATTAACATACTCCTATTCAATTGTGCACCTACCATGTAAACTGCATCACCCCAAGGTAGACTGGCAGAGAATGCCTTAAGGCATTAAGTCCGCCTTGTACTTTAAGTGCTAAAGTTTAAATAAATAAATAAATTCTTATGTTGACAACCAGAGGTTGTATATTTGTACTCTATTATGAAGTAAGATTGAAAAACAAATTTAGCACATCTGCATCCTTTTCTCTTCAAAAATAGGCAAATAACGGGCATCAACACGAATAGGTACGTAGAAGTAAGATTTCGTGATCAATATAAGAGAAAAAATGTGTTTATTTAGAGATACATACATACAACTAATATAATATTTACCAGTTGTGGTAAGCTCCAAAGTGGCTCCCAGCTCAACAAATGTTTGTTTTTACAATCATCGTTGGTCTTCCGCAAGGGCTATTAGTGACTTTATGTTATACTAATTAATACATTTACGATACCACTTAAAATAGGAATACATATTTTTTTAAATATACGAGTATTTGAAACTTTTATATTTTGTAGTAAAATTTTTCGACTTTATTATAACGTACCTGCAAACTAGCTTCTTTGAATTGAGCTCTCTAATTATTATTTTTTTAGGAATCGTATCTATTACTGGTCGTGCTGTAAGAATATTAATAAATAAATAGATTAATAAATTAAGTGCAATGTGTTTGTAACCAGTAAATTCGTAGTAAAATTATTAAACATTAATTTTGATGCTCTGCAGATAAATTCTGATAGCATTAGTAAGGTTTACCATATCGACTGCAGCAAATAATAAACGGCTATTTATGAAATCACTAGTTAACCAATAAAGCGTTTGTAGGGTTGAAATGTACCGAAACGGACGTCCGTGCGTTCCGACACAGGCTGCTTGTAGGTAACGGTTGTTTTTTTATGACCACCCGTATTTATGTGGTTATTCGGCCAATTAGAATAATTTTAATAATAATAAAATATAAACAAATAATAATTAATAGTGAGCAAAAAATAATCTAATCTAACCTTTGCGTCTGGTTAAGGTAAAACTATCAATATTACCAATAAATGGTATTTTTCATTAAAAAAAATATCACTAGACATAATAAAGTATTCTGAATTCAATTATGCAAAAAAGAGAATTTCGAAAAAATGTAGTTGTCTTTGCTGCCGTCGATATACGAGTATACCTTGATAATTAGATTTTTAGCAACTTTTATTAGTTTAGTAATGTTAACATGGACTGAATATTCTTTTGGGGTGTCTAAGTTTTACGGAAACTAGTCAGTTACTTGTGGAACAAAGGTCGTGCTGCTTAACACTTGGTTCTTGGCAATACAAGCTGGTGATATGCCGACTTAGTATGCTTTAGTATTTATTATTTACTTGCACAACCACGCACATTTTTTTAAGCGTTTCGTTCTATTAACTCCCACAGCTTATTTAAGTATACATACACTTAAGTAAGCTGTGGGAATTAACTTCTTATTATTTATTATTTTATTTTTATAATATCACTGCCCTTATGTAAAAACTAAATTGTATAACTTAATTTCTTCAATACAAAATATAAAGAGATGGATTGATTTGACTAAAGGAGAGCTTGACCTTTCACATAGTATTTGGCTATTTTGTCCAAGAAAACATATAAATATCAAAATGAAGAAAAATATATACTATGAACAATTTTATCATCAAAAATTATCAACAGTAACGACGTCACTAAAATTTGTACCTCAAACTGATTCACGGTCATGCAAAGGGACAACATAGACTTGGTTTAAAGGAAATAGTGTGTACCATCTTGAAAATTGTATTGAAATGTATTTTTTTTAATAATATCTCTGACCAAAATACATACCCATGCCACTTGCAGTAACATCTACATCAAATTTGATATTAGTACTTTTATCGTCCCTTAGCCAGGCTTTACATGAGTATACTCCCGTTAAATTAGCTTCCATCGACTTTATTGTCAAATGTTTTTTGTCGTCTGATATGTCATATTTATTTGAAGACTGGATTAATACCGGTGAAGAATTCACATATATGTACCAAGCCAAATCCATTGGTAAAGCTGATGTTATATCACAGGTCAATGTTTTGCCACTTGCATAGGGAATATTTACTGGCCCTGAAAAATATTTAGATCAAAATTCATATCTTATAGTAAAATTTTCACTTTGTTTTTTAGAATGATGAAAAAAGCATCAAGCAAATTGAATCATCTTAACGTACCCGCCATTGGGATTAAGGTAGGTAATAAAGACATAGTCAACATACACATGTATGATATATTAAAACAGCATGCTTCAAAAGATTGCAGATGACCAGAAAATGGTCACTAAAAACTATTCAGAGATGCTTAAAACTATGCTTTAAAGAAAAGTGATAATGCCAAGTGTTAAAAATAGTGGAACGAAATCAATTTTTTTAACGATTTCATTGCGATTTCATTTGAAGCCTTTTGTAACGGCGCCCTTCGTGACCTTTATGTTCCTCTCACAGGAAGAAAAAGAGATCCATGTGACTACAAGGTTACTTCAATCTTTTTTCTAAACGTGATTATTTCTACCTACTTTTAGACGAGCTATTATCACATTACTTTATTGCGACGCTGCGAAGTGCCTGCGTTTAGTAGTAAGATACACGAATACTAACTGTTCGATTTCGTTTATGTAGAAACATTTTGAGTTTACCTCTTAAACCTATTCATTCTTGTTTTTATCAAATCTTGTACTGATGATTGGAATATTTCCATGTAAGTTTTAATTGAATGTGGCTTACCTAAAGGACGAACGTTAATAATGAAGGGAGGTGCTACTTGAACAATGATAGAAGCATTTTTGGTCCCAAGTATATTACTCGCTTCGCATCGGTAGGTCTCTGTTTCTTTCAAATTATTTAATGTAAGATGACTGACGTAATTATTTGATACCACTTGTGAGAAAGTCTAAAAAAAGAAATTATTAAAGTTATGGTTATACCAGTTTGCCTCCAAAGATTAAATTTTGGAGTTTTGGGTCAGCTGTTATCAGACGGTGAATACAGCTTGAGTCCGTACTCACAAGAAAAAAGAATTTGGCTAGATCTGGTAAATGTTATCACCTACCTCAATCTAGAATGAAAATATTTGCACCCTTCTAGATTAAAAAAAAATGTTTAATATTTCCTGAGTACTTCAGCTTACATTAAATAATATTATATTATATAAAAAAATTACCTCAACCGTTTTAATATCATTGCCTTTACTATCGCTCCATACAATAGAAGGTTTAGGTTTACCAATAACATGGCAGGTTAACTCCAAGTTTCCATTGTAATTACTATGTATAAGACTACCTTCTTCGATCGATACCTCTGGTGCAGAGTCAGGTAATGGTGCTAAAATCAATATAATTATAAATTAAAAATAATGATAGGCAATAACATGCCAGACTTCTACAGCGATTGTTACAGAACAGTTATATAGTTTGAGACTATTATTTGGCTTTGACTATTTATGATGAATTCTTTCATTGTTGGGAAGCTACACTATCCCCGGGTGACATAGGCTATATTATATTTTCAAAAAAATTAGGGATCCTTACTAAAACTCCAATAATGTAACCCAAAGTGTAAAAAAATTACCTAAAATATTATTTAAATCGCGTTCGTTGCGAAAACTATTGATGATAGAATAAAATAATGTACTACAACTTTGCAGAACACATCATTGTTTACAAAAAGTGTCGCGACAGCATATGTCTAACTATTATAGTTATGCCACAATAAGTGTTTTTTTTATTTTAAAAATTTAATTGAAATGCCGCCCCTAGAAAAGGCTCTTTATTTGGATCTTGGTATTAATCCTTATCAAAATAAATTACTTCATATTCAAAACTGCTTCAATACCTTTATGTAACTTTTTGAATTATTCAATTCGGATATTCCATTCGAAAGATATCACGAGTTTAAAAATGTAAGTATTAGAAAAATGTTGCGTGGTAGCCGCTCACCCTGTTCGGCTAGCTAGGCAGCACCTTATGCAATGTAGGCGTGCGTCACTGGGGTCTTTACAAAAATTAGAATACTTATTAAAAAATAACGAAAAATAAATAAAAAGTAATAACAAAAAAAAAATCATTAAAATAAAAGCTCATAGAAATAATAATATTCAAACTTTATAATTTTATTTTTTTAGTAACCTGACGCAAATAGAAGGGTTTGCCCTCAGGGGCGCTCCTCTGTCCGAGGAGTGCATGGGTGTGCGTACCCGAGGTGCCCGAGCATCCGTCGCTTCACTCTCCTATCCGTTCGAGGCAACAGAGTCCTACCTTTCTTTCCGTCTACCTCTTACATCCTTTCCAACTTAGCTCTCTGTTCGTGGCGTGGTCCCCGATGGGATGGTTGCGAATACTGATTGGGGTCCCGGGTTCTACCTTGGGACCTGATTTGGTAGTCAAAACCATGCCTATTTCGACTGCGCCTGCACAGAGAGTGTTCCCGGGGCGGGAATTGCATCCTCGCTGTCGGTTGGTCTTGCTGGGCTGGCTACGACGTCAGGCGACTCTGCTTTTTCTGGAGTGTCGTCTGGTAGTCGTACCCACGCCTGACTAGCACGCGACGGGGATGCGAGTCCCGTCCGGAATTGGCCGCGGACCTGTCGCTCTCGGCCCTGGTTCTGTCCATGGTCGGGGGCGATCCTGGATGGACGGCCGTCGCCTCCTTTTGCGAGGCAGTAGTGTCTGCAAGGGAGGCGACGGAACGGGAGCGGGAGTCCGCCACCGCACTCCCTTCCCGCCAACGTAGGCCGCGTCGTCGGCGCCGGAGGGCGGGCAACGATCTCCGGCCGCCGTAAAAAGCGGCCGCGGGCGGCCCCTCGGGGGAGGATCCGCCGCCCGCACTATTGCCGCGAGGGAGAAGGCCGCGTGCTGTTCCGCAGCCCCCTTCAACTCCTAGAGTTGTTACAAGAGAGCGCGGGGGGAACGAAACCCTGACCCCCTGGCGCCAGCACTTTAGAAGTGGCCCGCTTGAAGACAAAGCGTGGGCCGGCACCGGCCCGGGCCACGAGATCGGCAGGCCATATATCCGTGGGCCCGGGCGTAGGCAATAGGAGAACAGCGGGGTTTTTTAGTGGGTAGTCGGATGGTCGAACATCTTTTCCGGAGTCCCTTATATCCCTCGGTCCCCCCGGGCCGGGGGAACCCGTCAAGAGAGGTTTTTCCCCGAGACCGAAAAAAAATAGAAGGGTTTAATTTTTTATTTTTTGTTAAATACCCGTGCGAAGCTGGGACGGGCTGCTAGTATATATATATACATATATGGTGTACATCTCTCTTTTCTGACGTTTCCAGTAATCGAGATGAAGCAAATAGAAAGAAAAAATCTCTATTTAGGGCAAGGATTTAAGGAACATTTTAAAAATGTATAAATGTTTATTAAACTAACGATAAATGCCCTAGTAAACCCAATCGAGAATTTCTAACTGTAGCAGTCCTCCGTTAGGGCGATAAATAGAACAAAAAGTGAAAAATAATTTAATAGAAGTCTTAAAATATTAGTATTATTGTCAAAACTGTGTGGGACGCTTTGTGACATCTTTCCTTCTATTTTTTGGTTTGATCAAACATTTTTGAGAACTTATTTCTTGCCATTTCTGACATAAAATTTTTATGATTAAACAATATGGAACATAATTTTATTAACAGTTAACAGCAATTTTTACTCCCACTTGGAAAAATATTTCATCAGGCGTAATTTATAATGCGTCACAGTTTTTTAATCCTGGTGATCCTAATCAGAATATTGATTTAATCTTATTCGTTTATTATATTGACATCGATTCTTATAAGTCTACGATATCGAGCTTACACCTTATTTAGTAAAAGTATTTTGAATGGCATATTAATTGTAACAAGTCTACGAAAAGAAATTAAACAATTTACATCACACGAGATGACGTTATTGTGGTTACTGTGATTAATTATTTATTTAATGACGAAAACAATGTTGTACTAAAATAATACTTGTAATATTAAAAAATTTAAATATGCCTATTCTTATTATTCCTATAGTCCTGTTTCACAATCGATGGCCCTTTACGGGGCCCTCATATGGGCGAATCGCCTGACGGCCAAAACGACGGCGCTGCTACACAGGCCGTAGCGTGTCTTGGCCGTTAGGGTGATTAGAGGATACCGCACAGTGTCCTCCGAAGCAGCCGCCCTGCTGGCCGGATCCCTACCATGGAACCTCGAGGCTCATGTTCTGGTGCTGTTATACCAATGGCACCGGGATGCGACTGAGCGTAACTCTCGCCCTGCGCCTCGCGAAGTAGAGGTTAAGCAGGCGGAGCTGCGCGACGAGGTGTTCATGATGGAATGGAAGGAGCGCCTTGCGTGCCCCAGCGCGGGCTTTACCACCATCAAGGCGGTGAGGCCCGTCCTGGCCGAATGGATAGGAAGGCACCACGGTGCTCCGACCTTCCGCCTGACGCAGGTTTTCTCGGAGCAAGGTTGCTTCGGGAAGTACCTGTGTCGTATAGGGTGGGAGACGACATCAGGGTGGTACTATTGTGGCGTGGGTGACGAGGAGGACACGGTAACACACACTGCTGCCGTGTGCTCTGGGTGACGCGAGGAACGCCGCGCCCTCGTTGCCCAAATAGGCGTAAACCTGTCGCTCCCGACTCTGGTTCTGTACTGGAGCGACTCTGGATGGACGGCCGTCGCCTCCTTCTCCGAGGCAGTCATGTCCGCAAAGGAGGCGGCGGAGCGGGAGCGGGAGTTGACGACCACACTCTCCTCCCGCCAAAGCAGGCCACGTCGACGGCACTGGAAGACGTCTAACGATTGCCGTTGAATGCGGCAGTGGGCGGCCCCTCGGGGGAGGTTGCATCGTCTGCCCCAATGCCGCGAGAATGATGGCCACGTGCTGTTCCGCGGCCCCCTTCAACTCCTTGAGGAGAGTGCCGGGGGGACGAAATCCTAACTCCCTGACGCTAAACACATAGAAGAAGCCCGCCTCGATACAAAGGGTGGGTCGGCACCGGCCCGGGTCACGAGATAGGCAGGCCACGTATCCGTGGGCCCGGACATAGGCGATAGGAGAACAGCGGGGTATTTTAGTGAGTAGTCAGATGGCCAAACATCTTTCCCGGAGTCCCACATATCTCTCAGTTCCCCCGGGCCGGGGGAACCCGTCAAGAGAGGGTTTTCCCCGAGACCAAAAATACACTTAATTAAAAAAATAGGCCATCACGGGATGCACGGCAGATGTGAAACATTCGAGTTTATACTTTAAGTTAAAACTTATAATTAATCTATACAAATAATTAAAATTGTAATATTAAAATAACCGCTTTTTACTAAGTGCATTCGGACGTATACATGGTACATATACCAAAACAACATTTTTTACAATTTTTGTCTGTCTGTCTGTCTGTCTGTCTGTTTGTTCCGGCTAATCTCTGAAATGGCTGCACCGATTTTGACGGGACTTTCACTGACAGATAGCTGATGTATCAAGGAGTAAATTAGTCTATTTTTATTTTAGAAAAAAAAATAGTATTTGTTAAAAATGATAAGTTTCGGAAATTTTAAATTCCAATTTAAGTTGACCTCAGATTCATATCATCAATCATATGAAATAGGGTTTAGCTTAGGCTGGATATATTAGGTTGAATTTCCAATTTAAGTTAACCTCAGATTCATGTCTTCAATCATATGAAATAGTATTTAGCTTAGGCTGGACTTTGTAGGTTCGAACGTACGTATTCTGGAGGCGCATGGCGTAACAGTTGCATTTGATAATACTGACTGTTTGTATATTTAATTTATATTTTAGGGTTTATATGGTTTGTAATCCAAAATAAACCATAAGATATATCCAAAAATTCTGCCCAAAGTCACTATTCTACGCGGACGGAGTCACGGGCACAGCTAGTAATAAATAAATAAAAGTACAAAATTTATCGAAGAAATGTTAGTTTTTTATACAAAGTGAAAAATTGTTAAGCAATTCTGTGATTAGTGTGTATCTACCGTTCATCATAAGCAGCGTTACATAAATGTTGTGAACATTAAGTTCAATAATTTCAAACTTTTCCATACGAAATCATTGGTGCAATTAGGTATGCGGTCGTAATATGCGTTATAGAAATACTTAGGTCGATGGTTCAATGCATGATGTCATCAGAGTGTCATGCCGTTTGCCATGATTTCACTGTCAAGGCGCGTCAGTAAATATTTCAAATGATTCAATCCGATTCATAGTTCTATAGAGTCTACCACTATGTACTATTACAACGACAAACTACTGTGCACCATTAAGAAAATATTATATCTATGTCGTCTTCTCCTACAGTCTACATAATATGTTTCTTTTTGTCCAATTTCCAATTAATTATGTGGGATATCTATATGGAAATTACATAGTTGAAGTGGAGTAGAAAAAGTCGGAAAGCGGACCCCGGACACTGAAACGAAAGTTTAGGTTGTAACCGGGATATTACGCTTAGATTATGATGATGATGGGAATCACATGGTTGGTAGTTTAGGTCAATATAATTGGAGATCAATCTAGAGGTCCTGGTTTCGAATCTCACGGTGGCATGCATCGCCTTGGCAGTTTTTCACGCCTAATGTGCATGCTTTGCTAAGTAAATATATTTGATAATTACAACGTTACAGGAAAATATTGTGATGGAACTTGTCACCGGAATGTACCTATATAACCCGCCAATCCGTTTTTTTTAGATTAAATTGCTTTTATTGCACCATAAATTATAAGAGTGAAACTTAAATATTACAAACATGTATAAAATTTAAACAAACGTGGCGTGTATATTGCCGTTCCATCTACGGGGAGGCGCGCACCAGTAGTGGGGGTGGGATGGGCTGTTGTTATTATGGGATTTACATATCATCTAGATAATTTCATCGCAGGGCGATGTAGTAAACAAGTACCAGAGTGGACACCGTGTCTCGGCAAACCTAGTATAGGGTCCCCTCCAGCCCGATGGACCGATGAAATGTGAAGGTTGCCGGTTGGAATTGGATGAGAAAGACCTGCGTCCAGAAGTGGACAAGGATTGGCTGACGACATATAATTTAAAATTACGTGCCGTATGGTTATTGTAAAATAAATAGATCTAAGTCCGTAGCAATGCTTCTTCAATATGTAATTGATTTCACTAAATTTTTCTATTTTAATAAAGACGGTTTATCGTCTTTCCCCACAAGTCCGTTAGGAAAACTTTATTTCAGACCCGTGGTTTAGCGATGTACATCAGCTGGCAGGTGAAATTGACTTAAGTAACAGGTGTTTTGGTACGACTTCTAATACTCTGAGTAACAACAAGTAATTAACATCAAATATTTAATATATTGATTGTTACTATTTGAATTATAAAATTTAAATAATATTTATTTCTGATGAGCAGAAAATATACTTCACAAATCGTATTTTCCTTAATATATATAGGAATGACATAATACTATAAAATTAAATTGAGAAATGATATTTATGTAGCTAATACAATTAAATGATTTAATATTATATTATAATAATAATGAAAAACATAAATGGAAGGCTACAAGTGGGCTTATATATAAGGAAATGGTGTGGTAAAGGAAAATATTAAGACTAAATTAAAGTGTTAGAATAAGGAAGAGCAAGTAAATGAATATTTTTGCAACAAATCATTCAGAGGAAAAAATTTTAAAGTTTTTGGAAAAATACCAATAGATTGAATGACACAACTAGCCTTCCCGTGGCCGTCAACGGTGTACATGATCACAAAATGTTTGCCAACTTAATTAGGGAGCAATTTGCGGTTTATTCGCCAATGGGTCCGTCATCTCGAGAGATGCGCTGATGGTGAGGCCGACATAACACTGAGTAACATAATATCTATAAAAAGTGTAATCGAATGCATTCGGAAAATGAAAAGAGGTAAGTCTCCGAGTCATGATGGTCTCAGCATCAAACACTTCAAGTAAGCCAGTATGCATTTGTCTCGAGTGTTGGCTAATCTGTGTCTGGTACCATTATCATAGAGGTATTCCAAAAACGCAGTTCTTGTTAAGTGAAAAAATACATATTATATATTTCTATTAAAAAATAGAGTAGATATATAGATAGATAACACTTTATTGTAAACCAATCTTACAAAAACAATGAAACTTATTTACACAATCAATATGTACTTGACTTACAATGGGCGGCCTTATCGCTACAAAGCGATCTCTTCCAGGCAACCCAGGCTACAGAACATTATTGGTGTTATATTGATGTGGAAGGGAGGTATGGTAATAAATAATAATTATATTTTATTTATATAATAAATAGCTAATATACATAAAAATTAATAATACATATAAAATATAATAAATACCTAGATAAACATACTTAAATATCTATATTTGTTGAATACATAAATAACCAATTTTTTTAAAGTTGGTAGTGACTTAGCTTGTTTTATAGCAATAGGAAGTGCATTCCAAAGTTTGATAGCATGAACAATGAAGGAGTTATTATAAAAAGAAGAAGTATGAACAGGAGTTTTAAGAGATAGTTCAGTAGACGTACGCAAATTTCGGAGGCCAGACGAGTTAAGAAACCCGAATTGATTCCTTAGGTAAATAGGGGCGTTTGGAATAAAGATAAATTTGTAAACGAGTAAAAGGATATGAGTTTTCCGGCGAAGATGGATAGGTGACCATTTGAGTTTAGTAAGAAATTCTGAAACATGGTAATATTTATGCAAACCAAATATGAACTTGATACAAAGATTTTGGAAGTGCTCAAGTTTATTAAGTTGTTCTTGCGTTATATCTAGATAGCTGGCATCGGCATAATCCAAAATGGGCATGAGCAAAGATTCTGCCATTATCACCAATCTGAATATGTAATCCATCAAAATTAATTTTCGGCAACTTTTCCCATTCAACTTTAGCTAGCATTCTGGAACTACCGATGACAATAAGTTGTATCCGTGCAGGGGCGGAGAAAGAATACTAACCTCTGCGGCCGGGGTCGGCCTGTCGTAAAAGCCGACAAAACAACCCACCCTAGCTACGTGGTAGGACCTCAAGCCCGTCTGGATGGCGACCACCTTCGGTCTTAAGTATGCCGCCATAATAACCTTGTGTTGTGTTCCGGCATTAGTGACCCAAGTTCCTGTACCCTTATGGGACAGCAGCGTGTTCGCAATGCCACTGGCGTTGCGAACACACTGCTAAATTCTAAGCGGGCCGTCATCCTGTCTGCTGTTCTACAGCAATAAAAAAAAAAAGTTGCGTTTTTTGTGGATTGACTTTTAGCCCAAATGAATCACTCCACAGCATTATTCTGTTTAAATCAGAGTTTATTGAGAGTATTATCTTCTGAAACTATTAAATTTAGAATTAATATGTCACACTATTTTAATTGTAATTAAAAATTACTCGTTATCAATATATTCGTAAAAACTCTTTTTGTTTTCTAAATGTCCCAGGCTTTGATAAATAAATTGATAGGTCATTCAATCATTTAATTTTATATTTCAAGTACAAAATTTTGACACCGTCGCAATACCGAATTCTATTTGCAACGCACAATTGTAATCACAGATTTTAGCAATTATCAAAAGTGTTTGTTGTGTATATACACCTACATATTTGTGTGTGTCAAAAACGTGGTAGTGTGTGTAATGTGTTTATTAATAATTTAAATCAAGTTTTAAGTAAATAAAAAATTGGGTTCCTGCAATTTTCCTCAATATAAACTGGGCCAAACTTCATACCCTGCCGGCTACGCGATTTTCGTAAAAACAGAGAAAACGGTTTTGCTTCACGTGTTTGTATATAGATATAATCAAAATAAACTTACGTGGCTCAATCAAAGGATGAATTGGAACTGATGTGATGCGTTTTATAAATCTACCAGTCTTTTCAACTTTACCCACCACCTACAATTTATGGGTAAAGAATCATTGTTATTACGAAGTCAATGCGATAAGTGCTGATGAGGAATGTTCACCAACCCACACGTTATTGTGACTCATAAAACCATAAGTATTTAAGATATGCTGGTTTGGGAAACACTCTCAGGATTTAGAATGAGCTTCCGGCTGAGATTATCTTAGCGTGGTATTATATGGGTTTTTCAAAAAAGGTGTTATACAATTTTTTGAGGTCTAGGTGACAGTAACCACTTACTAGGCTAGGCTTTTTGCCTGTCTGCTGAACTCTAGCTATAAAAAAAAACTAATAAATTTTAAAATTCAGAAATTCTGTCATGAAAAAATCTAAGACGTAAAATTATTATCACGAAATCCCATTGTTGACGGTTTCAGCTACTTTTATACAATCTTCTTTACTAATTGTCTTTATTCAACACTAAAATCTCTCTCTAATAAATTATATTGTACTTTGAAAACTTTATTTTGGCTTGACAAAATAATTACATTGAATTTTAAACCCGAGCTTAAATAGCGTAAAATCTCAACAATACATTCCAGCTAATAATTTTATACAATTTAAAAGAAAGAAAATTAAAAATCTAAGCCAAAAGAAATTTGACTTACTGCAACGTTGAACCAGCTATCAGGTGACTTAAATACTTTTTCTGTCAAAAAGAAGTCACCCTTTTTGTTGAGTTGCAGCTTTGCTATCACATTACCATCTATATCTAATATTTGTGCGTACTCAATTACAACTTCTTGATCGGGATCTTCTACCACTACTGATAGATGGACGTCAGTTCCTGAGAAACATTCAGATTATTTTGAAACTTGGGTTTTATAATACTTTATAATAGTACCTAATATCACAGGTGGCTATTATATAAAGATTTTATTGACACTATTCTCTTATTATAGCTTTCATAAATAAAAAAGTAATAATGCCGTGAGTTAAGTTAACATCTCGCAATTTGAAAGTAAATTACTCAGTGTTGCTAAAGACAAGTATTTCCGGCCTGAGTCACGGTATCAGCCGCCCAGTTGTTAACAGCCCAGGTACTAGGCGATAGGAGAATACCGATGATTTTAATGGGCCCTCTCATGGAGTGCCATATTCCGATACACCCACGATCGGGGGGACTCGGAAATGAATTTTGCTTCACAAAATGTATTTTTATTAATTGAAAAATGGTTTACATTTTATTATATATTCTCAGCTCCGAAATAATCATCATCATCATCATCTTTGCGTTGTATCCCGGTTGCAGCCCAAACTCTCGCTTCGGCGCCCGGGGTCCGCTTTCCGACTTTTACTTCTCCACTTCGCACGGTCTTCAGCATCCCTGGTAGTGAGCCCATTGGCAGCTCCGAAATACTATAGCACCAAAAATGAAGCAAGTTGAATCTTAAATTTTGATAATAACTTACCCGCGACAGGTTGTTTTGCAGTGTAATTGAAATGCTTAGGTACGAATTCCGAGAAACCTGGTGTGAAAACAAAGTCAGTTCTTCCATAAATCACTATATTTGGCGCTTCACTGCCTTTAACTTTAACTACATAATCACCTGGTACGGGATTTACTAATTTGACTACCTAAAACAACAAAAGCAATGTATTAAACATACACAGAATCTATTATGGAAACATCTAAAAGGAAATCTATTTGATTTGTAAGTTGAATGTAAGTTGAATAGTGTTTTAGAGAATATGGCTAATGAAACGCAGAAAAATTCCTATTTGCAATGAAATAGCAAATGAAATAAGCATTTCGTCGCCATTTTCAATTAACTTTTAGGATTGGAAATCAGACGGCACCTGCGCCTGCAAAAACTAAATTTTGCCTTGTATATTTTTTTGTGGACTTGTCTGGCTAGCCTTGAAGAGTAACGGAAAAGGACTCTAAATAATCCACAGAAAATTATTCATTCTACGTAGTAAGTGAATTACTTACTGCAAAGATCAAAAGTAAATATAATAATTTACCTTTCCATGTTTAGTCCACATAAGTTTTACAGTTTGTAAATATGGTCCACGAAGTTTCATCATCACGTTCTTTCCAGAGGCGGAAATTATTGCATACTCTGTTTTATCGTCAATTGTAAACTAAAAAAAAAACAAAAAGTCAAAAACGGAACAATGATAGAGCTTAATTTTTTTTTATTCCTGTGGGATAGCAGATAGGCTGACGGCCCACGTCAGCACCTCAGTAAGTAGCATCTTTAAGTCATCATCATCATCCTAGCGTTAGTCCCGGTTGCCACCCAAACTTTCGTTTCGGTGCCCGGGGTCCGCTTTCCGACTTTTTCTACTCCACTTCGCGCGATCTTCAGCATCCCTGGTAGTGAGCCCATTGGCACGCATATCACCCTTTACGACGTCAAGCCAGCACTTTTTGGGTCTACCCCTCCTGCCGGGGCCCGGCGGAGGCAGCATGGCCAGACATTTGTTTCCCACGTAAGCATCCGGTTGCCGTAAAACATGGCCATACCAACGGAGCCGACACTCCTGCAATTTATCTGCAATGTCACGGACACGAAGACTACCGCGAATGCGGGAGTTCCTAACGCGGTCTTTCCGCGTCACTCCACACATCCACCGCAGCATATTCATCTCCGTGACACGCAGTTCTTGCTTGTGTCGCTCTAACACCGGCCACGCTTCGCAGCCGTATAAAAGGACAGGCCTAATGATGGTCTTATAGACCTGTCCCTTCAACTTTACCGGCATCTTGGGGTCACAAATGACACCAGTTACCTCACGCCATTTGGCCCACGCGGCAGCAATGCGTGCCTTGACGTCGCAATCGATGTCACCAGACGCATGAAACACAGATCCCAGGTATTTCACATGGTCCGTGCGCTCGACCGTGTTGCCGTCTATGCGTACGGGTGTGGGATCTGTGGAGTTACAGGCCAAGTACTCGGTCTTCGCCACATTGAGCTTCAGACCACCGTTCTCAAGCGACTCCTTCCACACCTTCACACGTCGCACCAGCCTACCCCTGTCCGAATCTGCCAGCGCGATATCATCAGCATACATGAGCAGCCACGGGGGCTGCTCATGTGAGTTTCTGATGCTGTCTGACAATACGTCTAATACCACGCTAAACAGAAACGGACTAAGGACGGATCCTTGGTGCACACCGACGGTGATGGGGAAAGGTTTTGTGTCGCCAACAGCGGTCCGAACTACGGAATCGGAATCACGGTACATGTCTCGGATGATCCCAATATAGGCCTCTGGAATCCCTTTGGACCGCAATGCCCACCAGATTATCGCGCGAGGAACACAGTCGAAGGCCTTCTGCAAGTCAAGAAACAGACAATGCAGAGGCGTATTCTTCGCCCTGTATTTCTCCGCGACAGTCCTTAGGGCGAAAATAGGGTCCATTGTCCCGTGACCAGGGCGAAACCCATATTGACATTCCGAGACAGTGCACTCCTGTCGAATCCGAGAGTCGATAACCCTCTCGAAGAGCTTCATGGTGTGGGACATGACCTTTATACCGCGGTAGCTACCGCACTCCTGCACCGATCCCTTACCTTTGAAGACTGGAGTAATGATACTCAGCCTCCATTGGTTCGGGACCGTACCGGTGAGGAGTGTCCGGTTAAAAAGGTCGGTTAAAGTGCCCACACCACGAGAGCCCATCGCCTTCCAGGCTTCGATGGGGACTCCATCGGATCCAACAGCTTTCCGATTCTTCATGCGGCGAAGACAATCCTGGACCTCTGCAGGCGTTATCAGTGGCACTAGTCCTTGGTTCGGAGGAAGATCTGGCGGCTGCACCTCTTTATGCTGCTTGTTCAGCAGCTCGTGGAAATATGAGCGCCATCTCTCCTTCACCGCGAGGTCCTCGCATAACAAGTTGCCCCCGGGGTCTTTTACACAGCGGCACTTGGAGATATCCTGTGCCGCTTTGACCCTGGAGCGCGCCAACTTATATATGAGCTTCTGCCCCTCAGACGAGTCCAACTTATCGTAAAGTGGTTGTAAGTGGTCTCGTCTGGCTCTGGCTACAGCTTTCTTGGTGGCGCGTTTGGCATCTTTGTATGCGTCGCGATCTTCAGGAGATCTGGACGCTTGCCACTTCTTAAAGAGGGCTTTTTTCGCCCTGGTCTCCCTCTGGACTGAGTCGTTCCACCACCAAGTCTCCTTGTCACACTTGCGTCCGCCCTTAGACACGCCAAGCACCTCTCTCGCCGACCCAAGGATAGCCGCCTGAATCCTGTCCCAGTAAGCTTGAACCGGTTCGCCCTCACCACCAGCACACTTGTCGCCGATGGCAGAGGCGAACTCCTGGGACTTGACTTCATCAAGCAGCCACCACCTGATTCGGCGTTGAAGGCGGTCGACACATTTGCCTTTGGGCTTTACGCAGAGGTCCATGACAAGAAGACGGTGTTGTGCAGTGAGACTCTCACCGGGTATGACCTTGCAGTTGGCCACTTTGCTGATGTGGTGTCTCCTAGTGAGTAGGAAGTCGATTTGGGTAGCATTCCTCCCGCTCTTGTAGGTGATGAGATGCTCGGGTCTCTTTTTGAAATACGTGTTCACGATGGCAAGGTCGGCAGCCGCACACGTATTGAGGATGTCCTCCCCTTCCGCGTTGCGGCTACCGTACCCAAATCCACCGTGAACACGCTCAAATTCCCCACATTCATCACCCACATGACCGTTCAGATCACCCCCCAAAACGATCCCCTGTGATAATGGGATTCCACGGAGCACTTCTCCGAGTTGATTCCAAAACGCTATTTTATCGGCGTCGTCACAACCGGCCTGTGGCGCATAGGCACTTATCAAGTGGGTAACTACCCCATCGATAAGCACCCTAACGACCATAAGCCGGTCGCTATGACGTTTCACTTCCAAAATGTCGTTCTGGAACTCCTCCGAGAGCACTATGGCAACCCCATTCTCCCCACCAGGTGCACCTGTGTAGATCAGCTTGTAGCCATTCCCAATGAACCGGGATCTGCTGGCCTTCCACCGAGTCTCCTGCAGGAACGCCACGGCCACCCTCCGCCTGGAGAGCACATCGGCCAACTCTCTCGCGCGTCCGGTTAGCGTGCCAATATTCCACGTTGCGAAGCGGAGTTTCCTTTTGGATGGGGCTAGTGTCTTTAGCCGTGCTCGCCCACGGCACGGCAGCCCTAGTCCACTTGTCACAGGAGTCGGGCGAAGTTCCTGCGCGTCGTTTTGCGGCGACGCCCTATCCGTGACAATACCTTTCCGTGTCCGTACCATTTTTGTTTGGCTTGTTTTGGTTTTTACGGGAGCGACTGCCGTCCGACCTCCCAACCTCTAAAGGGAAAACCTAGAGGTGTCCTTCCCTCGCCGCATGCAAGCTGGCAGAGGGAGTGACCCATCAGTCGGCTTTTACGACTCCCTTGGGATGATTTGGGGTGGCCCTATTCTTTCTTCGGCCGGGACCACACGGCACAAGTAGCATCTTTAAGTGATTAAATTTATCTTATTAATTTCATTTTAAATATTTTAAACGTACGATTTTAAGTTTTATTTTTAATTCGTACTTTAGTTTGATAATTGCATGTCTCATATTAAAATATTTGGCCTAAAATAGATACACATGATCGCATAACATATGTGTTTCCATGCTTGGATCTGATGCTTAAGTCTTTATAAATAAGCTTGAGCCAATTTGCAATTTCTCTAAATGTTAATATTTGGTTTACTTTCAATTTAACTCTATTGGTATCATACTTACAGGAATTTGAGTATACACATTTGAATTTGGCACAGTTTGAGCTAAGTATTTCGCTTTTTTTCCTTTGATCATTTCTTTTATGGTGCCAATAACCTATAACAATAATATTTTATAAAATACTAAACAATGCGGTACAAAACAGACAAAAAGTAGTTAGCCACCTATATATATCAGGTAATAAACTCAGTTGGGTCATAGTCTTGGCCAAGCCATCTTTTCGTTGGCAGAAACACTAGCCCTGCTTGGGACTGGTATAGCACCGTGCCCTCGTGGCTGTAGTGGGACTAGACATATCCGTCTTGGCCCGGATCAGTTGCATAGTCAGGAGTGTTCACGGACACCGCCGTCTCCTTTCGCGATCCTGTCCGTGAAGGAGAGACAAGTGACGCCCCGCAGCTGGGGTTAACTACACACACTCCGACGAACACACAAGAGAAGCCGGCTTAAGTCGCTATGCACCTGGCTAGGTGGGTCCTGACTGGGCTCAGTCGGTCCAGAAGCGCATACGAAAACATATCTCTTCGCCCGGGCGTCGGGCAGTAGATGAACTGAGATATACCAGAGACGTACGTCTCCTTCTCAACTTTAGAGGAGCATTCCATGGGAGTCGCTTCCTACCCTGTCGTGAATCTACAAGGAGTGCGTTGTGCATCAAGCATTTTCACCTCAAAAAATTCATTTGATAATAGAAGAACAACGTATGTATTATATATATATATATATATATATATATATATATATATATATATATATATATATATATATATATATATATATATATATATATAATATTATTTATTTGTTTCAGTCTGGATGGTCCGAATAAATCAAACAAATTTGTTTCTGTAAAAATAACAGAAACGACAATTAAAGTTGATTACTCGTCTCTCATAACTCTTGCTTTTCTATCTATTAATTAAATTATTTAAATCAAATCTGTAACGTAATAACGTAAATATTGTTTACTTTTTTGTAGGCAAATGTCATGTGTCACACTTCTATGACACATGACATTAAGCGCGTTAAATCAAAAGGGATTATGTCCTGGTTACACAACCTAACCATAATACAATAACATTAAAGAGATGATATTCTCTTTACATCTCCCCTCCACGATATGAAAATTGCATAATTTTTCAATCAGCTTCAACTTCAAACATTGGAATTAGTTTTGTCACGTGGAATAGACTCGTGTCTTGATTTCTTTTTCCAGTTTTTATTTTATAAATTGAGTTTGAAATTTTTTCTTCTATTATATATGGGCCGATTCTTAGTTCTTCTAGCTTTTTCCTATTGAGTTTGTTTCCATTCTCTATGAATACCATATCTCCTTCGTTGAATTCATGGTGTCTTCTGTTTCTATTAAATAAACTTTCGTTATACTTATGTGATCTCTGTGTTCTTTCTAATGCTAATTTCTTATCTCTTATCCAGTCTTCTCCGTTTTTCTTTCTTTTTAACTCTTCTGGTATGTTACTGGTGTCTGTGCCATATAATAGATACTCTGGTGTAAATCCCGTTATTGTATGTTCTAGTATATTATACTTATTCACACATTCTCTCGCTATCGATGTCCATGCTCTATTCTTTTTCTCTTCGTTTATTTTACATCTTATTTTATTTACTAATGTCTGATTCAGTCTTTCATTCAGACCATTAGAAAATGGTGCATTTATTGCAGTAAAAATTAATTGCACTCCTTTATTTTTTAAATAATCTTTAAATTCTTTCGAATTTATTCCAGGATATTGGTCCGTTAAGATTGTTCCGATGTTTTCTATGTCTAACACAGTTTGAATTAGTTTTATAAAATCAGCGGCGTTTTGAGTTCTTGATGTTGAAATGAACGCATATCTCGTGAAATGATCAACAAGTAAATGAATATATTTTTTTGTTGATCTAGTGCTTCCAAATCCTCCAATTGTATCTATGGACATAATTTCGAAAGCTTTGGTCGCTGGTCCTAATTGTGACATTGAGCCGAATTTATGTTGCCCTCTTGACTTATTCTTAATACATATATAACATTCTTTACAAATTTTTTTTATATTCTTCACTAAATTTTTAGCAGTATAATATGGACATATTTTCATTTGTGTTTGTGTTATTCCTGTGTGACACCATTCCTTGTGTATTTTATTAATTAAATCAATACTGAATTTTTCTGATAATATGATTTTCTCTCTTTTCTTCACTTTTTTATAATATATTCCGTTTTTCTCTATTAATTTTTCGTTTTTATTCTGTAATAGTATATTATTCATCTGATAATAATTTTATTTCATCTATTTCAATAAAATTTACCGTTTTTAATAAATCCTCTTCTTCTGTATTTGATTCTAGAACAGGGTTTCTACTCAAGCAGTCCGCTTCTTTATTATCTTTACCTGGGACGTATATAATTTTAAAATCGTATTGAGATAGATAGTGACTTAGATCGCCCAATTCTTCGTCTGTTCGTGCTTTTATATTCATATTTTCCAGTGGTTTGTGGTCAGAGTATATTTCGAAGTATCTCCCTATCAGCCAGTGTTGCCAGTACTTTATTGCCTCTTTTATAGCTAAGCATTCAAGATAAATAGCTTTTTTTCTTTTTTGCGTTTCATTAAGTTTATTTGAGAAGTAGGCCACAGGTTTTTCTTTTCCATCCTCTTGTGTTTGTTTTAGTATTGCGCCTATACCTTCAAGTGATGCATCTGTATATATCTTGATTGGAAGGTCTTTGTCGAATATCTCCAACACTGGTTGGGAACATAGCATTTCTTTTATCTTTCTGAAAGATTTTTCACAATCCTCTGTCCATATAAATTTTACATTTTTTTTTAATAGTTGATGTAATGGATCTAGTAATATTGAGCTCTTTTCTATATATTCATGGTAAAAATTTATTTTCCCCAGAAATTGTCTAATTTGCTTTTGTGTAGTAGGAATTGGGAAATTTTTTATTGACGTTATGTTGTCTTTCAACGGTTTAACCGTATTTTCTCCTATTACATGTCCTAAATATCTAACCGAACTAGCAGCGAATGTACACTTTTTAAATTTTAACCTGAGTCCTTCTTTTTTTATTGCATTTAATAATTTTTCAATATGATTTAGATGTTCTTCAAACGTCGGTGAGTGTATTAAGATATCGTCTATATAGTTCACTGAAAATTCAGTTAGTCCATATTTTCTTAATATGCTACTCAGAATTCGTTGAAATATAGCTGGAGACGTTTTTAAGCCAAACGGTAGACATGTCCATTGATAGTGACCATCTTGTGTTACAAATCCCGTCTTCCTCCTATCCTCAATTCTTAGTGGTATTGACCAAAAAGCTGAGTTAATGTCCAGTGTCGTAAAGTATTTACAATTTCTGGCTCTTATTATTATATCATCTATTAAAGGGAATGGTTGTGCCTGAGGGACAATGTTTTTATTTAAATCTCTAAAGTCTATGCACAGACGTGTCTTTCCTTCATTTTTCTTATATGCTAGTGTGACGGGTGCAGCAAAAGGACTATAAGATTCTTCGATTAAATTCTTCTCTAGTAAGTTGGCTATTTGTTTCTCTATTTCTTTTTTGTCTTTTATATTACATCTATAGGGTCTTTTACTGCAGTATTTCTCCACTATTAAGTCAATTCTAGCTTCATATTCGTTAACAGTCCCAATATCATACTTGTCTTTCGCAAACACTGATTTGTTTTTATCTATCAATTTTTCTATCTTCATTTTTTTATCTTTATCTAAATGTTCTATATTTGTTTGAAATTCTTCTGTTTCCACGTGTTCATTAAAATTAATTGAACAATTTGTAACTTCACTTAATGTTATCTCTGGTTTTTCTAACTTTTTCTCTATTTTCTGTGAGATTTCTAAATTTTCATTCAACCTCAACTTAAACATAGGAATTAAGTCTAATCCTATTATAAAATCTTCAAAATCCTCTCTTTCAACTACATATATATCTACTATTTTTTCTATATCAAATATTTTTATTCTTATTCTTACCAATCCATTTGTCTGATTCACACCATTGACAGACCTCAAGAATATCTTGTTTAAATCTTCTCTATTCTCTTTTATTTTTATCCATTTCGAGTTTATCAAGGATACTTGAGAACCTGGATCATATGTTCCCATTATCTCTATCTGATTCTCAACTAGTAGCTTAAGTCTGATCAATGGTGTGACTATTAGTTTTTTTTCTCTGTATTTAAATTTACTTCTATTACTGAATTGCTTCCTATAGCTTTAGGTTTCTCTTTTTTCTCTAGTTTAAACCAGCATTTTTCTTCTGGATGATATCTTATACCTTTACCCATGTTTTCACATGTCATACATGGTTTCTTTTCTTCATTTCTGAATTTATGTTCTGGTTTACCTTCTTTTTTAAATGTTTTCTTTTTATTTATTATCCCTTTAAGCTTCTGTAATTCATTTATTAAATCTTTTGTATTTTCTATTTCATCTCTGGCGATCTTCTCTCTAATAAATTCTGGCAACCCAAATGCAATTCTATCTATCATTGTATCAGCGTCCATGTCCTTATTTATTTCTAATAATAATCGTTCTTTCTTTATTGCATATTGTACTATTGAACCTTCTTTGTATTTAAAATAATGAGCATATGTCCTGCTACTCCATCCCTTACCTGAAAAGGTTTCTATTAATATCTGTTTCCATGTATTCCAATTGTTTTCATGTTCTCCTTTTATTACAGTAGAAGTATACCAATCTTGGCAAGTTGCATCTAAAAATATTCTTAATAATTCTATTTTAGTTTTATCTTTTTCTATTTTAAATCTTCCACACTCTTTTTCGAATATATGTAACCATTGTCTAACATTAGATGTTTTATAATTAAATTTTTCTAATACAAATTTATCTACAATATGTTTTAAGTTTTTTTCTTCTTCGTGTTTTTCTGATTTTTCAATTAATTTTTCTAATATTTTTTCCAAGCTCGAGTTTTCTTTAATATTCTCTTGAAGTGTTTGTTTTAAATATTTCCCTCCAAACTGGATATTTCCTTCATCATCTAAATATATCTTTTCTAATTCTTTTGAAATTTTTATCCATATTTTTAACTCATCATGCCTTTTTCCTAATGAATTTTTTACCTTTTTGAAAGTCTCCGTCTTTGTCAACTCTTCATGATAATCTGCATACATGAGGTCATCTGGTATAACATATTTTTCCCCTTGTTCTGTGACAATTGAGGTTACAGCTACTACTGTAGTTTTACAGTCCTTTGGAGAAGCCACAGCTCTGAACTCGAATTGCAATTTCATTTTGTGACGAAAATTGTCGTTTTATAATATTATTTATTTGTTTCAGTCTGGATGGTCCGAATAAATCAAACAAATTTGTTTCTGTAAAAATAACAGAAACGACAATTAAAGTTGATTACTCGTCTCTCATAACTCTTGCTTTTCTATCTATTAATTAAATTATTTAAATCAAATCTGTAACGTAATAACGTAAATATTGTTTACTTTTTTGTAGGCAAATGTCATGTGTCACACTTCTATGACACATGACATTAAGCGCGTTAAATCAAAAGGGATTATGTCCTGGTTACACAACCTAACCATAATACAATAACATTAAAGAGATGATATTCTCTTTACATATATATATATATATATATTATATATATATATATATATATATATATATATATATATATATATATATATATATATCATCATCATCATCCTAGCGTTAGTCCCGGTTGCCACCCAAACTTTCATTTCGGTGCCCGGGGTCCGCTTTCCGACTTTTTCTACTCCACTTCGCGCGATCTTCAGCATCCCTGGTAGTGAGCCCATTGGCACGCATATCACCCTTTACGACGTCAAGCCAGCACTTTTTGGGTCTACCCCTCCTGCCGGGGCCCGGCGGAGGCGGCATGGCCAGACATTTGTTTCCCACGTAAGCATCCGGTTGCCGTAAAACATGGCCATACCAACGGAGCCGACACTCCTGCAATTTATCTGCAATGTCACGGACACGAAGACTACCGCGAATGCGGGAGTTCCTAACGCGGTCTTTCCGCGTCACTCCACACATCCACCGCAGCATATTCATCTCCGTGACACGCAGTTCTTGCTTGTGTCGCTCTAACACCGGCCACGCTTCGCAGCCGTATAAAAGGACAGGCCTAATGATGGTCTTATAGACCTGTCCCTTCAACTTTACCGGCATCTTGGGGTCACAAATGACACCAGTTACCTCACGCCATTTGGCCCACGCGGCAGCAATGCGTGCCTTGACGTCGCAATCGATGTCACCAGACGCATGAAACACAGATCCCAGGTATTTCACATGGTCCGTGCGCTCGACCGTGTTGCCGTCTATGCGTACGGGTGTGGGATCTGTGGAGTTACAGGCCAAGTACTCGGTCTTCGCCACATTGAGCTTCAGACCACCGTTCTCAAGCGACTCCTTCCACACCTTCACACGTCGCACCAGCCTACCCCTGTCCGAATCTGCTAGCGCGATATCATCAGCATACATGAGCAGCCACGGGGGCTGCTCATGTGAGTTTCTGATGCTGTTTGACAATACGTCTAATACCACGCTAAACAGAAACGGACTAAGGACGGATCCTTGGTGCACACCGACGGTGATGGGGAAAGGTTTTGTGTCGCCAACAGCGGTCCGAACTACGGAATCGGAATCACGGTACATGTCTCGGATGATCGCAATATAGGCCTCTGGAATCCCTTTGGACCGCAATGCCCACCAGATTATCGCGCGAGGAATACAGTCGAAGGCCTTCTGCAAGTCAAGAAACAGACAATGCAGAGGCGTATTCTTCGCCCTGTATTTCTCCGCGACAGTCCTTAGGGAAAAAATAGGGTCCATTGTCCCGTGACCAGGGCGAAACCCATACTGACATTCCGAGACAGTGCACTCCTGTCGAATCCGAGAGTCGATAACCCTCTCGAAGAGCTTCATGGTGTGGGACATAACCTTTATACCACGGTAGTTACCGCACTCCTGCACCGATCCCTTGCCTTTGAAGACTGGAGTAATGATACTCAGCCTCCATTGGTTCGGGATCGTACCGGTGAGGAGTGTCCGGTTAAAAAGGTCTGTTAAAGTGCCCACACCACGAGAGCCCATCGCCTTCCAGGCTTCGATGGGGACTCCATCGGATCCAACAGCTTTCCGATTCTTCATGCGGCGAAGACAATTCTGGACTTCTGCAGGCGTTATCAGTGGCACTAGTCCTTGGTTCGGAGGAAGATCTGGCGGCTGCACCTCTTTATGCTGCTTGTTCAGCAGCTCGTGGAAATATGAGCGCCATCTCTCCTTCACCGCGAGGTCCTCGCATAACAGGTTGCCCCCGGGGTCTTTTACACAGCGGCACTTGGAAATATCCTGTGCCGCTTTGACCCTGGAGCGCGCCAACTTATATATGAGCTTCTGCCCCTCAGACGAGTCCAACTTATCGTAAAGTGGTTGTAAGTGGTCTCGTCTGGCTCTGGCTACAGCTTTCTTGGTGGCGCATTTGGCATCTCTGTATGCGTCGCGATCTTCAGGAGATCTGGACGCTTGCCACTTCTTAAAGAGGGCTTTTTTCGCCCTGGTCTCCCTCTGGACTGAGTCGTTCCACCACCAAGTCTCCTTGTCACACTTGCGTCCGCCCTTGGACACGCCAAGTACCTCTCTCGCCGACCCAAGGATAGCCGCCTGAATCCTGTCCCAGTAAGCTTGAACCGGTTCGCCCTCACCTCCGGCGCACTTGTCGCCGATGGCAGAGGCGAACTCCTGGGACTTGATTTCATCAAGCAGCCACCACCTGATTCGGCGTTGAAGGCGGTCGACACATTTGCCTTTGGGCTTCACGCAGAGGTCCATGACAAGAAGACGGTGTTGTGCAGTGAGACTCTCACCGGGTATGACCTTGCAGTTGGCTACTTTGCTGATGTGGTGTCTCCTAGTGTATCTCTCGAGTATATATATATATATATATATATATATATATATATATATATATATATATATATATATATATATATATATATATATATATATATATATATATATATATATATATATATGTAAAGAGAATATCATCTCTTTAATGTTATTGTATTATGGTTAGGTTGTGTAACCAGGACATAATCCCTTTTGATTTAACGCGCTTAATGTCATGTGTCATAGAAGTGTGACACATGACATTTGCCTACAAAAAAGTAAACAATATTTACGTTATTACGTTACAGATTTGATTTAAATAATTTAATTAATAGATAGAAAAGCAAGAGTTATGAGAGACGAGTAATCAACTTTAATTGTCGTTTTATAATATTATTTATTTGTTTCAGTCTGGATGGTCCGAATAAATCAAACAAATTTGTTTCTGTTATTTTTACAGAAACAAATTTGTTTGATTTATTCGGACCATCCAGACTGAAACAAATAAATAATATTATAAAACGACAATTTTCGTCACAAAATGAAATTGCAATTCGAGTTCAGAGCTGTGGCTTCTCCAAAGGACTGTAAAACTACAGTAGTAGCTGTAACCTCAATTGTCACAGAACAAGGGGAAAAATATGTTATACCAGATGACCTCATGTATGCAGATTATCATGAAGAGTTGACAAAGACGGAGACTTTCAAAAAGGTAAAAAATTCATTAGGAAAAAGGCATGATGAGTTAAAAATATGGATAAAAATTTCAAAAGAATTAGAAAAGATATATTTAGATGATGAAGGAAATATCCAGTTTGGAGGGAAATATTTAAAACAAACACTTCAAGAGAATATTAAAGAAAACTCGAGCTTGGAAAAAATATTAGAAAAATTAATTGAAAAATCAGAAAAACACGAAGAAGAAAAAAACTTAAAACATATTGTAGATAAATTTGTATTAGAAAAATTTAATTATAAAACATCTAAAATTAGACAATTTCTGGGGAAAATAAATTTTTACCATGAATATATAGAAAAGAGCTCAATATTACTAGATCCATTACATCAACTATTAAAAAAAAAATGTAAAATTTATATGGACAGAGGATTGTGAAAAATCTTTCAGAAAGATAAAAGAAATGCTATGTTCCCAACCAGTGTTGGAGATATTCGACAAAGACCTTCCAATCAAGATATATACAGATGCATCACTTGAAGGTATAGGCGCAATACTAAAACAAACACAAGAGGATGGAAAAGAAAAACCTGTGGCCTACTTCTCAAAGAAACTTAATGAAACGCAAAAAAGAAAAAAAGCTATTTATCTTGAATGTTTAGCTATAAAAGAGGCAATAAAGTACTGGCAACACTGGCTGATAGGAAGATACTTCGAAATATACTCTGACCACAAACCACTGGAAAATATGAATATAAAAGCACGAACAGACGAAGAATTGGGCGATCTAAGTCACTATCTATCTCAATACGATTTTAAAATTATATACGTCCCAGGTAAAGATAATAAAGAAGCGGACTGCTTGAGTAGAAACCCTGTTCTAGAATCAAATACAGAAGAAGAGGATTTATTAAAAACGGTAAATTTTATTGAAATAGATGAAATAAAATTAGATCAGATGAATAATATACTATTACAGAATAAAAAAGAAAAATTAATAGAGAAAAACGGAATATATTATAAAAAAGTGAAGAAAAGAGAGAAAATCATATTATCAGAAAAATTCAGTATTGATTTAATTAATAAAATACACAAGGAATGGTGTCACACAGGAATAACACAAACACAAATGAAAATATGTCCATATTATACTGCTAAAAATTTAGTGAAGAATATAAAAAAAATTTGTAAAGAATGTTATATATGTATTAAGAATAAGTCAAGAGGGCAACATAAATTCGGCTCAATGTCACAATTAGGACCAGCGACCAAAGCTTTCGAAATTATGTCCATAGATACAATTGGAGGATTTGGAAGCACTAGATCAACA
Organism: Malacosoma neustria; assembly: GCA_963693495.1. Taxonomy (NCBI): domain Eukaryota; kingdom Metazoa; phylum Arthropoda; class Insecta; order Lepidoptera; family Lasiocampidae; genus Malacosoma; species Malacosoma neustria. The sequence continues at coordinate 8,242,027 of OY856391.1, read as the reverse complement.
AAAAAATATATTCATTTACTTGTTGATCATTTCACGAGATATGCGTTCATTTCAACATCAAGAACTCAAAACGCCGCTGATTTTATAAAACTAATTCAAACTGTGTTAGACATAGAAAACATCGGAACAATCTTAACGGACCAATATCCTGGAATAAATTCGAAAGAATTTAAAGATTATTTAAAAAATAAAGGAGTGCAATTAATTTTTACTGCAATAAATGCACCATTTTCTAATGGTCTGAATGAAAGACTGAATCAGACATTAGTAAATAAAATAAGATGTAAAATAAACGAAGAGAAAAAGAATAGAGCATGGACATCGATAGCGAGAGAATGTGTGAATAAGTATAATATACTAGAACATACAATAACGGGATTTACACCAGAGTATCTATTATATGGCACAGACACCAGTAACATACCAGAAGAGTTAAAAAGAAAGAAAAACGGAGAAGACTGGATAAGAGATAAGAAATTAGCATTAGAAAGAACACAGAGATCACATAAGTATAACGAAAGTTTATTTAATAGAAACAGAAGACACCATGAATTCAACGAAGGAGATATGGTATTCATAGAGAATGGAAACAAACTCAATAGGAAAAAGCTAGAAGAACTAAGAATCGGCCCATATATAATAGAAGAAAAAATTTCAAACTCAATTTATAAAATAAAAACTGGAAAAAGAAATCAAGACACGAGTCTATTCCACGTGACAAAACTAATTCCAATGTTTGAAGTTGAAGCTGATTGAAAAATTATGCAATTTTCATATCGTGGAGGGGAGATGTAAAGAGAATATCATCTCTTTAATGTTATTGTATTATGGTTAGGTTGTGTAACCAGGACATAATCCCTTTTGATTTAACGCGCTTAATGTCATGTGTCATAGAAGTGTGACACATGACATTTGCCTACAAAAAAGTAAACAATATTTACGTTATTACGTTACAGATTTGATTTAAATAATTTAATTAATAGATAGAAAAGCAAGAGTTATGAGAGACGAGTAATCAACTTTAATTGTCGTTTTATAATATTATTTATTTGTTTCAGTCTGGATGGTCCGAATAAATCAAACAAATTTGTTTCTGTTATTTTTACAGAAACAAATTTGTTTGATTTATTCGGACCATCCAGACTGAAACAAATAAATAATATTATAAAACGACAATTTTCGTCACAAAATGAAATTGCAATTCGAGTTCAGAGCTGTGGCTTCTCCAAAGGACTGTAAAACTACAGTAGTAGCTGTAACCTCAATTGTCACAGAACAAGGGGAAAAATATGTTATACCAGATGACCTCATGTATGCAGATTATCATGAAGAGTTGACAAAGACGGAGACTTTCAAAAAGGTAAAAAATTCATTAGGAAAAAGGCATGATGAGTTAAAAATATGGATAAAAATTTCAAAAGAATTAGAAAAGATATATTTAGATGATGAAGGAAATATCCAGTTTGGAGGGAAATATTTAAAACAAACACTTCAAGAGAATATTAAAGAAAACTCGAGCTTGGAAAAAATATTAGAAAAATTAATTGAAAAATCAGAAAAACACGAAGAAGAAAAAAACTTAAAACATATTGTAGATAAATTTGTATTAGAAAAATTTAATTATAAAACATCTAAAATTAGACAATTTCTGGGGAAAATAAATTTTTACCATGAATATATAGAAAAGAGCTCAATATTACTAGATCCATTACATCAACTATTAAAAAAAAAATGTAAAATTTATATGGACAGAGGATTGTGAAAAATCTTTCAGAAAGATAAAAGAAATGCTATGTTCCCAACCAGTGTTGGAGATATTCGACAAAGACCTTCCAATCAAGATATATACAGATGCATCACTTGAAGGTATAGGCGCAATACTAAAACAAACACAAGAGGATGGAAAAGAAAAACCTGTGGCCTACTTCTCAAAGAAACTTAATGAAACGCAAAAAAGAAAAAAAGCTATTTATCTTGAATGTTTAGCTATAAAAGAGGCAATAAAGTACTGGCAACACTGGCTGATAGGAAGATACTTCGAAATATACTCTGACCACAAACCACTGGAAAATATGAATATAAAAGCACGAACAGACGAAGAATTGGGCGATCTAAGTCACTATCTATCTCAATACGATTTTAAAATTATATACGTCCCAGGTAAAGATAATAAAGAAGCGGACTGCTTGAGTAGAAACCCTGTTCTAGAATCAAATACAGAAGAAGAGGATTTATTAAAAACGGTAAATTTTATTGAAATAGATGAAATAAAATTAGATCAGATGAATAATATACTATTACAGAATAAAAAAGAAAAATTAATAGAGAAAAACGGAATATATTATAAAAAAGTGAAGAAAAGAGAGAAAATCATATTATCAGAAAAATTCAGTATTGATTTAATTAATAAAATACACAAGGAATGGTGTCACACAGGAATAACACAAACACAAATGAAAATATGTCCATATTATACTGCTAAAAATTTAGTGAAGAATATAAAAAAAATTTGTAAAGAATGTTATATATGTATTAAGAATAAGTCAAGAGGGCAACATAAATTCGGCTCAATGTCACAATTAGGACCAGCGACCAAAGCTTTCGAAATTATGTCCATAGATACAATTGGAGGATTTGGAAGCACTAGATCAACAAAAAAATATATTCATTTACTTGTTGATCATTTCACGAGATATGCGTTCATTTCAACATCAAGAACTCAAAACGCCGCTGATTTTATAAAACTAATTCAAACTGTGTTAGACATAGAAAACATCGGAACAATCTTAACGGACCAATATCCTGGAATAAATTCGAAAGAATTTAAAGATTATTTAAAAAATAAAGGAGTGCAATTAATTTTTACTGCAATAAATGCACCATTTTCTAATGGTCTGAATGAAAGACTGAATCAGACATTAGTAAATAAAATAAGATGTAAAATAAACGAAGAGAAAAAGAATAGAGCATGGACATCGATAGCGAGAGAATGTGTGAATAAGTATAATATACTAGAACATACAATAACGGGATTTACACCAGAGTATCTATTATATGGCACAGACACCAGTAACATACCAGAAGAGTTAAAAAGAAAGAAAAACGGAGAAGACTGGATAAGAGATAAGAAATTAGCATTAGAAAGAACACAGAGATCACATAAGTATAACGAAAGTTTATTTAATAGAAACAGAAGACACCATGAATTCAACGAAGGAGATATGGTATTCATAGAGAATGGAAACAAACTCAATAGGAAAAAGCTAGAAGAACTAAGAATCGGCCCATATATAATAGAAGAAAAAATTTCAAACTCAATTTATAAAATAAAAACTGGAAAAAGAAATCAAGACACGAGTCTATTCCACGTGACAAAACTAATTCCAATGTTTGAAGTTGAAGCTGATTGAAAAATTATGCAATTTTCATATCGTGGAGGGGAGATGTAAAGAGAATATCATCTCTTTAATGTTATTGTATTATGGTTAGGTTGTGTAACCAGGACATAATCCCTTTTGATTTAACGCGCTTAATGTCATGTGTCATAGAAGTGTGACACATGACATTTGCCTACAAAAAAGTAAACAATATTTACGTTATTACGTTACAGATTTGATTTAAATAATTTAATTAATAGATAGAAAAGCAAGAGTTATGAGAGACGAGTAATCAACTTTAATTGTCGTTTTATAATATTATTTATTTGTTTCAGTCTGGATGGTCCGAATAAATCAAACAAATTTGTTTCTGTTATTTTTACAGAAACAAATTTGTTTGATTTATTCGGACCATCCAGACTGAAACAAATAAATAATATTATATATATATATACATATGTGTATAGTATTTCCTTTACTTGCTCCATAAATGAAATTCATGATCTTCCTCTTTTTTCAATAATGCATGATATTTTGCAATTTTGATGTGAAAAAGAGAAAAATTGGTGAAACTACAACTAAAATAATTTTAAAATACATTCTTGTATGCTGAAAAATAAAAACGACCACGGAAACGTTGGGCAGCTATATAGTATAGCTTTATGTATAGCTGTGTACTAGTACGAGTGATATAGTATGATTATTTCCAATAAGATATAGAAGAGCATGTAAACTGGGCGACAAAGGCTGCAAAACTACGTTCATACTCTCTCAAAAAACTCCGTAAAATAGAGATAACAACAACAAACAATAAAATAACAATAATGATAAACTAACTTGATTCACTTCATCCTTATCCACACGGTACACCTGGCCTCCTGTATTAGTAGCAATTTTATTATACACCCTGTATCCCGGTGTGTGTATACTGCCACAATCGCCTGTGAGTACCAACGTTACCTGAAAATTAAATTGCTATATTGTAGGCATTTTAATAATAAAAAAACTGTATTTAGACAAATTATATTTTTATCCTTAAAAATGTTGTCAGTGATTTTGTTGAAATAAAATTTCCATTTATATAATTTTGTCTAGTCATACTTGAAAGTAAATTCTACAACGTGGCAATATTGACATTGAAATAAATAACAACTTAAAATGATAAAGAACTTGTATTCGAAGTATATATCAGATATTCATTAAGCAGCGTGATGAACTAAAAAACTAAAAAATATCAGCATAATTTAGGACAACTAAGATACGAATTAGATATAAGTGGATATAAAGTGCCATGAAAAAATATATGAGAATAAAAAGTAAACATGAGAAACAGGTATTTGTAAGTTTAATTAAGTAGAATACAAATTATAATATGATTGTTAGGACAGAATGTAATCGATATAAATAAAATGCTATTGAACAAGGAAACCAAGTAAGTTTTCCTTGACTATAAAACGAATTAGTAACCTCCTGCATTTATTGCAAAATGCACACATATTTATCCGTGCAGGGGCGGAGAATGAATACCTCTGCGACCGGGGTCGGCCTGTCGTAAAAGGCGACCAAACAACCCACCATAGCTACGTGTTAGGGCCTGAAGCTCGTCTGGCTGGCGACCACCTTTGGACTTAAGTCATCATCATAATCATCCCTGCGTCAAATCCCGGTTGCAACCTAGACTTCACTTCAGTGCCTGGGTTCCGCTCTCCAACATTTTCTTTTCCACTTCGCACGATCTTCGGCCATTGTCACGCATATCAACCCATACGACGTCGAGCCAGCACTTTTTGGGTCTACCCCTCCTGCTTGGGCCTGGCGGAGGCGGCATGGTCAGACATTTGTTCTCCACGTAGTTATCCCGTTGCCGTAAGACGTGGCCATACCAGCGAAGGCAACACTCCTGCAGTTTGTACGCAATGTCACGGACATGAAGACTGCCGCGAATGCGAGAGTTCCTAACGCGGTCCTTCCGCATCACTCCACACATTCACCGCAACATAATAATTTCCGTGACACGCAGTCCCTGCTTGTGTCGCTTTATTTTATTCATGTGGCAAAACAACGTTTGCTAGGTTAACTAGTATATTATAAATGAAAAAAGTAAACAATTATATAATACAAGCTTAATCAGAGATTTCTATTAAAGTATATTAAAACCGAGTACTATATTTAGGGTTTTGAACTAACCTGAGCTTGCAAATTTTGATACATCTTTTCAACTGTGTCGTACGTTTCAAGATCTGTCGCAGTCGCGTCGGTGAAAACATACAAATAAGAATTCGGTAAACTATTTTGTAGAGCAACTTTGATCCCTTCTAAAGACGCTTCAGGACAGTCGTGATTATCATAATTGCCAACTTTTATCGACCTAAGTGCGGCTTTGATTTCCTCACGACTGTTTGTTCTCCTCCTCAACTTGGCCTCTGTAAACAATCCATTTTGTTATTATGATATTTTTCACCAATATAAAAATGATAACAGCCTACAGCGTCCTACTGCCGGGCTCTGACCTCCCATTAGAGGGAACGGACGGTATACCCATCATGCTTCGCCAAGGTGGAATTGTGGGTTATTTATACTGATGATCTCCGTATGTAGAATTTCTCACGATGTTTTCCTTCTCTTTCAGTTTATGAAAATCGTACTAATATTAAACGAGAAAAACTGCCCAAGCGGTGCATGCGCGGTGGGATTCGAACCGGGGACCTCTAGATTTTTCTCCCAGTAAGACCACTGACCTAATAGGTACACAATCTTTAGCATGGTACATTGACAAAAAGCTTATTAATATACATTAAAATTAATTCAAGAAGATGGATCTCAGTTTTACAATTTAAACATATTTAAAAACATAAAATTATTTAAATATGTATGTATTTTTTAGAAAATGTAACAGAAATTATTTTAGATTCATTTTTAAAACTGTACTGAAATCAAAAAGTCAAGTTTGAAATATTTTTGTATTGTGTTTTCGCCATCAAATTTTTTGGTTATATATATATATATATATATATATATATATATATATATATATATATATATATATATATATATATATATATATATATATATATATATATATATATACACACACACATATATATATATATATATATGTGTGTGTGTGTGTGTATTTCTATCCGTCATGGGGCGGAGAAAGAATACTAACCTCTTTGGCCGGGGTCGGCCTGTCGTAAAAGGCGACAAAACAACCCAACCTAGCTACGTGGTAGGGCCTCAAGCCCGTCTGGATGGCGATACCTTTGGTCTTAAGTATGCCGCCATAATAACCTTGTGTAGTGTTCCGGCATTAGTGACCCAAGTTCCTGTACCCTTATGGGACAGCAGCGTGATTGCGATGCCACTGGCGTTGCAAACACCTATAGGCGACGGTAACTGCTAAATTTTAAGCGGACTGTCAGCTTGTCCGCTGTCCTATGCAATAAAATATATAGCGAAAGAAGACGTGGCGGCACTACTTATGCGTAGGCATAGAACGAACAGAGGTAGGCGCCACTACGCGCATCTCCACTCCCCGTAGAGAGCCTACTGGTGACCCTCAGGCAATCGAAGGTTGAGAGCTGGGAGGGCCAACCCAGTGGTGCGAAGAAGTGTTCCACCTCCGACCTATCACTCGGTCCGGGAAAATGTCATCCAGGACACTCCTTTTAGGTGACACACGAGCCGGGGGCGTTGCAAAACAATGACCAAAAATCGGTCCCGTGAACCCACATAAGGCTAAGGGTGATCGAAATTTTAGTCATATTGCCATTGCGGTTGCGCTGGCTATCACCTCTCAGTCAGCAGCAAAATACGGCCTCGAACGGCGAAGCTGACATAACCACTAACACAAACTAAATGAAATGTTTCCAGCACTAAATGAAACTCTTAAGGACTTTTTAAACATACTATTGACAGACTTAGTATGAGCCTCAATATATAATAAAATAAGCTAAAGAAGACTTACTTGGATCATTAAAGGTAACCAGAACAATTTCTTTAATCTGGGAAGACTTTTCATCCAGCATAATGTCCATGATAGAATCGACTTCTTTCCGTACTTGAGCGATGTCATATTTCATAGATCTGGTATCATCTATGACGAACGCCAAACTGCTGTTACCTTCACAAGTGACTTCCAAAATTTTTAAAATAAGAAAATATAAAACAAGTCGAAACATGTCGTTACGAGTAAGACCGACTTTCGTTTGTAAAATAAATGTATTATTTTAGATCCATGCAATTTATATTGGATACACAAGCATGGATTTTCCCGTCTTGATCAGATATTATTTTTGCATGCATTTGTTTGTTACTTAATCTGAACTTATTGTTTTCAAATAGAAGGAAACATGTTTCTATAATAAAGCAAACAAACTAGTAGGATAATGAACTTATTGTGTTACGTAAGCATTATATAAAACACTAGCTGACCCGGCAAACGTTGTTCTGCCATATAAATAATAAAATGTCAAAAAATTAAAAAAAAATTTTGGGGGTGGGTCACCCCTAACATTTAGGGGAATGAAAAATAGATGTTGGCCGATTCTCATAGATACGCACCACCAGATAAGCACAAAAAATTTCATCAAAATCGGTCAAGCCGTTTCGGAGGAGTATTGCAACGAAAACTGTGACACGAGAATTTTATATATTAGATTTTTTGTGTTAACGTTTTTGTTAGTAATATTATTCATTGTCTGATTATTTTGAGTCAAGGCTATAGTTTTGAAGTTTTCATGGATCTACAAAAATAAACATATACAAATTCAATGTTTATATTAGATACATTCATTACAACTCTCACTATTATTATCATATATCTTTAAACGAGCAATTCTTATATATACTTATATAATTTGAATCTCGGAATCGGCTCCAACAATTTTCATGAAATTTAGTATATGGGGGGTTTTGGGGGCGATAAATCGATCTAGCTAGGAATCATTTCTAGAAAATGTCAAAAGGTGGCGTTTGAGTAGTCCCAATTTAAACTGAAAAATGACTCTTCCTGACATCTATTGGCTAATAATAATACTATTTTTTTTAAATTGCTTTACGACACAACACTAAATCTATTCCAGCAGATGGCGTTGTTAAGTAACAAGAAGTCAATGAGTATTTGCTTTGAGGTTAGACTAAGAAAATAAATTGTTAATTTCCAAAAAACACAATTTATAAAAAAAATACCGAGCAAAGCTCGGTCATCCGGATATTTCTCACTATGGCACAATTAAACTTACTTTTTGCTGATTTAGAGCATATATTTATTTCGATTATTGCTGATGTTTAAGTCACTAGTTTTCATTAATGATTAAAACTTGATAATCAATATTTACCCAAACTGGTTAGGTATAATTATTCGGACTAAATACAGCACTTAAAGTGTCATCGTTATTGTAATACGGTGTAACTTTATGTGACAATTCTATATTAAATAACAATATAAGACAATTCTATAGTATATGTATAATGTTATTTATCCGTGCAAGGGCGGAGAAATAATACTAACCTCAGCGGCCGAGGTCGGCTTGTCGGAAAAGGCGACTAAACAACCACCCTAGCTACGTGGTAGGGCCCCAAGCCCGTCTAGATGGCGACCACCTTAAGAGTATGTCGCCATAATAACTTTTTATGTTCCGGCATTAGTGAACTAAGTTCCTGTTGTCCCATAAGGGTTTATGTGACAGCAGCGTGTTCGCGATGTCACTGGCGTTGCAAACACCCATAGACGACGATAACTGCTAAATTCTTAGCGGGCCGTCAGCCTATCTGCTGTGCTACAGCAAAAAAAAAGATATAGGTAGTTAAAACATACTCAACACTGTAAATAACTATCCAAATGTCTTATATCTTCCAAATGTCAATTTTTGTATAATAGCATGCATATTGATTCGTGGCCTTTAGACATCAGTCACACGTAAAACTTAAGATATCAAACTTATTTATAATTACCAATGCATGAGACGGCATTGAGTCATAACAATCTAAATTTATAATAAAATATCAACTATAATGAGAGAACTGGCTCTATAACTCCCTGCTAGGCAGAACTCATAAACTTTAATCTGGTACGGCGTCGAATCAGTCCTAATAAGTTGCGAATCAGTTGGCAATACAATCAAAGCGTTTTCTATTATTTTTGTGTAAATAGTTTACAAAAAATGAACCTGAATTCTTAAAGTTCGTTTTGATAGTTGATTTGCCTAACAGAAAATTTTATCTTTGTCTGTAAGGAACTCGTATGAATAAAAAAGTTAAACAATTGGTCTACGATAACGTGAAAGACACTTTTCACCGTTCGTGCGGTAAGCATTGTGTCAATTTTGTGTGACCAGCGTTGATATATGAACAAACATCTCAAAAACCCAGTAATTTTACCCATTACTTCATAGCTATAACTATTTTTGTTGTAGACATTTACTGAAAATTTACCTGTTTATTGTTATTTATTTATATTTCATTACGTTGGTACATTTATGATTTAAAATATTTTATAATACATATTAATTAGGTGGGCTGAAAAGTTTGTAGGCTCACATAGAAAAAAAATTTTTTTTGATACAATTTGATTTGATTATTCAACAACGATTACAGCGTTTATACAATTTTTCGATGCCATTTTTATAGTACGATTTGTCTTTAGCCTCAAAGTAGGCTTCAGTGATTACCTCTTCATTAGCGCAAAATTTCTGTCCAGCGAGCATTTCCTTGAGATCTGAGAACAGAAAACAGTCCCTGGCGGCCAAATCTGGAGAACACGGTGGATAGGGAAGCAATTTGAAGCCCAATTCATTGAATTTTGCCATCGTTTTCATTAATTTGTGACACGGTGCATTGTCTTGATGAAACAGCACTTTAAAAAGCTGGGTGTGCTAAACCTGTCCAAGCAGTATTTTACTCTACGGCAGCGGCTTGTGCTAAACGCAAGCCAGACTGCACATGAAGTACTGCTCAGGTTTATGGGAGCATCTGTTTGACAACTCAATCCCTTAGACTCCAACCAAAGGCATGCAACTTGTGTTGTCGACGATCCCATGCTCATAGACGGTCTAAACTTGCTTGACTTTTGGAGAAACTTTGCATCTCTTCGCGTATTCTACCGTTTGTTCGATGGGGAGTGAGGGAGATGTTCTGAGGAACAGTTTAGAATGGTTCCTTCCTCATTTTTCTACTACCACACTGCTTGCCATCGGCGAGGCGTTCATCCCCACTGCCTAGGAGAGGCTCTCCTCTCTTGTACGAGACGGCTATCAAAAAATTTCATGTTACTTACTCTGTAGATTTAGTGAGCTTTCGGTTAAGGTTTTCTCATCGCAGTACGATGTGGAGTTTTTAAACAGGGCGTTATAAAACTTCATCGAGGCCGGCAGCACACTTTCAATACCTCTGGTACTGCAAATGTTCGTAATATGACATTTGAATGCCCAAAAATGACTACAGCCTATCGGGTGGGCTGTTTGCCTGTCTGTTGAACTTCAGATATTAAAAAAAAACTACTTATTATATTGGAATTAATCCAAACCGTATAATTAATAGGAAAATCACATTACATGCACAAACAGGAAAATATTACAAAATATTAAAATAATGGATTTTAATACAGATATTAATAAATTACAAGACTATATAAACATTGTTTCTTAAAAAAAGCCTCATTTGAATATAGTAATTATAGCGAGCGATGCTCGTAACCATGGGGCCCCCATTTTGCTCCGTTTTATTTATTTTACTACAAGCACTCTTGGTATCCTCCCTGAGAAAGAGTAGTTTGACTTTTGTTATAGACGACACAAATTCTATGCAACCAGTCATTGATGAAGTAAAATATGCAAGTAAACAAATTATGGACATAATTTTAAAGGCCAAAAGTAGTCAAATACAAGATGTCGTTGTAGTGACTTTTAACGATCCAGGTAATTTTTTTTTCATGTCATTCAAATATTAATCTTACGTCATCCTAGGTGAATAGTAAATCACTTCAGTAACTACTTTTCATAATTAATTTCTAAGTATCAGAAAATATTATAAATAAAAATATTTACTAATTTAGGAAACATTTTAAGACATTTTTTGTTTCGAAATGTTATTATAAGATTTTTTAATGATAAACTATGACATCGTCTTATACAACACGAACATTTGAAAAGTTATATTTCAATTATATGTATTTTGTATTATTTTAATTTGAGTTTTATTAATTTATAAATGTGCAATAATATAATTGATTTTTTATAAATGTAATAAATTACAATTAATTTATTTTTTAGAATTTATTGTAATAAAATAAATAAATCGGTTTTGCCAAAATAATATTTGTTACCCAATAATATCTGTATGTCTAAGGGCAAAAATACATTAGGTATTTTTTTTTTGTATTATAACATATTATTCTAACAACCTACATTTTTACAAATAAGGTCCTAATTTATTATTTAAATCATTATTATAGTAACTAAATAAAATTTTGAGCTTGTTTATCATTGAGGTACCATTATCAAAAAAAATAACTGTAAACTAATAAACTTCAAGTTACACAGTTTATTTGTCTACCTTTCTGAGATAAATTACAAAATCTATAATAAAAAAACCGATTCAAAAAGAAAAAAAAACTGAATAGAAATACAGAATACTTTATCATAATTTATTTATTGAAAAGAATATAATGTATAAATTTTTATATTAGAAAATTTCAAAAATCTAACATTTGAACTATCTTGTGACGTTTTGGCGACGACGAATTGGCTAATAATTTTTTTGATATTTTCTCAATTTGAAGACAAACATTAACCACATATAAGTGTGTGTATTATTGTGTATATATAACACTGACACATATATCTATGTATGCATGGTAGTGTTTTTTATTATTTTAAAGTATGTTTGTATTTTCTATACTTCTCTATAAACTTTAATTGTGCCAAAATTTATACTCTTCTGTCCTCGAATATTTCATAAAAAGGGATAAAAAATTGGCTTCATCTATAAATATCTAGAAATTCAAAACAGAATTAATACTGTTATTTTTCTGTACTTCCAAAACTCATCAGTGAAACAAATACCAAAACTGTTAATTATTAATTAGTTCAGTGCATAATAAGTATGTTACTATCTTTATAACTTTTGAGTATTAAGTGAAACAGACAGTCGAATAACTTTGTAATTTTAGAAGGTTGTTACCAAATGTTTCTGATATAAATGTTTTAATTGTTTTAGATACAAAATTGTGGGCTAAATCGATAGATAATACAACAATTTACAAGGCGTTGGACTCAATTGTGGCTCATACCCACTTTACAAATCCTTGCCCAGAATATGCAATGAGCGGTGTTTATCTTGGTTTGAACAGTAGTGAACCTGGATCAACACTGTTCACGTTTACCGATTCCGATGCTCAAGACAAATATCTCGACAATGATGTAATAGATTTATGCCAAAAAAAACAAAGTTCAGTAAGTATATCTATTTATCCCTGAGATTAACTTCCAAAATACAAAAGGAGCGTAGCATCATAATACTATTAAAGAACTGTAAACAACTAATATTTTTAAAAATAGTTATATTAGACAGCCAAACTAAACAGTTGTTATATAGTAAATTTTTTATTATATTTTTATTATAGTGGAATTTTTTTCCCTTTTTAGTTATGTAGTTAGTCGCCATTTAGGCGATTTAATATTTACACTTATAAATGTGTAATAGCAATCATAGTGTTTGTAATTTTGCTATAATAACGGTGTTACAGTGAAACAATAATATATTTTGAGTAACTCTTCACTTTGTTAATATATACTAGCCTTTCCCGTCCGCTTCGCTGTATAAATAAAAGAAAATAATTAACCTTTTTATTTTTGTCCTTTTTATTTTTTATTCCTACTTGTGTTTTTAAGGGATTGAAATTCTACAAGAAAAAAATAAGATAAACTCTAAAATTTATAAATAAACCTTTAAATATAATTTTTAAATTTTATTAAATTAATGAATTTTTAAAATAATAAGGAAGTAATTAATTAAACTACATCATTTCGGACTCGATTACACTCCGCTCGCATGTAGTATTTTCCGGGAAAAAATCATATATGTCGGCACAACAGCATCGAGATTATTCCCGTTGAATAGTTTTCATTGACGTTAAAACTGTGCCCATAGATGCAGAATCACACCTTCACGACCTTGAAAAAAAAGATAAAAACGAAAAATTATTAATTTACTATTTAAAAAAAAAGAGATGTTTTTTGGAACTAGCTTAACGTACCACCACGGAACGATACAGAGAGCAGAAAATATAAGGTTTAAACATACCTATATATTTGATACTACTTCTTCTACTTCTTACACCTCGAATCGTTTAGCTCAGCGTACGCTGCGATTTATTTACCCTTTTTACTTGGTACAATATAATGGAGAAATTGAGCTAATGTTGGTCATCTGAAATCATTATTATATGGTTACTGTCGGTCTCGTTACGGATACCGAATTAAAAATGGCCTATTAATAATAATTCTTGGTAGTCAAATATCCCTAACGAATCCAATAAAACATAAAACCAAAAAATTATAAGATTATAACAAAAAAAGAATTACAACAAAACAGAAAAAAGGGATGTGAACTTGTAGTAAGTTTTAAAAATTATAACTTGGTCAGAACGAAAATCAATTTAATGATATAAATATTTATTAATGAGATTCAACTTCGATACTTCTTGTATTAATATGTTCAGTAAAAAACAAAGAACAGTGCAGTATTTTCTGTTTATGTATTTCGTATTTAGAATCTCGTCCACGTTATCATAAGCATATTTTTATAAAACTATAATTATTGATAAATTTACACTAAGCCCTGATCTTCGACTATTTCGGTGGGCGTATAATGAGATGGACTATCGAACTCTAGACTTGAAACTTATTTGAAATATTTTTTTCACTTACTTCTACTACGCCTCTAAATAGAGCCGGCTCACTTTAAAACTGAGGTGATAAAGGCGAATCAGTGTACCATTTAGCCCGATTTTAGATGTCAACTAATGCAGGCCACTGTATTACGGCTCAAAGCCAAAAACCTCCTCGGGCTCGACGGCATACCAGGGCGTAAGTGGGATCTGGCCCACGATGCCCTGGAGTCACGATTGACATAGCTCTTTAGCAACTTTCTGACCTAGAACTGCTTCCCTAAGGAGTGGAATACAGGCAGGTTAATGCTTATTTAGAAACCTACGCCTACCGGCCCATTGCTCTGGAGCTGCGTTAGCGAGGTGCTCAAAAACCACAGAGTGCCGAACTACCTCCGCCGCGTCATCGGTAACTATCTGTTTTATAGAGTCATCGTCTTCTCGGTCCAGGGAGAGTGGTATCAGTGAGACGTCGTATGCGGTGTTCCACAGGGGTCGGTTCTGGGTCCACTTCTGTGGAACATCGCATTTGATTGGGTATTTCGAAGTATGGTCCCGTCTGTCGTCAATGTAAACTGTTACGCCGTCGCCACGACATGCTGGTCTCACCAGATCCGGCGGCTGGACCTAAAGGTAGCCCTGTAAAAATCCAAGGCTATGGTATTCTATAGCTGACGATGTGGGCCGCCTGCATATCTCTGTAGGAGGCGCCCGCATCGGTGTTGGGGCAACGCTGAAGTAGAGCGCTGCGTTCACACTGACGACTCTAAGGGCCATCTGAGAATACCCTCGTCTTTTGGCGTCGCTGTATCGGTAGCGTCAGGAGACCGTTGCCTGTGATTATCGCCCCATGCCTCGTGAAATCGTGGATAAGCGGATGGAGCTCCGGCAAAATTACACGGTAGTTTGGAAGGAAAGACTTGCGCCCTATTACTTATATATACACAGAGTGCTGTTACGGCTGATTGACGTAATCCTTACTATAACATTTTTTTAAATTTTCAAACTAAGCTAATTTATTGTAATGTAAAAGTCTATCCTCAAACAAATTTTACTTTGTGTGTGTTTTTCACGACCGTAGTCAGTAAATAATTAATAATTATTTCTTTTCACTCTAGGTTAACTTTATTATAACAAAAAACTATTGCATGACTAATCCTGATAAGGATCTCCAAGTATATTATAAAGTTGCAAAGGCTTGTTCCGGGAAAGTTCTTTATTTAAAATCCAGTGAGCTTTCACAGGTAAGCCCAAACATATATACTTATTGAACCATTATTCTAAATAAATTTATAATTGGCTCTATTTTATACATGTGAATATTAATTTAGATATTTTTGAATCGAATTTTTGCGTGAATACGTAATGCAAGATATATCGGGAAAAGTATTTTGCCGACATCGTTCTTAGTGCTTAAAAGTATTTCAACTACTTTAGCGTATTTCTCAGTGTCATAACTACGTAAAACGGATCAAAAATTAAAGTTTGCAAGTTTTCGTTCACACCGGCCGTTGTTTTTTTACGATATTATTACTGAATTATTGTTTCAACGTTTTGCAAGCGGAAACTTCATATTTAACTTTGTAAAAAACAATTACAGCCTTATTTATTATTTATTTAAAAAATAATCTCACTGTCACTTACAGCGCGGTATATTACGCCCTTTATTTTTATTCGACTACCTTCGCGACGCAACAGCTTTCGCATGTTGGAACTTCGTAGTATCCATAACACAAACGCTTTGCTGCTTACTTTGGGGCTAAATAACGCTGTGCGAATTATCTCAGTAATTTATAAAGCTTAGTATGGGTGCTCAGTATGCATGGTTTGGTTGAAATTGACCTCGTTCTTATAGGTTATCTCACAAGATCACAAAATAGTTTGCATCTATACAGCTTAAGGTCCAAAAATGGGTTAACCCTTCTCACTTCTTTGTTGTTCTTCTTTTTATTGTGCCTCTTCAACTAATGAAGGTAGGCAGTTTACTCTGTATATTTTTTTTGATCTTTGGCAAGTTAGAATAGTTTTTCACTTGTGATTTATGTTAATTTTTAGATATTACGCAAACAAGATTTTTTGTTGCGTCTGACCGCTCTTTTTCCAGCCATTTTGCCCATGAGCTATTTGTTGTAAAAATTCATATCTGAAGTTCTTGACTACATAACCCAAATAGGCAACCTTTCTCACTTTTATATTTTGGATCACGTTTCCTCCCTGCTCGACTTAGGACTTCAACATTGGTCATTGTTTCTATCCAGCTTAGAGCCAACATGCATATTAAGACCCACATTTCAGTATAGAAGTATGGGCCTTATATAGGCCTTATGTAGAAGACTTATGCGCAAATATATTTTGAGATTGAAACTGCAAAGTACCTTTTTCATATTTGTACGATGCCGGTCACGGACCAAGAGTGCACCGTATAGAGATGATAGAGATAGCTCGAGAGCAGTGGACTGTATGAGAGAGGAGAGGGAGAGGAGCGGTGGTGAGAGATACACGATACCTTGCAGTGGGCAAAAAAACTCACACTGACCTTGATTCCACCCTTACCCGGTTCGGTTCAGGTCCGCTATCACAATTTACCTCACTAAGAGTGAGGGTAGATAACAAAAATCAGGAGGCGAAATCTCAACTACCCTTTATGCAAGGATCGAACAAGTCTTCAGTAATAAGACACTACGGGCGATTTTGATGAGGGTTTTCTTCAAAATCATTGTCCCGGTTTTCATCCATCTATGTGCGTGCGTGTTTATATTTACGCACCCGTTTCAATACTTTGCCTTCTATAGAAATCACGGGATTTACAACCTTTCTTTTTGTGCCCACCATGATTTTCATCTTAGATACATTCATACGCAGACCTACCTTCAAACTATATTTATTAATTTGGTTAGAATTTCGTCGTAAATCAGCCTCTTCTTTATTATGTGAGCATTTTAATAGCAGCTTTTTCATCTTAACCTGCAAGAACTTACTGGATTCTTGTGCATTTTAATTACAGGTATTCCAATGGGTCGATCAATTCATCCAAGGTGAAATGACTTTATTTAACAGTTTTGAGTTGCCGAGAAATCCATACGTAACGTCAAAAGAGGTAGGTAAAAGACGTCGTGTGAAGTCGTTAACTAAATACAACAAAATGGAATAATGCTCGTTTTGTACTTATATACAAAAGGCACTAAAACAGTTATTTGTATGTAAATTTTTACTTAGTTTTTAACGCAACGCATTAGTACGTTAATATTAAAGTAATCGGGAAATAAATAAGTAAGTGGCAATTGGCTTGAAATTCCTACCAGAAAATTTGTAGTTATCAGAGAGAACGTCTACTCTAGCGATTGGAGATCGCATCTAGAGAACGTTTTATTCTATGATTGTGAATAATTATGCATACTGTTACAATTCTATCCTAGATAATTCATAATCGTCTCCTGTCTGGGCATTTATGTATAATATGTATTTATTTACAAAAAAAAGTTAGCTATATGGCACTGTATGGATTGTTACAATATATTTATTTATTTTTATTTCAGTTTACCATTGATGATCAGGTTGAATATGTACTGATAACAGTTAGCGGAACATCGAGCGATATAAATGTTTCCCACAATAACCAAAGTGCACAGTTTACAAGAGTTCTCTGGCTTGATAATACAAAAGTAAGTCGTCTTTTCCGAATATTATAAGAATCTCGTACTAATTTTTCTCTTAGTGCAGGGGCGGAGTAAGAAAACTGACCCCTGCGGCCGAGATCAGCCTAACGGCAACATGACATAAAACGCGACAAAACCACTCTCCTGGGTGGTAGAGCCTCAAATTCATCTTGATGGCAATCACTCCTGCTCTGTAAGCCATAAACTATAATAACCTTGTGCTGTGTTTCGGCTTTGGTGACCCAAGTTCCAACACCGTTATGCAGACAGCAACGTGTTCGCGGTGTTTCTAGCGTTCCAAACATCTTTCGACAATAGCAACTGCTTACTGTTAATTAGGGTGTCAGTTTGTCTGCAGTTCCTCAGCAATAACAAAACCGTAAGTTTCGGATTATCCCACTTAGTAGTGGGGTAGTGCAATTCGTCTTTTTTGTTTTTTCTTTTAAATAAAAGGAAATCTTCACAAGTTAGTTGATCTAACATAAAAAATGTAGTTTAAAAAAGCTAAAAAACACGATTTACCTAAACTAAAAAGTAAAAAATAATTCTTGCCATAAGAATAAAATTACTGCCGCGAATGTTAATGTCACTGTTCTAAAGGCGTGAGGTGTTTTGTATGATATTTTTAAACTACATAATTGCATTTCGGAAAGAAACTAGTAAAAAAATTGGTATCGAGCGCCCCACGCTTTTTAGAATAGTGACACTAATTTTCTCGTCAGTAATTTTATTCTTATTGTGAAGAATTATTTTTTACTTTTTATTTTGATTTATGATAAAGACGTTTTTTTATGTTTTTTAAACTATACTTTATTTTTATCTTTTTATTTCTATTAATTATAAAAGCGTATGTTTTAGTTTTTTTTATTAAACTATAATTTATTTGTTGTTAATTCTTAATCGGTAAATATTTTTATTAATTAAACGCCACATTCCAGCAGAAGCAAAAGAAAACGTTAATCCTGATGATGCTGCAAGGACTATAGGACAAAATTATTAAATTTTTGTATTGTCATCAGGTCTTCACACATACCTCCACCTCCACAAGTGTGCAAAACTTTGAATTTTTTTGATCTTTCAAAATAGGTAAAAATCGAGTCCGAAAAAGTCCAAATTTAGATACATTCAGGTCAAGTAAATAAAAGCGTAGTAAAAATAAAATTAAGTGCAACTCCTAATATATATTACTTTAAGGATATGCCGATTGAATCCTTATTTTTCTTGACTACTATTCAGGTTATGAATGTCTTCCAGTCATCATCATCATCTCAGCGTTCATCCCGGTTGCAACCCAAACTTCCGTATCGGTGCCCGGGGTCCGCTTTCCGACTTTTTCTACTCCACTTCGCACGGTCTTCAGCATCCCTGGTAGTGAGCCCATTAGCACGCATGTCACCCCTACGACGTCAAGCCAGCACTTTTTGGGTCTACCCCTCCTGCCGGGGCCCGGCGGAGGCGGCATGGCCAGACATTTATTTCCCACGTAATCATCCGAATGTCTTCCAGTGACCGTATTCAACAAGTGTTCATTTGTGTCTTGCTACTGACATAAATGTTTTTTAAGAAGGGTAGTTTGTATTTCATGGACTTTTTGCAGGCAGTTCAGCTGAACAACCCACAGCCTGGAAAGTATACAGTTTTAGTGTCTGATCATGCTGCCATCAGGATAGAGATTGAAGGACGAACCGACTTTACATTTGAACATGGCTTCTCACAACAGAAACCTAAAACCATAAATGAAACCACAGCGCAACCTATCGGCGGTACAGTATTTTATTTTGAATAAACATCTGATTTAAACTGAGAGGTACAAAGTTCAAAGTAAGCTTCACCAAATTTACACCACAAATACTGACGCCTTGCCATTCTCATCCAGCCCCAAATGTATCTTCAATACATTTGATTAATCCAATCAAATGAATGATTTTTAAATGTATATCACCTTGAGAAAATATTACATTTACATCATTTTGTCTTACAGATACAAATAACTATTTGTCAATATTGGTATCTGATCCATCAAATCGTGTATCAATAAAATATGTTGAGATCTGGTATATGAACGATACAGTAATCGGTGAATTTAAATTAACTAAAGAAGGTGAACATTTCTATACAACGTCTGCATTCATGTCGCCTAGTCACAAATTCAAAATAGTCGTAAGTATTACGTTATAGTACTTCATCTTCCTCCTGTCTTTATCCCACATTATATGAGGTTGGCACAACATGTTATCTTCTTCCACACTCCTCAGTTAGCCGTCATCCCAACATTCACACCTTTTTTGCCATATCATATTTACGCAATCCATCCATCTTTTTTTGGTCTACCTCTAGTCCTGTATCCATTCACTCATATTTTTCTCATTTTCCTTGTTTTTTGGAATTCTTCTCTGTGCATTACATGGCCAAACCATGCTAGTCTATTACTTTTAAGTTTTTCAATAACTAGTGCTACACTCACACTTCCTCTAATATACTCATTTCTAATTGTATCCATTTTTGTAACTCCACACATCCATCTCAACATCTCCGCAGCATGTGACATCCTTTCGTCTCTCTCCTTTGTTGCCCAGCATTCCGATTCATACAATACGACAGGCCTAATTACGGATTTATAAATTTTACCTTTGTGCTTAAGTGGTAGGTACCTGTTCGAAGGACAGGCAAGGTGACGTACGAAGTTTATGTATTTAACAAAGACCAGATATTGAGTAGACACAGGAACCAACTTTATATTTTCAAGGAGGGAAGAGCTGTATGGGAAAACCAGACGCCTGTTTTACTTAAAGACTACTCGTCTTCAAAGGGTCAAGTAGAATCGGCGGAGTTCGAGTCCGATCCACGTCAATTAAGATCGCCACAAAGAGTGCCAGAAGAGTTTGAATGTCATGAACGAAGTACTAGTCCCACCACACCTTCTGCTTCACCAGCCCGAGTAACAGATCCGTCTAGTCCTCAACCCTGTACTCTGGATAAGACCAAACCAAATGAACCACAACGCTCGCGGAGAGACCGTCCTATTGTAGATTATAAGAAATACTTTAAACGTGTGTGATTTAAGAGGGAGGAGTGTTAGGTATGTACGCCAAAGAGCGACGCGGTGGCTGCGCCCACCATCTTATAGTAATATTAAAGCAGTTAGCAACTAGCCGACGTTTGACTTATACGTATATGCGCTCCGTCTTAACAGTACCCTTGGGTCACAAATTGTTCATGAGACCATTCACCATTTCATCCATCGTACATTCACTCTAGTTTTTCACCGTCGTTCTGGATTAATGATCCAAGGTACCGGAAGTTGGAGCTAGTTGGTAGAGACACGCGTCCTAAGGTAATCGAGGTAAAGGCGGAAATTGCACCAAAGTCACAAAAGAGATGTTCAGTTTTGGTTCTACTTATCTGCAACCCAACACCCTCCAATCTATCCTGCCATTTAGCCAATCTGCTCTAAACCTTGTTAGCATTTTCATTCTTTAAAAGTATTTTTCTTTTCTTTCAGAATCACATATACTTCTTCATTCCACCACCAAGATTATTTCTCAATTTTACCTTTCTTTTTCGTTTCTCCAAAAATGTCCTTTGCCACTCCTTTAACATTAAATTCCGCTATTTCATTACAACATTAATTTACTGATTTTCCAAGCATATCATCCATCTCTTTCATTTTGTCTACCACTCTTTTTACTTTATAGTTTAATCTACTTGAGGTGCCTCTCCGACTAGCGAAGGCTGGCGGTCAGTTTCACATACTCCTCTATCTTTAGCGAGACTAAATAATTCGGGTGCACTCGCTATCCCCGTCCACTCTTGAATGTTAGGCAACCAAGATTTCGTTCTCTGACCGACACGTCTCTTGTCCGCGATTATTCCCATCATTATTAATTGTAACAGTTCGTACCTATCATGTCTCAATACATGTTCTAGGTAAGCATCTTTTCTGCGTTTTACGGTTTGCAAAAGTTCACGTTTCTGCTTTACTCGTCGGAGAACCTCCTCATTGGTTACTTTTTGAGTCCAACTAAAGGCAAGCATCCTTCTGTACGCCCATATTTCGAACGCTTCTATAAGTTTTCTGAAGTCTGCATGAGTCCAAGCCTCACATCCGTATAGTAGAATGGGACAGATGTAGCAACGGAGCGTTCTGATGTGCAAAGACAGCTTTAGGTTGCGATTGCAGAGAACACGCTTCATCACACATTTTTAATAATAATACAATTATCTTTATTAGACTTCAGAATTGTTAAGTTATATCTTAAAATAACCGTTTTACTTTGATTGACGATAACTCCACGAATTATCGTCATCTTCAAATTGAAGAACTTTTTATTTAGTTTTTATTGATCTAGAAATAGATTTGTTCCTTAATTTTTGTAACTAGGAAATATACTCTTAAATAAGTACTAATGCCAGTAATTATATGCAGGTGAATGGCGTTGTTATAAAAAGTGGACGTGACATTTCACGATTTGCTAAGATTCCTGTT
This sequence comes from Malacosoma neustria, assembly GCA_963693495.1. Classification (NCBI taxonomy): domain Eukaryota; kingdom Metazoa; phylum Arthropoda; class Insecta; order Lepidoptera; family Lasiocampidae; genus Malacosoma; species Malacosoma neustria. The sequence goes on along the minus strand of OY856391.1, from coordinate 8,219,620 downwards.
CAACCGCAACCTAAGCCAATTGGTAAGTTGTATGAAGATTTATTAATTCCTAATGTACCTATTATTTTTCTTTAGCATGTCAGAAACTCTGATCATTTTTCTTGGCCGGAAAGGCTTTCGTGGAAGTTAAACTCTAACTGACGATGAAACTCATGCAAAGTTTTGGCCCAAATTAAAAATAATGTTTTTGTGTCTTAATAAACTATCAAAAATAATTTATTTTTGGTGCATTATTAATACTTTATGCGAACTGCAGCGTGAATCCGGTGCCCTTATCGTCACAAAAACATCCATAGGCGATGATAACTGTCTAATATTAAATAGACGGTCAATCTGCTGTTGCTCAGCATTAAAAAATTATAACAAAAAAAGTATTTATGAAGATACAAAGAAAAAAAAAACAATAGCCGAAATGTTGTATGTTTAATTATGTGCAATGTGGGGATAATATCCTTCTATTATAAATCAACAGTGATACCGAACAAAATTCCGGAGGTTGCCATTAGTGAAGGTAACGAATTGAAAATAAAATATGGGACCTCTGTTAAGTTGACTTGCAAAGTATCAGCCTATCCACGGCCAAGCATATTCTGGAGAGATAGCTCTGGAAAAGTACTATCTACGGTTAGTAGAATTATTGTTATAAACATAATTTCCTTATAGTATTTATATAGTTTATACTTGACTAATGATATAGATTTGTATATATAAAAACAGCCCATAACGTCCCACTGCTGGGAACAGGCTTACCCCAAGAGCAAATTGACAGTATATTCGCCACGTCGGCGTATAGGCGGGTTACTCATACCAGATTTCTTGGTACGCAGGTTTCCACACGATTTTTTCCTTCACTAGTAGTACACGGCAATTGTTTTATATATACATATTAAGCAAAAAAAGCCGCCTAAATGGTTCATGCTTCTGAGGTTCGAACCTCGTTTTTATTAGGCATTTAGATTAGTCTCCGAAGGTGAAAAAACGCCAAGTGCCTATGTATTTCTTTCTTCATTTGTCCTCAGTTCTATTCCTGAGAATTTCTGACGTTCATGTAGTTGGATACGAGTACAAGAACTTCAGGAATACATTTGTTATTTGTATATGCATGAAATTAGTTAATTTTTATAGTAGAATCATTGAATAGTTTTAGTTTTATTATGGCGCATAATTTCACTTTTAAGATTAAAAACAATTACTAAATTATTAAACTTTATATCCACACTTTTAGAGGGAGTTTACTTTCTGTTGTCAGAAGAGATTGCACGTTTGAAAAATCTACCTACTAGATACCATAAATTAACATTCTTAAAATTTTGAAATTAGACTCTCATCCATTAAAAAATTTTCGAATTGACTAAAATTTGATTTGACTTCAACCTTAAGTTTAAATTATCTACATCCAAAGTTAATTCCTTAAATATTCTTTTATTCACAGGAATTCTCAACGTTGTTGATTCCGTACGATTATGTGAGTTATATTACATTGAATAATGTACAAAAGTCAGAAGAGATCAGTTGCTATGGCGAAAATTATCTGCAATCCACAAAAAAAAGTATTAATGTTAAAGTTATTTATTTGGAGATTAACTCCCAACTCCCAGGTAATATCATTATAATCATTTTAATAGTAATTAGTCATACATTTCTGTAAGATTCCACCAAGATATTCTAAGTTATTTCAAACTCAAACTTTTTATTCAAAATAAGTTAATATCTAAATGTCTTTTGAAAGACAGATATGTACAAGAACTAAAATTACCACCGCTTCACGACGTATTTACTTGTAACAAGGAGAAGAAGCGGTGAGAAATTCCTCAGAGACACGTCTAGTTTTAATATATATATATACCTAGTCAGGTCATAAGTATTGTCACACAGTAAAAACTTTTCTTTTAGAATGCTGGCCACAAAAAAGTTTATTGAATTCGAATTTCGAATTGTTCATGAAAATAAAAATGTATACTTTTAGAATTTTACTCATTTTTAAACATGGAGTGGACGCTTAAAGAAGACCGTGTTGCAGTTATTGCGTTGCATCGTTGCGGTTACGCGCCAATTCAAATTTTTAACATACTGAAAAATCTGAATATTACCAAAAGACTCGTTTATCGTACCATCAAACGATACAATGAAGACTCTAGTGTAGATGACAGGTCAAGAAGTGGTCGCCCTCGGTCTGTTAGGACTCCAGCAGTGATAAAAGCTGTGAAGGCACGAATTAAAAGAAATCCCAAACGTAAGCAGAAACTGTTGGCCTTTCAGATGGGGTTAAGCAGAACCACGGTGAAAAGGGTGTTAAATGAAGACTTAGGGCTTCGGGCATATCGAAGAAAAACAGGACATCGTTTGAATGCTCGTCTAATGGACCTGAGACTGAAGAGATGCCGCGCTTTGTTGAAGCGGTACGCGGGAAAAAAATATCGGGAAATTCTTTTTCGGATGAAAAAATTTTACCGTAGAAGAGAGATACAACAAACAAAATGATAAGGTGTACGCACACAGTAGTGAAGAAGCGAGCAACCGTATTCCGCGTGTCCAACGAAGTCATTTTCCATCCTCGCTCATGGTATGGTTGGGAGTTTCTTATTGGGGCTTAACAGAGGTACATTTTTGTGAGAAAGGTGTAAAAACGAATGCTGTTGTGTATCAAAATACAGTCCTGATGAACCTTGTGGAACCTGTTTCTCATACCATGTTCAATAACAGGCACTGGGTATTCCAACAAGATTCGGCGCCAGCTCATAGAGCGAAGAGCACACAAGACTGGCTGGCGGCGCGTGAAATCGACTTCATCCGGCACGAAGACTGGCCCTCCTCCAGTCCAGATTTGAATCCGTTAGATTACAAGATATGGCAACACTTGGAGGAAAAGGCGTGCTCAAAGCCTCATCCCAATTTGGAGTCACTCAAGACATCCTTGATTAAGGCAGTCGCCGATATTGACATGGACCTCGTTCGTGCTGCGATAGACGACTGGCCGCGCAGATTGAAGGCTTGTATTCAAAATCACGGAGGTCATTTTGAATAAACTTTAATGTCATAAGAATCTATGTTTTGTTAAGTTCATTTTGGTATATGAATGGTTATACTTAGTCAGGTCATAAGTATTGTCACACAGTAAAAACTTTTCTTTTAGAATGCTGGCCACAAAAAAGTTTATTGAATTCGAATTTCCAATTGTTCATGAAAATAAAAATGTATACTTTTAGAATTTTACTCATTTTTAAATATGGAGTGGACGCTTAAAGAAGACCGTGTTGCAGTTATTGCGTTGCATCGTTGCGGTTACGCGCCAATTCAAATTTTTAACATATTGAAAAATTTGAATATAACCAAAAGATACGATAAACGAGTACCATCAAACGATACAATGAAGACTCTAGTGTAGATGACAGGTCAAGAAGTGGTCGCCCTCGGTCTGTTAGGACTCCAGCAGTGATAAAAGCTGTGAAGGTACGAATTCAAAGAAATCCCAAACGTAAGCAGAAACTGTTGGCCCTACAGATGGGGTTAAGCAGAACCACGGTGAAAAGGGTGTTAAATGAAGACTAGAGCTTCGGGCATATCGAAGAAAAACAGGACATCGTTTGAATGCTCGTCTAATGGACCTGAGACTGAAGAGATGCCGCGCTTTGTTGAAGCGGTACGCGGGAAAAAAATATCCGGAAATTCTTTTTTCGGATGAAAAAATGTTTACCGTAGAAGAGAGCTACAACAAACAAAATGATAAGGTGTACGCACACAGTAGTGAAGAAGCGAGCAACCGTATTCCGCGTGTCCAACGAGGTCATTTTCCATCCTCGCTCATGGTATGGTTGGGAGTTTCTTATTGGGGCTTAACAGAGGTACATTTTTGTGAGAAAGGTGTAAAAACGAATGCTGTTGTGTATCAAAATACAGTCCTGACGAACCTTGTGGAACCTGTTTCTCATACCATGTTCAATAACAGGCACTGGGTATTCCAACAAGATTCGGCGCCAGCTCATAGAGCGAAGAGCACACAAGACTGGCTGGCGGCGCGTGAAATCGACTTCATCCGGCACGAAGACTGGCCCTCCTCCAGTCCAGATTTGAATCCGTTAGATTACAAGATATGGCAACACTTAGAGGAAAAGGCGTGCTCAAAGCCTCATCCCAATCTGGAGTCACTCAAGACATCCTTGATTAAGGCAGCCGCCGATATTGACATGGACCTCGTTCGTGCTGCGATAGACGACTGGCCGCGCAGATTGAAGGCTTGTATTCAAAATCACGGAGGTCATTTTGAATAAACTTTAATATCATAAGAATCTATGTTTTGTTAAGTTCATTTTGGTATATGAATGGTTACATAATGAATAAACTTGCTACAATTATTTTACATTAAACATGTGACAGAATTTATGACCTGACTAGGTATAATGAATAAACTTGTTACAATTATTTTACATTAAACATGTGACAGAATTTATGACCTGACTAGGTATATATATATATATATATATATATATATATATATATATATATATATATATATATATATATATATATATATATATATATATATATATATATATATATATATATATATATATATATATATATATATATATATATATATTCTTTTATTTCTTATTATTTTGTTTTATAATTTTATAACATTGTACAAGCTTAAACTCAGAACACATAAAATAGAAAATAAATAAATTCTGATACAAACAAATCAAGATGGTCTAACAGCTGATGGTACATCTTCGATAAGCTCATGAGTATAAAATTAGCTAAAGATGCTTGGAGCGTGCAGCTATGTAAAAGCAGTTTTATCTTCAATAAATTCGTTAATCGAATAATTGCCCTTCTTTTATATAATAGTTTGCACAATAAGCGACCCAAACAAGACCATAGATAATATCATTTTCTGAACTGGTTCTACCAGCTACAACACTGACGACAAGATTTTGGCTTGTACACACCAGCGTATGTTCTGGGTTATACTTACACACATATAACAATTAAATATATATATATATATATATATATATATATATACCTAGTCAGGTCATAAATTCTGTCACATGTTTAATGTAAAATAATTGTAACAAGTTTATTAATTATGTAACCATTCATATACCAAAATGAACTTAACAAAACATAGATTCTTATGACATTAAAGTTTATTCAAAATGACCTCCGTGATTTTGAATACAAGCCTTCAATCTGCGCGGCCAGTTGTCTATCGCAGCACGAACGAGGTCCATGTCAATATCGGCGGCTGCCTTAATCAAGGATGTCTTGAGTGACTCCAAATTGGGATGAGGCTTTGAGCACGCCTTTTCCTCCAAGTGTTGCCATATCTTGTAATCTAACGGATTCAAATCTGGACTGGAGGAGGGCCAGTCTTCGTGCCGGATGAAGTCGATTTCACGCGCCGCCAGCCAGTCTTGTGTGCTTTTCGCTCTATGAGCTGGGGCCGAATCTTGTTGGAATACCCAGTGCCTGTTATTGAACATGGTATGAGAAACAGGTTCCACAAGGTTCGTCAGGACTGTATTTTGATACACAACAGCATTCGTTTTTACACCTTTCTCACAAAAATGTACCTCTGTTAAGCCCCAATAAGAAACTCCCAACCATACCATGAGCGAGGATGGAAAATGACCTCGTTGGACACGCGGAATACGGTTGCTCGCTTCTTCACTACTGTGTGCGTACACCTTATCATTTTGTTTGTTGTAGCTCTCTTCTACGGTAAACATTTTTTCATCCGAAAAAAGAATTTCCCGATATTTTTTTCCCGCGTACCGCTTCAACAAAGCGCGGCATCTCTTCAGTCTCAGGTCCATTAGACGAGCATTCAAACGATGTCCTGTTTTTCTTCGATATGCCCGAAGCCCTAAGTCTTCATTTAACACCCTTTTCACCGTGGTTCTGCTTAACCCCATCTGAAGGGCCAACAGTTTCTGCTTACGTTTGGGATTTCTTTGAATTCGTGCCTTCACAGCTTTTATCACTGCTGGAGTCCTAACAGACCGAGGGCGACCACTTCTTGACCTGTCATCTACACTAGAGTCTTCATTGTATCGTTTGATGGTACGATAAACGAATCTTTTGGTAATATTCAAATTTTTCAGTATGTTAAAAATTTGAATTGGCGCGTAACCGCAACGATGCAACGCAATAACTGCAACACGGTCTTCTTTAAGCGTCCACTCCATATTTAAAAATGAGTAAAATTCTAAAAGTTATACATTTTTATTTTCATGAACAATTCGAAATTCTAATTCAATAAACTTTTTTGTGGCCAGCATTCTAAAAGAAAAGTTTTTACTGTGTGACAATACTTATGACCTGACTAGGTATATATATATATATATATATATATATATATATATATATATATATATATATATATATATATATATATATATATATATATATATATATATATATATATATATATATTATACATGATTAAAAAAATGTTACAATAATGAAAAATAATAACAAATTTCAGCGGTGACTAAAGTAAAATATGGAACTTCCAAAACAATTACTTGTGACATCCGTTCTGCACTGCATATAAATATACGTTGGTATTTCCAAAAGGACAAATCCTCCGTAAAGAACTTACTTACCTCTTCAAAGAATTACCAAGTATCTGTTGGTGGTCGTGAATTAACTTTAAAACATACAGATATAGACCAAGGTGGAAATTATATTTGCGAAGCTACATTGGATGGCAATGAAAATGAGAAAGAAACACTCCACACTAAACTCGAAGTAGTTGGACTCGGTAAGTCTTTGCAAGAATAGAATATGTATTGGATCCGAATTTGAGGTGATATTTAACAGACTGCTAAATAAAAATATTCTCATTTCAGAGAAACCTGAAATTGAAAATAAGAATCCATTGCTTAATATTTTTATACACTCTCCTGTAACTATAAATTGCAAGTAAGTAAATTTTTAGTATTTATTAATTACAATTTATTTAGTATTGGCTTAGTGATTTCTATTGAGGTATTGGGCAGATGAATACTGTGCTTACTTTTGCAAGTCATTTAATCAAATACTGTTACGAAAAATGGGGCAATTATAAGCATACACCAAGATACATTTTGATGACTATAAATTTATTCAATGTCAGTAGAAATTCCTGTTATATATTAGGTCTTTACCTATGAAATTGCCGTTTTGTATGAAAAAATTTAAACGAATTTTTTTCATATATTTTTTATTTGTATTAATCGAAGTAATCACCCATGCAATCAATGTATCTTTGCCAATGCAGTGGCAGTTTATCGATGCCCTTCTTAAAGAAATCAGCTTGACGGGAGGCAACAAATTCTTCAAAGGCATTTTGTACTGCCTCTCGGGTATTGAACTTTTTTCCCGCCAAGAAGTTATCCAAATTCTGGAAAAAGTAGTAGTCTGTAGGCGCAAGGTATGGTGAGTAGAGCGAATGACGGAGAACTTCCAACCCCTGTTCTTGCAACTTGGAGACCGTCTGCTGTGCAGTATGAGGTCGCGCATTGTCGTGCAGGAGCAGCGGAGACGAGCGATTGACCAATGCTGGTTGGAGATGTGCCAGCTTCTCCATCATTGTGTTCAGTTCTTCACAGTACACATCTGCAGTAATGCTCACCCGGTTTGGTTAGAAGCTGTGATGAGTCACACCGGCGCTAGACCACCAAATAGTGACCATCACTTTTCTAGGGGTAAGTTTTCATTTAGGGCATTGTTTAGGTACTGAACCAGGATCCAACCAACTTGCAGAAGGCGTACCGGGGGAAGAAGAAGGGCGGACAACGCCCTTTTTCGGCCCCCATAAATAGGTCCAGGGGCGAGGGACTTGGGGAAGTTCCCGCCCCCTATTCGATGGACCCGAGGTGGAGGCGCGCGCGGGTGTCGGCGCGCGCCTCTGAGGCAATGCACGGGGTAGTTAAACACCTTACTACCCCGTGCAGGAGACGAGGCCCGGACAGACCGGGCCAGCACTAGTGTGGGGCTGCGGAAGAATCTGGATTCCCGCGGCCCCGCACGCACGTGTGAGGAGACACCGGGGTGGTGGTTTTAGCCGGTAGGAGTCCGGCATGACCCTCCGCCTTTCCCCAGGCGGAGGTAGTCCATGAGGATTTCCCCACCCCGTAAAAAAAAAAAGCTGAACCAGGATCGAACCAACTTGCTGAGCGCTTGCGTTTATCAAACAGAATCCTTTTTTCATCGCAGGTAACAATGCGGTTCAAAATTCCTTGATTTGTGTGTCTGTTGAACAGTGCAAGGCACGTCTCGACGCGTACTTCGCGCTGGCGATCATTGAGTTCGTGGGGCATCCATTTGTCAAGCTTTTTTACCTTGCCAATTTGACGCAAATGGACCAATATTGTTTTGACGCTAACGTTAAAAGTTACTGCTAATTCAGCCGTAGATTGTGTATCATCAGCTTCCACAATCGCATTTAATTCGTCATTGTCGACCAAAGTCTTCGGACGACCGCGAAGTTCAATTTTCAGGTCGAAATTCCCAGAACGGAAACGAGCAAACCAATAACAGGTGGTGCGATAGTTTGTAGTGCTAGTTCCGTAAACGTCATTGATGTTGGGTGCCGCTTGTGCCGTGTTTCTGCCACGACGGTACTCATATTCCATAATTACTCGAATTTTTCACTTATCCATGATGACGAAAAAGATTGAAATGCGATGAAAATGTAACACTAATCAATAAACAAATGATTACTTTTGGAAAAAGAATTCCATATTTTTAAAATAAAATTTATTGAAATTAGAATTCTTAGCCAAACAAAAATTATTTTGATTTGAAATGGCCGTGAAGCTTCCATCTTACGGGATACCTAGGAGTTTTTGCATCTGGCTATCCAGCTTTCTAGCTAGGCGCAGTATTAAGATCATTGTTGACGGTTGCTGCTTCAATGTGAAGCCTATCAATGCTGGTGTGCCTCAGGGTTGTGTGCTGTCGCCGAAGCTGTTTATTCTGCATATCAATGACATATTATCCATAGATGGCATTCATTGCTATGCAGATGATAGTACTGGCAATGCACAGTACACTGGTCGTGTAAACTTCTCTCCTGCGGTTTTGGAAGAAAGTCGGGTCAGACTTGTGTTTGAAGTAGAGAAATCTCTAGAGAGAGTCTCCGAATGGGGATGACAAAACCTTGTCCAAGCAGTATTTCAGTTCAAGGCAACAGCTTGTATTATACAAAACACAGGCTAGACCGCATATGAACTACTGCTCACATTTATGGGCTGGACCAGCTGCCTGTCAGCTCAATCCCCTAGACTCCATCCAACGGCACGCAGTTCATGTTGTCGACGATCCCATACTCACAGACGGTCTAGACACGCTTGGACTTCGGAGAGACTGCGTCTCTTTGCGTATTCTAGCATCTGTACAACGGGGAGTGTTCTGAGGAGCTATTTAGCATGGTGCGCTCGTCGTCTTTCTACCATTACACTGCCCGCTATCGGCTGGGTGTTCATCCCCATTTCTTGGAGCCTCTTCTTTCTTGTACGAAACGGTTCTCAAGAACGTTCACGTTGCGTACTCTCAGGATCTGGAATGACCAGCTGAGGTTTTCTCAGCGCGGTACGATATGGGGTTCTTCAAAAAAGGCGTTATTATTTTTTTAGAGGCCGGCAGCGTGTTTGTAATGCCTCTTGTGTTGCAAACATCCATAGGCGACGGTGGCCACCTGCTAGCGTGGGCCGTTTGCTTGTCTGCTGAACTCTAGGTATTAAAAAAATATATCCAAAATTTTTAATAACACCGATATGTATTTTAGAGTAACTAAAGGCGTTCCAAAGCCTACTGTGACCTGGCAATGGAAACCGAAAGACTCAGGTTGGACACAGTTGAGTTATGTTGGAGAAGAACTTCGTTTGTCAATGGTCACTCTAAAATCTTCTGGTACTTATAAATGTGAAGCTAAAAACGCATTAGGAGCGACTCACTCAGAAACAACATTAGTTGTTCATTGTACGTATATGTCATTATATATTTTACTAAATTTGTAGTTGTCAATCACTAATTTATATTTAATAGAATAAAAGTCAAACAAAAGTATGTTTAAATAAAATATATTATTAGGAACCAGAAGTGAGGATTAATAAAAAAAGAAACAAATTGGAGGTAGACTAACCTCAGTTCTATATTTTTCTCATTAGAATTAAAAACTAAATAATTCACATCAAACGATTTTATAATTAGAAATATGATTACAGGTAATTCACTATGTACATAACAGATCCACCGTAAAACAATAATGGAATAGATTAAGGACTAAATTAACAACAAAATATGGCCGACGTATACCGCACGACCTATCAAGGACACGTGCTTGCCTAAGAATCGAACCGACAATAACGAAATGAGAGGCAGACCGACAGCTTCCGCACGCGATGACGACCGGACGAAAAGAAAGAACTGGCACCTACTTGTGGCGCATTATATAGAAGCGGTCGGCCCGTCCCTCACTCGATCCTACTTCACACTCTAGAAGTGATTCTCTTTGGTTGTTTTAAATATCAGCCAGTGATAATTTTGAATGTTGTCTTTGACAGTTGTAGCCAACTTCACACGGATGGTATTTCCTTAGGAGTACATCTGATAATATATTATCAAGAATATAAATGTAATGAAATCAGTTGTCAAGCATTTAAACTTAAAAGTTAAAATATTTTACAGCTCTTCCAGTCATCAGCGCAAATAAAACGAAGTATGAAGTAGCTGTTGGTGTTCCTCAAGTCAAAATACCTTTCAGTGTTATCGGGTATCCTAAACCAACAGTTTCTTGTGTCTCTTCGGGTAAAATCATTTTTTTATTATATTTCATTACTTTCATAAATTTTATATTGTTCAATTTGTGGTTTTTTATCTATAATCAAATTTAAGAAGTACCATTAAGTACGCACGATATATGTGCAACAAGCCAAAATTGCATTAAGTGGAAAATTGCATTACCTTTAGAGAGGTCTACGTTCTGAATGAACGTTGTTTAATATGCTGATTATGATGATGCACACTATTGTATGAGATCACGTTATTATTTTTATGTAACTTTGAAACCGTAAGTTAACAAAATCTACTCTCATTTTTGTGAGTCCGTAATGTTGCAAAGTTAATCCGTACTTTTATATTACAATGTAATATCGTCTCAACAAATAATACGGTATTATCTCCATCGTGTTATAATTGAGTTGTGTATACCTAAATATGTTTAGTGTAAAGATATTAAAGTATTGTATTCATGTATTATATCTATGTAAGTAATAGAAATGAGACTGTAGGAATGCACTACTTAGCCTTCATTAATTCCAATCCATCCTAAGGTTGCCTGGAAGAAATCGCTTCTAGTGACAAGGCCGCCCTTTATTCAATCTTTGATATTGGTTTCTCTCCTGTGTTGTATTGTTTTTTGTGTGTTGTATAATAAGGAATATAAATTATTATAATTAAATATATTACTAAAGCCCACGTCGTACTGTTAGGCCTGGGCCGCCGCTTTGAAGGAACGAAAAGTATACTCGCTAAGTTTGTCCAAGCCGGATTGGCGGGTTATACCGCTCATCCCGGCATGTAGGTTAACTCACGAGTTTTCATTACTCTACGGTACGTGAGAATTGGGCAAGAAAGGGCATAACATCGTGGGTATATAACCTGTGACCTTTATTCCAGAAACTGCTCCAGCTAGGAACTTAATTTAAATAAAAAGTTTAAGTTTATCACCTACATTTCTAATATATGATCAAAATAAAATTTGAAAAGGGTTTTGTAGCAGTAACTTGTAAAGACATCCTTTAAATTCATATACTATCACTAGAAGCCTACGATATCTAGAAATTGGATTCATAGAGCTACGTCTGATATCACTTTTTGAAGTGAAAACTTCTTTAGCTTCGTAGTGATATGAATCTCGATGAAACGAAAACCTGACTGTATTTTTTTGCTCCACTAATACCAACCTTATTAATAATGATGTGATTAATAATGATAATAATTTTTAAATGATGCATTGCATTGCTTATACATATTTATTCCAATTGCGATTTTATTACAATGAAATACAGTTGAGTTTTTTTTCTTTATATAGAATCTACTTTAGGGAATAATAATTAAAATTATTTAATTTAATATAATTTGGAAACAAGTTTTTGGAAAAATTTTAAATTCGTAAACTTTAACTTTAACACTTTAATAATTTCACCACAGAACTTTGAGCGGATTGTAGCTCATAGGTTCCGGAAGCCAGAGTGGCTTCCGAATCGGTCAGGGTTCGAACCTTGAATTGCATAATTTCAAAAACTTGTCCTTTTCTGTTTGTTTTTAATTTAATATAGATTGAGTAAATTTTTGGAAAAATTTGTAAACATCGAAGTTTATAAGTTGGATAATTTTAACGGGTAAATCCTAGCAGATTCTAACTCTTAGATTTGGTCTTTGAATATCGAATCCGCCAGAGTTCGAATCCTCACTTATTGACATTTTTCTTTTTTATATTTTAAGTTGACATTTTTCAAAGGTTTTTTTAATATGTCTCAGTATACGTTACATACATACGTTATTCAAGCAGGGGCGGAAAAAGAATACTAACCTCTGCGGCCGGGGTCAGCCTGTCGTAAAAGGCGACAAAACAACCCACTCTAGTTACGTGGTAGGGCCTCAAACCCGTCTGGATGGCGACCACCTTTGGTCGCCGCCATTTAAGTAGGTATGCCGCCATAATAATATTGTGTTGTTTTCCGGCATTAGTGACCCAAGTTCCTGTACCTTTACGGGACAGCAGCGTGTTCGCGATGCCACTGGCGTTGCAAAAACTCATAGGCGACGGTAACTGCTAAATTTTAAGCGGGCCGTCAGCTTGTCTGCTGTCCTACAGCATCAAAAAAAAACGTACTCGTACATATCCCAGTCGCAAAAAATTATAAGCCGTATATAACGTCTTTTATTTTATATATAAATATTCTTTATTTAGGTGGAAACTATCACGTCTTTGATCATGGCCTCCTTGTTGTGAATCCTGAAGAAAACGAATCATTAAACTTTAAATGTGAAGCAAAGAATGAACATGGCTCTAATTCTAAAGAATTCACCTTAGCAGTATACCGTAAGTTTTATTTTGTATTATAGACACAAATGACTATTTATATAATGATACAAAGTCCATAGAATAAATTTAAACTTAGAGTAGCAGAATAAAAAGATGTTACAAAAAGGAGAATGTCTAACACTAGTTTATTTTATTCTATTTTGTCTTTGGATTATTAGGTACACACAAGGTCAGTCACAAAAATGGTCCATTTATATTTATGGGTTAGAGTAGGGATAGAGAATCGTGGACATTACCAAGCCAGTAATGCACTCATAGGAACATTATACCTTGTGGGTTTTAATCTTGTATAGTAGCCTCAGATGTTTCTAGAAGTAATAAACTATGTCTACGCTATCCGGAAATATCGCAGTACATATTCCATATCCAGGGTTAAACGGTTTAATAGTTTAATATCCGGATTTGCTGCTCAAATGCATACGAGTATGTAAAATGACACGGCAGTGGCTAAAATCACTGATAAAATCCTTCTTTTTTATTATATTTATTCTACTTAAACTGAAAGATTTTGAACCTTCGAAGGCCGATCTGCGAAATTAAAATTACTTATAGAATTGATGAGCTGAATCCGTTTTTTATTGATGAGAACAGCAGTCTGAGAAAGCATACTCATAGATCAAGATTAATATTACATTTGTAAATAATTTTCAGAGGAACCTATTATCGACAAGCAGGAACAGAATGTACCGGTCGAAGCCCACATGAATACATCACCAACCATCTATTGCAAGCAAGTAGCAATTTACAATTGTCGTGTTATTTATAAATATTTTATTTTGTTTTGCAATTATATAGCCAATAGTAACTAATGATGTCGTAATTTTTAAGATACATCTCGGCTGTGAAGCCTTCACCACCGAGTTCTTAAGAACTTGATGTCCACTTTATAGTGTAATTGCAACGGTTTCTTTTATTTTAGACTTCTGCATGGTACTCCGAAACCCAAAGTGACTTGGCAATGGCGTCCGAATAAGTCAGCACAATGGAAAACGTTGCAGCCACTTGGTGAAAAGCTACAATTAGATTCTGTAACTTTATCAGATGCTGGGGAATACAAATGCATGGCAAATAATAAAGAGGGCAGCGACACAATGACAAAAACCTTAATCGTTTTATGTGAGTTGTGTATTTAATTATGACTATTGCCAACATCAACTACCAATATTTTATTCCAGATGATAGTATCTCAGATGAAAGATCGTTGGCGTAGAGAGAGAACTAAATAACTGCAAACTTGGTCAAATTTACTTTTGACCATTTTCATAATACCTAAATTATGCTGTATATTATGATCTAACAAGTATTTCCATATCTTTTTCCATTTCAAATATAAAGTCGTTTTTGTATTCAAAATAGAAAAATAAATAACTCTTAGCACTAATAAGTAGATAGAATATAACCAACCCATTAAATCATCAACTATGTATGTTATATTTATATTATCATTTGAGTCTTGAATAACTTAATTAAAGCAACTTATTCATTTTCTTTGAGTTGAAAATTATATTGAGGTTAGCAAATTTGATAAATGCTCCTGTTTTAATTTTTTACGGTTCAAGTTAGAATTAGTTTACTTAAACATTAAATGTAATCAGCCACAAAATATTATGTAATAATACAATATTTTATACTAAAACTATGGTAAAAATTCAAACAAAAAAAAAACAGTTACTAGTGATTTTATATAAGCTAGGAAATGTTATTTATTTTATCCTCCACCTACGCCGACGATATTAAACTATTTTCTAATATGAAAATTTTTAAAATTACCACCTAATTATCTGAACTTGATTACGAGTATTCTATTGAACGGTTTTTTAGCCTTCAACCTATTTAAAAATCATACTCGCAAGTTTGTTTTTATAGTTTTAAAGGTAAAATCAGTTGTTTGCCGCATGTTTGCCGTATGGTCTGAAATAATAGAGTTACGCAATCTGCCTCAAAGGATGTTATAAAAAATGGCAAATGTTGCTCCTACTAGATCTCAGGTAGTAAGAAGAATAATTGATACCTTGTATAATACATAAAAACCAAGCTAAAGGTTGTAAGTTTTAATCCCGCGATGCAAACGATGCAATGAACTTCGTGAGTTATTTCTTGTCCAACATGCATATTATAACACATTTACCACGTTCTGAAGATGAAGAAAATAACTTACGGAAACCTGCATAATCCAGATCACCGGTATGTGTAACCTGTCAATCTATTTTGGACAAGCTTGGCGGATATAGATAGATAGATAACGCTTTATTTATCACCAAAATTTCAAACTACAGCACAAGTATACAATAAATTGACGGTGAAAATTCGACGGCCTTATCGCTTACAGCGATCTCTTCCAGGCAACCGTACTTATATTGTCCATTCCTTCTTCTGGGAGACTCGGGAAGAGAATGTTTCAGGCTGTTATTATAAGAGACAGAACACATTCGATTTTTTACAGGGTTTAGGTATCCTCGGCAACTTCAGCTCCTGCAAAAAAAGATTTGAAAGTTCTATTTCCATTGGAATTATGACACAAAAATGTTTCTTGTATAGGCACAAACACAATAACATTTTTTTATCCGTTTTCAGCTCCTCCGATTATCATAACGAATCAAACAAAATACATAGGTGTAGTGAGTGACCCTCAACTAAGGATTCCTTGCAAAGTCATCGGCTATCCTCAACCAAAAATAAGTTGGCAAAAAAATAAAGACACTATCATTACTGGTAATTATGAGAACTAGTAACAAATCATATCACAATATTTTATATATTTACACAAATTTTAAAATTATGTGAATTCAGATATTTCACTCATCGGGTCTTAAAGATGATTAAATGTTATTTATAAACAAATTATTGGAGTTCAAATTTACGAAGCATATCATATATCTATTACGTTTTTGCCTTTTCTTTTTATAACGACTGGTTTTGTATTATTTACACTGACAAAATTAAAATGTATTAACAATACATTTACCACGTACCATCGTATTCAGCATCCTTAGATGCCTTAGTTTCTGTTCAAGACACAAAGGCAGCGGTTACCTTAGAAATAAAAGACAAATTTAGGTCTTCAGATTTGAAATCTATAAGCGTTTGCCAAGTATACTAATATCTGAGGTTTAACACTCACCTCGTTGGTCTTGCACTATATAAATACTAACAATTTACCTACTAATGATTCAAATTTATAACATTAGACTTTTGTAAAATACTTAATACAACTATCCTCCTCCTCGAGTCGTAGTCCTCATATCCGAGGGTCGTGACCAACACCTTCCAGTCTATCACGTATGGTTGTTTTCCACTGCTTCCTGTTCTCAGCGCCGTGTAGCGCCTCGTAGACGGATGTGTCTAGTGCGGTGCGAACTTGATCCGACCAACGTGTCGGACTACGGTCACGCGATCGGCTGCCCTCGACTTTACCGGTGACAACTAACTTTTCCAAGTTGTCATTGTCTTTTCGGGCAATGTGGCCGAAGTACTCCAGTATCCGCTTGAGACAGATGGTAGAAAGCCTCGTCCTTATCTTTAGTTGCTGGAGTATGGACACATTGGTTCGGAAAGCTGTCCAGGGTATTCGGAGCATGCGCCTCCAGCACCACATTTCGAACGCATCGATTCGATTCCAGTCAGCTGACAGTAGGGTCAATATCTCAGCCCCATACAGAAAGATTGAGAATATGAGTGTGCGGACAAGCCTTGTCTTCCTTCTTAAGGTGATTCCTCTGTTCTTCCAAACTTTGTGGAGCTGAGCCATAACGCCCTTGGCCATGCCGATTCGCTTTCTAACATCCGTCTCACATGAGCCGTTATTCCTAATGTTGGATCCCAGGTAGACGAAATTATCGACATACTTTAAGCCCAAGACACCGATGCGTCTTAAGATGTTTGCACGATCTACTACCGATAATACAATTCTAAAATTGGTTATTTACCGAGCGTGTGAAGACTCATAGGGACAACAGTCTCAGTATTCAGTCAGTGATTGAACTTACCTTCTCTGCATATTAATTAAAATGTTAATTATCTATTTCCAGATAAAAATTATTCATTTGATAAAGGTGACCTTGTAATAATTAAGCCGCAAGTAATGGACACTACGTATACATGTGTCGCAGTCAATGAACTTGGGAAAGATTCGAAAACTTTCAGCATTCTGGTGGAAAGTGAGTATTAATATGATTGGTCAAAAATCAAATTTACTTTCATATACATACCTACATATGCATGTATGTAAATAATCAGAATGCGTAACTCCACAAAATATCAAAATACGCCTTTTAAAATTAACTAGATGGCTAGTGGAGTATTTTGAAGCCTATCTGTTGGATATACTTCGTATGTTCTACAAAAATATGGTAAAGTGTATCCAAATGGAGTTACGCATTCTGATAACTACTAAGCCGATGATATTTGAAATAATCATTGTTTATCACTATGCCTGATCTCAAAAAAGGTGAAATTTACTAACAAGAGTAATAAATAAGAAACGGCTGCTACATACTACATTTAACCAAAAATTTTAAAATGATTATCATTTTTATTGGACACGTGAATATTAAAGCATACTGTAGAATATTGTATATATAAAAAGAGCCGTTTTGAGTTTAGCGTTTCTGTTGCTTAAAGGAAACAAACACGTTCGTTCTATCCATGCAGGGGCGGAGAAAGAATACTAACCTCTGCGTCCGTGGTTGGACTGTGGTAAAAGGCGACAAAACAACCCACCCTAGCTACGTAGTAGGGCCCCAAGCCCATCTGGATGGCGACCACCTTTGGTCTTAACTATGCCACCATAATAATTTTGTGTTATGTTTCGGCATTAGTGACCCAAGTTCCCGTACCCTTATAGGACAGTAGCGTGTTCGCGATGCCACTGTCGTTGCAAACACCCATAGGCGACAGTAACTGCTAAATTCTAAGCAGACTGTCAGCCTGTCTGCTGTCCTACAGCAATAAAAATATAAAAAAAACTTTCCAAAGAAGTCAATATGATAACATAATGTAATCATATTGGGAATACTAATAATAGGTCTTTACCTATGAAATTGCCGTTCTGCAGTACTGGCCATTTCAAATCAAAATAATTTTTGTTTGGCTATGAATTCTAATTTCAAATTAATTTTATTTTAAAAACATGGAATTCTTTTTCCAAAAGTAATCATTTGTTTATTGATTAGTGTTACATTTTCATCGCATTTCAATCTTTTTTGTCATCATGGATACGTTAAAAATTCAAGTAATTATGGAATATGATTACCGTCGTGGCAGCAATGCGGCACAAACGGCACGCAACATCAACGACGTTTACAGAGTTAACACTACAATGCACCACCTGTTATTGGTTTGCTTGCTTCCGTTCTGGGAATTTAGACCTGAAAAATGAACCTCGCGATCGTCCGAAGACTTTGGTCGACAATGAAGAATTAAAGGCGATTGTGGAAGCTGATGATACACAATCTACGGCTGAATTAGCAGCAGCTTTCGACATTAGCGTCAAAACAATATTGGTCCATTTGCGTCAAATTGGCAAGGTAAAAAAGCTTGACAAATGGGTGTTCGACGAACTCAATGATCGTCAGCGCGAAGTACGCCGCCGAGACGTGCCTTGCACTGCTCAACAGACACACAAATGAAAGAATTTTGAACCGCATTGTTACCTGCGATGAAAAAAGGATTCTGTTTGATAAACGCAAGCGCTCAGCAAGTTGGTTCGATCCTGGTTCAGCACCTAAACAATGTCCTCAACGAAAACTTACCCCTAGAAAAGTGATGGTCACTGTTTAGTGGTCTAGCGCCGGTTTGATTCATCGCAGCTTCTTACCACACGGGGTGAGCATTACTGCAGATGTGTACTGTGAAGAACTGAACACAATGATGGAGGAGCTGGCACACCTCCAACCAGCATTGGTCAATTGTTCGTCTCCGCTGCTCCTGCACGACAACGCGCCACCTCATACTGCACAGCAGACGGTCTCCAAGTTGCAAGAACTGGGGTTGGAAGTTCTTCGTGATCCGCCCTACTCACCAGACTTTGCGCCTACAGACTACTACTTTTTCCAGAATTTGGGTAACTTCTTGGCGGGAAAAAAATTCAACCCGAGAGGCAGTACAAAATACCTTTGAAGAATTTGCTGCCTCTCATCCAGCTGATTTCTTTAAGAAGGGCATCAATAAACTGCCACTGCGTTGGCAAAGATGCATTGATTGCATGGGTGATTACTTCGATTAATACAAATAAAAAAAATTTTCATACAAAACGGCAATTTCATAGGTAAAGACCTAATATTAAACCAGTTCGTCTTATGAAAGGCTATTCTACACGTTTCTTTAGCCTCATTTACGGTTTATAAAGTTAGCTTTGAATAATTTTAACGATGAGCTATTTGGTGTAAAATCCAATAACTTATGGACTGAGCACAAAAACGAACTGAAGCTCAAAATATTTTGTCATTGCCCAACCACCAAATTTGAGCCTAGTTTCGATTCAAATCTAGCTGGAAATGGAACTTAGTGTCTTTCACGATTTGTGTAATCGTAATAATAAAATATATTTTGTTTATTAGTGTGGAACAGCAGACAGGATGACGGCTCACTTAATAAGAAGTTACCTTCTCCTGTGGATATGTTCTCTACGCCAAAGGCATCGCTAACATGCTGTTGCGTAGCGGAACTCGAATCACTTATACTCAAACACAACAAGAAGTTATTACGTCGACTTATTTAGAGACCAGTGATAATTACCACCCAGGTGGGCTTGGGACCCTACCACCTAGCTAGGGTTGCTGCCTTTTACAAAAGACCGCCCCCGACCACAGGAGTCATTTTATTCTTACTCCGCCCCTGCACGGAGAAACTTATTTCAAAAAGTTAATTGTTTTGTGTTTATTTTTCAGATCATTTGACGGAATATGGAGAAATAAAAAACATTTTCAAGAAATCTAGCGATGTCCCGGATGAAGAGTCGAAAAAGTTCGTTTGTCCTTTATCATATACAAATCCTGAGTCTATAAGATGGTTCTTTGTAAGTTTTTCTATTATTGTAATTAACAGTTTGGCTTTTTTACATTAGATTGATAAAAGTTTAACAATAAGTAGATAATTAACATGAAATCTAACCGCGATAGATCAAATGATTTGACCACACCGTCATTTGATTAAAAAAAAATTACGAATATGTTTTTCACTTTCAGCCAATTTTATAATATGTTTTACGTCAAATCATTTCTAACAGCTTTGAAAAAGCCTATATTTACCACTGGAGCAGATATATGAATGTAGTAATTGATACTAACCAAACAAACAAAATAGTTGATACATGCCGCCAGTTAGGTTGAGGCGGGTAACCTGGAAGAGATCACTTTAAGCCGCCCACTGTACACCATTATTATTGCCACATACAGCATTATATTTTTGTATATTTTAAATTAGTTTTAAATATCTGTATGCACTAGTTTTTCATTATTTTATTCATTCATTTATATCGACGGTGTAGGAAGTTGTGATAAATCTGAGGTTATTGGTATGTATAACCCACCAATCCGCTTTGGATAAGCGTGACAGGTATTATCTGCAATCATTTTAGGGAAGGTCAGAGTACAGCATTGAGGCGTTATGGACTGTTATAAATTGCTTTTCTACAAGGCCTCCTGAAAAACTTGACCGTACATTGCCCTTACTTTACTGTCACCCTTACGGCTTCACAGCCATCTATTGTCGACTCAGTCTTTTACGGCTTCCTAGATATGGAGGTAAATCTTTCTTATTTCTGGACGGGAATACTCAGGCAACCTTTTATACGTACACGTGTACGTATACATACGTATATTATATTACGTATATTAGGTTGTACAAAACTATGTTCATAATATACTTAAGATACATATTATAAGTACAGTATACGATGTTACACGAACGATTACGTTAACGATGTTACGATGTACAATATACCTATAGTTTTGTTTATAATTTTTTCTCATCTCAGGACGGAATAAAAACCAATGTGACTGGGCCTATTTACGAGTACATAAACGACGTGTATAGAGATGCTAATTTCACATGTCGTATAACGGATGAAGTTTCCACGAGGACTCACACTTTTGTACTTGATATTGGATTTGCACCAGAATTCAATTTGAACTTGAATACTGTAGAATGGTATGGATTGGATGAAATCGTGAATTGTGAAGTAACAGCAAAACCGAAAGCTGAGGTACGTTTTAAGTTGGATTTCTACTTTATTTTTAGAGCTACTTTTTTTAGTGAGGTCAACTGTGTTTTTATTATGTTTATACAACATTTGCATCGATTTACACTGTCAAAAATTTTATTCTTGTATAAAAAGTTATAGCTGATGTGGCATACGAATGCCTGCTAAGCTCACATATTCAATTCGCGCAGTCTGCCTGTGAATGTTATTGTACATGTCACGGATGTCTCGATAAGAGAGCTGACAGAAAGCTGGATAGCCAGGTGCAAAGACTCCTAGGTTTCCCGTAAGATGGAAGTTTCGCAAAAAGAGCCCTATGCCAGACCCGATCGAAGGCCTTAGCGATGTCTAGGCTAACAGCCGGGGCTTCTCCTTTGCTCTCAATGGCTTCAGCCTAACGGTACGTTAGGAGATCCCCAGCAGACCAACCATGCTGGAAACCGTATTGGCGATCATTTAGCAGCTGGAAATCCTCCAGGTAACCCAAGAGTTGTGCGTTGATGATCCGCTCCATCACCTTTGAGAGCAGAAAAGTTATCGCTATAGGTCTGTAGTTGGACGGGTCCGTCCGGTCACTCTTTTTGGGAATTGGGTGCACATGGGCCACCTTCCACGAAGCCGGGACAAAACCTTTGCGGTTGGAGACAGCTCAGCCGAGCACATCTGCAGTACAATAGCGGGGATGCCGTCTGGCCGGGTGGACTTCTTGACGTCGAGGGACCGGAGGACAGTGAATTGTCCGCAATATATTTATTTATAGCTCAAGAAAAATATGGGATTGTTTTGGTATTTCTAGTGGTTATTTCTGAAAGTAAAAGCCGACTGGTGTCACGTCCTTCCAAGCATAAAGACAGCTAGTCTTTTGCTTATGTATTAGCTAAATTTATTTGATGCCTTGTGAGGCTTATATCAAGTGATAAGATCGTTAATTTTACCCTATTGCTGTATACATATAATATGTGAATATATGTGTATGTATATATATTTTACAGATAGAGTGGTATTATAACAATAAAAAGATAAATGATCACAATACATTTGTTTCGGTACGACAAATAGCTGGTTGGGGCAATTACATGTGCCGGGCTACCAATGTGCATGGTACTATAGAAAAAAATACTACTGTGATATCTAAAGGTAAGTCTTGTCTTGTGTATTAAATTATACAATATTTTACTAATGTAAATATGTTTATTATTTATTCCTGTTCTTATCCCACATTATGTGGGGTTCGCACAACATGTTCTCTCCCATTCGAGGAGAGTTAGCCGTTATCTTAATTTTAACATATCTTCCTCCTCCTTTTTTGATTTACCCGTCTTTCTGAATCCATACACTTTTATTTATAGAGTCATTTCATGTAACATGGCATTTTTATCTACGCATTATATGGATATATCACGCTAGTCTGTTACTTTTAGTTAATCACTGTGGCGACTTTCTAACCTCCATTGAGAGATTAATTTCGAATTTAGTCCTTTTTTGTGATTTCACCATCTATCTCATCGCATCTATCTCAGCATTTGTAACTCTGTAGCATACTATGCAATAAAATTATTCAACAATGAGTGTAATAATACATAAGTAAATTATTACAATATTAAGCAAATCATAATAAACGTAAAAAATTATATGATTCATGATATGACTAGCTGTTATTATTATCGCCAGCAAATAAAACACATTTATGATGAATAATGTCAGGAAGGTCATTTTTATATATTAAGAACTATAATGACCCCAGCACAGTCCCCTGAGGTACTCTAAAAATAATTTGACAAAAATGTCGATCACTACCACTAAGAGTGAAATATTAATTACTGGAATATCCATGCATTGCTGTCGATTCTTAAGATAATTATTTACTCAATTTTTTGTCGGAGCTCTGATTCTGCAGTTATCCAGTTTCTAAGTAATTTATGTGAAACAAAATCGAACGCCATTGACATATCAAAAAGAGATAACAATGGTTTGTTTTCTACCTTCAATATTTTTAATAACGTTTTTGATTAGAGTAATTGATTACCTTTGCTAAAATCCATTGTTCAAGCTTCATAGTGTTATTTTTGTTTAAAAAAGTTTGAAACCTCATACGAATACTCGTATGAGGTTTCAAAATTTTTTGAAACAAAAATGCATACGCATAGCCTTTGAACTTTTTTTTGGAAAATATCAACATTAAAGTTATCGGTCTATAATTCATCTAATTATTTTTTTATGCAATTATTGGATTTTCATAAATATTCTGGAAAAAATACCAGTTTTAAATGAGAGATTAATTAAATATGTCAACACTGGAGTAATTATGTGAACACTTTTTTATATGTCAGTACTAATTTTATTGATATCTACCGGGGTAGTCAGATGTTGGCCATCTTTCCTGGAGTCCCACATGCTCCTAATCCCCCCGAGTTGGGAAAAATGTTAAAAATAGTTTTTCCTCTAAAAAAAACCACCCAAAACGACCCCATGTGACAATGGAATCCCACGAAGCACTTCTCCGAGTAGATTCCAAAACGCTATCTTATCGGCGTCGCTACAACCGATCTGTGGCGCGTGGTAATTACTCCACCGATAAGTACCCTCACAGCCATAAGCCGATCGCTACAGCGTTTCACTTCGAAGATGTCGTCCTGGAGCTCCCCCGAGAGCACAATGCCTACCCCATTCTCCCCACCAGGTGCACCTGTGTAGATCAACTTGTAGCCATTCCCAATAAACCGGTATCTGCTGGCCTTCCCCGAGTCTCCTGCAGGAACGCCATGACCACCCTCCGCCTGGAGAGTACATCGGCCAACTCCCTCGCGCATCCGGTTAGCGTGCCAATGTTCCATGTTGCGAAGCGGAGTTTGTATTGAGCTAACGTCTTTACCCGTGCTCGCCCACGGCACGGCAGCCCTTGTCCACTTGTCACAGAAGTCGGGTGGAGCTTCTGCGCGTCGTTTTGCGGCGACGCCCTATCCGTACCTTTTCTTGTTCTTACCATTTTGTTTTGGCTGGTTTTGGTTTTTACGGGAGTGACTGCCGTCCGACCTCCCAACCCCTAGAGGAAAACCGAGAGGTGCACTTCCTTTGCCGCATGGAAGCTGGCAGAGGAGTAGTCCATGGGTCGCCTTTTACGACTCCCTTGGAATGACCTGGGGTGACCCTATTCTTTTCACTGGCCGGAGCCACACGGCATATAAATATATTCCCAGTTGATGGTCCATAATAAATAAATATTATATATCAATAAGTATTTGATTGCAAGTTTATAAAAATAAATAATTATTTAATGCTTATACCACTAACGTATTAATACAAGAAAATGCTTAATTTTAATACATACTACTTACAAGTATATAACCGGCATATTTTCTGAATATTAGCACAAAAGTTTTGTTTTAGGTAATCTTTTACAATTCTTAATTTTTCAGGTTGCTTAATAAAACGTTTGGACTCTGAGAAAAAAAGTCCATTAGCTTTGAAAAAATATTTTAGAGAAGATAAAATAAATCTATCGTGGCCAGAATACAATGCAAACAGCGATTATTATTTCATAGAATCTAAAGAAACAGTTACATTTTCTTGTGCCGGTGATGGTGACTCACCAAACAGTTTCAAGAAATTCCAGAACTTCAGTGAAATAGATGTAATTTGTGACCACGAAGACAATTTTATAGTAAACGATGTCACTTATAAGATGTCAGATTTTAATTGTGTTAATGAAGTAAAACCAGTGGTCATCAACACAGGAACAATTTGTAACATAGAGAGTATCAACAAGTACAAAATAGGATTTAAGGCTTCAGCATTTGTAGAAGTCTATGAAGCATGTTATGATGGTAAACGTTCTATGATACATTCTATACATCCGATCAATGCATCATGGTATGGGACTGAACGTATTTCCGCTGAATGGTATCAGTATCCAGGAATAGGTGGAAGGCACGATCAAAAATGGTATACTTGCAAAACCGACTCATCCTCTTGCTGTTTCGCTAAAAGTAAAATAATAAATACTGAAGTTATACCCTACAGCAGAAGCGCTCAATTAAGTACATACATTGAAAACTTTAACGCCATACCCGAGTGGCGTGCTTGCGACAGTAGAAATAATGTAAGTATCTTACAACGAAGAATTTAATATTTATACTCAAATAGAAATGCAATTAATGATGAATGTTTAAATATATCGAAAATTAACCGTATAAATGAAAATGAAGTCAACGACGTTCTTAATGAAAATGTAGACTTAGAAAGGGAGCGCAGAGCATTGCCAGTCTGAGCTTACACGCTGGCCCACAGATTCGCTGGGTGCACGGACTCGGTTAAAATAGCGCTATTCAAGACTTAATGCACGTCCGTGTATTCGGCGAGTCTTTATTTCACATTTACTCAACGGGTTTACAACTCTTTGGGAATCCATTATCAAAATATGTTTATTTTGCGGCTGTTGCACTTCTGTATTGCCTCCGGCATTTTCTCGGAACGGCACGGATGAATGGATTTCACCCCATTAGTCGTATGAGGACACCCTCTTTTCTGTCAGGGTGCGCGAGAGCAGAAACATCAGCCTAAATGTCATAGCCAACAAAGTGGATAGTCTGCCTCTGTTGTGGGCAGAGAGCTAAATTATTCTTAGTTATTAAGTACTAACATAATTTTTAAACTCCCACTAACTATTATGGACTCAGCGTTTGATATAAATAAATAAAAATATAAATAAATAAATGAAAAATGCAATAACACCTAATTTTTACACATTAAATATTTATATAAAGGGTTGATTTCTTACTTCAGGGGTAGATTGAAATTATACAATCTATCTTTGGGAATATGTTCGGTCGAATATTAAATTCCGTTTCAATATTAAACATTGAATTGAGCTCAAAATGACCTGATCATTTATCGGTCTAGTCATTGTAGGATTATTACGAAATAATCTCGTAAAGGTTGATATGCTAGTGGGTATACTTCGTACACGCACCTATCGTTGAATAATCTTTGAGATTTTAGAATAATTCCAGGCTAATTTATTTCAGTCAGTTTGTCAACACATATATGACTCATGAATATACTTTTACGACCTGGAATATTAAAGTTTCATTCCGTTCCAAACAGAATCTGATTTTAGATAGTGTTATATAAAAATACATAGAATTTAACGCACATTATTTAATTATTTTTTTATTAATGATATTTTTATATTTCAACAGAGCTGGAACTATGTCAAAGAAAAGACAAAAATTGCTGAATACGAAAACTTTGATGTCGTCTCTGGTGCAAGTTACACTAACGGAGGAGTCATTCCTAAGTATTTGTGGCAGGTAAACTAACATCAAGTTGTACTTCTACAGTAGATTAATATTGAGCTAATTTAGCGTTAATAGCATTTGCGCGATGAAATCAGTCTGGAACACTCAAAAATGGTATATTTTGCTCTAGTTAAATCTAAGCTAATATACTATAGCATTCAATGTTGGGAAAATAGCTATTAATACAATGTTGAAAAAGCTGTCTTAATTCATTAATGGGTGTCAGGATACTGCTTCGTATATCATAAATAGACTCATGAATTTTAGAAAATTAGATATACAACAAGAAGAAAGGAAATAGAGAGAAATTACAAGAAGAAAAGATCTAAAGAGTAAAATCAAATTAAACTTAAATGTAGTATATATATACGGCTATAAATTTCAAGCTGTTACAATCTTCAATAAATTATCAACAGATTTAAAAATAAATTGACTTTAACATAATTATTTAAACAAAACATTAGATATTTTCTAATTGAAATTGGTTTTACTCAGTTGATGAATATTTCTCCATGGAATACTTATATAATTGTATTGTACTTTTTCATTAAATTTTGTGCATATTCTTATATAATTTTAACATGTTAAACTATACTAATTGATAATATAAATAAGTGTATTTTTGGAAACAAATTGTTGTCAATGTGATACTTAATTTTTTTAAATTTTAACATTAAATGTTATTATTTAAAATTTTTCAAACAAAATTATTGTATTTGTTATACAAAAAATTAATTAAATTAATATCAATTATCATATTACAATTGGTTAGATTGTAAGCTTAAAATTTTAACATTTACAAATAAAAGTAATTTGTTTGAAATAAATATTACAAAAGTTATAATTTATTGAGCTTCACCTACTAAATCTTCATTTTTTAAGCGACTTCAAAAAAGGAGGAGGTTATCAATTCGTCTGTATTTTTTTTATGTTTGTTACCTCAGAACTTTTGTCTGGGTGAACCGATTTTGATGATTCTTTTTTATATGAAAGCTGGTGCTTCCCGTGTGGTCCCATTTTAATTAGGTCCAGTTCTGACAATGACATCCATGAGAAAACTATATAAGTCCTAAATTTGCATTAAGTATGTACGCGACAAATGGACGAATAACACTATCACGCCAACCGATTTAGATGACTCATTTTTAATCGGGAAGGATGTACTTCAAAGGTAGTTTGATGAGAGTTTGGTTAGGTTCTGATTATGGTATCTATGACAAAGTAACGGAACTCTTCAATTCTTAGGAGCAAATTAACGATACATGGCCGAATCTTTTATAGGCTATCCGGATATTTGAGTCACCTACCGTAACGTCGTTATGGTCAAGTAATTGTCGCAGTCAAATATAATCAATGATTGAAATATGATAATGATCAATGGAACTCCTTAACAGCTTACAATAGGGGTGCGATCTGTGGCAAATTTCTAACTGTCTGTAATCAAATTGCAATGCGCTTACGTTCGTTGCTGCTTTGCAATAACTAACGCCAGCGTTCTAATTACATTACTTAAGGTGTATTATATGTGAAGCGGTGGTAGCCGAGTAGGTGGTAGAAGCTTTTGCGTATTATTGATGAGCTTTATTACCATATAAAAGACTGGTGGTAGCGGAGTGGCGAAGTAACCGACCTGAAACGCATGAAGGTTGCGGGTTCGATCCTTGGTACCGATGTAAAAAAATCTAAGTCTGTGGACATGTTGCTCCTCTGTCTGATTAGATAGACGTTCGTGGATTAAGCCGAGACGGTGGGCACGTTGCTCCTCCGTCTCATTAGTTAGAGGATCATGGATTAAGTCGAGACGGTGGGCACGTTGCTCCTGCGTTTCTTTGGATAGACGATCGTGTAAAACGCTTTGTCGGTGAGCACGTTGCTCCTCTAGACGGTGACTACGTTTTTCAATATTTTCCCAGTTCAAAACGTTTTTCATGTAAAGCCGAATTTTCGAAAGTTTATTTTTGCGTTCTTCGCAAGTCTCTTTTGAAATTGTGCTCCTCCTCCTGTTTCTCCATGACTTCGTTTGTTTCATTTAAACGGCGCTGTCTCATATGAGCAACACGTTTAGTAGGTCTACCCATGTTCAGACAAATTAGTTAGTGTACTTCAGATTCACTAAAAGTAAAAAAAAAAATAAACAAAAATTTTAACAAAAAAACCGCCTTCAGTAAAAGAAACTATTTAAAAACAAATTAATATGCACTAAAAAGTAAAAAAATAATTGTATATTCTTCTATCACTTAATAATCAACTTAGTTTTTCTACTCATCAATATGTAGGTATAATCTATATTACGATAATATAATGTAGTTACAATTATTGTTATTTTTGTAGTTGGTGTCAGTCAAGGAAACATTACAATATACCTAGCAATAATAATACACAAGCACATCTCACTTATAACTATGTATGTAGTTCCAAACCTTCCTTGACTGACACCGACTCCAAAAATAACAATATTACTACATTATAAATATCATCGTAATATAGATCATTACCTACATATTGATGAGTAGAAAAAGTAAGTTGATTATTAAGTGATAGAAGAATATGAAATTATTTTTTTACTTTTTAGTGCATATTAATTGGTTTTGGAATAGTTTTTTTTTATTGAAGGCGGTTTTGTTTGTTAAATTTTTTGTTTTTCTTGGATCGAACTCCCCCGTGATGAAGCAATTTTTTATGAATATACTTAGACAGTTTTTTACGGGCTGCTACTAAATTAAGCTTCTAGACTATTTTGCTCTCCCGTTTGTATAATATAGTTACTTGTAAAATCATTTTTCTAAAGTTCTGTCTTCCATAATGTACTATCATCTGCCGATTAATTATTCCGAGTCAGTCGATTTTTAATGTAACAGCTACATTTAGTGAGGTCTAGCTGTAACATGATTCCTGGTCTAATATTCTTATTTATATGTTACAGTTGCTAATCGCTGAGAAAGAATCGCAAGTGGCTTTGGTATACGTGAACGACCCAGCTCCAGTGGACAGTGATATTCTTTGCAGTAAACCCTGTGACGCCAATAATTACTATAATTCATTGGAATTGACTATAACTGACAAGTATACGTTCTGTTGCACCGCTGAAGAATTTTCGGAACATTTCACTCCCAAACTACCAAACGGTTACATCGATTAAACATTTCAAATAAGTAGGAAATGTAGTTTAGGAATACTACTAATTCAAATAATACTTCTGTTATAACATTCGTTTTCTCTATAAATTCAGCAAATTCAACAAAAAATGTTATAAAAACTTGAAGATTTATTTAAAACAAAATATTATATATTAATATTGAAACGGATTATTATAAAATGTACTATAGATTGTCAAAAACTTTTCAATAAAACTTTATCTTGTCATTATTATTGTTTTATTTTCTATTTCTTTGTCACAAAGGAACTTAAAAAAATACTTATGTGAATTTTTAATTTACTGAAAAATTAAAAACAAATTGCAAAATATTAATCTCTAAAAATATTTGTGTATAATGTGACGGTACCAAGTTAATACAAATATTTTATACTTAATCGATACTATAAAATTAGGGAAAACGTTGATGTTATGAGGACAAACTTGTAAGTAGGCAAAAAACTTCAGGGATATCCTCTCTGCTTACCCACATATTCTAAAATTTTAATCTGTCAATTGCACTTGAGATTCCTGAACGTGTGCTTGTTGTTGTAAGACTAAGACACAGTTTAATAGAGGAACAGTATGCAACTTCGTGTAGCAGGATGGGGCGACGATTCTGCAAGTCTAGAAATTGGTTGAAGTCTAAGTCGTATAAGATGTGTATGTGTGCTTAACAACTCTTGACGTTGGACGATGTAGTCATTATTTATTTAGTTTTTCTTAATAAAAATAACAATGTAGAAATACTGTAATAGGATTTTACTGAGGGACGTGCCGCAATGTTTAACATTTTTTTTTTGCTATGACGAGTGGATGAAATTTGAAATATAGTTAAGGGATTGTATTGGGCGATGCATATAAGGTCAGAATAATAGGGGAACCTGAGTCGGGACGCCGCAAAAAGCGGATCAGGGGAATAACAATTCGAAGACTGTAGCAAAAGCCGGAGATTAACTCCAGGCTTCGCGTCTCATGATTTTTTGTTTCTATATAGAGGATTGATTATGGTGGTTTGCATTGTGTTGGATCTGAATAAGGCCAATTCTGATATTTCCAAGTGTGGATTGCTTGGTCTGTCTTGACTCCAACGTAGGGATTTACTAGAGCCAGTGTTGTTTCTCTTTCCGCGATTTAATTTAATAATAATTCACGGGTGTGTCTAGCCCTTTGCTTGTTGTTTTCTCGAACTAGGACTCAGTTGATTCAGTGTTGTTTTAGGTTAGCTATTACGCGAGTAAGTCAATTATTATTTTGTGTAATTCCGTAATAGGGCTTAGAGTCAATTCGTCAGAGTAATTTCAATTATACAGTGAGTTTTTGAGAAGTGTTTATTCATCACGGTAAGTTAAGAACAAACACACCTAATATTGAAAGCTCAATTTAATATAGAGATTTTGGTAGGTTTTAATAGACTGTTTTGATTGGCTTGATATAAAGAAGAATACAATAATAATACATAATATAATTTTTGAAGTGAAAACTTCTTTAGGCGCGTTGAGCATTTTTTGGGTAAACAATTTTTGGTTTGTAAAGAAGTGTTATTGACCAATTTAAACTTTAATCCTTGATCTTAAACACTTCTTTATAAACTGAAAATAATAATCAACGATATCAGCTCAACGATACAATTCACAAGTTACTTAGTTTTCACTTTTATAGGCAGTCCCCAAAGACTGTCCCGCATGTTTTTTTTTTTTAATTTTCAGTAAAATTTTAGCGAACTCGCAATGCTGCAAGTCAAAGACATAATAATATAAGAGCACGTCAAACTGACGAGCAACGCAAAACAAATCGAAATCAACAGCATAGAAATGTTGCTTTTAACCCTTATCGAGCTGAATTTAATTATAACGTGGAAATCGATTATAGTTCACAGCAAATCATTGCTATTGGATCAATGAACGTTGTGTGTCAATATTGTAAAGCATTTAGGTTTAAAAATGAAGCCCCTGGATTGTGTTGCGCGAGCGGTAAAGTCAAATTGACGCCATTGGTACCGTCACCAGAGCCTCTGGATTCATTCGTTTCCGGAAACAAATTCTATACATATATTTATACATATATTCATATATTTCTGCCATATGCGAGCTATTTTGCGGTGCGCTGCAAAAACCGTTACAGACAAATATATAATGGAAATGTTTATCTTAAATAGTCTTACGAAAACGTCCACGACAGCATATATCTATATTTTATGTGTAAGCCATTATATTGGCTATAATAAACAGTGAACCATAAATACAATAAAAATTGATGATTTATTTCTAATGCAAATTTGGTAGTTACAATTCTTCTAACTATATCTTCTACTAATGTAAAACTGGATAACTTACTCCCTCCGAGAGTGATGAAGTGACGAATTTTCCTTTTGATGTTAATTTATGCTTTACTTGATTTTTATGTAGTTTAGCCTATAATTCGTTTTGTTCGGCTTAATTTTTGACCACATTTTACACAAATATCGAAGTTCACCAGGTGCTTACGTGGGAAACAAATGTCTGGCCATACCACCTCCGCCGGGCCCCGGCAGGAGGGGTAGACCCAAAAAGTGCCGGCTGGATATCGTAAAGGGTGATTTGTGTGCCAATGGGCTCACTACCAGGGATGCTGAAGACCGCGCGAAGTGGGGTAGAAAAAATCGAAAAGCGGACCCCGGGAACCGAAACAGAAGTTTAGGTTGCGACCGGGATACAACGCTTAGATGAAGAAGATCGAAGCTCACCGGGTCATCTATTATAAATATGAATGTAACTCTGTCTGTTGTTTTCATTTTGATGAATTTCGGTAACAGAGATAGATTGTACCTTGGAGAAGAACATAGTTTATTTTTTAATTTATATGGCAGAGCAGATATATATATATATATATATATATATATATATATATATATATATATATATATACCTAGTCAGGTCATAAATTCTGTCACATGTTTAATGTAAAATAATTGTAACAAGTTTATTCATTATGTAACCATTCATATACCAAAATGAACTTAACAAAACATAGATTCTTATGACATTAAAGTTTATTCAAAATGACCTCCGTGATTTTGAATACAAGCCTTCAATCTGCGCGGCCAGTCGTCTATCGCAGTACGAACGAGGTCCATGTCAATATCGGCGGCTGCCTTAATCAAGGATGTCTTGAGTGACTCCAAATTGGGATGAGGCTTTGAGCACGCCTTTTCCTCCAAGTGTTGCCATATCTTGTAATCTAACGGATTCAAATCTGGACTGGAGGAGGGCCAGTCTTCGTGCCGGATGAAGTCGATTTCAAGCGCCGCCAGTCAGTCTTGTGTGCTCTTCGCTCTATGAGCTGGCGCCGAATCTTGTTGGAATACCCAGTGCCTGTTATTGAACATGGTATGAGAAACAGGTTCCACAAGGTTCGTCAGGACTGTATTTTGATACACAACAGCATTCGTTTTTACACCTTTCTCACAAAAATGTACCTCTGTTAAGCCCCAATAAGAAACTCCCAACCATACCATGAGCGAGGATGGAAAATGACCTCGTTGGACACGCGGAATACGGTTGCTCGCTTCTTCACTACTGTGTGCGTACACCTTATCATTTTGTTTGTTGTAGCTCTCTTCTACGGTAAACATTTTTTCATCCGAAAAAAGAATTTCCCGATATTTTTTTCCCGCGTACCGCTTCAACAAAGCGCGGCATCTCTTCAGTCTCAGGTCCATTAGACGAGCATTCAAACGATGTCCTGTTTTTCTTCGATATGCCCGAAGCCCTAAGTCTTCATTTAACACCCTTTTCACCGTGGTTCTGCTTAACCCCATCTGAAGGGCCAACAGTTTCTGCTTACGTTTGGGATTTCTTTGAATTCGTGCCTTCACAGCTTTTATCACTGCTGGAGTCCTAACAGACCGAGGGCGACCACTTCTTGACCTGTCATCTACACTAGAGTCTTCATTGTATCGTTTGATGGTACTCGTTTATCGTATCTTTTGGTTATATTCAAATTTTTCAGTATGTTAAAAATTTGAATTGGCGCGTAACCGCAACGATGCAACGCAATAACTGCAACACGGTCTTCTTTAAGCGTCCACTCCATATTTAAAAATGAGTAAAATTCTAAAAGTATACATTTTTATTTTCATGAACAATTCGAAATTCGAATTCAATAAACTTTTTTGTGGCCAGCATTCTAAAAGAAAAGTTTTTACTGTGTGACAATACTTATGACCTGACTAAGTATATATATATATATATATATATATATATATATATATATATATATATATACAGGGTTACAGGAAAAGTCGTGCTAGATCCTTTAAAGGCGTGGAGTACCCATAATTTCTGACTTATTTTACTATGAAACATCCTACTCTAAAATTAACCCTATGAATTTAAATAAAACCCTAGATTTTTATACCTCGTTAGATAGCTGCTGAAATGTAGATAATTAAAAACACATCTACCGAAAAACTGCCATAATATTTTTTTAGATATTCCTTAGAGAAAAACTTTCTGATATTTTTTTATCTTTCTTAACATTCACTTGTCTACTACGGCTTATTCAATTAACTTATACACGATTTTAATGATTGACGTCCTAAAGCCTCTTATTACACATGTAAAAATGCAATAATAATAAGAAGAAGAAACACAAAATAAAAATAATAAAATTTAGTAGCCTAAAAATCGGCAATTTTAATAAATAAAAAAATTAAAAGTCGAATATCTCGAAAAGGGTTAATTTTAAGGTAGGGTGTTTCATAGTAAAATAAGTCAGAAATGATGGGTACTCCACGCCTTTAACGGATCTAGCACGACTTTTCCTGTAACCCTGTATATAATATATATATATATATATATATATATACACACATATATATATATATATATATATATATATATATATATATATATATATATATATATATATATATATATATATATATATATATATATATATATATACCTAGTCAGGTCATAAGTATTGTCACACAGTAAAAACTTTTCTTTTAGAATGCTGGCCACAAAAAAGTTTATTGAATTAGAATTTCGAATTGTTCATGAAAATAAAAATGTATAACTTTTAGAATTTTACTCATTTTTAAATATGGAGTGGACGCTTAAAGAAGACCGTGTTGCAGTTATTGCGTTGTATCGTTGCGGTTACGCGCCAATTCAAATTTTTAACATACTGAAAAATTTGAATATAACCAAAAGATTCGTTTATCGTACCATCAAACGATACAATGAAGACTCTAGTGTAGATGACAGGTCAAGAAGTGGTCGCCCTTGGTCTGTTAGGACTCCAGCAGTGATAAAAGCTGTGAAGGCACGAATTCAAAGAAATCCCAAACGTAAGCAGAAACTGTTGGCCCTTCAGATGGGGTTAAGCAGAACCACGGTGAAAAGGGTGTTAAATGAAGACTTAGGGCTTCGGGCATATCGAAGAAAAACAGGACATCGTTTGAATGCTCGTCTAATGGACCTGAGACTGAAGAGATGCCGCGCTTTGTTGAAGCGGTACGCGGGAAAAAAATATCGGGAAATTCTTTTTTCGGATGAAAAAATGTTTACCGTAGAAGAGAGCTACAACAAACAAAATGATAAGGTGTACGCACACAGTAGTGAAGAAGCGAGCAACCGTATTCCGCGTGTCCAACGAGGTCATTTTCCATCCTCGCTCATGGTATGGTTGGGAGTTTCTTATTGGGGCTTAACAGAGGTACATTTTTGTGAGAAAGGTGTAAAAACGAATGCTGTTGTGTATCAAAATACAGTCCTGACGAACCTTGTGGAACCTGTTTCTCATACCATGTTCAATAACAGGCACTGGGTATTCCAACAAGATTCGGCGCCAGCTCATAGAGCGAAGAGCACACAAGACTGGCTGGCGGCGCGTGAAATCGACTTCATCCGGCACGAAGACTGGCCCTCCTCCAGTCCAGATTTGAATCCGTTAGATTACAAGATATGGCAACACTTGGAGGAAAAGGCGTGCTCAAAGCCTCATCCTAATTTGGAGTCACTCAAGACATCCTTGATTAAGGCAGCCGCCGATATTGACATGGACCTCGTTCGTGCTGCGATAGACAACTGGCCACGCAGATTGAAGGCTTGTATTCAAAATCACGGAGGTCATTTTGAATAAACTTTAATGTCATAAGAATCTATGTTTTGTTAAGTTCATTTTGGTATATGAATGGTTACATAATGAATAAACTTGTTACAATTATTTTACATTAAACATGTGACAGAATTTATGACCTGACTAGGTATATATATATATATATATATATATGTTATATATATTATATATATATTATATATATATATATATATTATATATATATATGTTATATATATATATATATATATATATATATATATATATATATATATATATATATATATATATATGTAGGATTAATATTATTAAAGCATTTCTGAACGAAAGAGAACTTAATTTCTGAACGAATGAATGTTTGAGGAGTAAGGGAGGGACCAATAAAAAAGAGATGGCGTGGAACGATGAATAATGAATGAATGAATAATGCAAGTTAATGTTAAAGGTGAAAATAAAATATTAATTAAAGTGCAATATTGTTTTTTCTGGATATCCCAATTCTACATATATATATATATATATATATATATATATATATATATATATATATATATATATATATATATATATATATATATATATATATATATATATATATATATATATATTCTACATATATATATAATAATAAATACGAGTATTATAGAACTCCTTTTAAATGATTTATTCAGAGAGTACTTAATAAATATATCATGGGTATATACCCATGATATACCTAGTCAGGTCATAAGTATTGTCACACAGTAAAAACTTTTCTTTTAGAATGCTGGCCACAAAAAAGTTTATTGAATTCGAATTTCGAATTGTTCATGAAAATAAAAATGTATACTTTTAGAATTTTACTCATTTTTAAATATGGAGTGGACGCTTAAAGAAGACCGTGTTGCAGTTATTGCGTTGCATCGTTGCGGTTACGCGCCAATTCAAATTTTTAACATACTGAAAAATTTGAATATAACCAAAAGATACGATAAACGAGTACCATCAAACGATACAGTGAAAATAAAATATTAATTAAAGTGCAATATTGTTTTTTCTGGATATCCCAATTCTACATATATATATATATATATATATATATATATATATATATATATATATATATATATAATAATAATAAATACGAGTATTATAGAACTCCTTTTAAATGATTTATTCAGAGAGCACTTAATAAATATATCATGGGTATATACCCATGATATACCTAGTCAGGTCATAAGTATTGTCACACAGTAAAAACTTTTCTTTTAGAATGCTGGCCACAAAAAAGTTTATTGATATCGAATTTCGAATTGTTCATGAAAATAAAAAAGGTATACTTTTAGAATTTTACTCATTTTTAAATATGGAGTGGACGCTTAAAGAAGACCGTGTTGCAGTTATTGCGTTGCATCGTTGCAGTTACGCGCCAATTCAAATGTTTAACATACTGAAAAATTTGAATATAACCAAAAGATTCTGTTTATCGTACCATCAAACGATACAATGAAGACTCTAGTGTAGATGACAGGTCAAGAAGTGGTCGCCCTCGGTCTGTTAGGACTCCAGCAGTGATAAAAGCTGTGAAGGCACGAATTCAAAGAAATCCCAAACGTAAGCAGAAACTGTTTTGGCCCTTCAGATGGGGTTAAGCAGAACCACGGTGAAAAGGGTGTTAAATGAAGACTTAGGGCTTCGGGCATATCGAAGAAAAACAGGACATCGTTTGAATGCTCGTCTAATGGACCTGAGACTGAAGAGATGCCGCGCTTTGTTGAAGCGGTACGCGGGAAAAAAATATCGGGAAATTCTTTTTTCGGATGAAAAAATGTTTACCGTAGAAGAGAGCTACAACAAACAAAATGATAAGGTGTACGCACACAGTAGTGAAGAAGCGAGCAACCGTATTCCGCGTGTCCAACGAGGTCATTTTCCATCCTCGCTCATGGTATGGTTGGGAGTTTCTTATTGGGGCTTAACAGAGGTACATTTTTGTGAGAAAGGTGTAAAAACGAATGCTGTTGTGTATCAAAATACAGTCCTGACGAACCTTGTGGAACCTGTTTCTCATACCATGTTCAATAACAGGCACTGGGTATTCCAACAAGATTCGGCGCCAGCTCATAGAGCGAAGAGCACACAAGACTGGCTGGCGGCGCGTGAAATCGACTTCATCTGGCACGAAGACTGGCCCTCCTCCAGTCCAGATTTGAATCCGTTAGATTACAAGATATGGCAACACTTGGAGGAAAAGGCGTGCTCAAAGCCTCATCCCAATTTGGAGTCACTCAAGACATCCTTGATTAAGGCAGCCGCCGATATTGACATGGACCTCGTTCGTGCTGCGATAGACGACTGGCCGCGCAGATTGAAGGCCTGTATTCAAAATCACGGATGTCATTTTGAATAAACTTTAATATCATAAGAATTTATGTTTTGTTAAGTTCATTTTGGTATATGAATGGTTACATAATGAATAAACTTGTTACAATTATTTTACATTAAACATGTGACAGAATTTATGACCTGACTAGGTATTTATTAAGTGAAATAAATTCATTTCATATGAAATCAAACATAATTAGTATTGCCGTGAATTCCATATTTGGATAGATTTTAGCCATAATCTCTTGGTGCAGGGGCAGAGTGTGAATGAACTGACCCCTGCGGCTCAGCTCGGCTGGGATTGGTTCCTGCGAGCAGGTCATGCGCCAAAAAATAGGTGCCGTACGAGGCGGGGGAGTTATAAAGCAATGACCAAAAGTCGGTCCTGTAAACTCACATAAGGCTAAGGGTAATGAGTTTTAGTCGTATTGCTATTGCGGTTGCTACTGGCTATCACCTCTCGGTCAGCAGCAACATACGGTCTCGAGCGGCGAGGTTGACATAACCACGTCAGCTTCCCCCGGGATTAAATTAAACAGTTTTCAGCACTAAGTGAAACTCTTATCACAGGACTTTTTAAACATATTATTGTCAGACTTGGTATGAGCCTCAATCAGAACAAACTGGTTGAGGTCGTTTCGTTTTTAAACTGTCTCAATATATAAGAAAATAAGCTAAAGAAGACTTATTTGGATCATTAAAAGTAATCTGAATTTTTATTCATATTGTCCATGATTGAATCGACTTCTTTCCGTACTTGAGCGATGCCACATTACATAGTTCTGGTATCATCTATGACGAATGCCAAACTATTGTGACCTTCACAAGTGACTTCCAAAATTTTTATAATAAGAAAATATAAAACAAGTAGAAACATGTTGTTATGAATAAGACCGACATCGGTTTGTAAAATAAATGTATTATTTTCGATCCATGCAATTTATATTGGATACAAATAAACGATTTTCCCAGCTTGACCAGATGTTATTTTTGATGCACTTGTTTGTTACTTATTCTGAACTTATTGTTTGCAAATACCAGGAAATATGATACTGTAATGAAGCAAACAAACTAGTACGATAATGAACTTATGTGATACGTAAGCATAGTATAAAACATTTTAATTGTTAAGGTTTTTGTTAGTAATATTATTCATTCTCTGATTATTTTGAGTCAAGGCTAGTTTTGAAGTGTTCATGGATCTACAAATATTAAACATATCTATACAAATTCAAGGTTTATACTAGATGCATTGATTAAAACTCCCACTATTATTATTCTCACTATGGTATAATCAAACTTACTTTTTGCTGATTTAGAGCATACATTTATTTCAATTATTGCTGATGTTTAAGTCATTAGTATTCATTAATGAATACAAGATGATAATCAATATTTATCCAAACCGGTTAGGTACAATTATCGGATTAAATACTGCACTTAAAGTGTCGTCGTTATTATAAGGTGTAACTTTATGTGACAATTCTATATTAAATAACAATATAAGACAATTCTATACATTCTATATATGTATAATGTTATTTATCCGTGCAGGGGCAGAGAAAGAATACTAACCTCTGTGGCCAGGGTCGGCTTGTCGTAAAAGGCGACTAAACAACCACCCTAGCTACATGGTAGGGCCTCAATCCCGTCTGGATGGCGACCACCTTTGGTCTTAAGTATGCCGCCATAATAACCTTGAGTTGTTCCGGCATTAGTGACGCAAGTTCCTGTACCCTTATGGGACAGCAGCGTGTTTGCGATGTCACTGGCGTTGCGAACACTCATAGGCGACGGTAACTGTTAAATTCTAAGCAGGCCGTCAGACTGCCTGCTGCTGCTGTAGCAAAAAAAAGTTGTAGGTAATTTTCATTACCCATATGAATATTTTCGAGCGACATAAATAAGTCTTGCATGCAAAACATTGTTAATAACTAAATATATTCCATCTTTCTAGTCTATATAACTTTCAAATGTCTATTTTTGTATAATAACATGCATATCGATACGTGCCCTTTAGAGATCAGTAACATCCAAAACTTAAGAAATCTAACTTATTTATAATTACCAATGTGTAAGACTGCATTGGCCGTAACAATCAAAATATATAATAAAATATCCACCATAAGAGAACTGGCTCTATAACTTCCTGCTAGGCAGAAATCATAAACTTTAATCTGGTACGGTGTCGAATCAGTCCTAATAAGCTGCGAATCAGTTGGCAATACAATCAAAGCGTTTTTTATACTTTTCGTGTAAATAGTTTACACAAAATGAACCTGAATTCTTATAGTTCGTTTTGATAGTTGATTTGCCAAACAGAAAATTTTATGTTTGTCTATAAGGAATTCGTACGAATAAAAAAGTGAAACAATTGGTCCACGATAGCGTGAAAGACACTTTTCACCATTCGTGCGGTAAGCATTGTGTCAATTTTGTGTGACCAGCGTTGCTATGTGAACAAATATCTCAAAAAGCCTGTAATTTTACCCATTACTTCATAGCTATAACTATTTTTGTTGTAGTTATTTACTAAAAATTTATCTGTTTATTGTTATTTATTTATATTTCATTAGATTGGTACATTGAGGATTTAAAATACACACATCAAAAAGTCTAAGCAACATGTACTAATTTAAATTTGAGGATGGTTTTTCACGCTGTATGGATGAACTTCCTGAATCCACCTAAGCCTTTCAGTATTTCCGGGCCGTCGGTACACTCGCACCCTTCTTGTATCAGGCCTAAACCCGAATCGCGACTCATCGGAAAACATAATTTTATCCCATTGTTCCTGGGTCCATGTTCTGCGTTCTCTACACCATTCATTTCGACGAGCGCGATTCCCATGACGTATCGGTGGGCACCTAATTGAGAGTCGAGCTCGTAGGCCGTACTCATGCAGTCGATTTCGCACAGTTTGGGGACTTACATCAACACCACTTGAATTTTGTAGCCTCAAACTTATCTCTCGAGCGGTTAACATCGGCTGGCGTCTTGTAGTCAGTTGTATGTACCGGTCTCGCCGAGTGATTTTACTTCTTTTACGGCCTGGATGCTGTTCAGCGGGTTCCCTTGTATAATTGTAGCGCTGCCAAAGACGACAAATAACACTTCTATGAATGCCAAAATGCCGAAATACCGGAGATTAATTACTTCCCGCTTGCAACATCCCTACAGCTCTTTGCATTTCATTTGCCGTCAAATGACATCGCTCCATGACGTAAAAAATATCTAACAATTCAATTTTGTCGCTAACTTTAGTTAAATGGTTGGTAAAATTATAAAGTCAAGACTAAACGTAGCAATAAAAACGCAATTAAATTCAAACAAATTTCCTTTCATTTAATTTTATGAAAAAAAAAAACAAAACATCTTCGAATTTTTTCTACAACCAGCCAGTATGTCATCAATAACAAAAAAGTTTACATACCTTCGCACTTTGAGTGAGTAAAGACTTAGAAATTAATTAGTATAAATGGTAAATTTGTAACATCATGCATGTTGTTTAGACTTTTTTGATGTGTATATTTTATTATACATATTAAAAGGGGTATTATACGTATTAAAAGGTGAGCTGAAAAGTTCGTAGGCTAACATAGAAAAAAAATTTTGATACAATTTGATTTGATTATTGAATATAGTTTTCTTCTTAGCCTTCGAGAGCTATTTTTATAATACGATTTGTCTTTAGCCTCAAAATAGGCTTCAGTTTTGGTGATTACCTCTTCATCAACGCAAAATTTCTGTCCAGCGAGCATTTCCTTGAGGTCTGAGAATAGGAAAAACTCGCTGGGGGCCAAATCTGGAGAACACGGTGGATGCGGAAGCAATTTGAAGCCCAATTCATTGAATTTTGCCATCGTTTTCATTGATTTGTGACATGGTGCATTGTCTTGATGAAACAGCACTTTCTTCTACGCAATAGTCGCTGTTGATGGTTTTTACCTTTTCAAGATAGTCGATGAATATTATACCATGTGCATCCCAAAATATTAATGTCATAACCTTGCCAGTCAACTTTTGCGTCTTTCCACGTTTTGGAGTCGGTTCATCACGTGAAGTTCAATCGGCTGAATGTCAATTGGACTCCGGTGTGAAATGATGGAGCCTTGTTTCATCCATTGTCACATATCCACGTAAAAATTCGGATTTATTACGATTGAACAGCTTCACTTTGAACAGAGCTTTCGCATATCCAAATATTCCTCTAGGATAATAATATGTCCAACACGTTCCTTTGATG
Source organism: Malacosoma neustria (assembly GCA_963693495.1). Classification (NCBI taxonomy): domain Eukaryota; kingdom Metazoa; phylum Arthropoda; class Insecta; order Lepidoptera; family Lasiocampidae; genus Malacosoma; species Malacosoma neustria. The sequence continues at coordinate 8,177,173 of OY856391.1, read as the reverse complement.
TCTTTAGGGTCTCAGCTTTTAATCAACTTCACTTTTCAGTTATCCAAAATTCTTTCGTGGATATTTTTGATGCTTTCGTCGGAAACAGTCTCTTTGGAGCGTCCACTGCATGCATCGTCCTCGGTGCTCATTTATAGCTGGCTAATATGACTGGCTGGTAGGAAAAAGCCAAGAATAGGATCGGATGGAAACATTTACTCGACCAGACCAAGGCCCACCCGCGGCTGTAGCGTCGAGATGAGAGTTCGAATATTGTTTATCAAACTAAGCCTTGACTTCAATAGTATTTTTTTTCGCTAAAAAGCAATGCTTTATTAACACACGAAATTCTTTTTTATCCATTTTTTTAAACAAACAAAAGTTGCTTCACACATAATACTATATCTCACAAACTAATAGTACGACAGTTTTCAAATTTAGACACTTGTCTTTTGAAGGTTAGGGCTATGTAACTAAAAATCATATTAATTTAATACTAGTAGCGCCATCTATGTGTCAGCCTACGAACTTTTCAGCCCACCGTTATTATACTGAAATAAAAAAATACATTGTTCAAATATAATGACATATTTAATTTTAATATTTTTATTTTCTTTTATTTGTAACATTTTATTTTTCTGTTATATACTAGTCAAATTAAGATCGGGTTAGGTTTACAGGGAATGAACCTATCAAAGGAGAATCTAATAAACCAGGATTGAGCTGGATCTTTCGCATGCGGAGTCCTGTAGCCTACATGCTCCGTAGTGAGGCCAGCTAGGATTTGGTGGTCTCTTTTTGTGAGCAAGTTATAAGCCGGGAGTTGATCACTGAGAAGGAAAGGCAGGAGAACGTGGCGGTATAACGATTTGCAAATGCAGAGAGAACAGAAGTAGTAAGCGGCGTTACGAACTTAGGAGCGATCGTTACGTTGCTAGCCGGGAGGGCCGGGTGGCCTACCCGTTGTATGCAGCTGCGCATAGGAGGTGTCTCCGACTGGACACTTCTTGTTCAGTCAGGAAAATGTCATCCGGGACATCCCCATAGGTGGGGTAACAAGCCAGGTCAAGTGTCGCAGAGCAATGACCAAAAGCCAACCCTGCGACCACCCACAAAGGCCTACTCTACAAAGGTGACAACCGAGGTTTTCGGAGGTATGCCATTGTGACCACCCTGGCTATCTTTTTCTAGCCATATGTGTGGAACCTGACACACCCGCAATTGCTTCCTCGGAGCTCCAACATGGGACTGTTAAGGTGCAGTTTTGGCGGGAAAAAAGGGAATGAACCTGTAATGACATTAACTTGCAATACTCACATATGATAAACAATATAGGACGGACTGTTTAAAGGCGAAAAAAATTTTGTGTTATGTAATTATCTGTCTTACAGACACGATCGAACAAGGCTACCTAGCTGTCAAGACAGCTCTATCGTCAACTTTGTGTTCATGACTTTTAGGTCGTCAATTATACTCATCATCATCATCTTAGCGATGAATCCCGGTTGCAGCCCAAACTCTCGCTTCGGCGCCCGGGGTCCGCTTTTCCACTTTTTCTTCTCCACTTCGTACGATCTTAGGCATCTCTGGTGGTCAGTCCATCGGCACACATATCAACCCTTACGACGTCAAGCCAGCACTTTTTGGGTCTACCCCTCCTGCGGGGGCCGGGCGGAGGCGATATGGCCAGACATTTGTTCCCCACGTAAGTAGTCGGTTGCCGTAAAACGTGGTCATACCAGCGAAGGTGACACTCCTGCAATTTATCCCCAATGTCACGGACATGAAGGCTGCCATGAATGCGAGAGTTCCTAACGCGGTCCTTTCGCGTCACTCCGCACATCCACCGCAGCATATTCATGACCGTGACTCGCAGCGCCTGCTTATGTCGCTCCAGCATCGGCCACGCTTCACATCCGTATAAAAGGACTAGCCTAATGATGGTCTTACAGAACTGTCCCTTCAATTTAACCGGTATTTTAGGGTCACAGATGACACCGGTTACCTCACGCCATTTAGCCCACGCGGCAGCAATGCGTGCCTTAACGTCGGAGTCAATGTCGCTAGATGCGTGAACTACAGATCCCAGGTATTTCACCTGTTCCGTGCGCTTGACCATATCACCGCCTATGCAAACGGGTGTGCAAACACATTAAGTTTCAAACCGCCGTTCTCAAGCGATTTCTTCCAGGCCTTCATACGTCCCACCAACCTGCCCCTATCTGAATCTGCCAGCGCGATATTATCAGCATACATGAGCAACCATGGGGGCTGCTCATGAGAGTTTCTGATCCTGTTTGACAGTACGTCTAATACCGCGCTGAACAAAAACGGACTAAGAACGGATCCCCGGTGTACTCCGACGGTGATGGGGAAGGATTTTGTGTTGCCAACAGCGGTCCGAACTACGGATTCGGAATCCTGGTACATGTCTCGGATAATGTCAACATGGGCCTCTAGAATACCTTTGGACTGCAATGCCCACGAGATTATCGCCTGAGGAATACAGTCGAAGGCCTTCTGCAGGTCGAGAAACAGGCAATGCAGAGACGTATTCTTCGCCCTGTACTTCTTCGCGACAGTTCTTAGGGCAAAAACAGGGTCCATTGTCCCGTGACCAGGGTGAAACCCATATTGACATTCCGAGACAGTGCACTCATGTCGAATCTGAGAGTCGTTAACCCTTTCGAAGAGCTTCATAGTGTGGGACATGACCTTGATACCTCGGTAATTACCGCACTCCTGCACCGACCCCTTTCCTTTGAGGACTTGAGTAACGATACTAAGTCTCCATTGGCTCGGCATCATACCGGCGAGGAGTATTTGGTTGAAAAGGTGGTGTTGCGTACTTGGCACGATCAATTTACCGCGAATATTTCTTAGTATCGAGTTGATCGTATCTAAGCAAATGTATTGCCACCCCTCTTCTACGACGACGCTGCCATCTCTCGTTTCGATACATTTCAAAAACATACGCTGCGGACGCGTCGCATCAATCTCCGTTGTTCTTTTCAATATTTCCATACATTAACTAGTGCAATCGAAAGTAGTTCGGGCCAGTGCTTCCTACAGTCTTAATAGAAGAGCTCCAGCAGCACGAAGACAAGAGGTAAGTGGTAGTGCATTTGTGGTGCTAAGATTCTACTCCCGATACCGAACAGGTGGGTTAAGATGCCCACACCACGATAGCCCATCGCCTTCCAGGCTTCGGTGGGAAATCCATCGGATCCAACAGCTTCCTAATTTTTCATGCACCGAAGACAATTCTGGACCTGTGCAGGCGTTACCAGTGGCACTAGTCCTTGATTCGGAGGGAGATCTGTCAGCTGCACATCTTTGTGATGCGTGTTCAGCAGCTCGTGGAAATATGGGCGCCATCTCTCCTTCACCGCGCTTTCCTCGCATAGCAGGTTTCCCACAGGGTCTATTACATAGCGGCACTTGGAAATGTCCTGCGCCGCTTTGATCCTGGAGCGCGCCAACTTATAGATGAGCTTCTGCCCCTCAGACGATTCCAATTTATCATAAAGTGGTCTCGTCTGGCACCAGTATGTTGTAACCCGCAAATCCAACTTGGGCAAGTGTGGAGGGTATACAGTCCGTTCTCTAGGGGGAGATCCGACCCCCAGAAGTAAAACGTTATGGGCTGTTAATTATTATTGATCTATGAAAGCGGATTCTCTAGCCCATGATAGCGAGCTCTGTTAAACTTATGGCACTTAAAAAGGCTGCACGCGCATGCAAACTTGTGTAAACAATCACAAAATTAAACAATAACATTCCAGAGATGAGGCGTAGCTACTGCGACACAGTTTATGAAAAGTTTTAATGCAACAATATACAATCCGTACTTGTAATCAAGCCTGCACTGTGGAAAGCAAATATTTGGTTTGCAATTAGCAGCTGATGCTAGTGATAGAAGCGGTCTCTCTCACTACACTGGGGGCTGGGAACGCGCGAATGGAGCTTTCGGGCCTAGATTTAATTACACCGTCTTCACTATCAGCGTCGCAGAAAATTCAGGAAAAAGTAAACTAAGTAAAATATTAGAATACGTCGCCTATTTGCAAAAAAAGGTTCCAATTTTTATCTACACGAGATTAACAACAAGTTTATCTAATAATTTATATAGTGTTAATTGAGTCAGGAATTCCGAAGAAAAGGACTTCTCAAACTTCTGTTCATCACATAAAAATTGCAAAGCCAGTCTTACCTTCCTGATAGATACAGATATCTGCTCCGGCATACTCATAGTGCCTCTGATACCCTGATTATAATTTCGTAAGAGCCCGTATCGAAGACAGGGAATTCATTTTATGTGTGCGGTGGATTTCGGTGGTTCTTCCTGAGTCTACTCCGGTCTGTATCAAACTCATGGTAGAGTGCGAAAAAACTGAAACGGTAAGTTTTTTGTAGCATAAGTATGACGACCTCCTGGGGTAACGGTAATGCACGTCGGTCCACTTGCGGAGGTCACGGGTTCGATTCCTGTCCAGCGTCATGCGGATGTTCATGTATAACATGTATTTCTTTACAAAATAAAAGTGTAATAATAATCTTTATTTCATGACAAAAATACACTTTTTTCACAATAATACTAATATTTTTCGTTCATTTTATTCCTAAATTAAGAATTATTTTTCTTTCGTTAATTTATTATTAAAGCGTATTTTTTATAATATTATGTTTAAACTATGTTTATTTTTTGTTCAATTTGTCACTAAAATATGTTATTTATGGGACATGTTGTGTTTAACTATATTTGTTCTAATTAAAATTTGCTTTAAAAATTTAAGCAGGCATGAACCTCGCCATTTTATTTGCCTGGCGATTCTAATGAGGATAATGAGATAATCATATCGAATTATTGTATTATCATCGGTCCTTGATAAGTATACAACGTTTAAATGAAATCTGACCGTTTAAACCGTGCCACAGTTTCAAAAAACTCCTCTTTCTATCTCGAATTGAGATCCTTGGTGTCGATATCGCGAATGATGTGAAATGTAGGGGACAACTGGAAGGCAAATCTAAGCTTACTCCAAAAAGCTGGGTGTGCTAAACCTATCCAAAAAGTATTTTACTGTACGGCACAAAAAGTATTTTTCTATCCGTGCAGGGGCGGAGAAAGAATACTAACCTCTGTGGCCGGGGTTGGCCTGTCGTAAAAGGCGACAAAACAACCCACCCTAGCTACGTGGTAGGGCCTCAAGCCCGTCTGGATGGCGACCACCTTTGGTCTTAAGTATGCCGCCATAATAACCTTGTGTTGTGTTCCGGCATTAGTGACCCAAGTTCCTGTACCCTTATGGGACAGCAGCGTGTTCGCGATGCCATTGGCGTTGCATACACCTATAGGCGACGGTAACTGCTAAATCCTAAGCGGGCTGTCAGCCTGTCTGCTGTTCTACAGCAATAAAAAAAAAAAACGGCATCGGATTGTGCTAAACACAGGCTAGACCGCACATGAAGTACGGCTCAGATTTATGGGATGGAGCATTTGCTTGTCAACTCAATCCCTTAGACTCCATTCAAAGGTACGCAACTTGTGTTGTCGACGATGCCAGGCTCATAGACGGTCTAAACACGCTCGACCATCGGAGAAACTGCATCTCTTTGCATATTCTACCGTTTGTACAATGGGGAGTGTTCAGAGGAATTGTTTAGAATGGTTTTTTATTGTCTTTCTACCACCACACTGCTTGCCATCGGTGGGGCTTTCATCCTCACTGTCTAGAGCCTCTTCTCTCTTGTACGAGATGGTTATCAAAAACGTTCATGTTACGTACTCTGTAGATTTGGTGAGCTTTTGGTTAAGGTTTTCTCATCGCAGTACGATATGGAGTTTTTAAAAAGGGCGTTATAAAATTTCATTGAGGCCGGCAGCATGCCGTCAAGGCCTCTGGTACTGCAAATGTTCGTAATGGATGACGTTTGCGACGAATGCCCAAAAACGACTACTGTCTATCGGGCGAACTGTTTTCCTATTTTGTTAACTCCAGTTATAAAAAACTAATTACTCTATGGAATTAATCCAAACTGTATAATTAATAGGAAATTCATATTACATGCACAAACAGGAAAATATTCCAAAATATTAAAATAATGGATTTTAATATAGATATTAAAAAATTACAAGACTATATAAACATTATTTCTTAACCTCATTCGAATAGTAATATAGCGAGCGATGCTCGTAACCATGGGGCCCCCATTTCGCTCCGTTTTATTTATTTTACTACAAGCACTCCTGGTATCCTCCCTGAGAAAGAGTAGTTTGACTTTTGTCATAGACGACACCGTTTCTATGATAACAGCCATTAATGAAGTAAAATATGCAAGCAAACAAATTATCGACATAATTTTAAAGGCCAAAAGCAGCCAAATACAAGATGTCGTTGTAGTGACTTTTAACGATCCAGGTAATTATATATTTTTTTTCATGTCATTCTAATATTAATCCTATGTCGTCCTAGGTGAACGGTGAATCACTTCGTTCATAATTAATTTCCATCCCTGACACAAATTAAAATTTAAACTTTACGAATGTCAGGTGGTCGAATTTAGACCATAGCCGATCTCAGCAAAAGGCTGTGTAATGCAACATATGCCCTATACAAAATTCCTATATTGTTAATTTAGAGAGTAGATTAGAGTAGCGGCCGCTACTACGGATTAATAGAATCAATATTAAGATATGGCATCATATTTTCGGACAACTCTACAGACATAGATATTGCTTTTAAACAACAAAAACGCTGCATCAGAGCTATCTCTAAATTTCAAGTAATAGATAGCTGCAAATCGTATTTTGCTGAGTATAGAATTCTAACACTCCCCTGCTTATACATGTTTAAAATATGCTATTTGTCAAAAGAAATCGTCATATATATAAGACCGTCGGAGAAGTAAATAAACGCAATAGACGTGATGACAAAAAAATATTTATCCATAAAAGCAACACAAATTTGATGCTAAAAAGTTGACTCTGTATAGCTATATATATATATATATATATATATATATATATATATATATATATATATATATATATATATATATATATATATTATGTATATATAACACTGACATCTACATCTATGTATGCGTCGTAATGTGCGCATTGTGTTTTTTATTATTTTAAACTATGTTTGTGACATTATACTAAAAAATTTTTAGTTTTCTATACTTCTCTTTTCTATAAATTTTAATTGTGCCAAAATTCATGCTCTTCTATCCTCGAATATTTCGTAAAACGGTATACAAAAATTTGGTTTCATGTCTACAAATTGAAAACAGAATTAATACTATTATTTTTCTGTACTTCTAAAACTCGTCATTTAAACAAATACCAAAACTATTAAAGTGGGTATTATACGTATTATATTGTACATTATTAATTAGTTCAATGCATAATAAGTCTGTTCCTATCTATATAACCTTTGAGTATTATGTGAAACAGACAGTCGAACAACTTTGTAATTTTAGAAGGTTGTTACCAAATATTTCTAATACATGTAAATGTTTTTATTATTTTAGATACAAAATTGTGGGTTAAATCGATAGATAATGCAACAATTTACAAGGCGTTGGACTCAATAGTGGCTCATACCAACCACTTTCCAAATTCTTGCCCAGAATATGCAATGAGCGGTGTTTATCTTGGTTTGAACAGTAGTGAACCTGGATCAACACTGTTCGCATTTACCGATTCCGATGCTCAAGACAAAGATCTCGACAATGATGTGATAGATATATGCCAAAAAAAACAAAGTTCAGTAAGTATTTATTTTTATCCCTGAGATTAACTTCCAAATGCAAAAAAAGGAGCGTAGCATCATAATACAATTAAAGAACTGTAAATAACTAATATTTTTAAATATATCTATATTTAAAATTGCTATATATCAACTTTTTAATTTGGTTGTCTACAACCAAACTAAAAAGTTGTTATATAACAAAAAATTTTTATTATTATATATTTATAAAAGTAGAAATTTTTTACGCTTTTTAGTTATGTAGTTAGTCCTCATTTAGGCAACTTAATATTTACACTTATATAAGTGTAATAGCAATCATAATGTTTGTACTTTTGCTATAATAACGGTGCTATAGTGAAACAATAATACATTTTGAGTAATTCTTCACTATATTAATATATACTAGCCGTTCCCGTCCGCTTCGCTGGGCAAATAAAAGAAAATAATTAACCTTTTTATTTTTGTCCTTTTTATTTTTTATTCCTATTTGTGTTTTTAAGGGATTGAAATTCTATAAGAAAAAAATAAGATAAACTCTAAAATTTATATATAAACGTTTAACTATAATTTTTAAATGTTATTAAATTAATGAATTTTAAAAATAATAATGAATTAATTAATCTACATCTATTTCGGACTAGATTACCTTTCGCTCGCATGTAGTATTTTCCGGGAAAAAAAAATTTGTCGGCACAACAGCATCGAGATTATGCCCGTTGAAATTGAATGGCGAATAGTTTTCATTGACGTTAAAACTGTGCCCATAGATGCAGTCACGACCTCGAAAAAAAAAGACATAAACGAAAAATTATTAATTTACTATTTTTAAAAAATGTGATGTTTTTTTGGAACTACCTTAGCGTACCGGCACAGAACCATACAGAGAGCAGAAACTATAAGGTTTAAACATATATTTGATAAACTTCTACTTCTCACACTTCGAATCGTTTAGCTCAGCGTACATTTAGGCACTATTATTTTTACCCTTTTTACTTGGTACAATTTAATGGAGGAATCGAGTTATTGTTAGTCATCTGATATAATGATTATATGATTATTGTCAGTCTCGTCACGGATACCGAATTAAAAATTGGCCTATTAATAGCAATTCTTGGTCGGCAAATATATCCCTAACGAATCCAATAAGACATAAAAACAAAAAATTATAAGATTATAACAAAAAAGAAAAAAATGGAAATGAACTTGTAGTAAGTTTCAAATATTATAACTTGGCCAGAACAAAAATGAAATTAAGGATATAAATATTAATGAGAATCAACTTCGATATTTCTTGTATTCATAATTATGTTCAATAAAAAACAAAGAACAGTGCAGTATTATCTGTTCATGTAATTCGTATTTTGAATCTCATGCACATTATTTTTAATTAAACGTTATCATAAGAATATTACTAAAACTACAATTATTGATAAATTTACACTAAGCCCTGATCTCCGACTATTTCGCTGGGCGTATAATGAGATGGACTATCGAACTCTAGACTTAAAACTTGTTTGAAATATTTTTTTCTCTTACTTCTACAATTGCCTCTAAATAGAGCCGGCTCACTTTAAAATTGAGGTAATAAAGCCGAATCAGTGTGCCATTTGACCCTAAGGCAGTATTTACTATCGCTTTTATAGGCGTAGTCGAGTTAGATATGTTAACTAATAGAGGCGGCTGTGTTACGGCTCAAAGCCAAAAACATCGCCTCGACGGCATACCGGGGCGTACGTGGGTTCTGGCCTACGATGCCCTGGCTCCTTAGCAACTATCTGACCCAGGGCTACTTTCCCAAGGAGTGGAATATAGGTAGGTTGATACTTATTCAGAAACCTACGCCTACTGGTCCATTGCCCTGGAGCTGCGTTAGCGTGGCGCTCAAAAACCACAGAGTGCCAACGTACCTCCTCCGCGTCATCAGTAACTATCTGTCCTATAGAGTAATCGTCTTCCCGGTCCAGGGAGGGTGGTATCAGCGAGACGTCGTATGCGGTGTTCTACAGGAGTCGGTCCTGGATCCACTCCTGTGGAACATCGCAATTTATTGGGTAATTAGAAGTACGATGCCGCCTGGCGTCAATGTAAACTGTTACGCCGTCGCCGACAACATGCTGGTCACACCGGATCCGGCGGCTGGGTCTAAAGGTGACCCTGTAAATGTCCAATGCTATATAGTATTCTATAGCTGACGACGTGGGCCACCTGCACATCACTGTGGGAGGCACCCGCATCGGCGTTGGAGCAACGCTCAAGTACCTGGGTCTTGTCCTCGACCACCGATGGTATTTTTCAGCACACTTTAAGCGGCTGACCCCTCGACTCACGGGGGTAGCCTGAGCACTCGCCCGACTACTCGTCAACATCGGGGGACCGAACTCATTGTGCCGGAAACTATACGAAATGAAAGTACGGTCAATGGCCCATTACAGGGCCCCGTTCGGGCGGAGCACCTGACGGTCAAAAGCGCTGCGTTGCTGTGAAAACTGCAGCGCACACTGAATCTCAAGGCCATCCAAGGTTACTTTACAGTGTCTGTGGGATCTTAAAGCTCGGCTTTTGGCGTCGCTGTATCGGTGGCGTCAGGAGACCGTTGCCTGGGTTTATCGCCCCACGTCTCATGAAATCGAGGATAAGCGGGTGGAGCTCCGGGAAAATCTCACGGTAGTTTGGAATAAAAGACTTGCGCCAGTATGGGCCAAAACACCATCGCAGCCGTGCGGCCTGCCCTACAAGACTGGCTTGACAGGCGTCATGACACTCTGTCGTTCCACATGACATAGTGCTATCACTGTGACGCCGACGACCAGAACACGACGCTCCAATTGTACCCCGCATGGGCATCGGAGCGCCGAAATCTCGTCGCTACCATCGGTCTTGACCTCTCACTCTCGGCCATCATCCTAGTGATGGTCGGGAGCCCAGCCGGATGGGACGCCGTCGCCTCCTTCTGCGAGACAGTCACTTCCACAAATGAGGTGGTGGAAAGACAGTGGGCCAGCGCCCGTCAGGGTTTCAGTCTGACTATCGGTCCTATCGCGATAAGTTCAATAGTTTTGAAGTGATGATTGACCTGTACCTATCTATAAAAGATGAAATATACCTTTATATAGTATAGATAAAAGTAATTTTAAAGCGTGAATAAATAAATAATTTATGTATTCGGAATATGTAATGCATGCAATTTTAGGAAATAAATAATTTTAGCGTTGTTAAGATGTAAACGCTCAATGAGAACTGATTTTGCGTAAAACCTATCCAAAATGTATATTTTTTTTTTACTTTATAAGGCCGTATATACTATGTGTATACACACACACACATACTTTTTTTTTTTTTTTTTTTTGGTCTCGGGGAAAAACCTCTCTTGACGGGTTCCCCCGGCCCGGGGGGACCGAGGGACTTGTGGGACTCCGGGAAAGATGATTGGCCATCCGACTACCCACTAAAAAACCCCGCTGTTCTCCTATCGCCTACGCCCGGGCCCACGGATATATGGCCTGCCGATCTCGTGGCCCGGGCCGGCGCCGGCCCGCCCTTTGTCTTGAGGCGGGCCCCTTCTAAAGTGTTGGCGCCAGGGGGTCAGGGTTTCGTCCCCCCGGCGCTCTCCTAACAACTCTAGGAGTTGAGGGGGGCCGCGGAACAGCACGCAGCCCTCACCCTCGCGGCAATAGTGCGGGCGGCGGGTCCTCCCCCGAGGGGCCGCCCGCGACCGCTTTTTACGGCGGCCGGAGGTCGTTACTGGCCCTCCGGCGCCGCCGGCGTGGCCTGCGTTGGCGGGAGGGGAGTGTGGTGGTCAACTCCCGCTCCCGCTCCGCCGCCTCCTTTGCGGACATGACTGCCTCGCAGAAGGAGGCGACGGCCGTCCATCCAGGATCGCCCCCGACCATGGACAGAACACACACACACATACTAGTATAACACGCATGTTATACTGGTATGTATACACAGAGTGCTGTTACGGCTGATTGACGTAATCCTTACTATAACATTTTTTTGAATTTTCAAACTAAGCTAATTTATTGTAATGTAAAAGTCTATCCTCAAACAAATTTTACTTTGTGTGTGTTTTTCACGACCGTAGTCAGTAAATAATTAATAATTATTTCTTTTCATTCTAGGTTAACTTTATTATAACAAAAAACTATTGCATGACTAATCCTGATAAGGATCTCCAAGTATATTATAAAGTTGCAAAGGCTTGTTCCGGGAAAGTTCTTTATTTAAAATCCAGTGAGCTTTCACAGGTAAGACCAACCATATATTATAAATTCAAGCGGAAATTTCCTATTTAATTCTGTAAAAAACAATTACAGCCTTATTTATTTTTTATTTTAAAAATAATCTCACTCTCAAGTGACTGTAAGTACAGCGCGCTATATTTACGCCCTTTATTTTTATTCGCCTACCTTCGTGACGCAACAGCTTTCGCATGTTGGAACGTCGTAGTATCCATAACACAAGCGCTTTGCTGCTTACTTTGGGATTAAATAACGCTGTGTGAATTATCTCAGTCAATTTTATAAAACTCAATATGACTGGTGCATAGTTTGGTTGAAATGGACCTCGTTCTTATAGGTTATCTCACAAGATCAAAAAATAGTTTTCATATATACAGCTTAAATTCCAAAAATGTTGTAACCCTTCTCACTTCTTTGTTGTTCTTCTTTCTATTGTGCCTCTTCAACTAATGACGGTAGGCAGTTAACTCCATATATATATTTTTTTGATCTTTAGCAAGTTAGAATAGTTTTTCACTTGTGATTTCAGTCAATTCTTGAATGTTTGGCAGCCAAGATTTCTTGTTGCGTCCGACCGCTCTTTTTCCAGCCGCTTGCCCATGAGCTATTTCTTGTAAAAGTTCATAACCTGAAGTTCTTGAGTACATGACCCATATAGGCAACCTTCCTTCTTTTTTATATTTTGGATCACTTTTTCTCCCTTTTCGACTCAGAACATTAACATTGGTCACTTTCTCTGTCCAGCTTAGAGCCAACATGCATATACAGATCCACATTTCAGATATTTCTACATGATTTTGCTCTTTAAATGTCCAGACTTGACATCCGTATAAAGAGAGAAGTATAGGCCTTATATACTAATGTAGAAGACTTATGCGGTAATAAATATATTTTGAGATTGAAACTGAAAAGTACCTTATTCATATTTGTACTATTGATATGATAACGAAATTAAATCTGTTAACGTTACCTTTGTTTTACGGAGAGACATTTGTATACTCGTCAAACTTAATAACGTAGAAGTCCTTCAATCAGACCATGTTAGGTATTTAGATTTACACCTTGATAAGCGACTCACTTGGAAAAACATATTTTTACAAAAACGAAACAAATGGGACTATAACTAAGCAAGCTGTATTAGTTAATGGATCGCTGGGCACAGCTGTCGCTGAGTAGCAAGCTTTTGCTCTACAAAACGATCCTTAAACCAATTTGGACATATGGTATACAACTCTAAGGGACAGCTTCCCATTCTAATATCGAAATCATACAAAGATTTCAAAACAATATCTTGAGGACGATAACCGGTGCTCCCAGGTTCGTCACAAACAGCTACATCACGACCTGAATATTACAGTCAAACAGGAAATTCTCTTCCATACAAACAACTACAAGGGAACAATTAAAGACCATCCAAACAGCCTGGCCAATGTCTTGATGGAAGACAGAAGTATAATTTGCAGATTGAAACGAAAGATGTCCCAAGGCACACTTAAATTGCAACAGTGAATTAAAGTAGGATACGACACAGGCCGTATACCGAGCATGTCAATGTCATGTCAATGAAACCCAACCAGCCCACTGATAAATGTCCCTGTGGTGACAGATCGCATTGTAAGGGAAGACAAAAAAATATTTGTACTACGCCGGTCACGGACCGAGAGTGCACCGTACAGGGATGACAGGGATAGCTCAAGAGCAGTGGACTGTATGAGAGAGAAGAGGGAGAGAAGCGGTGGTTAGAGATATACGATACCTTGCAGTAGGCAAAAAACTCGCACTGAACTTGATTCCACCCCTACCCGATTCGGTTCAGGGCCGATCTTACCATTTACCTCACCGAGAGTGAGGGTAGATAACAAAAATCAGGAGACGAGATCTCAACTATCCTTTATGCAAGGTTCAAAAGATATTACTGTAGACACTACGGGGGATTTTAATGAGGGTTTTACTTCAAAATCATTGTCCCAGTTTTCATCCATCTATGTGCGTGCGTGTTTATATTTACGCACCCGTTTCCATACTTTGCCTTCTATAGGAATCACAGGATTTACAACCTTTATTTTTGTGTTCACCATGATTTTCATCTTAGATACATTCATACGCAGACCTACCTTCAAACTATATTTATTAATTTGGTTAAAATTTCGTCGTAAATCAGCCTCTTCTTTATCATGTGAGCATTTTAATAGCAGCTTTTTCATCTTAACCTGCAAGAACTTACTGGATTCTTATGCATTTTAATTACAGGTATTCCCATGGGTCGATCAATTCATCCAAGGTGAAATGACCTTATTTAACAGTTTTGAGTTGCCGAAAAATCCACACACAACGTCAAAAGAGGTAGGTAAAAGACGTGTCGTGAACTAAATAGAACAATATGCAATATTGCTTGTTTTGTACTTATATACAAAAGGCTAGTGCCCTGTTTTAGTAAACAGTTATTTATATGTAAATTATTGCTTAGTTTTTAACGCAACGCATTAGTACATTAACCCAGTAATCGGGATATAAATAAGTGGCAATTGGCTTGAAAATCCTACCAGAAAATTTGTAATTATCAGAAGGAACGTCTACTCTAGTGAGTGGAGATCGCACCTAGAGAACGTTTTATTCTATGATTATGAATGTGCATGCTGTTAAAATTCTATCCTAGTATAGGAAAAAAGTAATTATAATTTGAAAACTGTATTTTTCCACCAATTAAAATCGATCAACGTCCTTCTTAATAGTAATAACATCATCATAGACTGTGAATTTGTTAAATTTTATTTACTTGACAATGTATTATACTCAAGAAGGACATACCTTCTTGACATTTTATGGAATTATTATTTCATTAAAGATTTCATTACCGAACCCACAAACTGGTAACACTGTGACCGCTTTTTTGCTTTCATTGTCAAATTTCTTTTCTATATAGAACTAGTTGGTTATCCCGATGTAATCTAGAGTTCATTTTGCTTTCTTCTGTTATCAGCGTTTTTGAGGAAGTTGTAACAGATGTATGACTCTAGATGTGTACAGAAGTATATTCAGAGCTACCAATGTGCCTTTGATTTTCGTAATTTGAACAATGATTTTATTGATGATGATTTGACGACCTCCGTGGCGTAGCGGCTTTCGCACGTAGGAACGCCTGCTGGGGTAACGGGATCGATTAGTGTCTCGTGTCTGGGCGTTTCTGTATAATGTGTATTTATTTACAAAAAAAGTTAGCTAAATGGCACTCTATGAATTGTTACAATAGATTTATTTATTTTTATTTCAGTTTACCATTGATGATCAGGTTGAATACATACTGATAACAGTTAGCGGATCATCAAGCGATATAAATGTTTCTCACAATAACCAACGTGCACAGTTTACAAGAGTTCTCTGGCTTGATAATACAAAAGTAAGTCGTCTTTTCCGAATATTATAAGAATCTCCTACTATTTTTTCTCTCAGCGCAGGGGTGGAGTAAGAAAATTGACCCCTGTGGTTGGGATCAGCCTAACGACAACATGACGTCAAAGGCGACAAAACCACTCTGCTAGGTGGTAGAGCCCCAAGTTCATCTAGATGGCAATCACTCCTAGTCTGTAAGCCATAAGCCATAATAACCTTGTGTTGTGTTTCGGCTTTGGTGACCTAAGTTCCAATACCCATATGCTGACAGCAACGTGTTCGCGGTGTTCCTAGCGTTGCAAATATCTTTAGACAATAGTAACTGCTTACTGTTAATTAGGGTGTCAGCTTGTCTGCAGTTCCTCAGCAATAACAAAAACGTAAGTTTCGGATTATACCACTTATTAGTGGGGTAGTAGTATTCGTCTTTTTGGTCTTTTCTTATAAATAAAAAGGAACCTTAGTAAGACCTTACTGACGAGAAAATTAACGTCACAGTTATAATAGCTATAAAAGCGTGGGGTGCTTTGTATGATATTTTTAAGCTAATTGCATTTAGGAATGATAGTTTCATTCCGAAATGCAATGATGATGACAAATGATGCAAATGTAAAAAAAATGGTATCGAGTACCCCACACTGTTTAGAACAGTGACATTAATTTTCTCGTCAGTAATTTTATTCTTATGTGAAGAATTATTCTTTACTTTTTATTTTGATTAACGATAAAAGGGTGTTTTTTGTTTTTTAAACTATAATTTATTTTTAACTTTTTAGTTCGATTAATTATAAATGCGTATTTTTTAGTTATTTTTTAAACTATAATTTATTTGTTGTCAATTCCTAATCGGTAAATGTTTATATTAATTTAGCACCATTTTCCAGCACTTATATTAATTTAACGCCATCTTCCGGTAGTTTTATTAATTAAACGCCACTTTCCGGCAGAAGCAAAAGAAAATGTTAATCCTGATGATGCTGCAAGGACTATGGGACAAAATTATTAAATTTTTATATTGTCATCAGGTCTTCACACATACCTCCTCCACCTTCACAAGTGTGCAAAACTTTGATTTTTTTACTTACAAAATAGGTAAAATTCAAGTCCGAAAATTCTGTTACATAGATACATCCAGGTCAAGTAACTAAAGTAGGGTGGTTTGTATTTCATGGACTTTTTACAGGCAGTTCAGTTGAAGAACCCACAGCCTGGAAAGTATAAAGTTTTAGTGTCTGATCATGCTGCCATCAGGATAGAGATTGAAGGACGAACCGAATTTACATTCGAACATGGCTTCTCACAACAGAAACCTAAAACCATAAATGAAACCACAGCGCAACCTATCGGCGGTACAGTATTTTATTTTGAATAAACATCTGATTTAAACTGAGAGGTACAAAGTTCAAAGTAGGCTTCACCAAATTTACACCACAAATACTGACGACGCCTTGCCGTTCTCATCCACCCCCAAACGATATTCACGTTTTTTTTGTGTTCGTGATGATCTTGGTCGTCTAGATTTTATAATGTGAAACGGGCATCTTCAAACTTTTTTACTCATTCCCGAATGTGATGGATGCTTATCGCATCATGTAAGTCACAAAAACCTCAAATACTGCGAATTTTCTAAATTACTATTTTTGTAAAAGTCATGCACGCAGAGGGCACGATCCGCCCCTGAAAACATACCATAGTGACTGAACTTTCTAAAGCTAGACTTTCTACTGGCACATGCCCTGATGCTTGATGCTTTCAACCAATGTTTTGCTCTCACCCACTTTTAACAAATGTACACTTGCTTTTGAGACATGTTGTACGAAAATAATGTGGACTTATTGGTCCTATAAATTTTTAATAGATGGCGATGCAAGTTAATTCATCTATACATGCTTTGACGTCTAAGTTACGTAGACATGCAACAAATGGCATTATGTCTCGATTTTTATTTCTACGTTATAATTGTTTAATGGGCAGTTAGTACACACACTGTTTAAAAAAAATACCTTACAATCATTGGTTTTTCTATGGATAATATTAATGTTTTTAGTATATCATTACCTTAGATGACTAGAAATTTCTTATTATCAATGAGAATATAGTTTTTAACACTTAAATCCTGGAATCGGTGTTTTAGTCAATGTAAACAGAGATCAGTGTTAAAATGGTCATTTTTTGATTATAATGAAATTCAGACTACGAATACTTTTATGGTATTTTAATAAAATAAAATTTGGTGACCAGGTCAGGGTTATCATTTCTTCGGAATTTGATTGAGTCCTCGTCCCGCACTGCCGCCTCCGCAGGCGATGTTGATACGCGCGTTCGCGGTCATTCCTGGCTGAGACGTTGCGCAGTGAGCATGTGGTCGTGTTGTCGATATGTGTACGCTGTTATTATTATCGCCCGAAGTCTCTTCCGAGAAATGTGATCCGGTTGAGGGCGATGCTTCGTGGATAGTACATATGCGACGTGGCCGACGATTATGTATGATGACTTTTCAGAGCTTCCCTGTTCTATATTAATATTATACGGTGGCTACAAAAACATATAAAAATTAAATTCAATACGAGTATTGAGAACGCCTTGCAGTGTTTACGGCATGTAATCGTGTTGGCATGCTTTCCACCAGGTTTTTGATGGTCCCCACCATGGGACCTCGAGGCCCGGGTCCTGGCGCTATTATACCAGTGGCGCCGGGACGCGGCCGAGCGTGGCTCTCGCCCCGCGCCTCGCGAAGTTGAGGTAAAGTGGGCGGAGCTGCGCGACGAGGTGCTCATGGTGGAGTGGAAGGAGCGCCTCGCGCACCCCAGCGCGGGCCTCGCCACCATCGAAGCGGTGAGGCCCGTCCTGGCCGAATGGCTGGAAAGGCGCCACGGCACCCTGACCTTTCGCCTGACGCAGGTCCTCTCGGGGCACGGTTGCTTCGGGAGGTACCTGTGTCGCATAGGGCGGGAGATGACGTCGGGGTGCCACCACTGTGGCGCGGGCGACGAGGAGGACACGGTGAACCACACTGTCGCCGTGTGCCCTGCGTGGCGCGAGGAGCGCCGCGCCCTCGTCGCCCAAATCGGCGTGGACCTGTCGCTCCCGGCCCTGGTTCTGTCCATGGTCGGGAGCGATCCTGGATGGACGGCCGTCGCCTCCTTCTGCGAGGCAGTCATGTCCGCAAAGGAGGCGGCGGAGCGGGAGCGGGAGTCGACCACCACACTCCCCTCCCGCCAACGCAGGCCACGTCGGCGGCGCCGGAGGTCAAATAACGACCTCCGGCCGCCGTAAAAAGCGGCCGCAGGCGGCCCCTCGGGGGAGGATCCACCGCCCGCACCATTGCCGCGAGAGTGAGGGCTGCGTGCTGTTCCGCGGCCCCCCTCAACTCCTAGAGTTGTTAGGAGAGCGCCGGGGGGACGAAATCCTGACCCCCTGGCGCCAACACTTTAGAAGGGGCCCGCCTCAAGACAAAGGGCGGGCCGGCGCCAGCCCGGGCCACGAGATCGGCTGGCCATATATCCGTGGGCCCGGGCGTAGGCGATAGGAGAACAGCGGGGTTTTTTAGTGGGTAGTCGGATGGCCAAACATCTTTCCCGGAGTCCCACATATCCCTCGGTCCCCCCGAGCCGGGGGAACCCGTCAAGAGAGGTTTTTCCCCGACACCAAAAAAAAAATGTTTTTGATGGTGTCTTGTGTGTGTATGTGTGTTTTTTTGCAAAGGAGTCTAAATTGTATATATAATAAACATAATATTCCACCTTTATCATTAAATCTTCAATACATTTAATTAATTATAAATATCACCGTGAGAAAGTATTGCATTTATATCCTTTTGTCTTACAGATACAAATAACTATTTGTCAATATTGGTATCTGATCCATCAAATCGTGTATCAATAAAAGATGTTGAGATCTGGAATATGAACGATACAGTAATCGGTGAATTTAAATTATCTAAAGAAGGTGATCATTTCTATACAACGTCTGCATTCATGTCGCCTAGTCACAAATTCAAAATAGTCGTAAGTATTACGTTATAGTACTTCTTCTTCCTCCTGTCTTTATCCCACATTATATGAGGTTGGCACAACATGTTATCTTCTTCCACTCTCCTCTGCTAGCCCTCATCACAACATTCACACCCTTTTTGCCATTCATCTTTTACATACCATCTTTACCCATCTTTTTTTGGTCTACCTCAATCCTGTATCCATCCACTCTCATTTCTGTGACACCCTTTCGTCCCTCTCCTTGTGGCCCAGCATTCTAATCCATACGACTGGCCTTATTACGAATTCATAAATTTTACCTTTGAGTTTAAGTGGTCTCTTGGGTCACAAATTGTTCCTGAGACCTGTCGCCATTTCATCCATCCTGCATTCACTTTGGTATTTTACATCTCAGCCTATCTCACCGTCGTTCTGAATTAATAATCCAAGGTACCGGAAGTTCGAGCAAGTTGGCAGAGTCATGCCTCCTATACCTCAGGGGCGCTCCTCTGTCCGAGGAGTGCACGGGTGTGCGTACCCGAGGCGCCCGAGCCCCCGTCGCCTCACTCCCCTCTCCGTCCGAGGTGACAGAGTCCTACCTTTCTTCCCGTCTACCTCCTACATCCTTTCCAGCTTGGCTCTCTGTTCGTGGCGTGGTCCCCGGTGGGATGGTTGCGAATACTGATTGGGGTCCCGGGTTCTGCCCTGGGCCTTGATTTGGTAGTCGAAACCATGCCTATTTCGACTGCGCCTGCACAGAGTGTTCCCGGGGCGGGAATCGCATCCTCGCTGTCGGTTGGTCTTGCTGGGACTTCTACGACGTCAGGCGACTCCTTGGTTTTTCTGGAGTGTCGTCTGGTAGTCGTCGTACCCACCCCTGACTAGCACGCGACGGGGATGCGAGTCCCATCCGGAAATGACCGCGGACCTGTCGCTCCCGGCCCTGGTTCTGTCCATGGTTGGGAGGATCCTGGATGGACGGCCATCGCCTCCTTTTGCGAGGCAGTAGTGTCTGCAAAGGAGGCGGCGGAGCGGGAGTGGGAGTCCGCCACCGCACTCCCCTTCCGCCAACGCAGGCCACGTCGTCATGGGACAGATGTAGCAACGGAGCGTTCTGATGTGCAAAGACAGCTTTAGGTTGCAATTGCAGAGAACACGCTTCATCACACATTTTTAATAATAATATTTTATTAGCTTTAGTATTGTTAAGTTATATCGTAAAATAACCATTTCACTTTGATTGACGATAACTTCGCGAATTATCGTCATCTTCAAATTGAAGAACTTTTTATTTATTGATCTAGGAATAGATTTTTTTCCTTAGTTTTTGTAACTAGGCAATATACTCATAAATAAGTAATAATGGTATTAATTATTATGCAGGTAAATGGCGTTGTTATAAAAAGTGGACGTGACATTTCACGATTTGCTAAGATTCCTGTTCAACCGCAACCTAAGCCAATTGGTAAGTTGTATGAAGATTTATTAATTCCTAATGTATTATTTTTCTTTAGCACGTCAGAAACTCTGGCCATTTTACTTGGCCGGAAAAGCTTTCGTGAAAGTTAAACTTTGACTGACGATGAAACTCATGCAAAGTTTTGGCTCAAACTAAAAGTAAAGTTTATGTGTCTTACTAAGCTATCAAAAATAACTTATTTTTAGTGTACAATTAATAAATACTCTGTGCGAACAGCAGCGTGAATCCGGTGCCTTTAGCGTCCCAAAAACATTCATAGGCGATGGTAACTGTTTACTATTAAATAAACAGTCAGTCTGCTGTTGTTCAGAAATAAAAAAATAATAACAAAAATAGTATTTATGAACATACAAAGAAAAAAAACAATAGCCGAAATGCTGTATGTTTAATTATGTGCAATGTGGGGATAATATCCTTCTATTATAAATCAACAGTGATACCGAACAAAATTCCGGAGGTTGCCATTAGTGAAGGTAACGAATTGAAAATAAAATATGGGACCTCTGTTAAGTTGACTTGCAAAGTATCAGCTTATCCACGGCCAAGCATATTCTGGAGAGATAGCTCGGGAAAAGTACTATCTACGGTTAGTAGAATTATTGTTATAAACATAATTTCCTTATAGTATTTATATAGTTTATACTTGACTGATGATATACATTTGTATATATAAAAACAGCCCATAAGGTCCCACTGCTGGGAACGGGCTTACCCTAAGAGCAAATTGACAGTATATTCGCCGCACCGGCGTATAGGTGGGTTACTCAAACCAGATTTCTTGGTACGCAAGTTTCCATATGACGTTTTCCTTCACTAGTAGTACACGACAATTGTTTTATATACACATTAAGCGAGAAAAGCCGCCTAAACGGTTCGTGCTTCTTAGGTTCGAATCCCTGGCGTTTAGATTAGATTAATCTCCGAAGGTGTAAAACCGCCAAGCGGCTATGAGTTTATTGCTTCTTTTGTCCTCAATTCTATTCACAAGAATGTCTGATCTTCATGTGTGACATTTTATATTTGTATATACATGAAATTAGTTAATTTTATAGTACAATCAATGAATAGTTTTAGTTTTATTATGGCGTATAATTTCACTTTTAAGATTAAAAACAATTACTGGATTATTAAACTTTATATTAACTCCAATATCCACACTTTTAGAGGGAGTATACTTTCTGATGTCAGTAGAGATTGCACGTTTGAAAAATCTACCTAACTAGATACCATAAATTAACATTCTTAAAATTTTGAAATTAGTCTCTCATCCATTAAACATTTTTCGAATTCACTAAAATTTGATTTGACATCAACCTTAAGTTTAAATTATCTACATCCAAAGTTAATTCCTTAAATATTCTTTTATTCACAGGAATTCTCAACGTTATTGATTCCGTACGATTATGTGAGTTATATTACATTGAATAATGTACAAAAGTCAGAAGAGATCAGTTGCTATGGCGAAAATTATCTGCAATCCACAAAAAAAAGTATTAATGTTAAAGTTATTTATTTGGAGAGTGACCCCCAACTCCCAGGTAATATCATCATAATCATTTTAATAGTAATTAGTCATACATTTTTGTAAGATTCCACCAAGATATTCTAAGTTATTTCAAACTCAAACTTTTTATTCAAAATAAGTTAATATCTAAATGTATTTGCTTGTAACAAGAAAAAGAATATATACCTATATATATATATATATATATATATATATATATATATATATATATATATATATATATATATATATATATATATATATATATATATATATATATATATATATTCTTTTTTTCTTATTATTTTGTTTTGCAATTTTATAACATTGTACAAGCTTAAATTCAGAACACATAGAAAAGAAAATAAACAAATTCTGATACAAACAAATCAAGATGGTCTAACAGCTGATGGTACATCTTCGATAAGCTTATAAGTATAAAATTAATTAAAGATGCTTGGAGAGTGCAGCTTTGTAAAAGCAGTTTTATCTTCAATAAATTCGTTAATCGAATAATTGCCCTTCTTTTATATAGTAGTTTGCATAATAAGCGATCCAAACAAGACCATAGATAATATCATTTTCTTAACTGGTTCTACCAACTAACCACACTGACGACAATATTTTGACTTGTACACACCAACGTATGTTCTGGGTTATACTTACATAAACTCTTAAAATAATATTATACGTAATTTAAAAAAAATATTACAATAATGAATAATAATAACAAATTACAGCAGTGACTAAAGTAAAATATGGAACTTCCAAAACAATTACTTGTGACATCCGTTCTGCACTGAATATAAATATACGTTGGTATTTCCAAAAGGAAAAATCCTCTGTAAAGAACTTGCTTACCTCTTCAAAGAATTACCAAGTGTCTGCTGGTGGCCGTGAATTAACATTAAAACATACAGATATAGACCAAGGTGGAAATTATATTTGCGAAGCTACATTGGATGGCAATGAAAATGAGAAAGAAACACTCCACACTAAACTCGAAGTAGTTGGACTCGGTAAGTCTTTGCAAGAATAGAATATGTATTTTGGGATATTTAACATACTGCTAAATAAAAATATTCTTATTTCAGAGAAACCTGAAATTGAAAATAAGAATCCACTGCTTAACATTTTTATACAGTCTCCTGTAACTATAAATTGCAAGTAAGTAAATTTTTAATATTAATTAATTATAATTTATTTAGTATTGGCTTAATGATTTCTATTGAGGTATTGGGCAGATGAATACTGAGTGCTTAATTTTGCAAGTCATTTAATCAAATACTGTTACATAAAATGAGGTTCATAATTATAAGCATACACCAAGATATATTTTAATGACTGTAATTTTATTCAATGTCAGTAGAAATTCGTTCCAGTTCTGGGTATATTTAAAACTGTTATATCCTATCTCTGCTTCCCATAAATGCGAATATTATTCTGACGTCCCGAAAACTCACACTTATCACTATAACATCCTGACCTCAACTAGCATCAGCATTTGTCGGTGTCAGTTCATACAGTGCTACCTTCACAAGTCTTTATTCAAAAAAGCGTCGTTTCTATTCAATTATGTAATTATTGTAACGAAACTAGTTGGTGTTTTAAATTGTGTATTTTTAAAAACTTTTTAACAAAAAATTAAACTGCCGAAAAAACTGAAAAGCAAAAAATAATAAAACGCTTTTTATTAACTTTAATAATTAAGTTCTTTAACTAATGTAAGTATACCTAAGCAATTTTGTGTCGGCGCCAGTGTCCTCACGTGTGGTCCAGTTCGGGTTGCTGTCTCGCTGACATTAACTTCGTAAACGCTCGACATTTTCCGGCGAAGGAGCGTGTCACGCTGCGTCGCCGCCGCGCATCACGCTTTACGTAATTTATTAATTAGCTTGTTTGGCGCAGACTCAAAATTACTTAGGTATACTTACATTAGTTATAGAACTTAATTATTAAAGTTAATAAAAGGACGGTTTATAATTTTTTGCATTTCAGTTTTTTCGGCAGTTTAATTTTTTGTTAAAAAGTTTTTATTTCATAATTTTATGTAGCTATAATCTTTTTTTACTATATAACTACATGCTTAAATAAATCAATTCTGTCAAAAGTTATGCGTGGTCATATATATATAAAAAAAATAAAAAGAAAGAAAGAAATACGCGTCGAATTGATAACCACCTCCATTTTTTCGTCGGTTAAAAAGTCATTCACCAAGCGGCCTATGAAAAAAGGCTGCTGATGTTGAAGACTATTATATTTTATTTTTATAAGTCTATTATATGCTATAGCAACCTACAGGTATATAAAACTATTCTACTAAAGATAAATATCGATAACTTCTCTGCTCTCAAAGGTGATGGAGCGGATCATCAACGCACAACACTTAAGTTACCTGGACGATTCCCAGCTGCTAAATTATCGCCAATATAGTTTTCGGCATGATTGGTCTGCTGGGGATCTCCTGGTTTACCTAACGCACTGTTGGGCTGAAGCCGTTGAGAGCAAAAGCGAAGCCATGGCTGTTAGCTTAGACACCGCTAAGACCTTCGATCAGGTCTGGCATAGGGCTCTTCTAGCTAAGCTTCCGTCTTACGGGGATACCTAGGAGTCTTCGCACCTAGCTATCCAGCTTTCTCGCTGGGCGCAGTATTAAGGTCGTTGTTGACGGTTGCTGCACCAGTGTGAACCCTATCAACGACGGTGTGCCCCAGGGTGGGGTGCTGTCGCCGACGCTGTTTATTCTGCATATCAATGACATGTGACTGGCGATGCACGGTACACTGGTCGTGTAAACCTCTCTCCAGCGGTTTTGGAAGAAAGTCGGGTCAGACTTGTGTCTAAAGTAGAGAACTCTCTAGAGTCTCTGAATGGGGACGTCAAAACCTTGTCCAGTTCAATCCCTTGAAGACGCAAGTCTGCATATTCTCTGCCAAGAAAACCCCGTTCGCACCTACATATGCCACAGTTCCAAGGAACCTCTCTTTCCATCGCAAGCAGTATTGGGATCCTTGGTGTCGACATCACGAATGATGTGCAGTTTAGGGGACAATTGGAGGGTAAAGCTAAGCTTGCCTCCAAAAAGCTAGGTGTGCTAAACCGGTCGAAGCATTATTTCAGTTCAAGCTAGACCGCATATGGAGTACTGCTCACATTTATGGGCTGGAGCATCCGCCTGTGAGCTCAATCCCCTAGACTCCATATAATGGCGCGCAGTTCGTGTTGTCGACGATCCCATACTCACAAACGTTCTAGACACGCTTGGACTTCGGGGAGACTGCGTCTCTTTGCGTATTCTAGCGTCTGTATAACGGGCAGTGTTCTGAGGAGCTATTCAGCATGTTGCGCTCGTCGTCTTTCTACCACCGCACTGCCCGCCATGGGCTGGGTCTTCATCCCTATTTCTTGGAGCCTCTTCTTGTACGAAATGGTTCTCAAGAATGTTCATATTGCGTACTCTATGTACGCTATGGGGTTCTTAAAAAAAGGTGTTATAAAATTTATTCGAGGCCGGCAGCGTGTTTGTAATGCCTCTGGTGTTGCAAATGTCTATAGGCAACGGTGAACACATGCTAGGGTGGGCTGTTTGCCTGTCTGCTGAACTCTAGATATAAAAAAATATCCAAAATGTTAAATAACGATATGTATTTTAGAGTAACTAAAGGCGTTCCAAAGCCTACTGTGACCTGGCAATGGAAACCGAAGGACTCAGGTTGGACACAGTTGAGTTATGTCGGAGAAGAACTTCGTTTGTCAGCGGTCACTCTAAAATCTTCTGGTACTTATAAATGTGAAGCTAAAAACGCATTAGGAGCGACTCACTCAGATACAACAGTAGTTGTTCATTGTACGTATATGTCATTATATTTTTTACTAAATTTGTAGTTGTCAATCACTAATTCATATTTAATAGAATATAAGTCAAACAAAAGTTTGTTTAAAAGAAATATATATTACCAAGAACATAAATGTAATGAAATCAGTTGTCAAGCATGTAAACTTAAAAGTTAAAATATTTTACAGCTCGTCCAGTCATCAGCGCAAATAAAACGAAGTATGAAGTAGCTGTTGGTGTTCCTCAAGTCAAAATACCTTTCAGTGTTATCGGGTATCCTAAACCAACAGTTTCTTGTGTCTCTTCGGGTAAAATCATTTTTTTATTATATTTCATTACTTTCATAAATTTGATATTGTTCAATTTGTGGTTTTTTATCTATAATCAAATTTTAGGAGTACCATTAATTACGCACAATATATGTGCAACAAGCAAAAATTGCACTAAGTGGTATAATACCTTTAGAGAATTCTTAGAGAGTTCTACGTTTGCGATTTTTTATTGCGTAGGACAGCAGACAGGCTGACAGCCCGCTTAGAATTTAGCAGTTACCGTCGCCTATAGGTGTTTGCAATGCCAGTGGCATTGCGAACACGCTGCTGTCCCATAAGGGTACAGGAATTTTGGTCACTAATGCCGGAACACAACACAACGTTATTATGGCGGTATACTTAAGACCACAGGTGGTCGCCATCCAGACTGGCTGGTGGCCTTACCACGTAGAAAACGTTCCTGTACCCTTATGGGACAGCAGCGTGTTCGCGATGCCACTGGCGTTGCAATCACCCATAGACGACGGTAATTGCTAACTTTTAAGCGGGCCGTCAGCTTGTCTGCTGTTCGACAGCATTAATAAAACATACGCGTACATATCCCAGTTGCAAAAAATTATAAGCAGTAAATAACGTCTTTTATTTTATATATAAATATCCTTTTTTTAGGTGGAAACTATCACGTCTTTGATCATGGCCTCCTAGTTGTGAATCCTGAAGAAAACGAATCATTAAACTTTAAATGTGAAGCGAAGAATGATCATGGCTCTAATTCTCAAGAATTCACCTTAGCAGTATATCGTAAGTTTTATTTTGTATTATAGACACAAATGACTATATATTGATGCAAAGTCTATAGAAAAAATTTAAACTTAGGGTAGCAGAATAAAAAGATGTTACAAAAAGGAGAATGTCATAACACTAGTTTATTTTATTCTATTTTTGTCTTTAGATTATTATGTACACACAAGGTCAGTCACAACAATGGTCCATTTATATTTATGGGTTATATTATATTTATTCTCCTTAAACTGAAAAAGTTTGAATCTTCAATGTAATACTTTGACGGCCGATCTGCGAAATTAAAAAATTACTTATCGAATAGATGAGCTGAAAATCTTTTTTCTTGCTGAGACCAGCATTCTGGCTGACGGCCCACTTAATAGTAAGCAGTTACCGCCGCTATTGATGTTTGGTGCTAGTGGCACCGCGAATACGCTGCTGTCCGCATAGGGCGTATTGGAGCCTGTGTCACTAATACTGGAAAACAAAATGTTGTTATGAAAGCATACTCAGAGATCGAGACTAATGTTACATTTGTAAATAATTTTCAGAGGCACCTATTATC
This sequence comes from Malacosoma neustria, assembly GCA_963693495.1. NCBI lineage: Eukaryota > Metazoa > Arthropoda > Insecta > Lepidoptera > Lasiocampidae > Malacosoma > Malacosoma neustria. The sequence goes on along the minus strand of OY856391.1, from coordinate 8,149,390 downwards.
GACAAGCAAGAACAGAATGTACCGGTCGAAGCCCACGTGAATACATCACCAACCATCTATTGCAAGCAAGTAGCAATTTACAATTGTCGTATTATTATAAATATTTTATTTTGTTTTGCAATTATATAGCCAATAGTAACTAATGATGTCGTAATTTGTAAGATACATCTCGGCTGTGAAGCCTTCACCACCGAGTTCTTAAGAACTTGATGTCCACTTTATAGTGTAATTGCAACGGTTTCTTTTATTTTAGACTTCTGCATGGTACTCCGCAACCCAAAGTGACTTGGCAATGGCGTCCGAATAAGTCAGCACAATGGAAAACGTTGCAGCCACTTGGTGAAAAGCTACAACTAGATTCTGTAACCTTATCAGAGGCTGGGGAATACAAATGCATGGCAAATAACAAAGAGGGCAGCGACACAATGACAAGAACCTTAATCGTTTTATGTGAGTTGTGTATTTAATTATGACTATTGCCAACATCAACTACCAATATTGTATTCCAGATGATAGTATCTCAGATGAAATATCGTTGGCGTAGAGAGAGAACTAAATAACTGCAAACTTGGTCAAATTTACTTTTGACCATTTTCATAATACCTAAATTATGCTGTATATTATGATCTAACAAGTATTTCCATATCTTTTTCCATTTCAAATATAAAGTCGTTTTTGTATTCAAAATAGAAAAATAAATAACTCTTAGCACTAATTAGTAGATAGAATATAACCAACCCATTAAATCATCAACTAAGTACGTTTTATTTAAAGCAACTTATTTATTTTCTTTCAGTTGAAAAATATCTCGAGGTTAGCAAATTTGATAAATGCTCCTGTTTTAATTTTTTACGGTTCAAGTTAGATTTAATTTACTTAAACATTAAATGTAATCAGCCCCAAAATACTATGTAATAATACAATGTGTTATACTAAAACTATGGCAAAATTTCAAAGAAAGAAAAACTATTATTTGCGATTTCATATAAGCTAGAAAATGTTGTTTATTTTATCCTCCACCTACGCCAACGATATTAAAATATTTTCTAGAATGAAAGTTTTTAAGATTACCACCTACATATCTGAACTTGATTACGAGTATTCTATTCGTACGATTACAAGTGATTGAGATTCTATTCTCGCATCCTCACTTTCTTTGGACACGTATCACGGCACGGAGGCGAATCCATCGAATGCCTGGTAGTGCAGGGCACGGTTGAGGGCACCCGACCACGCGGGAGATCACCGATGAGGTGGACGGACCAAGTGAAAGGCGCCGTCGACGTTCCCCTGCACGAATGCACAAGGAGAGCGGCAATTCGCGAAGAGTGGCGTTGTATTGTAAAACAGGCTACAATAACCTCAACGTGACGTCCACGACCACTCTGGCAAGAGTGTAAATCCAAAGAAGAATTCTATTTAACGGTTTATAGCCTTCAACCTATTTAAAAATCATACTCGCAAGTTTATTTTTATAGTTTTAAAGGTAAATCAGTTGTTTGCCGCATGTTTGCCGTATGGTCTGAAATAATAGAGCTACACAATCTGCCTCAAAGGATGTCATAAAAATTGGCAATTGTTACTCCTGCTAGATATCAGGTAGTAAGAAGAATAATTGATACCTTGTATAATACACAAAAACCAAGCTAAAGGTTGTAAGTTTTAATCCCGCGATGCAAACGATGCAATGAACTTAGTGAGTTATTTCTCGTCTAACATGCATATTTCAACACATTTAACACGTTCTGAAGACGAAGAAAATAACTTACGGAAACCTGCATAATACAGATCACCGGTATGTGTAACCTGTCAATCCATTTTGGACAAGCTTGGCGGATATAGATAGATAGATAACGCTTTATTTATCACCAAAATTTCAAACTACAGCACAAGTATACAATAAATTGACGGTGAAAATTCGACGGCCTTATCGCTTACAGCAATCTCTTCCAGGCACCCGTACTTATATTGTCCATTCCTTCTTCTGGGAGACGCGAGCTAGGAAAGAAAACGTTTTAAGCTGTTATTATAAGAGAGAGCACATTCGGGTTTTTTTACAGGGTTTAGGTGTCCTCGGCAACTTCAGCTCCTGTAAAAACAGATTTGACAGTTCTATTTCCATTGGCCTTTTGGCACAAAAAATGTTTGTTACATATATATCATACACAATAATATCTTTTATCTGTTTTCAGCTCCTCCGATTATCATAACGAATCAAACACAATACATAGGTGTAGTGAGTGACCCTCAACTAAGGATTCCTTGCAAAGTCATCGGCTATCCTAAACCAAAAATAAGTTGGCAAATAAATAAAGACACTATTATACCTGGTAATTATCAGAACTAGTAACAAATCATATCACAATATTTTATATATTTACACAAATTTTAAAATTATGTAAATTTCAGATATTTCACTCATCTGTCTTAAAGATCAGTGTGATTAAATGTTATTTATAAACAAATTATTGGAGTTCAAATTTACGAAGCAAATATCTTGTATTTATTACGTTGTTGTCTTTTCTTTTTATAACGACTGGTTTTGTATTATTTACATTGACGAAATTAAAATGTATTAGCAAGACCATATCATCGTATTCAGCATCCTTGGAAGCCTTAGTTTCTGTTTAGGACACCAAGGTCAGCGGTTACCTTGGAAATAAAAGACAAATTTAGGTCTTCAGATTTGAAATCTATAAAAGCGTTTGCAAAGTATACTAATATCTGAGGTTTAACACGCATCTCGTAAGTTTTGCATCATATAAATACTAATAATTTACATCCTAATAATTCGAATTTATAATATTGGACTTTTGTAAAATACATAATACAACTCTCATAGGGACAACTAAATAGTTCAGTCAGTGATTGAATCACACTTACCTTCTCCGCATAATAATGAAAATGTTAATTATCTATTTCCAGATAAAAATTATTCATTTGACAACGGTGACCTTGTAATAATTAAGCCGCAAGTAATGGACACTACGTATACATGTGTCGCAGTCAATGAACATGGAAAAGATTCGAAAACTTTCAGCATTCTGGTGGAAAGTGAGTATTAATATGATTGGTCAAAAATCAAATTTACTTTCATATACATACCTACATATGCATGTATGTAAATAATCAGAATGCGTAACTCCACAAAATATCAAAATACGCCTTTTAAAATTAACTAGATGGCTAGTGGAGTATTTTGAAGCCTATCTGTTGGATATACTTCGTATGTTCTACAAAAATATGGTAAAGTGTATCCAAATGGAGTTACGCATTCTGATAATTTAGCCGACGATATATTTTTAAATATTCATTGTTTATCACTATGTCCGATCTCAAAAAAGGTGAAATTTACTAACAAGGGTAATTTATTTTATTTAATTTATTTATTTTATTTATTTATTTATACTTGACATACAAAGGGGCATGCCCATTTTTGGCCAGGAAACGCCCAACAATATGGTTTTGTTAAAAAAAAACATCATGTTTTATGATAATTGATCGCGGTGTTCATTTATCCAAAAAAGATTGCAACATATTATGTGCAAAAAAAGTATTGAATGATAAAAATGAAAGGACATCCGTAATCCATTGTTTTGTGGATAAAATATTCACTAAGCAGTGTTGCCAATTATGTACTAATTTCGTCAAAATTATAATCGATACTGTTTATGTTGTTCGATTTATAAGATGTGATTAATATAATTAATTCCAATATTATTCGTTGTTTATTCGATACTTATTATGATTTTATGTTACTTGAACAAGCAATTTATTTATCTCTAGTTGATTAACCATGACTTCTAATATAAAAAATCATAATAAATAAAGATACTGCATAATTTAACTGTTTTTCTTATCTTTAATTAAAAATATGAATTTTCTATGACGAAAAAGAAATGAAAAATTAAAATAATCATCTTTAGATAATAATCTTTGAAACACTTTAAATGAATTCGCTCTTTAATAAATTAATGATGAATTATAATACGAACTAAAATCGATATTGATCTATCGATTTTATTTTTATTAAGCGGCAACATCGAATCTGATATAATGACAGCTAGGCGGCTGGCGACTGTCTGTCACAAGACTCACAAGTCGATACTGTTTGCATTTGCATTACTTTGTATGTTTTCTTGTGGATTTCTTATCTAAACAACGAATAACAACCATTATAAATGAACTCTATATTTCATATATATTTTAATTAACGCTAATGATTCTGGTAGAAGTGTAATTAAAAAGTATTGTTGCAATTGTATTGTTGGCCGACGAACGGTAGGATGCTGTGCACATGTTATGACAGTAATATGTTATTTGGGTTGGGCACGGTATCGGACAAATATTTTCCCGCCTGCTCAATTCCTAGATGATGTACTGATCATATATGATACAAATGATGTATAAGATCATAAAATGCCTATTAGATCTTATCAAAACTTAATAATGTATATGTTGTATTAAGCAAAATGATTGTTAAAATACTGATTTGTGACAATTAAATCCATTTTATAACTCAAAAATCCGGACTTTTTGTAAATCAATTCCTTTACTATTTTACTCTATAAATTACATATTATCATTTCCATATGCGTTTATGTATGTGCACCTAGGGCCGAAGTGTCTATGATCGATGGGCATTGCCCTTTAAAAATAAAAGATACATATCACAGCAGTTCATGTACAACAACTAATTTGACTCGAGAAAATCACACTGGCCCCTGAACTAGTGAATACTGTATCTCAGTGGGCCAGTATTTTTTACATAAGTACATAATATAATAATTACCATTATATTAATAATTAAATAATATATAGTAGTTAAATGAGATATAGTAGTAAAAATAAATAATAAATAAGAAACGGCTGCTACATAGATTTCTACATTTAACCAAAAATTTTAAAATGATTATCATTTTTATTGGACACATGAATATTATAAATTGTAGAATATTATATATAGGTATAATATAAAAAGAGCCGTTTTGAGTTTAGCGTTTCTGTAGCTTCAAAGAAACAAACACGTTCGTTCTATCCGTGCAGGGGCGGAGAAATAAAACTAACCTCTGCTGCCGGGGTCGGACTGTCGTAAAAGGCGACAAAACAACCCACCCTAGCTACGTAGTAGGGCCCCAAGCCCATCTGGATGGCGACCACCTTTGATATTATCTATGCCGTCATAATAACTTTGTGTTGTGTTCCGGCATTAGTGACCCAAGTTCCTGTACCCTTATGGGACAGCAGCGTGTTCGGGATGCCACTGTCGTTGCAAACATCCATAGGCGACGGTAACTGCTAAATTCTAAGCGGATCGTCAGCCTGTCTGCTGTCCTACAGCAATAAAAAATTTAAAAAAAACTATCTAAAAAAGTCAATATGTTATTATGTAATCATATTGGGAATACGAATATTAATTCAGTCCGTCTTATGAAAGGCACACGTTTCTCTAGCCTCATTTACGGTTTATAAAGTTAGCTTTGAATAATTTTAACGATGAGCTATTTGGTGTAAAATCCAATAAGTTACGGACTGAGCACAGAAACGAACAGAAGCTCGAAATATTTTGTCATTGCCCAACCACCAAACATGAGCCTAGTTTCGATTCAAATCTAGCTGGAAACGGAACTTAGTGTCTTTCACGATTTGTGTAATCGTAATAATAAAATATATTTTGTTTATTAGTGTGGAACAGCAGACAGGATGACGGCTCACTTAATAAGAAGTTACCTTCTCCTGTGGATATGTTATCTACGCCAGAGGCATCGCTAACATGCTGCTGCGTAGCGGAACTCGAATCACTTATACTCAAACACAACAAGAAGTTATTACGTCGACTTATTTAGAGACCAGTAATAGTTACTACCCAGGTGGGCTTGGGACCTTACCACTTAGCTAGGGTTGTTGCCTTTTACAAAAGACCGCCCCCGACCACAGGAGTCATTATTCTTACTCCGCCCCTGCACGGAGAAACTTATTTCAAAAAGTTAATTGTTTTGTGTTTATTTTTCAGATCATTTGACGGAATATGGAGAAATAAAAAACATTTTCAAGAAATCAAGCGATGTCCCGGATGAAGAGTCGAAAAAGTTCGTTTGTCCTTTATCATATACAAATCCTGAGTCTATAAGATGGTTCTTCGTAAGTTTTTTTATTATTGTAATTAACAGTTTGGCTTTTTTACATTAATTTGTTAAAAGTTTAACAATAAGTAGATAATAAACATGAAAACTAACCACGATAGATCAAATGATCCACACCGTCATTTGATTAAAAAAATTACGAATATGTTTTTCAGTTTCAGCTAATTTTATAATATGTTTTACGTCAAATCATTTCTAACAGCTTTGAAAAATCCTATATTTACCATTGGAGCAGATATATAAATATAGTAATTGAAACTAACCACACAAACAAAATAATTGATACATGCCGTCAGTTAGGTTGAGGCGGGTAACCTTTTTTTTTTTTTTGGTCTCGGGGAAAAACCTCTCTTGACGGGTTCCCCCGGCCCGGGGGGACCGAGGGATATGTGGGACTCCGGGAAAGATGATTGGCCATCCGACTACCCACTAAAAAACCCCGCTGTTCTCCTATCGCCTACGCCCGGGCCCACGGATATATGGCCTGCCGATCTCGTGGCCCGGGCCGGCGCCGGCCCGCCCTTTGTCTTGAGGCGGGCCCCTTCTAAAGTGTTGGCGCCAGGGGGTCAGGGTTTCGTCCCCCCGGCGCTCTCCTAACAACTCTAGGAGTTGAGGGGGGCCGCGGAACAGCACGCAGCCCTCACCCTCGCGGCAATAGTGCGGGCGGCGGGTCCTCCCCCGAGGGGCCGCCCGCGGCCGCTTTTTACGGCGGCCGGAGGTCGTTACTGGCCCTCCGGCGCCGCCGGCGTGGCCTGCGTTGGCGGGAGGGGAGTGTGGTGGTCGACTCCCGCTCCCGCTCCGCCGCCTCCTTTGCGGACATGACTGCCTCGCAGAAGGAGGCGACGGCCGTCCATCCAGGATCGCCCCCGACCATGGACAGAACCAGGGCCGGGAGCGACAGGTCCACGCCGATTTGGGCGACGAGGGCGCGGCGCTCCTCGCGCCACGCAGGGCACACGGCGACAGTGTGGTTCACCGTGTCCTCCTCGTCGCCCGCGCCACAGTGGTGGCACCCTGACGTCATCTCCCGCCCTATGCGACACAGGTACCTCCCGAAGCAACCGTGCCCCGAGAGGACCTGCGTCAGGCGGAAGGTCAGGGCGCCGTGGAGGCGGGTAACCTGGAAGAGATCGCTTTAAGCCGCCCACTGTACACCATTATTATTGCCACATACAGCATTATATTTTTGTATATTTTAAATTAGTTTTAAATATCTGTATGCACTAATTTTTCATTCTTTTATTCATTCATTTATAACGACGGTGTAGGAAGTTGTGATAAATCTGAGGTTATTGGTATGTATAACCCACCAATCCGCTTTGGATAAGCGTGACAGGTATTATCTGCAATCCTTTTAGGGAAGGTCAGAGTACAGAGTATAAATCATTGAGGCGTTATGGATTGTTATAAATTGCTTTTCTACAAGGCCTCCTGAAAAACTTGATCGTACATTGCCCTTCCTTTACTGTCACCCTTATGGCTTCACAGCCATCAATTGTCGACTCAGCCTTTTACGGCTTCCTATAGATATGAAGGTAAATCTTTCTTATTTCTGGACGGGAATATTCAGGCAACCTTTTATACGTACATGTGTACGTATACATACGTATATTAGATTGTACAAAACTACATCATACACTTTCGATACATATTATAAGTATACGATGAATATAGTTTTGTTTATAATTTTTTCTCATCTTAGGACGGATTGAAAACCAATGTGACTGGGCCTATTTACGAGTACATAAACGACGTGTATAGAGATGCTAATTTCACATGTCGTATAACGGATGAAGTTTCCACGAGATCTCACACTTTTGTGCTTGATATTGGATTTGCACCAGAATTCAATTTGAACTTGAATACTGTAGAATGGTATGGATTGGATGAAACCGTGAATTGTGAAGTAACAGCAAAACCGAAAGCTGAGGTACTTTTTAAGTTGCCTTTATTTTTAGTGCTACTTTATTTTTAGAGCTACTTTTTTCAGTGAGGTCAACTGTGTTTTTATTATGTTTATAAAACATTTGCATTTTATTCTTGTATAAAAAGATATAGTTGATGTGGCATACGAATGCCTGCTAAGCTCACATATTCGATTCGCGCAGTCTGCCTGTTAATGTTATTGTACATGTCACGGATGTCTCGATAAGAGAGCTGGCAGAAAGCTATATAGCCAGGTGCAAAGACTCCTAGGTATCCTGTAAGATGGAAGCTTCGCAAAAAGAGCCCTATGCCAGACCCGATCGAAGGCCTTAGCGATGTCTAGGCTAACAGCCAGGGCTTCTCCTTTGCTCTCAACGGCTTCAGCCTAACGGTGCGTTAGGTAAACCAGGAGATCCCCAGCAGACCGACCATGCCGGAAACCGTAATGGCGATCATTTAGCAGCTGGAAATCCTCCAGGTAACCCAAGAGTTGTGCGTAGATGAACCGCTCCATCACCTTTGAGAGCAGAGAAGTTATCGCTATAGGTCTGTAGTTGGACGGGTCCTTCCGGTCACTCTTTTTGGGAATTGGGTGCACATGGGCCACCTTCCACGAAGCCGGAACACAACTTTTGCGGTTGGAGCCAGCTCAGCCGAGCACATCCGCAGTACAATAGCGGGGATACCGTCTGGCCGGGTGGACTTCTTAACGTCGAGGGATCGGAGGACATGTCGCACGGCTTTTTGTGAAAATAGTACCTCCGACATTGTGGAGTCTCCACATCTTCTAATAGAAGTTGGAGACTCTCCCCTGTTATCAAGAGTCGAACTGGCTGCAAAGATTTCACCCAAAAAATCGGCTTTATCTTTGGCAGCATGAGCCAGGCGGTCATCAGCTGTACGTATTGGAGGTTTGGACGCCCGACAAAAGATTCCTTCGACAGCTTTAGCAAGGGACCAGAAAGACCTAGTCCCAGAGGGATAGCTAGCGAGATGCTTGCCAAACCAGCCGATGTGCTCAAATTTTGCTCTCGCAATCCGTTCTTTTGAGCGTCCTGAAGGCAACGTTGTATTTTTGCTTCAAGTTGGAAGACTTTTAATTTCCTGACAAGGGAAAGCCATGGTTTGATAGGCTATGTATTTAGGCTGTTAAGCTAAAGCAAAAGGCTTATCGAGCCTGGACAACAGCAAGGGTAAAATTAATGAAATTAAATAATTAACTGGCAGATCAGTTCTTGGAGAACCTAGCTACTCAATATGATGAGCATTGAAGTCTCCAAGAACGATCACCTCCACGGCGGGATACTGCGTAAAAAACCTGTCGTTAGCGTCTTGAACACGCCCGAAGTAATGAGCGTTTAAGTCCCTTCGCACTTCCTGCCATGGGACCGATGCAGGCAGGAGTATACCTGAGTGGAACCACCGAAATCTACCCGTGCCCATTAAATGAAAAGGTCCCTGTCTTCGAAACCGCTAAGACGGCGACAACATAATATATCTTCCCGGACGTACAAGTAAACCCCAGCTTTTGGGAGGAACAGGTGTTCCAAATTATATCCAGGGTAGCAAAAGTACGATGAATCGGCCGGGGCAGATATTTGCGTCTTCGTCAGAAACAGTAAAGCTGGTTTTGCCGTTTCCAGGTGGTGGTGGATGGCATTGCGATGTGAATGAATGCCTCTTATGTTACAAAAGTCCACCTTAAATGTGAATTTGAGATCCGCTGGGGTAAAATTACTGTTTCCTTTGCCTTTCATAAGTACTGACAAAAGGGGGCGTTTTTAGAAGCTTAAAAGTGTCCACAAAAAAGGTGGAAAAAATTGAGTCTGCTTTTCCCACCCAAACCCACAGATTGTGTGATGAGTTGGTGCGGGGCACGGAAGGGCCCCCGATCTCTCTCGGAGAATATCGCCGGCTCCACGTCCGGTCTCCACTCCGGTACGACGATACTAAAGACTTTTCACCAGTTGGCGGGACTGCCTCCCAGAGTGGATAATCTGGTTTCGGGTCCCCTACAGTTACTGACAGGCGGGCGGCCAGCGGATAGCCGTTTCACTGAGACTCCCTGACCCGCGGCCTAAACTGTCACGCCTGTAGGGATGTGATGGGACTTTACACAGCTCGGGTACCAAATTTTTTGACCACTCCAGGACTTCGGGTAAGGGAAGGAAAGCTAGAACCTGGGTCACCCATGCCGGAACTCAACACAAGGTTATTATGACGGAGACCAAGACCAAGAGTGGTTGCCATCTAGACGGGCTTGAAGCCCTATCACGTAGCTTGGGTTGTTTTGTCGCCTTTTACGACAGGCCGACCCCGGCCACAGGGGTTAGTATTCTTTCTCCGCTCCTGTACGGATCAAAATTCTTTAGAGTTTTGTGAAATCCCGGGTTTATGTGAATAAATAAGAAATAATTGTTGAGCTGAGATCCATCGTGTTATCAGTGAGATACAGCCACATCTTTATGAAAAAGTAATCGGAAATTTCAAGAAAAGAGTAATAGCCATAATCATCAGAGTCATGGGGGCTATTTACTGGATATTTTATCCTATACATAATCGAAACAATACGTGTTTTTATTTTTAAACGAAATTGTGCACTCTTATTGCGGCACTCTATATTTATTTACTAAAATTTATAGAACAGTTTTATTAACTAAGCGCTGTTGCTTACTTTGGAACTTGATTGGGACTGAGTGAATTGTCCGCAATATATTTATTTATAGCCCAAAAATAATATGTGATAGTTTTGGTATTTATAGTGGTTATTTCTGAAAATAAAAGCCGACTGGTGTCGCGTCCTTCTAAGCATAAAGACAGCTAGTTATTTTGCTGTATTAGCTAAATCTATTTGATGCCTTGTGAGGCTTATATCGAGTGATAAGATCGTGATCAGTTAACCATATTAATTTTACCCTATTGTTGTATACATATAATATGTGAATATATGTGTATGTATATATATTTTACAGATAGAGTGGTATTATAACAATAAAAAGATAAATGATCACAATAAATTTGTTTCGGTACGACAAATAGCTGGTTGGGGCAATTACATATGCCAGGCTACCAATGTGCATGGTACTATAGAAAAAAATACTACTGTGATATCTAGAGGTAAGTCTTTTAATTATGTATTACACTATACAGTATTTTATTAATGTAAATATTTTTCTTATTTATTCCTTATCCCACATTATGTGGGGTTCGCACAACATGTTCTCTCCCATTCGAGGAGAGTTAGCCGTCATTTCAATTTTAACATTTTTTCCTCCTCTTTTTTTGATCTACCCGTCTTTTTGAATCCATACACTTTTATTTATAGTCATTTCTTGTCACATGGCATTTTTACCTACGCATTATATGGATATATCACGCTAGTCTGTTACTTTTAGTTAATCACTGTGGCTACTTTCTAACCTCCTTTGAGATTAATTTCGAATCTTGTCCATTTTTGTGATTTCACACATCTATCTCAGCATTTGCAACTGTGTAGCATACTATGCAATAAAATTATTGAATAATGAGTGTAATAATATATTAATAAAATTATAACAATATTAAGCAAATCATAATAAAGGTAAAAATTATATGATTCATGATGTGACTAGCTGTAATTATCGCCAGCAAATAAAACACATTTATGATGAGTAATGTCAGGAAGGTCATTTATATATATTAAGAACTATAATGACCCCAGCACAGTCCCCTGAGGTACTCTTAAAAATAATTTGACAAAAATGTCGATCACTACCACTAAGAGTGAAATATTAATTACCGGAATATCCATGCATTGCTGTCGATTCTTAAGATAACTATTTACTCAATTTTTTATCGGAGCTCTAATTCTGCAGTTATCCAGTTTCTAAGTAATTTATGTGAAACAAAATCGAACGCCATTGACATATCAAAAAGAGATAACAATGGTTTGTTTTCTACCTTCAATATTTTTGATAACGTTATTGATTAGAGTAGTTGATTACCTTAGCTAAAATCCATTGTTCAAGCTTCATAGTGTTATTTTTGTTTAAAAAAAGTTTGAAACCTCATACGAGTATGCATAGTAGCCTTTAAACTTTTTTTTGGAAAACATCAACATTAAAGTTATCGGTCTATAATTCGTCAAATTATCTTTTTATGCAATGATATCGCGCTGGCAGATTCGGACACGGGTAGGCTGGTGCGACGTGTGAAGGTGTGGAAGGAGTCGCTTGAGAACGGTGGTCTGAAGCTCAATGGGACGAAGACCGAGTACTTGGCCTGTAACTCCACAGATCCCACACCCGTACGCATAGACGGCAACACGGTCGAGCGCACGGACCATTTGAAATACCTGGGATCTGTGTTTCATGCGTCTGGTGACATCGATTGCGACGTCAAGGCACGCATTGCTGCCGCGTGGGCCAAATGGCGTGAGGTAACTGGTGTCATTTGTGACCCCAAGATGCCGGTAAAGTTGAAGGGACAGGTCTATAAGACCATCATTAGGCCTGTCCTTTTATACGGCTGTGAAGCGTGGCCGGTGTTAGAGCGACACAAGCAAGAACTGCGTGTCACGGAGATGAATATGCTGCGGTGGATGTGTGGAGTGACGTGGAAGGACCACGTTAGGAACTCCCGCATTCGCGGTAGTCTTCATGTCCGTGACATTGCAGATAAACTGCAGGAATGTCGGCTCCGTTGGTATGGCCATGTTTTACGGCAACCGGATGATTACGTGGGAAACAAATGTCTGGCCATGCCGCCTCCGCCGGGCCCCGGCAGGAGGGGTAGACCCAAAAAGTGCTGGCTTGACGTCGTAAAGGGTGATATGCGTGCCAATGGGCTGACTACCAGGGATGCTGAAGATCGCGCGAAGTGGAGTAGAAAAAGTTGGAAAGCGGACCCCGGGCACCGAAACGAAAGTTTGGGTGGCAACCGGGACTAACTAGGATGATGATGATGCAATTAATGGATTTTTATAAATATTCCGTAAAAATACCAGTTTCAAATGAGAGATTAATTAAATATGTCAGTCAACACTGGAGTAATTATATAAACACTTTTTTTATATGTACTAATTTTATTGATATCTACCGGGGTAGTCAGATGTTGACCATCTTTCCTGGAGTCCCACATAATCCTAATCTCCCCGAGTCGGGAAAAATGTTAAAAACAGTTTTTCCTCGAAAAAAAAGATTAATATTGTATGCGTGCAAATTAAAATGTCTCACAGTAAAGATGAAATAAATATATTCCCAGTTGTTGGTCCATAATAAATAAATATTGTATATCAATAAGTATTTGATTGCATGTTTAAAAAAATAAATAATTATTTAATGCTTGTACTACTAACGTATTATTACAAAAAATACTTATTTGTAATACATACTACTTACTAGTATATAAGCGGCATATTTTCTGAATATTAGCACAAAAGTTGTATTTTGGGTAATGTTACAATTTTTCATTTTTAAGGTTGTTTAATAAAACGTTTGGCCTCTGAGAAAAATAGTCCATTAGCTTTAAAAAAATATTTTATAGAAGATGAAATAAATCTATCGTGGCCAGAATACAAAGCAAACAGCGAGTATTATTTCATAGAATCTAAAGAAACAGTCACATTTGCTTGTGCCGGTGATGATGACTCACCAAACAGTTTCAAGAAATTCCAGAACTTCAGCGAAATAGATGTAATTTGTGACCACGAAGATAATTTTATAGTAAACGACGTCACTTATAAGATAGCAGACTTTAATTGTGTCAATGAAGTAAAACCAGTGGTCATCAACACAGGAACAATTTGTCATATAGAGAGTATCAACAAGTACAAAGTTGGATTTAAGGCTTCAGCATTTGTAGAAGTCTATGAAGCATGTTATGATAGTAAACGTTCTATGATACATTCTATATATCTGATCAATGGATCATGGTATGGGACTGAACGTATTTCCGCTGAATGGTATCAGTATCCAGGAATAGGTGGAAGGCACGATCAAATATTGTATACTTGCAAAACCGATTCATCCTCTTGCTGTTTCGCTAAAAGTCAAATAATAAATACTGAAGTCATACCCTACAGCAGAAGCGCTCAATTAAGTACATACATTGAAAACTTTAACGCCATACCCGAGTGGCGTGCTTGCGACAGTAGAAATAATGTAAGTTGACTATATTTATACTCAAATAAATATTATAGAAATTCAATTATTTTAAATTAATGATGAATGTTTAAATATATCGAAAATTAACCGTACAGATGAAAATGAAGTCAACGACGTTCTTAATGGAAATGTAGACTTAGAAAGGAAGCGCAGAGCATTGCCAGTCTGAGCTTACACGCTGCCCCCAGGGTCGCTGGGTGCACAGACTCAGTTAAAATAGCGCTATTCAAGACTTAATGCACGTCCGTGTATTCGGCGAGTCTGTATTTCACATTTACTCAACGGGTTTACAATTCTTTGGGAATCCATTATCAAAATATGTTTATTTTGCGGCTGTTGCACTTCTGTAGTGCCTCCAGTATTTTCTCGGAACGGCGCAGATGAATGGATCTGATCCAATTAGTCGTAAGAGGACACCCTCTTTTCTGTCAGGGTGCGCGAGCACCCACGAGCAGCAACACCACCCTAAACCTCATAGCCAACGAGCTGGATAGTTTGCCTCTGTTGTAAAATAATCGTCTATAGGTTGATATGCTAGTGGGTATACTTCGTACACGCACCTATCGTAGAAATTTTTTTGAGATTTTAGGATAATTCCAGGCTAATTTATTTCAGTCAGTTTGTCAACATATACATAACTCATGAATTTTTACGGCCTGGAATGTTAAAGTTTCAATCCTTTACAAATAGAATCTGATTTTAGATATGTATTATACAATAATACATAGAATTTAACGTACATTATTTACATATATTTTTATATTTCAACAGAGCTGGAACTATGTCAAAGAAAAGACAAAAATTGCTGAATACGAAAACTTTGATGTCGTCTCTGGTGCAAGTTACACTAACGGAGGAGTCATTCCTAAGTATTTGTGGCAGGTAAATAACATTAAGTTGTACTTCTACAGTAGATTAATATTGAGCTAATTTAGCGCTAATAGCATTTGCGCGATGAAGTCTTAAAATTGGAACACAGGTGGAACACTTAAAAATGGTATATTTTGCTCTAGTGAAATCTAAGCTAATGTATAGCTTTCAATGGTGGGAAAATAGCTATAAATACAATGGTGAAAAAAGCTTTCATTAAATGTTGTGTATATTCTTATATAATTTTAACATGTTAAACAAAATACAAATTGATAACATAAATACTGTAGGATGAATAAGTATAGTTTTAGAAACAAATTGTTGTCAATGTGATGCTTAATTTTTTTAATGTTGACATTAAATGTGTTGTATTATCTAATTTTTTTCAAACAAAAACATTGTATTTGTTTTACAAAAAAATTAATTAAATCAATATCAATTATCATATTACAACTGGTTAGATCGTAAGCTTAACATGTAACATTTACAAATTAAAGCAATTTGTTTGAAATAAATATTACAAAAGTTATAATTTATTGAGCTTCTCCTACAAAATCTTCATTTTTATCTTGGATCGAATTCCCTCGTGATGAAGCAATTTTTAAAGAATATACTTACACAGTTTTTTTATTGGCTGCTACTAAATTAAGCTTCTGGACTATTTTGCGTCTTCTATCATCTACTATCATCTGCCGATTAATTATTCCAAGCCAGTGATTGTTAATGTAACAGCTACATTTAGTGAGGTCTAGCTGTAGCATGATTCCTGGTCTAACATTCTTATTTGTATGTTACAGTTGCTAATCGCTGAGAAAGAATTGCAAGTGGCTTTGATATACGTGAACGTCCCAGTTCCAGAGGACAGTGATATTCTTTGCAGTAAACCCTGTGACGGCAATAATTACTATAATTCATTGCAATTGACTATTACTGACAAGTATACGTTCTGTTGCATCGCTGAAGAATTTTCTGAACATTTCACTCCCAAACTACCAATCGGTTACATCGATTAAACATTTCAAATAAGTAGGTAATGTAGTTTAAGAATACTACTAATTCAAATAATATCATTTGTTTAATAATATATATAATAACTTCTGTTATAACATTCGTTTTCTCTATAAATTTAGCAAATTCAACAAAAAATGTTATAAGAACTTGAAGATTTATTTAAAACAAAATATTATATAAAAACGAATTGTTATAAAATGTACTATAGATTGTCAAAAACTTTTCAATAAAACTTTTTCCTGTCATTATTATTGTTTTATTTTTTAGTTCTTTGTCACAAAGGAACTTAAAAATTAATTTATCTGAATCTTTTATTTACTGAAAAATTAAAAACAAATTGTAAAATATTAATGCATTTACTTGTTGTACATTTTTTTAAAAATATTTGTGTATAATACGACGGTAACAAGTTAGTACAACTATTTTATACTTAATCGGTCCTATAAAATTGGGGAAAACATTGATATTATGAGGACAAACGTGTAAGTAGGCAAAAAACTTCAGGGATATCCTCTCTGCTTACCCATTTAAAGAGTTTCAAGTCTTATTTTAATATTAATATGTATTATTAATTAATATATATTATAATATAACCTTGTGTTGTTTTCCGATATTAGTGGTCCAAGTTCATATTCTACCCTTAGACGACAGCAGCGTGTTCACGATGCCACTGGCGTTGTAAACACCCGTAAGTGACGGTAACTGCTAAATTTTAAGCGGGCCGTCAGCCTGTCTGCTGTCCTACAGCAATATTATTATATAAATTAGTTGCATAACTTAGAAGAAATATAAAGTATCTTAATATTTTCTTCTATTTTCTTTCCTCTTATTGGCATTTTAGGATACGACTACAGTGATACAGATTAGAGATAGCTTCAGCATGCTTCTTTGTGTGAAAAATCCATCCTTTATATAACACTAGCTGTGCCCGCGACTCCGTCCGCGTGGAATAGTAACTTTGAGCAGCAATTTTTTTAATATAACTAATGGTTTATTTTGGATTACAACCCTACAAACCCTAAAATATAAATAAATGAAATATGCAAACAGTCAGTGTCATCGAATGCAACTGTTACGCCATATGCCTCCGGAATACTTGCGTTCGAACCTACAAATTCCAGCCTAAGCTAAACCCTATTTCATATGATTGATGATATAAGTTTGAGGTCAACTTAAATTGGATTTAAAAAATTCCGAAACTGATCATTTTCAACTAAAACAATTTTTTTTCTAAAATAAAAGTAGCCTAAGTTACTCCTCCTAAGCGCCGGCACTGGCCGCGGGCGGCCCTACGGGGTAGGGCCCCGCCCGCACTATTGCCGCAAGGTGAGGGCTGCATGCTGTTTCGCGGCCCCTCTCAACTCCTAGAGTTATTACAGGAGAGCGCCGGGGGACGAAACCTTGACCCCCTGGCGCCAACACTTTAGAAGAGGCCCGCCTTGAGAAAAAGGGCGGGCCGGCGCTGGCCCGGGCCACGAGATCAGCAGGCAACATATCCGTAGGCCCGGGCGTAGGCGATAGAAGAACAGTGGGGTTTTTAGTAGGTAGTCGGATGGCCGAACATCTTTCTCAGAGTTCGATATATCCCTCGGTCCCCCCGGGCCGGGGAACCTATCAAGAGAGGGTTTTTCCCCGAGAACAAAAAAAAGCTATCTGCCAGTGAAAATCTCGTCAAGATTGGTCCAGCCATTTCAGAAATTAGTCGGTGCCGTGTGGCCCCGGCCAGTGAAAAGAACAGGGTTACACCAGGTCATTTCAAGGGAGTCGTAAAAGGCGACTGATAGACTACTACTCTGCCAGCTTGCATGCGGCAAAGGAAGTGCACCTCTTGGTTTTTCTCTAGGGGTTGGGTGATCGGACGGCAGTCACTCCCGTAAAAACCAAAACCAGCCAAAAAATGAAAATGATAAGAACAAGAAAAAGTCCAGTCCATAGGGCGTCGCCGCAAAACGACGCGCAGAAGCTTCGCCCGACTTCTTCTTTGTTCGTTCAGTTAAGATGGGTATAGAGTCAGTTGTCCCTTTAAGTGTAAATTGCTGATCAGGTTAAATTGTCTCAAATCTTTTGAATATTATCATAGTTAAGTAACGTTCACCCTGCGAAACGCTTATTATATAATAAATCCGTATATGTACCGATGTACATATATTTATGAGGAGATTTAATTAGTAATGTCTAATCAAAATAATAATTTAAAATTCGAATCACATAAAATAATTTAAATAGCTTGAATAGAAGAGTGATAAGATGAACAGTCACAGATACGAAATCCTGTTCGATGAGAAAATTACACATTTCCGTATAAAAATAGAAATAATAATTTAATTAATTTCTATCACTCACTGAACATGATGATCGACGGTTTCTGGTGATGCTCTGGCTGGAGATCGCCTTTACGGCTAGGAAACCTACGTTGTGTTTTCTCAACCTAGTAAACCTAGATTCTTTTACTAACCGGTAATTTGAGACATCGGAAGCTGTATATGTTGGAATACATCTATGTAATTATTTCTATGGGACTTAATGGAGAATGGAATAATACTTTACTTTTTTTCGTATCGTATTTTATACTATATATCATGATGAAAATCGGTTTCTCGTGCATACATATGATTGAATTGCAGTATTTAATAAATAATACACATCTGTACATAAATTTTAGTTTTATTTAATTCTCTTTTACACCACGTCTGACATTTTCTTGCAACAGTTTTATTTGTTTGCAGTTTAGGAGCCCCTAGTACCATATGTGATTTATATGAGTCATGGCAAAATAGTTTAGTAAATAAGTTTTGTCGTTCGACCGACAGAGAGTGCACTGGTAATGAGGCCTAATTTGAAGTGTGTGAATGGTACCAAAATGATACGCTTATGGTAGTCCCTAGCGACATACTCATATAACGATGTCACTAAACCCATTATTAGTAATGATTTGTTCCTAGGTAAGACTTGTAGCTAAGCGGGACTTAACCAGATTACAGAACTAAATAAACAGTTTAAATTAAAAATGTTTATTTTATTTTTTACTGATTTTGAGGTACTGGCAACAGAATTTGGTATGTAAAAATTATTTGGTATATTTTAGTAGGATTCAAGCTTTTCAGTTATTCTAGTACTTTTTTGGCATATTGGTATGCGGGGTATTCCCACTTTCATCGAATGGATTGTAACTATTTAATTTTCATTCTTTTCGTTCCCATTCGTGCCGTGTGCATAGAGTCTGATAGACTAGTGGGAACTCCTTTATTGAGAATTTTTTTAATCGAGTATAAAATGAAACGTAAATATACACAAGGATATCGCGATGAATGGAAGCAAGATCCCTCGTCTATAAGTTGGATAAGTAAATCTAAGGTAAACACTGCGAGTGCTCATTGTAAAGCATGCAACTGTGAAGTAGGAAATATTAAATAGAGTGGCGTCTTTCAAGGAACACATTGCTACATCAAAGCATATAAAAATATGAAAGGATATTCCAGCATTTCTCAGGTAGCAAGTTACTTACGTTAATATGTGGAATTTAATTCTTAATTAATTATTCTTGTGTTTTAATACTTTCAACTTACGCAGCTTTATTACGTATATGTAAAAAATGTTAAAGTCAAAGAACTCAAAACAGCTTTATGACAATGTTACCCAACTTATAGACGAAGAATCTTAACTTTAAGTTTAATTTTTTTTTATTAAATTTTTATTTAGAGTTTTATTAAAAAAATCATTGGTTTCTTTAATTAATGGTGGTTACTTTGTTATTTCTATTGTTTTATCGTTTAATGAAGAAAACATTCATGTTTTTACGTTGTAACACGACAGCAAAAAATATAATACATTTTTTAGTATTTTCTCGTTCTCTTTTGGTAGAATTCAGTAGCTTTTAACCTCCACAAGCAGTAGATTCGTCAAATGAAATCTGGTCACACTGATCCCTACTACTTGATTCTTGTTTTCTTCATGATTCTTGACAGATGAGACTTTTCTTTAAATTTAATTTTGAAGTATTATTCGAAAAATATACAGAAGGAAATGTTAATTTAAAATGTCCAGTCTAAAGTTATCGCCCTACATTCTACTGGAGCTCCCAGATATCACTGAACCCATTAATTATCCCATTAAAGATGTACAACGTATTAAGGTTAGTTGTAGTAAATAAATTCATTGGCCTTTGTTCAAAATTCTAAATAAAAACTGTGTTTATTCTTAGAATCAATATTGATGATAATTCAACTAGCTAATAATTGTAATTTTTATCATATACTCAAAGTAACCAGTGTCTTGTGTATTTCAGATAGAAATTTAGTATAGGATATTATTTACAATATTTTTAATTTAGATATTTTTTTTGTTTACTTTACTATAGCTATACTGTTATTAAATGAAGTATAACCATTTATATATAGCTATTTATTGTTATTATTGAGACCTTTATTTGTATGGATTATTGCTTTTGCTGGCTGTAGACCGACCGGATACACTAGAAATAAGTGACAGTTCACACAGCTCCATCTTGTACCGAAATAAACAGAATGCTTGTGTTATGGATACTAGGCAACTGATTTAATATTTATATACTTTGAAATACATATATTACTACTCAGATTTAGGATGGGAATCAGAACCACGACATTTCAGGAAGTTCAACAGGGATTTTAATGTGTGTAAGGCACCACTGAGGTTGATTATAAAGTAGATACTGAATGTTGTTCTTTGTTTGTTCTGTGTACAATGTTTGTAGCTTTAGGAGTTCCACATGTAAGTGATAGGGTAGTCTAGGCTATTACTATTTTTTTTTATTGTGTAGGACAGCAGACAGGCTGACAGCCCGCTTAGAATTTAGCAGTTACCACCGCCTATAGGTGTTTGCAACGCCAGTGGCATTGCGAACATGCTGCTGCCCCATAAGGGTACAGGGTCACTAATGCCGGAACACAACACAAGGTTATTATGGCGGCATACTTAAGACCAAAGGTGGTCGCCATCCAGACGGGCTTGAGGCCCTACCACATACCTAGGGTGGGTTGTTTTGTCGCCTTTTATGACAGGCCAACCCCAGCCACAGTGATTAGTATTCTTTCTCCGCCCCTGCACAGATATTTCTGTTTGGGGCAAAATTACCTATCACTATCATCCTAGTGTAGGGATGATCGATATTAGAAAATCATCGATGTTAACATCGATTTAAAAGTATCGATGTATGATAAGCAACGATAGCAAAACATTGATGTCTAAAAACATTGATGTCTTTGGTAGGAAATAAAACTATCTATTTTATTTATTATAAGTGTTTATTAATTAAAACTCGTTTTACGGATTATAAGCGGGTGGGCGTTTAATTATTGGACTTGACTGCGACATTTCGGTTGGTTTTCAGCAGCCATATTCACGGCTAGTTCAATGACTCAGATTACAAATGTCAATAGTTCTTATTAATGTTCTATTACAGTTATTTACATCTATCTTCAACTTATTTAATTGCTATTTTAATTTATTTTATTTATGGTTACAATTAACTCTATGGGGACCTTAGTCGATTATATAGCTATCCTCATACCGTATATTTGTATGATGTGGAGAAAAAGACTGGCAGAAGATCTCCACTACATGGTCCCTAAGCTAATACTTTATATAATGTCGAGAGAGGGATCAAAATATTAAGAGAAAGGAAAAACTATTAAAATAAAAAGGAAAAAACTGAGGTGTGTTCTAGCTCATGCAGAAGGCACTCACGATGTCTCTCGGTCTGGTACCTATTGTTCACTAGGCTTGAGACTTAATAGTTTTGATTATGGGGCCCAAAACTTGAGGTACTTGCTAACCATCTTCTCTACTGAAATTTGGGTATTTTCTGATTTCAATAGCCTCGCGTAACCTTTTTGGTGTAAAAGGAGGACTCACTAGCTAGAAAGTACATCCACTGTTAGATGGCCCTAAAAGATATATGGACGTTTCGATAATTCAATATTTAGTTCTTATAACATCAATGTGTCGATGTTATCGAAACCAAAACATCGATGTTAAAACACCAATTTTTCCAGCTAGACATCGATGTTTATTCAACATAGATGAATATCGATCATCCCTATCCTAGTGTTAAATTCCATTGTAATCTAAACTTTGGCTTCAGTGCTCGGGGTATGTTTTCCAACTTCTTCTTCTCCATTTAGCATGGTCTTCAGCATCTCTGCTAGAGAGTCCATTGGCATGCATATCACCCTTCACAACGTCAAGCCAGTACTCTTTGGGTCTACCTCTCCTGCTGGGGCCCAGTGGAGGCAGCATTGCCAGACATTTATTAAAAGTGGCTATAACAACAAGTTGGGACAAAACCATAGCAGTGTAGGGAGATTATTATTGTTTTTAAAATTACAGTATATCATTAAACATTGTTTGTTTTTCAGTATACAAGTTTTGATGTTTCAAAATCATTGATAGCCTTTGGAGCTACTAGTGGTGGTATCTATATTTTTAACAGAAATCCATGTGAATTTATCCAGCTTATACCAAACAAGGTAAGTATAGATTTTAATGGAGAACTTCCTTTATTACTCCTAATAATAATATAAACTTGCCTATCCCCATGTCTAGCCATGGGTGATATAAGGCTGTTTATGATACATATAAAATCTGATACATATTTTTTAACTATATTTAATGCCAACTACAAGAAACCCTGCATTAATGGGAAAACTGTTTTTTTTTTTATTAAATATGGCTGCCGATTGTAGACATAGTAAAATAGTTTGGTCACACAGTTCAGGTTAGGTCTTGATTAAAAACTGGCTTATAAAGTGCATCTCTTATTAAAACTGGCATTAAATGGGTTAAATGATTAATAACTTTTAATACAGTAAAGGGACTGGCAGACCAAAACAAAATATTGACAGACAGAGACAAATGTCAATATTCAATAACATAATAAATAAATTTCAGTTATAGAATTTATTGTAATAAAATAAAAGAATGGGTTCCCCAACATAATATTTGTTACCTAATAATATTTGAATGCCTAAGGGCAAAAATGCAATGGGAAATATTTTATTGCATATAAAGCTTGTATGATAGTACAAGTTTTACCAAAAAAATAAGCTGTTTGATGCCGGTGTTGACCGGTCCTTGGACCAAGAAGGATAGTTCGAGAGCTGTGTACTGTGAGAGAGGAGGGGAGAGGATCGGTAGTTAGAGATATGCGATACCTTGCAGTGGGCAAAGAAATTTGCACTGACTTTGATTCCACCTCTTCCCGGTTCGGTTCAGGTCCGCTCGCCGTGGAACTGTTGCACAGCACCAGCTAAGTTCACGCACACTGAACACACAATTTTATGACACGGCCAATGAGAGTTTGGAGTCACTGAAGTGAGGTCAAACGTTGACTGTTCTGCACGTTTAGGAGCTCACGCGATACTATAACATATGTCCACTGAAAATATGTAATAGAGACTTCTAAGTAGTGGAATTTTTATGTCTTGCTGTTGTTTCTTAAATTGTTATATTTTTTTAGGATGGCTCCATAACTAGGCTAGCAATATCAATAGATGAGAAATACATTGGTTTTGCAAATGGCCGTGGTATTATTACAGTGGCAGAATGTGACCAGTCTACAGGTTCTCATTCTGCATTCATATCAAAGGAACACCAAGGAAATGAAGTGACTGTGCTGGTGTGGTCTTCTAATATGCTCTTTGCAGGAGATGATATTGGGAGGATATCAGTTTTACAAATACAAAGCTTCATTGTAAGTATAATGGGACTTATCTAAAATCATTTTATTCCTTAATTTTCTATTCATTCATTCATTCATTTATTTCTTCATTATTGACTTGTGGTATATAAGAAATTAACACTGTAATAGTGAAAAAAATTTCATATTTGTCTATTCTTCATAAATTAATCTTACTAGATTGTTTCATTTGTCTTAGAAACTAGCATATTTGCTCTTATAAAGTCATTTATATCAAAGATTTGATGATTCTAAATTTTGCTTCAAATATAGCTATGTAATATATGGATGGATACAAAAACACATTCTCTTCATTAGAGCCTTGTCTGTTATTGGAAGTAGCATCAACTTGTAGGTGATGTTGACTTGATCTTCGAAGGTCCTGGTAAGGAACTTACATAGATTGCACACACAAATACAAACATTAATTATTTATTTTATAATAATTTAAAACTGGTACATCCTTAAATCTTTACTAAATGCCTATGATGTGCATATTAATCAAGAATAAATTAAAATTTTCAGGCCAAGACAATGTTCCAGAGTTCATCGCAAATAATAATGTGCTTAGATTCACGAATATGTCAAATTGATGTAAAATCACATATGATTCTGGTGTCTACATTTACTCGATGTTTCATTTGTGATACATCTCAAGAGCAATACAGACAAATAGGCCAGAAACTAAGAGACGGTGAATTTGGTGCATGTTTTGGTTCTGTAGAACATCATTTAGATAACTATTACGTAAATAATGATTTAACTGAACCAAAAAAATATAATATAGTGAACGAAGAATCCAATTTTGCCATTGGTAAAGGATTAGAGAATACATTAATATATTGCGCTCGGCCATCTTCAAGGCTATGGGAAGCAGCAATAGATGGAACAGTAAGGCGAACACATCAGTTCAAACAGATCCTAGCAAGAAAACCTTTACCAATCGTCTCTCAAGATGGATATCAAAATCAAATGGTTCATTTAGAGAATCCCTGTAATGAAAATGATCGAAGAGCAATCAATTTCTTAAAAATTTATAATGTTAATGGTGCCATATTTTCTTTTAAGAAGGATGCTCTTTATTTCTTAAATGTTGAAGATGTTGACGATACAATTTGGTTTGATAAATACAATGATATAGTCGATTGTAAAGTGTATAAAGATGTAGTGTATGTTTGGTTGAGTAGTGGCTCATTGATTAGTTTGAAATTTATGAAGATTGAAAAGTTTTTAGTTATGTGCTATGTAAATGAGAAATACTGTCTTTGTGCGGAAATGTGTGCCTTTTTTAGTGAATATTTACTATCATCAGATTTGTCACCTAAATTGCATATATTAGTTGGATTAAAAGAGAAGATTAATGATGAATTGCTGTCTAAAATTAATAATTTGTTAGAAAAGTTTGAAAGCCTCAAAGCAAATGATGCAATTCAGACGAAATCTGGTATATATGTGGTAGATAATACATATAATGCTCAAACATCTCTATTAGATGATTTTACAAAAAATGAAGATTACAAATTTACTGCCAACCTACCACCAGAAGCAATGCAAACATTGAAAGATCTGAGTATTACAGTTACTGACAAATTAACAACTAGTAAAAAAATATTAAAAGAGAAATGGAGCGATCTAGAAGAGAAAATGAAACATCTGAGCAGTGATAAAAACATTCAAGAAGTACCAATATTACATAAGGTACATCGAGACGATCCTGTTATAGAAAATACACTGCCTGATGATGACATCATATATAAAGAATCTAGTCAAAAAGCCATAGATGGTTCTGAGAAGTTTAAGGTGTCCAAAGCTCTGTATCAATGTTTTAGGTTAAGTCTAGTTGATAACAATGAATCGAATTTAGTTTCTTTAATAGAGAGCAATGCCTGTGATATTAGTGAGATATATAAATTGATGTTTGAGTTAGAAGAATATTGCAAAACAATTGGAGCTTTAGAAGACTCAAAATATATACCTAATCACATATTTTTAAACTACCTACAAAATTCATTAAATAAAGTTACATATATGGATGATATAATAAAAGATGAGACACTTTATAAATATTTTGTAGATTCATGTATATTAGTGAATATGAAAACTCAGAAACTCTCGAATATTGGATGTGATTGTGGTTATCCCCTACCATATATAAAAACAAAACGAACTCCAGTGTTTTCTGAACTTATAGATGAGTTTATAGAAAAACAATGGTCAAGTGAAACAAGGGATCAGTGCTATGATATATGTAGAAAGATGCCATATTTATGGAAGAAGATATTGTATTTGAGAAGGAATGAAGATCTGATGAATATATTAAGATTACTCTTTCAAATATTGGATGAAAGTTTATTACATTCATTTTTACCACAATTTACGATAGATACTTGGCATAGAGCAGTTCAATTATATGCAACTTTACATGGAAATGTGTGTTTAAATTGTTCGAAGAAGTTTAAAGATATTTCAGTTAAGGATATGTTAAGTTGGGACGACCTGGGTGCTTTGATGATCAAGTCGATTGGAGGTAGAAATGCAATTAAGTTGATGGAAGACCATGCAAGTTTAATTGAACCAGGGGCAGTAACAGTTAAGTTTTACCATACATGCTTGTTGGTTACAATGTATGAGAAATATGATGTTACAATAGTTAACCAATTAACTGATGCGTTATACAGTTCATATAGTTATAAGGATTCCAGGGATGAGGTAAGTTTTTTATGTTACCTTTTATTATCAGTTGTTATTTTAACTTAAGGGTAAAAATTTTCAAAATTTTAATTTCGAGTATTTATTATTTTCATTAGATATTTTCATTTCGTTTTTGTGAGCTTACTTTCTATTGTTCAAATATAATATAGTAGTTATGGTTTTTGGAAAGGCAACTACCTCTTCTTCTGTTGGAATGTTCAAATGGGAAAACCTAATTCAAATATAGAAACTATTGAGGTTAATGGACCTCCTAGGGTCTGCAAGATCTTCTATATTCCAGAATCCTTTAAAACGATTATTTAGTGGATGAAATATAATATATAGTTTTAAATTTGTTTTGTTTCATATGAGCAAAATCTATATTGTATAATATAAAAATTTCCATTAGAATGCTTCTTTTATCTAAAATCTGAATTTAATAGTAAATTTATGATTATAATATATACTTTCATAGGTATAAGTTTGTTTTTATAGAGCTACATATTCTATTTAAGAATACGCTCTTAAATAAAGAGAGAGAAAAAAATATATACTATCATATATTTTCATCTTTATTGTGAGTTAATATGACGCTAAGTCTGAATTTGGTACCATAAATAAATATGATATTTTAACTAATAAGATTAGTTGATAGGATTTTTAGTTTTATGGGCGAACAGACAGGCTGACGGCCAACTTAATAGTAAGCAACTACTGTTGCCTATGGATGATAGGGCACTCCCTAGCGCCTTTATCATCCATAGGCACAGTGGTGAACACGCTGACATCCCATAGGGGTACAGGAGCCTGGTCACTTATGCCGGAAAACAATACATTGTTATTATGGTGGCATATTTACCCAGACGGGCTTGGAGCCCTACCACCTAGCTGATATTGTTTTGTCGCCTTTTACGACAGGCTGCCCCGGTTGCACGGGTCATTATTATTATTTCCTTTGTGCATGGAGAAGATATACTGTTCTATACTCCAATATGTTTTTTACAGATCTGCAAACTACTCCGCACTTCATTAAACGGACAAATAAAAAACACTGCACTCCCATTAATAGTGGCAGCGAGATCAAATCATTGGGGCTTGCATATAACTGAGCCAATAGTGGAAAATTCCGACACAGCCATAACAGATAATGAAGCATTCGGTCCAGAAATTTCCGACAATGTTCAGAATACCGTTAACGGTAAAACAACACAAATGTGGGAAGAGATGAAAGAGAAATATTGTACAGTAAAAGATATATTACAAAACGCATCGAATATTAACAATGGTATAATCGATTGTCTATTGTGTGGGTTGCCGTTAAATAATGACATTTTGATTCAAGATGGCGGACTGTTTATTTTTAAATGCGGTCACGTGTTTCACGGAGCCTGTTTGGATTTGAATAAAATCAAACTGTGTCCGTCGTGTTCTCATGTGAATAATAAAATCATTAATATAAACGGCACTGATTAAATATTAGTTTTTATGTTTTGCGTAATAATTTTATATTTGCGGCACAATATTAGTTTCTATACTTGTTCGAACCTTGCATAAAGGGTAGTTGAGATCTAGCCTCCAGATTTTGTTATTCTACCCCCACTCGGTGAGGTGAATGGCGAAAGCAAGCGTGGGACGAGGGTTGTATCACGTGAGCCCCTAAACGCGCGGGACAGTCGACGTTCAACTTTCCTGAAGACCACTCTGCACCGTGCGCAATTGGCTTTAGTTTGAAAGAGTGTGTGTTCATAGTCTAGTTTGTAACATTTAGCTGGTGCCGTGTAACAGTTCCTTCGCGAGCAGACCTGAACCCAACCGAATCAAGAAAGGGTGGAATCAAGATCAATGCTAATTTCTTTGCCCACTGCAAGGCATCGCATATCTTTAACCATCGCTCTTCGTCCTCTCCCTCTCATACAATCCGCTGCTCTCGAGCTATCCCTCTCATCTTTGTACGGTGCACTATCGGTCCGTGACCGGCATCGTACAATACTTATTATCCTTACTTGTATATTATTATGTTATATTGTATGTATTGTATTTTTATTGGTATGTATTATTTGGGATAAAATTGTTTCTAAAAAAGTTATGCCATGTTTTTGGTTTCGTAAGGCGCCGCGTTGTCTCTAATCAAATTATTTACTCTAATTTATGAATTTTTTACAATTGTTATTTGTATTACGTTACAACTTTGTATTACGAATATTAAATGCATGTTAATTTTTGGTATTTATTTTTGTACTTTTTCCAATTATGTTTTAAAATATTTGTACTCTATAATGTAATCTTATAGACCATCTAATGCATTGTAAGAATATGATAGTTTTGTTACAATTATTATTGTATTTGTGAAAGTGTAACATTAATTATTGATTGGATACTTCGATGAGGCAGCAATTTTTTAATTAAAATAATAAGCTTAAAATTAATATTTGATTATGATTTTTTGAATTATTTTATTAATTATGATTTTTTATACACAAAATTGCCGTGTCGAGCGCAGAAATAAGGTAAGGTCGTTGCAGTGGTATTCCATCTTAGTTAAAATTATATATTGCTAAATCGATTTGTTTTGTGGATGTTAGTATCTAGTAAAACGTATTGACATTACATTTTAATCACCGCGCTAAATAGTACTGCGTCGCATGACATAGATGGCGTTCGTAACTTAGCTAAATTTAATCCTATTTAGTTCCATATTACCGGTTACCGACGTAGTGCAACTTTCAACGTCAAAGTATTTTTTTAGAGTAATTGAAATGTTGAATTGAAATCTTTAATAACTATAAAATCTAAATTAAAGTGTTTTTAATGTTGTTTAAATATCGTTTTGGTAAAATTGAATTGGAGAGCCATTATCTTCGCTATTTAACTCGCTACACAGAATTCAGATTCCTTATATATTCCTATAAATTGTCTTGTTCGAACTTTCTATCTATTGGCTGAAGACACGGTCGTTGGAATCATTAGTATAATCTTAGTATTAAAAATAATACTTTCGATTATGAAAAACCTTACAAAGGCATTATCGGAATATTTAATAGTATTTATGGGATAAATACTACACTTACGTTTGGCACATCACTACTGATTGAATCATAAAATATACAATAAAAAAATTTAAAACCAAACTAACAAGTAAGTAATATTTTGTGTTAAAACAGAAATAAAAGGGATTAACAAAATTATTTATTATATATATTGTAAAAAAACCGTTGGGTGCTTTTTATGTTTTTCACTATTTTAAAAAAATGGCGTTTAGCATTTTATTTAAAAAATTAGCACTGTCCCGTAGTTGCAATTGTATTATAAAAGTAGCTTATTCTTGCCTTGAATTATTTACACAGGGTTAGCAGCTTTTGACCCGTATGTTCATAATACCAAAAACCTTACGATGTACTTAAGGATTAGATTGTAGGTAATATAAAATATTTTTTTTATAATTGCAATAACTTTGTAGCCATATCAATGAATGTAACCCCTATTATATTACGTGTGTATTTAAAATGTATTGGAAATAATATAAATCGAAATATATAAAAATGAGTTGTTTTATTAATCATTAGGCTCTGAATTGCCGTTGTCTGGAAAACACTTGACTTGTGACAGACGTTTGAAATATAGATTTTATCGAGGTGGCTTGTATCGAAAGACTTAAACACTCCGCCGCTTGGGTTCACTTAGCAGGGTACTGTCATTAGGATAGACAGCGTCCGGTGATAATATGACCATCAAATCGATGCTAGAGGCATTGGAGCCATAACCTTAAGAACTGAACTGACCACCAAATCCACCCTGGTATTCCTTTGTTTCACTGGACTGCCCTGACCGTGATCCAAACTGACGCCAGCCCGCTTTCGAGGGCAGTGGGTTATGAACCTCCGGTATATTTACTCTCATTCAGAGTAAGCTGGGCCTCCTCGGCCATGTGTGTATGTTGGCGGCAAGCCTTTTCAAAGGGGTGCGCTCGCTACAGAGTACTATACGGCGGGCGAAGGTCGGTCGCCGATCTCCGATAACGGCCCTGCGTGAATCCCCCAGCCTGGCAAGTTCCCACTCCTTGTTTGTTGTCTCCTTCGCCAGCTTCACTGTCTTGCATAAGTAGGCTACGGCGTCGTATCTGGTTTGGCTGCCGACCACCATTCTCAGCGCTCCGCGCACACCTGAAGGGTGTAAATAAGCACTGTATTATCATCGCCAACTTTGTGGAGTTTTAATATTCTTCTTCTGTTAAATTATGATTAAATGTTTAATAACTTTTGTGTACTCACGTAAGTTAATCATTAGATTATATTGAGTCTGCTCTCTTCAAGTGCCTCTCCATCACTGAAATTGGCAGTCAGTTCCTTTAATCTCTTCTTGTCAAGCACCAATCTGAACAGTTGCTCAACGGTTTTAATCCCTGTCCACTCCCGGATATTACGGAGCCAAGACATCTTACGTCTACCTGGTTTTCGCTTTCCGGGCACATTCTCCATCATGATGGTCTGCAGAAGGGAATACCGATCATGCCGCAGTACATGTCAGTATATTGAGGACATAAACTAATTAATGTATTAATAATGTACAAAATTGTTTATTTTTCTATAATTTATCTACTATATAAATTGCACGATTTTTTGTAGCGATTATTTTGTTGTAAGCATTATAAAAGCCAATGAACTTTACGTCGCCATTTTGTTGGTGAAAATGGTAAAACAAAATTTAATGCCAATGCAAAATACTGTCTTTTTACAATAATATTTACGCGAGAATTAATTGCCCTTAAATAAAAATTACGTCGGTACGTAATTTAAATGAGGTGGGCATAAAATATTTCATGATTTGGTGTACAAATTAAATACATTTTTATTTAAATTTAATTTCTGCATTGTTGTGTATTATTATACAATATATCGACGTTTGAAAGGAAACCTTTACTAAGCGACGTTGAGTGAACTTTCCAGGAAAGTGATTTGAAGTTCAAATATTTACATAAAATATATTACAACTCACTAAATGACTCAAGTGGTTACCAATCCATCTTCGGCGGAATACTCACATTCCATCTCTGCTTTATATTATATTCCTTCCCAATACACCTTTCTACCTTAAGGAAAGTTTTCATTTTCTTCATAATCTAAATGACCTTAATTTGCGCTCCTCTAATAATCTTAAACTAACAGTAGGTACCTGTGCACTCTTCAACCTTTTACAATCTTTCCTTCACTGTACAGGCTGTCCGACTATGGAACTCCTTGCCTATTGCAATCACACAAGCGAAATCACTACCAATTTTTAAAAAACTAGTCCGAAATTATTATCTGGATGAAGCCTTTAAAGACTAATTAAAACTAATTCATTTGTGTTATATTTTATTCTACTTACGCTATTTACTTTTATGTTATATTTTGTATTTTATGTTATATTGTTTGTTATTATTATATCTTATTTGTAATATATTATTATATTACATATTACTTTTAGCGTGCCACCTATAGCAAAAGGATTTTTTGATTGTATTCCGACCATAAGGTTGTCTGGAAGAAATCGCTTCTTAGCGATAAGGCCGCCTATTGTGCACTAGTTATAAGTTTAATATTAAGTTACTTTGCATGTATATAATTTTTGGTGGACAATAAAGAATAATCTATCTATCTATCTAAATGTTGGATTGAATGTTGGATAAATTAAAAAGTCCCAGGTTGGATTATCCCATATCCCAGGTTGGATTATCTCCCGACAGAGCGATTATGTCGCATCGGATGTTTTACCGCGTCGACGATAGCCTCCACGCACATTGTCATATGTTGGGGTGTAGGGCACCAACTCGAGCCCATAAACTTCCCCAAGAATGACTAAACAGTGAGGCCGTTGAAATGGAATATTACTGATGTAACAGAAAGGAAAGGATGATAAAAGAAAAATAGTTCAATATTATTAATGTTTATTTTTCAATATACTTCTGGGTTTTGGCACAATTTTTAAATAATGTGTCCTGATTTACACTAGGTGATAAAACCTAAAGTCTATCTACTTACATCTGAAAAATTTTCGAATGATAAGTATGTTGCGCAACAGAACATCAAAGGTTTTTATATGTATGAAAAACAAATTTTGCTCTTAAGCACTTCCTAAGAGCAAAATTCTAAGAAGTTAATATGGCAAGACGATGGGTTATTGACAACTCCGATCATTTTTCAATAAATAAAAATAAAACTCAATCGAGATCCTAACATACATTGGAGACAATATTAAGTATCGAACATTAAATAACCACAAATCTAACTTTTACATCAAAACTATCGCGTATTTACATGAGTTCAACATAAAAATAAATAATTTAACGTCACTGTATCTAAACCCTTATATAATTATGAATACACTACTTTTAACATTAGTTCACATACACATTAACTATTCATTAAAACTACATTTTACGTAATCTCGTAAAGTACTGGCATACGTCAAAACAACGTAAAGGCATAATTTAAAAAAAAAACTACATAGATTCAATTAAAAGAATAAATAACAATAAAAAAAGAAAACGGATCATCAACGATGTTTTATTTCTTTACAAAGAGTAAACTAATTAATAATGTACTGTAAAAATTGATAAAATTTAATATGCTACTGTTTATTTTTCTATAATTTATCTACTATACAAATTGCACGATTTTATAAAGCGATTATTTTTGTAAGCATTATAAAAGTCAACGAACTTCACGTCGCCATCTTGTCGGTGAAAATAGTAAAACAATTTAATTCATTTTTATCATTAATAAGGCGTAGATTAAACTACTACATATCAACCTTGAGATTTGCTTTACTTATTTTTTTCAATAGCTGGAGTTTAGCAGACAGGCAAACTGCACCCCGATAGTAAATGCCGGTGGTCACTGTCGCCTATGGTTTATTAAACTCGAATTGCAACAGAAAGATCCTGGACCTGCATTTCTGCTCTCTAAGCTATGAATACATTTACATTAAAACATAAGTTTAAATTTAGGTAAACAATCACATAAATATTTTACTACTAAGCAAAACTCATGATTAAATTTTTAATAACTTTGTGTACTCACGTAAGTTAATCTTCGCCCTATCTTAATACTTTACGATAAATAACAATTTGATAAAGCGGTGTATAGTGCAATGATTTTTTAATATATTGGGATATTTCACACAACTCCATCTAGTCCCAAATTAAGTTTAATTTAGTCAACTGATATATTACATAATATAGGTATACTTTTCTTTTGTAAATAAATACATAGTATATACACATATACATAAACACCCAGACGCTGTACGGGAATAGAACCCGTGATAGGTCACGGGTTCTATTCTGCTGGGGTAGCTTGCGCCTACGCAAGCTACCCCAGCAGAATAGGTCGTCAAATTAATAACGAATGTCACAACTCAATCCAATCATCATGATTAATTTTTGCGCCATTAAAAAAGGATGTATATCGGTCAGTAACCGCAATTTTATAAGTTTAATTAATGTACCTCGTTATAATTTAACTGTTTATTAAATGAATTCTAAACATTTTAAGAAGATTATATATACATACTCAAAAGAGTTAAATAACATTATTTAAAAAAATGGTCATATAGTAAGACAAAGTTGGAATTTATTATTTGCTCGTCTGTAAATTAATAAAACAAATATACACTTCGAAAATTGAATCATATAAACTTTCATCTTAAAGATATAACGGACAAACAATAAAAATTCGTTTCATTTATTTGAAATATTATATTAGTTATACGAAGTTTATGCAAATACTACTAGATAGCAAATTTTGCAATCGAATAGTTTTATCAACTTTAGATAGATATAATAGTTTATATTGTTGTAAATTATCATGCATCCAAAGTTTTTTCTCTACACTATATTTTTATTTAATCAGTTGTCAATGTCAAACTAAAAACAATTTTTAACCTTTCCAGTAGACTGTTGGCGACGACTTAATCTATGAGTATTTGTTTAATATAAAGATATTTATTAAGCTTTTAATCTCACTGGATATAAATATAATAAGATTCCCGTGTTCAAAACACATAAATTTCCAAGCATACCGCTTAAAATTTTTGGTTTTACATATTTTAAATGGCTTAAAACTATGAGCATCTACAAATTTAACATTTATAGATTTCGCACTAAATTTATACATGGCCACACAAAAGTCAAGTTTCAAAAATACCTAGGCTAGACTAAAATTAAAATTTCTAGCCAAAATGCAGGAAAATATCTACAATGCTTATTTATGTACATACCACCATCATTTCAATCGATTTATTACATAATTGAGAAACGAGCTTAAACAAGTTATATACATTTTTAACTATTTTTCTACTTTTTAATACGTGTTTGGCACATTATTACAAAACCTATTGTGCCGAAAGTTCTACAGATTATTCAAAAACATCGAAAAAACCTACGATTACAAATAATTTACATAAAGTTTGCTTAATTATCAGAATGCGTAACTCCAATTGGATAAACTTTACAGGAGCATGTAAAAACTTTGTAAAAACAAAAATTATAAAATTAATTTTGTATAATAATTCCCAAGCATAGCAAAAGATAACTTTACTGCTAGCATTGACTTGGAAATTATTTTACTCATAACACTTTATGAAGTAATCCAATAGATAGGCTTCAAAATACTCCACTAGCCATTTGGATATTTTGCGGAGTTACGCATTCTGATAATTAAGCCGACGATATATGTTTATCCTGACAGCCAAAACGTATGCGCAGAAAACTGCACATACACTTAACCCAGGTGTTGTGTGCTAGAATATATAGCACCCGCTAGTAAGTATTTTACGATAAAAATCTGGTAGAAATGTAATTATGAATTTCTGTGTAATCCACCTGTATCTAACTACGAGTTATAATTGCATATTTATTAAATATACAGCGCCTCTAGCGGCCACACTAACAATTAAATTTTGTAATAAATTTTGCGTGCATGCATGCACAAGTTAACATTTATGGTTTAACCTAGTGGTTACAATACTAAATTATCTTTTAAATACATTGGTGACATCAAAAATAATGTATTTATTTTCATTACTTACAATTTATTTGAAAAATATATAACGAAGCATATAAGATTGCACAGAAATTCAGAATACCACTAATTCACAACATCTATGAGATGATCGCATTTTCTCACACTTTCAAATTTTACTTAATTCATTTTAATTAATTTGATCGATTCAAAAGGTCCTAACAACCATAAAAGTCAAAATTTCAATAATAAAAATCTGTCACTACTTTATGCACGACACAGATATTCTAGAACCGTCTTGAAAGTGTGATTGTACTCGAAGTATATACGACGATTGGGTGCGTTCCTTAACTCACTAATGGAATAATCTCATTAACATTAGATGGTTAAATCGAGAGATCCAATTTGAGACACTGCATAAACAACCTATGCAAAACACTGTCTTATTTACAATAATATTCACGCGTGAATTAATTGCCCTTATATAAAAATTATGTACGTAATTTAAATAAGGTGGACATAAAATGTTCCATGATTTCGTGTACAAATTAAATACATTTTTATTTAAATTTAATTTCTTCATTATTGTGTATAATATCGACGCTTGAAAGGCAACCTACTTTACTAAGCGACGTTGAGTG
Organism: Malacosoma neustria; assembly: GCA_963693495.1. NCBI lineage: Eukaryota > Metazoa > Arthropoda > Insecta > Lepidoptera > Lasiocampidae > Malacosoma > Malacosoma neustria. The sequence goes on along the minus strand of OY856391.1, from coordinate 8,113,252 downwards.
AACTTTCCAGGTAAGTGATTAAAAGTTCAAATATTTACATAAAAAATATTACAACTCACCAAATTTAATGTTGGATTGAATGATTGTTTTTCTGTTGGATCATTTCAATTCAATAATTAGGTGAGTTATAATATTTTTACGTAAACATTTGAACTTCAAATCACTTTCCTGGAAAGTTTACTCAACGTCGCTTAGTAAAGGTTGCCTTTCAAGCGTCGATATAATTAAATGATTATTTACTTATGGGCGACTCTATACACCGTATGATCAAAATCTACACAAATACTTTTTTAAGTATTCCATTTGATGTAATGTCATTTCTTTATGCTAACTTAGCAGTTGTAAAGAGATTCTGTGTTTCATAACCCAATATCAATATTGTGAAACAGATCTTGATAGCGAAGCGGTATTTTCAAAGGTTTATTACCAAGGATGGTGGGAAGGGGGCAAGGGTAAAGGTACGGGCGCGGCGTGCGGGTAGGGCCAGCCGCGCGCACACCCTCAATCCTCCTCTCGCGGGGACAGTTGCGGGGAGAATGAAGGGCTCATGTAACTTCCGCCATTAGGGGGTGATGAAGGGCCCGGGGAGGGGAGAGGTGGCATGAAACCCAATTCCCCTCCTTCGCGACACCACAACTGCCGCATCTCCTGTCTCCGAGATCGCATTAGGTTCTTGTATTCGGATATTCGCATCTTCTTTCCATCGACTATACACGTCCTTTTCGGTCTTGGCCGGTACCTAAAAACAATAAAGCCAGAATATGTTAAGTCCATACCAAACTAATTTTATTTAATTTATTTATAATAACAACACATAGCTAGGCTTGGGCCTCCCCCAAGAGAGAACGTACAGTATACCTACCACGCTTCATCCAAGGCAGATTGGCAGAATTCTGGTGGAATTTTGTTACGAATTAAGAGAAAATCCTTTGGTCCAATGGCCAATAAGAGAATAAAAATTATTATATTATATTATACAACCAATTTCGAAGAGTAGTTGGGGTAATCTTCTTTATAAATAGGTACATGTAATTTATTCTGTGCGCGTGTACGTGACTGAACACCTCTTAAACGGCTAGATAAATAATGATGATTTTTTTTCTGTGTGTTCAAGTTGATTCGAAAATTATTTAGATTCACGATTCGGTCAAATTTTATTTTTAAATTTATATGCTAGAACATTTGCCAGGTCAGCAGGTAGTAGTATAAAATATTATTACCTATAATCCGGATGCTTCTCCATATGCAACTTGGAAAGTCTGGACTGTTCTTCATAATAGGGCTGCTTCTCAGCGTTGGACATAGCCTTCCATCTCGCTCCCAGGATCTTGGATATATTCGAATTGTGCATATCAGGACATGCCTTCAGGATCTTCCGGCGTTCATCCTTCGCCCATACCATGAACGCGTTCATGGGCCGCTTGATGTGCGGCTTGCCAGCCTCATCACGTCGTGGCTGACGGACCAGTTTTGCCTTATCAGCTTCCTCAGACTGAGATTGGCCCCATGACGATGAAGCTGGAATAAAGAATTATAGGAATTTAGTATTATAATGACGGTTAATTATAAAAATAATAATATTATTATGTTATTTGATGATACTACAGAGAACTCGTATAACGTGAGAGTACACGTAGATAGCTGGTAGCTCAGTGGTATTACTCAGAGACCAATATAGAGTTCGCATGCATCGCTTAGACAGTTTCTCTAATGAGCATATTATAGCATAATTGTCATGAACCGACGGTAAAGGACACTATCGTGAGGAAACCTGCATACCGAGCATACCTGCATTGTGTAACAATGCCAATACGCCTTGGACAAGTATTGCGGGTATACTGTTATTTTTTTATTCATAGGTGGGTAGTCAAATTAATTCTACATAGTAAATACACTTTCAATCTGTAATCGATATGAAATTTCAGATTATCCACTAGTTTCGGATAGTTTCAGTTACAGATATTGAAGAAATTGTATGAGTAAAATTACAATAAAATACATAATGATTGGGCCTAATTTTTAAGTTATCATATGATATCTCCAAGTATTATTATGTTATAAATTCGGCTACAGTGCTTGGAGTTCCGTCACAATAATAGCCCTATTTTTTATATATGTACATCTAGGCTATATTTTGTTTCCTATATGTACACACATGGTGCAATGCCTGCGGCGGTCAAAAGTTCGATGTCCGTCCTAAATCTGGGTATTAATATCATTAATATGTGTTTATTTACAAAAAAAAAGTATATAAATAGTATATCAGTTGCCTAGTACCCATATCACAAGCGCTCTGCTACTTATTTTGAGGCTAGATGGCATGTATGAATTAGTCGGTGTAAATATTTATCAATTGAAATATAATTATTACGATCTTCGATAAAATTACCTACAATTTAAAAAGCTCTAAGTATGAGCCTGTAGGTACGCAATACCATACTGGAGGACTTTCTAATTAAACAGCAAAATAAATATGATTTTTATTAAATACTTTATTTATTAACTTCCCATGCAGTAATTATTTAAAATGTTTCATTTATACTGGAGTAGACATTGTCTCGGTAAACGTAGTGGACAAACCTAGCTATAGACTACGATGGACTAGACCAGAAATGCACGGGGGATATGTGGCGCAAACTCGAGAAGGATTATTTCGAGCTGAGGATAACGTAATTATGCGTACTATTAATTAAATGAACACAGTAAAACAAAATTGCATTCCCATTGGAACGATTTTTCAATATAGAAATAATGTTGTCGTAAGGGTGTATTAATATTCGGAAGCAGCACTAAGTCAATCTATAAATTAACCGATGCCTCGTCGTGACGGCAATAAAACAGCCGTAAAACTGAATTCACTAATGACTACTATTGTGTCTTTATTGGACGTAAGATGATTACCGCTTGAGTTTAAAAACTCTAATACAGGCGATGTAAAGATATAGAGAACTTTTCTTCAATTGATTTGTTTTAATCCATAAAATATCCTTTTAGTCATACTCTGTATTATTTTTGGACGTTAATTTTTTTTTACTCTTAACGCATTCACTATTTTTACGTACACAAACACATTTCTTTTAATTTTAAATGTTTTTTACAGGGAACTAATTTAGCAAAATTAAATGCTGAGATGGATGTATGGAGTTACGAAAAGGGATAAAATTAGAAATGAGTATTTAAGAGGAAGTGTGAAAGTATCACTGGTAATTGAAAAGCTTAAAAGTAACAGACTAGCGTAGTTTGGCCATGTAATGCGAAGGGAAGAATGCCATATAACTAGGAAAATTATAGAAATGAGAGTGGGTGGATACAGGAAGAAAGGTAGACTAAAGAAAAGATGGATGGATAGCGTTAAAGATGATATGAGGAAAAAGGGTGTGCATGTTGAGACGACGGCTAACAGAGAAGAGGGAAAGGATAGAACATGTGCCGACCCCATATAATGTTGGGTAGTAAAATTAAACTGCATGACATTGTCAGAAGTGGTTGCGAATACTTGCTAATCATTGACCAACTTAAATTCATTTCAAAACATACCTTTCAGCTTATTTCAAAGATATTTTTTTATATATTCATAGATTATTATTAACGTTTTATATTAGAAAACACAAATATTCATCTTATAATCACAAATTAATATTAAAATTCAAGAGAATTAAGATTTAAATAAATATACCAAGCGTACAACATTGAATATAATAAAGAAAACATTAGTACCAACATACTCAAAGAAAATTTAATCTCCCATAAATTAACAGGAATTTAGGAATGTAGTTTTAAGAGATGTCGTAATGTCACCTGTTCCCTGTTCCCATAGCTTTAATGTTAAATCATAAGTCATTCTTGTTTTACTATTCTAATAAATAACTGAATGTGATACTTTAAACCATTGTTAACAACTATTTCAGTTCGTAATAGTTTCGACTTAATAAATTGAGTTCTAAATTCGCAAATCATTAAACTAGCAAGCGCAACTTTAATTATATTATTTTATGTATTTATTTATGAAATAAAATTAATTGAAATATATTTGACAAAAATAGATTATTTTTATAATAATAACAGCATTAATTGGTAAATCAGGTCGGTACCTACTAGTGATTCGAAGTCATTTTACTTCAATAACATAATATTTTTTATCATAAGGTGACGGATGATAGCTAAACCCTTATGCATGAACTTAAGTTCCTGTATTAGCGGCCATTTGTAAAGCTATTTAAGCTGTCAGATTGTCTTCCAGATAAATTTGTTACTCCTTCCTGATATTTAGTGAATTAAACGCGTAATATTGAATTCCTAACACGAATATATAGGTCACGCACGTCCGTTAACATTTCGTTTGACGGATTTGCAAACAAGTGTCCACACAATTAATAAGATGACCAAGGAAACATATTCGAGTATGCCCGAAGCATTCTTCGAATTAATTTGATACGCTGTTGGATAATTTATTACATCCTACTGTGGTTGATGCGAGATACACTGTTTTACCACAAAACACTATCTTACAGAGCGTCTTTTATTTTGCCGCAATAATACAACTTTCTGTGTTGGCATTACCACGACCGTCTGCACACGGGACAGATGCACGGGACAGTCGATGAATCCAGAGCCGACCTGAACCCTTTAGCCCTGTCAGATACGTTCGTCACTACGCCGAATGACGTGTCAATCACGCTCACCGCGTCCAGAATCATTTCAGAACACGTGAATATATTTATTGAAGAACACGATGACAATGAATCCATCACGTTTTTTTTATTTTTGTGCAACAGTAGATAAGCTGACGGCCCACTTAATAGTAAGCAGTTACCGTCGCTTATGGATTTTTGCGACGCCAGAGGTATCGCTAACTTGCTGCAGTCTGCGTAGGGGAACTTGGGTTACTTATGCCGAAACAAAATACAATTATGGCGACATATCTAGAGACCGGGGTGGTTGCTATCCGGACGAGCTTGCAACTTTACCATCTAGCTAGGGTTGTTTTGACGCCTCTTATCTAAGGTTGCTCCGGCCGCAGGGTTCAATATTCTTACTCCGCTCCTACTCGGAGAAAAATGTGACACACATGTCAATATGGACCGTATGAAAGGTTCTTTAACTTTTGATATTTACAATTTGAAGTCAACTTCTGTGCATTCGGCGATTTTGCTGATATTATCATATAATTTTTCATTCACAATTTATGATTTCATTAAAATATTTCAAGGGAGTTTTTGGCGGGAATGCCGGGCATCTTAGTTTGTTTTCGGGAAACAAGTTAATATGTGATATTTGCTCTATACACAATTAGTTTCCAATTTTCCTTGTTTCATTGAGAAATTGTGAAGTGAAACGTTAAGTTTTAAGGTACATCCTAAAAGTATCTCGTATTGTATCCCAACTTGACTTCTTACTGATATATTGATTAAGACTTCAATAATTCAAAACTGAAACTGATCTCTAATGTTACACAGCCATAATCAAGAAGTAAGATTAGTTCTATTCTGTAAATTAGCGACTGGCAGATATATTAAGATTTACGAACAACGACAGCTCCTATTACTCCTAGTTCTTTAATAATATAAATCATCTAGTAGAACTAAGCTCAACTTGATCGTAAAATGGAAAATTAATCAAACATGAGTAATTGATAATTATCTCCTTAATTTTGTTTACTGCACAAGTGAACATAAACAGAAATGGTCGGTACATAAATAATCTATGGTCGCACCGGAAGTTGGCGTCTTGAGTGCTATCTATTTCGCATTTTGCAATTCTCTTATTATAGAGGAAACCAATGATACTCCAGATTTTGTAACCATTTCGGTTTGGTAACCGGCCAACTATTCAGTGCTCAATGTTTCTTTTGTTGTTCTAAACGTTGGCAGTAACGTTAAAGTTATGAAATTAATTTTATGGTCTTTTTAGTCATTATTATTATTACTGTTTGTTATTATACTGTGTAATAATTCTTGATTATTCTGGCAGAGAATGGCAAACAATTTATTTATATAAACATGTAAACTTTATCTTAATATTATTAGTTGTCTATTTTTATTGCTGAGTAGCAGCAGAGCGCTGATGGCCCACATAGTAATAAGCAGGTACAATCGCCTATGAATGTTAGCGACACTAGGGGAATACGCTGCTGTCCCATAGGGGTACTAATGCCAGAACACAATACGAGGTTACTATGGCGGCATGCTTTTACACCAGGGATGGTTGCCATCCAGACGGGCTTGGGCCCTACCATTTAAATTTTATCTTAATGTTGTTTAATCAGGTTCAACCAGGTAGTTTTGTCGCCTTTTACGTCAGGCCAACCCTGGCCGCAGAGATTAGTATTCTTACTCCACACCGAGAAAAATGTTTTGATAAGCATTATAAGTATAGTAAAATAGTAAAAAGGAATAAACAGATTATCGTTTACAAAATCAATTTTCCTAATAAAAACACATTTTAAATTAAATTTGATTACACACACAGAATGTCTTACCCAATCTGAAATATGCTACGACTTGACACAATAATGTGTTAAGCTTGTTGGAAACATTTATCAGTGTGTCCTAAATATCTTCGATTTACCGGACTCTAGCGGTTTTGCGTTGTACAAGACATATTAATTATATTTAGCAATTAAATGTAAGGCATCAAAATGTTTGGCGGCGACGCGGGACATTTCTTCATTCTAACATTTACACAAACTATTTATTAAACTATCTATTCCTTGTTTATTTCTAGTTCTTATGCAAAATGCATTTTGCATAAAATATTAATTATGTATTGTTAATATGATGACTAAATTTGCAGGGATATCTTTTCTTGAATACTGATAAACCTTACAGTATTTCACCGCCTTGGTAATGCTTACGTACATCACTCTTGTATGTCATCAAATCCACCCATGAATCAAAATTTTTAACAGAGACATTGAAAACGAGACAGCGTGGGTGTGCTATATGCTTACCATAAACTAAATCGCATTCATTACACGACTAAAACAGTTTACGATTATTTGAAAGCGTGTAAAGGTAACAGCATCCACAGCAAGCGTCACATTTCTTCTATTACATGTAAGAGAACGTACCATAATAACTGACCCGTTCACAGGGGGAGAAACAAAATAACACGCTTAGTCACAGGGAGGAGGGCTTAAGTTTTTATCGCGTAGTTAATGTTCTTGAGGAAAAATCTCGCGCTTTTTGAGCTATATCCAAATAAGTCTAACGCGCAGCGTTTAGCGCTGTATTTATAAAAACAAATATAAGTCATGAATGTTTATATGATAGAGAAGAGGGAAGATTTTCTCATAATATATACTACAGGTTCCCTAAGCTACAGGGGACGTTGACAGGGCATGAGATTACTACCTACTAGCAATGTGAAGAATACATTTCAAAACCAAGCCGATTTTATCCTATATTATTGTAGAACTCAATGACGTAAGAAGTAAATACTACCTAATGAATACAATAGCAGGTCTAGAACAAAAGAGAGGTTGTATCCAATTTCAAGGCTCTCTGGTTGTTGACCGGGGTTTTTAATGTGTCGTCGCGATCACTCGGGCTGTTCTTTGCTAGCCAGTTGAGTGATCGCAGGCGAAGGGTGGAGGACCCCATATAATCGCGTTGGCTTCTCCTGGAGTTCTGACGTGGCACTGATAAGGTTGATTTTTCCCCGGGGAAAAAAGGTCATGGGTCGATAAGGTGGGCTTATCGAACATTTTATATAAGTAAATGGCTTTTATAGATGCCGCGGTAAGTTATAAATGCTATTTTGATTTGGAATCAAAAGAAATTAGTCGCTGTAGCTATAATAGCGTACAAGATGCGTATCGACAAACTAATAATATAATTAAACTAAGAATCCCTATTTAAGATTAAATCATACCATTTTTAATATAAGATTATTATAGAACGGATGACATAAATATTATCGAGAGAGATCGGTGATGGAGATTTGCTTTAATGGAAGTAAAGTTTTTGATCTTTGTTAATTAAGAAATTATATTGAAATTTTCGATCTGATTTGAATAATAGGAAAATAATATTTTTATTATTACATTATTAGGATTTTAATTAATTATTTTTACCAAATATACTCTTTCTCCGTTCAGGGGCGAGGTAAGAATACTAACCCCTGTGACCAGAGTCGGCTTGTCGTAACAGGCGACAAAACCACCAACCCTAGCTAAATGGTAGCGCCTCAAGCATGTCTGGGAACACCCAGACATGCTTGAGGCGCTACCAACAGTCCAGCCTTGATCATTAGTAAGCCGCCATAATAACCTTGTGATGTGTTGCGGTATTAGTGACCCAAGTTCGTGTACCCATATGGGACATCAGTGTTCGCGGCGCTCCTGGTCGTCGCAAACATCTATGCGAGACGGTAACCGCTTACAACATATTAATTGGGCCGTCAGCCTGTCTGACTAAATAAATATTTAAAATACGCTCTTCTTTCAATATAGGCGAAGAGTGTAATGGTGGGATGAAGGAGCCATTTTTAATAACTTTTTTGGTTGTGTGGTAAGTATTGTATCCTCCGAGCGACTTAACACCGACATGCTGGTTTAATTCCAGGTATTCTCTCAGATCTTACTGTCCTGGAGAGTTTTCATAGTAGATCTTACGAGCACAACTTAGTTTGGGAATATTAATAAATATTATTGTATAAAATATATTGATATTATAATTTTTATGAACGTAAAAATCTCCGAAGACCAACACTAGTACTTAATATTTATATTTTTATATTAATATTTACTACATGTAAATTCATATAATATTATATAAGCCACCATCATTTTGTTAAAGTTAATCAGTTATCGGTAGTGTACCCGCTTCAATTATACTAGAGTCCGAACAGTTAAGTTTACTTTTTAAGTATTTTAATCAATTCAACCTATTACTTGTATATTATATATATATATATATATATATATATATATATATATATATATATATATATATATATATATATATATAGCCAAATATTTTCCATCTAATGATACACATCAATATTGAAGTTTTGTGAATAAAATTAATTCTCATGACATTTCACAATTTTTTTGCCAAAAACATATATTTTTCATGACTAAATTTAAACTCATATTTTACACGGAGACTGTCAAATTATTTTGAATATATAAATTGTCACGGTGGTCAAAAAACATTTCAAACAATCGTTTATCTTGTTATAATGATCAACCGCAAACGACATAGGTTGTAAAATACCCAAGTTATATGCCGGAGCGTATAAAATGGCGCCACATTGAGCTACTTTGTTAGTAAATCGAGTATTTCCAAATGAAATTGTCAATCTATCGACAAATTAGATGTGAACAACATTTTAAATTGATAATAACACGTCCGACTTGAAAAATAATTATAAAAATAGGTTTGCATTTTTTTTATTGCTGAGACACTGCAGACAAGCTGACGGCCCACTTACTATTAAGCAGTTACCGTCGCCTATGGATGTTTGCGACGCAAGGGACACCGCGAACACGCTGCTGTCCCATAGGGGTACTGGAACTAGGGTCACTAATGCCAAAACACAACACAAGGTTATCATGGCGGCATACTTTAGAGATATGGTCGCCTTTTACGGCAGGCCGACGCCGGCCGCAGAGGTTAGTATTCTTAATCCGCTCCTGCACGGAGTACCTAAATTGGTTTGAAATAAGTTTAGTAGTTTAGAAAGCATGCTTTTTGCATATGCTACTTGATCAATCGATTAGGTTGAACATTGATATGTGACAGTGTGTGGAGTGACTTGAAATTTCTGAACCTGCACTCCTGTCAGTCAATCATGTCCCGTAACAAACTGTAATAGTAGCTAATAGTACCTATAATAAGAGATCGTTTATATGTATAAGCAATTAAGAATGATGCCAGATCTAGCAACTGTTTAGGTCGCGTACCACATTTTTGAGACGGAAGTGAGAATTGCGCCGTCGTTTGTTTTGTTTTGAACTTTTCAAACGTGAAATAATAATTTTAAATACTCATCGACCATGCAATATTACATATACTCATACATAGTAAAAATAAACCAAAAAAGTCTTTAATTAAAATGTAAATAAAATTAAAAATGTAGTGTGTGACAAGAGGTGTTGCTATAGCCACAATAGCTAGTAGTATTCCTGCCAACTAGGTTTACGTCGTCGTCCTAGGTCCACCTGTCAGAATAGAAATCCACAGTCTTCGAAGTAAATACGAATATAAAACAAAAACCACAAGCGAAATCAACGCCTAAATGTTACTATTATATATCATACACTAAACTCTAGAGTGTTCTAGAAATAATCGCATAAACAAACCATCTCTCGATATAATCCTAACATGTTTCAATTAAGATTAACAAATACATCAGTCAATAGACCTTGTCCACTTTTAAATTTGACAGGGTAATGTTTCGCTCGTTGTGTATGGCTAATAAATGATTTGATTAGACAGCCGCGTGGATAATTTTGGAACTCTTACGCGCGTATGACGACTATTTTACGTCATCATATTATCAGATACACTAGAATTGCAGATTTTTGCGAAACTGTGTCAAATGAATCACATTTAAAATAAGAAAAAAATCAAATGTCAGGTATTTCAAGGTCGCCTTATGATATTTCCGCTTCTTAGGTGAGTTTTAAAAGAAAACTTGGTCGTTTCTCTTGTAATAGGTATTTCAATAATGATTGTCAAAATATTTCTCCGAAATCAGACACGTGTGAAATTTCAGAGCAATATAATTACCAAAGGAAATTCCAGAAAGAATGTAACTTAATTTTTCTTGGACTCTCGTTAATTCAAACCTGCGATAATTCGAACCTCTCTATAATTCAAAGTTATCATGAGTTCGTCAGAAAATCTCTTTATATTTCGAACTAAATCAATATATTTTTATGCACTTGGTAATTCGAACGAAAAAATCATCGCTACGTAACAAAACGACACGTTAATTCGAACTCATCGGCGTCAAACACTTGATAATTCGTAAAGGATCAGATTCTCAAACTTGGATCATCGTACACGAGATTTTGGTTTGTTTGTTTTGGTTTGTTTAGTTAAGTTTCAGTTACTTTTACTCTTATAATGGACTCTTAACTTTTGTCATTTGTTTTTATTGTTAAAGAATAGTGGTTAATAAATATTTTTATCATAATTGATTATCGACATTAAATAATTCAAAGTTTTATTTCTTTTCTCTCAAAAATTTCGAACCATTTGATATTTCAAACACTCGATAATTCGTAGTATTTTAAGAGTCCCTCGAGTTTCGAATTAACGAGAGTCGACTTAACATGGACTCGCTCGTGCTCTCATGAGTGGAAAATATTTGTTTCTAATCGGGTTGGTTTGATCACTGGTGCTATTCCGGCATCACATTGGAGACATATTCGTTATGAAGACAATCCAGCTGATTTTGTATTTCAAGGCATTCTCTCATCAAATTGGGATCACGTCGTATGTTTTAGTAGTCCAGATTGGATGACTAAATATGAGATGATGTGACCGGTTTCAAAAGTCGACTTCGCTAATGACGAAGAACGTCGTAGGATTGTACACGTGACACAGAAGTTTAAAGATGTTACATTTTTGAAAATGTTCCTTCATTTCCAAAGGTCCTTCGAGTTATGTCCTATATCTTTAGATCTTATCTTAGTTGTAAAAAGATCAAATTTTATGAGCTGAAAATCATAACATTACCAGAACTTGTAATAACAGATTGATTTTTGCTGTTCAGTATTTATGGAAACGTTGGAGTGTTGAATGTTTGTCCACTGTGCAATCTCGTTCTAAACGGTTTCACAAAAATAAATTCTGTCAATCGCCGGCACCCCTCACAGAGGGTTCTGTAGCTATCGTGAAAAACGACAAACTTCCTCCCTTGCAGTGGCATCTTGCAATCGTACATAAGCTACACCCAGGTTCTGATAATATTACTCGCGTCGGTACTCACCGTGTGGGCCAGTCTTTCTTCAAAAGACCAGTGATTAAAGTTTGCCCTTTACCAATTGCACAATAGCGTTTTTAATACAATTTTCTCAAATTATCCATTTTATTTCAATCATTCAATTAAAGTTGCTTCCTTATACAAAGTATTATTACAAGTTAAATTTCTTTAGCATTTCTCCACATATCTTTGTTCAATATATTTTATTTTCTGTTTTAATTATTTTAGTTTCTAGTAGTATTTTTTCCTTTAAAACCATAACCGGTTTTAACGCCGGCACTATGTTACGTATTTAGCACAATCAACTTACCGCGAATATTTCCTGGTATTGAGTTATTCGTATCTAAGCAAATGCATTACCACCCCTATTCTACGACGACGCTGCCATCTCTCGATTCGTTCATTCAAAATATACGCTGCGCACGCGTCGCGTCGATTTCCGTTGTTCTATTCCAATATTGCAAGAAATTAACTAGCGCAATCGAAAGTAGTTCGTGCCAGTGCTTCCTACAGCCATAATCGAAGAGAACCAGCAGCACGAAGACCGAGGTAAGTGGTCGTGCATTTATGTTGCGGAAATTTCATTATCGATACCGAACAGTGACCATTTTTAAATAGATCTAAATTTGTAGAACAATACATTATATAATATTTACTTACTATTACAAACTGAACTGTAATCCTCCTCCTTGGAGACATTATACGGGGTGGATTCATCCATAGGTGGGTAGGGGACAAAACGGGGCAGCATTAGGGACGCCTGCGCCTGCGCCGGTGATGGGGACCGTTGTTTGCTAAGGTTGAGAGGCGCATCGGGGTCTGGCGGGGGAGACCGCGCGCTTGCTGTCAACTGTGCGAGCTGCGCCGTCGCCGGCCATGGAGGAGTTGAAACCACCTGCAATTCGTATACGTTGAGTTATAGACCCATGAACATTATACACGTAGTATATTCGACACAAAAATATTAATTATATTTTATTCAAAATATGGTTTGACAACCCTAGTAAATTCATCTAAGCTGTATATTTATTGATTTATTCTTCTTATTCTACAAACGTTTTATCCTAGTTGCATCCGAAACTCACTCCGGGGCTCGAAATACGCTGATGAGTACTTATAATAAATGAATATACTAAGACAGTTGATACAGCACCATCTAGTTCCAAAGTAAGTAGCATAGCACTTTATTATAGGTACTAGATAACTAATATAAAACGTATATACTTTTCTTTTGTAAATAAGTACATATTATATATAAATAAATACATATTATTACAAAACATCTTCGCGTATTTATTGCGTCTTAATAGGTAAAATTAGTTTTTTAACAGGAACACTACTGACTCCTTAAAATAAAAGGAAAAATTTGAGCCCTAGAACCTAGAAGGTATTTGTGAAACCCTTTATAAAAACAGTCCCTAACGTCCTATTGCAAGGATCACACTACACTTGTACGCGTAACCCGCCAATGGACAAGCGTGACTGGTATTTGATTTCGGTATGTTGCCTCACGGTGATTTTCTTCAGCGTAGTTTGGCAATGAGATCCACACGCACTTTTCTCCGTGCAGGGGCGGAGTAAGAATACTAACCGGCCTGTCGTAAAAGGCGACAAAACAACCCTAGCTGCGTGACAGGGCCTCAAGCCCATCTGGATGGCAACCAACATTGGTCTTGAGTACGGCGCCATAATAACCTTGTGTTGTATTCCGGTATTAGTGATCCTACTTCTACCCTACCCTTAGGGACAGCAGCTCACTATTAAGTGGGCCTGACGGCCTGTCTACTGTTCCTCAGCAATAAAAAAACATCTTTAGACGATATAATAATAAGATTTATTTAACATATTCTATTGGTTTACAGACATGGAGTTATACAAAGAAAAATATCAATACACTAGAAACTTGCCAACACCGAATGAAAAGAAGCATGCTCAACATTAAATTAAAAAAACAAAATTAGGTTAAAAACAATAAGAAAACAAACCAAGATTATAGATATAAAATATCAAATCAAACAACTGAAATGGAAATGGGCAGGACACCTGACAAGAAGTAAGACAGAAAAGTGAACGAACGAAGTGACTGAATGGTGCCCTAGATATAAAAAGAGAAATAAAGGCAGGCAGTACTGAAGATGGGAGGATGATATTAAGGAGGTGGCAGGACCATGTTGGATGAGGATAGCAAGGGATAGATCTTTATGGAGAACACTTGGGGAGGCCTATGCCAAAGGCAAGACAATCAGGGAACCGGTGTCTATTATTATTATTATTGGTTTACTAGCTGACCTGGCAAACGTTGTTCTGACTTCTGCCATACAAATATATAAAAAAAAAACAAGAACGTAATTACGTTCACTCCTATTTCACCTCTTACATTTTCATTTTCGCAACATAAATAGTCTATGTCTTTCTCCAAGGTCCAATTTCTATACCGAAATTCATCAAAATTAGTTTAGCGGTTTAGGCATGAATACATAACAAACAGATAGAGCAATGAAAAAAGCAATTAAGTTATAAAAAAATGTCAACAGGCCACTAATATAATTAAAGCTGAATATGTATTTTTTAATTGTTAATATTTATTGCATATCTGAGGTGATAAAATGGGCATTAGAATTAATTTTTAATTGGAATTGTTAATTTTAATTTAGTGGACTGATTCTCACGATAACATTCGCATTTTGTTAGCATAAATGATTTGTGTAATAAAATTATACTAAAAATACAATTAAATACATGTACGTTGAGTGGATTTTAACGACAGCCAGGTCTGTTTTTATCAATTTATATTCAAAATAAAGGTAAATAAATAGTATATCAGATGTTAGTAACCATAAAGAAAGCGTTCTGTAATTTAATTTGGCGCTAGACGGCGTTTTGTCGAATTATATATTATTAGTATGTTATTTATTAACCATCGTTTTATCTTTATCCAAGTTTGAAACCGGTTGAATTGGAAGCTGCGTGTGAGATCGAGGTACGCTTCTGTCTAAACTTAATACGCTTATTTTCGTTTCTAAAACAATGTATATTTTTTATTCATTCATAAAATACCTCTAAGTAAAAAACAGAGGTAAACTGCTTGATAACTAATTTAGCCTATAATATAAGCCACTTAGCAACTACCCCAAGAAAAAAGAACTTACATTAGGTGGCCCCTGGGGTTGTGGTCTCATTTGCTCCAACAAAGGTAGCAGACCAAGAGGTGGTCCAGGGTACAGGCCATGCTGTCCACGTCGTATTAACTCTTGACGCCGAAGTTGTTCTTGTTGCAGTCTTTGGAGTTCCATCTCAGCCGCCACGTTGCCTATACTCTGTGAAAGGAAAAATAACATTTAAATGTATCCATATTATTTTGATTAAAAAGTAAGGTTTTTTTATTTAAGCGCGTTTTAACTGTTCAGGTCATTAGTGACGACCGCCCGGGTCGAAGACGCGTGTGAAAAAGTATCCCTCTACCCGGGCCGTCAGACAATACAGGGAACACCAGGGTGGTTTTAATGGGTATACCAGCGAAGTGCTTCAACCATTGGGGACACACGGGAGTAATGCACGAGAGTCCCGTTGAGGGCCTCCAAACGGTAGGGTGTTAATCGAACATTGCCACTTCATAACAAAGAACGACCAGCTACCACGGCTACATATATTATAGATACAACACAATGTTTGCAGAAACTTAGAATTTTAAAATATAAACTTTGATTGAATTTTTCATCACTGTCGAGATTTCCACAATAAATGATAAACGGTTAGATCTTTTATATTTGTCAACAATGCTACAATTTTGTTCCCATTGCCTAAAAGGTGTTGTACATATAATATTGAATGCAGGACAATAAAAAAAACTGATTCAACAAAATGTTCGTATTGAATTTGGTATCACTGTCCTAAATCAATACGATATAAGAAGCTACATCAACATGTAAAAATACTAAGCATTACAACGGAGCGATTTTGAATTGTGGCGCAATAAAAGGTCATCTTTAACGAGGGATCTCTCAGCGAGAAATTTGTTCTTCTCAATATATAGCATACTTAAGCCTCGGTTTATAAAAAGAATACACATTAATGTGTGCACAAATCAAGCGGAAAGACCGTCACTAAATCTCGAAGGCCATAAAATATGTGTTCAAAAAGCAAGGTGCGACAATTAATCGCGACTTCTGATGGAACACGCATATGTATATCGACTCTTCATTACGAACGCATTGAATTATTAACGGCTAAGTAAGACATTATAAAGTGACAAAACAGAAATCTCGACGATACAAATATCCGGATAAATATGAAAAGAGATTTTAAAAGTTTTCCAGTAAATGCGTTCGCCGACAGTGGGGATATACATTTAAAGTGAATCACAGCCGAAGGAGATAAAAAAGAAAAAGCGCTAATGGAAGACAAAAGCGAATGCATAAATAAACGTGACATAATTGCACAAATAAAATACATACAAAAAAGGCGAAACCGAAGGACCCCGCGATACGGCAGCGCTCATCGCCACCGGTAAGCGCACAAGTTTTTCCATCCTGACAAATTGCCATCATAACCGAACGGATTAAACTTTTTATTAAAAACAACAAACTGAGCATAATGTATGGGCGTAATCGGCAAGGGACAGATGTTCCCGAATAACGTGTGCGATTTATCTAATGTAAAAAGACTTTTATTTAATAGCTCTGCAGAGATAACTTAGCAATTGGCGCTTATATTTTACGCGCGGACGGTCGTTTTGGCATTAAAGCCGCTTTTTGATGGCATTATTAATGTTGAAGATGATATAAAAATGTGTTTTTTGATAGAGGACACCAGCTGTGGCGTGACAATTTATTGTTGTACAACCGCAGGTGGATTGGCTTGTCGTAAATATGATACTGGTATGCGACGGACATGAATGATGGAGCGGGAACGGTAAGGAGCGGGACAATGGACGGCGTGCCAATAGAGATCTGGGCGACGACTTGGCCGGCTACGCTCGCCGATGTCCGGTCAATAATCACCGAAACTATTAATAGAACGCTGGAAAAACACGCGAACTTGTACCACATATAATCACTATTACATTTTAATCAAATCTTCCTCCAGTATATTGGAATAATGTCTTGAAATCTTAAAATTCCATGTTCTTATTTCCTATAATTATTTTATCAAGCTTAATTGAGGCGTGTAGTTGCAAAAGCCGCTAAAACGTTTTTGGGAAAAATGACGATATATCGTTTTAAAACACTCTAAACTATCTACATAGCTATCAACTTTTATTGCACAAATGCCTCTATATTCTATATATTCCAATATTATATATTCAACCATTTATTTTGAGTATCGAATCAAATGCCACTAAATTAGCATGGGCTTAATTCAATTTAAGAGTTTAAAAAAATATTGCTATAGCTGGTTTTGCAACTACACGCCTCAATAATGTAACGTATGATAAAACTTCCTTATATTATATTTAGACAGTCGACATTCAATTGTTATAGAGTTAGAATTATTAATGATATTCCGAGTTTCTGAATTCTTTACAAATTTCAACATAATAAATAATGTAAACATAAATCAAACGGCAGTTCCAACAAATCCTCGCAAAGCTATTGTCCAAGAAGTAGACAATTAAAATCCGTCTGATTAAGACCAAATCACGGATTATATCGTAGCACATTACAATGACAATATGAGTCCGAATGGACAAAGCGCCAAAGGACCGGACATGCCATGGCTTTAACTGGAATATCAAAATAGTGCCACGAAAGTTAAACAAATATATCCTTTAGCTAATTGCAATAAGGGTTACACTTAAATGAGAACATTAGGTGGGAATAAGATGGATAATGAAACAGACGTCACATTGACGTAAGAGATGCACGATTTTGGTTCAAATCATAATATTTACTGTCACTTTGCGACGTGTGCTCATTTTTATATAGATTGTAATAGTAATGGCTTTAGGTGCACAATTCCTGGACTTTGTAATGATACGGAATTATCTATTAATACCACTGACTAACTAAGAAAGGAGCTCCTTCTCAGAATTCAATCGTGTTTGGTGATAATGGCAGTATAATCTTTGTATTTCAAGTTTTAAGAATCACATTGGAGTTTAGTTTAAATGAAGTTTTGTAAAAAACTTTCTAGATTCGGCGCTTGCTAGCACCTATTGGCATGAGCCAGGTTTAACAATGATTTATAATAGACTACAATATGTAAAAAATATCAATATAATTACTGCAAATAACCACTGTTATTTAATTAATAATTAAATAAAGACAGATTGATTCTTAATATTAAATTTATGAGATAGATTCCGATAATGCACATGTCCAAATATGACACGTCTGCGTACTGTACCTCCTGGCAGTGTTAACCAAAGTACGAGTAATAACATTAAAGTAGCCATTAGATATTATTTTTAAAACATAAAACCCACTTATCATAGTGGAGCGGCATAAATCATAATTTATTTATTCTCGGTCGCCCTAAACAGTAGAAATTCATGATAAGTACAGACAAAGTGTTTGAAATTTGAATAATGTAGTATAAAAGAGATTACAATTGGTTGGGGCGTCTCGACGGGGTCGCCGCAAAGGGTATTTGCCGGTGCAAAGCGAAGCGATGACATATCAAAATGAATCGTTAATGCAACAAGATCGATTAAGAATGGCGTGGAGTGTTTTTGGGCAAAAGTTTGTCCATTTATCTGCGGATAAAGGCAGTTAAATGTTTGAGATCATCTACCATGAATCATGTGGCTAATATTGGCTTTTACAAATTTAAATCCAATAAATTAGTTTGTTATATGTATTATATAAGTAAACAATAGATAACTTATAGCTATTCTTCTTCCTGTCCATATCCACCTATGTGGGGGCGGCACCACATGTCGCCTCCGTCCACTTTCCTCTCTTAGGCGTCATCTCAACATTCACACCCTTTTTTACCATACCATCTTTTACGAAATCTTCTTCTCTTCTCCTCTCCTCTCCTAATAGATAACTAATAACTGCGTGTCAGATTTTTATTATATTTCATTAGGTGTGACATTGAATGGATATCTTTTTTTGTTTCGGAAGCAAGTTTTTAAACTTACATTGAGAATGTTGTTCTTTAACAAAAGTTTAAACTATATGGTATATAATTATGTTATATTTTATATACTACCTGCATTAATAAAAGATACTATAAATATAATAAATATAATGTAACAATTCACAGCAGCATCTAGCCTCAAAGTAATTAGCAGACTGCTTATATTACGGGTACTAGACAACTTATTAGCTTAAAAAAACTTCACAGTAAGTGTATTCACTTACTTATATACTTTTGTAAGTGAATACATATTTGTGCATAATCCCCGATTCAGTTTGGAAATCGAAACCGTGAACCGCTAGCGTTCGAACGTGTAAAAATCGTTACGGCGCCAGAGGTCGTCGAATCATTCAGCAATTTTCACGCGTCTGTAGGAATTATGTGGTGTTATGAAAATATTGTGTTTTATTATGTAGACCTCATATAAATTATACTTTGCCATCAAAGTCAAAGTTAATTGCTACAACCTTGGCAGTGAAAAATATGCCAAAATAGTTTATATTCGACCTAATATATTTCACACAAGCGTTACTATTTACATACTTATACTTATTTTACAAAACGTTTTAACAACATAATTACAATACACGTATAAAATTTAAACCTGCTTAATTTACGAAGATTTATGTTATGGTATAACAAATAAACAGATTCATTAAACCTTTTTCTACACTGTATAAAACCTATGTTAAAAAGCTTTTTTTTTTAAATATGCTAATAATATTGGTAGATACATAGATCCAGACTAGAACAAAGTATTAGATAATCGTAAAAATATTAAGTTCATTGAACTCACAGACGTGGTGACAGACACAGAAGTGGATTAGAGTAGTCATAGAACTAGGAAAAAAAATTAATTAATTTAAAATTATTAACAATCCTAACCTATTTTTAAGAAGTTTCATAATCCACTAACAATCTATGGATGACATTTTCTATTACTGAATCGATCGTGTCATCAAATTAGCATTTCCAATATACATATTATGTAGTATAAAAAGAAGATAATGATGAAACTAATGATAATTTTAATCTAATTTATCTTTGTGCCTTGTTGTAGCTACCATATCGCTTATACAGAGAGTAGTAAACGGTGGCCATTTGCTTTTTCTTTCGAGATTGGCATATTCACGCGAAACAAATGTTGTTATAATGTGAAATATATGTCTTATCGATTTATGTGGACCATTACTAGGGAAAGGATATGTGACAGATGTTCAAAGTCAAATAGGTAGGTCGGGTTTTAAATTATAAACTTTTTTGCTGTAGGACAGCAGACAGGCTGACGGTCCGCTTAGAACTTAGCAGTTACCGTTGCTTACGGGTTACGCCAGTGGCATCGCCAACACGCTGCTGTCCCATAAGGGTATAGGAACTTGGGTCACTAATGCCGGAACACAACACAACGTTTTTATGGCGGCATACTTAAGACCAAAGGTGGTCGCCATCCAGACGAGCTTGAAGCCCTACCACGTAGCTAGGGTGAGTGGTTTTGTCGCCTTTTACGACAGGCCGACCCCGGCCGCAGAGGTTAGTATTCTTTCTCTGCCCCTGCACGGATATTTACAGTGTTCCTCTCGAATGTACCCCTGCATATCACCTACACTCGGTCGCTGTTCTTGTCTTGATAGTGACACCTGACAGCTATACATAAACACACGAGATAGTCAAGGTATTTCGTCAATGTATACCATAGACTAAATAGCATATACTACAGTAACGATTGTTCAAACAGTCATGTTCGTTTAATAATTGTAAAAAACCGGTTGGGCTGCAGGCGCATTAAGCACGCTGCAAATCGCAAAATCACAGTACTGATGATGTTAGATACAATCAGTGCATCGTGAATAGGGCTGCCGCACTTCAAAAAATAATAAAGTCATCATAGCAAATAATTTATTTTTAATAATAATAATTCAAATTCAAATATTTATTTGCACATCTAAGTGTTTACAATAACATCTTACATTAAACATATAGCACTTAAAACTTAGAGGGTCATCTTCTGACGCTGCAAACTAGTAGTAAATAGTAATAATATAATAAATAGATATGAATAGAATAGTAATGATTAAATAGATTCAGAGTAGTAGCTCTCTATTTAATCAATACTAATGATTGTCACCATCCAGACGGGCTTGAAACTCTACCACATAGCTAGAGTGGGTTGTTTTGTTGCCTTTTACGACAAGCCGACCCCGGCGAAGAGGTAAGAGGATAGAATAATAATATAAACTATGCTCATATACAAAATGTTACTAATCAATTTACTAAAATATTATATTATCTACTTAGATACGCTGTATACAAATGTATACTTTATATTAAATAAATATATTTTGTATAGGTAACTAATAAAGAGTTATCTTAAGTTAAAATTATTTAAATATTGAATGTGGTACTTTATTTTGATAGTTGTGAAATCATTCTAAAATTTGTTAATTGTTAAAAACAGCTAGTTAAATGTCCAATAAACAATAGTGAAAATAAGTTCCCTTAAAATCCGTAACAAATAATTTTAACCAAAACAAAAAAAACAGGTAGATAATATGTTATTTTTCAAATTTTAGAGGTAACCCTGTAATATGATCGAAACCCGCCACTCAAAACGAATACAATGACTGGATAAAAACACGAGATAAACAGACGGACAGTCTCCCGCAGGGAAAACTGGGTGTGCATGGCTTATAATATATATTTTAAATAATGCTATTTTTATATTACTTTGCGACAGATTTATATTATACCAAAAACCACATATATATAAATAAATTGGTTGTCATTTTAACTTTAAGTTTAATATTAATTTTAATATTAGTAAAGAATTCTCTTAATAAAGATAATTAAATAATAAGTACATTTATACTGTGACAATCGATACAGAGCTATCTAGTCCAAGCAACAGTGCGCATGTGTTACGGGTACTAGAAAACTGATATATTTGGCGATCACCTTTGGCGTAAGGGTTCGCTTCGGTACGCTTTCGGAGGTCATGGCCTCGATTCCCATCTCGCGTCTGGGTGTTTAAGTATAATATGTATTTATTTACAAAAGAAAAGTGTATATGTAGTATATTAGTTATCTAGTACCCATAACACAAGTGTTATGCTACTTACTTTGGGATTAGATAGTTAAAAGTAATCCAATAAACAATAATGAAAATAAGTTCCTTTAAAATTCGTAACAAATAATTTAAATCAATACAAAAAAAAACAGGTAGATAATGTGTTATTTTAAAAAATTTTGAGGTAACTGTAGTATGATCGAAACCCGAAAACTAGATAAGCGCTCTGTAAATTTTCCCAGTATATTTAATAAATTTATTCTACTTATATGCATTTTTATTTATAAATAGAAATGTACGTATAAATAAGTGAAATCTGGGTATTTTTAATTAGCGTGTATTTAAATACATGATAATTAAAAACAGTCAGACTCAGGACCAGTAACCCAGAAATTTCACAGGATGAAGAAAAGTATTGTGCCGTCAATTGTTAATAAATATTATTGTTTTAAATTATTATTATTTCTTCAATCGATATTGAGCTACTTTGATAATATTAACCCTCATACCTTCTCTCTTGATATTTGTAGTGTCAAAAGGAGCCTAATGAGTAATTCGTCAAGTCGGCACGTGTCGACCGACGTCCGATACGAATCGTGTAAGCCTAATTTGAATAGACCGCAGGACTTGCGGCTGTACGTACATAAAAGGTTACTGTATTAGTAGGGTATGAGTATTTGATAGGTTATATTGCTAATTAAAGTGTGTATTAAAGTCACTATAATACTGAATCAATTGATTGAATCACACACACACACATATATGTATATATGTGTATGATGAAATATATATACATATATCAGTTAGTTTCTTGCTGTAAGAACCTAATAGAGAGTCCAGAGCTCCGGGCGGGTGAAATAAACCGCTGAATAGCAAATTTCAGGAATTACACTTTAAACTAAATCTTTAATACTTTCTTTGATAACTTGAACAATCAAACATTTTCACGCTATATCAAAGAGAGGATTCCCTTTAATCTCAGACCTCCCTTTATCACACCCTCAACAGGTTAAAAAGAGCTTTTGATTACATAACGACGTATACCCATTTTGGGCTTGAAACTTTAAATATTTTTACAGCTTCCTTGACACGGGACATATCAAACAGAGTTTGGGTGTAAATCAAGAAATTATGCCGGCGGCGCCACATCTGAAGGCGGCAGCTTTTTCAAACTACTTTTTATTATAATTAAACTAATAACAAAACAATTTTAGACATCCGGGCTTGACAAGGGCGTGTCAATGACTTGGTTACATGAAATGTATTGTATTCAATTATTACTAAAATAAAATACTTAATCTCTGCAGCATTATCTTTTTTTTGGGTATGCATTATGAGTATATATTTGACTGCCTCCATGATACATCGGTATATGCACGTCAACCCCCGATGGGGCAGTAGCGTGTTCGCGGTGCTCAACAAATACAACGCAGTGGTCGCAAAATCCCTCGCCGACAGTAACTGCTTACTATTACGTGGGCCTCCTGTCCCTCAGCAATAAAAAAATAGAATACGTTAAGAAAAATAAGTCTTTATCAGAAACCCTAAAATTTATCAGTCGTTGATCGCTTTTATACAAATTCGCAATGCCTGTAACCAACATCAGAGAAAATTCTTGAAGAACAGAAACATGTAAGGAAGTTTTAATGTAATAGTACTTTTAGAAAAATGTTTTCATTCAGAAAACATTTCTCTATAATTCATCTTTCATTTTCTATAATTATAATCAAAAACGCAGAAAATAATTTCAGCTTTTCCTATAGAAATTTTCCTAGTAATATAATATAATCATAATTACATATTGTATAAAATTATCCCTATTCAGAGCACATAATACAAACAAACCCACGTAAGCATAAAACACGGTAATAAACAAAAGTGAGGCCAAAACCGTAAAGGGACGATCTCGATGCCTATGTGTGTCCCGAGAGGCTGAAACGGCTAACACCCCAGTCTGAGTCTCTTTATGCTCTAGGCGAATAAGTACACAAATGCCAAATATATTCATAGAAACTTAAAATTGTACAAATCAAATTAGAAACACAAACATTCAGAAATAAATTTGACGTTGTTGTTGTTACAAAAAAAAAATAAACAATGGTAGGATAGAATTTGACAAAATCTCGAATCAATAATAATAATATTTGACAACGCCACTGGCTCAGTGGATACGCAAGTACAGTACAGCTGTGTTTATGGGCTTAGTATCCACGAATAATAGTAATATGATAATAATTAATATTTGCACATCTTACAGATATATTTTACATACGGACACTTTAATATGTATATACATTAATATTAAAGTGAATTTTTAATGTTGTGGGACAGCAGACAGGCTGACGGCCCGCTTACAATTTAGCAGTTACCCTCACCTATGAGTGTTTGCAACGCCAGTGGCATTGCGAACACGCTGCTATCTCATAATGGTACACGAACTTGAGTTAGTAATGCCGGAACACAACACAAGGTTATTATAGCGGGATACTTAAGACCAAAGGTGGTCGCCATCCAGACGGGCTTGAGGCCCTATCACGTAGCTAAGGTGGGTTGTTTTGTCGCCTTTTACGACAGGCCTAACTTGGCCGCAGAGGTCAGTATTCTTTCTCCGCCCCTGCACGGATAAAACGAATAATAATGACTATTGTACATCTTTTATACCATGTATAAAGAAAATAAATTTATTTCGGCCTTGGTGTATATGTCCATCATACAGGTTTTCACCTAGTGCAGGATGTTTTCCCTATTATTTAAAAAAATAACTTCACTAACTAATTAATTAACTAAGTAACCCATCTCTTGTAGTACAAGTACAAGGACTCAAGATTAGTATTCCTACGGGTCTTCATCGAAGCACTTTTCTTTGCATTTTTCATTTATAGATACTATTGTAACTATGTCTTCTTATTAAAATAAGACTCAGGGCTCTGAATACAAACTTTCAACTGTAATTAACGCAAAAATAATATAATCCGCAATATTCCAGGTAGGTTTCTATGCAGCGAGAACTTCAATTATCTTACCTCCTGCTTATTCCCGGTTGCTCGTCCCACTTCAGCGTTTCTTTTATTCCTTGCCCACTCTTGTTTATTTTTGTTTTCCGTAACCCGGTGGAAATAACGACGTTCGGTTTGCATGGATACACCGCAGTGGTTAATTTTATGGACACATTTTCGCGTGGAAATAATTTGAATTTAGTTTGTTTTGTGTTATTTAAGGTATTTTTGTATTATTGTTTTAGAAATATTGAAGATGTTCGTAGGTACCTAGTAGCTTAGTGACATTGTACTCTGAAACCAATCCAGACGTTGAAGGTTCGAAACCTACAATAGCATACATCGCTTACAGCCTAAACTGTATGTGCCGATGGTGAAGGAAACGTAGGGCGCATATTTCCTATCAAATTCATTGGTATGTGTAACCAGCCAATCTGTCTTGGAACGACTATACTGTCAGTCCTCCTTAGGGTCTGAGCCCAGTTGTGGGACGTTATAAGATGTTATTATTAAGAAGCTATCTGTGTGATACTATTCTAGAAAGTCATTAAAGGCCCAATACATTAAGATAACAGCCTGTACGACAGCTGGGCTTAGACCCTAGAGTGAACAGATGGTATACCCATCACGCTTGTCCGGATTGGCGGGATACATATACCGGTAATCTCGGTGCACAGGTTTGAGAGATCTAATCTACAAACACAGTTGTAAAATAATATTTATTAAATATTTTAAATTGACTATGCTTGTGGTCTGAACCACTTGCGTAGCTTACTTAATTTTTGGTTTTACTAATCCAATAAAATTTCACTCTCAAGCTCGCCCATTTTAAAAACTAATAATAAGTAATCAACATTGTTTAAATTAAATTTTATTCGCTGCACAGATCCTCACAAACCTTAACTTCCGTAAGATGACCTTTTGTAAAAAGTGGAGTGGCATCATTATATCCCTCTCTCCATTCGAATCCGTAATTTACAACATTTACAAAAAACAACGCTAGACTTGCGAGGAATGAAAACAGTTCATTCTATAAATACATGCAATATACATATATATTGTAACAGAAAATGTTATTTATAATTCAATGGTTGAATTGACTTATTCGTGGTTTAATTTGTATTTTATTTTGATATAATAAATAATAAAATGTTATTTTCGGTTGTTCGATATAATATAAAAACAATAATAACAGCCTGTACCGTGCAACTGCTGGGCATCGACATGAAACTGACAGAATATTAACCACCGTTGTATAAAATGTTTAGATGGGCTCCACATACCTGTGATCTCGTATGAAGGTTTTCACCCAATATTTGTAGTTTTCCTTCATCGTTGCTATGAATAATGAATTATATTATACATCATCGAAAATTTAGGGAGAAAAAATGTTTAGGTACGCGATGAATACTATCTTGGATGTTGAATGTGGATTCAACACCCAAGAGACCGAACTAGAGACCGTGGGGTCTCTAGTTCTCTAGTTAGTATTTTTAAAAGTATATAAGTAGCATATCATTTGTCTAGTATACCCATAATACAGAAGCTTACTGGCTTTACTCGCTGCTTACTTTAGGACGCTGTATAAATTGTCACAGTGTACTTTTATTTATTTAATATTCAATATTCCAAGTGTTCTAAAGTAAATAATAAATTACAAATTCCAGGATTAACCGCTAATAAGAACAGTTAATTATTTAAAACATCCTACGTGTTATAAACATTATTTCATCAACTATAATTGTTACAAAGTAAAACGTCTTAACAATAAATACGCGTCTGAAACATAAATCTTTAGATCTGCTCACATCAATAGGATTGATGCCACAAAAGTGCGAAGCCACGTAAGAGAAAAGATTAATAAAGCTTAGCAGTCCAACACCTGTCCTTTGTCGCTAATGGACCGGTGCTCTTAATCTTCAGAGATGAAGGAAAATGGAAAATGTGGTGAAAATATAAAAGGGGGTTGTGAAAACTTAGAAGATATACGTGCCTCGCTCTATTATTATTAATTAAAAATAATATCAGCATCGTCTCTTCGAGTTATTAATGTCCATTCTAAATACGAAATACTATAACTAGGACAAGTCACATGGCACCATCTAGTTCCAAAACAAGCAGCGGATCGCTTGTGTTATGGGTCCTAGACCACTGATATTTTTTTAAATAAATAATGTATTTATTTATAAACAGCAAGACGTGGGGCGGGAATTGAATTCGTGATCTCCAGAGGCGTTCGACAATAGTTGCTGGAGATTTTTTTAATATACTTGTATTCTGTCATTACTTAAATGATAGAAATCAGATTGGATTGATGCAGGAGTAGAGGTAGACCAAAGAAAAGATGGATGAATTGCGTAAAAGATGATATGGCAAAAAAGGGTGTAAACGTTGGGATGACGGCTAACAGAGGAGAGTGGAAGGAGAGAACATGTGGTGCCGACCGCATATAATGTGGGATAAGGGCAGAAGGAAGAAGACTTGTAATCTATCACTAATAAAACATACCCATAGCTTTTAATTTTTTGAGCAACAGTTTATATTGTGTAAGTAGATGAAATGGCGACAGGTCTCAGGAACAATTTGCGAACCACACGTGCCGTATAGACTTAAAGGTAAAATTTGTAAGTCTGTTATAAGACCTGTCATATTGTATGGATCAGAAAGCTAGGTCACAAAGGGGAAATATGAAAGGTTATTGTATGCAGCAGAGATGCGAATGTTGAGATAGATAAGTGGAGTTATAAAAATGGATATAATTGGAAATGAGTATATTAGAGGAAGTCTGGAAGTAGCGCCAGTGATTGAGAAGCTGAGAAGTAATAGGTTTGCCTGGTATGGCCAAATAATGCGAAGAGAAAAGCGTCATGTAACAAGGAGGATGCGAGAGGAAAGGTAGACCAAAGAAAAGATTGATGATGTGGTTAAAAGGTGTGAATGTTCAGATGACGGCTAATAGAGGACAGTGGAAGTAGAGAACATGTTGTGTTGACCAAACTAGTTTGGGATAAGGGCAGGAAGAATAAGGATACAGAAGGAGTAGACCAAAGAGAGAATGATGGATTGCGTAAAAAATGGTATGGCGATGTTGAGATGACGGCTAACAGAAGAGACTGGAAGAAGGGAGCATGTTGTGCCGACTCCATATAATGTGACATGAAGGCAGGGAGAAGAAGCTTACATTGTGTAATTAATACCATTGGTCTACCACCGAGCAGAATTCGAACCTCTCAATCTCGACGTTTTAATGCATAGCACATACGCCACTATGTTTATTATTGACGCTTAATAAAAAAAAATTCAAGCTGTGTAGTCAACATTTTTGTAACTCGCAGCAACTCGTAATTGAAGGAGGCTAGAACTAACCGCCCGGACGGTAACAAGTATGAACCGGGTAAAAGGCAAGTTGCGTTATATCCGGATAACAAGCAATGTAACGAGGATGCAACCGAGCAGGCATTCTCAAGAAACGTCTGGCTTTTGGGCCAATATTTGAATGTTGGTTTTGTGAAAAGGACGTAGCCGCAATTGGGAGCAAACTGGTGATTATTATATTTTACTTGCTAAATATATTTACGCTTAAATGTTTGGTAATAATACTGTAAAATGAACTCCGTTCCACGTTTTAATCTACACAAACATATTGCAATTAAAAAAAAAACAATCCTTACACGATTTCACCGTATGTTAAGTGACGTCTTTTATGGCTTAGCGAATAACGCATTTCGGTACACTTGCGGAGGTCACGGATTCAATTCCTGTTTCGCGTCTGGTTGTTTATGTATATTATGTATGTATTTACAAAAGAAAAGTTTATGTAGTTGTCTAGAATTCATAACGCAAGTGCTATATTATTCATTTTGGGACTAGATGGCATGTGTGAATTATGCCAGTATGTTTATAATTCTGAAATTAATAAAAAAAATGAAAATTGACTTTGCCAATTGTATTTTTGTAAAAAAACTGAAACCTAAGTCGGCTATCAGCATATGCACGAATAAGAGTGTCATAGTGTACCTAAATCCGCAACATTTTATATTAAACTCGATGAAAATATTAAAAACAATGATTTGTCAAATCGTTCAACGCCATCCATCTTCGCCAACTCGGTAAAGAACTTGACTCGTTGATTAAAACAATAACATGATCTCGATGATGGATCATACTTTGTTGTTGTGAGAGTTTATGAATATTTTAAAGAGCACCATCATTTAATCGTACATACCCATACATATTTTTATTGCTGACGAAGATCAGTCAGGCTGATGGTCCAATTAATAATAAGCTATTACCGTCACCTATTAATATACGCCACGCTAGCGGCACCGCGAACACACTGTCCGTATAGAAGCACTGGAACCTGAGTCATTAATACCGGAACACAACACATGATTACTATGGCTATTTCTCATATAACTTACACATATTTTTAATCACTATAATTTTCTAGTCACCTTTATCTATAACCTTAAGTTTAGCAGATAAAGTTAACTAAAAGCGAGAGATCACTCAAAGGACTCAATAGTGTTAGTGCTTTACACTACTATATAATGGCTAGTGATTAGATAAATAGTGTAGAGTCAATACTAATAATTAGCCAAAATTAGCACAAAGTAGAAAAAGGACAACTCCATTTTACCTAGGGAATGGCAAGAGACTACAAATGAGCAAAGTTAAACAATGTATCATTTGATAGTTCATAGATAACAAAGGATATATAATTATATAATCAGGATTTTTTATTAAGATGCTGGTATTTACAAGGCAGTTGCCCCTGTTATTTTAACCATTGACGCAAATAAAGTTTCTGGAGGTCGATTCCGATATATTATTAGATTCGGATCCATGGTGAATTAAAACGAAGTTAAAATAAGAAGACGTATTACTATTCTAACAGCGAAGTAGCAAATTGTCAAATTTTTACAAAGTATGATGTATAGTTAAATTTTAAATTCATAATAAAGTTGCCAACATATCTTAACATTATGTAACCTTAGAACTACATGAGTTCATAACTCGTTACCTCCTTTATCAAGTATAAGTCAATCTTGGCGTTCATTCTTAACACATTTACAAATTAACATTTCGGCCTCAACAATACAGAGTGTAATGTAAATATTTATTCAAACACAATCCAAACTAAAACTGTAAAGACTCGAGAATAGTTCACGAATAAAATTTGGAAAGCGAACACGAAGCAACCACTTGCCTTTTAATCTAAACAACTTGGTCTTTGTGATGTACTGATAGGTAATACAATAAATGTACAGAGATTCAAACACTTAATAAAATAACAAACATCCAACTCTGTTCAATGTTACCGCGTACAGGCGGATCTAAATACATCGGTTCTTTACAAACTAAACAGTGCGCTTTTGTCTATTCAACATTGGTTCTGCGATAAAACAACATAATGGATGTACGCAATGATTTTGTACTTTTATATTTCAGTTAGCATTAGCAAGGATGGTTTCGGAAAATCTCATTCAACTCATATTCTTTTGAATAAGCAATTTTGATTTATTTCCGTATAGGGGTAGATTGGACTTTGGAAAAGAACATAGGCTACTTTTTGTCGCAAAAATGAAACTTGAAGGGGATGAAATAGGGCTGAATGTAAATAAGTTCTTTTTTTTTTATTTGGAGAACAACGCTGGCCGGGTCAGCTAGTAATTTATAAATAATCGATTACTAGTACTAAGTGTAGGCACATGGTCCCAGTCAGAAATAAAAATAACGAATGTTTTTAAATGAAGTGGAATTTGGATACTACATTGTGCTTTGTCAGAATCAAATTCGAATTTCGTAAAAAAAGTTTTTAATGTGTAATTTTGACAAGAAAATATTAAAGTATTAGACGCGATATGGGTCTGACGTGACTGGAAAAGAAGTCACACAGTATACCGTTTGGAACTTAGAGAATCGTGACAGGCCACTAGATTACTTTTGATAGCATGGTAAAGGAAAGCTTCGGACTTCCTTTAAGTCGAGTACTATATATATTGGAAAAGGGTTATTAATATATACAAATTCTGTTTACATAAATATTTTAGTCAAGATATTTAGGGCAATTCACTTTTGACTAAGAAAATGGCATGTTATTCTAATATTACTTCTGTACAACGCAAAAAATATCGCCCCTCCACCTGAAGAGTCATCAGAAGCGAGAAACGGATGTTCAGACCAGAAGTACACCATTCGAAGTTGGGCAGTAAGATGGCAGTCGTCCATGTAAAAGCCTAACTTGGGCACCATCTGCCCTATCTATTGACAAAAAGATTTGACCGCATATATTCGTAAAATGAAGAGAAAGTTTAGTTTTTTATAAAAATCTCATAAACATCAAATAATCTATTAAAATATGTATAATTATTATTTATTAATCATCACCCTCGCATTTTCTAATCCTACAAAGAACCATAAAAATATTATTATGAAAATTAAATCACAAAGACGTAATTAATTTCCGATGAAATATAAAAAGTAAAAGCATATTACCGTCAATGGCAGATGAATATCAAAGACAAATACGTTCATTATCCTAAACCTTGGGTTGATACATCAAAAGGGAACGTCGATACAGAACGATCTTTTATAATAGCAGTCAATAGAAATACTAATAGTCACGTGCTTTTACAATAGGAGAAATTTATCGATAAAATATTAAAAACTATATAGGCTAATAATGAACTCGAATGTAACAAGTCAGAGATTGGACTTAAGGTCATATTTTGGGAGGACTTCTAAAGACAGAAGATTAATTTTATGCTTAATAACAATTAGTCAATGTTAACTATATTCACAGTCCATAAATCTGATATCTGGGATCGAGACAACTCTTCCATCTATTACTGATCGATATTGATTTTTGTATCAAATGGCCACGCTGAATTACCGTATCTATTCAATTCTAGTACCTAATAGACTACAAAACTAAAAACTAAATTAGTAATGAAAGTCAATATAAATTACGTCGTCAAAATAACAAAATATCTATGCGAAGGTAGTTTTCAAACTAGTATAAATTAATTTATAAATAATTTTAATGTCTCTTAATTCAGTAGTGAAATAAATAACAGTAGACATTAATTGATGCCGTTAGCACATTAATCTTCATTATATATACAAACATCTAATCCTAAAATAAAGAGTAGATAAAACTTTTTTTTAAATGTAATGTAGATTTTTATCTGCATTAATAAGTTTCAAAAGCTCTAATAAAATAAGAAATTAAAAAAAAATCCAATTAACGAGTGAATGAGTGGATACTTATGCAAATTTGTTTTTTTTTTAAATTGTTCAGAGAATTTCCACGTAACCCCATGTGTTTAAAATCTATATTATGATAAAAAAAATTATCATTTGATACAAAAATACCTTATGGACTAATTAACAAATCCAATCATTGCATTTTCAGATACAAAGAATGGCTACAGCTATAAATATAATCCTAAACCTGATTGTAATGTAGTATACTTTGAAGGATTTGCATAAAGCAATCTCATATTCAATTAGAAGAAGGAAAAAAACAAAATACATTAAAGATAGTTACCGTAAGATAAATTTTATCAATACACATTATAATGCATGATAAAAATCTATACATAATTAATATACATATGATATCGTATTGGAATATTAATTTTATCGATAACAATATCGATAAAAATCAGTATGAACGGTACTCACTCTAAAGTACACTTAAGGAAAAATCTAAATTAATTTTTCCGATCCGTTCTTTCACACAAAAGATTCGTATCTCTTTGATAGACTTTTCGCGTAGAAGAATAATAATTTATGCAAGTGGTCAACATGCTTACAATAAAGGTCTTTTTATTTTCATCGGGAATAGGGTAGGGTCTCTTAAATTGATATGCATTTAAGAAAGGGTATTATTCAATTTTAATAAGATTATAAGTTATGTTTGATGACATTTTTATAATTTGATATGCTATATAATTGATATGCTATTGTTAAAAGCCATCTAAGTAAATATAAACGTGTCTGAATTATTTTGCAATTATATGAAATTAAGGATTTCTACTATTATATATTTAGAAAATCCTTATTTTTTCACGAGCAATTATTTCCATCTCAACTTTGACATATTTTTTTGAACTCTCACTGTTTTTATTTTCATGGGAATTTCCATCCCCACATACATAGATGTAAATTAAACTTTGTTGAGGTTATGCCATTGTTTACTATTCAAATTAATGGGCATAATATTTGTCAGATCAGCTTATATGCTGAACTATAATTCTTCTGAACATTTAACAACTAGTACCGGGAACAGTAAAAAGGGAATACTCAAGTTTATTTACCAAAAGGCTTTAGGGTGGTTTACAACAGAATTGAAATAAACAATTTAATTTGGCAAAGCTTTACAACACGAAATCGAAAATTCCACGCCTTTGATTTCAAACGATTATGTACAAAAAGCTAATAAACCTACCATTTTATTTTGACATCACACGCCACTCTTATTCTAATAAAAAATTATCGAAAAAGAAGCAATGAAATGTAGGGTAGGGTTCCATTTATAATGGCTGTGTAAATTCAATACAAGCAAAGAAATGTAAACATACAATCAGTTGCAAACATTTTAAGATCGAACGCGGTGTTCTAACAGTGGGGTGGGGTAGGTTAATTTGACAAACGCAAAAGAAGGCATTATGAATAACTTCAATTTCGAATTTTTATTTCGAAAAATCTATTAATTTAATCATTCAGCCCATTTGAGATCCAACAGATCTATGATAGACTTTATAAGTGAGAATAATTGCCAGGTGCTGTCATTTTAACCCTCCAATACCTCTAAAGTGAGAAACAGAAACCTCTATAAGAGAAAGTCGTTTTTCTCTCATGGACCTCTATAACCGAGACTGCTTACTTGTGTGTGCCTCTATACGCGACAGTCGAGCATAATTTAACATTTGCAATTTATGACTCATTCTTAAATTTCGTAGAACTAACTACCGTTGTTTTCTAATCGTGATAAGTGTACAAAAATGTATACATATTATATTTTTTAAAGTAAATAAAAATATGTAGAATAAATAGAATATTCTTTATTTCACACAGAAAATAATAAAATAAAATGAACATAGACTTGAACTAAACAAATGTACAATTGGCGGTCTTATCACTAATAGTGATTTCTTCCAGACAACCGTCTTAATAACAATGAATATGATCTGGTCGGTCATTGTGCGCATCCGTATCATATAAATTTGTACATTATTGTAAGATTTTTTTTATTTTCTTTTGTAAGAATCTATGTCAAATTCTAATGAACACAACTCATATAATTACATATTTATCATTCATTACGTATGTACATCATATTAGCTGTATTTTTTAATCTGTATAAGAGATAAAAGCCACTCCACTAACTATATCAGCGAAAAACTTGGGTAAGTGAAAAACCTCTATAAGCGAAAATGAGATTGCAGTCCCTTGAACTCTCGCTTATCGAGGTTCGTCTGTATACCTCTTAGGCAGTATTTTTCGCCTAATATGCGCAAAAGTAACAGCTAATTACCGAATGCGAAAATAAAATGAATCGCTAAGATCATCGGCCTAACTCATCTATCTGCTTTGTACAAGTGAATTGGCTATCGATTCCCATATCCCACGATAGATTGGACTAGTTCATAGTCCAAGTTCAGCGGTGGTACATTATGGGATGTCATTAATAAGCTCCCTCATTAACGGGTCTTGCAAGTTGGACTGCTAGCGTGAGACACGGGCTGGATTCACGTCCCAAGTCTTGGTGTTTATTTGTAATATATATATTTAAAAAAGTATATAAGTCGTACCTCAGTTGTCTAGTAGATACCCACAATACAAGTGTTCTGCTACTTTGGGACTAAATGACGCTGTGTGAATTGTTAGAATATATTTCTTCTTAAATGTGATGAAGAAAAACAAACCATAGATAAAACGGAATCCAACTCTTTTAATTATTTTATATTATAATCCGTGCAGGGGCGGAAAAAGCATATTGACCTCTGCGGCCGGGGTCCGCCTGTCGTAAAAAGCGACAAAACAACCCATCCTAGCTACGTGGTAGGGCCCCAAGCCCGTCTGGATAGCGACCACCTTTGGTCTTAAGTATGCCGCTATAATAACTTTGTGTTGTGTTCCGACATTAGTGACCCAAGTTTCTGTACCCTTATGGGACAGCACCGTGTTCACGAGGCCACTGACGTTACAAACATCCTTATGCAACGGTAACTGCTAAATTTTAAGCGAGTCATCAGCCTGTCTGCTGTCCTACAACAATAAAAAATCGATTACAGCTTTAAAATATCTTATATAATATATCTAAGAGTTACTGGTAAATTATACGTGTAAACAATAAAGACCAAAAATATTTGGTATTAATGCAAATACATTAGATGTTTTTGTATACATTAACTATCGACTTAGAGTCGATAATTAATGTATATAAAAGATCACCTCATCAATATAATGTTATTAATTTCATCTAAAATATACTATTACTTAAAACTAAGATTATTAACATTTTTATTAAAGTAATAAATAAGTTATTGATCTCTTAAGGAAAAAACTAAAAGTTCGTACAAAAAGTCATCACTTTTTTATTGCATTTTATATATTCAGTACGTATTTATTAGGCAAAGGTTATTTTCCTTTCATGACATTATTTGGTACTTCATTGACATTTCTGTTCGCGCCAATTCAGCGTTTACGCTTTCCAGTCTCACGATTACGCAAATGCAAAGAATTGGCGGCAAACAACGGGCCCCGCTTTGACGACGAATGTAATCTGTTTTGTTAATTTTGAAACGTTTGTCGGTTCCCGTCTAAGCTCCCAAACGGAACGGTTAACTTCTATTTGTTTTACCCCATACAAATGACGATTGAAAGACCTCTCAAAGAGAAATAAATTGAAACGAAATTGTGAAAACATTGGAAAGGATTTTTACGTGAAATTTTACGTACTTGATTGAGTTCGTCTTAAATTATATATATATATATATATATATATATATATATATATATATATATATATATATATATATATATATATATATATATATATATCCTACTAATATTACAAGTGTGAAAATAATTCTGTCTGTCTATTTATTACGATTTCACGCCTAAAACGCTTATAGAGATAGATTGGACTTTGGAGAAGGACGTAGGCTACTTTTTGGCACGAAAATCAAACTTGAAGGGGTGAAATAGGGGTTAAGTTCTGTTTTTTATATATAATAGAACGTTTGCCGGGTCAGCTAGTACATTACGAGTATAAAAAGGTTTGTAAATTATTATAATCTAATTGTAATCATCATCATAGCATTGAATCCCGCTTACAGTCCAAACTCGCTTCGGCCCCGGGGGTCCACTTTCCGACTTTTTCTTCTCCACTTTGCACGATCTTCGGCATCTCTAGTGGTCAGTCCATTGGCACGCATATCAACCCCAACGATGTCAAGCCAGCACTTTTTGGGTCTTTCCCTCCTGCCGGGCC